>OX456523.1:166347763-167805249 GCA_949748255.1 Eustalomyia histrio | reverse complement strand
CTATACGGTGTCTTTAATTGCACGAAAACTGAATGTGAATGAAGCAACAAATAGGAATAGATATGTATGAGTGAAAGAGAGATAACAGAAACATGCACGAAATACGAAAACTGTGCCTTTTTTGTTACCCAGCTTGCTTACCTATCCCGTTCGACAAAAATCGAAAATTGCACGCAATAACTATATACAACAAAGTCGCCGTCTAAATTGGCTCTAATATAAAAGATATTCACAAAGATGTTACAGCAAAAATGAGTTGCCAAGTGTTCACCTAGTGAGCAAAATGTACCAAATTGTACCAAGAGTGCCAACACTAACTCTTCCCACCGTAAATATTCAGCCATCTTCACCATCAACAGATAATTACTTTTTATTCGTCAACAAGGCCGCATCGCTTGCGCAGTTAAAGTGAAAAAAATAGTTAAAGTAGAAAATTTAAGTTAAAAACTGAAAGCTTAGTGTTAAACTCCAACGTTACAAATTAATTAGTAAAATAAATCAAACTGATAAAGTGTTAAACCCTAAACTTTTAAAACCTAAAACTTAATTATAAAAAATAAATATAAAATCAAGGTTAAAACTCAAACCTAAAAACAATAAAAAAAGGAAATTGAAAATTGAAATTAAAAACTTAACCCTAAAAATTAACCTAAAAATTGTGAATTAAAACTTAAATTGATTTCCATTTGAATTGAAACTTAAAACTAATTTGAAAAAAATCATTATATCTAAATTGAATTAAAACTTAAAAATAAAACCTAAAATTTAACTCAAAATTAAACTTAACCTAAATTCATATTTTAGGTTAAGCAAATAAAGTTTATAACGTTTAAAAATAAACAAGGCCATCTTTTTATTTTTCCCTTTTTTTATAAAAAAAAAACAGCCATTTTTAATTGTACCCCTCAAACCCGTAATTATTCATGGTCCTTTTTATACGGAGAACCCAAAAAACAACTCGCTGAATTATAAAAAAGAGTTTTTAATCCATTTTGTACCACGGTTAACCCGCTTATCACAGCAAACCGCATTTTAACCCTCTTTTACCCAGAAACCCATACAAATATTTAAAATTAACCCGTTTTCACCTACAAACCCAAGCGATTAAGTAAATTGTTACTTTTTTACCTCATACCCTAAAAACTAAGTGCGTTTTAACCCCTTTTTTCGGCTATACCCTACCCCAAAAGTTTTGTCACCCTTAAATTTATTGTAATTACATCTAAACTTCCAAATAAGTATGACTACATTAAGGTCTTTGTGCAAGGGTTTTTGATTTTGACCCAGGGAGATTTAAAGTCTTTTGATGAGGAGTATAAAAGACTTAGGGAGAACCCTCAATCAGCTGCGGTGATACGGTGTCAACAAGGCGAATTGGAAGAACTGTGGAATAAAATAAGCACCCGATTCATAGTTATACAGGAGTCCCCACTCCTTGATAAACCGAAAGAAGTGGATACCGTTAATCTCGACGACATCGAACAGGAGTATGTGGAGGCTAAGGCGCGTTATAGAAGTGCAAAATACTCCTTGGTAGATGACCTTGAGGCAGCCACAAAGTCTGTAACTCCTGAAAGTTTAGGAGCAGCCTCAGTTAGTCAAAACACCCTACCCATCCAAGAGGATTTAACCTCAATTAGAGTCTCACCCTGTGAAATACCCGTTTTTGATGGGGAATTCAAAAATTGGGCCACCTTTAGAGATTTGTTTAAGGCCATTATTATAGACAACAAGCGGAAAAGTGGCATCGAAAAGTTGTGCTACCTTAGGGAAAAAGTACGAAAGGGGGCGAAGTCAATAGTCGATGACGCACCATCGACGAATGAAGGGTTTGGCATCGCCTGGAGAGAATGAACTAAGGAATATGAGAACGTTCGCATGCAAGTGAATGCTCAATTCCGAAAGTTACAGAATTTACCCATTGTAAATGTCCAGTGCGGAGTAGCTATAAGAAGGCTTCAGAGGACAATAAATAGTTGCATAGCGAAACTAGAAACATTGGGTTATGGGAAGGATAGATGGGGAGATGCGATGATTGTATTCATTTGCACTTCCAAGTTACCCAAAGAAACTCTCGTTATATTCGAGAGAACCCTCACAGACAATACTGTGGTCCCATCGTGGGAGGATTTAGATAATTTTTTGACAGCGGAGTATAGAGGTCTTGAATCCGCGACCGATGCCAAAGCTATCTCTCCTCCAACAACACAATATCCAAACCAAAACCCAATTAGGAACCCAACCCAAAACCCAACTAGAACATCAACCCAGAACTGAACAGAAATGAAAGAAGAGGCAATACTTTTCTCACAATAACCCACACACCCAGAAAGCAGACACATTTTGGTAAATCTCAAAATGAACGAAAAGTCTCAAACTCAAACCCAACCCACCCACCTAAATACGATGGACCCGATGGCTCCATCTGCATGCTTTGCAGGGGCAATCATACTCTTAGGGAGTGTCGTAAGTTTACTTCTTTGGGAGTAAACGAGAGAATAGATTTTGTTAAAAAGAACGGAATCTGTTACAATTGCTTGGCTGTTGGCCATGCAATCAAGGATTGCCGCAGTACGTTTACGTGCAGGCAATGTGGTTATCACCATAATACCCTATTGCATAAACCCACTCCTGCCTCAAATACCCAAAACACCGGAAATAATGCGAATGATTTAGCCCAACAGTTGACGTCACGAAATGCGGCGCAGTCTTTCACAACGGTCACCCCTACGAATAAATCTTTCCCCAGAAACAGGAAATTATTGGGAACAGCGATTCTAAATGTTGAGGTTAATGGCGAATTGTTTCCGGCAAGAGCGCTTATTGACCCAGCTTCAGATGACAGTTTCATCACAGACAACTTCAGGCGAAAGTTGCAAATACCCACCACACCCATATTTGCTGAGATCGCAGGGCTAGAGGACCTTGGTTCTACTCAATCAAATAAATTATGCAATTTGACATTAATTTCTAACACCCAAAAAGATTTTAAAATGACAATGCTAGCAATTGTCGTGAAAGGAGTTTCCAGTCATTTACCCACCCATGACATAAACCCAAATATCACCAAAAATATAGGCGACATTCAGTTAGCTGACCCGAAATTCTACGCGAGCCGACCTGTCGACATGTTAATCGGCAGCGAATATTACCCGGAAATCTTCTTAAAAGGCGTTAAGAATGGTTTTCTTGGTACCCTTATCGCTCGAGACCAAATTCGCGAAACACAAACCGTCGTATCATTTTTCAACTCAAGTACTCTTGATAAGTGTATAACTAAATTTTGGGAAATTGAAGAAGTCCCGAGAAAACCCATTAAGTCTTCCGAAGATTCTTTTTGCAAAGAACATTACACGAAAACAACCCTACGCTTACCTGATGGCCGTTATCAGGTAGATCTTCCGTTTCGAACCCCACAAATGGAGTTAAGAAACTCTCGTCATATAGCGATGGCACAATATTTAAGGAACGAGAAGAATCTGATGAAGAAACCCGAGCTAAAGGAAGAATATGATAACGCGCTGCAAGAATATATTGACTTAGGTCATATGAAACCCGTTAAATATTACCCAAATGCTTCTTCAAATACTAATTATTATTTACCCCATCACGCTGTCGTAAAAATGGATCGTATTACGACAAAAGTTCGAGTTGTTTTTAATGCTTCGAGCAAAACATCGGACGGCAGAAGCTTAAACGATGCGTTATTTACTGGTCCTACACTGCAACAAGATTTAGTTGTGGTAATTTTAAAATGGCGCTTTTATAAGATCGTTTTTAATGCCGACATTACGAAAATGTATCGGCAGATCTTATTGAATTCTACCCACACCCCCTTTCAGCGAATAATATTTCGTAAAAGCGTCAACGAACCCATTCAAGATTATGAGCTTCAAACAGTCACGTTCGGAGTGAATTGCGCACCCTATTTGGCAATTCGCACTCTTTTAGAACTGGCTAAAGATGTTCAAACTACCCACCCAATAGCGCCTCAAATTTTGAGAAGCAATATGTATGTTGACGATGATTTAGCTGGTGCTCATACCATTATTGACGCTAAAAAAGCTCAACAGGAGTTGATCACAGTGCTGGACTCAGCCGGCTTTCCATTAAGAAAATGGATTTCAAATACTGCTGATCTTTTCAACACATTACCCGAAGATCATCTACTCGATGTTGACCTACTAACCCTGCCAGAATCCAATAACGCGAAAACCCTTGGCATTCGATGGAATGCAAAAGAAGATGTATTTTTCTTCAATGTACCCATGATCGAAAAAAGATCGGCATACACAAAGCGCATAGTTTTATCTGATATTGCGCGCTTATTTGACCCGGCTGGTTGGTTGGCGCCCATTATTATTTCTGCTAAGATTATTATGCAGCAAATATGGCAGGACAACACAGCCTGGGACGAATGTCTCAAACCCCTTACCCTAATGCGATGGCTAAAATGTTTACAATATTATGATAATATTGATAAAATTCGAATTCCAAGATGGATTCGTTACACACCCGAAGTCGATATTGAATTTCATGGCTTTTCAGATGCTTCTGAGAAAGCTTACTCAGCCGTTTTATACGCTCGAGTAACATCCATAGACGGACTTAGTTTCGTAACCCTGCTCTTTGCAAAAACGAGAGTTGCACCCATCAAAGTTGTACCTTTACCCAAATTAGAACTTTGTGGTGCTGTGTTATTGGCTAATATGGTACACAATTTACTCACACAACTCGATTTACCGCAACATCGAACGCATTTTTGGACGGACTCATCCATAGTCTTGGCTTGGCTTAGCAAGCAACCAAGCTCTTGGAAGACAATTGTTGCAAACCGTGTTGCGACAATTTTGGAAACTGTCGGAGTCGAAAATTGGAGTCACGTCGTTTCGCATGATAACCCAGCAGATGTTGCCAGCCGTGGCTGTAACCCCGATGAGTTAGCAGTAGATTCCCTTTGGTGGAATGGGCCTTCATGGTTGAAGGAACCCTCGTCAAAATGGCCAATAACAGCTCAAAAATTCGCAACTCAGGCTGAGGCAAAACTCACACAATCTTTTGCTATATCTGTGAACACTAACCCAGAGGGGACAGGGGACCCTGATATTCTGAGCAGATTTTCAAAATGGTCTAAGGCTCTTCGAGTCATGTCATATGTTTATCGATTTTGCGATCGCGTTTCAGTTACCCGACAAAATATCGCTCGCCATGAAAGAGTTGTTCCCGATCGTAGGAAAACGACTTCAGCCAATGACAGGCTTAATATTTTATTAGATCACCCAAGTATCACACTCGAGTCGCATGAAATAAACTCCACTAAAAATAGATTGATAATTCTATGTCAGACCCAATACTTCACAGACGAATATAATTGATTGAAAAAGAAAACCCCAATACCCAAAAAGAGTAGCCTACTTACCCTCACACCGTTTTTAGATTCTAAAAATGTTCTTCGTGCAGATGGCCGATTAGCGAAATCTAATTGTCTAACTTATGATGAAAGACATCCAGTTTTCTTACCCTATGCAAGTTGTTTTGCCAAATTACTTACACTTCATGTCCATTTGGTAACCCTACATGGAGGAAATCAGGTTATGCTGAGAATAATTAGATCAGGCTATTGGGTACCGAAACTTCAGAACTTGATTAGCCTAGTTATCAACAAGTGCTCACCCTGCGTACGATATAAAAATCGTCAGGCGACTCAGCTAATGGCAGCACTTCCTCCGGAACGCACCCAGTTAACCCGACCCTTTTATAATGTCGGAATTGATTTCGCTGGACCATTTGACATTAAGATATATTCTGGCTACGTATGCGTTTTTGTTTGTTTTGCGACAAAAGCCATTCATCTGGAACCGACATCGGACCTATCTACCCAGGCCTTTATTGCAGCCTTCGCACGGTTTTTTTCGAGGCGGGGATGCCCTGCCGCTATTTACTCGGACAACGGTACGAACTTCGTTGGAGCTAGCCATTTATTAAAGAAGGAGCGGCAGGAATTTGTTAGGAACTTGAAGGGCTCTGTTACGTCAGCGAACAGTCTTCAAGATCTGACGTGGCACTTCATTCCGCCAGGAGCCCCACACATGGGAGGATTGTGGGAGGCAGGAGTCAAAAGCTTTAAGTCCCACCTCAGAAAAATTAATACCTTCAAGTATACCTTTGAGGAGTTTGCTACCCTTCTTGCTCGAATTGAGGAAGAAGCTCAGGATTCAGCACCATTACTTCTGCAGAAGATGGAAGGATGAGTACCTAAAGGAGCTCCACAAGCGATACAAATGGAAAAACCCAAGGCGTCAACTTGATGTCGGTGACATTGTAGTTATCAAGCAGGACAATCTACCCCCTAATGAATGGTCATTAGGACGGGTGACTAAGGTCTACCCCGGATCCGACGGCCGTACTAGAGTCGTGGACTTACACACTCCAACTGGAACGTTGACTAGGCCTATAACGAAAGTCGTGGTTGTACCCACAAACTAAACTAACCCTTTTGTAGTACCCTTAACCCCATTTGTATCTTAAACCTTTAACACTACATACTCACCCACTTACTTCATTTCATTTAGAAAATGGCTCCACACACCCAAACCCGACACACAACACGTGCATCTAATGTCACCACCACCAGAAGACGAGCTTCACGAGTCAGCAGACGCCAAACGGCTACAAGCGCTCCAGCCCAACCCAGAAGACCCAGGCAGGAATCCACAGTACGGTCGGGCTCGTTCCAAGGCCGTCGTTTCTTTGGATGCGGCATATGCAAAGCCGACCACCGTATTGTGACCTGCAAAAAGTTCTTGGATCAGAACTTGGCACAAAAGTATAGAACTGTGCTACAGTTACATTACTGTACAAATTGCCTGGCCAGGAACCATCTTGTCAGTGATTGCACCAACAAAGAGCGTTGTCGTGTCTGCGGTTTGAACCATCATACCGTACTTCATGGCCACCAACGCGTTTTAAGAGATATACCCACCGATGCTCATGGGCCAACGGCTACTCGTAGAGTAAACCCCAGGCAAGCTACAACGGCGCCATCTACCAGCTCAACCCTTGGAGTTCCGTCATATACAACCCGAACATTTGTTCCTACGGTCGAAGTCTACGGAATGACTGAGGATGGTTGTGTCTCTATTAGAGCAATTTAAAATCCCAGTTCGACGTCGTCTCGTATTGCAGCTGCGTTTGTGCGAGAACACAAGCTAAAACCCTTTTCACTCGATGGAAAGAATTATGTGAAGCTTACCATCACACCCAACATGACATCGCTCATTAAATATGAGATGTGCTGGCTGGTTGCGAAGGATTTACCAAGAAACCCTTACACCACCGCATTTAATGAGTCCATAAAAGAGAAGTTTGGGCATCTTGCACTGGCCGATCCCAACTTTTATTCCAATGCCCCGGTGTCTATGGAAATCGGTGGTGACCTATACACCACCATTTTGAATACAAACACCATCACTATAGCGGGTGGATCTCTAATGGCCCAGGATTCCACTCTTGGGTGGCTCATAATGGGATCGTTCTCTGGATAACCCAACCCAATTATAATTAAAAGTATTTGTAAAAATTTACATATTCTGCACACTTTAATACCCATAAAGATTGAACCACTACTAAAGTCTATTTTTCGATTTCATTTACAGATACGTAAAGGCGGGGAGAATGTTCACCTAGTGAGCAAAATGTACCAAATTGTACCAAGAGTGCCAACACTAACTCTTCCCACCGTAAATATTCAGCCAATTTCACCACCAACAGAGAATTACTTTTTATTCGTCAACAAGGCCGCATCGCTTGCGCAGTTAAAGTGAAAAAAATAGTTAAAGTAGAAAATACAAGTTAAAAACTGAAAGCTTAGTGTTAAACTCCAACGTTACAAATTAATTAGTAAAATAAATCAAACTGATAAAGTGTTAAACCCTAAACTTTTAAAACCTAAAACTTAATTATAAAAAATAAATATAAAATCAAGGTTAAAACTCAAACCCAAAACAATAAAAAAAGGAAATTGAAAATTGAAATTAAAAACTTAACCCTAAAAATTAACCTAAAAATTGTGAATTAAAACTTAAAACTAATTTGAAAAAAATCATTATATCTAAATTGAATTAAAACTTAAAAATAAAACCTAAAATCCTAAAATTTAACTCAAAATTAAACTTAACCTAAATTCATATTTTAGGTTAAGCAAATAAAGTTTATAACGTTTAAAAATAAACAAGGCCATCTTTTTATTTTTCCCTTTTTTTATAAAAAAAAACAGCCATTTTTATTTGTACCCCTCAAACACGTAATCATTCACCAAGAAAATACAGTTGGGTGTAAAAGTGAGCCAATGGTTAAAATAAAACGAGCAACCTTTTTTTTATGGTGTTTATTAAATAAATTAAAAAATATTTACTTAAACGAAAATATACATCATTAAAAAATAAAAGAACTAAAACATAAACATGTAATCCAAACTTAAGTATCAAAAAATATAATACTTTGAAATTCAGGCCATTGGCTCATTTTTGCACCAAGGGTTTTCTTATCTAAATTTAATACTTTATCCAGTATCCCTTCGCTTTTTCCAACTGATTTATTCTCCTTAGCATGGATTCATACAGTTTCAATTTTTTTTCATTCAGCCTGTACCCTTTCCCACAGCTCACTAAGTAAGCCCAAGCATTTTGGATCGGGTAAGATTGGTGCTTTGAGGTGGCCACTCCATGAGCCTAAAGACCTGAGAACTAAGCCGTTCCTTAATCATTTTCGCAGAATGTTTGGGGTCGTTGTCATGCTTAAAGATAACATTTTCAGATCTATCTGGCATTTTGGCGAAAGCTAAAGGCAAATTCTCTTGTAATATAGTCCTCCTTTCGCATAATACCTTAAATCCGCATTAGTGGGCACACACCATATGGTGTTAACATCCCCAAACCATAAGAGAACTACGTCCGTGCTTTATGGTTTGATTTACATGGTCTGGGTTTGGTGTGGTTGATGGCTTGGCCCAACACCAAACTTTTTCATCCGATTGGTATCTGTTGCTTTTGGTCTCATCGGACCATATTATCTACAAAATAAATAAAACTGCCTTATACCAATCAAAATCTGTCCAAAATTTATATTTTTCCAAAATAATTTTCGCGCTTTTACGTTTTTTTGTGATAGTTTTGTCTTTTTCTTTTTAATACTGGCTTTGTAGCCAACGCTTTTGAGAGCCCTTGGGACTGTCCATCTGCTAACATTGACCGAACATTCAGAAACTGCGTCCAATGGTTCTAGCTTCAGTGTCAATGATTTTTTTTAGTCTTCCAATTTTCGGTGTCGGATACTGATCTGGATTAATTTTTTTCTCACTTGCAATAATACTTGCCACTGTTCGGTGACCCATTTTAAAGAAATTGGGGATTTTACGTGTGGAATCACCATTTTTTAGCTTTTTCTAGCACCTCTTTTGTCACATTATCGGATGTTGGTTTCATCGAATTTTTTTTATTATTTTTCACTTTATTATGCACAAAATTAAAAAAAAATCAAACTTATGATAACTTTAAACAATGTTAGTACCCTTGAGTATTTTTTTGTTGGTGCAAAAGTGAGCCAATTACCTTGAGTTAAAGAGAACCGATTTTGGGTAAGATTACTTAAATTTTAAGAGAACTATAAGTATATAAGAAAAAAGTTGTGTTTTTGTAAAACAAACAGAAAAATTACAGATTATTTACAAATATTTTACTAGCATTGGCTCACTTTTGCATCAAACTGTAAATAACGATTAACTGTGAAAATTTGTAAATTGTATCAAATAAATCATGGCAGTACCATCGTACTTTTAAGACCCAAATCGTACCAAAAATGGTACAATTGTACCAACTTTCGCATCCCTGATGTGGATAAATATAGAAAGAGAAAAAACAACGACAATATAGATAACAACAATCCGACACCTAAACATTTTAAAAACAATTATTATTCTGTGCTTGACTGTGAAAGAGATGATTAATGTGATCAAAAGTTATTAAATAAATACCAAAAATATGTTAAAGATAATAAAGAGGAACCTCAGAATTCCATTCCAACAATAACAAATGTTTACAATACTAATTCATCAACAGTAAACACAGATAGCACAGTGGTTAATTTAGAAAAACATAACACCAAAAGCACGAAAGAGCTAGTTGAGTTCATTGAAAATGGTTTAAAAATTAATGAATTCAAAATCAAAGAGTTTAGGAATAAAAAATCTTATATATAAACACACTTAATGATTTCCAAAGAGTAAAAGCTTTCTTAGAAAAAACTGAAACGAAATTCTTTACTTTTACGCCAAAAGACCTAAAAATTAAAACATACCTACTCAAAGGTATCGATGCAAATGTAGATTCAGATGATATACTATGTGGATTGCTAAATTTTTAAAGCGAGTATTTAAAATTTATAAAGATTAGTCTTTTCACAACCAAGACATCTGTTGAAAAAGGAAAAAAACGTCCAATATTAAAAAATATTAAAACCATACTACACCGATGTATTAAGTGGGAACAAGTAAGGAGACCTGAAATACCACAGTGCCGTAATTGCCAGGGTTTTTTCCATAGTGCTGCCAACTGCTACCTTCCTACAAGATGCGTAAAATGTAATAATAAACATAGAAGAGGAAAGTGCCCTACTCAATCCGTAACATCGGACGAAAAGGACAAATTATTCTGCGTTGTGCAACAAATATGGCCATCCCGCATCATACAAGGGCTGCGAAAAATATAAACTAAAACAAAAACTTAATATTAAGAAAAGAAAAACTTACAGTGAACAAAATGTATAATCCAAAATCATTTACTAACCCAGAATCATCATTTGCAAATGTAGTTAGAGGTAATAATACACTTAGGTAATTTCAATAACTCATTCATGCAGGAAATTAAAAACTTTATGATTAATATCAAAAACCAAATGCTAAATTTACAATGATTGACATATAACAACAACACAAATACAATTTCAAAAAAACTTAAAGTAATACATACAAGTCAACGTTAATTCAATAATAAAAATAAGTAGAAGGTACTTATGAGTGAGATGAAACTTAACCCCAAACTACAATATTATTAGAAACGAAAGGACAATATTAACCTGAAAAGGGAGCTCAATGAATAATTTGAATCAATGGACTTACAGAATGTTGATAAATACTACATTTTAGCTGGGGACATACTGACTGGGGAAACCAAACTAACAATGAGAAAGGAAATCTACTGAAGGGATAGTTATCGGACAATGAGATACGTTTCAGGTGCAAGTTATATGCATCAATTTCTCCATCGTACCCACGTACAGGGTCATACTTGGACATTTGAATAGCAGAATTCACATTGCAGCTGAGAATGACACATTGAACTGTCTTTTAATTTTGGAATATGATAGCAACCATAATGCTTTACAGGTAATCGCATCCATGGATAGCGTCCAATGGAATTTTACATTTCTTAAGAGAGATGCTGATTTCAAATATAGTTATAAAAACACGGACTAGAAAAGGTTTCAAGTCAAAATTATAAGGAAACTAAAAAAGGATATTCAAATTCCGAATAATCGTAATCTTACAAACTTAGAAGTAGACTTTCACTTGGAGAGACTGGAGTATATTATTATTAACAGTATTGATGAGGTAGTTCCAAAATATAGGGAAAATGATAAATTCATGGAGATAACCAACTCGACGTTTAAAATGCTTTATTCGGAGAAAAGTTAAATTATTACTATAATCAAGAGGAATAATTGGCTGGAAGATACACTAACGGATGCAAATTTGAATTTATGAAAGGTTAAATTAAAAATGATCAGGAAACTTTTAAACGAAAACTTTTCAAAATTACTCAATAATCGTATTCGGAAGAAACTAACGAATATTAATCCAAAAGACTCTAAGGCCCATTATTATAACTTGCCGATAGCTAAAGTGAGGATGTTAACGGACAGATTATTAGTTTTTCGTTATTATAAGTATACTTTAACCTAAAAGTGACCGATAAGCTAAAGGTAAGTTCATCTTACCTTTAACTTTTAACGTAAGGTTTAAGCATTTGAAGTTGCCACATTTTCTGCCCTGCAGTGTAGTTGCCGTGTAGTTTTTTTATTTCTGTGTTCGGCGTCGACAATGTAAATTTTTTACAACAAACATTTTTATTTTTTACACAAATCGAAGAAATTTTGTTTTTCGTTTGTATTTTTTGTTTGTTGTAAGTAAATAAATAAATAAAAGTACATCGTTGCCACTACGTATTTTTAAGAACCATTTTAATTTGTCAAAAGTTATCGGTTTTTGCTTTGGTAATGCCATATTTTCAAAAAACTTAATTTTATTTTATAAGGAAGTTATAATAACCAAAAAAGTTAAAGGTCACTTTTTTCCTCACTTTAGCTAAAGTTACCTTTAACTAACACGCACCTTAAAGGCAAGTTATAATATTGGGCCTAAGAGTATGTCTGAACACATTAAGAAAAATTTCAAGTCCTTTAGGCCTTTGATCTTACGACAAATAAATATTTCAAATCATTCTGAACACTTATTGAATAGGGTTGGAATAAATCCTCTGTGGATTTTAATGTTGGATACGATAGGAGAATTTTTTTAGACAATTCATGCACAAAAGGAAATAGATCAGAGAAATATTATTCATACTCAGGTTAAAAGTATATTTGATCTTACGACAGATAAATATTTCAAATCATTCTGAATCCTTATTGGATAGGGTTGGAATTAATTCACAGAGGATTTATTCCAACCCTAATGTTGGATACGATAGGAGCATTTTTTTTCAGACAATTCATGCCCAAAAGGAAATAGATCAGAGAAATATTATTCATACTCAGGTTAATAGTATATTAATAGTTTTTGGAAACTAGACTGTTATTCGAGGGTAATCAAAACACCTTAATCAATTTTAGTGAAACAAATTTATCGAACAATGTAGAGAACATACTATGACTACTTCATAACAATGGCAAATTTAACACATATATTTTCCAATCTCAGAAATAAATTATCTTCTGGCATTGACAACATTCCAAATGTAGTCCTTCGGAAAATTCCACAGATAATGATTGATGATTATTGTAAATTATTTGATAACTTACTTAACAATTCACATTTTCCAATCAAGTCGAAAACAGCGAAAGTAGTGCTGTTACCGAAAAAAGATAGGGAACCGAATAATACAGCAAATCTCCGTCCTATAAGATTATTGCCAAATATAAGCAAGGTTTTTGACATTTGCCTAAACAACAATATCAACAGATTTTGCGAAAATATGAATATTGGAAGCGAAAAACAATTTGGATTCAAATACAGGCATTCGACAATTGATGCCGTACATGTTCTAACTTCGTACGTCAACTGGAATAAGAAACTTTGTACTCGCCTTATTGACATGGAAAAAGCTTTCGATAGTGTATGGATTCCTGGCCTTAAAACTAAATTATTTCAATATCAATTCCCACTGAATCAAATCATATTTATATGATTTGAAATTTCATCATCGTAACCTTCATCCGAATCTTGACAAAGTTCGGTAACAATTATTCAAAAAACACTATTTATTATAAAGATGTTTTTATATATTGTTGATCTGTAAAATACATTTCATTTTCAAATGTTTTTATTTAAACGCGTATGACATTTTTAATATATTTATGTTTTTCGGATTTAATTTTTAAACTATTTTTATGGGAAAATTTTTAAATGCTAATAAACGAAATGAGGTGAAATTCCGTAAAAAAACGATAAAAAAAGACGATTCTTGACTTTTTGTTATTTTAAATAAAATCCAGGATTTCTCATATAGTTTTTCAATCATTACTAATTGTTATCCATCTAAATTATCTACGGTTCTATACAAAATTATGTTGTTCGAAAATCAAACTGAAATTAATTCTAATTTTTTGTGACATTTGAAATTTTTCCTAGTGAACATGATTTGTAATTTTGGACTTGAGAGCATTTTAAAACAAGTGGACTTAGTTCAAAATTTCTTTGATGTAAAATTACCTTTACTAAAAATATCCCAGAATCTAAATCTAATAATCTATATCTGATAATACGCACGGAATTTAATTATTTTCCCTTTAAAACTATCTGCAAAATTATCTTAAAATCCTAAAGTTTTCTTTGGGAATGTGTCTCTTCATCTCTTTTCACAGCTTTTACTTATTCAATTGAATCCAAAACTTAAAAGCCTCAAAACAACGGTATAATTTCGCTATATACTTTTGTTTTTAGATATTTTCGACTGACTGACTGATCCATATTGGTTTTGTGTTGCATAAATTTTGTTGTGGGAACGTCACCTAAGAGTATTCTATATTAGTGAAGTTTTTTCCTTGTTGATCTGTATAAATGTTATGTGCGATGTTCCTTTTCCGGTTCGAACATTTTTATTTTCCAAATGAATAGAACAATTATAATTTTGTTTTAAATGCAGGTGGAAATACCAAACTAATTTGTTTACATATGTTTGCCTTCTAACCCATCCCGATCATTTTTTGTTAATAATATTGTTCGAATCGAATAACTTCTTAGGGAGATCAAGTGTATCGCACTTCCCTTACTTACTTATCCCACTTCTCCTACTCAATATTTTGCTTTTTGGAAAAGCATTGATTTATTTTGAATATAAATGTTCTGATATTATTTTATTATTTACATACAATATATATTTTTATTAAATAAGTTAAGAGTTAGTTTGCATTATGGGTTTAAGTTTGTAACAAGAGTAGATTGAGAATGGATATTGTTAGTATTATTTATGGACATGGATGTACTATTAGCGCATTGAGAAAAATAGTTACTGTTTGCAGTCATACTCTTTGGAAATAATAAATTATTGGCTAAACAAAATGCCGACGCATAGTACGGAGGAAATATAGCTGGAAAAGTGCTGTCAGAAGGTGGAGGCAGCTGAACTGATATGTTAGAGCCATTTGCACCTGTTGTCAAATAAAAATTATTCTTATATACTCCCCGACGTTGGGCAATCTTTAGACGAGATGTTAGCTGTTTCTTCCATTTGGTTCGTCTGTTTTGAAACCATGTTTTGATTTGGACCTCTGTTAAATTTAACAACTTAGAAAGTTCTATTCTTTTACTGACGCTTAAATATTTGTCTTGTTTAAATTCATTTTCTAGTCTTTCTAGTTGTTTTGCACTGTACGCCTGGCGTGGTTTACGATCGATTCCTTGTTTCCGAAATCTTTTTGCTGTGAAATAAATAAAAAAAATATATTAATTGATTCTAAGCTTAAAGTCCAAAGCAAGCACATATGTACATTAGACTGAATCACAAAAGGGTCCAAAAATGGTATTTTTCATGAATAAAAAATTCGGTCCAATAAATGACAAAATATATTAACGGTTTTGTAATTCTTCGATTATTCATTAAAATATTTTTAAAATCTATCCACAGATTCGAGATAGCGAGAAGTTTATGTCAGTTTTTTGATGCTTTTTCAGTAAGAAAATTTAAATAACTTTGCCATTTTCACTTCTAATACATCGTTAGAAAGGTGTTGACTACCGCTTGGGATTTTAGTGAAAAGTTAACCCTTTACTGCACTGTCGTACTTTTTTGACATACTTGCTTTTTTTTTGGGTTTGGCATATACGTATTTGTAAAAAAAATTTTCAATAGTTGTAAAATGCTTTTTGTTTCGCGAAAATTAGATTCGTCCATATACCAACGAAATGCAACTTTATGCAACATTTAATATTTTTAAGATCTCAAAATAATCCGAATTTTGGGTTTTCAAAATATTTTAATATTACTGCTTAGGATATATTGGATATACATACAAGCTTCTCAAATTCCGGAATAATAGTCCCTTTAAAACAAATCACGCAACTTAGAAAACGTTATCGGGGCACGGCTAAAAATACTTCCCCTTACAATGAGAGAGAATTAAACACAATTTTTTGGGCTTCCTCTTACACTTGCCCTCTCAATCCACTGAACTAAAGTCGTATATATATATAAAAAATCTGTACAATCTTATAGAAAATCGACAAGGATCCTTGGTATTTAACTGCATTTAATTATATGTTAAATTTTAATACCTTGATAATTTTTTCAATTATTCTTACTTGTTTTTACCTAAAAATTATATATAAAAAAATCTGTATAACCTTGAAACATTTTTGTTGTGATTTTAGGGAAGAAATTAATAATTTTATCATTTCATGGTAAATAATATCTCAGCTAGGGGCACAGAAGAGTAATGATTCAATGCTTACCAAAAAATATTGTTAAAAAATATATTTAAGAAATGTTGGCCATAAAAGGGTTAAAATATGTCACTATTTTATATCAAATGAACGTGTTTCCTAAACGTGATACACTTTTTGGAGTTAAACAACTAGTTTTTAATGATGTCGAAGTAAATTTAAAAAAGTTATTATGTGCAGTTAAGGGTTAATTCTTGACTAAAATCCCAAGCGGTGATCAACACCTTTCTAACAACGTATTGAAAATGAAAATCGAACAAAAAATTGTTAAGTTTTTTAAATTTGCATGAAAATCGAATTGAAAAGCATTAAAAAACTGACCTTAACATTTCGTTTTCTCGAGTCTGTGGTCAGATTTTTAAAATGTTTTAATGCAGAATCATAGAATTCCTAAATATCTGTTATATTTGGTTATTCTTTGGACAAAAAAACTTTTACCGAATTTTTTATATATGAAAAATACCCTTTTTTGACGCGGTTTAGCTCACGGGAGAGCCAAAATATTTTGGTAATCTTCATAAAATATGTCAAAGTTAGTTTTGAGGGGGGGTATATCAACAACATTATTTTTTGAGTCTATCTAATGTAGATATGACTGAATTCTAAGCATGTATGTTGTGCTAGAGTTCTTCAAATTTGGACAACTTTAATTTTCTTGGACTTCACCAGGCGTATATGACGAGTTTATATTAGACAATGATCAAAAAGTTATTTTTTCTTAAATTCGCTAAACAAAAATGGAAAAGCTATTAATAAGAAATGAAATTGAATTATAAATAATGCGGCTAGTGAAATGTTAGTTTTTCGGATTTAGATTACTATTTTGAAGTCTAAATTTAAAATTGTGCAACGTTTTTAAGGTAATAATGCAAATGTGCATGTATTTCGAATAAAAAATTATTATTCTTTGGTGCTATTTATTAAGTTTTGACAACTTAATTTTTTTTCTCATAATGAATCACAAGTTGTGTTTGTTGAAATAAAATTTTTTATTATTTTCACCATTTTTACTAGATTTACTCAAAAATTCGTTCAAATACACAAAAAATAGTAAGAACTAGTAAAACATTTAAGAGGAAATTTCACTAGATTTTACGAAATTTTTTTTACCAAGTACTATTTAGTAACATATTTTTTTAATTCAATAAGTGATAAATTTTAACATTTTTTTGCGAATCATTTTAAAATTAATAACTTTTTATGATTCGCTTTTAAAATTGCATTTCGCATATTATTTCAGATTTTTTTAAATTTGTTTGTATGTCAACTATTTTTAAAATATTTTTCGTCTGAGTACTTTTTTATATATTTACTTTTTTATTAGAAATGAATTTATGTACTGTAACGACTTATTTTTACTTGTGGTATACTCATCCTCTGTACAGCGTTTGTTACAAGAAATAATTCTATACTGGTGCTATTTAATTTTTAATTCAAGTTCTTTATTCAACCTTTTTTCGTTTATTTACAAATTGAAATAGTTGGTGATTCGTTCACCCTGGTGTCCTCATTTCAATCTTTTATTCGTCCCACTCGAGTCCTTCTAGAAAACGAGAATTTATCCTCTAGCTGCTCGGGGCTGTTCGGTTCCACTCGGCTTCGCCTTTTGGTACTTTGTCTGACGCACACTTTTCCACTTGATTTTCCTTCGGTCGTGTTCGCTAACCACGACCAAAAATTTCACCAAATGCAACTACACCAAACCGTCTGCCCGATAACCTAGTTCGTGTTTGCTAACCAGTCGTAGATTATTCGGCTCCAGATTCACTGCGGTTGTAAAATCAACCTTCTCGGAAAGAGGAGATATCGGTAAACACTAAGTGTGGTCTGGCTTCGTATCCCGGTAACTTCGTCAGGTGATCGATAAACACCATCCGAAGTTCACTGGTGCTTCGGATGGTCGATCACCTTTTTTTGGTTATCGCTAAACACCAGGGGAAGGGTTTCTTAATTTGTATCCTTATTCTAACTTCGTGTGGTGATATCTAAACATCACCCGAAGTGTACTATTTTCACCCACTTTGCCTGGTGATCGCTAAACACCAGTCAAATTGTACTCACTTTCGCACAATCTCACACGCTCTTATGCTTCGTCAGGTGATCGCTAACCGAAGGGTTTCCACTACATTCACGAGCTTTGTCAGGTGATCGCTAACCACAAGTCAGTTTCACTACCTTTATTTACTTTACACGTTTCTAAACTCCGTTATGTGATCGCTAAACACCATGCGAAGTACTCTCGTACTATTTACTCACGTTTTCTAAACTTCCGAACCATCCGAAGTGTTACAGAACAATTCACACTTTAATTATCTCCGGCTGGTGATCGATAAACACCAGTCGAAATTTTCACGTTTGTCACTTTGATTTAATACTTACAGCATGCTTGGCCGCTACTTAAAGAATGAGACTTTTCTATTTGTTAAGCTGCCTTGTTATACCCATCGACAAATAATATACACTTAGTTTTTTAGTTTCTTCTTAGTTTTTTAGTTTCTTCTTATTTGTAAAAACCCTAATATTTTTTGCTATATGTGTATCCCTAACTAACTGTACCCTTTTGCGTTTTGTGAAACAGTATTAATAGTTGTTACTTATTTATTTGTTTGGTTAGAGCATGTCTATTTTGCTTATTGTTGTTATTGTTTGTTTACTTGTTTAATGTTCAATTAGACGTGACATAACAATATAAAACAGCTGTTCGAACCAATCTAATGGTATACAAGGTTATTGATTACATTAGCTTACAGCCAAAATGCGACAAGCATGCGACTATTTTTTTATGTATTAAGGCCTCCTAAAGCCGAAAATCGCATTAAAAAAATTTTTCCGGGCTGGTTTTTGAAATTTTTTTTTATTTTTTTTATTTTAATTTATTAGTGAATTTTGACTATATCTCGACTTTGGCTCAAAATATTTTTATCACTCAAATTGCGAACGAAAACCCAGTTAAGGCACAACATATTTTGTGAATGTGGTTTTTAAATCGAAAATATAAATTTTTTTGATAAAAACACAAATTTTGAAATTTCAAAAAAATAATAAAGATATTCGTCTTACATAGTAAAATATAAAAAAACTTTTTTTCTTAAATGTTGTACTTCTACAAATAAAATAAATCTATGGATAAATACCAAAGTTATGATAATTTATGTAAAGGTACCCAAATTTAAAATTTTTCTATTTTTTGTTTTATATTACTATTTTTTTAGAGAATTACTGCACGAAAATAATTTTTTTTTAAGAAAACTTAAATTGGACCGTTTGAAACTCTATTTTGGGACGAAAAATTGTGAAATTGTTGTACTTCTTAGTAGGTACTGAGAACCCGTTTTTTATTTTCTTTGCAAATTATGTACACAAGAAAGCAAGTGCCCTCATAAATAAAAATGCCAAAAAGAGAAGTCTAAAAATGAGAATGTATTAGTTATGTTACAAAAAAAATGAGAATATGTTAGTGGTATGCAATTTACTCAAAGATATTTATCAGAAATACTTGGGAATGCCTGTCACAAATTTGCAAGAAAGATGGACACCAAGTATAATTAATATGTCTTCCGTACTATAGAAATCTTACAGGATGGGCTTCTGGCACGAAATTGAAATTATTTTGTACTGATTTATTTAATATAAATACCTCATGTGTTAAAATTTGTTTTTATTAGCCGATGCATGAAATTCGGAGTACTAATGATTTGGAGAAAACCATCTAATAATATCGACTATTGCAATTTTTCTCAATGCAATAGTGGTTTTATCCTAATGCAGACTGGCAGTTTTCCAGTTCCTCATTCGGATGTATTAACCATTCTCACTGATGTAAGTGATGAGCACGGAGATAGGTTCCACCAAGAAATGAAATCCATCGAGAGGCGATATCAGGGATATTGGGAGGAGAGAATGATGGGAGATTACATTTGGTTTCTTTTAAGAGAAACGGACCCCAACGAAAACAAACTTAAAAGAAGGTCCAACAACTATTTTTAATACTAAAATACAAATAAATTTAAAGAAAATCAAAAAACAATATTAATAAATAGAAACTTAATTTTATTTTTTTTAATACTGTTGATCTTAACTATACAATATTATTGGTATTTACCCATAGATGTTCTTTGAAAATTACTCATTTTTTATATAGAAGTACTATATTTTAGAAAACAATTATTTTATATTTTTCATTTCAAGATTAATACCATTTTTATTTTTTTGAAAATTTCAGATTTCAGTTTTTGCCGAAAAAAGTGAATTTTCTGTAAAATTTTGACCCATAGGTCCAAAACTACTAAACCAATTTAGAATCCGTACTCTAGAAAAATGTTGACTATGATATAGAGATATAGTCAAAATAGTATAGTTACTCAAATATTAAAATATAAAAATAAATTAAAAATTTTTCAAAAACTACTCCAGAAATAAGATTTTTAAATGCGATTTTCGGATTCAAGAGAAATCAATAACAAAAAAATAGTCGCACGCTTGTCGCACAAAATTTTTTAAAATTTGTTAACTAGTGTTATTGGTGACTTGCCATAACGCTATAGCCATATCCATAGATATCTATTGAATTTTTGTTTTTTGCCATAACATACAGCTGATTGTTGTTTTTATTATTTATTGTTTTTCTATTGTGTTTTTATTTTTAATGCAAATTATATTTTATATACACATATTTTATATATAGATTTATATTTTATATATGCTTAGATATATTTTGTTTGTCTTTGTTTTAAATGTTATGGAACCACTAATCGATAACATAAATCTTGTTATGATTATAGCTTTGGTTACGGCTATGGCGATATGGTATGTATGGCACGTCTAATTGAACTTTTAGTTCTTTTCTGACGGTAGCTACAGTGCTTGGCATTAGTAAAGGTCCATTATGTCTATTGTTGTTATTGTTTGTTTACTTGTTTATTTCTTTACAAACGGTATTTACATTAGTAACATTAGTTTGCGGGCAAACTTATCGTCACAGTACTTAAAAGTAAAAACTTGAAAATCCTATTTTACGATTATTTTCAAGGACTCCACTATCCTTCAGAAAATGCATTCTCTCTAAATCTCGAATCACTTAAAAACTTTCATTAAGACAACTATAAGAATTAGGGATTAGCAGAGTATATTGCAAATTTATGAAAACAAAAAATTTATTTGTAAAAACTTAATAATAAAACCAAACTATAATATTTCTTTATACTTCAAAATCATAGTCTACATTTTTGCTTTCTGCTTTTTTTGGATTTTCCAGTTGTCAGCTTTAAAGCCCGTATGACACTACATTTTTTATGTCTTCTTTTTTTGAGAGGAGCGTGAGTATATGCTAATAAAAAATTTAAATGAGTCTAAAGAGCATAAGGGTCATTCCATGTCAAACCGCACAGCATTCGGATTTGTCATCTACGATTTTAATCAAATTCGCCACTAATATTATAAATGGGTAGTGTTTATCAAACCATTAACCTTTCGATCCCAAACCCTTTCGGTTTTCGAAATTTGACGTCATGAAAATTGGCAAAAACGTTAAAATATCGAAAAAGTGTCCATACGAAGTCGCCCATAACTTCTAAGCTATACAACTTAAAATTTTTCTATTGGTACGATTTTTAAGGGTGAAAACATTTTCTTCAAAATGGCGTCCTAAAATTTTTTTTGTATTAAAAAGTTAAAAGTCATATTTTTAAGTTTAATCTTCAAAGACACATATCTCAAAATCCAAATCTTTTAAAATTCTGAAAAAAATATATGTTAAAAACTAGGGCCTCTCTACATTTGTGGCAACATTTTAAGGTGAAGACTAATTTGGTTCCTGAGTTATTAAGGAGAACTTTGTCGTAATAAATTTATCTTGACGGTTTCATACGAAAAAACGTTTACATGCTATGAGTGTGCATGTGTCAGAGATGCGAAATGAGAATTTCAATTTCGTACAAAAGTCATTACCAAATCGTACTTTTTTGAACTCAATTGTACCATTTTTTTAGTATAAAAAAACACCAACTATAGAATTTTTTTTAATATTTTTATTTTTTTTAAAACATAACAAGAAAACTGTACAGAAAATTTATTTGTACATTAAAAGTATATAATAAAAATATGTAAAATAAGGTACAAAAATCCATAAGATCAATATCATATTTAAGTAGGTAACAAACTATTTGTTTTTTTTTTAATTATAGCAACAGGAATTCGATGAATGTAACAAATCTTTCGTTTAGACTAGACTGGAAACTGTTTATACGCTG
This sequence comes from Eustalomyia histrio, assembly GCA_949748255.1. Classification (NCBI taxonomy): domain Eukaryota; kingdom Metazoa; phylum Arthropoda; class Insecta; order Diptera; family Anthomyiidae; genus Eustalomyia; species Eustalomyia histrio. The sequence goes on along the minus strand of OX456523.1, from coordinate 167,782,728 downwards.
CAATTGATTGCGTGTAATTTTCTTAATTCCCTTTTCAAAATTGCTTTGGAAATTGTACCAATTGTACCAACTTTCGCTTCCCTGGTTGTTGTGTGTAAGCTTTTGCATATGAACTCGTCGACGAAAATTTGCTTACGACCACGTTTTCTTTCATAACTCAGGAACCAAATGAGTCTCCACCTTGAAATTTTGCCACAAATGTTGAGAGGCCTTCGTTTTTAACATATATTTTTTCAGAATTTTAAAAAAATTGTATTTTGAGATATGGGTCTTTGAAGATTAAACTTATAAAAATGACATTTAACCTTTTAATACAAAAAAACTTTGGCGCGCCATTTTGAAGGCATGGTTTTCACCTTTAAAATGGTACCAACAGAAAAATTTTAGGTTGTATGGTTATGGGTAACTTTGTACGGACACTTTTTCGATATTTTGACGTTTTTGCCAATTTTCATGACGTTATATTTCGAAACCCGAAAGGGTTTGGGACCGAAAGGTTAATCATTTAATAAACACTATCCATTTACAATATTTGTGGCGAATTTCATTCAAATCGGAGATGACAAATCCGAAAATGACAATTCTCTGTGTGGTTTGACATGAAATGACCCATAAGCATATTTAAAAAAATTAGAAACTTTAATTTGTTAAATGCATTTATCGATAAACAAAAGTTAAATGTCATTTAGAATCCAAAAATGTCCAACTTTCATTTGACATAAACTGCTTGAAGATACTTGCTTTTGGTACTATTTCTAAGAAAAATTATGCATTTCAATATATATTTAATATTTATTGCACTTTTTACCCTCTAAAAGTTGTTAGCATTAGTCGATTGTAATTTGAAATTATGGTTCTGTTTCTGTCCAACATTTGCTGATTCTTTCAAAAGGCTGATTTTTTGTTTTATACCTATAAAATTACTAAGTGTGAAAATTTTGGGTTTAATATTTTTCCAATATCAAATAATTTTTTGACAAAGTTAAGTTAAACACAAACTATTTTAGAATTAGGCACAAATATGTAAAATTAATATATAATAAAAATTTGTTCAAAATTTATAAGTATAATTTTAATATAAAATGTGTATGTATATAAATAAAGCTATATAACTTTGTACACAAAAATGCGTTAAATAGCTTTTCAAACATTTTGTGCTCAATTTAAAATACTGTTTGTGGTTTTAAATAAAAAGAATAAATAATCTATTGAGAAGCGAGTTTATTAAAAAAACAAAAACAATTTACGATTACTTAACTGCTTCTTTAAACTTTTTTAAATACACTTTAACTGTTTTGTGGACAAATAGTTAAAAACAAATAAACCTTATTTAAAGTAATAAAAATTAGAACTATTTATATTAATGGTATATTGTATGCTTTAATACTTGGGGCATATCCTTTTTGACGTATTAATTCGGCACATCTCTTTGTCATTGTTTTGTCAATTTCAGAACAATGATCAGGGGTGATATATGATTGGGGTGAAATATGATTTGGAGTTTTATGATATATGATTTGGTGTTTTATGATTTATCATATGTTCACTATTGGATTCATATATCGGCTTTGTTCTGGCCACTCGAGAACCTTAATGTGATTCCTCTTCAGCCAAGACTTGACACCCGAGACTTATACTTCAAGTCGTTATGTTGTTGAAATATCCATGCTCGTGACATATCGTCAGGACAATCACTATCCAGATTATTTTCGAAGATAAGCCTATGCATTTAACCAGTCATATTGCCGTCAATTTTCACTATCGAACCTACTCCAGATGAGGTAAAGCATCCTGATACTATCTCGGACGAACCATATTACATGCGGTCTGCCATCGTTACGAAGAACATTAAACTTATAGTCATCGTCCAGACAACAACTTTTAATAAATTTTGTTCACAGTGGAGATATCCTTTTGCAATATATTATTAGATAAGGCCACATATAATTCTAAACTTTTTTACTCAGGTAATTACTAATTAATATGTAAAGTAATTTTAATTAGAACCTATATTTTAAAAACAGCTTTTCATTTAAATAATAGCAATTTAAATCAATAAGTCACATTTAAAAAATATTATTTCAAATTAAAAAAATCATTATTAGAAAGTCCAGAAATGTTTATTGAAATTAAAAAAATATCAAATGCTATTAAAAAAATCAAAGAATCATTCTATGGACGTCACTAAAAAATTGGACATGGATATTACACTTTCCTTTAACATAAATGATAGATACTTTTATCGCCTCAAAGTCGGCTAAATTACTTATGTTTCAACTGATCTAACTTTTTAAGCAATTATTTTTACAAATCGTATCTCATATGAAAGCTTACATCTTCTACTTTTAGATAATTATATATTTACAGAAATATTACCAAAATGCAAAAATTTATTTACTCGCAAATATTTAAAAAGCACGTCTTCGAATTAAAAAAGTCACCAACTTTTAGCCGTGATACACCGTGAACTACATCGAATTTAAAAATACAAAAAGCAGCGCAGATATCATGGGAACTTGGAAATTTTTAGTCAAATGCAAAGACATCCATTTCAAAAACTTTGGGAATGACTCCAAATGTAATTGCTGTAAGACATCAATTGAAATTCAAAAACACCAAATAAAATTAAAGAAATATTTGTTGAATTTCAATAATTTTTTAAATTCACTCTAATTAATTTCTATTGAAACTGTACTCCTATTATAAGTTGGGTAAATTTACTCTGTGTGCGTAAATGAAAAAAGTACACACATTACGCGTAAATTGATGAACACAAAATAGGAAAAATTACATTAAAAGTGCGTAAAATTTTTGGTCATGGAAACGAGATTGTCACACGATTGCGTTTGTGGTCAATTGAGAGCAAATGCGGCACCCATCTTGCAGACAGCTTTCTTAAATCCAACTGATCATTCAAAATCGAAACCACACTGCCATATGAAATGCACGCACTTTTACTCTTCGATCGGCCAACACCATATCGTGGATTTTTTCGACATTTTCGGTTGTATTGACCTCAATTGGCCGTCCAGAACGTTCAGCGTTATTTGTACTTACAAATTTACAAATTTTGTACGTAAAATTTTAATTTAACAAAATAATACTAATTTTAGGCATAATTTGTTTAATTGTAAACACATAGTGTGTGCATTATTGTATATGAAAGTGTGCGCAAAAAAGTTTTACGCATTTGGTGTTTGTATTTACCGAATTTTCGCAATATTACATAAAATTTTACCCATTTTATAGTAGTAAATTTACAAGAATTTTTTAAAGTGTAGCGTTTGGTATTTTTTAATTTAAATTGATATTGTTTATACCCTCCACCATATATGGTGAGGGTATATATCAGTTTGCCATTCCGTTTGTAACATGTCGAAATATAGGTTTAAGACCCCATAAAGTATATATATTCGTGATCCTTCTGCAATTTTAAGTCGATTTAGCGATGTCCGTCTGTCTGTCTGTTGAAATGGCGATCACGTCGAGACGCAAGTGGGGATGCCTATTTTTACCCAGATTATTGAACATCCTCCCGAGCAGTTTGGTATTGAAAATGAGCAAAAGCGGTCCATCGGTTCAAAAGTTATGAGTGAAAATGTGAAGGTACCTCTAAATTTTCCATAAAAATTGGTACAATTTTTCTGTATCTATTTTTTTTTTTCTGTTAAGTAATTAAAAATTTTATTAAGTCTTCTTCTGTTTCGATTACATTGATTGTCTTAAATACTATTAGAATAATAACATTACTAAAACTAAATAAATAACATTAACCTCAATAACAAAAGTTCTGCTACATAAATTGACAAAACATATTCATATTACAGTTCATGCAAAATTTAGTATATACGTATATCATCTTCAGCCCTAATGATTGCCGGAGGCTGGGCTCATATAGAATGAGGTAAAGTCCAGAGATATAGTTTCATTCCATAAAATGTATTTTTTGTTTTTGTAACCAAAGACATTTATATCTAAAGAAAGAGCAAAATACATTATTGCTTAAGTGCCTCTACTTTTGAATATGTGGCGCTGAAATAACTAAAACAATACCCTGCCCCATGGCTAGGTCCAAAGAAATTTATATATAAAGAAGGAGCAAAATGCATAATTGCTTTAGTGCCGCTACTTTTGAATAGGTGGCGCAGAATCACATGGCGATATAGCCATGGATTAGGCTTTCAATTAATTTATTTACCAAAAATATTAAATTAACTACATACTTTAAACTCTAATGCATTCAGATGTTACTAGTAGACTTATTACCTAATTTTAAAGTCAATTTTTCAAATGTTTGACGTAATAAAAGCATTTGTTTCAGATTTTTATGTCTAAAAAGAAATTTTCATAGAGGAAAATAGTATTTTTTTTTATTCCATTTGTATTTTTGAGAATTGAGGGATTGGCAAATGTATATTTATGTTAATATTTTCTTTTATAAAAAAATACACATGAATAAAACCCAATATTGTGCTCTTAAACATCTAAATGAATATTGATCAGAAAGTGCATTCTCTCCATTAGGCATATTAAGTTGCAGAGCTAGTCCCCATTAGCCGGAACAAAATTGAGTATTTGACAAAAACTATGCTTTAAAATAACTAGTGACAATTTAAAGGTGCCTCTAAATTGCCCATACAAATTTAGTACAATTTCATAGTAGCGACTGGTACATAACTTATTTTTTTCACCAGTCGCTTAGCCGTAGAAAACATCTTTTTAGGATATTGGTGGAGGGTATTCAAAGATTCGGCACAGCCGACTTTAGCCTCTTTTTACTTGTTGAGTACTAATTGCGATTTTTTTATTTTATTTCTACTTCTTTGAATTTAAATTATGTTCTTTCATTTCAGATTTTTTTTTCCATTTCACTGACACTGACTTATTTATTATCTTTTTGTAAAAACAGCTTTGTTTTTAGAATTTTTTTCTATATCTATAACAATATTACTTGACTTTTCTTTTTTTTTTTTTGCAAACAAATATATTTTGAACATTTGGGGCCTACTTTGTACGTAAGCTATGTGTGTTCGTATCCCAGTAAAAAATGATGCAGGTTTGTAATGGAAAAAATAATTTTCAAACAATCAAATGATTACCCGAATAAAAAAAATTTATATGGCGCAATATTTAATCTTATCCAATTTTATATTCTTTAATATCTAGTTGATCTAAATTTATTTGAAAAATGGCAGGTCAAATTAGATCCAGAAATATATTTGGGGATTTAACAGGATCCAATTTGCTCCGAAAAATGGCAGATCAAATTAGATCCAGCAATATATTTAGAGATTAAGTAAGATACAAATTTATCCGAAAAATGGCAGATTGAATTGTATCAGATTAGTTCCAACAATATTCCGAATCTAGTTTTTTAAAAAACGTATAAAAAAGATTATATTCAAAAATAGGCCATTTATTATTTTTTTCTATTGTTCGCCGGGCCAAAAAAGTTTCCATTTGGCCTACAAGCCTCCAATAAAAAATATTGAGCCGATCGGATAACGCCAAGGTCTGCCCAAAGTTCATTGAAAAATTTAAACACACTTTATATGGTGAAATATGGGGTTTTAAATCAAAATACGTTTGTTTAAGCAACTAAAATTTTTTTTGATAACTAGACTTGACATCGATTTTAAATACAGTTTCTATTCACAAGCCATAAATTATCAAAATCGTTAGAGAAACAAAAAAGTTACAACGGTTTTCATTTGAATTTTACGTCAATTGAATGTTGTAGCTGACATGACATGCACAATGTGCACAGGCATGCAGAGTAACTTATCAACTTGTGCACTTTTTTGCCTACAACAACACATATGTATGTTCGTCTGGCTAATTGTATTGACGCTCTCATATGTTTGAGTAGATGGTTGGTGATAAGGAAAACCACCCCTTTCTCGCTCTCTCTTTAATTTACTATAGGTTAAGATTTATTTGACTTGTTAGCTATTAAGAGATCATATTTCGAAATAGCAAACAGTGTCCTACAAACAAACAAGCAGTTCAGTCGCGTTTATTTTGAACCGTTGCCATCCTGTATATAGGACGTTATCCATATCTAAGTATTTAAATATAAATTGTTTTTTCGATATCGGATTTACCATTTACATCAGCTTCGGAGTTACCATCGACTACATCCATGATAGTTACTCGATCCAGTGATAAATTGCGCTCCGTGGAATCAATTGGGCATGCATCACACCTGATATCTGGAGCCAAACTGCCGTCAAACAGACAGATAGTTCAGAGGTTTATTTTACAATATGCGGTTTATAAATGTTGGCAGACGAAATTGTGCAAAAGAAAGTGCTAAGTAGCAGTGGATTTAGCTAGAATACGTGATAAATATAAATGTCAATATAAATTGGTAAAATTATACGGCGACTGGAGAAATTTCAACAAACAAAGTGCAAACAGCAGATCGAAAACATCAAAATCGAACGTGAACATTTTCAAGGAAACAATGGACGATCTGTTCGATATCTCTAGTGCAAACGCCCTGGATGAGATGAGTATACAAGAAGACAAGAAGTTTTTGTTAATGCAAAGTCTGAAAAAAAGACCAGGGTACATGGCAGGCATTGACAGGAAGTTATACGGCCGAGAACATCGAACAACGAAAGCAAAAAGAAAAATCGCGGAAGAGAAAATATTCAGAACCTATCAATCAATCTTGTAAGTGAAATTATTGATCTCTTTCAATTCCTTAAAACATGAATCATCAACTGATATTTTGCAGTACTTGATACATTTTACATTGGAAGTGAAGACGAGTATGAATTCGATGATAACATTACGGGTACGGATGCGACATGCGAATTGCATACCGATAATGAAGATGATCACACCAAACGTTCAAGAGGACGACATCATAAGATCTCGCCACGTCCTACTGTAGTACTTGATAAGGCCAAAATAAGCTGTTCAGATGCTGTTCATATTTTGAAAGCATGCGCAGATAATGTAATATCTGCCATAAATAATGCTGTGATGCCTCTGACCTCTGTTGATGAGCTTGTGATCAAACGATCTATGAGTTACGAAAAGAATATCGTAAGCGAGAAGCGGAGACTCAAACAGAATTCATTACAAAGGTAATTTAGTTTAGTTCAAAATTTATATTTAATTCTAAGTTATACGAATAATGTTAATTTTCACCGATTTCTATTTTATTTTTAAAACGTAGATCAATAGCGTACAGTCATTGGTTATTCACTGTGATGGAAAACTGTTGCCGGACCTGTTTTGCAGAACAAAATTGATCGAATCGCAATTTTCGCCAGTTATGAAGGGACATCTAAATTTTTGGGCGCTCCCAAAGTCCCTGCTGGCACAGGAGAAAATATGGCCGAGGTCGTTCATGATGCACTCATCAAATGGGGTATTTTTAATAAAGTTTCCGCCAAGGGTTTCGATACCACTTCATCAAATACAGGCCAAAGCACTGGCGTATGCATTTTGTTGCAGCACAAACTCGATCGGAAATTAATCAAGTTCGCATGTCGCTATCAAATTTTGGAAATCGTATTTAAGCACGTTTTTGAAGTCAAACATTCTAAAACAAGTGCCTATTTTTAATCGTTTTGCTGCCACTTGGGAAAATTACGACCACAAAACATTTAAAAGCGGACTCGAAGACCCAATAGTACTCTCAAAAATTAGTAATGCTGACTGCGAAGCCATTAAGAATTTCTGCAACCAACAACTACAACAAACACAAATCCGCTCGGATTACAAGGAACTACTACAATTAACAATAACGTTCCTTAGTGAAGTCGGCGGAAGCTCTCGTACACCTGGTCCAACATCCCACGCTAGGTTCATGGGAAAAGGCATGTACACCTTGAAAATATACCTCCTTCGGGAGCAGTTGAATTTGACACAACGAGAATTGAATGGACTACGCGATATATGTATGTATTTTTCTCGTGCGAATGTATGTCAAAGCGTGCTTTACATGCACAAATGCCACACGAGCCCCAAATCAAGATATACATATTTTGAAATACTCCATGGCTTATGCAGAAACCGACCCAGATGTGTCTGAAGCGGTTTTACGTAAATGGAAAAGTAATTTGTGATATTTGGCACCGGAACCAATGGCTTTAGCTATTTCGATTTGGATGTTTCACACAATGAGAAACGAAACATGGTTAGGCGCTTGCAATCAACAGAACCAATCGTTAAATTGGATGATGATCGAAAATTCTCCGACCCAAAACTATTTGAGCGATTTCGTGTCATACAAAACCAAACATTTTTTCCAAGATTGACCAATAAATTCTTGAACGATGAATGATTACAACAGCACCCTTACGAAAGACTGAATAACAGAATTAATTTATCTTACAGTGCATTGAAGCATATCGTCGAAAATATCACTCACACAACAAGTTGGATCTAATATAATCTTTAAATTGTTGTAACTTTTTTTTTCTCTAACGATTTTGATCATTTATGGCTTGTTAGAATAGAAACTGTATTTAAAATCGATGTCAAGTCTAGTTATCAAAAAAAATATTTTTAGTTGCTTAAACATACGTATTTTGATTAAAAACCCCATGTCACCATATAAAGTGTGTTTTAATTCTTCAATGAACTTTGGGCAGACCTTAGCGTTATCCAATCGACTTTAAATTTTTTTTATTAGAGGCATGTAGGCCAAATGGAAACTTTTTCTGCCCGGAAATCAATGATGGCAGGAACTTTCAGTTTCTGACTCATATGCTATAAACGGTCTATTCAAAAATATTAGCATTCTAATAAACAATGGCTTCGCCAGAATTTGAACTCGGTCTTCCAGAGTTGTAGTGAGTTAAGCCCTCAGCAGTGTGTGGCTGACTTTATTAGACTACATTTTTCGTATAATAATTATATCTTCGTGACTTATATATAATTATATATTCGGAAATTTGGGAAAAATTTCTACATGTCATGGCGGAATTAATAAGACTAATATCTTATGGACTGAAAAAAATGTGGATAAATATTTATATATAATAATTACACTAGGTCACAAATAACAAACTTTTGTCTGTTATTTGTTTCTAGCATACTTTTTCTCATGGATTTGGACCTACTGAACACGAAAATGAATTTTAAAAATTTTTCTGTCGATTGGTTTGCGAGATACAAATTTTTTAATTTTTTTTTTTTAATTTTTGGAGGTACACTTACTATTTTGAGCATATCTTTAGTCTTCTTTGACCTATTTTATCCTACTACTACTCAAATTAAAGACAATTGAGCCGTCTACAACTTATTCTCAGAAAATTTTCAAATCGGGTTAGTAGTTTTGATGTTGGCGGCTTAAAAAGGTTAAAAAACTGCGTTTTTTTAGTAAAAATGTGGCTGAAAAATTCATATAAAAATTCATATAAAATGTAAAACGCGATGTTAACAGCGATTTTAATTTTTTTACGTATAGCTGACACTTTTCCAAAGAAAATAAGCCCTTACTTAACAAAATCTGATGACAAATGGCCGACTTATTATTTTTTTGGTAAACGACCGAAATTCCGCTATTTCACGATTTTTTGATTTTCATTATTTGCACAGCTTACCTACCCAACGCAAACGAATAAATACATTTGAACTTAATTTAAAATAAACAAAGTAGTCTTCGTATATTTTTTTTTAATTTATTTACAGCACTACATGCTCATACATATTTAAACATAAGGAGACACGGTTATCAATTGCATTTCAAAACTGTCTGTGAAAGTGTAAAGAAGTTAATATTTAGAAAACGCAAGGAAGACAATGAGTAAAAGACTACGTGTGTTCGAGTGTTTGAACGATCCAGACAATTTCTGCAATGTTTGTGGCCAGTTTATAAAAAAAAATCACGCACACAAGTTTACTCCAGCAGTACAATTGCACTATTTGAATTATTTTGGTATTTCACCAAATATCACAGAACCATGGACACTTAAGTCGCTGTGTGATCTTTGCTATATAATCTTAACCAACTGGGCTGCTGGCGGAAGGTAAGAATTTTTATTTAAACACATTATACATAGCGAATATAGTAATTTATTTTAATTTTAGCCGCCATATGAAATTCGATACACCAATGATGTGGAAAAAGCCGCTATGCCATTCCACAGACTGTTATTTTTGCCTCACCACAAACAGTGGGGTAGGAAGATTTTTTAAATGGAACTACGCTCAAGTGGGATCGTTTGCGCTTCCAGTACCACATTCGCATGATGTGCCATATCCAGTGTGCCCTGGTGCATCTCTTCAAAAAGCAGAATCGTCAGAAGAAGAGTCTGAGTCAAATGCAAGCGAATTTGAGCCGGGTGCAAAGCGAAAATTACTGTCACAGGCCGAACTAAACGATTGGGTGCGCGATTTTGGTCTCACTAAGGAGAAATTCGAACTTTTTGCGTCTCGGATGATACAGTGTGGATTTGCGGCTTCAGAAGTGAAAGTATCAGCGTACAGAAACCGTCACAAGGAGTATGCAAAATTTTATACAAAGAAAGACCAAATATGTTTTTGCAGCGACATTTCAGGCTTGTTCCAAGAGCTTCACCAAATTCACAACCCCAACGAATGGAGGTTGTTTATTGACAGCAACAAAGAGAGCTTGAAGGCAGTTCTCTTACATAATGGGAATGAAAAGCCATCTGTTCCTATTGCTCATGCGGTTCATTCAAAGGAGAACTATGAAACTATGGACATTTTGCTGAAATGCATAGAGTATAGGAAATACAATTGGAAAATATGCGCCGACCTTAAAGTTGTGGCCATTCTGTGTGGACTCCAAGGAGGCTATACGCGACATTGCTGTTTTCTGTGCCTTTGGAATAGCCGCGCTGATGATCAGCATTATATAAAAAAAAATGGCCGGTACGAACGAAACCTGTAGTTGGAGAAGCGAATGTTCAGCGCAAACCACTAATAGAGAACCGTGAAAATATAATACTTCCGCCGCTGCACATAAAATTGGGTTTGATTAAAAATTTTGCCAAAAAATTAGACAAAGAAGGTGAAGCTTTTGCCTATTTACGGTCAATTTTCCCTTACCTTTCGCTGGCAAAAATTAAAGAAGGAGTCTTCGCAGGACCCGAGATAAAAAAAATGTTGAAAGATGAAAAATTCCCAAAGCTGTTATCACCCATCGAAGCCGCAGCATGGAATTCCTTCAGGCTTGTTGTGGAAAACTTTTTAGGAAACAACAAAAGCCCGAATTATAAGGACATAGTTGAGGATCTGGTAAAGAACTATGAAGCCATGGGAGTGCACATGTCACTTAAAATACACTTTCTGGATTCTCATTTGGATTTTTTCCCTGAGAATTTAGGAGACGTGAGCGACGAACACGGCGAGCGCTTTCATCAGGAATTGAAGGCTATGGAACGACGCTATCAGGGCAACTATGACACGGCTATGATGGGTGACTATATTTGGACCCTAATACGTGAGACCGATTGCAGCGAATACAAAAAACAAAGAAGAAGTCAGCAGTTTTTCCACATGGCATAAAATGTACACTTATATCTTTGTTTTTACTCATTTTTTTGTGCGTTGATTTGCTTAATTTAATTAGTTAGTTTAATTTCGTTAGTTTAGCTAATTGTGCGATACATTGAGCATGTAGTGCTGTAAATAAATTAAAAAATAATATACGAAGACTAATTTGTTTATTTTAAATTAAGTTCAAATGTATTTATTCGTTTGCGTTGGGTAGGTAAACTGTGCAAATAATGAAAATCAAAAAATCGTGAAATAGCGGAATTTCGGTCGTTTACCAAAAAAATAATAAGTCGGCCATTTGTCATCAGATTTTGTTAAGTAAGGGCTTATTTTCTTTGGAAAAGTGTCAGCTATACGTAAAAAAATTAAAATCGCTGTTAACATCGCGTTTTACATTTTATATGAATTTTTATATGAATTTTTCAGCCACATTTTTACTAAAAAAACGCAGTTTTTTAACCTTTTTAAGCCGCCAACATCAAAACTACTAACCCGATTTGAAAATTTTCTGAGAATAAGTTGTAGACGGCTCAATTGTCTTTAATTTGAGTAGTAGTAGGATAAAATAGGTCAAAGAAGACTAAAGATATGCTCAAAATAGTAAGTGTACCTCCAAAAATTAAAAAAAAAAAATTAAAAAATTTGTATCTCGCAAACCAATCGACAGAAAAATTTTTAAAATTCATTTTCGTGTTCAGTAGGTCCAAATCCATGAGAAAAAGTATGCTAGAACCAAATAACAAAATGGCTGTTGCCTAGTGTTATATATAATTTTTTTTTACTTATAGGAGTCTTTTAAAAAAGACCTAGATTGTTATAAACTAATTATACCTTATATCAAAAATTTTTAAGGGTTGTCCTGAAATAACTTTTAAATTTGAAAGTTTTGTAAAAAAATATTAGTATAAAAAAACTAAAGAAGCACTAAAAAATGTTACCAAAATATTTTTTCCATAATTTGGTTGGTAATTTCAAAACCTAAATTTTTCGACCTATTTGTAGCATCTAAAAAAAATACTGCTTTTAAGTTCATATAAAATTTTTATTTAAACTTATTTATCACATTGACTGAGATCTAATATATACATTTAATATTGAACTAAATATTAATAACAAGATTTTTTCACCTTTAACTGTCAACAATTTGTCTACATCTTCACGACACACAGACATTAGATCCAATGCAGAAAACTTCTCTCCGCTTTTATATTAGATTGATAAAATTCTATGAGGCTACAAAATTCTTTTGAAGAAACGTTAACGACTCGGCTTGGTACAATGTTCTTTACCACAATTTCATGACCAGAAAATCTATTTGAAATACTTGAGATTATTTTATCTAAGTATAAACGAATAAGACTGATCTGTAATATTCCTTTGTTCCAACCATCTTGTTAACTCTGTAGTCTCCATATAAATAATAACAAGCTGCTCCTCAGCATTTCTACCCATCGACTTTAACATATCAATTATAAAATTAATATGCTCATATGTCTTTACTTTATTACAATTAACTGACAAATTAATAATTGATTCTTAATTAATAAGTAATTTTAATTGGAACATTTATTTAAAAAACAGCATTTTCATAAAAAAATAGCACTAGTAAATCAAAAGATGTCATTTTAAGTTTACAGAATATTATTTCAAATTAAAAACATCATTTACATTTCAAAAAATATCAATTGAAATTAAAAAATATGAAACGCTATTAAAAAAACCAAAGAGCCATTCTATGGATATCAAAATTTGGACATGGATATTTCACATTGTTGTGCTGTTTTGGGTTTTCAAAATTCACTGTGTATAGATTTTATCTCATACGAAAGCTTTAATCTCATATGAAAGCTTTGATCTTCTACTCTTAGAAAATAATTGGGGAAAATAAGCGGTATCTTTACAGAAATATTGCAAAACGTTATGTTTTCGAGAATATTAAAAAAACACGTCTTCGATTTAAAAAAAAGTAACCAACTTTGTGCCGCGATACACCGTAAACTACATCGAATTTTTAACAAACAATTAACAGCATAGATACTACATCATGGGAACGTGAAATAGTCACATGAAAATGTTTGTTAAATCCAAAGACCATTTCAAAAGGATTAGATTGTTTCAAAAACGTTTAGATTGACTACAAATATAATTTATATAACATCAATTGAAATTCAAAAACACCAAATTATATTAAATGAATATTTGTTGAATTTAAATAACTTTTTTAAATTGCTATATATATGGGTAATTTTAATTTTTAGATATGGCAACAATAACTTAAATATTTTCTTTTATAAAAAGAGCTATATTGTACGCCCTGCTCTACCTTTACCAAATCGGGGCTTACATTATGCCACAAGTCATAGGATTTTTCAAAAAACGTGTCAGATAGCCAAATTCCTATACCGTTAACTCTTTTTGTCTGATACGTACAGAAAATCCGATTACAAATTATGACAGATTGATTTAATGGTATCAGTTTTGCATTTTCTTAGAAACAAAGAAAAACGCAATCAAAACGCGGTAAAAACCAAGTGAACAAAATCTCAAAAAACTTGCTTAGAACAGCTGTTTTCATATTATTGCATAGGATTTGTATTTAAAGGTGTACACACAGCGGCTTTTTTTGACAAGTGCACCCTTTATAGGATTTTAATTTGATTTCCCTTAGGTAAAATCAGATGGAAAACCAGATAATGTAAACTCTGCTTAACAAACACATAATTCATTTGTTAGCTTTTGTTGTTTTTAATATTTTGTCAAATTTAAAGTACGAAAATTACAAATATTTTTAGACAAGTATGTTTATATTTAAAAGAGGAAAGCCACGAATTTCCAATACTTGGCAGCATTTTAATGAATTATTAATTTGTAAGCAGTTATATCTATAACTATTTAGCAAGTCTATATTTCTGTGAAATATTTATATAAAATTCGAAAAACAAACCTAAAATCAAAGGTTAACGACTGAATGATTCCATGTCCATACGGTAATATGAACCACATGGCTCGCTTTCTAAAGCACGATTGCGAACCCAGGCGTTAAAACGATTGTTCTTGCTTCATTTTGACGTTTGAATTTTTTTAAGTTTCACTATTTCTTTTTTCTCATTTTTATTTAAATATACATATATATATATATGTAAATATATACTTTTATTTATTGAATGTTTTTATTAATTTTTTGCACACATTAATTTATTATTTTTTCTTAGGTATTTTTATACCCTCCAACATATATAGTGAGGATATATATCAGTTTAAGGATATATATTCGTGGTCCTTATGCAATTTTTAGACGATTTAGCGATGTCCGTCTGTCTGTTGAAATGGCGATCACGACGCGAAGACGCAGGGGGGGGGTGCCTATTTTTATCCAGATTATTAGATATACCCCTTTTGGTATTGAAAATGAGCAAAATCGGTCCAGCGGTTAAAAAGTTATGAGTGAAAATGTGAAGGTACCTCTTAATTTTCCATACAAATTGGTGTATTTTAGTACAATATATTTTCTCATATTTTTTCACCAGTCGCTTAGAAAAGAATAATATTTTGTATCCACCTCACATATTTTTCACTATCAAAAAATTTTTTTTACCACAAAAAATTTGTTTCACCTAAAAATTTTTTTTCCACCAAAAAATTTGTTTTCACATCCAAAACAGTTTTTCACCTCAAAAAATTTTATCCACCTCCATAATTTTACTGCAAAAGTTTTTTTTGTATCGAAACCAGGACATTGATGGAGGGTATTCCAAGATTCGGCACAGCCGAATTTAAGCCTTTTTTACTTGTCTTTTGACAGCTAGTTCAGATAAACCAGCGATAATTTGTTATCAAAATTGGAGATGGCAGTAAATTTTTTGTGGCTCGCAGCAGAATTCGAAATGAACCAAGATGGTTCGCTCCCAAAATTTTGTATGTCAAAACATGTTGGTTCAATTATGATTGGGGCGCGAACCATGAATGAGAGAGCGAATTTTGGTGTTCATGTGAACATGCTATGAGTGTAGCACTAGTCGCGTAGATTAAAGGACTGATCGCTTCGCTGAACGAGCTGTTGAATACAATTTTACAACTAGCAAATGAAATACAAAACAACTAGGAATATTTTATTAAAATACAAGTAAGAGCGGCTAAATTCGGCTATGCCGAATCTTATATACCCTTCACCATGGTTGGGAAAAAAGTGAAGTTCATATATGGAATGGACAGATTTATATACGGACGCCTTTAAGAGGAAATTAACCATTTAGTTTGGCGATAAAACTTGGACTCGGGAAGATTTATGGTTCCAGAAAATAGGTATTTAAAAAAAATATGTTTTGGGCATAACTTTTTTGTATCTGAACCGATATTTCCGAGTTTTTTTTAGCAAATATGTTATACTAAAGAATTTCGATCTTTTGCTATATGCTATGCTCATATATTAGTCATGTATGCTCGTATATGATCATATACGTCCATATACCCTCAAATTTCAGATCCGAAGATATATGATCATATATGAGATCATGTATGGTCATATATTGAACAATGTATGGACGTATATGACCATGTATGCCCATGTATGATCATATACAGACCCATGTATGATCATGTATGCTCATATATATTCCGATTTTTACATGGGTGGTTTAAAAATCTTTTTATAAATTCTTTTTAATCGGAGCAAAAACTAGAAATAAAACCGTTTGTATTTTGTTTGTATTAGAGGGTTTTAATAAAAATTTTGATGTTTTTAGCCTATTTATGGATTATTTAATAATTAGTTTAAAATTTTATTTAAATTAATAATTTAATGTTAAAAAAAAACAAAAAAGAAGTCTTAAGAAAATATAAAAAAATTGTACAAAAAAAAAGTTGAATAGACGGGGAATCGAACCCGCGCCTAAGAGAAAAAAAGTATTTGTGACATAGCGTCTAGACAACTGAGCTATTGAAGCTCACACAAAATCATTGTTAATAGAGGTACATATATACAAAGTTTTCTTTCATTAGAGATTTGTTTGGTTATTATTTAAATGACAAATCTTTGTATGTGTTTGTTGTTTGCGTATAAAAGGTGAAGAGGTGAAAGAAAAGAATTTCAACAAATCGTTAAAAGAAATCACTAGAACTGCATGTGTTTTATTTCTACAAAAACGTTTGATTTAGCTGGCAAATTTGCATTTGGGATTTAATTTCGCTTTTTTATTCAAAAATATTTTTAATTTCTTTAGCTTAATTTTAAGGAAAATAGTTTATATATTTTTTTTTATAAATATAAACCTAAAATAGTTGTATAAAATTTTCTTAATATATGAGAAATAAAATGGTTTAAAAATCTGTTTATAAATTCTTTTAAATCAGAGCAAAAAATAGAAATAAAACCGTTTGTATTTTGTTTGTATCAGAGGGTTTTTATACAAATTTTGATGTTATTAGCCTATTTATGGATTTTTTAATTATTAATTTAAAAAAAAGTTGAATAGCCTTAAAAAAAGCCTATTCAAAGGCTTAAAAAGAAGCCACTCCCTATACTTATTCTGTAGTCTCTATATTTAACAACTTCCATAAACTAATAAAAAAGTCCATCTGCTCATCGATTGTTCATAGCACCGAAACAAACTACTTCCTCCCAATGACAAGCCAATGTTAAAATCATTAATGATTCACCGACATTTTCACAACTTCGTGTTCAGTACCCAGCAAAATAAGAACTGAGGAAGAAGTAGTTAAACACTACATCTACTAAACACGAAGTTGTGAAAATGTCGGTGAATCATTAATGATTTTAACATTTGCGTGTCTTTGCTAGTTCAGTACCCAGCAAAATAAGAGCTGAGGAAGAAGTAGTTAAACACTACATCTACTGAACACGAAGTTGTGAAAATGTCGGTGAATCATTAATGATTCTAACATTGGCGTGTCATTGGGAGGAAGTAGTTTGTTTCGGTGCTATGAAAAATCGATGAGCATATGGAATTTTTTCATTAGTTTACCGAAGTTTTTAGGTATAGAGACTACAAAATAAATAAAGGGAGTGGCTTTATTTTAAGTTCTTAATGTTCTTCTGACCAGGACAAAGTGTATATCGTTGGTATGCAAAATATGTTTTCAATAAGGCATTTAATGACTGCAGGAATTAACTATTTATGGACCAACTAAATAATTGTTTTTTTTACTATCAGGGGTTAATATCAACATTTTGGAAGTTGCTTAAAATTACTTCTTACAAATCGAAAAATTTGCACTATTAACTTCTTTTGATGTTCTGAAAAAGAGATTCGTAAAGAATAACATCAATTTTATTTTGCTGGGTAGATGTAGTGTTTAACTACTTCTTCCTCAGCTCTTATTTTGCTGGGGTTGTGTTGGAATCTCAGATTTTTAATATAAAAAAGAATTAGTGCAATTGGAATCACGAATTCACAGAAACATACAATTTAAGTTATTGAATTAAAGACCTGTGCGAGGTACCTAAATAAGTTTTAAACTAAAAAAAATTACAAAATGTTTCTAAATAACTTTGAAAAATATTTGAAAAATTTTTCAAATTTCATACAAATTTGGAAACCTGAATTTTGTTTAGGTTTTAGTTTAGTTTGGAAACCTGAATTTAGCTTAGGTTTTAGTTAGCCAGGTCGCACCCATATTAAAAAAACAATGAACCACATATGTTCATTCCTAACGTTTTTAAGGCGTTAATTTAATAAAAATGCCAATTGACCGAGTTTTTACCACTTTAAAGTGTATTTTTGCAAGTTTACACCCAAACAATATTATGAGTGTGGCAAAAAATAATAATAGAAAATGGCTTAGTATCGAGATTTCATCGTAAGCAGTGCCTAAAAAAATTGTGTAGATAATATAAAGGTTCGGTAACTGAGAAAAAATTTAGAAAATTTGCCTGATATAAAAAATCTCAATTGGTCTTGCAAAGAAAATCCATTGGAAACAAAAAAAAAAAATACAAGCTATTTTGTATATATTTACACCATAGCTGTTAAGCAGGCGTGGATCCAGCTCAAGCTTTTGGGGGAGGGGGGACATTTTTGATTTTTTATATCTTCCACTATATATGGTGAGGGTATATATCAGTTTGTCATTCCTTTTGTAACATGACGAAATATATGTTTATGATCCCATATATATTCGTCTGTTGAAATAGCGATCACAGTTCGAAGCGGGGTGCTCATTTATACCTAGATTAATGGATATCATCTTGAGCAGTTTGGTATTGAAAATGAGCAAAATCGGTCCAGCGGTTAAAAAGTTATGAGTAAAAATGTGAAGGTACCTCTACATTTTCCATACAAATTGGTGTATTTAAGTACAATTTCATAGTAGCGACCAACTAATAATAAATTTCTATATAAATTATTTAAAGACACTCTTTGGTGGTTGTAGTATTAATGATGTTCTTTATTAATTTTTCGTTTCTCTTATAGTAAAAATTGTATCACAACAAAAATAATTAAAAATTAAAGTTGAATCCTAGTCAGCAAATATGACTTTGGAAACAAAATTGACAACAGTACAATCCCATTTAGCGTTTGCAGTGATTTCTCTTAGAAATCTGTCTGTAAGAACATTCAAAAATGAAATTGCACACTTTATATTACACGCAAAGAAAAAACATTGTTGGGGCAGTCATATTCGAAGAGCATCATACATATATATAGTCGTACTATAATATGGTTATCATATTATGATAATAAAATAACCATATTATTACCATAACATGGTTCCTACAGTTATATTGTGATTCAAAAATTACCATATTATAGACCTAAATAAACATGTTATATTGAATTTATAATAATATGATCGCACGTAATCATATTATACTCAAAATATTATCATATTATGGTACCTCATAACTATATCATGATTCCTGTATTATCATTATATGATCCATAATCTAAGAAAATTTCTTAAAGGAAAATTTTTTAGAAACTATAAAAAATACTCTTTAAATTTAAGAATATTTCCTTCAGAAATGCTTTTTCTAAAGAAAATTGATATTAACGACTTTTTGAAGAAAAATTGTTAAGAAAAATACTTGTTTTAAATTCTATTGACTTTTTTTAATAAAAAAATCTTAGATATTTTTTAGAAAGTTTTTAAAAATTTTTCTTTAGAATCTAATAATATTTATACTCCAAAAAGTCTTTAGAATCTAAGTATTTTCTTCATAATCTATGAATTTTTCTTTCAAAGAAAGGCAATGGATATTGATTAGTGTAAATAATATTATATGTATAAAGAATTTTCGAAAAAAACCCCTTTAAAAAAATCTTCTTAATGGGTCAATTGATTAAATGTTTTAATGACATGTGAAAGGTATTTTCTACCCATCTAATATTTGTCCAGTTGTACTAAACAATAATATTTCTAAGACATTTTGTAGTAAAAACAAACTGACTGTATTGAAAAAATTTTGGTTATTATGAAAACAAGACAATATTCTAACTGTAAATGTTAAAGTCATGTTTTATTTGATGCATAATTATTTATTGATTGTTGTCAGCATTTAATCTTTGCATAATTATCATATTTGTTTCATAGTCAGAATTTCTGCTACCACAGTATGGTTACAACCAATCATGATATAAAATGGAAGGTGATAATCATAAAATAGTAAAATATTTACTAAATAATGATGGTAGCGACAATGTTGATGGTTAGAAAAACAATAACTTGGTTGTGACAACCATACCCGATTGCAGCAAGCAGAATATAGTAGCAGTGATCATATTGCAACCATGTTTTCTCTCTGCGTGTAGAGCAACGCTTAAAGTAGGAATGTTGCATTATGTGAAAAAATTCAAAAAAACATTTATTAAATTCTGGGAATTTAAGTGATAGCTATGGAAAAATTTATTTCTAGATTCCAACGTCCACGTTGTTCCTTTTAGGAACAATTTTTCTTATTACTAAGTCAATCAGTATTAGGATTATAATCCCGGGCAAGGTGAGACTCGTAAAGAGCGCAGCCCTGGTTTTATAAGTCAGATCACGGATCTCCTCTAGGTTATTAAAGGGTAATTTTTCATCATGATATAAAATGGAAGGTGATAATCATAAAATAGTAAAATATTTACTAAATAATGATGGTAGCGACAATGTTGATGGTTAGAAAAACAATAACTTGGTTGTGACAACCATACCCGATTGCAGCAAGCAGAATATAGTAGCAGTGATCATATTGCAACCATGTTTTTTCTCTGCGTGTAGAGAAACGCTTAAAGTAGGAATGTTGCATTATGTGAAAAAATTCAAAAAAACATTTATTAAATTCTGGGAATTTAAGTGATAGCTATGGAAAAATTTATTTCTGGATTCCAACGTCCACGTTGTTCCTTTTAGGAACAATTTTTCTTATTACTAAGTCAATCAGCATTAGGATTATAATCCCGGGCAAGGTGAGACTCGTAAAGAGCGCAGCCCTGCTTTTATAAGTCAGATCACGGATCTCCTCTAGGTTATTAAAGGGTAATTTTTTTAACATTTTCACAGATAATACTTTTTCATAGGAAGATACTGTGTTTGAAGATTGGACTATAGCTGACAATGGCCGACGCATTTAATTCCTCACTAAAGTAAGTCTTGTCCCCCGATAATGACGGCTTACTAGAAATGTTTTGTTAAGGGGAACTTCTTCTTTATCTTATGTAATGACACCTTAATAGCCATTTAGAAGTACCTAACCAGACATAATTTCTTCTATTATTGACAAATGGTAATGATTTGTTGTTGGATGGACGGACGGTGTTCATGATAGGAGATTAGGTAAACATTTAGTATTGGTAATGTTGTCAACGTTTTCCCTTTTACATAGAAATATTTTATTTATAGTTTTACATTTGTTTTTAATCATTAATATAAAGTTTTTGACACAAAATTACATTTTCATTTTTTAAATTAATTGTAAGATATCCTTTTCTTATGGGTATTAGAAATAAGTTTTTACAAATAGCATTTTCTTTTTTTTGAAGTTTCTAATAAGAGTTAACGTATCTTTATTGGAACTTATCTAAAATTCTCCGAATTCGAGGGCCTCAATTAGGTTACTAAAAGGCAAACTCTGATTTGCAAAAAGGTCCTTTACGATTGTCAGTTCGGAGTCAGAAAATATAAAGGAATTTACGATACCGCTTTTTGCCCATTGAATAGCATAATTAATGTTCATGAGTTCTTCGTTTATGATTTTTAGTTTCCGCTCGACGTCTCTGACTGTTAGAGTCCTCAGTGTGTCAGAAGTTGTTATGGTATTAATAATGCGTTTAACATGTTCGTTATGACCTGTAATCGTTCCTCAATAGCCTTATTGATGACTATTTGGTTCCAATTACTCCATAACAAGCTTTTCGTTTGGTCTGATATAATTTGAAAATCATCGTGGTCGGATGTTCCAGCGATCCATTTCCAGGCAGTGCCCAAAGCGTCTATAGATCTTGCCGAGCGTCTGGGTCTACTTTACTAGTTTACTTCGTTCATGAGAAAAAAACAGCGGGTGTCTTTCCTTGTAATGTCTCTTTTAATCGTTTAATCAATTTTAGTCAGTGTTCCGTAAGTTAATAAAATTATCTATTTCGATAGTCCTGTCTCGGTGGCCACGATTTGGGAATTTGAATAGTCCAAAATTTGAAACGATCAACATTTTGCAAATAGAGTGAATTTTTCCCCTATTAGGTTCTTGAGAACAATTCTTTTCGATTCAGTTACGACGGTTCCTCCCTTGTCCTCTTTGAATATCTCCTGTTTGTATCTGGGAGTCAGTTTATTACCTAATATTTTATTGTCCTTTACGAAAAAAAAATCTCCTGGCATTTAAGTCCTTATTTCTTTTCTATTTTAATTGTGTGTCCTTAAGTCCTTATCCTGTTTTTCCAATATTTTCCTAGTGGTCAAAAGTCTGTCCTTTTTCAGTTGAGAAAGGTCAATACAGGCCCTTCCAAAAAATTCCTCTATAGGTTTTCTATCTATAGTTGAATGTACGGAATGATTATATTTGTTAAGAGAATTCTTTAAAAGGTCCTCAAAAGAATCGCAAGTTTTCTCCGCGTGAAGACACCTCATTATCTCTGTCAGTGTGGAATGAAAACGCTCTACCTGACCATTTACTTTACTAGTATATGGAGGAGTGCGGTAAATTTTTATTCCCAGTTGATCCTCCAACATAAAGCTAATGACGGTTGAATTTAGAGATTTCTCGTTATCCATCACTATGTTCTCGGGAGTTCCGAAATAAATCAATAATTCCCGTAAAGGTGCTTTGATGTCCTCAGTTGCCCTTG
The DNA here is from genome assembly GCA_949748255.1 of Eustalomyia histrio. Lineage (NCBI taxonomy): Eukaryota > Metazoa > Arthropoda > Insecta > Diptera > Anthomyiidae > Eustalomyia > Eustalomyia histrio. Next base: position 167,759,959 of record OX456523.1, on the reverse strand, counting down.
ATTTAACAATCCTAGCCTGAGCGTGCTTTGAAAATTTGTCTATTGCTGTCAGAATGACCCTATTATTCATGTGATAAAGGTCAAGATGGATAAATTGTCCTGGATGCCCCGGCAATGTAGAATGTTTCAGAACCGATTTACTTTCATGTCTCTCGTATTTGTTTTCTCGGCAAATTTTGCATTACTTAACTATTTTAGATATTTTATTCTGCATTTGCGGAATAGAATCTTCGGAGAAGTTGGGTTTTGTTCTCTCTAGCGTGTCGGTGGGCCCTTCTATGTTCATTTAAATTCTCTGCTGCTGTTCCGTGTCTAATATTAAGTCTTTTACCATTATCCTGGTATACCTGATTTTATACTGTCCGAAATGGGTCCTGTATTTTCCCTAGAATTTTATCCTCTGTTTTGATAGCGTTTGTTACTGATATTTTTAGCAATAATTTAAACTTATCCCTTGTGAAATCCATATCGGTATTAGTGTGTCTTTGGTAAGTTGGGAATATTATTTCGAAGTTATATAAAGGGTCGCCAGTCGAAATTATAATCTGATTTTTGAAAACATTAACAGGGGTATCTGAGAAAGGGATCAAATTATGATGGGAACTTGACTCTGTGTCAAAGAATTAATTAATTGGAGGCATCGGTTTTCAGGTGGATCGAAAATGTCGAAGTTCGAAAATGAAACCATAACGTCATTTGATGCCAGAGTGCGTTTTATTTGATTAAAAACCTCTAGTGCGTCATCATTCAAAACTATGGGAATCTTTGATGACATTTTCTTGGACATGCGTCCCTCCTCCCCTCTTAAAAGTGAGGTAAGGGGTTTTGCAATTTTTCCATAATCCTTGACTATAAAATCCCGATACCCCTAAGAATGATCTTAACTCCTTAACAGTGATCGGTGGTTTCAATATTTTAATAGCTTCGACCTTGGCAGGGTTAATAAAGATAATAAAGCCCAGGTACTCGACCTCCTTTTTTAAAAACTCTCATTTGTCGAGTTTAACTTTCACGTTGGCTCTTTGTAATGTTTTAAATATTATTTCCAAATTATTGAAATGAGTTTGTTCGTCTGCACTAAAAAATACACTGTGCTACACTGAAAAAGAACTTGCGAAATTTTTTTTTCTTTTCCATATTTCATATTATTTATTGGATCTTCACTTTTAAAAACTGAGAACTAACAATAATTATCCAAATCTTAAAACTAAATATTAATTATTAAGTCCAGCCAGTGTCAGACTGATGTTATGTGGTTCAACTGAGACCATTATTTTTCCTTATTATTAGCGGACCAGATCCGCAGTGTCCCTCCTTCTAAGACGCTGGTGGCCGTGATTATTATTTAAGTTACGGGCTAGTATGTTGACAGTGTCTAATAATTTCATCTTTGACCAGGGGTACATTCAGATCTTTATGTATGTTGTAATTCCTAACATACCAGTGTCGTCCTCAAGAATTTATTTTGCATTCTCTGAATTTTCCCTATATTGGACGCAGAGGCAGTACCCCAGAGCTGAATTCCGTAGCACCATATGGGTTTCATGATCGAATTGTAAATGAGAAATTTGCAGTCCAGGCCTAGTTTAGAGTTTTTGCCAGTAAGCCAAGCCAGTTGAGCAGTTTTTAGCCTAATCTAAGTTATTTTCGCATCTATATGATTTTTCCACGTGAGTCGACGGTCAAGGTGAATACCGAGATATTTCACACATGTGTGTTGGGGTATATTCAGATTATTAATTTTAATAGGTGTACACGTCTCTTTTCTCAGTGTGAAAGTAATGTGGATACATTTCTGTTCATTCACCTTAATTTTCCACTTATCCAACCAAGCTTCCAATTGTGAAATGTGAGTCTGTAACATTCTAGACGCTATTTTTGAGTCATCGTGGTCGCTTAAGATTGCAGTATCGTCAGCTAAAGTCGATGTGTGGGTATTAATGTCTAATGGCATGTCTGAAGTATAAATGATATATAACAGAGGACCCAAAATGCTACTTTGTGGAACTCCGGCTTGTATATCTTGAAGAGAGCTGACAAAACTTTTTTCAGCAAAAGTGGATTTTCGATATGTTATATAGCTTTCGAGTAGCTTGTGCGTATTTGTTGGTAACAAAAGTTTTATTTTAAACAGTAGACCTTCATGCCAAACCTTATTGAAAGCTTGTGAAACATCGATAAAAAGGGCAGAGCAGTATTTTTTCTTCTCGAACGTTTTTCTGACAACAGTAACTAGCCTGTGGGCTTGCTCAATGGTGCTGTGTTTTCTCCTGAAACCAAATTAGTGTGCTGGAATACAGTTGTTTTGCTCCACATAAACAGTTATCTTTTCCATTAGGATTTTCTCGAACAGCTTTGACAAATTGGATAATAGGCCTATACGATTCCACTTTTGTGTGATATTTGCCTGGCTTGGGTATCATGTTAACGAGTGAAACTTTCCATTCTGGCGTATAATAGCATTAAAAATAAAGAGAATTATCTTTAATGCTATACGGGGTAACTCCAAGATCATCTTGTTACCGATTTCATCAATACCAGGAGCTTTTTGAGGTTTAGTTCAAAAATAGCCTTTTCGACCTCTCTCATCTTAAACGTCAATCGGATAGCTGCTCGGTGCTGGGGTAAAATCGGTGGCAACTCTGTTAAAGAACTTGTTATATTTGGCGTGAATACTTTTCTTAAATGTTCTACAAACAGATCTCCTTTTTCAGTATCATTTCCAGCCCAACCTTCGTCTGATTTTCTCAAAGGAGGCTTACATAAGACAGGTCTTTTGAAATTTTTCGTTGCACGCCATAATGAGTAATCAGTTCTTGATGTTGGATTTAAATTTTCAAGATATCTGTTTAATGAAGCAGTTCTTTTATGTTCAAGTAGCTTTCTTAATTTTTTAGTGCATTCTTTCAACCGTTCCTTAAGTTGACGAGATCTGTGCTGTTGCCACTCTCTTCGAGCTCTTCTTTTTTCATTTAAGAGTCGTTCGACATCGGCAGACAAAATAATATTTTGTCTGTTGTGTCGGGGGAGTTTGGTAGCAAGTTTGAGATTTAGTTCAAAATTTTGAATTGAGAAGTCGATATCTTCCGATGTTCTTAGCGGTATGTTTTCCGAGCAATGTGTACTGATGAATTTTTTATACTTCAACCAATCTGTTGTTTTGCCTGTCAGTGCTAAGTCACCAGGGGGGTGCAATTCCTCGGGGGTTTAAAATAGTAATAACTGTAGGTGTGTGATCAGATGAGAGATCCAATAATGGTTCTACATGGACCAATTCTCTTGCAATAGACATTGTTATTCCAAAGTCTATCAGATCGGGTATTTTCCGACGATCTGTTGGCCAGTACGTGGGTTGTCCACTAGAGATCACATCCATACCCAGCTTAGAAATTGTATTAATAAAAACGCAGCCCTTAGGGGTAAGAAGCCGTACTCTAGCCTCGATGTTATTAATTCTCTGTAATTTCGTTGGATGGTGTACTTGTACTGACGTCGGAAGGGGTCTTACTCCCGAGAACCTATTGTAACATTATTTCATACGACGTTCAATATGCCGAAGTATTTAGGCGTTCCCTTAAGTGATTCATAAATTTTGAGGACCCTCTCTACGCTTTTCTTCCAAGATCCGAACTCAGCCGGCTTACCGGAGAAATCCCTGAGACATTTCACTATGTCCGGAATCTTGTCGAGATCAGTTAGGTTGTTATTAAACTCCGCGTCTATTTCCTGGTCCACTAAAATTGGTTCCCTATTTATAATTTGTTATTTTTCTTCGTAAGCCCTACGAACTATGTTCACGATCTGTGCCTCAACTTCAGGAGTTAAAACCAAAGGTATTGGGGAGTTAGGAGCTTGATCTCCTGCGGCCTGATTGACATTCAGTACCGGTGATCTTATGAGTTTGTTTGGATTAGCCATCCCGATTACTTAGTCTATTTTGTCGTAAGTTGTACAAGAGATGCCTACGTTCCCTAGTCGACGTATTCTGTTTCTAACTAGGAATTCTGTACTTGAACAGTGAGAACCGTAATCACTATTTTCCCTATCATTCAATGTCAGAATATTTATTCGCCTTTTAAAAACTTATTTTATTTTTTTACAAAAATTTAATTGAATTCGGATTTACTTATTTTTTTTTTTTTGTTTTAATATTTTTAATTGATCAAAATTTAGTTGAATTTTTTCTAAAGACTGATAATAGTAAAAAATCTAAGAGCTTTATATTGATTTTTAAAAATACTTGAATTACATTGCTATTAAAATTCTGTGCCTTCTACCGCAAAAAATCTGATGTTGATGAAAAACGTTTTGCTGCCGAAAAGCTTCTGTTGTAACGTGTTGTCGCTGATGTTTATACCCAGAATAGATTTTGGTTAACATGCTTTATTTTTCAGATTTCTTCACTAATAGCACTAAATGCGTTGAAGTATTATGGATCCGTCAGAGTTTTGTGACTTTAATTCTTTTAGCTATTTGGTTTATTATTTATCCACAAAAAGGAATATACACACAATAACTTTTGCTAACACTAATTTTTAAATTTTAAAATTTTTTTTATGTTTTTAAGCTTTTGGTATCAATTTTTTTAACGTTTTTTGTTATTAGTCTTCTTTTTAATGTTGTTTTTAGCAAGTCTTATTTCTTTATTTGTTTTTAAATGTTATGCTAGCAAAAAAATTAAATTTATTTTAAATTCTTTGATATTAATTATTTAAATGTTATTTTTCAGCAAGAGAAAAATTTTTACTGCCTGTTTGTTACTATTTGCTTTATTAATTTTTTAAATCTAAGTTAATTTTTTATGTTCTTGTTATTTATTTCTTAAATATTAACGGCACCGACGTCCCGTAATTTGTCCTTTTTAATAGTTTTATTTTAGTAAGGTTCCGCACTTCGTTCACTTTTACGCGTTGTACCTTTTTCCTACAGGATTTTGATACTTAAATAAATTATCGCACTATTTTAGGGCTAAGTTCTTTGATACTATGACACTACTTGAGGCCCAGACCATTAGAGTTGGGCGCCAATTAATTAAACACACTGATTGGTGGTTGTAATATTAATGATGTTCTTTATTCATTTTTCGTTTCTCTTATAGTACAACTTGTCTCACAACAAAACTAATTAAAAATTTAAGTTAAACCCTATTCAGCAAATAGGACTTGGGAAACAAAATTGAAAAATTATTTTAAATATAATAACACTTTAGTTATCTCTATATATAAAGGAATAACGTTACTGACTGACTGACTCACCCATTCAACATCGCCCAGCCCAAACCACAAGAGGTAGGAGGCTGAAATTTGGTATGCAGGCTCTCCCTTCGGCGTAGACGTCCACTAAGACGGGTTTTTTGGAAATTCCATCGGAGAGGGGTAAAACTCCCCTTTCACGGCCTGCCCAAACCCCTTTAGCTTGAAACCTGAAATTTGAAATATACCTTCCTGGGAGTATGTGCTAACTCCTTGATAAGGTACATTTTAGAATTTTGCCCAGGGATGTGGTAAAAATGTGGGTTTAAAGGGCGAAAAGCCCCCTTTACGGCCTTCCCAAACCGTTGGACCTAGGAAGTTCAAATTTGGTAGTCAGAGTCCTTCTCCAGTGCAGACAACAACTAAGACGTGATTTTTGAAAAATCCAACGGGGAGGGGCAGAAAAGGTGAAATTCTTCCCCTCGACGGCCTTCCCAAACCGTTGCACATGGGAAGTTGACATTTGGTATGCAGACTTTCTTTCCAGTGTAGATAACAGATAAAACGTGATTATTGAAAAATCAATCGGGGATGGGCAGAAACCTACCCAGGTAGGATTTTTGTAAATTCCTACGGGGAGGGGCAAGAAGGGGGAAAATCTCCCCCTTAACGGCCTGCCCACACCGAAATAGCAAGATACCTAAAATTTTAAACAAGTATTACCTGGAGTATGGACTTACTTACTAATAAGCAACATTTTAGAATTTTAGCCAGGGACGTGCTAAAAATGGGGTTTAAAAGGATGAAATGTCTCCCCTCCAACAGCTTCGCGAAGTTGAAATTTGGTATGCAGGCTTCTTCTCCAGTGTAGATAACAGCTAAGATGTCAATTTTGGAAAATTCATCGGGGAGGGCAAAAAAGGAGAAAATTCTACCCCTTGACGACTTGCCAATACCGCTAGAGCTGGGAAGTTAAAATTTGGTACATAGGTTCACACTCCAGCGTAGACATCCACACAAGTTGGATTTTTGAAAATTCCTACTGGGAGGTGCAATAAGGGGAAAAGTCTCCCTCCGAAGGGCCTGCCCAAACCGTTAAAACTAGAAAGTTAAAATTTGGCATACAGTTGCCTTCTTCAGTGTTTGATAACTTTTGGAAAATCTAACTCGGAGGGTAAAAAGCGAAAATTCTCCCCCTTTACAGCCTGCACAACTTTTGTTTGTAGCCTCGATATCCAGTATAAATAACAGTTAAGACGTAATTTTTGGAAAATCCAATGTAGAGGAGCAGAAAAGGGAAAAATTCTTACCAATTCCAAAACCGCTGGAGCTGGGAAGTTGAAATTTGGTGAAACAGACTCCTACTTAACGGACTGCCCCCACCGATTTAGCCAGAAATTAAATAATAAATTTGTGTTAACTGGAGTATATGCTAACTCATTGATCAGCTACATTTTCGAATTTTAGCCAGGTGTATGGTAAAAATGGGTGTTCAAAGGAAAAAATCTGAAATTTGAAATATGTGTTACCTGGAGCATGGGCTAACTCATTATTGAGGTACATCTTAGAATTTTGGCCAGGGACATGGTAAAAATTAAGGACTCCGGGTAATTGTCTGGGAACTCCGTATACACCCGGGCGTTAGCCTGGGTGTATACGGGCGGGCTTTGCGCGCTATGGTGTATATGGGGAAATATTTGCAACGTAAAATTGCAAATTGGAAGGGGACAGAAATGGAATAGAAAGGGTACGAGTAAAATTGAAATACTAGACAAGGGATACGAAATAGAATGCAACGGGGTACGAGTGAAATTAAAACACTTGACAAGGGGATTGATGTGGAATGATATGAGATACGAGTGAAATGGTAAAGGGTAAAAAATAAAATGAAATGGGGAACGAGTATAACTGAAACATCAGACGAGGGGAAATAAATGGAATGGGAAAAAGTGGAAATGAATCATTACACTCTGATTAATTTATGTTGAAATTTACCCAACTTATAGTAGGAAACTGTAATCCTACTATAAGTTGGTTAAATTTACTCTGTGTGCGTAGTTAATGAACACAAAATAGGTAAAATTATATTAAAAGAGCGTAAAAATTCAATGAAATTTTAAAATTAAAGATTAGATTCACCAAATTTGTGGGTAAAGAAACACAATTTTCCTATAAAAGTACACATAAAATGGGGAAAAATCCTACAAAAATTCGCACATGCTTCCAAGATAATAAAAAACAATAAATTTGTAATAAAAAACAATAAATTTATTATTTAGTAATTCACAATAAAAATAAAAACCATAATATGGTTATTGTTTAGTAATTCCAAATAATTGATAAATTTAAAAAAAATAAAATTTTTAAAACTTTATCGATTTTTCTTTTCAATTTCAAAATGTCATAGTTTTTTTTACCACTATAAGTTAGTAAGATTGTAAATAATCTTTGTGTGTGAAATTTTTATTTAACAAAATAATACTAATTTTAGGCATAATATGTTTTATTGTAAACACATAGTGTCTAAAAATACTGCCTGTGTGTATTACTGTGTATAAAATTGTGCGCAAAAAAGTTTTACGCATTTGGTGTTTATATTTACCGAATTTTCGTAATATTACATAAAACTTTACCCATTTTACAGTTGTAAACTTACAAGAATTTTTTAGAGTGTAGACAAGGAGAACGAAATGGGATGGAAAGGGGAACAAGTGATATTAAATCATTTAATACTGGGCACGTGCCCCTTGAATGACCTATAAACCATAAATTCAAAACTTTAAATTTAAACATCCACTTCAAAAGATGAAACAAATTTATTTAAATAATAAAATCTTTAGAAAATAGAATAGTGGTTTCTTCTCAACTTATTTCGATATTTAAAACTACCGATAACGTAGTATCGGGTCCTTAAGCTAGTATTACATAAAACTTTACCCATTTTATAGTAGTAAATTTACAAGCATTTTTTAGAGTGTAGACAAGGAGATCGAAATGGGATGGTAAGAGGAACAATTGATATTAAATCAGTTAATACTGGGCACGTCCCCCTTGAAGGACCTATAAACTATAAATTCAAAACTTTATATTTAAACATCTACTTCAAAAGATGAAACAAATTTATTTAAATAATAAAATCTTAAGAAAATAGAATAGTGGTTTCTTCTCAACTCATTTCGATATTTAAAACTACCGATAACGAAGTATCGTGCTCTTTAGCTAGTAACTTATATAACTGACTCACTCACTCATTCATCATCGCCCAGCCTAAACCGCAAGAGGTAGGAGGCTTAAATTTGGTATCTGGTTACCCCTCCGGCGTAGACATCCGTTAAGACGGGGTTTTTGGGAATACCTTCGGAGAACAAAAAGGGGGAAAAACTCCCCTTTCACGGCCTGCCCAACCCCTAGACCTAGGAAGTTGAAATATAGTATGCAGGTTCCTTTTCCAGTGTAGCCAACAGCTAAGACGGGATTTTTGGAGAGAGTTAAAATTTGGTTCATAGGATCCCCCTCCTGTGTCGACATCCACCCAGGAATCATTTTTGTAAATTCCTACGGGCAGGGGGAAAAAGCGGAAGGTCCCGCCCTGAACGGCCTGCCTAAACGTCTGAAACTAGAAAGTTTAAATTTTATATGCAGGTTCCTTATCCAGTGTAGATAGCAGCTAAGGCGTGACTTTTGGAAAATCCAAAGCGGAGAGACAAAAAACGGAATATTCTCCCCTTTACGGACTGCCAAAACTACATACATAGTTTCCTCCTCCAAGATGCATATGTGCAAATTTGCAAGGGTACAAATGGGAAGATTTGTAAATGTGCAAAAGTGAAAATTTGATTGTTTGATGGTTGAATAGCTAGATGGTTTGATGGTAATATAAATGTAAATATATTTTTATTTCATTCAATATCGTTGAAATTTGGTATGTAGGTTCCCCCGCCGGCGTAAACATTAGCTAAGGTGGGGTTCTTGGAAATCCCATCGAAGTAGAGCAAAACGGGGGAAGTTGAAATTTGGTGCTTAGGTTCCTCCTCCGGTGTAGACATTCACCTGGGTCAGATCTTTTGAAATGTCTACGGGGAGGGGCAAAAATATGAAAAGTGTCCCCCTTAACGGGCTGCCTACACCGATTTAGCTAGAAACCTGACATGGTAAAAATGGGGGCCCCGGGAATTTGTCTGGGGATTAATTCTATTCCGGGGGTTTAGCCCAGGCAATCTTTTGTTGCGCTAACAACGTAGCGGGCTTTGTCCGCTAGTTATCTCATATTTTTTCACCAGTCGCGTAGAAATTAATATTTATTATTTATTTATATTAATCATATAATTACCGAGCAACAAAGGACATCAGCTCGTTTAAACGAAAACAGACCAGAGCCTCTGGTGGGAATCGAATCCACGACTCCGCACGGCTCAAAAATTACTTTCATCTCTAACATTTTGTTTTCTCCAAAAATTTTTTTTCACCTCAAAAATTGTTTTCACATTCAAAAAAGTTTTTCGCCTGAAACTATTTTTTTCACCTCCATAATATCATATCTAATTTTTTTACATTATTTGTATCAAAACACTGAAGGACAGGGATGAAAAAGTTTGTAATTAAGTACCTTTTGAACTATTAGAACCTTAAAAGTACTGTGGTACCCCTTTTAATCATTTAGTACTATTCTCAAATCTCCCCTTTTTATTTTTTTTTTGTTATTTATGACAACTTTTGTGATCTAATTTCTTTTAAAGGCTAGAAATAGTCATTTAGATTTATATGAAGGTATAGGATCAACAAAGGCAAATGAACTTAAAGCAAATTTAATAAATTTCCTCTGAACTCTCTCGATACGAGAGACATGAGTACAATTAAAGAGATTCCAAATTATCGCACCAAACTCTACCTTTGATCTAACAAATGTTGTATAAATTAACCTCAACCAGCAAGGATCAGAAAAATATTATGAATTCCTTTTGAGAAATGCAAGCATTTTATAAGCTCTCGGAATAATGTAATCAACATGTGGTACAAATGAAAATGACGAGTCATAAACCACACCAAGATCAACAGTAGACTTAACTGTTTCCACATTATTATTATTAATATTAAAATTAAATACAATAGGATTCAGAGATCTGCTAAACGAAATATGAAAACACTTGGAAAAATTAAAATGTAAGTTGTTCAACGTACACCATGCATACAAATTATTTAAATCTTTTTGTAAATCAAAAACATCAACAATTGAGTTAATTTTAAGAAATATTTTTAAATCATCTGCATACATACAAAATTTAGAATTGGTGAAGCAAGCAGAAATATCATTTATAAACAAATTGAAAAGAAGTGGACCCAAAACACTGCCCTGAGGTACTCCAGACGTTTGCATATAAGCTTGATTCAAAGCCCTCAATAACAACCTTAGATACTCTATTTGATAAATATGGTTTAATCCAATTTAGGGAAACAGAATGAAAACCAAGCTGTTGCAGTTTCAAGAAAAGAATGTGATGTGACACTTTGTCAAAAGCAATAGAAAAATCAGTATAAATAGCCTCAACTTGGCTACCCTGTTCAAGGGCTATTATACAATATTCACTAAAAACAGTTATGTTCGTTGTTGTAGATCTACCAGAAAAAAAGCCATGTTGATTAGGTAATATCCACGACTTTGTAAGAAAAATCTATCTTTTATAGATGATATGTTCAAAAATTTTAGAAACACAAGATAACTTGGAAATAGGTCTATAACAAGTTACTTTATCCCTACTCCCATCTTTAAAAACTGGTGTAATAGTTGACAATTTCCATTGGTCAACAAAAATACCCTCTTTAAGAGATACATTAAAAATATATGACAGTGCTAACGTTAACGACGAAGCACATTTTTTTTTTAAAATGAGTTCAAAGGCCATCAACATCTGATTTAAAACTAATTCTGATTAGCAGAAGTTCATTGTAAACCTCCTATTCAGTGACTTCAATAGAACCAATATCCAAATCGGATATGGAGTTTGAAAACCTGGAACTACTTGTCACTAACGGCTCAAAATTTGACTTAAACAAGTCTGCAAATAAATTAACAGAATCAGTACAAGAATTTAAAATGTTGTCAGAAAATTTTACAGTAGACGGAATATCAGATGATTGCTTTTTAGATTTAATAAAAGACCAAAAAGCTTTAGGATTACTTTTGATTTCATGCTCTTTCTCAATAAGATACTGTTTATAAAGAAATTTATTTAAAAAATTAAACTCACGTTGATAATAAACAAATTTGTTCTGATATTCAGGATTACCAGAATCAACAAAACGTTTATAAAATTTGTTTCGAAGATTTTTAATCTTCTTAAGACAACTAGTATACCAACTCAATTACCATCGAAAAATGATGAAGATTAGGTGGAGATATTGGCAGTAAAGATTCATATTACTTAAATTTACAGTAGAAAACAAATACAAGATCCAAAAAACGATGAAGCTGATTAGCAATATTCTTTATTTGAATCATATTTAAACTCATTAAGCTGTCAATAAAATCAATTTCATGATTTTTATTAACATTAAGCGGAGTTAAAACAGAAACATCAGAAAATTTTGACCAATAAATATTTTTTAGGTTGAAATCACCTAATATACAAAGGTGTGAATTAACTGCCAAATTCTCCTCAAAAAGTAAAATGTTTAAAACATGAGCAGCATAAATATCATCAGGACTATCCGGTGGTATATATGATACACATACGAATAATTCAATATTAAAGCCAGCAATAGAAATTACAAGTTGATATAATAAACAATTCTTATTATCTAAAGCACATAAAGATGACTTATAATGATTTGTTACAGCAACTAAAAGACCACCACCTCTAGAAAAACCGGTGCGTTCCGCTATTCTGTCCTTCCGGTAAACATTAAATAGCATAGTATTAAAGAATTCAGCATCAAAAAAGTCGGCATTCAACCATGTTTCAACCAAAACAATAACATCGAAATCACATTGAGAAGAGAAATCATAGATATTTTTGGATTCAGTACGCATTCCAGATAAATTCTGATAGTATAATTTAAAACCATTTTTGTTGCAAGCTAGCGTTGAACTGACGGCTCCAACTTTTTTGGAAAAATTACAAAAGGCCTTACCTTAATGTCAGCAGGCCAAAGCTCAGGTTTAATAATCTCATTAAAAAAGCAAGGAGATATTCCTAATTTAAAGTTAACCCGTTTTAATTGACTACATCAGCATCTTTTTTAACTAATTTGTAGCAATCAATATGATGTTTATTTTTTACAACATAACATGATGTATAACAACCTTAAGATCATTAGAGACATTAACTCCTACTACTAAGGGCCCCTTCTTACGCCTACGCCTCTGCACATCAACCCAACCTGAAGCTTTATGCAATCTTTGATTGTCATCATCACACAAGTTAGAAGCATTGTCTCTGCCAATAGGCAAAGCAGCGTGTAAAGATGAATATTTGATGAATTTAAAACAGTAGTAACAGCATTTGCATTTTTCTTCTGTTCAGCAATAACAGCCACATTAGCAAGTGAACCATTATTATGAGGTTTTTGTGTTTTTTTGCATTTTTACTTTATTATTTGAGAAGTCGGTGAATTTATTTAGCATTTGTTTTAAATCTCTCACTTCATTCGTTAAAGAAGAGATATGCAAAAGTAAATTTGACGAAACATTCAAGCAATCATTGCAATTAAAAACCATGTTTTTATTATTAAAAACGACAATAAGTTTTTCATTTATGTTAACACAGAATCTATGATATTTAGATCTACACAGGTGGCAGATAATAAAATTGGCTTTAGCTGAATTAAAGCATTTTGCGCACAAAGAAACAGACGGAGGATCCATTTAACATGTCTAATTAATTAGCACGTCTTAACTTCACGAATGTCAAACTACTGACATTTAGAGGTGATAATGTACTTTAGAGGTGATAATGTAAGGGGTTACTTATATGGTTACGAGAATGGAAAAAGTAATGTGTCCAAAAATAGATTTTTAAAAAAGAGGAATTTTTATTTAAAAAAATTATTTCAAATATTTTAAACGTTATTAAAAATAATGTGGTCATGATGGCAATCGAACCAGGGAACTCTGGTTGCCAGCCAAGAACTCTACCTACTATCATTACGCATGAAAATATCGCACCCATTACCAAAGTTTTGCTGGGAAATATCAAATAAAAGGGAGATCTAAAATGTGGTTTCGTTTGAGTCTTCTGACTTCATCAGTCTCATCTAATAATGTGATTGCCAATATATTTGTGTGATTACTTTGTCTTTTTAAATAGTTAGAGCTTAATTTTCTTATTTCAGATTTTACAAAAGGAATTTTAAGGTGATTATGTAATGCTTTATTTGTGCAGATTTACGAACAAGTAGCAGTATGTGTTTTCCATGTAAGTCGCCGGTCAAAATGAAGATTTAAATATTTTACGCTATCACTTCTAGCAAGTGCAGATCCCTTAAGATATAAAGGTAGGTAAAATTATGGACGTGGAAAAAATTTTTGGGGTGAAAAATTTTTTTGTGGTGCAAAAAAAAAAAAAATTGGTAAAAAAATTGTTTAAGGTGGAAAAAAATTGCATAAGGATCACGAATATATATACTTTATGGGGTCTTAGACCTATATTTCGACTTGTAACAAATAGAATGACAATCTGATATATATACCCTCACCACATAGTGGTGGAGGGTATAATAACATAAAAAAACAAGACTAAAAAAATTTAAAAAAAAACAAATAATCAGTAATTTCATAAAAATTAAATATTCATATATAAATATGTTGAATCGCAGCAAGTGTGGGGGATGGAATTTGGGAATTACACTCTGAGCAGAGAAACAAAGTCACCAGTTGAATTTGTTTCTCAGGAAAATAGAATAAAATATGCCAATATGAAGGAAATAAAACAAAGCAAATTAGGAAAAAATTGGAATATTTTATTTGAATAAATTCAGGATTACAATCTTACCAGTATGAACAACGGCTTGACAAGAAAGAAAAAAGAATTCTAGAATATTTTACGGAAACAGCATCTGCGACATTTTGACTGTTTTGACATTTTATATTAGTAATGCTTTTTTTAGTAATAGTGTTAAAGTAGTTACCAATGTTATAAAAAAGATAAAAGGATTGATAACTTTGTATCTTTTATACCATTGGTAACGCAACGATTATAGACTGTTAGGATTTTCGTAACGGGGATAATGCAAAAGGACAGCGTAGAACTTTTAGCATTAACATTACCGCCCGCCTTGCAGTATACGTGCAACAAAAAGGATATCATCGATAGTTGAAGGTCGCAGATACTTTTTCTCGGAACGATATGATTAAAATGGAAGAAGTATTAAAAAATAAATTTAGTTACAATTAGGATTAGATATAAAATTCATTTGATTATTATTTTTTCGAATTCATTTAAATTTAATATAAACAATATGTAAATAAAATATGGATACAAGAACGTTTGCGTTTTGCTTTTGGATGTTTGATAGTGCATTTTTTTTACCTACACGGAACAGGACCAATAAATGGTCCAACCAAAAATGATGATTTGCGCAGTGGGAAGTTCAGTTTTGGAAATTACCCCTTCACACATAACCTTAGGATAAATGTCTACCCCGATTATGACATGAATACCTGCCGATTCGTAGAATTTGGAATCTGCGAGGAAGAGGTCACGGAAATTTTTCTTATACGCTTCTGGTAACGACTGTGTTGGAGTTAAAAGCGTAAGACGATTATCGACCCTAAAAGTTCCTTCGATTTTCGATGTAGAATCGAAACGCGATCTTAGGGTCAATGGAAAAATTGTCTCCTCCTTCAAGGTCAATGTCGTCAGACGCAATTTTTCGAAAAACTTTTTGGAGATCTGACTAATTGAGGAACCCGAGTCGAGGAGACAACGTGCGTGGGAACTTGTTTTGTCCAATTTGACGAGCACAGTCAGCAGAATGATGCTATTTTGTCTTAAAATGGACGTGAGTAAGGAGGACTGGGAAGTTGAGGACGTCGAATGTGAGGGATCCCTAGGACGAACACTTCTAGACTTTGAAGGTTTTGGAGATGGAGAACAAGAACGTGAGGAAGAGGCCGGAGGATCTTTGGATAGTCTTGGATGCATATGAAGGAGTGTGTGATGTGACTTTTGGCAAGTTCTACAACCACTTTTAGAAAAACATGTGCCCTGTGAATGATTGTGAGCTAGACAATTATTGCAGTATTTATGATTGCGAACGGCTACGATGCGTTCGGTGACGTTCATAGCCAAGAATTTTGCGCACGTTCTCAAAGGATGAGGCCGATTGCAGATGCGACATAAAAATGAATCATTTTTAAGTGGCTGGTTTGCCTTACGATTATGACGGCGATGTTGATGTTTGTTGGTGGAGTTCTTAGGCATGCTTAGCTGAAAAATAAGGATAAGAGAAAATATAGGAAAACTGTCGGAAAATAACCTTAAGACCTGGCAGAGTTAGTCGGTACATAAAACTACTAATTTTGTAATAGGCCTTGTAATCTTCCCTTTTTGGGTGAAGACATCGGCCACACGGACACGATTATCGGATCCTACATACGTTTTTTCTATTCTGCCAAGACGCCATGAATTTTGAGGAAGGTTTTCATCTTTGACAACTACCAAAGTGTTTTCTTTCAGGGTTTTCTCTGATTTTTGCCATTTCACTCGTTTCTGTAGCTCTGTAAGATATTCGTTCTTCCAACGGGTACAAAAATTCTGGTGGACGAGTTTCAATCTCTGCCACCGATTGGTTAAGGTTGCCGCGGATTCAGTAACCGATGGATCTATAGGAGCTAATACTTGTATTTAAAACACCCTGATGTTTTTTTGAAATGTGATTTAAAACTCTTTACACCCGCCTCCCACAACCCACCCATATGTGGAGCACCTGGAGAATAAAGTGGCAGGTAATATTTTGATGGGCGTAGTTTGCGGTAACAGCTTGGCGTGATGTTTGAATGAATTCTTTTGCAAGTATTTTAGAAGCACCGACAAATGTTGTGCCGTTGTCGGAGTGCAAATGAAGAGGACATCCCCGACGAGATACAAAGCGATGGAAGGCTGCTAGGAATGCAGGAGTGGAGAGATCAGACGTAGCTTCTAAATAGTCGATTTTTTACAAAAATTTGAACGATATTTTGGATGTGTTCGATAATAAAATTTGTAAATATAAGCCATGACTCGCATAGCTTTTGAATAGGAAGAAAAACGTTCCAAAATATCATTAAAATTTTGAAAATACGTAAAAAAAACCTTTATTGGTATTTTGTCGGTTTCTGGAAATACCGGATATTCACGACTAAGCCAGTTGGTATTACAATCTTGCAGCCACGGTGGACCATGCCACCAGAGATCATTATCAATAATCTCTTAAGGAAAAATACCACGGCTAGCTAAGTCGGAAGGATTATTTTCCGAAGTGACATGACGCCAGTGAGGTGGATCAATTTCTGAACAATCTTTGAAATTCGATTTGCAACAAAGGACACCCAAGAACAAGGAGGTTTCGCTAGCCAGGAAAGGACAATAGTGGAATCAGTCTAGCAGAAAATGGAGTATTTGTCGACATCTAATTTCGGAATAAGATTGTCTAACATTTCAGCGAGGAGAACAGCTCCACAAAGTTCTAATCTCGGAATGGAAAGAGTCTTAACAGGAGCTACTCTGGTTTTTGACGAAACCAAGTGAGTGGATATGGAATCATCGGATACTATGCGGATATATAATGCTGCTGCGTATGCTTTTTCAGACGCATCGCAGAAACCATGGAGTTGGATTTCAGCATTTGGAGTAAAGTCGAGCCATCGAGGAATCTGTATGTAATTAAAAGCCGGATAATTGGATTGAAAGGTTTTCCACTGAGAAAGGGACTCTGGAGAGAGGACTTCATCCCAATCGGTTCCGTCCATCCATATCCTTTGCATTATGATTTTTGCTAGTACGACACATGGGGATAACCATCCAGCTGGATCAAATAGTCTGGCAATTTGAGATAGGACTTCTCGTTTTGTAAATTTGGAAGTCTCCGGAAAAGGTTTGGCTGTGAAGTAGAATGAATCCGATCGAGCGTTGCAACGGATCCCTAGGGTTTTCGCCGTGCTGCAATCTTTGGAATTAGCCGTCCATTTCCTCAGTGAAAATCCTGCTGATTGAAGAGCTAGGATAAGCTCATTCTTTGCTATCAACGCATCTGGTATCGTATGAGCACCAGCCAGTACGTCATCAACATACATATAATTCCAAAGAATATTGCTAGCCATCGGATAACTGGATTTAATATCTTCAGCTAGCTGAATATGGAGCACAATTGACTCCGAATGTTACAGTTTTCAATTCGTAATCTTGGACAATATCACTTGGATCGTTTGGATTGACTAAAATTTGTCTGTACATCTTTTGGATGTCAGCATTGAACACATATCGGAACATTCGCCATTTAAGGATCAATAGAGTTAAGTCATTTTGCAGAATCGGACCTATATGGAGAATATCTTTTAGAATTAACCCGTTGGAAGAAGGAGCAGAAGCATTAAAAACCACACGCACTTTTGTGGTGGTGCTTTCTGGTTTAATAACAGCGTGATGTGGTAAGTAGTAATTCAATGGAAATTTAAGGAAGTCAGGAGAAGGCACTTTAAACATGAGATTTAATTGTCCATATTCTTGAACAACTTGATCATATTCATGTTTAAAGGATGGATTTGTAAGCAATCTAGCTTCATTTCTGAAAAACTGTGGCATTGCACTTATCCTAGATTGACGAATGTGTAGTTTTTCGGGATACCCTTCTTTGAATGGGAGTGAAACAATGTATCTTCCGTCCGAATCTCTTTTAGTTGTCCTGGAGTACAGATCTTCGCACTATTTATCTGAAGGGGACATAAAGTTCTTCCGCGGAAGATTCTCCACCTCCCAAAACCTTGAAATTTCTTTGGCTAATGAAATTTCACAGACAAATGAAGCTACTGTGGAAAAAGAGGGAGATGAGCAGAGTGAAACAGGTCCAGTTAATATCCAGCCGAATACAGTCTCTTGTGCCATTAAGGAGCCACAAACTTCATGCTTTATGCCCGAGAGCATGATCGACGGAAACAGATCACCACCTATGAAGATGTCGATCTTGGAACTATTGTAAAATTGTGGATCTGCTAACTGCATCTGCGGAAGATTTGAAAAGAGTGAAGAATCGGAGGGTTGGGACGGAACATTGCCTGCTAATCGTGGAACAACTAAAGTATCAACAGATATTTCGACATTGTCGTCTACTGTTGAACCGAGAACAAAGGAGCATTTTCTTTGTGCGTTAGCAGAAATATTATTGTTTAGCCCTGAAACTTGAGCATTTGTCCGTTCAGAAATAAAGGTCCCTTCAGATACGGAATCGATAAGTGCCCGGGCTTTATATTTCATATGTAGATGGCAAACATTTACTATTGCAGTACCTAATAAAACACCCCTAGAATTAGAAGCAAAACAAGATTGGACTACGCCAGCTGCCGAACTATTAATGAACTGTATTGAATTAGAATCCGATCTAGTAGAAAATGGAGCTGAGCGTGGGTTGACTCTCGACCAGGTAGTCTTTAATTCAGAGCGATGTACGTCGATTGCATGGAAAGAGGTAACAGGGTAGCGATTATCAGAAAAATCATAGTCGAATTCAACGATGCCATCCGCTAACCGAATAAAATGATCGAGCGGCATCTTGAAATACAAAGGAAATCTCAGAGCAAGCAGAAAGTCACAAGGGATTCAATTAAAATTTTAAGTTTAAGTTAGTTAAGCTTAAACTTAATAGCACTAGAATATATATTTATCCAAAAAATTTTTCTCTTTTTTAAAAAGGCACCAACAATGGAATTTGTAACCAAAATGAACCTTGTGTTGTAATTTTTGTGTGTGACTTCAATTTGAATTTAAAAAAAAATTTACTTGAGAAACTTTCAAAAATTAAAAAAAAAAAAAATTTTTTAAATTTTAAATTTTATGATACCTTTTGAAAAAATTCAAACAAAAGAGTGTTAGACGTCGACTTTGAATTAAAAAAAAAAAATTTATTGGTTCAAAACTTTTTTCCTGTATATATTTGGATGTGACTCGAACTAAGGCAGTAAAATTTAACAAACACAATTAGTAAATACACACCAACTTTGATAAAAAAATTAAACACCTAGACTGACAGCTAAATCTAGTCAAAATAATTTTTTATTATTTTGAAAAACAATTTAGCTTACGATAGATTAAAATTTGTGTAAAAATTATTTAAAAAATTCCCAAACGATTGGAAGTCCGTATAAAAAGAAATTGGTGACACTAGCAAACTAATTCTCAAAATTGATGTGCGAAAAAAACGTTAAACTTAGCCTTGTGCTAAAGTAAGATAACTTAAATGGTTCGCTGAACCCTGGTTTCAACAAATCAATTTCTAAAGTTGGTTAGTCCTTTTTTTCCGTTTGAGGTTAATTTACAAATCCTAGTATATGTATATTTAATTAACTTATTTTTTTTCGAGCGTATCAATGGTGTGGTACTAGAAAGCAAACCGAGTACTGTAAACCAGAAAACGGCAGTTATAACATAGCTATAAGCGAAATCGATTCGATCTTACACATATACAGATTGAAAATCGTTGATGTAATTTTAAAGGAAAAAAAATGTTTTGAGTTATGAGGTTTCGTGTATATTTCAGAGTAATCGTTCTGAAATGTAAAACGATTTATATTTGGACAAAAAGGATTCGGAACTCTGTTTTCTTTTGTTTTTATAACCCAATAGGCATTAATGCTAGTCTTTGAAAAATTTTGGGATCTTCGTTAGATAACACACTGGATACTGAAGTCAATTTGAAAAATATTGAAGGGCTATTGAAAAAGAGTACTAGGATATATTTATAAACCTTTAAAAGAGTGTTATGTAGTTATTTAAAAAAAACTAGACACAAATGCAGATATTCCGTAATTTTGGCTTTAAATAGTTCTTTAGGAATACGAATACAAATTTCGTGATGATTCACGCAATAATTCACCAAAATATCAACAAGGGTAAACTCAACAAAAAACGTAATTTTAATGAAATTAAAATAATATATAATAACAATTAATAATTATAAATTATGTTTATTCAAGAAGGAAAAGTTGTAAAACAGTTAAAAGAAAACGAAAAAATTTGATATTATCTTCTTTTTAATTAATTAATAATTAACTCATTTTATTTTTAGTTAATTTACGGAACAATCATAAATATTTATATACTCTTATTTAGATTACTTTTTTTTACCAGGGGAATTAAAAATGCTTTTATGCCTTTCCAAATTTCAGCCGGCGATATTTATTTAAAGTAAAAAGTATCTACAAAGGGAATTAAAAAAAACGTTAAAGTTCGTCGACCTTTTGTTGTGTTGCAGGAGTTTTATTCTTCTTCTTGCAAAAATATTTTGCTTCAGAATTTGGAGAACAAAATAAACTTTTAGCAACAAAGTATAAATGACAAAAAAAGGAATGTAAACAAAATAAAAAAGTCTAACGATTTAAACATGTAAAATTCAATGCCAAAAAAAAACTTAAGAAGAGTTTCATACAGCACCTTTTGTTTTCAGTGGGATCGGTGTGGATAAAGTAAAACACAATAATTAAGAGAAAGTTCGACCTCTTATAGTTGTGTAAGTGGTGAAGTTAAAAGAGTAATGATCGCAAAAGGGGAAATAAACAACCAAAGAGTATTTACATTAAAATGAAATGACACCAGAAGAGTTTACTCTTTTAAGCTTTAAACAAAATGTAAATGTGTTTAAATTTGTAAGATCTCTGTAGATGGAGAATGTGAGGAAAAAGTATTGTGTATATGTTAAATATAACTAGAGCTGGAAAAAGAAGGGAAAATAATGTTACATACATTAAATGATCATAACATGACCTGAAAAAAAAAACGCGCCAAAATAAGTAAATAAAGTTTAATGTTAACTTTTTTAATTCAACCAATGTTCACTAGGTGTGAAAAGTATCCAATCTTTTGTTTGTTGGATATGAACAAAACTCGAAACACCTAGTATACTTTTTATTTTACTTTTCTAAGGGACTTTTCTCACGCACTTGAAAATCTCAAGGAACTCACCAATTTTTATGGAAAATTAAGCATCTGGCGCTTAATTTTTTCACCCTCCAAGAAATTATAGGTTTCCTTTAGTTAAAGATGATGAAACCTTCCTCCATTCCTGGCTTGAATATTTCGTTGTATAAATTTGTTTTCTACCACTTTTTATTTTCTATTTATATATTTTAAAAATTTTTAACCACTGAAAATGACCGAACTATATGATTTTTTTCTTTATTTAATTTAAGCTTTTTATTTAATTTGTTGATTCGAAATATGTATGTATGGTAATTTTTTTTTTAATTTTTTTTATGGTAGCTGTGTAGCGGTGTAGCAATCAATCGAAGAGCAATGAATAAAATGTAACAATGTAATCTAACTAATGTGCACTATCAAACGCAACTGTATACGAAAAAAGCAAAACGAACCTGTTTATACGTTGTTGTTGTGTTTAAAGCAAATGATGATGGTATTTCTGGTAAGATGTCCAATGTGCAAACCTCTGAGAGTGTTTTTCAGTTTCTTCCCCACTAGGTTATCTGGTTCGATGGGACCAATATATATATTGAATCGCAGCAAGTGGTGGGGGATGGAATTTGGGAATTACACTCTGAGCAGAGAAACAAAGTCACCAGTTGAATTTGTTTCTCAGGAAAATAGAATAAAATATGCTAATATGAAGGAAATAGAACAAAGCAAATTAGGAAAAAATTGGAATATTTTATTTGAATAAATTCAGGATTACAATCTTACCAGTATGAACAACGGCTTGACAAGAAAGAAAAAAGAATTCTAGAATATTTTACGGAAACAGCATCTGCGACATTTTGACTGTTTTGACATTTTATATTAGTAATGCTTTTTTTAGTAATAGTATTAAAGTAGTTACCAATGTTATAAAAAAGATAAAAGGATTGATAACTTTGTATCTTTTATACCATTGCACTATGGGTAATATATGAAAATTTTTTGGCCAAAACTAAAAACTGACAGTCTTTAAAGTTTTTCGAACTGCAAGAAAAAAGACGTTATGAAGTAAGAGGGCCCTTATTTAATGATTTGGGAACATCTAAAAAAATATCAATCCTACACTCAAAAAAAATTAGTTAGTAAAAAAGATAGTTAACTAACTGCAGTGTTTCCATCATTCTTTCTGCCAAATCCTCCCGTTTTTGGCTTGTTTATGTGAAGAAACATTTTTCCCAAAACAAATTCTGAATTCTCTTTTTTTCCAATACGACCTTTCTCTTCTTTTCTAACTTGCAACTTCTTTATTTCGCACTTGTAGCCTGCGTGCAATATGAACTCAAAAACACGAATCCAAAAATGCAAAGGACTTAATCCGTATTTTAGGTTACCTTCTTTCGCATAAAATGTTTCACTCTCAAAGTTTGTGATTTTCATAAAGTCCTTTGGATTTGCTCCACATATAGTTTGACTTGATTTAGTGTTGGTTTTCCAATATAAAGGATAGTGCCTTTTCTGTCGTAAATCAGACTGGATTCTTCGTCGCACTCTGATATTTTCCTCAATTTAGAGGGCCTTGTTGGGCTAGCTAGAGTTTTTTGAGAACCAATGCTAAGTCTAGCTGCTTTTGCTTTCGAGCAGATTTTGTCGAGCGGCATCTTGAAATACAAAGGAAATCTCAGAGCAAGCAGAAAGTCACAAGGGATTCAATTAAAATTTTAAGTTTAAGTTAGTTAAGCTTAAACTTAATAGCACTAGAATATATATTTATCCAAAAAATTTTTCTCTTTTTTAAAAAGGCACCAACAATGGAATTTGTAACCAAAATGAACCTTGTGTTGTAATTTTTGTGTGTGACTTCAATTTGAATTTAAAAAAAAATTTACTTGAGAAACTTTCAAAAATTAAAAAAAAAAAAAATTTTTAAATTTTAAATTTTATGATACCTTTTGAAAAAATTCAAACAAAAGAGTGTTAGACGTCGACTTTGAATTAAAAAAAAAAAATTTATTGGTTCAAAACTTTTTTCCTGTATATATTTGGATGTGACTCGAACTAAGGCAGTAAAATTTAACAAACACAATTAGTAAATACACACCAACTTTGATAAAAAAATTAAACACCTAGACTGACAGCTAAATCTAGTCAAAATAATTTTTTATTATGTTGAAAAACAATTTAGCTTACGATAGATTAAAATTTGTGTAAAAATTATTTAAAAAATTCCCAAACGATTGGAAGTCCGTATAAAAAGAAATTGGTGACACTAGCAAACTAATTCTCAAAATTGATGTGCGAAAAAAACGTTAAACTTAGCCTTGTGCTAAAGTAAGATAACTTAAATGGTTCGCTGAACCCTGGTTTCAACAAATCAATTTCTAAAGTTGGTTAGTCCTTTTTTTCCGTTTGAGGTTAATTTACAAATCCTAGTATATGTATATTTAATTAACTTATTTTTTTTCGAGCGTATCAATGGTGTGGTACTAGAAAGCAAACCGAGTACTGTAAACCAGAAAACGGCAGTTATAACATAGCTATAAGCGAAATCGATTCGATCTTACACATATACAGATTGAAAATCGTTGATGTAATTTTAAAGGAAAAAAAATGTTTTGAGTTATGAGGTTTCGTGTATATTTCAGAGTAATCGTTCTGAAATGTAAAACGATTTATATTTGGACAAAAAGGATTCGGAACTCTGTTTTCTTTTGTTTTTATAACCCAATAGGCATTAATGCTAGTCTTTGAAAAATTTTGGGATCTTCGTTAGATAACACACTGGATACTGAAGTCAATTTGAAAAATATTGAAGGGCTATTGAAAAAGAGTACTAGGATATATTTATAAACCTTTAAAAGAGTGTTATGTAGTTATTTAAAAAAAACTAGACACAAATGCAGATATTCCGTAATTTTGGCTTTAAATAGTTCTTTAGGAATACGAATACAAATTTCGTGATGATTCACGCAATAATTCACCAAAATATCAACAAGGGTAAACTCAACAAAAAACGTAATTTTAATGAAATTAAAATAATATATAATAACAATTAATAATTATAAATTATGTTTATTCAAGAAGGAAAAGTTGTAAAACAGTTAAAAGAAAACGAAAAAATTTGATATTATCTTCTTTTTAATTAATTAATAATTAACTCATTTTATTTTTAGTTAATTTACGGAACAATCATAAATATTTATATACTCTTATTTAGATTACTTTTTTTTACCAGGGGAATTAAAAATGCTTTTATGCCTTTCCAAATTTCAGCCGGCGATATTTATTTAAAGTAAAAAGTATCTACAAAGGGAATTAAAAAAAACGTTAAAGTTCGTCGACCTTTTGTTGTGTTGCAGGAGTTTTATTCTTCTTCTTGCAAAAATATTTTGCTTCAGAATTTGGAGAACAAAATAAACTTTTAGCAACAAAGTATAAATGACAAAAAAAGGAATGTAAACAAAATAAAAAAGTCTAACGATTTAAACATGTAAAATTCAATGCCAAAAAAAAACTTAAGAAGAGTTTCATACAGCACCTTTTGTTTTCAGTGGGATCGGTGTGGATAAAGTAAAACACAATAATTAAGAGAAAGTTCGACCTCTTATAGTTGTGTAAGTGGTGAAGTTAAAAGAGTAATGATCGCAAAAGGGGAAATAAACAACCAAAGAGTATTTACATTAAAATGAAATGACACCAGAAGAGTTTACTCTTTTAAGCTTTAAACAAAATGTAAATGTGTTTAAATTTGTAAGATCTCTGTAGATGGAGAATGTGAGGAAAAAGTATTGTGTATATGTTAAATATAACTAGAGCTGGAAAAAGAAGGGAAAATAATGTTACATACATTAAATGATCATAACATGACCTGAAAAAAAAAACGCGCCAAAATAAGTAAATAAAGTTTAATGTTAACTTTTTTAATTCAACCAATGTTCACTAGGTGTGAAAAGTATCCAATCTTTTGTTTGTTGGATATGAACAAAACTCGAAACACCTAGTATACTTTTTATTTTACTTTTCTAAGGGACTTTTCTCACGCACTTGAAAATCTCAAGGAACTCACCAATTTTTATGGAAAATTAAGCATCTGGCGCTTAATTTTTTCACCCTCCAAGAAATTATAGGTTTCCTTTAGTTAAAGATGATGAAACCTTCCTCCATTCCTGGCTTGAATATTTCGTTGTATAAATTTGTTTTCTACCACTTTTTATTTTCTATTTATATATTTTAAAAATTTTTAACCACTGAAAATGACCGAACTATATGATTTTTTTCTTTATTTAATTTAAGCTTTTTATTTAATTTGTTGATTCGAAATATGTATGTATGGTAATTTTTTTTTTAATTTTTTTTATGGTAGCTGTGTAGCGGTGTAGCAATCAATCGAAGAGCAATGAATAAAATGTAACAATGTAATCTAACTAATGTGCACTATCAAACGCAACTGTATACGAAAAAAGCAAAACGAACCTGTTTATACGTTGTTGTTGTGTTTAAAGCAAATGATGATGGTATTTCTGGTAAGATGTCCAATGTGCAAATCTCTGAGAGTGTTTTTCAGTTTCTTCCCCACTAGGTTATCTGGTTCGATGGGACCAATAAATATATTGAATCGCAGCAAGTGGTGGGGGATGGAATTTGGGAATTACACTCTGAGCAGAGAAACAAAGTCACCAGTTGAATTTGTTTCTCAGGAAAATAGAATAAAATATGCTAATATGAAGGAAATAAAACAAAGCAAATTAGGAAAAAATTGGAATATTTTATTTGAATAAATTCAGGATTACAATCTTACCAGTATGAACAACGGCTTGACAAGAAAGAAAAAAGAATTCTAGAATATTTTACGGAAACAGCATCTGCGACATTTTGACTGTTTTGACATTTTATATTAGTAATGCTTTTTTTAGTAATAGTATTAAAGTAGTTACCAATGTTATAAAAAAGATAAAAGAATTGATAACTTTGTATCTTTTATACCATTGCACTATGGGTAATATATGAAAATTTTTTGGCCAAAACTAAAAACTGACAGTCTTTAAAGTTTTTCGAACTGCAAAAAAAAAGACGTTATGAAGTAAGAGGGCCCTTATTTAATGATTTGGGAACATCTAAAAAAATATCAATCCTACACTCAAAAAAAATTAGTTAGTAAAAAAGATAGTTAACTAACTGCAGTGTTTCCATCATTCTTTCTGCCAAATCCTCCCGTTTTTGGCTTGTTTATGTGAAGAGACATTTTTCCCAAAACAAATTCTGAATTCTCTTTTTTTCCAATACGACCTTTCTCTTCTTTTCTAACTTGCAACTTCTTTATTTCGCACTTGTAGCCTGCGTGCAATATGAACTCAAAAACACGAATCCAAAAATGCAAAGGACTTAA
Source organism: Eustalomyia histrio (assembly GCA_949748255.1). NCBI lineage: Eukaryota > Metazoa > Arthropoda > Insecta > Diptera > Anthomyiidae > Eustalomyia > Eustalomyia histrio. Next base: position 167,733,293 of record OX456523.1, on the reverse strand, counting down.
TCCGTATTTTAGGTTACCTTCTTTCGCATAAAATGTTTCACTCTCAAAGTTTGTGATTTTCATAAAGTCCTTTGGATTTGCTCCACATATAGTTTGACTTGATTTAGTGTTGGTTTTCCAATATAAAGGATAGTGCCTTTTCTGTCGTAAATCAGACTGGATTCTTCGTCGCACTCTGATATTTTCCTCAATTTAGAGGGCCTTGTTGGGCTAGCTAGAGTTTTTTGAGAACCAATGCTAAGTCTAGCTGCTTTTGCTTTCGAGCAGATTTTGTTGCTGCGCGAACACACAGCTCCCTTTCATGTTGTACTGATTTTGAGAGTTCGCCATCACCTATTTTCCTAAGTATATACTTCAAAACAGCAGGTTATTTCTCTCCTTTTTTTCTTTCTTAGAACCAAACCTCAGCAAGTTCGCTATGAGCCAAGTAGGGGTTGCCTACAAAAAATGGCATATATAAAAAAACGCAAAAAATCGCAGCATGAAATTAATGAAATAAACTCAAAATTAAATACTTAACAAAACTTTATTAATTCCAGCATTAAAAAATAAAGGCTTATCCAAAGTTGGATAAAAATTTTTATTTTTTTGAAAATTGAGGTTAGGCCGAAAGAATGAATTTTTTTTAGCAATAAATTATTTTATTTCTAAAATGATTATTTATTTATTTACCACTTACCATTACTATTATTTTGCATATCTAACTTTATTTTTCAAGCGTTTTTTTATTAGGAAATATTGCCTTGTAAAGTCATCAAAAAATCACATGAAGCACGTTCCACTTAAATTGTTGTTTTTAAACAATGACTTTGAGAGTCAGCTGATTAGCAGTTTTTGGTTTTTTACAAAAACAAAATTTACTTCTAAATGCTTTGAAGTATTCTTAATTAAACTGCGACAACAAAAGCTTGATTTTCAAATGTGCGAAATTTGAATTTTGGCCAAAAAATGTATCAAATTATCCATAGTGCATTGGTAACGCAACGATTATAGACTGTTAGGGGTTTCGTAACGGGGATAATGCAAAAGGACAGCGTAGAACTTTTAGCATTAACAATATATTTCAAAAACAAAAATAAATTATTAAGTTAATGATTTAATTCAAATCATTTTAATTTAAATAGTTTATTAAAAAATTAATATAAAAAACAAAAACACAACAGTTTAAATAAATTAGTTTTAACATAAAGAAGTTGCATAAAACTTTTAAAAAAATATTTCAAATTAGTGTAAAATAAAAATTTTAGAAATAAAAATTAAAAAGAAATAAAATTGTCATAATTGAGTAAGATTGAAAGATACATTGTTTTTTTTACCAATTTTGGTTTAGATTCTGAAATTAAATTTCTTATCGTTCAAGCGAATTTTAGATGATTTTGATTTCTTTCATTACAGAATCTTCATAAAAAATCTCAAAATCCTTTTTTATCACTTAAATTTTGTACATTCTCAACGTCATTATATAAATTAAAGCTTAACAAATTCAACTTTTGACTATGTTAAACAAAGCATTTTAATTTTTCTTTTTAAATTCTGTAAAGAAAAATATGTAAAATAAAAAAAGTTGTAACGACAAGTTTTCCTCCGTCAGCTAGGGTATTGCTCGCGGGGGTCAGGGTCGTTTCAGAAATTTATAATTGACTGGGATTTGAAAGACAAGGGAAAAAACGGGTCTGGTCTGGTTTTACAACAAAATTATAATTCAGATTTATTGATTTTGGACTTAGGTCCAACCTGTTGCGGGCTGAGTTGGGGTCGGCTCTGACCAGTCATCTGACAAAAAAGACAGGGACCTTCGGTAGGCACTCCTCCTATCTGTGTACAGCAATTGAGGGGGAAAAACACTTTATTATAACAGAGGGACCTTCGGTAGGCACTCCTCCTATCAGAGAATAACACTTTTGAATACTGGAGGGACCTTCGGTAGGCACTCCTCTTATCAGAGAACGTCACGCTTGAATAACCGAGTGACCTTCGGTAGGCACTCCTCTTATTCGAAAATTCCGGAGGGACCTTCGTTAGGCACTCCTCTTATCAGAGAACGTCACCCTTGAATAACCAAGAGACCTTCGGTAGGCATTCCTCTTATCAGAATACCGGAGGGACCTTCGGTAGGCACCCCTCTTCTCGGAGAACAACACTTTTAAATTCCGGAGGCACCTTCGGTAGGCACCTTCGGTAGACACTCCTCTAATCAGAGGACAACACTTTTGGATTTCGGAGGGACCTTCGGTAGGCACCCCTCTTATCAGAGAACAACACTTTTGAATTCCGGAGGGACCTTTGGTAGGCACTCCTCTTATCAGAGAACGACACTTTGAATTCCGGAGGGACCTTCGGTAGGCCCCCTCTTATCAGAGAACAACACTTTTGAATTCCGGAGGGACCTTCGGTAGGCACTCCTCTTATCAGAGAATGACACTTTGAATAACGGAGGGACTTTCGGTAGGCACTCCTCTTATCAGAGAACGACACTTTTGGATTTGGGAGAGACCTTCGGTAGGTACTCCTCTTATCCGAGTAAAAAAACACTAAGGTGTAGAGATACCTATGGTAGGCACTCCTCTATTTAAATTCGAGGCGAATATTACGGAACGAAACTATGTGTACACGGTCACCGCCGCGAGCCAACTGCCTGGTTATGTCGCACACTCGCCTTGTTATCAATCATCTTTTTTTTGGTTGTTTTTCGTTTTCACCACAACATTCACAGCTGAGCGTGGTAAGCTGTGTTTAGTTAGTTTACGTTGGTGGTCTGCCACAGTGATTTTCCGTTACGTTTGAAAATTTGAAACACATTGGTTGAGTTCATTTGGTGTAAATTCATTGTTTTATATTTAAGTGAGTGTTAACAATATAATGTGTATTAATAAAATTAATAATATCAATAAAAATAATAATAAAAAGAAATATAGTGTGATTCGAGAACAAAAATCAAAATGCGAGGAAAATAAACAAAATTTGCAAGGGGAATTAAAAATAAAAATCAGTAAATTATAAGTGTGGGTGAAAATGAACGATGTGATTTTCATCCTTACAAGGTAAAAAGTGGTAGATCGACAAAAACTTGACATGCTATATCTAAACATCTGATTGACAGATCAATTTCATTTCAGAATCGTCAATAATTATATGTATTTAAAAACAAATTTTAAATTCTTAAACATTCCGAAATTGTAAAGGTGCTAGTAGCCTTACGTAGTGTGTATTGGAAAATAAACACACCAAAGAAAAAATAAACGATTTAATTGCGGTTACGTGTTACGCTGCTAATATATTTGCCACTGCAATATCTAGGCGTATACTTATTACACAATTTTCGATATATTCGAATCTCTTGCCACTTACTTTTCTGTCTACATTTAGTTCTAACCACTTCATTCTCAAAATGTCGTCGAAGCGTAAACATGACGAAATTTTTGATTTTTATAATTGCTATTGGTTGGAGTTTCTATTTTTTTCTTCAACTTTTATTGTGCTTACACAACATTTGCAAGCCACTACTTGCAAATGAAATTGGTTGCGAGTGCTAGTCACACTCCCAAGTAAATGCAACTCGGCGTGAAAATTTAACCACCCTGTCTTTAAATTGATCATGAATGTAATGTCAGCACTGCCTGTATTGCCAACATGCCGAGGTGAATTTGCGGTTTATAAAACCATTTGCCAGCAAATTGATTCGCCATTATTCTGCTAACAGCCACACCTTAAAGAAGAAAAAAAGAAGTGTAAAGGAAATTTTAATTATAAATTGGGAAAAAAGGAAAAAATTAACCAAGTTAATTGTGACGTTCTCCTTGGTGTCTGATTTATGAAAGTTTGGTGAAATTATTACTCTTTTTGAGTAATAATAAATAAAATTCCAACAGTATAACTTTACATCGTGAATCTAAAATTGAATAAAATTTTCTTGATAGTGAAAAGTATAACTGAAAAGTCGAGAATTGTCGTACACTTCAGTTTACATCAGAGAAAAAAAACAAAATTGTGAAATTATTCGGAAATTTGGCAAAAGAACGCTATTAAAATTTATAAGTTCACTACGGAAGCGGAGAACATAGGCAGAAGGTGTTCGCCGCCATATTGGCATTCTGTCGGAGGAGTGAAATGTTGGGGTGTGGCTTTGCTCCACGAGTGTTGCGGGAGAATATACCTGGCATTGAAACGGTTGTGGTAAGCTTAACCTAAAATTTTTATAAAAAGAAAAAACTCGTCTTATAAAGGCATACTACCACAGATTCGGCACCATAAAAAGAAAAAACTCGTCTTATAAAGGCATACCACCACAGATTCGGCACCATATTGATACTTGCAAATACGGTGAGACACCGGCAACGTTGTACGTCTTGGGTGAAGATACCTCTGGTGGAGGTGCGGGGTGTAAAGGTGCCTGGACTTCGATTGTGTGTACGGCCGCCATCTTGTACTTTGCTCAACCGCGTGTTTCAATTATCGAATTGCGCCACGAACGATTACCTGATATTGTGCGCAGTATAAAGCATGGTTGATGAATTTTTTCTTTGTATTAGCGACTAAAGAACTTTTTGGCGTTCAACCTCAGACCCTAATTCAGTGCCCCTGAATTAGGATCGTATGTATAATTACTTAAACAAATTTATTTTAACCACATTTTTTTGTGATACGGTTGTTTAGAAATTTTATATTTATTATTGTTTTTATATGAATCTATAGGCATAACGATAGGAAATTAATGGGTAAAAAGATTATTAAAGATTGAGGAAATTTTAAGCTATATAACAATTACTTTTAGCTGTTGTAATGCCGCATCGGTCGCCAGAAAGTAATGATCATTCATCGATGGAAAACCAGTGACTGCGGGAGAGTGTTTTAACGACTATTATTAACTTCTTTTATATTATTAAGATTTCCTCCATATTCGTAATGATTAAATTATTCCCGGTAAACTTAATAACAATATTTAACCATTAATTCTTGTTTATTAAGTTCTTTTTTAAACTTAATTATACGGTTTTGATTATGTTACATACCTGTTAGTTAATATACCCGTAAAATAGAATTGTATAAGTATTAAGTTATAATGCCTAATTTCCTTATGTTAATTATTAACATTGTAATTAATTATTAAGTCTCGAACTACTCAATAATTAAGTATTAAGTTTTGACAAACTTAATCCTGATCTTTTGGTTTTGGTAATTTGGAAGGTTCTCTAAACTTAACCCTCGTTTTACAAGTTATAAAAACTTTTTAGTCAATAAGGTTAAATAACCTCATAACTTTTACATTATTTTATTAAACTCCTAGTTTTATTAGGCATACCCGTTCGTATAACTATTTTGTACATATTTAATTATTAAGGGCGATAAACCTTTCCTTTATTTGATAGATTTAGCGACTCGTAGACATTAAGTTCCAATAAACTTAAGACCCCTTCTTTAATTAACAAAAATAATTTTAATTGTTAAATATAGTTAAATCTAACGATAATCATAACCAATTTACTTAGTACATGTAAAAGATCTTTGAAGTCAATACCATTGTTTATTACTCTTTATTAAACTCAAACGTCGTTTATAACCATTGTAAACAATAGAATTCCGTATATTTTAAAAATAATAATAATTATTAAATACTTCAATGACTATCATTATAATTTCCCCTACTGTATTTTTTTCCGTTTGCTTAAATGAATAAAACAATATTATAATGTACTGGTAAAGATATTTTTTATTGGTTTTGGTTTCTAGAGGTAAAAGTGTGTAAGTAGTAGGGATGTGTATATATCATATTATATTATATTCCCAAAATTATTTTGGGAATATAATTGCGATGATCACGGTTGGGAGGGCTAAGTGTTGCAGCCAAAACATCTGCTGGCAACGAAGATGGCTAGCGCAAATCGATCCGTCACTTTTAATTCATTTAAATTTTTTTATTTTTTTTTTTGCTCCATATCCCGGTGTTTTTCCTTAGGCTTACTTTCAGGCTTTTTTCGTTGCATTTCTTTCTTTCTTTTAATAGATACCGCTAGTGCATGCAATTCAAAGTAATATTGTCTATGTGGTTATAGTTGTTCAAGATTTCACCCCAGTAGCCGACGAGCCAGAGCCGGAACCATGCATGCTCAAACTTAACCCATCCTAAGCAAAACATACTTAGCAACTACATAATACCGTTGAATGCTACCAAATTTTAACCCTTTGCGCTGCAAAACCCATTAACAGATTTTTAAACTTATACTTTTAACTGATTTGGAATATTTTTCCACATTCAAAACAAAATTTTATATTAAATAAATAATTTAAATTCCATTTGTTTAAATTAAAAAAAATTAGTATACAAAAACTCAACAAATATTAAAAGTCAATTCCATACATAAAATTAAATAAGCTAATCTATAAAAATTAAAAATACATACAAATCTTTTTTTTCTACAATCAGAGAAGTTAATGACTGCAATCAGCATCTAGGTACCATCTAACGTAAATTTTTTTTTATACGGTTAAAAAAAAGCTCCAGGTATAGATGAGATCAATAATCTATGTATCAAATACATTCTTAACAATGGTATAAAACTTATTACTTTAATTGTAAATTCATGTTTAAAAGCGTCATATTTCCCAAGTTGTTGGAAAGAAGTTAAAGTTACAGCAATTTCCAAGCCTAATAAACCCAAAGAAAACCCACTTTCATATCGCCCTAACAGTCTTCTACCAACAACCAGCAAGATATTCGAAAAGATTATCAAAGAAAAGCTAAACACCTCAGTTGATTGAACGCTCTCGCATAAACATATAGTAGTGCTCGCAAGTAGTGTAAATTACATGTGTGCTCTTCCAAAAAGTGTTAAAAAAAACAATTTTATTTAGAAAACCAAAATAATACCTATTAATTTTCGGCTTTAAAATCTAAACTAAAAAAATGACGGACCCACCAGATCGTGGTGGGCGTCAATAGCCACAGATTACATTTGAAAAAACAAAAAGACTTACTATTCTTTCGCCGGGTGAAAAATTCTTGGTAATGAAAAGAATAGTTGATGTAAAAGAAACTGAAACAATTAATAAAAAAAATTGTGGATAGTGTAGCTGGTGGGGAAGTTCAACAGTGCAAAAAACTTTTAGATGGCTCGATTCTCATTCAAACTAAATCCTTTGTCCAAGCAATTAAACTCATTCAGCTAACTTGTTTATCACCAGAAATTAAAGTTGATATTATAGAACACCCCGGGTTAAATTACGCCAAGGGCGTTATTTACTCTAACGACCTACGTGGAATTGAGGAGAGTGAAATATTATCTGAATTAAAAGATCAGAATGTAACATATGTTAACAAAATATTGAAAAAAGTCGACGCGAAGTTAATGGAAACAGGTCTTATTGTATTAACTTTTGCTTCTACCACTATACCCAATGATTTAGCTATTGGCTATGAAAAAGTAAGAGTCCGTCCTTATATACCTTTGCCACTTAAATGCAAAAATTGTTTACAATTCGGCCATGTAGCCAAAATATGTAAAAATGAAAAAATTTGCGCCAATTGTTCGAATGCCTTCCACACCAACGAAGAATTAAATGAAAAATGTGAAAATACTCCGTCGTGCACAAACTGCAAAATTTCAAACATCGAGGATTCTAATCATTCAACCAATGACAGAACATGCCCAATTTTTCTAAAAGAAAAAGAAATCCAGGACATTGAGAAAGTTGGTAAAAAAAAGGCGGCTGCCATTTACCGACAACGTCCTGCTACACAGAATACACTTTATTCTACAACTGTCAAAATTGGAAACAACAATACTTCTACCCCCTCATTAACCATGCCACCACCAAACGAGTTAAATAACCCACGATTTGTAAAAGACTATTCTGACGTCAGAAGTGATTGCTCCTTTTCTGAAATGGATACCGACCCCAAAGCAGCTCTTCCCTAACAACGAAAGAAAAAAATCCAATAATACTGCCAACAAATGCTTCTAAGACACTAAGAGAAAAAATTAAATCAGCCACTAGAAAATCATCAAGAAATAAGAAAACATGTACATAAAAAATGAACTCTCTACTTACACTAAATCAATTATATACACAATTTTAAAACTTTTTTCATATTCTGTACGGCTCTTTTCTAAACATAATCTAAATTTATTTAATGTAATCAATAGTTACCTAAAAAACAATAACTGTAAATCATCTCCTAATTATTTTATTTCATCCACATATCTCCCTTTATTTATTATACGTTCTCTTAATATTACTGACTTATCCAATACTAACTTTAAATTTGAGTCAATCTCTTCAAAACTCCTCATCTGTTTATACCTGATCTCTTTTTAATCGTGTATAAGGTAATATGTGCACACTTTGACATTAATTTAAATTTTCTCTTATTTAAATGCAACATTATGGATATTCATATTCATTTCCAAAACTTATCATACATATTTACTAAGTATTTTCCTTTTTTTATGAACTTTAAAGATGACCCTTAACATCTTACAGTGGAATATGAATGGTTATTTTAAAAATTATAATGAACTCCAAATTATTATTAAAAAGTATAATGCAAAAATTATCTGTTGACAGGAAACTCACCTCCATTCCCTCCTTAACATCCCAGTGTACATTAACTACACAATATACGCCATTAACACATCCCTTACTAGATATGGAGGAGTTGCTATACTCGTCCATAAGTCCTTAGAACAAAGACAAATTTTAATTTCTAATGATTTTGACACAGTTTGCATTTAAATTGTTTCCAAGATTAAATTTAATATTTATAGTGCCTATATTAGTCCTGAGGCTAATTTTAGCAATTGAAATCTTGAAAATGTTTTCACACATAATACTCCAGGAATTGTAACAGGAGATTTTAACAGCCCACATAAAAATTGGGGTTCTACAACCAACAGCCGAAAAGGCATCGTTTTCTCCAACTATATCAATAATTCAGATTTTGTGCTATTGAACGACAAGTCCCCAACTCATTTTAACACCCGTGGATCATTCTCACGCATAGATTTGACCTTTTGTTCTCCCAACATAGCTACACAAGCAGATTGGAAAACTGAAAATAGTCTCTGCGGAAGTGACCACTTTCCCATTATAATTTCGCTAGTTCCTGAATTTAAAAACAAAAACATTCATAGTAAACCAAAATTTAATTCAAATTCGCAAATTGGCCTGAGTATCAAAACAAATGTAATTTTCTTCTGCCTAAAAAGCAAACCTCTAATAATATTAATAAAGAAACTGCCAATCTGTGCAAGATTATACTAGAAGCTGCTAATTCGACAATCCCCCAATCTAAAAACAAGGCCAGAAAAGTACCCTGGTGGAATAAAGAGTTAGAAATACTCAAAACCGAAAAAAATTCTCTATGGCTTATATTCAAGAGGAATATGGTGCAAAGTAATCTGTTAGAGTACAAAAAAATAAATGCTAGGTACAAACGGAAAATTAGGTTAGCAAAAAACAATTCCATTACCGCCTTTACATCTACAATCAACCCAAAAACACCGGTAGAAAAAATTTGGTCTAACATCCGGAATTTTACTGGTTACAAAGCCACACAAAGTATACATTGCATTACTAAGATAGATAACCCGAATGTAATAATTAATGATATATTTGAAATGGGTAATGAATTCGGAAGGTTTTGGTCATCAGAATCCTCTGATTCCAACTTTTCAACAAATTTTCAAATTAATAAACAAAATATTGGACTAAACGTCACTATGCCTTGTTCTGAGGCACTTAGAATTGAAAGCAAAATCACCTTCATTGAGCTTACGTCAACTTTGAGCAGACTAAAGGGTAAAACCCCGGGAATGGATAGAATTTCTTATCCGATGATAAAGATGTTACCTCATCAAATAAAGATTAGGGTTCTGCGCCTTTATAATATCATTTTCGATAACTTTATTCCTCAACAGTTCAAAAACAGTGTGGTATTACCTATCCCCAAACTTGGGTTAAATAAGACCTCAGTTACTTCATATCGCCCTATTTCTTTAAATCCTTGCTTATCAAAAGTTTTAGATAAAATTATAGCCAACAGGCTATGGTGGTTTGTTACTACCAACAAACTACTTAACAACCGCCAATTCGGCTTTAGAAAGGGGAGCTCGACAATTGACAGTCTACTTTATTTAGACTATCAAATTGCTAACTGCCTCTCGTTACGTAAACATGCTACAGTCATATCGCTAGACTTCGAAAGAGCATTCGAAAAGGTTGGTATTCACTCAATAATAAAACAGCTAGACAAATGGAAAATAGGGCCAAAGATACGAGGATATGTGATAAACTTTATGAGTAATAGAAAAATAACAGTGCGTATAAATAACGGCTATTCAAACTCCTTTCCTTTGAACAATGGTATTCCTCAAGGTTCACCACTATCAGTCGTTCTCTTCGAGATTGCGTATAATAAACTTTGCTCAATCGTATCACTTCACAAGAAAATCGACTTCTGCGCTTATGCAGACGATTTTAATTTAATTGTTCGATCTCCTAGAAATAAAAACCTAGTGATAAACCTGGACGATCTTTTTAATGACATACAAAATTGGTGCGATTCCTCTGGAGCTAGTCTGTTTACAACAAAGTGTAAATATATACATATCTGTAGACTCAAAAATTGTAGATGTGATATTCAAACGGCAAACATGTCAATATCAAGTGTAGATTCACTAAGAATACTGGGTATTCTCATTAATAAACGATATAGATGGAATGATCACATAGAGTATTTATCATCCGTACTCACACAAAGACTGAATATGATAAAATGTCTCGCAAGTATAAACTTTAATTGCAACACAAATTCGTTAATCTCAATTACAAAAGCCATAATTCTTTCAAAAATCAACTACGGCTTATCTATATTTGGTTATGCGCCCAAGTCGCATCTTAGAAAAATTGAGTACGTGATTAATTCAGCAATTAGAATCTCCCTTGGTGCACTGCGATCTACTCCAATAAATAATATGCTTTTTAAAGCCAGCATTATACCTCTAAATACTCAATAAGAAATTTTAACGACAAAGCTTTTCCGAATTTTTTTATATGATAATAGCAACCCGGTAAATCAGATAGTAAAAAAGTTAAAAACCTCAAAAAAAAAAATACCTAGAGTGGAATCAACTATTTACAGAGCAATTGAAAATTGTAAAAAACTAGACTTGCCACTACACACACAAATCAATAACCACAAATCCAAAGTACTTCCGCCTTGGTCTCTAGAAAAAAAGTCAATTGACACTTCTTTACATGAGTTTGCCAAAACAAACACAGAACCTGCTCAGTTCAGGAAGATGGTTGCTTTTATCAGGGAAAAATTAAAAGATCATCAATTTCTATATACTGATGGCTTTAAAACCGATAATTTTACAACCTACAGCATTACTTCAGAAAATAAAATAATTAAAATCTCTAATATCCCTACTCACAGTTCCATATTTTAAGCGGAGTCGATAGCGAGTCACGAAGCAATAACTTATATCAATAGTAAAAGAGGGAAATTTGCAATATGCTCATATTCCCTTTCATCAATTGAATCAATCTTAAACATAGCTAATAACAGTTATTATGTCTCAAACATTAGGAACGCCTTGGCTAAAAAGTTTCCAGATATCACGTTAGTGTGGTTACCTGGACACAGCAATATAAGAGGGAACGAATATGCCGATTCGGCAGCTAAAAATGCTGCAATGCATCCTTTTATTACAACACCTAATTACAACCGAAAAGTTATAGAAGAACTAATAGACCAGCACTACATTTCAAGGGACAGAAATCACGTCTTCAGTTTAACACCATCTTGGTACAGAAGAATTAATCAAAACCGTAAAACAATCTCAAAAGCTATGAGTAATGATGTATCTAAAGTAAATTGATTAAATTGCGTTAAGTTTGTTAGACTTCGACTGGGTCACACCAGAGTGACGCACGGTTCTTTATTTAATCTTAATACTTCACCTTTTTGCAACTGTGTTATATCATATCCAACTAAACCCTCTCACTACCTTTGCGAATGTCCAAAAACCAATAGCTATAGAACATCAATTTTTCAAAATTCGGATCCATTACTCCTACTGTCCCACCCTTCTACAGATAACATAACTTTATTTACCAAATTTCTCAAAATATTAAATTTATATAATGAAGTATAATCATGTAATAATTTTATGTAACACCTTGAATAATTAAAGATTAGTTATTTTAAGTATATTGAGCTGAAGGCCTATGTTGCTATTGCTCGTTAAACAAATTATTTTATAATTTTTAATTGTAAGACTAATAAACAAAATAAATAAATAAGCTAAACACCTTTATTGAAGATAATAACATATTGCCAAAACAACAATTTGGTTTCAGAATCGGTTTAAGTACATCACATGCAATTGTAAGAATCAAGAGAATAGTGAAAACTAATTTTACATATAATAAGTCGACCGACTTCGTCTGGCACGAGGCATTAATATTCAAAATGAGTAACCTACATTTTCCTACATCTCTAATTAAGACCATCAAAAGCTTTCTTAAAAATCATGAATTTAAAGTTTATATTGGAAAATGTTCTTCAAATAAATTTGAACTAACTGCAGGGTGCCCTTAAGGATCCTGCCTTTCACTAATCCCGTTATCCCCCCTGAATCCACGCCTGCTGTTAGGTAATGATTAGTAATTAGATTACTTTTTTTTGAAAGGTGAAGTAATGCTTACGGTTATATTTAGATTTGCACGATTACTAATTGATTGCGATTACAAATAATCTAAAAATAATCAAGATAACTAACGATTACAAGAAAATAACTAAAAGTAATCAAAACAAGTAAAAAAGGGCTAAATTCGGCTATGCCGAATCTTTGAATACCCTCCACCAAAATCCTAAAAAGATGTTCTCTACTGTTTTTGATACAAATAATATAAAAAAAAACTTTTAAAGTAAAATTATGTAGGTGAAAAAATTTTTTGAGGTGAAAAATTTTTTGTGGTAAAAAAAATTTTACTGGTGAAAAAATGTTTGAGGTGAATTCAAAATATTTACTGCTAAGCGACTGGTGAAAAAATATGAGACAATATATTATCTACTAGTCGCTACTATGAAATTGTACTAAATTTGTATGGGCAATTTAGAGGCACCATTACATTTTCACTAGTTTTTTAACCATGGACTGCACAAAAAACACATTTTAAAGCATAGTTTTTGGCAAATACTCAATTTTGTTACTGACTAATGGCGACTAGCTCTGCAGAAAAATATGCCTAATGGAGAGAATACACTTTCTGATGCGCAACGTATTGATAAAGAGTTGCAAGGAATGTTCTTTCTTTAAAAAATTAAAGTGTGTTTGTAGGACAATATGCCTAATGGAGAGAATACAGCAAAGAAATTAATTTGTTAAAGAAAGAACATGAGTTGTAACTATATGTCAATAGATGGCCCATCAGAAGGTACATTCTCTCCATTAGGCATATTTTGCTGCAGAGCTAGCCTCCATTAGCCATATTGTGCTACAATATGCAGTAGAGTATAATTGATTTTCTATTATCTTTGTAACATATATGAAGATTTGTCAAAAACTATGAAAAATATGTTTTGTGTACATATTATACCTTAATTTTTGAAATCAATATTCATTTAGATGTTTAAGAGCACAATATTGCACTTTATTATGTGTATTTTTTTATGAAAGAAAAAATTAACATAAATATACATTTACCAATTCCTCGATTCTCAAAAATTATACAAATGCAAAAAAAAAATACTATTTTCCTCTATGAAAATTTCCTTTTTGACATAAAAATGTGAAACAAATGCTTTTATTATGGCAAACATTTGAAAAATTTACTTTAAATTTATGTAATAAGTCTATTAGTAACATCTTAATGCATTAGAATTTGACGTATGCAGTTAATTTAATATTTTTGGTAAATAAATTAATTGAAAGCAAAATCCAAGGCTATATCGACCTAGCCATGGGGCAGGGTATTGTTTTTGGTGATTCAGCGCCACCTATTCAAAAGTAGCGGCAATAAGGCAATTATGTATTCTGCTCTTTCTTTGTATATATACATAAATGCCTTTGGTTACAAAAACAAAAAATACATTTTATGGAATGAAACGAAAAACGACCAAAGCTTAACAGAAAAAAATAGATACAGAAAAATTGTTCAATTTGTTTGGAAAATTTAGAGGTACCTTCACATTTTCACTCATAACTTTTGAACCGCTGGACCGATTTTGCTGATTTTCAATACCATACTGCTGGATGTTAAATAATCTAGGTAAAAATAGGCATCCCCGCTTGCGTCTTCGCGTCGTGATCGCCATTTCAACAGACAGGCAGACGGACATCGCTAAATCGACTTAAAATTGCATAAAGATCACGAATATATATACTTTATGGGGTCTTAAACCTATATTTCGACATGTTATAAACGGAATGACAAACTGATATATACCCTCACGATATATGGTGGAGGGTAAGCGAATGAGTTTTATAGTACACTTGCCTTACTTACATTTTGTTACGTTGTTTTTTATATTGTCAAATTAATAGCATGTTTCTAGATAACAAGTTTCTCAAAAATGTTGCCCAATTGAGTATTAAAAATTAGTTGACGGTTTTATAATACAAATGTCAAGTTTTGTTGAGTGAAAACGTAAGTGTAACTCCTTTTGCGGTTTCTACATAACAATTTCAATTGTCAATACTGTCAAAAACATACAAGTAAAAAAAAGTAATTGTGTGTATCACAAAATAGTATTTTATTTGTTTTTTTTATCAAAAAAAGAAAATTATAAAATAAAATAATACGTATAATTATGGATTTAAATATAAAAAATTGTAAGTATATACATACATATACACATATTTAAATAAAATAAAAAATGTGAAATTACAGCGTCAAGAAAACAAATGTGAACGAATTCCAAAAGTTGGTTGCACTAATGGAGGAATACCCACAACTCGCAACACAACTTTCTCTGCCGGTAGATCCATAAGGCATCTCGGATATTTCTGCGGCATAAACGAATGCCTACACCATCACCGTCACTTGAATCACTATCAAAATGTAATTCAATAGATGGAATTTTTTTTTTAATAAATAACTAATTTTATTCACAAATAATTATTCATATAAATAAACTTTGTTTTGTAAATAAAAAACAGCTGTTCGTTTATATTTGTACTAGAGTTGCCATTTAGTAGTGAAAGAGTTGTCTTTTAGCATAAAAAAGTAAACAAAATACAAAACTATATACTATGGCAATAATGCAATTTGACAATATAAAAAAAACAACTTAACAAAACGTAAGTAAGACAAGTGTACTATAAAAACTCATTCGCTTACGTACTTGTTTGTGTACAGCTTGTCTGTTTGAGAAATTACTTGTTATGTAGAAACATGGTATAAATCATTGTTATTTGGTTTACCTTTTTTATGCTAAAATACAACTTTTTCATTACTAAATGGTAGCTCTAGTACAAATATAAACGAACAGCTGTTTTTTATTTACAATACAAAGTTAATTTATATGAATAATTATTTGTGAATACAATTTGTTACTTATTAAAAAAAAATAAAGGAAAAAATGTTTCCATCTATTGAAATACATTTTGATAGTGATTCAAGTGACGGTAATATTGTAGACATTCGTTTATGCCGCAGAAATATCCGAGATGCTTTAAATGTATTTGATCTACCGGAAGAGCGGTATAAACAAAATGTAAGTTCTTTTAATTTATGTAATATTTTAGTTTCATTATTACATATCGCATCAACAAGGAAGTTTTTTTTATTGATAATGAAATACAGCCAAGATTAAAAGAAGCATATCGAACCACTCACATACCAGCTCCTAAAAAGCTATATACGCTTTTGACTTTTTTGGCAACAGTTGCCTACCAAGCATCAGTGGAAAACGAGTATGTTTCATCCATGTCGAAGTCGCAGGTATCGAAAATAATTAGTGAGCTGCTAATCATCTTTGAACAACACCTGGGACCTAAATGGATTCAATTGAAAAAAAAATGTAGATGAAGAGGACAAAACAAAATAAAGTTTTTATGAAACTGCTTCTATTCCTGGCATTGTGGGTTGTGTAGATGGAACACACGTTCGAATAAAGGCCCCCTGGTAATGAAATAAATCATCTTTATTATAATAGAAAAGGTTATTATAGTTTAAACGTAATGTTGGTAAGTACTATATGTATTATGTACACACGCACATAGTAGAATAGCGAAACAAGCTAAAAAAATCGCCGATTAACGTATCTTTTTATTTTTGTTAGATTTGCGACCAATATATGGTTATCAATTATGTACATGAACGTCCCCCCGGAGCCAACCACGATGCGGCAAATCATTTTTTAAAATCCAATTACTTAAATGGAAAGCGAAATACATGGATTTTAGGTGAAATAAAAGGTTGTGTTAGTATTTGCATTACAATATTTTTTTTTTAACAGGTGCAGCCTTACTTGATAAAACCGGTAAGGAATCCAGTGAATGCCTAAAAAAAATACAATGAAAGGCACTGCAGAGCCAGAAACGTTATTGAAAGGTGCAATGGGGTTTTAAAAAATCGTTTCAGGTGCATAATAGGATCGAGAGGATTGCACTATAGCCCCGGAAACGCAACAATCATTTAAAACTCATGTTGCATTTTGCATAACGTCTGCATTTTTTTATCGAAATAACTGGGAACCTTGTAGCACCGAGATTTTGGAAAATCTAAATGATGACGATGGTGATAATGCAGATGCTGAGGCACTTACCGAAGAAGCAGATGCTAGAGCAACGCGAGCTGAAATAATAAGGAACCTAATATGAAATACAAAAAGATTGTTTGTTTATTATTTTTGTGATACATATGTATTTATTAACCAGAAAAAAGAAAAAAAAACAATAAAAATCCATTTTTAATACTTTTATAACAAAAAAAAATAATAAAGTATGCATTAGCTAACAGAAAAACATATATACATTAGAGAGGTAATTAATTGGTTTGTTAAATTATTAAAATGGAAGCTGAAGGTAAAAACAAAGATAACATTAAACTAATAAAAAAATAATTTAATCGTCTTTTAGGTGGTTAACTATATCAATTAATGCTTTTTTTGTTGAGTCAGCAATTTCTTGGACGGCTTTAGCCTGATTGTTGGCTACTTCAGCTTGAGTTCTTACTGCTTCAGCTAAATTTTGGATGCTTCAGCTTGAATTATGGCTGCTTCCGCATGCTTATTCATTATATCCAACGTTTTTTTTTATATATCATTTTGTTGGCGTAAAAGTTTCAGTCTGTCCGAAGTATTTTCAGCCCTTTTTTCTTTCGATTGTGCTGAAGTGTTCGTTTTGACTTTTCTGGAGTTGTGGTAGTGATTGGTGTGAAACTGTTGTTGTTAGTATAGGTGATATGTATGAGTGTTCCAGTATTATGTCTGAAATATTTTCATCAAATATTTTTGATTAGTCTTTCACTTGTTTTTTATCAACATCCACGTCGGGACGTCTAGGTGGCGTAATGCAACAGTTTTATGGGCAGAAGGCAAACCCAAAACAGTACCACCAGGTGCTGCTGCTGACGAAAGATGGCATATTCTGTCAATATGCAGTTCTAATTGCGTAAGTTATTTACCGTACATGGACCGCCACCAGTTCCGTGATGAGTGATATCAGATGTAGGGAATTTTCCCTTTTCGTAGGGAATTTTTTAAAAATTTTGAAGCGTAGGATAAAAAGGACAGATTTTTAATTTTAGGCGAAATGTAAGGAATTTGAAATTTTTTTTGGCTTTTTACTTTAAATAGCATGAATTCTTTGAAAAAAAACTAAATTTAAATTTCAAAATGCCATCTTCAAATATTTTGAAAGAGAAACCCTACAATAAATTCTTTACCATTCTGGTAATCATCAAGAAAATATGAAAGTGTGGTAATACCACATTAAAAAATCTGCAAACAGATGGCACTACTCTATTTTTTTTTTGTTTATTTTGTTACAAATTGTATTTTTGTTTTACATACGCGAACGACATTCTCTTAACTTGCGAAATAATTTTCAATCGTTTTTTCTAAATTTTAACGTTTTGTAGAAGTTTTTAGTAAAAGTTGAACAAATAAAAACTACATTTTTCGATGACTTACCGTTTTTATGATATAGCAAATACAAAATTTTTAAATTAATACATTTCCTTTTATCATATTTTATCAAACAAAAGATTTAAAATTTTTAGCCACCCATGATGCCAAATGGTGCGACTACAAAAATTTCTTAGTCGAGACCACGAAATTCTTAGCCGATTTACAGAAACATTTAGACGCTAGCAAGGGTTGTAGCGCAAGTACAGTGATTATGATGTAAATCTAAGTTTGTCTGTAAATCGGCTAAGAATTTCGTGGGCTCGACTAAGAAATTTTTTGTAGTCGCACCATTTATTTTTTATTTATTTATTTAAATATTCACGAACCAAGCCCTTTGGGCCAAATATGACATCATGGGTGGCAAAATCATCCTGGTTTATTGGGTCCTTGGTATATATATATATATGCATTACACATACTTTGAAGACATATGTATATACAGCCAAAAAAGTCCCTATAATATGCGCTGTATCCAGTAAAATGTCTTTAGTGTATACAGTAGATTAATTAAAAGTTTAAGGACGGTCCTCAAAGTAACAAAATGTCTTCATAGTAACTTGTGGAACGAAAAACCGTCCCTGCAACATGAGCTGTGCACATATATATATATATATATATATATATATATATATATATATATATATATATGTGCACAGCACATGTTGCGGGGACGGGGTTTCGTTCCACAAGTTACTATGAAGACATTTTGTTACTTTGGGGACTGTCCTTAAACTTTTCTTTATTCTACTGTTTACACTGAAGACATTTTACTGGATACAGCGCATTTTATAGGGACTTTTTTGGCTGTATATACAGATGTCTTCAAAGTATGGGCAATGCATATATATATATATATATATATATATATATATATTCACTATGCATAATTTGAAGACATCTGTATATACAGCCAAAAAAGTCCCTATAATATGCGCGAATATTATAGGGACTTTTTTGGCTGTATATACAGATGTCTTCAAAGTATGGGCAATGCATATATATATATATATATATATATATATATATATATATATTCACTATGCATAATTTGAAGACATCTGTATATACAGCCAAAAAAGTCCCTATAATATTCGCGCATATTATAGGGACTTTTTTGGCTGTATATACAGATGTCTTCAAATTATGCATAGTGAATATATATATATATATATATATATATATATATACATATATATATATATGCATTGCCCATACTTTGAAGACATCTGTATATACAGCCATATATACATATATATATATATATATATATATATATATATATATATATATATATATATGTGTACGACGCATGTCGCGGGGACGGTTTTTCGTTCGACAAGTTACTATGAAGACATTTTGTTACTTTGAAGACTGTCCTTAAACTTTTCGTTATCCTACTGTTTACACTAAAGACATTTTACTGGACACAGCGCATATTATAAGGATTTTTTTGGCTGTATATACAGATGTCTTCAAAGTATGGGCAATGAATATATATATATATATATATATATATATATATATATATATATATATATATATATATATATATATATATATGCATTGCCCATACTTTGAAGACATCTGCATATACAGCCAAAAAAGTCCCTATAAAATGCGCTGTGTCCAGTAAAATGTCTTCAGAGTAAACACTAGAATAACGAAAAGTTTAAGGACAGTCCCCAAAGTAACAAAATGTCTTCATAGTAACTTGTCGAACGAAAAACCGTCCCCGCAACATGCGTCGTACGAAAACCGTCCCCGCAATATGTGCTGTGCACATATATATATATATATATATATATATATATATATATATATATATATATATATATATTGTTACGATTTTAGCCTTCGTTGATTTATTTACCTTTTAAATAAATCGAGTTGTTTCTATATTGCAAATAAAAAACACTGTTTGAAATTATTTATTGCTCTATTTATTTGTGACAGACACTAAAAATTACAGAAAAACACTTTAGTAGCACACTTTATTTACACGATTTAGATAGACTAAACGTTAGCCACACTTTGGTTCTTCACACTCTGCGTTTTACTTATCAACTGAACTACTGCGACCAGTATTTATATGAGTAGTCAGGTATTCTAGTTATTTCCAGTTATTCACTAGACTTTTCTAGCTGTCAAAGAGTTTGTGATGAAATTTCTAGTATTTAGAAATTTCTGCAACACTGCCGCCCACTTAATCCTGTTCGTCCCGAACAGACAGAACTATTCCTTTGCCATAGTTGGCTAGTCGCTCTAGATGCCCAACCTTCATTTTGGACCTTGAGCTCTGATCTTTCTGTATTCTGTATACCACATCATTCAACCTTTAATTTGGGAGATAATCCTTTCATTCGTTGCGGATTAAACAGCAGAACCAGCTGAAACTCATTAAATCCTTCAGAACTGCTGCCCTATCGTACCTCGCCTTCATCTTATCGCTGACTATTTTAATTCGATTGCGTTGTGTTTATCTATAGCGGCGGGCTTAACATCAAATTCTAAATCGCCAGGCAATTTAAGTTCCGTTCCGAAAATAACTTTCGCAGGCGTCCGGGAGGTGGAAGCGTGAACAGCCGATCTGTATGCCAACAGAAATTTAGGGATGTGTTCGTCCCAGTCCTTCTGATGTGCACTGACCACTTTTCTTAAGTATTCCTCTAAAGTGCGATTGAATCTCTCGACCATACCATCAGATTGTGAATGCAGCGGGGTGGTTCTTGTTTTTCTTATACCATACAACGCACACATTTCCTTGAAGACAGCAGATTCAAAATTCCTTCCCTGGTCAGAGTGTAATTATAATGGAACACCGTAGCGGCACACCCAGTTGTTCACAAATGCGCTTATTACCGTTCTGGCTGCCTGGTTCGGTATAGCGTATACCTCAGGCCATTTACTAAAATAGTCGATCACCACAAGAACGTAACGGTTTGCGGAATCACTGACAGGAAAAGGGCCTGCTACATCCATCGCTATCCACTCAAATGTGGCACCCGAGTTGTATTGTTGAAGTTGCCCACGACTTCTCCTTACTGCCATTTAGCTACGATGCGTTCCGCGCAATTTGCTATCCAGTCGCTTACAGCTTGCTGGCAGCCGACCCAGTAGAATCGTTCTTTCAACTTCTCTAGGGTTTTCGTGACACCGAGATGACCACCACTGGGACCGTCATGGAACTCTTTTAATACTTCGTCTATATTGCTTGACGGCACCACAATTAGCCTTGTCTCAGTTTTGCCGTCCGCACTTTCCCATATACGGCATAAGCAGTGATTAATTACCCGTAGACTGTTCCACTGGGCCCAATACGCTTTCATTAGCGGACTTTCAGCTGATATTTGTTCACGGGTTGGCCTCATGTCCTCTGCTTGGGCTGACATAATTTTTGACAGTATGGGGTCATTTTGTTGCGCCGCTGACCAGGCTTCACTTGACTCAATATGCGTTAGTCTTATATCAACATTGCATTCTTTTCCTTCAGCCCTCGAACAATGTTTGCACTCTAAGCTACAGGGCCGTCTTGAAAGGGCGTCCGCATTGCTTTATGCCTTTCCTGTGCTCGATGCTGAAATCATAGCTTTGAAGTAGTTCCTTTCAGGCTTTGAAAGTACTCGACTGTAATAGCCTATGACTTTTTCGATTTCATTGATCACCTGCGAAAGCACACCTCCTATTCCGTATCCGCTTGCATCGCTATCCAGCACAAATTTTTCCCCGACCACAGAATATCCAAGAAGGGGTGCCGTTCTTGGGCTTCGCCCCAATGAAATGGTCGCGCCTTCTTAGTCAGCTCATGTAGACTCGCAGCCACACTGGCAAAATTTGGTACAAATCGTCGGTAGTATGTGCAGAGACCTAGAAAGCAGCGCAACTCGTGCAGATTTTTCGGGCGAGGCCAATCTTTTACAGCCCGAATCTTATCTTCATCGGTTGATATACCCTCTGCAGCTACGCGTTGCCCCAAATACTTGCCTTCCCTCTGACACAGTGTACATTTCTTTACGCTAAGCTTGAGTCTTCAGTTTTTCCCATGACAATTATGTCGTCAAGCTATACTAGGCAAGTTTTCCAGTAGAGTCCTTTCAGCACATTTTCCATTAAACGCTCGAATGTTGCTGGAGCATTGCAGAGTCCAAAGGGCATCACATTAAACTTCTATAATCCGTCACCTGTGCTAAAGGCAGTTTTCTCCTTGTCTTGGTCACAAATTCTACTTGCAAATAACCACTTTGCATGTCCAATGTGGAGAACAATTTGGTTCCTGCTAGCGGTAGTGGATAACTATATTTTTTGGTGATGTGATTTAGTTTTCTGTAATCAACACAGAATCGGGTGCTGCCATCTTTTTTTTTAACTAAAACTATAGGCGAGCTCCATGGGCTAGAAGATGGTTCGATTACTCCACTACGCTCCATTTCGTTGACTAACTCCTTTACTTCATTTCGTTTTGCTAGAGAAATACTTCTGGGCGCCTCATTGGCCTCACTTCACCAGTATTTATTCGGTGTTTTACAATCGCCGTTCTTCCTTGACTTTGGGTTTTCATGGCGAAGACAGTTCTTTTACCCATTTTTCCACATATTCTGCCAGCATCTCTCGATCTTCAACGGACGTACTGGAAGGTTCGAAGTTCTGATTATTGCTTCTTGCGCAGTATATTTGGCTATTTCAGAGTTCGCTCTGACAACTTTTCCACAATTTGATAGGTTCAGTACTATTACAGGAACTCTTTTGTCTTTGCTGGTTTTCACGAGGTCTTTCGCTGTTATTAGGTCACTTTTTATTTCTGATGGTTCTACCACCCACAAGCTGCTGTCCTCACAATCTCCCTCCATACGCACCCATACTAAAGTTTCTGCCCGTGCTGGCAGTTTTTGGTGGCTTATGGTAACTAGCTTTCTTACCTGATCCTCGCGTTCATATCCAACACAAACGGGTATTTCAACATTCTGCCAAATCATAATTTTTGCCCTATATGCAGGTTAATTCCGTGCCTAATCATAAAATCTGCACCAATAAAAACTTCGTCCACAATAGCGGCAACAATAAATACGTGACTGACGCTTATGTTGGCAATTGATAGTTTCACATTTACCTTACCATAGACAGTAGCCTGCTCTCTAGTAGCTGTTCGCAAACTTACCCCGTGCAATGGTTCAACTGGCTTTCTAATTACATCGGGCCTGATGATGGACTGTGATGCTGCTGTATCTATGGTTAAAATGTGCTTTTGTCCGTTGATGCACCCATAAGCAGTATGATTGCTTTTCCCCTGCTGTATTACTGATATGGAGATTGTGGGGCCATCGGTTGTGGGAGCTAGCTCATGCCCCGCAGTGCTAGCTCTTTTAAGTTTAACTGTGACTCTTTAGGTGGTTGCTAATCGGACCGAGGGCTTTGCAGTTTTAGCATTTATCCTTCAGTTTGCCTCGCTTTTCACCTAATGCCTTCATAACTGCCTCCTTAACTGCCTCTGTTAACTTCGTGCTCATATCTGCCTCTTAATCAGCAGTCACCTTAAATATTTGTGTCTTGGAAATCACCTTCGCAGTCTCTTGTGCCAGCGCGAATGAGACAGTTTCAGCAAAAGTCGATTTCTGCGTAGCACACACCGCATGTCTAACATCAGAATCCCGAATCCCATTCACAAATGCTTCAATTTTGAACTGATCTAAGAATGGATGATTTTCACCTGGATAAGTTAGCTGCACCAACCGCTCAATCTCTGTCGCGAAATCTTGCAATGACTCATTTCTTTTCTGTAGTCTACCTCTTAGTTCCATTCTGTATATTTCTTTTTTGTGTTCGCCACCATACTTTCGCTTCAGTGCCACCATTATGTCGTCATAATTATTTCTGCAGGTGATTGGCACACTTTCTAGAATTTCTGCAGCGTTTCCTTTTAAGGCCAGAATCAACTCTATAGCTTTTTCTTCGATGTTCCACATATTTCTGGAGGCAACTGTCTCGAACTGGAACTTAAAAACATTAAACGGCATGCTGAAATCAAAAGTAGGGACCTTTGCTCTTCCAGAACTTTCCTGAATAATTCGTACTGGACCCTCTTGACATTGTAGATTATTTACTTCATTTTCTAGATCTTGTAGTTTTCTTTCAACATCCTTGGCTTGTACCTCGAATCTACGCCATTCTCTAGGTCGGAAACTCTTTTGGAGACCTCATAGATTTTCTCATTAGTGGCTCTAGAAATTTCTTGAAGTTTTTCTTCCACCTTAGCTAACAATTTCCCGTTGTCTGCTCTCGATGTTTCTAGCAGTTCCGTTTTCATCTTAGCTAACAGTTTTTCGTTGTCTGCTCTCGAAGCTTCTAACATTTTCATGTTGTCTGCTCTAGAAGTTTCCAACAGTTTCTCATTTTTTAAAAGAGTCAAAGAGTTTGTGATGAAATTTCTAGTATTTAGAAATTTCTGCAACAATATTTTTTTTTAAAAATATCTGTGTAACCGTTTTTTTTTTATTAATGAAATTAAAAAATATGTTTTTGTTATTTCTTTTTACATACATGTATTGTACCTGATTGAATTAATGTACAAACCTTACAAAATCCAAATAAAATTTACTTTTGTTTAAAAATTTTATTCTTTTAATAGGGAAAAAGTTTTAGGCATAGGGATAAAAGGGAATTTTTTTAAGAAGCGTAGGGATTTTCAAATATTTCGTTTGGCATCACTAATACGATACCCTTTTCCGATCCAATCCACTTCTTACTGGAGGCCCGAAAGCATTTACTTTTTTGGCTACGTTATCCCACGTATCTTCTACCACCGCTCTGTTGCTTCCAAATATTGGACTAGATGTTGCAAGTTGTGGGTATTCCTGCATTAGTACAACCAACTCTGGAATTGGTTCATGTTTGTTTTATTGACGCTGTAATTTCATATGGTTATTGATTTTATATTTTATTTAAATATGTGTATATGTATGTACATATATACTTACAATTTTTTATTGTTTAAATCCATAATTATTTTATTTTATAATTTTCTTTTTTTGATAAAAAAAAAATAATAAAATATTATTTTGTGATGCACACAATTATTTTTTATACTTGTATGTTTTTGACAGTATTGACAATTGAAATTGTTATGTAGAAAACGCAAAAGGAGTTACACTTACGTTTTCACATAACAAAACTTGACATTTGTATTATAAAACGGCAAACTAATTTTCAATACCCAATTGGGCAACATTTTTGAGAAACTTGTTATCTAGAAACATGCCATTAGTCACGAAAACTTTTGTTCACAAAAAATTCAACCAGTATTTAATTTTAGTTATTTTTTAAAAGGCATATGTTTTATTAGATTATTTATCTATTTTATAATTCCTAACTTTTTTGCATGCTTCTTAATTTCTTTTATATGCATTTGAAAACAATTGCTGGCGGTATTTATTGTTTTATTTAAATAAAGATAATGTTTGTAATAGGTTTTTGTTTGTGCTCTGCCTTTAAAAATAGTAATCATGAGGCTCTAGGGAAATACTACTTTCAACTTGACGTGGGCATGTGATACGAAATTTCGGGATTAATCTTGCGTGAGCCAAAATTTAAATTAATCACGAGATCGTGCGTGAGCGGTAAAAAAATAGTTCGTGATCGTGAGTGAGCCGATTTTTTCTCGTGATTTTTCGTGATAATTCCTTTTTTCGAGTTTTATTTTTTTTTAATTTTTTTACATGTAATCTAGCAAGATTGTTCTTTTTTATATATTAAGTATGGTAACACAAAATATAAGTGGTTCAAGTGCTAAAATAATTTGTTTTATGTTTAATTTTTCGAAATATTTTGAATTTTTGAAACGTGAGTATTTCGTGAGCGTGAGCTGAAATTTAAATTACTCACGTGATCGTGCGTGAGCGTGTGTAGAAAAAAATTTTCGTGCGTATGCGTGACTCAAAAATCGTTCACGTGCCCATCTCTAGTTTCAACCCAGCTACAAAATCAATATATTTCCTTTTTTTGTTTACATATTGTGAAGTGAAAAAAACAAAATATAATTTAAAAAATTATCTCGATGTATATTGTCAAAAAATACAATTTTTTTTGTTTTTGTTCAAAAGGTGTTAATACATACTAAATCCCCTATATCGTGATAAATTTTACCGCATAGATTCTATACAAAAACTTTCATAGAGAAAAGAAAATTAAGAAATCCAATATATATATAAATTATTTTTTAAATATATTTGTAAAATTAAGAGTGATTGATTTTTAAACAAAAAACATGTAATTTTGGTTTATTATTTTAGATTTTTTCAGGTTGTAAATGCAAACTTTTGAAAATAAAATAATGTAAATGCAAAAGAGTTTGAAAATAATCAAAAATAATCCTTGAAAGTAAACGGATTATTTTTTGATTACTTTTGATTATTTTTAATTATTTTCTCGTAATCGTTAGTAATCATGGATTATTTTACAAATAGTAATCATAAATTGTTAAAATGTGGATTATATAATCATTACGATTCTTTTTAAAATGTAATCTAATTTATTACTAAACATAATCAAAAGTTAACAGCTATGATTTATACTAAACATAAAAAAAATTAATTTTTGAAATTATTTTGGGGGTAGGACGGGCCCCCTGGGCACGCCACTGACCATACATAATTATATATAATACCCTCTCTAAAAATATGTCTTATATTGAACCATATATTGAATAATATACATTAATATCTCATACCGCTAAAATACCGTTATCGATTCAATACCGTTTCAACCGACTATGATTACCCCTAAAATACCGCCACCGAAATAACTGAAAAAATCCTTATCCTTAAAATACCGCTACCGAAATAATAGAAAATAGCGTTATCCTTAAAATACCGTCACCTAAATAATAGAAAATATCGTTATCGTAAAAATACCCTCATCGAAATAATAGAAAATATCCTTACCTTTAACATAACGTTACCGAAAAAATAGAAAATAGCGTTACCCTTTCCGATAACCGCATTCGTTTCGGTTACCATCCATGATTATAACATATATGGTTCTGTATAAGCATATGGCTCTGTATAAGTCATACAAGGTGGCGCAAAAGTAATCCTCCTATCAGAAAATGCTATAAATTTTGCGATGGGCCCCTAAAGTCAGTTCTGTTTT
This sequence comes from Eustalomyia histrio, assembly GCA_949748255.1. NCBI lineage: Eukaryota > Metazoa > Arthropoda > Insecta > Diptera > Anthomyiidae > Eustalomyia > Eustalomyia histrio. The sequence continues at coordinate 167,706,016 of OX456523.1, read as the reverse complement.
GACATTTGTGTAGTAAACACATGCGAAATACACGTTAATAAACAATGTTACGCTACACTGCTCCAGAACGCGGAATATTGGTGACTATTTATTTGAGCAATAATGAAGATAATTTTCATCAAAAATAATCATGAGTGATGAGGCCCATTTCCATCTTAGCGGGTACGTGAATAAGCAAAATTTACGCTTCTGGGGCACTGAAAATCCGCGTGTAACCCACGAAGAGCCATTACACCCGCTCAAAGTCACTGTATGGTGTGCTGTTTTCGCTGGAGGAGTCATCGGACCTTTTTTCTTCGAAGACGTCGCGGGCCAAACGGTTACTGTGAATGGTGAGCGCTACAGAGCAATGATCAACGAGTTCTTTTTGCCGCAACTTGATGAATTGGGATTGGAAAACATGTGGTTCCAACAGGACGGTGCAACGCCACACACTGCACGTGCCACAACCGATATGCTGAAGGATGCATTTCCCGGGCGCCTAATCTCCCGTTTTGGCGATTTGCACTGGCCAGCAAGATCGCCTGATTTGACCGCTCCAGACTTCTTTTTGTAGGGCTTTTTGAAGTCGCGGGTTTATGTCAACAAGCCTCAGACTCTTGCAGCTCTTAAAGACAATATCCGTCAAGAATGTGAGGACCTATCGCCGGAAGTTTTGGCCAAAGTGATGGAAAATGCCATAAAACGGGCTCAAATGACAATCAACTGTGACGGCGGCCATTTACATGACATCATATTCTCGACTTGATGTAAAAAAATTAAAAGACCAAATAACAATAATCCACAAGAAGAATCAAAGTTTTTCTTTTTTTTTTTTTAAATTACAGCCAAAAAACATCGGAAGGTTATTTTTGCGCCACCCTGTATATAAGTAAATATGGTTCCATGTAAGCCAAATATAATTCTAAAAAACATTATATATAATTTTATATGATAAAATATATACGATATCTTATCATATAATTCATATCTAATTTTATAAAGATCAATATATAACTAGATGTGGCACAATACAGGTTGGTTGAATACTGTTTTTGTTACGAAATATATTTTTTTATTCAATATAATCTCCTAGAAGCTAAATACACTTGTTCCAATGATCTTCCAATAATTTTATCCCATCCTTATAATGGTTTTCCGGAAGCTCTGCAAAATAACCGTCTACGGCTGCTATGGCCTCTTCATTTGACGAAAAATGCTTTCCACGAAGGAATTGTTTGAGATTTCTGAAAAGATAGTAGTCACTGGGAGCCACGAAGTCGGTTTTATTCGGCTTAAAACGCTCCAAATTACGCTGAGAAATTTGTTTTCGATCCAGTTTTTGTTGAATTGTTAATGTGTGCGGCACTAACTTTCCAAACAGTTTTTTCATACGTAATTCTTGATGTAAAATATGGAGTACTCGTTCGTCTGAGATGCCTATGGCATTAGCAATTTCACGCTTAGTCAAACTTGGATCTTCACTAACCATATTATGTACCTGCTCAATGATTTCTGCTGTGGTTGCAGTTTTTGGTTGTCCTTCGCGTGGATCGTCTTTACGGCTGGTACGACCACGTTTAAATTCATCAGCCCAAAATTCAACGGTGCATTTTGAAGGTGAGGACTCCTTATACACTTCTAACAATTGTTCACAAATTTCCTTTGCTTTTAAACCCTTCAAAACAAAGAATCTAATGACTTCACTATATTCAATTTTTTCCATATTAAAAAAAATCAATGACACGTCAAATTCAAATGGCTTGTAAACAAAGAAAGAATTGACAGAATGACTTGCAACTTTGCATGTGTTCTCAGGACAGTTATACCAACTTGAGAAAAAAAAAGTTTGGAGCTAGCAGTGCCATCTCTTGGTGAGCGCAGGAACTTTTCAACCAACCTGTATATGGTTATTTTAAAAAATTATGTAATATATAATATAATTGCGTGCCCGAGCCCCACCTAAATTATTTCCAAACTACACTTTTTTTACTGTTTAGTATACATATACACAAAATAGCTTGTATTTTTTGTTTCAAATTGATTTTCTTTGCAAGACCAATTGATATTTTTGCAAAGCCAATTGGGTTTTACCAGTTTTCAGGGAAATTTGCTGAAATTGTGCATAAAAGAGAAAAATTTTCAGGGAAATCAGGCAAATTTGCTCAATTTTCGAGCCTTGTAAAATGTAACAAAATTTTATTCAGCCGCTGCTTACGATGAAATCTCTATACTTAGCCTTCCTCTATTATTAATTATTTCCACACTCGCAATATACAACCAAAAATACACTTCTAATTTTTTAAAACCTGGTCAACTGTCTTTTTATGTAATTTAACGCTTTTTACCTTTTTTGGAATGTTGGAGTAATTAAAAGTTGATTTACACGTCAACTTCCCTTATCTGTTATAACTCCGTATTGGGTTTAAAAATCAGCAAAACAACAAAATAATAAAAACGTTAGAAAAAAAATATATGTAGTTTATTGTTTTTAAATTTTGTATTTTGTGTGGGTGTGAGCTTACTAAATAAAATCTAAATCAGAAATATTAAGATTTTATTTAGTTTGTATTTATATTTTATTTTAAAACAAAAAAAATTGTGATTGCAATTGTATTACTTTATTTTTAATTCAAAATCTGAGATTAAAATACTACGTTAAGTCTTAACTGGAATCTCCAAAATTTCAGAATTATGAGTTTATTTTTATATCAAAACATATGTCTTTAAAATTGATAATATTTGACTAACAACTTAAGTTATATAGAGTTTCGAAGCAGTTATTGTAGTTTAAAACTAAGAATTTATAAAAATGCTGCCAAGTCTTCGAAATTCTTGGCTTTTCTCTTTTTAATGTAAACAAAAATACTTGAAATTTTTCTATTTGTAATTTGATAAAATATTAAAAACCACAAAATAATGTGTTTGTAAGTAAAAGTAGAGCATGGCATACAATATAATTGCTATATTTCGTGTTTCGTCGAAGTTCGTATATGAAAACAACTAAAAATAAAGCTTTTTTATAAAAAATAAAAATAACCATAAATGTAGACAAAGTTGCCCGAAAATTACAAATGTAATTAAAAAAATTCGAAAAAAAGAAAAATTTCAAATAAAACTCAAAAATTCGCAATGCATACTTAAAAAGATCAATTAAAATTAAAAAATACCAAAAGCAATTTAAAGAATTATTGAAATTCAACAAATACTTATTTAATTTAGTCATTCCAAAAGTTTTTGAAACAATCCAATCGTTTTAGAAGTGGTCTTTGGATTTGAGTAAAAATTTGCACTTGGCTATTCCACGTTCCCATGGTATCTGTGAAGCTTTTAATTTTTTAAAATTTGATGTAGTTCACGGTGGCGTTGTGCAAAATCGCCCCAAGAAATGTGACCCCAATCTGAAAATGTAATAAGCCCTATTTTTTTGGGGCAAAATTTGATAATGAAAATTAACCCTAAAAATATAATGAAAAATTACCCCAACCAAATAAACATTAGCCTCAAAATTTGGTTTAAGCATATTTTCATATAGATTGAGGCTTTTATTCATAATTCAAAATAACCCCAATTGAAGAAATGATAAATGATCACTAATATGATAAAATGAAAAATGATCCCAAAATATACAAAGCATAGAAATGTTGTTTATACACAGCATTATACGCATTTATATTGCATGGAATCAATAACATCCGAATCTACTCCTTATAAACTCTAAAGTTACTTGGGCTAACCTAAATTGAAATATTTTAAAGAATTAGAATCAATTTATATAAATCAAATACTTTAGTGATGCGCAACCACTGTCTTTCAAAATAGTTCAAAAATTAAGTAAAATTCTGCTATCCGTGCATGAGTAGAGTGTTGCGTCGTGCGTCCTTCCAGCCCATTTTTATTAAATTTGCTGGTAACAATGGAAGAGCAATCAATCTCCGATATGCGGTTTTGGCAGCATCCGACGATCTTATAAAATTTTAGAGCGAATGGTTTTCCATGACAATTTTGAAACCTTTAAAGAATTATATTTGTTCTTAATGTATGCAAAGCAAAATTTTTCCTGCGGCGCCAACTTTTACAACTACTAATATACGAAAAACAAAATGAACATATTTTTAATAGGTTAGGTCGAAAGGAGGATGAAGCATCGAAATGCAACCTCATATCGCTACGATCTACACCTAGGCGTCTGCCGGGCCTGTTGTGCGCTCCTTAAGAACATGGAGATTGTTAACGTCCGGTTTTCAGAAACCTGGTTTCCCGGACGAAACTCCTCAAGGTTTTCCAGTCGACGTTCCTCAAGTTCCAGGTCCGATATAACATCGCCCCCGGGGTGCCTGGACCTTCATTCTGCAAATGCCTGACAGTGGCAGAGAAAGTGCTCCTCGCCACACGCTCTACACTCGTCAGAATCTGCCCGTCCAATCCGATACAGTTGTGCCCGTAATCCTGCATGACCAGTCTGGATACGTACCATCATACTGACCTCAGACATAGTTCCATTAAGGAGGCCTCTTGTCCTCTTATCGTCTGGGCTACCCCACAAAATCCTAGTGGTCCTGGCCACCGTCCCGTTGCTCCAACAGGCCGTGTGGGTTTCCCTTGCCCACGCCTTTAATTCCGCTTTCGTTGCCTCAAACGGTTTTGCGTTCGCCAAGTTAACTGCCTCGAGTTCTCTTCCCCCGACCCATATAATATGGATTCTGCCCCCAGAGGAAAACTCAGTAATGGCTCTTATACAGTCCAGCAAGGTTCTGGACTTAACCCTACTAGCTGATATCGCCCTAATCGCCCTTTGGCTATCGGTGAATATGTTAGCGTCTACTCGCCCCATATTCGATTCAATCCATCTCACACATTCCGTAATAGCACGGACTTCCGCTTGGAAGCTGGTGTTGTGATCAGGAAGACGGTAGGATATCTCGGTCTCCGGGTTCTCAACATAGACTCCCATACCCGTTCTATTCCCCAACTTAGATCCGTGTTTGTAGCAACAGATCCCCACGGGAATTCGCCCCAGAGTTCCGCTCGACCATTCTCCCCTATCAGGGATCATAATCTCGCAGTTTTCGATAATTTCCGCCTCCAGTATGCGGTCGGCCATGTCAAATGAGTGTGTGTAACCGGAAAACGTGCCCAGTATACACTGATGATCTCTCTGAAATCGCCTATATATAGCTCGCCAAGAGATAAGAGGCGTTCGGCCGCGAGTGCCGCCTCGTACATCACCTGCGTTTCGATTGGTGGTATATCCAGCAGTGTCTCCAGAGCCTTGGTTGACGTGGTGCACATTGCCCCACTTGTACCCAAGCAATACGTACGCTGGACCCCCTGAAGTGGTCTTATGTTGCACCTTTTGACAAAAGAAGTCCACCAGATTACAGAGGCATAAGTTAAGATCGGTCTTAAAGCCAGTGTATCATACTCGGACTTAGGCCTATGGCCCTCCTACATAACGCCCAACACTGGCTCGCCTTGTTGGTTCTATCCTCTATGTGATGTTTCCATTTTAGTTTCCGATCAAGGATTACGCCTAAGTACTTAACCCTGTCGGTCACTGGTATCGTCCTGCGTGAGAAACGTGGTTCCCTGTAGACAGGAATTTTCGTTCTCCCCGTGAACAGACATATTTCCGTCTTCTCCGGGTTAACGTTTAGGCCCCTAGGCTGACCCCAGCCTAACACCGTGTTTAGGGCCGCCTCGGCCCTTCTGTACAAATAGTTTGGATCCTTGCCCCTTAGAAGTATTACAACATCGTCTGCATAGCAGACTGGTTCGAATCCCTCTTTGGTTGAGGTACTTAGGAGACTATTTATCGCGGTTACCCAAAACAGTGGAGGTAAAATCCCACCCTGTGGCGTTGCGCGAAGTACCCTTCTCCCAATAGTTACACCGTACATTTCGCAACTAGTCCATCTATTCCTTAGCATGTGGGTGATCCAGTCACTAAGCGCCCGGTTAACCCGAAACCGGCTCAAGGATCGGATAAGAGTATCGGTCAGTACGTTATTAAAGGCTCCTTCGATGTCAATGCAAACCGCCAGTGTGTACAGTTTGCCCTCGAAGGATTTCCGTATATAGTGTACGACCTCATTTAATGCGGTCTCCACAGATCTGCCCTTTACATAAGCATGCTGCTTATATATCAGGTCTCTGTCCGGTATTCTACTCTTAATCATGGCATCGACTATCCGCTCCATGGTTTTAAGTAGAAAGGACATTAGGCTGATCGGGCGATGAGCCTTTGGTGTCGCATAGGTCGGCTTCCCAGGTTTGGGTATAAATACTACCCTAGCAGCCTGCCATCTAACCGGAGTGTATGCGAATTTTAAGCACGCAGTATAAATCACTGACAAATGAGTTGACACCAAGTCCACCTCTTTCTGTAAGAGTGCCGGGAATATACCATCCAGCCCCGCGGCCTTGTATGGTGCGAAACTTCTGATCGCACTCTTGATCATTTCAGTCGTTACGACCATCCCTCCATTTTGGTCTCCCTGCCCCCGTGACGGTTCCTCCATGGCGCTCGTTTCGGTCGGCGGAAAATGGGATTCCATTAGGAGTTTCATGATCTCCTCTATATCCTTCAGTCTCCTCCCAGTCTCATCGATCATTGATCCTGGTTAAAGATGGGTTTTGGATAAGAATTTCTTAGTCTTCGAGACATCATTGACGCTATCTACCTGTTCACAGAAAACTTTCTAGGAGTCTCGTGTGGCCTTTCTAGTGATTTTCCTATATTCCTTCCGCTTACTATGACATTCGTCCCAGTAGACTGCGGTCTTCTTACGCCTTGCCCGGTTGAAGAGTTTGCGAAGATTCCTCCCCAGATCCCGAATCTCCCCCGTTACCCACGGCTTCTCCTGTGGGGATCTCCGCTCTCGTAGGGGGCAGCTCTCCTCAAACGATTCAACCAGGGCGTTTGTGAACGTTTCTACTTTGGCGTCTATGTCCTCCTTATTCCGGCATTGACATGTGCCCAATCCCAATCGGTTCCCCAATCCGGGCCCTAATTGTACCCAGTCGGTCTTAGACCTGTTCCGAAATTTTATTGGCTTCGACGGTGGCCGAAGAATTTTGAACCTTATATACCGGTGGTCCGAGAAGGAGTGTTCATCCGAAACCCTCAAATCCTGGATCTCGTCTATAAGGTCCTCAGAGCAAAAGGTTATATCCAATACTTCTTCCCTGATCCTATTGACAAAGGTGGCCTTATTCCCTACATTCAACGTAATCAAGTCTTTTGTACTCAAGAAATCTATGAGGGCCTGTCCCCTACGATTGGTGTTAGTACTACCCCAAGCTACATGGTGAGAGTTAGCATCACAACCTACTATAACTTTCATACCTTTTCTTTGCGGATCCTCAGTCAGTTTCGTCAACTCCGACATGCGTGGAAGTGTCGGATAGTCGAAGGGTAGGTAAATAGCCGCAAGGTACGTATTGCTACCCCCTTGCCTCAGCACCGTTGCATCCGACGTTGCCAACCCTGTTGAGAGAAGAAAACATAAGTTTTAATGACATAGGATACAAGTTCTCGGACGAGACCCTGTATCAGAGTAAAAAAGTTGATAATTAACATGGTTAAACCCAGAAACCTTGTTCCGAGTGGTCCAAGGTTCCTGGTTAAAGCAATGTGTATCTTACCTTTGTTTATTTTAGACATCAGAGCGTTAGTTGCCGTCTCGCTCCGATGGAGGTTTATTTGGATGACCTCAATCATGGTCCTCCAAAAGTCTGTCTTCCTACGAGTTAGGCATAACCCCCTCGCTTTTAGGATCTGAGTCCTCCGTGACTGCTGGTGTTTTCGGCACCGCTTCCTGTGTCACCTTGTCGGGATTGACCATGGCAGCCACTCCAATGGGTATCTTTCCGTTTTAAAATAAGACAGCTTTTGAGGCGAAATAAGCCATACCTTTATTCTTGGCAAGGCTAGCCATGGAGTTCTGGTCGATGCCTACCACAAGAAGAGTACCCTTAGGGTCCTCTTTCCTATGAAAATCCTCCCATTTCTCCACGGCTAGTTTAGCGTTTTGGCTGCCCAGAATTTCTAGTATGCGCTCATTCGCCAGTTTGCTGCTCCATCCTTTGATGTAGACAGTGGACTTCAAGAGCATCGGAAGTTCCTTCATTTTTACTAGTCCTAGCTTAGCGTCGTCCCAGGGAGGAGGGATGCTCTCCACTAAGTCCTTTAGGGTACAAGCACATTGGTGTGATGCCAGCCTCATGATCATCACACCCCTGATGAACCCGCTACTAACGCTCTCTATGGGTTGTTTTCCCTTAGACGCGATTGCGTGGTCCACTATCTTATTATTGACCAAGTCTTCGACTTTAGCCTGTTGGTCTGCTGGGATTTTGCCTGTTGGATTACCAGCGTCATATACTGCATATCAAATTTTTTAATAAAAATCGCGCGATTTTTGATAAAAAAATTTTCGCCTTTGGCGCACACCAATTGGGGCTAAATTTCATAATGCAATTCTACCCCATTTACGAAAATGAATTTTGATCCCAAATTCCTGGCGTAATTTTTCAAGATGAAAATTCGCCACAAATTTTTTTCCCTTTTTGGGCCGTTTTTTTATTTCCAATTCTGGGGCAAATTTCTTCAGGGCTCATTTCATAGCGCTAAAAGTATCCATCTTTATCATCGATACATCGTGAATTTTAAAAGACCAAAACAGCACAGATTTCACAGGCACGTGGAATATCAATGTCCTAATTTTCAGTGATTATAGAATGACTGTTTAGCATTCATATTTTTTAATTTCAACTGATATTTTTTTTTTAAATTTCAAATGACGTTTTCTTAATTTGAAATAATATTTCTTAAATTTAAAGTGTGACTTTTTGATTTACAGTTGCTATTTTTTTAATGAAAATGTTGTTTTTTTTAATTAAAATTGCTTATCGATTGGCTCGAATGTCTGCATATCGTGAAGAGGTAGACCCAGACAAAATTGTTGATAGTTTTATGTCGAAAAATCGTCGCATTAATTCTTAAATTCAATATTAAATGTATACGTTAGATCTCAGTCAATGTGATAAGTATTAAATAAAAATTGTATATGAATTTAAAGCTGTAAATTTTGTTTTAAATGCTTCAAATAGGTCAAAAAAAATAGGTTTAGAAATTATAGGCTTTAAAAAAAATTTAAAATATATTTTGGGCCCCCCCGAAACAAAATCCTGGGCACGCCACTGTGTAAATATATATAATAATATATTATAAGATGAAGCCACATATGATTATATCTAAACTTTTTTACTCGGGTAGTCATTTTTAAAAAAGAACACCAAAAGTAATCGGCATTTACTCGGTTAAACTCGTATGGTCGTTTGAAATTAATGATATCACATTTCACCATTGACATGGAACTTTTTAAGCAATTATTTTTACAAATCGTATCTCATATGGAAGCATTTATCTTCTACTTTTAGGCAATTATTTCGAAAATAAGCCGTTTATTTACAGAAATATTGCAAAAAAGCAAATCTTTATTTATTCGCGAATATTTAAAAAGAAACGTCTTCGATTTAAAAAAAGTCATTAACATTAATACACCGTGAAGTACATCGAATTTTAAAATACAAAAAAAACAGCGCAGATATAATGGGAATGTGGAATAGCTACATGTAAATTTTTAGTCAAAGCCAAACACAACCATTTCAAAAACAATTAGATTGTTTCAAAAACTTAACGAATGACTCCAAGTGTAATTAATGTAAGACATCAATTGAAATTCAAAAACACCAAATAAAGAAATATTTGTTGAATTTCAATAATTTTTTAAATAGCATTTGGTATTTTTTAATTTAAGTTGACCTTTTTTGAATATTAATTGCGAATTTTTTATTGTTATTTGTAATTTTTTGAATTTAAATTGTGTTCTTTCATTTCACTGACTTAAATATTTTCTTTTTATAAAAACAGCTTTGTTTTTCGAATTATATCTATATTTATATTCTTTATGAAAAAAAAGACTATCTTGACTTTTCTTCATTTTTGGTAAACAAATATAATTTGAACATTTGGGGCCGCCTTTGTACGAAAGCTGTTACGAACACATACCAGTAAAGAAATTGTGCTTACCTGTAAGCAGGTTTGTAATGGAAAAAAATTTAAAGTAATCCCTTAAAAATATGCTTACATTTTTTATGATTTTTATATTTTGAATTCCCATTTGGAAACACTAATTTTGTGAAAAATAAGCCCGATTTTTTAGCACATATAAAAAGCTGTAATTTCATGGCCTTTTTCATGTCTCTTAGTAGTTGTATTTAAATGGATTATATTCATTTATATATTTATTTTATTTATTTATTTTATTATGTACATTCGCCTTTTTATGTCGCAACGCGTGCTTATTCTTTTAAAACAATTAAATGACTACCCGAGTAAAAAAGTTTAGATATAATCATATGTGGCAATTAATATTTTATTGTATATAAATACATAAGTCGGTATGCATTACCATATATAATTATATATTACATTATTTTTTTTAAATTAGCTTATATATATATATATATATATATAACCACATCTAGTTACACATCGATCTTTATAAAATTAGATATGGTTTATATGAAAAGATATGGTATATATTACATCATATAAAGTTATATTTAACACTATATATAATTAAATATGGCTTACACGGGACTAGTGTATTCAAATAACCGGCTTTTTCAAACCGGTTAACCGGTTTTTTTTAATGAGATTAAAAACATTTATAATTTTAATACATAATGTATTTTTAGTACAAAAAATTATTAATTAGTTAAAAAGGAATAAAACTAAATTTGTTTAGCAATTTATTTCAGTCTGTTTCCAACATTATGTGTTATATAATAAACATATTAAGTTGTTAAAATAATGTAGGTTTTGTTTTATTTATAAAAATAAAAATTTGGTTTTGACAAAGTAGAACTAAATGATTTTAAGTAATTCATTAAAAAGTCGAATGAATTAACTGTATTGTTAAAAATAAGTTTAAAAAATGAGTATTTTATATCAAATGAAAATATCTTAATATAAATTAAAATTTAATAAAAATATTTTATTTTATTGCAAACAAAAACTAAACTTAGATAGTTTGTGTTCATTAAAACTACAAAAATATAATTTTTAATATTCTTATTGCCTAAAATTTTTTTAAAAATTTGTATTTCATATCAAGTGAGATCGTTAATAGTTTAAATTAAACTGAAGAAGGCACAATTTTTTTTGTTTTCTAGGGTTTTCATATACCATGAGGTTTTTTTGTTGATTGTAAATAAGGTACTTTATAATTCATTTTATATTAAGAGATCACATCTTTAATTTTGTTTTTTAAAATAATATTTTAAAAATAATATACAATTTAGGTGTTTAGTTTTTAGACGATTTTTTTTGTTTAGTTTTTTTAAAGTTAGAAGCGGAAAATACGCTTTCGGTTATAGTTGGCGTTGGACAAATTGCCAAAAGGGAGTTGTATAAATTTTTAAACTTCTCAGTTCTTTTGTTGCATTTGTATAAGTATATGAAATCATCATATGTGCTAATTTAAACGTAGAAGGTGGCTTTTCTTCAAACTGATAAATATCTCTAGTCACTACTTCTATTTTGTGGATGTTGCGAAGATAGTTAATTAGAGCTAAGGTTGACGATCCTCGACAAAATAACATTTTTGGTCATTTTGAGCATCTAGCCTTGTGTGGCTCATTATCACCTTTTTTAATATTTCCACACTAAACTTACTACTAAAAAACAAAAATACTTAGTTTTATTTAATATAAATCCTTTTGGTTAACTTACTTTTTCCGACAACTAATTAATTAATAATGTTAAACAAAATTTGTTGAAATATATTTTAACTTGCCCCTTTCTTTAATAGAGAGAACTTGTTTTTTTATATGTCAAAAACGAATGACAAATGGAACTGTTGTTAATTCGTAAGTTTTTGGAAGGCAATATAAATCAAATAATCATGAGCGATTTTTTTTTTTATATGAAGATTCGGCATATAAAAACTATGAGAAAAAACGCAATAAAATAAAACTTATTTTATTTTCATTGCGTTTTCTCTTATGCTCTCATTTTTTAAATTTTTTCTCTCACCAACGTTGCCATATGTTTGCCTAATTTTGTAAACAAAGACATATGGTCTATTAATTATTGTGAATATTTCAAGAAAAGGAAGAAGCAAATTTGGAGCAAAAAAAATTTAAAATTAATTCGATATGGAAAAAATTTATGTTTTCGAAAAAATTATAGAGAAGATTAAAAAATATGATTGTATTTACAGTTTACAATCTCCACTATCAGGCTCCAAAAAATCTCTTGCGTTGCAATTTTCACTAATAATCGTTGCCTTTTTCTTCTTATTTTTATACAAAATTGATTTTTTTCACAAGTTTTTTGTAATTTCTTTTGCTCATTATATATTTTGTTCACATATATATTTACTATGTATATTTACTTTTTAAATTAATTTTTCTTTATATTTTTATTAATGTATTTTTATTTATGTATTTTCAACAAAATAAAACAATAAAAAAATCAAGAACAAGCACAGCTTTGCAGCTGCAAAAAAGGAATGTAAAAAGTATAGACGCTTTGTTGACATTTCACTAAAAAGTCACCCAAAGTAGTCGACAAAAGTGGTGACTTTTAGACACTTGACCCCAGGCTTCCTACAGGGTAGTTTTGCCGTCGAACGCATCATTTAATTAACATTCTCTCCCTGCAGCGTGAATCGTCGCCGTCACCGTAAGGTTCTGTTCAGCACCTAAATAAGTTAAACTAATGGTATTTTGAACAAAAATTAAAATAATTTTTTAATTGAAAAAACCGGTTAACCGACACAAAAAACCGGTTTTCGGTTTATTCGAAATTAGGAAAAAACCGAAACCGGTCGGTTTTCTAAAAATGAAAAAACCGATTAATTGGTTTTCGGTTTTGAATACTCTACACGGGACCATATTTACTTATATATAACTTATACAGAACCATATATACTTATACACTCAGAAAAAAAGTTAGTAGAAAAATTTGTAAACGGTTTTCAATTCCACTTTACTATTTTTGTACTGATTTTTAGTAAAAAAATTATTATTTAGCAAATCTTTTTGCTATTTACATTTTACAAATTACAGAATTTTTACAGAATATCTACAAATTTTCGTTGCTAATTTCAGATATCATTTTACAAATTTTTGAAAACCGATTTGCTAAAATTAGCAAAAAAATTACTAATTTTTAAAAGTGGATATTGAAGGAAATGTTATTTCTAATAATTTAAACTTATACATACAAACTTAAATTGCCCTAAAATGTTACATAGGATTAAAAAAGGGATCGGAAGTGAAGATACCGACTCATGTCTAAAAAGAGGACATCCACTTAAAATAGCACTAAAAAGGGTTTTTTAGTTCTAGAAATCAGCCCTAAAAACAATTAAATTTAACCTTAAAAGTAAAAAAAAAAATTTACTAAAATATTTTTCAAAACAGAAATTACCAAGTTAAAACAAAATGATAAATTCGTTTATGTTTTAACAATTTTTAAGATTTTTAAGCCCTTGATTCTTTTTAATTTTGTATAAAACATCTTTTAAAAAATATAATCAAAATTTTTGATGCTCGATAAAAAAAAATTAAAACTTTGTACTAATATTAATAGTATTTAGTAATTTTTTTTGCTGATTTTAGCAAACAGATTTTAAATTCCACTTTAGAAAAAGTCCACTAAAATTTAGTAGCGGCTACTAATTTTTCTACTAATTTCATTGTACTACACGTCAGCAGACATGTGTTGCTAAGATTAGCAAAAAATACCGCTGGGCTCAAATTAGCAGAATTTCCCGTAATAACAGCAAAATTTTCAGTTGCCATTACAGACTTTTTTTGGTGAGTGTATGTATATGGGTTATGCGGAACCATATATATTTACAGTTGCGAGCATAAAAAATGCAACGCTGGGCCATATGATCTTTGAATGCATCGGTTTCATAATACACTCAAACATGGCGGAGGATCAATTATGGTGTGGGTTAGAAGCGATATGTTTCAAAGTGAATCATTTATTATATGGCATATATTTTTAGGTCCATTGTTTAAAATCGAAGGTATTATGAACGCAAATAAATATTGTGAAATACTTGGACATGCTTCCCCATTTTCGAGAAAAAATGACCCCTGACAGTGTCTTCCAACATGATAAATAAACAAGCGCTCAAGTCGCTTAGCTCGCAGCTTTCTAAGCGACAATGATGTGCATGTATTGGATTGGCCATCTCGCTCCCCTAATCTCAATCCAATAGAAAACTCATGGTAGCTTGTTATTGGTTGATTATATGCCTTCCAGATTTTAACAGTAATAAAAAATAATGGATACGCTACAAAATATTAGTTTAAGTGCATCCAGTTTTATAAGAAATGTTAATTTAATTTAAATAAACATGTTGAAATAATAGCAGTTGCATTTTTTTTGCTCGCATAGAATTAGTACATATTTCATTAAATAACCAAAAAAACTTATTCATTTTACTTATTTAGACATAGTAACTTAAACTAGTTTACCATAATTGTAGAGAACAAATTCCAAAAAACCAAGGTGAATTGGATACCGTTATTATCAAAAAGACGCACTTAAAGATCAAATTACCCAGCGTTCCATTTTTTTGGCATCTAATATTTGAGATATATTAACATATTGTCTATTATCAAAAATATATTTTAATATGGTATGAGATATAATTATATATGGTCCAATTTTTACAAATTTTAGATTGTTTATGATATGATATAAGATATAATTATATGTAGTTCTATGTCAACGGCTTCGAATCCCAACCAGAGAGAAAAAAACTTGTGTTTTTTAATTTTTTTCTTATTAATATTTTTTACAAATCTCAAATTTTAACACATTGAGGGATAACAAGACATATCCTGATAGGATATAAGATATAATTAGTAATAATCTAGGTATATTTAGGTGTCCAAAAGAAAAGTTCGATTCCACTAGCTCCACAACCTTACGAATATACCAATATGGAAAAAAATATGGTCTGGAAAAAAAATGTTTTATTTAAGGGCTAACTATATTATACTTTTGCCAACTTAAGCTACTGTAAAAAATTAACGAAAAGCCTGTCGAAGGCTTAAGCAACTTATTGAAGACTTTTGGGTGGCTACAATGTACTTTTTGAACTTTTGCAAAAAACTGTTTTCTTCTTATATTTCCTAAATATATGTATTTCTTCAAAAAATATTTGTTTGTAATTTTTACAATATTGATTTAACGATGTCCGTCTGTGTGTTGAAATGGATTTTCCAAAGACCCCAGACATGATGAGGAATTGATTGTTATATATTTCTGTTACATGTGATCCATTTCTGTTTGCTATTAAAAATCAGACAGATCGGTTGATAAATGGCTGAGATATTAGCAAAAACCAGGACTACCTCTAATTTTTTCCGTAAAATCCCTTTGTTTAATATGTACATATGTTAAATTTAACGCATAACAAACACATCCATTTGTTGAAATTCTTTTCTTTCACCTCTTCATCTTTTATACACAAACAACAAACACATACAAAAATTTACAATTTAATAATAATAAAAACCAATACAAATCTGTTTTATTTACTTCTATTAACGACGGTTGCGTATGAGCTTCAATGGCTCAGTGGTCTAAGCGCTTTGTCACAAATAGTTTTTTTCTTTTAGTCGTGCGATCGAGCCCCGTCAATTCAACTTTTTTTGTACAATTTTTTATTTTTATATTTTCTTAACACATTTTTATGTTTTTTTATTTTATTTTCTTACTTTTTTTGTTTTTTTTTTTTTAACAGAAAAAAATACGTCCAGCACAGTTTACTTAACGATGTCGGTCAGTTTTTCTGTATATTTGGAAAACGGAAAGAGGAAAAGTTTCCAATTAAGGTACAAGCATCTTGGTTATCAATACACAACATCTGACCAAATGTTGGCGGGATACTTGAATTGGGTGTGGCTCAAAATAGATTAATTTATATCTTTATAACGGTAAGACCGTAATTAAATACTCCATAAATGCGCTAAAAACATCAAAATTTTTATAAAAACTATAATTTTAGAGCTGTAATATGCCTATGGATACTTCTTATATATAAAAATATCGATAATATCACTGTCCAACAAATTAAGACTTTTTGAATGGAACAGAATAGCGACCCCATAATTCTGAAAGGGTATGTTGAGTAGATCATTTTTGTAGAACAAACTTATTGGCCAGCACGTTTGAGTTTTTTTTACAGTGGGTCAAAGTTTTAATTTTTTGGTCGAAGGGAGCATTATACTATATGAAAAAAATGCTGTAAGTTAATGTGTGAGAGAATTCTTATGGTCAGAGTTGTATTGTGGAATTGTATGAGGATTGTTTTTGTGGAAGATCTTAACCCTCTAACTGGTCTCTTTATGGGTCAATTTGACCCTTTTTTCGATAAAATCAAAAATATCCTTTAAAAAAGGACATTTAAGGATTAAAATATTCTACGAAAATGTTTGCCGGAAAATTTCAGTGGGGGTCACCAAAGACACCAATGTTGTAAATAAAGCTCTTTACGCTTAATTAGTAAAATTATACACCAACATATACAAAACAGGTAAAAACGACGTCAAGTTTGGCCGGGCCAAACACTGAGTTCTCGCGTCTAGTCAGCTGTGACTTACAAATCGGGTGTGATATTTATTAAAATTAATAATAAAAAATAAAAGAAAAAATTCAAGCATAATTGAACTACTAAGCAGTACATATCGGGTGTGATTTTTACTAAAATTAATATAAAAAAAGAAAAATTAAAGCTTAAATAAGCATGGCGGATTCTGTTTGCAAATTAAGAGATTGGTTTTGTTTTATTTGTGGACATTTTACGCACCATCGAAGCAGAAGAAAGATATTCCCTACAATTGAAGAACCATAGTACCTTTTCTTTGGAATACGATTTTTATCTGAAGCTTGGATACCAAAAACCGTATGTACTACTTGCGAAAGTGGTCTTTTGACCTGGTACAAAGGCGGTACTAAGGCGCTGCCATTTTCTGCGCCTATTACATGGATTGAAACTGAAGATCACAAATCAGATACATGCTATTTCTGCGTAAATTACAAATTTGGTAGAAGCCAAAGGCACTACGCGATAATGACATACGAAGCAACAAATAATGTCATTTTACCAGAAGTGCGCTGTGAAGGTGTTCCGGTGCCTCAACCGCCTACACATACATTTTCGGCCAATATGACAGTCGCCAATACAGAAATAACAGCGGCGGTTGAAAACATATCAGACATAAGTTACTTGCCTCTTGATGGTTTAAGCATATGTCCTAATTTGATAGACCAAGCTTATTTTGAAAATCTTGTAAGAGATTTAGGGCTAACAAAAGAAAAAGCTGAAATATTATGTTCCAGATTGAAAACAGGAATTTGATAAAAGCCGATGTAAAAGTTACATTTCCAAGAAAAAGACACGCCGATCTGGAAAGTTATTTTAAAAAATCAGAAGAACTTGTATACTGTTGCAGTATTGAAGAGGTTCTAAAATATCTAAAGCTTCCACTGGACTCTTCCGCTTGGCGACTATTTATAGATAGTTCAAAACACAGCTTAAAAGCAGTTTACCGCACAATGGAAATCAGCATCCATCAATACCGGTTGCGTATTCCACAAAAAAGAAGGAAACATATGCAAATATTTCAAATCTCTTAAATAAAATTGAATATTATAAATATAAATGGGAAGTATGCGCATACTTCAAAATGATTGCAATATTGACTGGATTGCAAACAGGATACACAAAATATATGTGCTTTCTTTGTAAATGGGATTCACGTGCTACCAGCAGCCATTATCATATTAAATATTTCGAAGAACGTAAAGAAAATATTATTAGTGACTTAAATGTAATCCATGAATCCCTTGTCCCAAAAGATAAGGTCATACTTCCACCGCTGCATATTAAGTTGGGTGTGGTGAAAAATTTTATTAAAAGCTACACAAGGAAATGCTTTCAAACAATTTTCCCCAGATTATCTGCAGCAAAATTAAAAGAAGGTAAAATACGGTTTTAAGAAATAATTAATTTCATTTAATGTAAATTACCTTTTCTAGGAATGCTCGTTGGACCCGACATAAGAAAATTATTACAAGATGAAGAATTTTATGGTCATCTGTCGGATATGCAAAAGACAGCATTTGACTTTATGCAGCTGGTTATATCAGAATTCCTTGGAAACTCAAAAGCACAAAACTTTGCAGAAAATATTGAAAGCATGCTAATCGGTTTTAACAATATTGGCGTTTAGATGTCACTAAAGCTGCATTTTATGCACTCTCATCTCAATTTTTTAAAGAAAACCTTGGAGCGGTTTCAGATGAACACGGTGAAAGGTTTCATCAGGATATAAAGGTATTGGAAGAAAGATTCAAAGGCAAATCCCAAAGTGTAATGCTTGCTGAATACGTACGGGGCTTGTACAGAAACCTTGACCTTCGACCGAAAAATTAAAACTTTGACCCACTGTAAAAAAAAACTCAGACGTGCTGGACCATAAGTTTGTTCTACAAAAATGATCTACTCAACATACCCTTTCAGAATTATAGAGTCGCTATTCTGTTCCAAAAATGCTGTTGGACAGTGCCTTTAGTAGAACATATTTTCTGAAAAACTCGGTTTAGATACAAAAAAGTTATGACTCAAACATACATTTTTTTAAATACCTATTTTCGGAAACCATAAATCTTCCCGAGTCCAAGTTTTATCACCAAACTTAATGGTAAATTTTCTCTTAAAAACGTCCGTTTATAAATCTGTCCATTCCATATATGTCCATATATAAACTTAACTTTTTTCCCAACCATGGTGAAGGGTATATAAGATTCGGCATAACCGAATTTAGCCGCTCTTACTTGTTCTTTAACATATTTAATAAAATTTTTTATAAAGATATTTTCCATGTTCATTGCAACTTGTTTTTTTCCATAAACAGCTTTTCTAAAATAAGCAGTTTCTTTAAGAAAAGTGCGGTTAGTTCGCAGTTTGCTTAAGCAATGAAACTTGACGAAAAGTTTGTTAAGTAGAACATAGTTACACACATTTGTTTACTGTGTTCTTAGCACATTCGCTTAAGCTAGCATAAGTATAATATAGTAAGCTCTTTAGTGGTGTTATATAATCTTAAATTAATTAAAAGTTGTCTGCCACAGACAACAAAGGCATTGTTTTTAAATATTTTTTTCTACTTTTTTTAATAAACTATATTTCGTATATATAATATTGTGGGATTTAATCTGATACAATTCAATCTAAAATATTTTTCGGATAAGAATCCCTAAATATATTGCTGGATCGTATTTGATCTGCCATTTTTTGGATAAGTTTAGATCCAGAAATATATTGGCGGATTTAATTTGATCTGCCATTTTCCAGATCAATTTAGATCCTTCTAAATCTCCAAATACATTGCTGGATCTAATTTGATCTGCCATTTTTCCGATCAATTTAGTTCCTTCTAAATCCCCAAATATATTGCTGATTAAATCCATTTTTCGGATAAATTTAGATCTTACTAAATCCCAAAATATATTCCTGGATGTTATATGATCTGCCATTTTTCGAAACAATTTAGATCCAACTAAATCCCAAAATATATTGCTGGATCTAATTTGATCTGCCATTTTTCAGACCAATTGAGATCCATCTAAACCCCTAAATATATTGCAGGATCTAATTTTATCTGCCATTTTTCGGATCATTTTAGATCCTTCTAAATGCCCTAAAATATTGCTGGATCTAATTTGATCTGCCATTTTTCGGCTCAATTTAGATCTTACTAAATCTCCAAATATATTACTAGATCTAATTTGATCTGCCATTTTTCGGATCAATTAAGATCCTTCTAAATCCCCAAATATATTGCTCGATCTATTTTGATCTGCCATTTTTCGGATCAATTTAGATCCTTCTAAATACCCAAATATATTGCTGGATCTAATTTGATCTGCCATTTTTCGGATCAATTTAGATCCTTCTAAATCCCCAAATACATTGCTGGATCTAATTTTGTCTGCCATTTTTCGCAGCAATTTAGATATTAAAAAATATAGAATTGGATATGATTAAATATTGTGCCAGATAATTTTTTTTTACTCGGGCATTCATTTTTTATAACACAATCAAGAACACCAAAAGAAATCTGTATGTACTCGGTTAAACTCGTAGAGGTCGTTTGGAACTAATGATATCACATTTCCTGCAATTAACCAGCATCCTTGTTAGGGGTTACCCCTTCTGCTTACAATCTGCATTCTTTTGGTATTTTATATGGAAACCAAAAGCCAATAAATTTATTACTGGGATAATTCGTTTGTTGTTTTTATAATTTTATTAAATTACAAATACAAAAATTTCAAATATTTTTATGACAATTATGTTTGTTTACATTTGAAAGAGAAAATAAAAGAATTTAAAAGACATGGCAGCATTTTTATAAATTCTTAATTTTAAATCAGCTATATCTATAACTATTCACCAAGTCTGTATCTACTTATAGCCTGTTCCTCCAGGAAACAACGTCAAACATTTACACTACAACAGAAAAGGGTATTATAGTATAAATGCAATGGTGGTAAGCTTTACAAAGCAGTTATTCTCTATACAAGCGAAATTCAAACAATTTTTGTTGGTTTTTAGATTTGTGATCACAGAATGTACATTATGTACGTAGATGCAAGGCATCCTGGTGCCAACCATGATGCATTTGTATGGGAGCAGAGCATTGTGGATCGAAAATTGCAAGAAAGCTTTGAAAGTGGCCAAAGAAACACGTGGATTCTTGGTATGATACTAATTATTTACAATGTTTACCTTTTAACATTTCTTTTTTATACATTAGGTGATTCCGGATATAAATTGAAACCCTTTCTGATGACACCATTCAAGCACACGTAATTTGGTTGAGCGTTGCTTTGCTGTGTTGAAAAATAGATTCCGGTGCATCATAGGATCTCGAGGGCTGCATTACGATCCGCAAAAAACAACGAAAATTATAAATGTTTGTTCTGCACTTCACAACATGTGCATCTATTACAAATGCATGGAGCCAGAAGTTGTGGAAGTTGAGCAAATAGATGAAGTGGAACAACATAATGAAGGAGATGTAGGAGAGGTAGCAGCACTAGTAAGAAGAAATATTGCAATTAATTTGTAAACAAATAAATAAAAAACTAGTTTTCAACAAATCGGCCTTTTGGATATTTTTTTTATTTTTAAATTTTATTTCATTTAAACAAAAAACTAAATTAATTGGAGATCAAAAAACTTAAAGACCTAAAAAATTAGTTTCTCAGCACAAACATATTTGTTTTTTAATGGTTGTTGAATAAATTATCTTATAACTAAAAAACACCCAAAAAAAAAGAACAAGAAAATTCTGTTTGTAATATCAAACACCTTTAATAGAACATTTTTGTAAATACAAATAAAATTTTTTTTAAAATGCACCTACAATGGAATTTGTAAATACAAAATTTTTTTGTTATTGTTTTGTTACTTTAATTTTTATTTTCAATGATTTTTTATATGAAAAATAATTTACAAACAAAAAATTGTTAGAAATCGAATTTGAATTTAAACAAATATTTTGAATTAGTTAAAATTTGTGATACTTTTTTCTGTGTATTTTTGGTTTGAAATGTAATTGTTATTTTTAATATAAAATTTTTTTGAAAGTAAAAAATGAAGTTATAAAAAAGTAACAAAAAGTTTTTTGTATTTTCAAATTCTATTGTTAGTGCATAAAAAATTTTTTATATGCATTTACAAAAATTTTCTGTACTATATTTTGTAACTTTTTTTTAACTTAAAATTTTTGAATTAAAAAAATCTACTGCTAAATATTTACTTATATCAATATATTTTTGGATTTCATTTGTTTATTTCGTTAAAAATTCAGTATTTAGTTTCCTGATTTGAAACAAATTATGTTTTTATCTAAATCTTACACTTATTTACTAATAAAATGTTAAAGAAAATATTAAAATAACTGCAATTACTGGCAAAAATTTAAATAAATGCAAAACAGATTTATCAATTTTTGGATTTAGCTTAATTTAATTCCTGTGTTTGCATTTTTGAAAGTGTTAGATTTATACAAAAATATAACTTATTTCAAATTAACAACCAAATATCGAATTTTTACCGAAATAAAACAAATCCAAATATAAATCCGATGATTAAAAAACAGGCCTATTATATACCAGTTTATGGTCGTGGTTTAAGAAAAAAGTTTTCCAAAAGCTTTTCCATCCTCATTGTAGATTGTTGTATTGCCATCAGGTTGGTTGCTTGGGCTTCAGCGGCGTCAGCGATTCTTTTTACAGAATCAGCTTGTGCTTCTGCAGCATTAGCCAATCTTTTTGCCGCATCGACCTGCTCTTTAGCTGTAGCTGCATTTTGTTCAGCAACCCTAAGTTGACGGCGAATGAGTGACAATTGTTCGTCAGCAGTTGTTTTCTTCTTTTTTGCTGAGGAACAAGCAGGCTGTTCGTCGTCACTGTCGCCTTGAGGTATTTGGCTTCGTTTTTTACTGCTTTGTGACAGCTGTCGATCGATTTGTTGTGGGTGGGATTCTTGTTGGGTGGTATTTTCTGTTGCCTGTTGTCTGTTCGGTGTGACCACTGCTACAGACTTGTTAGCTCTTGGTGGTGTCTCCACTAACGACTGGAAACAATCATCTATTGATTGGGTGGCAATGTTAACACCCTCAATACCGAATACCTTACCATTGGGTGCTGCAGCCGATGACGAACACAATGTCCGGTCAATCACTTGCTCCAACTCCGTCAAATGGATGAAGCGATAAAGACCACCACCGGTATACCGAAGGCTTTTTTGGTTATCAGCTATTTTTTTTTTTTTTGGTTCGGCACTTCAAATCCGCCCAGGTCTGTAAATAAAAAATGTAAATATGAGCTGCTTGGGACAAACGTAAACCACAAACAAAAATTTAAACACACTTACCTTTTTCCACTTAGCAACAGTACGCATAGGGGGTGACACAGAGTTAATTTTCAATGTCAACTTTTTCCACTCCTCCTCTGCTGAAAATTTGCTTGACCCGAACACCGGAGTCCCTCTGGCAAAATCAGGCCTTTCTTCCATGTAAGACACAAGCGTCTTCAGCTGGTCTATTGTTGATGTTTTTAAACTAAAATTTAAAGTTATTAATAAAATATAAATATTTATATTATTTTGTACTTACGTTTTGTTATTCATGCTTTTTTTAGTTTATTTTGTTTTTAAAAATATTAATGTGTTTTCCTCGACAAAAAAATAGCAAGTGACTGATTTTGACATTTGCGTTCGCAGCGTTGACAACTCGTTCGAAATAGAGAAACCAAATTATGTATGAAAACAGTTACGTTTTCATTCGACTTGTCGTTCGAGTCATCGTTCGCATAGAAATAGAGTTAGAGAAACCCAAATCAGTTTTCTTTCGACTAGAAAGCGAACGAACGTGTTCTTTCGAAATAGAGGAACAGGCTATTATAAATTTGTATGGAATATTTATATTAAATTTGAAAAAAAAAAATTTTTATCAAAGGTTAACGATAGAATGAGTGTAGCACTCGTCTTGTAGATATAAGGCAGTGCTGTGCAAAAACAAAAATGTAGTTGTGTTGGTGAGAAAATGAGGACTGTAAGAAATTTTCAATGGGTTAATAAAAGTGTTAGTATCTGTATGAATTTTTTTATTGAAAATATGAAACTGTTAATGTTTTGTGTAAAACTGTTTTAAAAAAATAAAAATTAAACAAAAATTCAATATTTGAAAGGAAAAAAATAAATACATATATACATTAGGGTGGCCTTTTTCATTGTATAAAAAACAAAAAGTTGTAGATTTTTTCAATAAATATTATTGATTTCATTGTATTAACATATTAATAAAAAATCTTTAATATGTTGAATTTATTATCTTATTTTGTTAAAAAAATTCAATTTTTGGAAGGAAAAAAAAATATATTCGATCGGAAAAAATGAATGAACGATCGGTCTCGAATTTTTAAAAACATTTCAACTTTTATATTAAAAAATGCATTTTTTATTAAGTCTAGATTTTTATAGATCATAAAATATTTTTCGTACATTGCTATTAACTTTTTTCAGTACATTAAAGAAAAATCAGCATATATCCGTCACACGTGTTCATTCGTCGCTGTTTCAGTGACGACTAAAGGCAAGAGCGTAAGAATACATGTGAGTTGAGCAGGGGACAATTGTCCTATGAAGTGAACACCACTGATATAAGGACAGATAGATTTATGAGAAGTTGAATGAAATTTTACAACTGGCAAATGAAATACAAATAAATAAAAAACTCATAATTCTAAAATTTTGGTGATTCCAGTTAAGTATTTATGTGGTATTGGAATCTTAGATTTATAATATAAAAATAAGTGATACAATTGGAATTACGACTTCTATTATTTAAAAAGAAAATATACATTTTAAATAATTCTATTAAGGACCTGTGTGAAATATTTAATGTTTGAATATACATATATATATTTACTATATTTCTGAGCGCCCGGTATTCTAGTTGGTAGCGTGCTAGCTTATCAGTGCGGGGGTCGTGGGTTCAATTCCCACCAGAGGCTCTGGTCTGTTTTCGCTACAACGAGCCGAACCCTTTGTTGCTAGTGCTCGGTTAGGGTATTAACATATAATTTGTAATTATATGATGAATAAATAAATAAATAAATATATAAATAAAATAAATACTATATTTCTAATGTCTTTGGTCTTTCTAGTACTTGTTGTCTTTATAAAATCTATAATTTCTTGTATGGAATTTTCGAATTTCGCGAAATTCGCAACTTCGATTTTAATTTGGATTTCATATTCGTAATGAATGCCCAACAATTTATTAGATTCTGCGTCACGGCCATAAATAATAATTATATTTATTAAATCTAATTTTTTAATTAATTTAAACTAATAGAGCAAGATTAATGAATCTTAAATGGCGATCTGATACCTCTAAATGGATATGGGTAGTCGACTTGTAAATTGCCCTAAAGAAAAACTTTTTGTTTGAAATACTGTACGGTTTAACACGTACAACCACTGTTTAATTACAAATCATTAATTTTTTGTCCTAGTATTTTTCGGCACCTTTGCCTTTGGTGGGTTAATGCTCTGTTAGAATCTAAATATTACTTCCCTTTTTGTACAACTTTGTTGGGAGTTTTTACACAGATTCTAGCGAGTAAGACCGTTAACGGGTATTAAACATTGTTGCTCATCACTTTAGATAAGTTGTCTATTTTCTTGAGATATTCATTTTCGTTTTTTGGATACCTATTGTGCTCATCGTCACCGACGGTAATATATAAAAATTTTAATAAAATCTGAGATCTTTTTCTCAACAATTCAAAATTGTATTTTTTTTTTTTTATTTGCATATTTTGCCCTCACGCAAACATTTTGATCCTTCGAGCCGGATATTGTTTTTAAAAGTCTGGAACGACAAATTAATCTATACATTTTAATTTTCCCGCAGCCTCCATCTTGGTGCTTTGGAAACAACAACAAAAAGTTTTATTATATTCATCGAATTATTTTATTTAATACAAGGTGAGTATAGTTCAGTTGTATGTGAGCTTTTTAGTGTTAAAAAAAAAAAAGGATTAAGTGCATATATAAGTATATTAAATTTATTCATTTAATAAAATTAAGAACTTTTTCTTTTGATACCTTGGTTAATGTTGTTTTGAGATCGCTTTACAACCCTTATTTTTATTGCTTTACAACAATTGTTTTTATTAAATTCTCTTTGGTGTCGTGAGTTTATTAACACGGACGGACATTATTATTTTTTCCCTAAAAATTTATAAAAATAATTGTGTTTCATTACCAAAAAAAGGCATAAATAATAAAGTTTAATTTTTTATTTTTGCAAAAAGCCGTCGGGTTGGTTAAGAGTGATTTTTTCCTAATAATTGGTAATATACATACTTACATATATACAAGTGGTTTTTATTTTTTTCTATTCTCTTTGTGCTATTCCTTTAATTTAAATATACAAACATACAAACTGTGTTGTTTACAAACAATTTAACATTACAGCTTCGTTGTTGTTATTGCTTTAATAAACTGCGTATAAGCACCCTACTGTCCGTTTTAGTCGCGACTTATAGAGTTTGTGTTTCTTAATTTCAAATAATTTTGGGATTATTTGTTTCGGATTTTTGGTCAAATTCATTGCGAAATTTTAAAAGTACTTTAATATTCTTCGTAAATTTTCGAATTTTTTTTTTTGGATTTTTTCGTGGGTTTTCGGAAATTTTTGATTTTAATATATTTTCGAATTCTTTTATATTACTCCTTGAAAATTTGAAAAATCTTTTGATTTTCTTCGTAAATTTTCGTATCTTTTTGGATTTCTTCGGGTTTTTTCGAACTTTTTCGATTTTTTTTGCATTTTTTCGGATTTTTTTTGAATTATTTTTTATAAACTTAAAATAAGAGTCCGATGCTCTTATAAAATTCGAATCCAAATTTAATGAACTTCGCGAGAATGTACACACGGTATTTACGCTCGAAATACGCGGAAAGGAACTAAGTGTTCTGTGGGAAAGCGTTAAATTGTCTTATAAATCGTGTTTAAGTTTTTTGGAAAATGTGGATAGCGCTGAACCAGCTGATGTAGACGCAGCTGAGGCGAAATACGACGCGACTTTTAATGCGTACGTCAACTGCTTAGCTGCTATTAACGAAAAATTGTATAATTTTGAACCGCGAAACGCTGATACCATGAAAGCCGGCAATCAGTCTCCGGTTTTACCGGTCAACTCTGATGATTTTTGCCACAATTTCAACATTCCGCCGTGCAATATACCTGTTTTTGACAGTAAAGTTATTTCTTGGCCCACTTTTCGCGATCTTTTTACAGCGGTTTACATAAATAACTCGCGTCTTAGTCCAATTGTGCGATTATTTGCTCTTTTGGAGAAAACAAGTGGCGATGCGCGGGAAATTGTTTCAAAAGCGCCGCTTACGAATAAAGGTTTCGATATTGCCTGGAAGAGTTTAACGGACAAATACGAGAATTTACGTCGACTGGTGAACCACCAGCTCATTATGCTTTTCGATCTTCCGTTCCTTGACAAGGAAACGGATGAGGGCTTAAAAACTTTACAACGCGGTATAAACGGTTGTCTTTCTGCCTTGTCTGCTTTGGACATTTCCGCGACCGGGGATTTAAGTTCGCATATGATCGTTTTTATGTGTATTTAACGGTTACCTGCGATCACCGTTAATCTTTGGGAGCAGTCCGTTAAGGATAAAAAGGCGTTGTCCCTCTGGAGTGATTTAGACCGCTTTCTGACAGAAAGGATCGACACTTTAGAGTGCTCTCGTGATCTTAGGGGTTCACATCTTTCGAAAAGGTCCGCTGAATTAAAGATGAAATCCCATCATACTGCGGCTTCATCTTCTACAAACACTTCATGCGTTTTGTGTAAAAATCAGGTGCATTTTTTGCGCTCTTGCCCTCGATTTAAAAGTTTATCGGTTGCTGATAGGTATTCGAATGTAAAGAAATTTCATTGTTGTGTCAATTGTCTCTCAAGGACACATGAAGCTAAAGATTGCAACAGCATTCATAGTTGTTCAAAGTGTAATAAACGGCATCACACTCTGTTGCATCGCGATTCCGCTGCTGGTGAGGCATCAACTCTGAAGAATACTTCTTCTAATTCGGCTGCTGGTTCGGGTACAGCTCCTCGTCTTCCCAATCTGGCATCAGTTGATCCAAATATACAGTCCACTTCTAATGGCGGTAATTCCGCATTGCCTCTTAATAGACAGGTATTTCATGCTTCTGTAAATAGAAATGTGCTTTTAGGGACGGCTATGGTTAACATTGTTCACCAGGGTATTACGTATCCTGCCCGCGCACTTATTGATCCCGCCTCCGAAACTTCGTTCATTTCGGAACGTTTAGCGAATCGTTTGAAACTTCCGGCGCTTTCTACGAAGGTCGGCGTTTCAGGTGTGGAATTAATCTCGACTTCGTCGAAAAAACTTTGTTCAGTAAAAGTTGGCTCTCCTATTGATTCCGCTTTTTCATTAGAGGCCTTACTTCTTGTGTTGAACAATATTTCTGGGAATATTCCGTCTTTTAAAGTACCTTCAAATATAAGGGAAAATTTGCCAAATCTTCGTTTGGCTGATTCTAATTTCTATGACAGTCGACCTGTCGATCTTTTGCTCGGTTCTGAACTGTATCCTAGAATTATCGTAAAAGACTTTCCTCGGGATATCTTGGGTTCTTTGATAGCTCAGAACACGGTTTTCGGCTGGATCATTTCTGGTCCACTAGTGCAACCTCGAGTTCAAGTCTATTCTACTCATGTAGACTTCTCAGAAGAAGATAATCTTAATAAAAATCTTCGTCGTTTCTGGGAACTTGAGGAGGCTCCCAAAACGAAAAATTTATCTAATTTTGACAAATATTGTGAGGAAAATTACAAAGCGACTACTCGTCGCTCCCCTGATGGTAGATATATTGTGACTCTGCCTTTTAAACCCGAATTTCCTAAAACTCTTTCGTTAGGATCGTCTAGGTTAAGTGTCTTGGCACAGTATCTTAGGACCGAATCTTCCCTTCAGCGAAAACCTGAGATTAAGGAGGTGTATGACGACGTCGTTAGGGAATATTTAGATCGCGGTCACATGAAACCTGTTTCGAACCCTATTTTTAATCCTAATTTGTCTTGTTATTTGCCTCATCACCCCGTTATTAAACCTGAAAGGAAAACTACAAAGTTGCGGGTTGTCTTCAACGCTTCAAATAAGACTTCGAATGGGAATTGTCTTAACCATTGCTTATATGTTGGGCCTACTTTACAGGCAGACTTGGTCCTCTTGATTCTTCGGTGGCGCCTTTTTAAATTTGTTTCTAATTGTGATATTACCCAGATGTATAGGCAAATTTTGGTCGATTCTTCTCATACCCCATTTCAGCGTATTTTTTTCGAAATTCTCCATCGGAGGACGTTAGGGAATATGAGTTACAGACTGTGACCTTTGGTGTCAATTGCGCTCCATATCTTGCGATTCGGACTTTATTACAGTTGGCGGACGATTCTGAAGCTGAGTTTCCTCTGGCATCACACATTCTTCGAAAGTGTATGTACGTTGACGACGTTTTGACGGGAACTCACGATGTTTCTACTGCTTTGATCGCTCGTGACCAGCTGATAGCGGCCTTGTCTTCTGCAAAGTTTCAACTTAGAAAATGGACTTCAAACGAACGTCTCCCTTCGGAACATTTAGTTGACGCTAAATTATTGACGTTTGTGGAGCATAGTAGCTCAAAGACTTTGGGAATCCATTGGAATGCTCGATTGGACTCTTTTTATTTTAATGTGACTCCTATGGGACATAGGTCAGGTTATACAAAGAGGGAAGTTTTATCTACGATAGCGAAATTGTTCGATCCTGTTGGTTGGTTGGGTCCTGTTATTGTTGTCGCGAAAATTATTATGCAAAAAATTTGGCTGGATAATATCAATTGGGATGATTTGCTTCCGCTCGCTACTGGAAAAGAGTGGCAGAAATTTGTTGCTTCCTATCATGAAGTGAATACTATACAGATTCCACGATGGGTTCATTATACTCCAGAAACTTCGGTTGAACTTCATGTCTTTTCTGATGCCTCGGAAAAGGCATACGCGGGGGTGATATATATTCGTATTGAGACCTCTACCGGAGAAGTTCAGACACATTTGCTTTCGGCGAGGACTAAAGTGGCTCCTATTAAATCAATTTCATTACCGCGACCTGAACTTTGCGGTGCAGTATTGGCCTCTGAACTTTTGAAAACAGTGGTAAGTGAAATTGATATTAAAGTTAATCAGATTTATTGTTGGACTGATTCTACTATAGTCCTTTCCTGGTTAAAAAAGGCACCTTGTTCTTGGACCACTTTTGTTGCGAATAGAGTTTGTCGTATTCAGGAGAACGTTGGAAACCATAATTGGTACCATGTCCGATCTGGGGACAATCCTGCAGATTTAGGTAGTCGGGGAATTTCTCCCTCTGAGCTGGCGATTAGTGAACTTTGGTGGCATGGTCCACAATGGCTTCGACAAGACAGGGCTAAGTGGAATATATCTGATCTTTCTTGCCTTACTACAGACATTGAGTGTCGGGTTGTTCAAACTCATGCTTCGTTTTTTACGAACTCCGGAGGAGCCGACGTATATGAGGATATTCTTACGAATTATTCGAGTCTTGATCGAGCACTTCGTGTTCTCTCGTATGTTTTGCGATTCATTTATAATATTCACCCAGCTCATAAATCAGGTCGAAATCAGTATGTTGATCAAACGCTTTCTAGTCTTGAGTTGAAAAGAACCAAATTGCGTTTGGCCATTGTGGCTCAAAAATACTATTTCGCTGATAAATATAAATGTCTCTTGGAGAAAAAACCTTTATGTTCGAAAAGTTCGCTTATACCTTTAAATCCTTTTCTTGATAAGGATGGCGTCATTAGAATTAATGTTCGTTTAGCTAAATCGCCGTGTCTATCATACACAGAGAGGCATCCTATAATTTTGCCATATTCCAGTAGATTTACGCTACTTTTAACAGAATATACTCATTTGATTTCCATTCAGATAACTAAAGGCTACGTTTGTGTTTTTGTTTGCTTTTCTACGAAAGCGATTCATTTAGAGGCAACTTCTGACTTGTCTACTGCTTCTTTTTTAGCAGCTTTTCACAGATTTATTTCGAGAAGAGGTTGTCCAAATACCATATTTTCTGACAACGGAACAAATTTTGTCGGCGCTTCGCGCGAAATAGAGAGAGATTTTAAGGCTTTTATAAAAGAAAGTCAATCGACGTTGTGTTCGGCGTACAACGTACAGGGTCTGTCGTGGCGTTTTATCCCAGCTGGGGCTCCTCATATGGGCGGTCTTTGGGAAGCCGGTGTAAAGAGTTTCAAACTACATTTTAGGAAAGAGGCACAAGCTTTTAAATATACATTTGAGGAATTCTCTACGGTTCTTTCCCGAATTGAAGCTTGCTTAAATTCGCGCCCTCTTTGTCCTATGACAGACAATCCTCAGGAACCGGTAGCCCTGACTCCTGGTCATTTTTTGATTGGTTCTCCAATTCTGGCCACTTCTGAGCCTGCGATACACGACCCCCCTTTAAGTTTAGTCAATCGATTTCGGAAAATGAAGGCACTTGCTCAACTCTTCTGCCGTCGATGGAAAGAAGAGTATTTAACGAGCTTACATAAGCGATATAAATGGCAAAATCCGCAACGCGACCTTCAGGTAAACGACTTGGTCGTAGTTAGACACGAGCAATTACCTCCGACATCGTGGCGGTTAGGCAGGGTCATTAAAGTTTATCCTGGAAGCGATGGACATGTAAGGGTTGCGGATATACGTACTTCAAACGGGGTTGTAAAGCGACCGATCACAAAACTGGTCATTCTGACTAATTAACTTTAATTATCACGCTATTTATGTAATCGGTCTTTACAGGCCGCTTCGGGGTCCTTCCTGACCCACTATACTTTTTTATTTCTACGGGGTCCCTACTGGCCCACATACACAAAATACTTATTAAAATTTTCGTAATTTTAAAGTCTACGGGGTCCCTACTGGCCCACTTAACATAGTTTTTAAATAAACATTTATATATAAATTTTCTGCGTGGTCCCTACTGGCCAAATTAGTTGTAAGTGTTATTTAAAAAAAAAAAATATTTGAAATCAAGCTCACATTATTTTATTTATAAACTGAACTATACCTCTTGTTAGTTTAAGGATAACTTTAAGATTTGGTTTGCAACACACCTGGATGTTGCAAGGTGGCAACATCGGGTATTAAACATTGTTGCTCATCACTTTAGATAAGTTGTCTATTTTCTTGAGATATTCATTTTCGTTTTTTGGATACCTATTGTGCTCATCGTCACCGACGGTAATATATAAAAATTTTAATAAAATCTGAGATCTTTTTCTCAACAATTCAAAATTGTATTTTTTTCTTTTATTTGCATATTTTGCCCTCACGCAAACAACCACTATATTCTCACATAAGCATTGTTTACTTCAGTTCCAGTGAAAAAAAAAAATAAAAACAAAACAAAAAATTAGACCAAAAAAATAATCAGCTGGCGTTCTAATATTACATGTGTATCAATTCTGTAATTTTGAAAGTGATGATCGAACAAACGAAACGATTGATCGACATCGTTTTTTGTTAGCTTCCTGTACGATCATCACTATCATATCTTTTCGAACATTCGTTTCGAAAAAACTTTAGCGTTATACCCCACTTATACTGTGCCCCAAAATATGTATTTTCGTCATTATCAAGTTTTCGATTTAAAATTTGTATGGAATTTGAAAGTTGAAAACTTGAAAAAAACGAAAATACGTATTTCAGGGATCAGTGTATATGGGGTTTTAATTAGTAGTTCTTTATACAAGACACTCGATTTATTTTGTATTGAGTTGATATTAACAGCAATGATAATCAAATGGGAGGGCCTTATTTACATCCATATGACAGATTCTGATTTATTATCTATGGTTGAACTGTTCACACTCATTATTTTCTCATAAGAAAATTTATCAATTTTTCGTCAATACAAAATACAGCAAGTGTCGTACGGGCTTTACTGATATTAGTTCTTTTCTGTAATTTTTACTAGTTTTTTTTGTGTGTGTTTTGTTTTATCTACATTTGAAAGTTATTTACCTAGTAAATCCGCAGTTACGTGAAGCAACATGATAATTTACCGTACGGTTAAAACTTCCATAAAAAGAACAAAGTGTATGGCCGCCTTAAGCGCCATGTGGAGTCCAAGAAATCGAAAGTTGTCCAAATTTGAAGAACCCTTATGTATACATATATTAATCAAGCACCTTGGAGTCCCGATATGTGATGGTGATGATAGTGGTGCAGATTATTGAAATGCGTTCCAATCATAGGTTTTGTTTGCAAACCAATCCAATTACTATAAACAATAGGAGTTGTATTTAACTCGCCATAATGTACAATTTCG
The DNA here is from genome assembly GCA_949748255.1 of Eustalomyia histrio. Classification (NCBI taxonomy): domain Eukaryota; kingdom Metazoa; phylum Arthropoda; class Insecta; order Diptera; family Anthomyiidae; genus Eustalomyia; species Eustalomyia histrio. The sequence continues at coordinate 167,672,906 of OX456523.1, read as the reverse complement.
TCCGACAAAGGATGTAAAGATTTTGCATGTCTTCCATAGGGAGGAATAGTAGAGATCGTATTGTTTATAACACTTCCGATATCAAGGGATGCTATAAATAAAAAAATATATGTATAAAATACTTGCGATGAGTTGCGGGTCAGCATTGCTGTAGACTTCAGGTAAAAGGAAATATGTTTATATTATCAAAATCTAGGAATCTTGAATATTTTATATCTAAAATCTAGAGCTCAAAGTTTAATCACGCAAACAAAATACATTTTTAATATGTTTACAGGCAAATATATAGTTGTTTATAAACTACCATATCTACACTCAGAATATTATGTAGTTAACTGTTTGTAGTTTAATAAAAAAGTTTTCCGTTCCATTTAAAAATAAAGGAAAATACATTTATTTTTAAAAGAAATATCTATATTAACTTTTTTATACATTTATTCGAAATAATTTACTATCATTTACCGATTTTTTTCAGTTTCATTTATTTTTTTAATTTGTTTCAAATTTAATAAAAAATTACCCACAAAACGGAAACTTGTGGTTTATTTGTGTCCGTAACAGTTATTACAAATTTAAATTTTGTTTGCTGTCTGTTTCAAAAAAAAAAATATTCAAAAAATTTCAATTTGTTTTTTTATTTAAATTGGTTGCATATATACAAAATTTTTCAATACAAATTACAAGAACTTCATAAACACACATACATACACAAAAACATTCACACAAAAAGTGTTTATAGCTTCATATGCATACATACATTTTGTATTATACGAGTATATTAAAAAAAAAAAAAAAAAAAAAAAAACGGAAATAATTTCAAATAAATGAAAATAACATTTATTTTTTAAGGATTGGTAGGTAATATTTTGAGATTTATTTTAACTGATTATATCATTTGTTTCTTACGGATGTGTCAGTTGATTAATCAACATTTAAAAATAAATAACAAATGGCATTTAATTTAAATGAAAATTAAGTAGGCCGGTTTTTAAATGAAATATCATTTCTTTTAAATGATATTTTCAGTTATTTTAACTTACAAACTTTTTTAAGTGTATTTTTGAAGTAGGTTTTCAAGTATTTTGTTTTTATGGTTACTATGCATATGTTTGCAGGCAAAAATTGTAACATTTGTATCTTTCCACCAAAACAGAGATATATTTGCAATTGTAATTTTACATAATTAATGGGATGCAAACATAATAAAGATAAATATATATATTTTTGCAGGCAAATACATATATCTTTGCCGCATTTCAAAGGATCCAAACATGTATACATTTACAGGCGAATATATTATATTTGCAGGCAACCATATTATTTTAGAGACATTGCAAATATAACTTAAAACTTTTCCAAACATGTATATTACCATTAATATTATATTTCCAGCATGGCGTTTTTTTAGCCTTAATACCATGTTTCTACATAACAAGTAATTTCTCAAAGAGACAAGCTGTACACAAACAAGTACGTAAGCGAATGAGTTTTAGTACACTTGTCTTACTTACGTTTTGTTACGTTGTTTTTTTTTTATATTGTCAAATTACATTATTGCCATAGTATATAGTTTTGTATTTTGTTTACTTTTTTATGCTAAAATACAACTCTTTCATTACTAAATGGCAACTCTAGTACAAATATAAACGAACAGCTGTTTTTTATTTACAAAACAAAGTTAATTTATATGAATAATTATTTGTGAATAAAATTTATTTATTAAAAAAAAAAATAAAGGAAAAAAATGTTTCCATCTATTGAATTGAATTTTGATAGTGATTCAACTGACGGTTGAATGTCTACACCATGTAGACATTCGTTTATGCCGCAGAAATATCCGAGATGCCTTAAATGTATTGGATCTACCGGAAGAGCGGTAAGTAAAAACAAAATTTAAGTTCTTTTCATTTATGTAATTTTTCAGTTTCATTGCTACATTTCGCATCAACAAGGAAGTTTTTTCAATGATTCTTAATGAAATACAGCCAAGATTAGATGAAGAAAACAAAAGAAAACAACAAAAAAAAACTAATAAAATACTCTTTTGTGATACACACAATTACTTTTTTATACTTGTATGTTTTTGACAGTATTGACAATTGAAATTGTTATGTAGAAACCGCAAAAAGAGTTACACTTACGTTTTCACTCAACAAAACTTGACATTTGTATTATACAACCGCAAACTAATTTTTAATACTCAATTGGGCAACATTTTGGAGAAATTTGTTATCTAGAAACATGCCATAAAAATGTATAAAAAAACGATAATTTTTCTAAAAACTATATCGTATCATAAAACTGGAACTAGTACTCAGAACAAAAATACAAACCAAATAAATATTTGTGGAAGAAGTAACAAAATTTTTTTTCGACTTCAGAAATATCTACGATTTTTTATTTATTTATTGCGAATTCTATGCACAAAACTTAAAATCTTTTATTGCAGCAAAGAAATTAATTTTGAGTATAATAATCTCGATACAAAGATCATTCTAGTTATAAATAAGTGATAATTAAAGTAACATCTTAATAAATTAAAAAATGTTTAGAAATACAATCCCAAGTGAAAATGTTTATATCGTATATGGTAAAGTTTGTATTTAACTGCAATTACGGTTAAAATGGATGCAGTTGATCGCGCTTAACGTTTACTAGCACGCCCTACAAAATATTTTTAACCTAATAGTTTTTTACAAAATAAAAAACAAACTTTTAATTTAATTTTAATTAAAAGCGTTAAAAAGGGCAAAAAAAGGGAAATTTTTTTGGAACCTGTTCTAAAATTATAAGTTCTAGTACGACTTCTCAGGGAATAACTACATATTCTCTAAAAGTATCATTGGTACTACTGGTGGTGTAACGAGTTTTAGAAACAATACAAAAAAAATCATCTTTGAATTATAACTACATCTTTGGTGTGTTTTAGGAACAAGTGATTTAGAACAATTGACTTTGAACAAGTTATATATGACTTCCACATCGGTGGCCAGGATATGATACTAAGTTTTAAAACAGCTCCATTTAAAAAACTTTGAAAATTTTAAATATTTCGTCCACCTTAAATTTAATTAAACAAAACAAAAAATACTATAAAAGTTTCTTTTATAAAAATAGAAAACAGCATTCATGAAAATAAAAAGAGACCTTAATATATATTGAATAACTACTCATCAAAATTTGTTTCATCCCTAATTTCGTAATCAACATTGCTTCGTCCAGGGGTACCGAGTCGACTTTTTCCTCAAAATAATTAAAAAATTATATGAGACGAAACTTTTTTCGAATAAAATATATTGTTCAACTATAACTAAAAAAGTAAGTAGAAGGAAATCAAAAGAGCGAAATGGTTTAATCGTTTTTTGTTCAGATGTTATAATGGTTTAATCGTTTTTTGTTGAGATGGCATAATGGTTAAATAGTTTTTCATTGAGAGGGCATAATGGTTTAATCTTTTTTTTTTTGCTGAGATGGCATAATGGTTTAATTGTTTTTCATTGGGATAAAAAATGGTTTAATGGGATTTTGTATTTTTGTGTGTGTGTACAGTGTAAAAGGTTGGTTATAAAAAGGTCGGTTGCATGCTCATAATGTAAAAGGTTGGTTATAAAAAGGTCGGTTGCATGCTCATAATGTAAAAGGGTGGAAATAAAAAACTGAATGCTATTTTTGACTTGGAAAATATTTAAACAAAGAAATAAATACTGTATGCCTAGAAGGTGTGATATGATGAGAATCCTTTTGAACTTATATAGTGCACTGTGATCGTTTGTTGCATGCTCATAATGTAAAAGGGTGGTAACAAAAAATTGACAAGAAAATATTTAAAGAAACAAAAAAATAAATAGTGTGTGCCTAGAAGGTGTGATATGATGAGCATCTCTTTGAACTTATATAGTGTAGTCGGTTATTTATTTTTTTTTTCTTGTAATTATTTTTATAAAATTGATAATTTTATAAAAATCCATAAAAAAATTTTAAAAAATTTCATAAATTTAGTACAAATTTAACAATCTTTTTAAAAATCCAAAATTTTTTAAAAATTTATAGAGACAAAAAATTGATAAATATTATAAAACTTGATAAAAAATCTATAATTTTATAAAAATTCATAAATTTTTCCAAAATTGTTAACGAATTTATAACGCTATTGTTGTTGACTAATGAGTATGTTGGTAAACACGTGTGTGTGTATGATATGATGTTGTTGTTTACATATGCATATTAAGGTGCCCCTTATTGTATGAGGAATGTGATATAAATTTTTTTTTCACATATTTCATTCCCTACAATAATAAAATTCACAGAAAAACTCTTACCTAAAATTTTAATACTCTTTTCATCGTACATTAGAGGATACCCTAATGCAGGTACGTACACCCAGAGAACATTATCGAATGTGGCTACCGTATTTGCTACCAATCGAATTATCGCGGTTTATTCATAAAAAATTATATTTTTAGTGGGAAAAGCCAATAAAAAGTTCTTGTTCAGTTGACATAAATGTTATGAAGTTCCACAAAATTTGGTTTACTACACCACAACTAATTTAAATTTTCTTTGATATTTTTGATACTTATACATTTGAATATTTTATTTAAAAAAATATTTTTCGGCCCTATTCACGGCATTTTATACAGTTGCTCGCAATGGGTTAAAATTTTGTAAAATCAATATAGTCATAATTCTTTCTTAATATCGAATAAATTAATTTAACTTGTAGAGGAAAAAAATTTCAAAACTGGGTTTTGAAGTCATGCCATGTGCGGTGTTTTTATGCCGGGGTTCATAATGAATTGAAATTTTGCAGAAATGATCTAGACGTAGATCTGACTTAAACCTGACAAATATTTTTCAACTTGCGGAACAAAAATATTCCAAAACTGGCTCTGGAAGACAGAAAGTCCTTTACTTTGCATACATTTGTATGAAATAGCCACAGTCTTTTTCGGTCCCACGAACGGCGTTTTTGTGCCGTGGACCATAATGAATTGAAATTTTGCAGATATGATCTAGACGTAGTTCTGACTTAAACCTAACAAATATTTTTAAACTTGTGGAAAGAAAATATTCCGAAAATGGCTCTGGAAAACAGAAAGTCCTTTACTTTGCATACATTTGTATGAAATTGCCTCGGTCTTTTTCTCTCCCATGTACGGCGTTTTTATGCCGTGGATCATAATGAATTGAAATTTTGCAGAAATGATCTAGGCGTAGATCTGACTTAAACCTGATAAATATTTTTCAACTTGTGGAACAAAAATATTCCGAAACCGGCTCTGGAAGACAGAAAGTCCTTTACTTTGCATACATTTGTATGAAATAGCCACGGTCTTTTTCTAGACGTATTTCTGACTTAAACCTGACAAATATTTTTCAACTTGTGGAACGAAAATATTCCGAAACCGGCTCTGCAAGACAGAAAGTTCTGTACTTTGCATACATATGTATAAAATAGCCACGGTCTTTTTCGGTCCCATGCATGGCGTTTTTATGCCGTGGATCATAATGAATTGAAATTATGGAGAAATAATCTAGACGTAGTTCTGACTTAAACCTGACAAATATTTCTCAACTTGTGGAACAAAAATATTCCGAAACTGCCTCTTGAATTCAGAAAGTCCTTTACTTTTCATACATTTGTATGAAATAGTTACAGTCTTTTTTGTCGACCTGCTTCGTAATGCGTAGAAATTTTGTAAAAAATAATGTACATAATTCTGAGATCAAATTGTTTTTCATTTTTCAACTTTGAAACAAAATTATTCTCAAAACAGCTCTTTATTTAAGCAAGCGTTTCAATTTAAATTGCACATATCTCAAGAACTGAACAAGATATAGCAGAACGGGTGAAAATTTTACACTGTGTGTATTAACACAAATAAATCAAATTAACGTGTTAAAGAACAACAAATTTTCCTATAAGTCTGTAATCAACTAAGTGTCTATGCATATGGCTGTAAGAATACGTTTTTTCAGCTTAAACCAGACATAGGGAATACTAACTACTTTATGTATTAATTACAGAGCAATTGTTTCTGAAATTACATATAATTGGATGTCATTGTACCTTTAACTATAGACAATGTAAAAGTCAGGTATTCAAAACATTGCATTATGAAAAAGTTACACAACTAAATACTTACAGATATAATTAAAAACGCCTTGGTCTGAATGTACTTTTTTATTATATTTTTTAATAATATTAGAGGAATATTTTTAGCAAACAAAATTTTTCATGCGTTTTCATAAAATATATAAAAAATAAAAATATAGCAGATATATAAAAAGTATTAAAAATAAATATATAAAATATATTGTATTAACAATAATAATAAAATATAATAAACATAGAATATGTTATATAAATATATAAGTATATAATATAAAATGTATTCAAAAATACGTACAGTGAACTTAAATTTTACGTTGAATTTAAATAAAATTTTGTTTTTTCTTAGTTTTTAATTTGAAAGTGCTAAAATTTGAAAATGAATTCCAAAATTAAATATTTAGTTAATTATTTTTTTTTTTAAATAACAAAACGAACAAATCAAAAAATAACAAAATAACAATAGTCAATTAAAATTTTATTTAAAGTTAATATTTTTTTACTAAACATGCTGGATTACAGATTAGAATAAATAAATAAAGAAATAAATAAATACGTCTTTTCGTTTCAAATTCCATACAAACTTTAATATAATAAAAAAACAAGAATAAAATTAAAATAAAACTATTTAAGAGTTTTAATTTTTCTGGTGAATTTTATTGTTAAAATTGGCGATAGAAATTTATTTTACATTCCTCATACAATAAAGGCCACCTTAATAAGATGTGTATTTTAACATCACCAACAACAACAAGTTTTACATACTGAGCATCCATGAAAATTTCCACAGCATACACATACACACACTCCTACCTACATACTCAATAAGAACAACAATAAAATTTCATATTTTTTTATCCTTTCCTATTATATATTTGTTTGTTGTAGAGTATTCAAAAAACCGGCCTTTTCAAAAAACCGGTTTCGGTTTTCTTCGAAAAATCTAATTTAAAAAAAACCGGTTTCGGTTTTTGCAGAAAAAACCGGTCAACCGGTTTTTTTTAATTTGTTAAAAAACAGAATTTAATAAAGCTAGAAGTGGAAAATACTCTTTCACTAATAGTAGATGTTGGACAAATAGTCAAAAGACAATTATATAAATTGTCCAACTTTTCAGTTCTTTTGTCGCATTTATCAAGATATATGAAATCATCATATGTGACCTTCTCCGAGAAAAGAGACCTAGTGTGTCAAAAAACGGGTTTGTGGAGTGTGGATTCTGGTGGAGAGTGGATTCTGGTACCTAAAAGGGTGTAGAATAAGATGAAATGAGTTAGATTTCTGATAAAAATTTATTTACCCCATAAAAACGTACAAAACGAACTTGGGAAAATCGATAAAAATGGAAAAAACATTAAAATTTTACTTTTTTTGATTTAAATTGTTTTTAAATTGTCACTCTAAAAGCGAAAAAAAATACGTCACCACATAGGCAAGACGTCACCAAAGTCGGCACCCAATCATAACCAACCATACCAAATCGCATTTCCCAACTGAAGGTATGTTCACAGTGATAATACGTTATAAAACTTTAAATGAGTTTTTCCCAAAACTTCACTTTCAAACACTATGTCCCTTTTCTCGGAGAAGGTCACATATAATGATGAATAATTTTGTACAGTCTCTTTTTGAGGATTTTGAATGCTCTTTGTGTTATATAGATCAGAAATTAAACTATTTGAATTTGGAATATCCACAGTTAGGTCTTCATCGGAATCTATCAGACTTACATCTAAATCTTCATAACCAAACAAACGATTATAAAAGTGTTCGGAAAAAATAAAAGAGACCAAGTAACCCAGTTGGTGATGTAATTAAAAAAACCGGTTAACCGAACAAAAAAGACCGGTTTTCGGTTTTCTTCGAATTTACAAAATATTCGAAACAGATCGGTTTTTAAAAATAAAGAAACCGGTTGACCGGTTTTCCGTTTTTGAATACTCTAGTTTGTTGTTAAATGCGACCGAAAAAGAACGTGGCTTTTATATATCCCAGCAAGACCACATATTACCAAATAATGTGTAAAGTATTGTGTAGCCATAGGGGACAATGCATTTATTTACACCTTAATTCATTGATGAATTTTACAGGCGATGAGCCTCAAAGTAATGTATGGACCCATTAATTTAGAGGCGATTAAGTAAGTGGTTACTTATATGGTTACTAGGGTGGGAAAAGTAATGTATCTACAAATATATTTTAATAAAAAAAAATATTTAGAAAAAGATATTATTACAAATATTTCAAACGTTATTAAATATAATCTGGTCATGATGGGAATCGAACCTGGGAACTGGAAGCCAGCCTAGAATTCTACCCGCTGAGCTATTAATTAACGCTCTTCATGTTTTCGGCTTAGAAAAAACAAAAAGTAATGAGTCTTAAAGTAGATTTTCAAAAATATTTAGATTATTACTTTACATTTATAAATCATGTAATACATTATCAATAATCGGTAACCCATTACTTTATGCTTGCAAATAATACAAAAGTAACGAGCTACCATTACAAAGTAATGCATGAGTATATCGTACTCATTACAAAAGTTTTGCTGGGATTCATAAATGAAGATGGGGACCTAGAAAATCCCCGAAACGCGTCATCTCATTCTTGAAAGTAATAGATCAATGATTTTGGCTAACAAAACTCTATGAAGTATTTATTTGGAGAATATCCCGATAAAGAAAAATAGTGTTTTAATGACCTAAAACATGAATAGAACAATGTTGATTTTTAAAAAATTTTGTATTTTTAAAAAAATTTTCGAATTGTTACTAATTTTATGGATTTTTATAAAAGTTGTGAATTTTTATATATATTTATCATTTTTCGATTATTAAAAAATTTCCGATTTTTTTTAAAAAAATTTTTCGATTTTTGCAGAATTTTTCATTTTAAAAAAATTTTTGAATTTTTACTAAATTTATGGATTTTTATTTATGAATTTTTAAATTTTTTGCTTTAAAACAATTTCGATTTTCAAATTTTTTTCGAATTTTTTAAAAATTTTTCGGGTTTTTACATATTTTTCGATTTTTAAAATATATTGGATTTTTTCAAACTTTATCGATATTTGCAATATTATACGATTTTTAAAAAAAATTTCGAATTTTAAAAAAATTTTCTCAATTTTTATAAAATTTTTTTAGTTTTTTTTTAAATTTATATAAGTTGTGACAATTTTTCTATTATTTAATTAAAAGTACCAGAAGCGTACATTTTGAAAAAGTACTAATACCCGGTTAACCGGGTAGATCGGTCTACCCGGTCGACCGGTCTAGACCGTAAAGATCGGGTAGACCGTGAAAACCGGTCGACCGGTTTTAAAGACCGGTCTTTCGGGTAGACCGGACGACCGGTTCTGACCGTAGGCTCTAGTATATACATTATAAATCGATGGCTTAATATAAAAAGGCCCTAACTCAATTTTTTGTTACTTGATAGGAGAAGGAAAAAAACTTAATAAAATCCGTAAAATTTCAGATTAAAAAAAAAGTTTTAATGCAATTTCCAAAAATATGTTGCTCTTTTTATTAAAAATTGCATAAAATTTTTTTTGTATCTAAAATTTTACGTATTTTATTACGATTTTTTCCTTCTCCTGTCAAGTCACAAAAAAATCGAGTTAGGGCCTTTTTATATTCTCTTATAAAAAATACCTCTAAAGTGTGGAATATTTTTGGTAAACTTAATCAAATCGATGTCAGTAAGTGGTATTTTGGGGAGCACCTTAATTAGTTTTTTGACATTTTATCGAATACAAGATCATACCATTCTTATATGATTTAAGATAAAGATCCTTTCCCATTGATATAGCCTCCATTCTCTTATTGTGTCTAGTTTTTTCTTAACATCTTTTGCAGCATTAACAATAGCTGCTCCACCAGATTATAGACCACTTAAGGCTCCTAAAGGACTTAGTATTGGCACTAATGGTAATAAGCCTGCAACTTTTGCTTACCTTATGTCGCTTACAGATTTCCTTATTTTAAGAGTAAGCTATATCATGCAACATCCAACGGATTTATCCCATTATCACCTATATTTAAACGTTTTTCTAGCTTAGGACCTCATTCACAAAATTCATAACCCGGTAAATGAAGTTCAAATGGTGGAGAATTGATAACTCTCTAATCCACTCGAACAGAATGCATATGATTGATAATTCTATGATGTTGTAACATCTATTAATATAATCTGGAAACTAATAAAAGGGGAATTTACAACATTAGCTTTAGTTGTTAAAATGCGGTTGATCAAGCAACATAACAATATTTTCTACAGATATTCGTTAGATTAAAATACAAACTCAATGAGAATTTTTTGTTCTCCTCTAGGAGCTATTTAATTCTCAAATATCATAGAAAAACAACAAGGAAAATTTTATCACACTTTGCTTTGCCATCTTCCAAAATACTACTCCGTTGTTTTGACAGATCTAGCAATGTAGTGACATCTGTGTAACAATAATAGAAAAACGTGTTTCTGTCAGTTACATTTAAATTTGCACAAGCACTTGCATATTTATAAATTTGAATTTATATTTATCGGGAAAACACAATTTGTTATAAGTTTTGTGGAATTTTAGCACATAAAATTACTTTAATGCAATTAGTGTTTTTCCCGATCAGTGTAATTTTGTTTATCCATTGCATTCTGGTATTTTCTAAAAGATTTTAACGCTTTAAGGGATTTTTCCCTAGCAATCTTACACTTCGTATCAAACCACTTGTTTTTAAATTCTATTTGCTTACCATATAAAAGGGCACGATGTTAATTCTAAATAAAACAAAAAATTTTCAGAGAATTATCTTAATATTTTTTATTGTGATAGAAGGATCTTTGACAATTATGTGTGAAACAAAATATCGGCCAAACGCTCGCCAGGGCTTCGGTGGCATACCTCTATCCGGTGGTCCATATTTTGAATGACTCTGAGACATAATTGAGGTTCAATGTCGTTAGTATGCCGAGTTTTCTCATCCTTTAGCTCTTGAAATGTTCTTGGCTTATTGAAGTACGCTTTTTCTTTTAAACATCTCCAAAGAAAGAAGTCCAACGGTGTCAAATCACATGTTCGTGGCGGCCAATTAACATCGCCACGACGTAACATAACACAGCCATAGAATTTCTCTTCAAAAGGGCCATTGTTTCGTTGGCTCTGTTAGAACCACATATCGTTCAGGTCCATATTCTCAATTTCTGACCACAAGAAATCCGTCATCATCTCGCGATAGCGAACACCGACGGCGAGTCGATGTTGACGGCTCTTCTGCCACACTATCGCGAACAACAGCAATGTTTTCCGCAGAACGAACTGCGCGAGCATGCATGTGTACCTCTCCATGGTTGAATTAGTCAAACACTGAAGCAAAGAAATGACAAATAAGTTGGGCAAAAAACTTGACTTTAAGGTGTGACTCACAATTAACATCGTGCATTATGGTTGGACAACCCTTTATTATTGGTTCTTTATAAGAATCTAGAATAATTTGATTTAGATCATTCAGATTAAGATCTAGACTACGACCTATTTTGTCATTTAAATTGTATTTTAATTTGGTGCAACATTTTTCTTTGTGCATTAAATTCAATTTAAGTTTCGGCAATAGATTTTTGTCTCCTTATTTTGTTCATTTTGAAAGCTAAAAACCAACATATGTGAAGCAGCCCTTCTCATCAGCTACAGTTCTCCCGTTTAAAACCACCAAACCATAATTATTGCATTAATCTATAAAATTTCCCCCGGGAATTTACAATTATATCTCTTGACTTTCTATATTTATAACCAGCATGGAAAGCAGACTCTAATATTGCATCTAGTTCTTGTTGTTCTTCTCCAATTCGAATATTTAAGTCGCCTGTTATAATCGGGTTTACGAAATCTTCTTCTATTAGGACTTCGTTTAAAACTTCAAAATCATTTACCTTCAAAATCATTAACAATTTGGATTGTATTCACATGAATCGCAACCACACTGTACTTCCGATTGTTATGAAATCATGTTTAATTCATTTAAGTTTTTTCGAATCTCAATAATATTACCACCAATACCTCTTCCATATAAACTATTACGTGTTGCGGGTTTACATTTAATTTGATTCTGTTATTTTCTACCAGTATAAATATACCTGAATTTTCTACGTACACAAAGAAATCCGGATTTTCAAATTTGTTTTCTAAGCCATGAACGTTATAGAAAATTATTCTAAGTAAACAATATTTATTTTTATGTTTTTTTCTATTACAATGTTTCTTATTAACTAAATCTAAATTTTGCTTAACATTTTTACTTTCGACTTAAACCAAGTTTAAGTCACATCCCAAAAACGTGGCGCATTAACTCCTGATCATACCTGGGACTTTTCATTGCCATTTAAATTTCATTACCATTTGTTGACACTAATTCAAATGAAAAAAATTTCATTGCCATGTAATGGTAATGAAATTTTTTCCATTAAAAATTTCATTACTAATGGTAATGAAATAGCACAAATGCATAAAATAACTAATTATAATTGATTGAAAAATCATTTGTTTACAAAAAATTTATACGATTTAAAAATTATCAAAGTAGCTTTATACAGAAAATAATAATAAAAAAATATTAAATATACAAATATAAACACTAAAAAATAAATATTAACATAAGTATTAAAACGAAAAAGGTCGATTAATAATGGTAATGTTTTCTTTTAATTTCTACATTAGTAATGATAATGAAATTCAAAAACATTGTCATTAATCAATGAAATAAAATTCTAAAATCAATGCCATTAATTCAAACAATGGTAAATAAATTTATTTCATTACAATTTTTATTAATGTAATGGTAATGAAATATTCAATTAATTAGTCCAATCAATGCATTAGTCCCATGTATGCTACTGGTGAACTCTACTTCTTTCGGTTTTTAACGTTTTTATTTCTTCTTTCAAGGATTCATTTTCCAGCTTAAGTATACCAACTTTTGAGCAACAGTCTTACATTGTGTCATCAATGTCATCCTTTGTAGTTAAATTATTAAATTTTTTATCCAACACAGTTTGTTTAGACGTATGGATAGTTTGAACAATATCCGATATATGCATATTTCCGGGTAGACTAATGGCTTGTTGAGTTACCATTGTTACCGGCGATAAATCAGAAAATCATCCCTTTGGTGTTTGAGCTGTATATAATATGGCCAATTTTCTGTCTTTTGTTATCATACTTTGTGGCATATTCGGTAATTTATTTTTGTTTTGTTTAGTGTACAGGATTTTCTAGCATCCCTAGGGTATACAATGTTTTCTGTTTATATAGCGATTTGATGAATACAGATTTTTAAGACATCCCTAAGGTATGCAATTCTTTTTAATATTGACGTTTTAATTGTAATTACATTAATACAAAACATACTTGAAAATTTTTCATTACCATTAGTTGACACAAATGCAAATGAAAAAAATTTCATTGCAATTTAATGGTATTGAAATTTTTTCAACTAAAAAATTTCATTACTAATGGTAATGAAATAGCACAAATGCATAAAAAAACAATTATAATGAAAAATATTTTTTTTACAAAAATATGTTTACGATTTTAAAATTATCAAAGTAGCTTTATACAAAAAAGAATAAAACAAAATATAAAATATCCAAATATTAATCCACATAAATAAATAATAACATAAATATTAAATGATAGTTAATAATGCTAATGTTTTCTTTTAATTAGTGCATTAGTAATGGCAATGAAACTTATTTCATTAGAATTGTTATCAATGTAATGGTGGAAATCATCAATTAATTGGTCCAATCAATGCATTAGTCCCAAGAATGATCCAAAAACGAGCTTACGTTCCATATTACTGGTAATATCAAAAATTTTAAAATGTTTATTTAAAATTGACTCCACAAAATAATCCACATAACAACCCTGTAGGTAGCCTTGTCAACAAAGCGTCTACACTTTTTACATTTCTTTTTTTGGTGACATTGTTAACAAAACGTCTACTACACTTGACATTCCTTTCTTTGCAGCTACAAAGCTGTGCTTCTTGTCCATAGCTGCTTGCAAAATTAATGTTTTTAATAAAAATATAATGAAAAGTGAATTTCGAATATGCATATAATTTGAACAAAATATAAAATGAGCAAAAGCAATGACAAAAGACTTGTGAAAATACAATCAATTTTGTATAAAAATAACGAGAAAGAGGCAACTCTAGACATTTTACGGAGCTATGGAAGATTTTGTACAGTCTTATAAAAAATTTCATTAATAAAATATCTAATTTTCCGAAATAAATGCACCTGTTTAAGCTTCCTGGTGTGGAAACCTAGTAAAAAGTTCCAAACGTTTAGACTGGAATTACTAAAATGTACTAGTAAATCTCTGGTTCCAATTTCTACAACTAGTCAATAGTTGTGTAGATTCGCAATGACAAGCACATGTTAAATGTCTATAGCAGAGAGCGTTCTCTGGGGCATAAGTAGTCAGTAGTACTGGCGACAAAGTCAATAGTGAATCACTACAGTTTCACTATCGACATTTCCTTTAGCCACAACAGCTGATTTTGTTTTTCAACGAAACTTTTATTTATATCACTGGTCGACACACTAATACAAACATATTGTTGTCATTGTATGGCTGAGTTGCGTTCCCCCTCTCTTAATGCACTGAAAGAAATGTGTTTGTAATTTTCCTTAAGTTATGTATAAACAAAAAAAAAGCATAACAAAAAATTAACAGAAGCAAATAAAAAAAAACAACAAAACACAAAACACAAGAAACCAAAAAACATTGTTTTTATTAAATAATTTAAAAAAACAATGACAATTTTCCCGCATTCATTCAATTGATTCCTATTTGTTATTATATAAAAGCCTTTAAAGATCTAAGTAGTTTCTAAGTAAAAGCGTAGTTTCTAAGTAAATTAAATCCTTACAAATAAATGTTAATGGTTTTCATCGAATTAAAAACAATGTTTTCTCTGGGTGTGAATCTAGTAAGTTTAAATAGTTTTTGTTTATAAACAATTAAATCCAATTTATATTTTTTAATTTTATATACACTCCGCATCATAACTATAGCCACATTGCATTTTTCGGTTTATTTAATGTTCAAGAAGTATTTTTATGAAACCTATTATGGTATATTACAGTGTTATAACAGTTCTCTTGTTTTTGAAGATTCGAGCCATGAGCTGTTTGAGAAAATTGAGAAAACGGCGACCTATAACTGTATTTCTCAGTGTTTCATAACTATAGCCACATTTCAATAAAATCAGTTGAAATGAGTGCAAGTCAAAGTTTCGTGGCCAAATTAATTGTTTTTTTTGGTAAAATTCGTTCCTTTATTAATTTTTAAACAAAATGCCACGTGGTAAATTTTTAAATGAAGTCGAAAAAGGCAAAATTTTAGCCTTTTTAGAAAGTGGTTTAAGTTATCGCGAAATTGGAGGAAAATTTAAGCGATATTACAAAGTTATCCGAAATTTTGTAAAAAATAAAAGTGGATACGGGATGAACAAAACAGGGGGTCCAAAAAAAAAGCTATCTGATAAAGACCAACGCCGTATTATTAACGCTGCTAGCAATTCTATGAAAAGTCTTTCGCAGATTGGTAATGAATGCGGCTTGAATGTGTCCAATTCTACAATAAGTAGAGTCTTAAAGGAGTCTGGAACGACGAGACAAAAGCTAATGACAATGCCAAAACAGCTACCTCGTCACAAACAAGCTCGACTAGAGTTTGCAAAAATAAATTTCCAAACCAACTGAAACAAGGTAAGTTTAAAGATTTCTTTTTTTTTCGATTTTTCTTATCTTTTGTTTTTTTCTATATTTTATATTTTAGGTAATTTTTTCCGATGAGAAAAACTTCAATCTTGATGGTCCAGATTGTTTCAACAGTTACTGGAGAGATCTACGGAAGGAACCACGATATTTCTCAAAACGGAATTTCGGCGGCGGTTCCTCAATGGTCTGGGGAGCATTTCGCAGAGACGGTATGCTTGATTTGGCGTTTCCTTGCACTCGTATGAATTCGTTGGAGTACGTTGGAGTTCTAGAGGACAAATTGGTGCCATTTATTGAAAGTTCGAACACTGAGGGCCTAATTTTTCAGCAGGACAACGCTTCAGTCCATAAAAGTCA
This sequence comes from Eustalomyia histrio, assembly GCA_949748255.1. Lineage (NCBI taxonomy): Eukaryota > Metazoa > Arthropoda > Insecta > Diptera > Anthomyiidae > Eustalomyia > Eustalomyia histrio. The sequence goes on along the minus strand of OX456523.1, from coordinate 167,656,651 downwards.
TCATACGCAAAACTGGTTGGAGTCTAAAAATATTAAAACTATGGACTGGCCCGCCTGCTCTCCAGATCAAAACCCAATCGAAAATATTTGGGTAATATTGGCCCGCCGTGTTTATGCACAAAACCGCCAATATCAAAGTGTATTTGACTTAAAAGAAGCAGTTATCGATAAATGGCGGTCAATTAATGAAGAAATACGGACAAATTGGGTATGAGTATGCCCGACAGAATTTTTGAACTTATTCAAAATAAAGGAGGCCCTACCCATTATTAATTAACTTATTTTTAATTTAAGTTTTGTTTTTTAACGTGAATTTTGTTAATTTTGGTAAAGTGCGGCTATAGTTATGAAACATCAATAACTAGAAAAATGCACTATTTTACTAAAACTACAATGAATAAATTATTTTTTTTTGTTGAATAATATATTTTTTTTATTATTTTCTTGTGTATGGTAACTTAATAGGTCCGATTTCTTTTTTTAAACTCATATACCAACTAAATCGAAGGTGCGGCTAGTAATGATGTGGAGTGTATATTATAAAAATATAAATCGAATTTATGATTTTTCCTTAAAAACTCAAGTCCCAAAAACGTATAAGTATTTTAGTTATAAGCTCTTTAAGAGCGAACTAATCAATATTGATTATATACCTGTAATTAAAGGCTGTTGCAATGCCTATCTATTCATCATATTATTAAAATTTTTTTAAATCCCAAAAACGTATAACTGTTTTAGTTATAAATTCTAATTAATCAACGGTAATTGCAATGTCTGTATATTTCTCACATAAAATTTTTAAAAATTAAAAACATTTTTAGCTTAAAAAACTTAAAACGACAATTAAACAATATTGACAATTCAACATTGATTAAAGGTAATTGCATTCTCTATCCAACTATAACTTTAACTTTATTTATATAGTTGTTGATTCAAATGTAAATCTTACCCTTCAATGCCTCCGAAGTGAAAATAAAACTGCAGATGAGTTCGATATGTGCGCAAAATACAGGTTTCAACAAATGGCAGATTCCAAATCAACAGCAATACAAAAAACTATTTTTTTAATTAAAATTGTATAAAATTTTGTGGATTGAAATTGACTTCAGCCTTAAATATAACGATGCCAAGGATTTAAAATTAAAACGGCTTTGTTATGAAAAAGGCTATTGCATATTCTAAACACTAAAGTGAATTATGCTTCAGTTTCAAGGAAAATGCTGTAACTAACATCGTCTGATGAAGGTAATAATTTATAATTTTTAAATTTGTATTAAAATTGCAACATTTGATATTATTTCAGAATCAAAAATCCGCCGCAGCAGAAAGTAATGACTGACGAAAGCGGATCAAAAATAAGAAAAAAGTTTTCCATTCAAGATTCTCAGGAATCGTTTGCCATAGTCGCGAGCACTGAAAAAGAACTCACAATAAAATTAAATCTCCTTAAAGTTTTAAATCTTAATATAAATTTTATGTGTCAATGGAATAAAATAAGATTTTTAAAATTATTTCACACTACTTAATGTATTTTAAGTGAGTTAAGAAAACTTTTTTAAAAAGTTAGTCTAATATATTAAAAACGAACCTATGTGTATTTACTTTTTATGAAATTTTATCCAATGTTTGCTCTTTTTCTGTTTTATTATTATTACTATTATTTTAACAAATCGAAATTATTTTTTTAGTTTACAATAAATACAAAAATAAAACAAAATTTATGTAAATAAAAAAATATGTTTTTTTATTAAAAAAACGAAAAATAGACTGAATATAATTTAAATTTTTCCAAATCAATGTAAATTAAAATCGAATTCATAAATAATTGAATACCAAAATTCATTGATTTGATAATTTTTTTAATCAATATTTAAAAAATAATCAATAAAAAAATTTATTGACTTGATAATTATTTTAATTAAAACTAAAAAGAAAATCAACAAAGTTTTTAATTAAAATTTTTAAATTTTTCGACAAAAACATTTATCAAATCAAAAAAAGGTTTGTTGAAAATTTTTAAAATTTCAAATAATATATTTATTAAATCAATAAAAACTTTTGTTGAAAGTTTTAAAAATTTCAAATAATATTTGTGTTGAATCAATAAAAACTTTTGTTGACAATTTCTAAAAATTTCAATTAATATGTTCATTGAATATGCTATTTTTTTAATTGAAAATATTTTCAATAAACGTCTGTGGTTTTTAGTTATTGAATCTACGTAAATGTTTATTACAGTAATTTTAAATAATTTTTTAATTGAATATGGGGTTTTTTAATCAAAACTAAAATTTTTTCTGTGTGTGAAGTATCTAAAACTACGCAGGTAAGGTCAAAATATTGTTTTGGTTATAATTGTCAAGTACCATTAAAAGCAACAATGTATAGTAGTAGACTACTTAAGGTTACCTCATTGTATTGACACGACAACGATGTAGTATGTTTTGGTGGTATATACGATCATTTGATTTAAAAAAGTTAGTCAGTCGACAAACACCGTTGAGGTAAGACATAATAGGTGGTTTTACTGCTTTCATTGTCTTTCGTCAAATAGTGTTGATAGTCTTTCATGATGGTGGTTTTACTGCCTTCATTCGGACTGGTATAATTGTGAGATATTGTGGAACTACTGCTCCGTCTCATAATACTCACTTCTAAGGAAAGTTTAGACTGTCGAAACCGTGGGTGGATGGTTTTACTGACACCCTAAGTTTAGAGTATTTGTTGGGGGCAATTGGGTCATCGTGATTTTATTGCGGTCTCTCTTTGTCATTCAAACCATCGACACACTATAGCTATGCCTGGTACTGTGAACAGGTGGAGAGTATTATACCACATTCGTAGTTCGTCGTGTTTTGTTTTGGAGTTTCTTCTCCCTGTCTTACCCTTGTGTCCGCTGTCGACAACTCATTGGCAATTGACCAAGTTTAAGTCACATCCCAAAAACGTGGCCTAAGCGCATTAACTCCTGATCATACCTGGGACTTTTCATTGCCATTTAAATTTCATTACCATTTGTTGACACTAATTCAAATGAAAAAAATTTCATTGCCATGTAATGGTAATGAAATTTTTTCCATTAAAAATTTCATTACTAATGGTAATAAAATAGCACAAATGCATAAAATAACTAATTATAATTGATTGAAAAATCATTTGTTTACAAAAAATTTATACGATTTAAAAATTATTAAAGTAGCTTTATACGGAAAATAATAATAAAAAAATATTAAATATACAAATATAAACACTAAAAAATAAATATTAACATAAGTATTAAAACGAAAAAGGTCGATTAATAATGGTAATGTTTTCTTTTAATTTCTACATTAGTAATGGTAATGAAATTCAAAAACATTGTCATTAATCAATGAAATAAAATTCTAAAATCAATGCCATTAATTCAAACAATGGTAATGAAATTTTTTTCATTACAATTTTTATTAATGTAATGGTAATGAAATATTCAATTAATTAGTCCAATCAATGCATTAGTCCCATGTATGCTACTGGTGAACTCTACTTCTTTCGGTTTTTAACGTTTTTATTTCTTCTTTCAAGGATTCATTTTCCAGCTTAAGTATACCAACTTTTGAGCAACAGTCTTACATTGTGTCATCAATGTCATCCTTTGTAGTTAAATTATTAAATTTGTTATCCAACACAGTTTGTTTAGACGTATGGATAGTTTGAACAATATCCGATATATGCATATTTCCGGGTAGACTAATGGCTTGTTGAGTTACCATTGTTACCGGCGATAAATCAGAAAATCATCCCTTTGGTGTTTGAGCTGTATATAATATGGCCAATTTTCTGTCTTTTGTTATCATACTTTGTGGCATATTCGGTAATTTATTTTTGTTTTGTTTAGTGTACAGGATTTTCTAGCATCCCTAGGGTATACAATGTTTTCTGTTTATATAGCGATTTGATGAATACAGATTTTTAAGACATCCCTAAGGTATGCAATTCTTTTTAATATTGACGTTTTAATTGTAATTACATTAATACAAAACATACTTGAAAATTTTTCATTACCATTAGTTGACACAAATGCAAATGAAAAAAATTTCATTGCAATTTAATGGTATTGAAATTTTTTCAACTAAAAAATTTCATTACTAATGGTAATGAAATAGCACAAATGCATAAAAAAACAATTATAATGAAAAATATTTTTTTTACAAAAATATGTACGATTTTAAAATTATCAAAGTAGCTTTATACAAAAAAGAATAAAACAAAATATAAAATATCCAAATATTAATCCACATAAATAAATAATAACATAAATATTAAATGATAGTTAATAATGCTAATGTTTTCTTTTAATTAGTGCATTAGTAATGGCAATGAAACTTATTTCATTAGAATTGTTATCAATGTAATGGTGGAAATCATCAATTAATTGGTCCAATCAATGCATTAGTCCCAAGAATGATCCAAAAACGAGCTTACGTTCCATATTACTGGTAATATCAAAAATTTTAAAATGTTTATTTAAAATTGACTCCACAAAATAATCCACATAACAACCCTGTAGGTAGCCTTGTCAACAAAGCGTCTACACTTTTTACATTTCTTTTTTTGGTGACATTGTTAACAAAACGTCTACTACACTTGACATTCCTTTCTTTGCAGCTACAAAGCTGTGCTTCTTGTCCATAGCTGCTTGCAAAATTAATGTTTTTAATAAAAATATAATGAAAAGTGAATTTCGAATATGCATATAATTTGAACAAAATATAAAATGAGCAAAAGCAATGACAAAAGACTTGTGAAAATACAATCAATTTTGTATAAAAATAACGAGAAAGAGGCAACTCTAGACATTTTACGGAGCTATGGAAGATTTTGTACAGTCTTATAAAAAATTTCATTAATAAAATATCTAATTTTCCGAAATAAATGCACCTGTTTAAGCTTCCTGGTGTGGAAACCTAGTAAAAAGTTCCAAACGTTTAGACTGGAATTACTAAAATGTACTAGTGAATCTCTGGTTCCAATTTCTACAACTAGTCAATAGTTGTGTAGATTCGCAATGACAAGCACATGTTAAATGTCTATAGCAGAGAGCGTTCTCTGGGGCATAAGTAGTCAGTAGTACTGGCGACAAAGTCAATAGTGAATCACTACAGTTTCACTATCGACATTTCCTTTAGCCACAACAGCTGATTTTGTTTTTCAACGAAACTTTTATTTATATCACTGGTCGACACACTAATACAAACATATTGTTGTCATTGTATGGCTGAGTTGCGTTCCCCCTCTCTTAATGCACTGAAAGAAATGTGTTTGTAATTTTCCTTAAGTTATGTATAAACAAAAAAAAAGCATAACAAAAAATTAACAGAAGCAAATAAAAAAAAACAACAAAACACAAAACACAAGAAACCAAAAAACATTGTTTTTATTAAATAATTTAAAAAAACAATGACAATTTTCCCGCATTCATTCAATTGATTCCTATTTGTTATTATATAAAAGCCTTTAAAGATCTAAGTAGTTTCTAAGTAAAAGCGTAGTTTCTAAGTAAATTAAATCCTTACAAATAAATGTTAATGGTTTTCATCGAATTAAAAACAATGTTTTCTCTGGGTGTGAATCTAGTAAGTTTAAATAGTTTTCAATTTATATTTTTTAATTTTATATACACTCTGCATCATAACTATAGCCACATTGCATTTTTCGGTTTATTTAATGTTCAAGAAGTATTTTTATGAAACCTATTATGGTATATTACAGTGTTATAACAGTTCTCTTGTTTTTGAAGATTCGAGCCATGAGCTGTTTGAGAAAATTGAGAAAACGGCGACCTATAACTGTATTTCTCAGTGTTTCATAACTATAGCCACATTTCAATAAAATCAGTTGAAATGAGTGCAAGTCAAAGTTTCGTGGCCAAATTAATTGTTTTTTTTGGTAAAATTCGTTCCTTTATTAATTTTTAAACAAAATGCCACGTGGTAAATTTTTAAATGAAGTCGAAAAAGGCAAAATTTTAGCCTTTTTAGAAAGTGGTTTAAGTTATCGCGAAATTGGAGGAAAATTTAAGCGATATTACAAAGTTATCCGAAATTTTGTAAAAAATAAAAGTGGATACGGGATGAACAAAACAGGGGGTCCAAAAAAAAAGCTATCTGATAAAGACCAACGCCGTATTATTAACGCTGCTAGCAATTCTATGAAAAGTCTTTCGCAGATTGGTAATGAATGCGGCTTGAATGTGTCCAATTCTACAATAAGTAGAGTCTTAAAGGAGTCTGGAACGACGAGACAAAAGCTAATGACAATGCCAAAACAGCTACCTCGTCACAAACAAGCTCGACTAGAGTTTGCAAAAATAAATTTCCAAACCAACTGAAACAAGGTAAGTTTAAAGATTTCTTTTTTTTCGATTTTTCTTATCTTTTGTTTTTTTCTATATTTTATATTTTAGGTAATTTTTTCCGATGAGAAAAACTTCAATCTTGATGGTCCAGATTGTTTCAACAGTTACTGCGGAAGGAACCACGATATTTCTCAAAACGGAATTTCGGCGGCGGTTCCTCAATGGTCTGGGGAGCATTTCGCAGAGACGGTATGCTTGATTTGGCATTTCCTTGCACTCGTATGAATTCGTTGGAGTACGTTGGAGTTCTAGAGGACAAATTGGTGCCATTTATTGAAAGTTCGAACACTGAGGGCCTAATTTTTCAGCAGGACAACGCTTCAGTCCATAAAAGTCATCATACGCAAAACTGGTTGGAGTCTAAAAATATTAAAACTATGGACTGGCCCGCCTGCTCTCCAGATCAAAACCCAATCGAAAATATTTGGGTAATATTGGCCCGCCGTGTTTATGCACAAAACCGCCAATATCAAAGTGTATTTGACTTAAAAGAAGCAGTTATCGATAAATGGCGGTCAATTAATGAAGAAATACGGACAAATTGGGTATGAGTATGCCCGACAGAATTTTTGAACTTATTCAAAATAAAGGAGGCCCTACCCATTATTAATTAACTTATTTTTAATTTAAGTTTTGTTTTTTAACGTGAATTTTGTTAATTTTGGTAAAGTGCGGCTATAGTTATGAAACATCAATAACTAGAAAAATGCACTATTTTACTAAAACTACAATGAATAAATTATTTTTTTTTGTTGAATAATATATTTTTTTTATTATTTTCTTGTGTATGGTAACTTAATAGGTCCGATTTCTTTTTTTAAACTCATATACCAACTAAATCGAAGGTGCGGCTAGTAATGATGTGGAGTGTATATTATAAAAATATAAATCGAATTTATGATTTTTCCTTAAAAACTCAAGTCCCAAAAACGTATAAGTATTTTAGTTATAAGCTCTTTAAGAGCGAACTAATCAATATTGATTATATACCTGTAATTAAAGGCTGTTGCAATGCCTATCTATTCATCATATTATTAAAATTTTTTTAAATCCCAAAAACGTATAACTGTTTTAGTTATAAATTCTAATTAATCAACGGTAATTGCAATGTCTGTATATTTCTCACATAAAATTTTTAAAAATTAAAAACATTTTTAGCTTAAAAAACTTAAAACGACAATTAAACAATATTGACAATTCAACATTGATTAAAGGTAATTGCATTCTCTATCCAACTATAACTTTAACTTTATTTATATAGTTGTTGATTCAAATGTAAATCTTACCCTTCAATGCCTCCGAAGTGAAAATAAAACTGCAGATGAGTTCGATATGTGCGCAAAATACAGGTTTCAACAAATGGCAGATTCCAAATCAACAGCAATACAAAAAACTATTTTTTTAATTAAAATTGTATAAAATTTTGTGGATTGAAATTGACTTCAGCCTTAAATATAACGATGCCAAGGATTTAAAATTAAAACGGCTTTGTTATGAAAAAGGCTATTGCATATTCTAAACACTAAAGTGAATTATGCTTCAGTTTCAAGGAAAATGCTGTAACTAACATCGTCTGATGAAGGTAATAATTTATAATTTTTAAATTTTAAATTTGTATTAAAATTGCAACATTTGATATTATTTCAGAATCAAAAATCCGCCGCAGCAGAAAGTAATGACTGACGAAAGCGGATCAAAAATAAGAAAAAAGTTTTCCATTCAAGATTCTCAGGAATCGTTTGCCATAGTCGCGAGCACTGAAGAAGAACTCACAATAAAATTAAATCTCCTTAAAGTTTTAAATCTTAATATAAATTTTATGTGTCAATGGAATAAAATAAGATTTTTTAAATTATTTCACACTACTTAATGTATTTTAAGTGAGTTAAGAAAACTTTTTTAAAAAGTTAGTCTAATATATTAAAAACGAACCTATGTGTATTTACTTTTTATGAAATTTTATCCAATGTTTGCTCTTTTTCTGTTTTATTATTATTACTATTATTTTAACAAATCGAAATTATTTTTTTAGTTTACAATAAATACAAAAATAAAACAAAATTTATGTAAATAAAAAAATATGTTTTTTTATTAAAAAAACGAAAAATAGACTGAATATAATTTAAATTTTTCCAAATCAATGTAAATTAAAATCGAATTCATAAATAATTGAATACCAAAATTCATTGATTTGATAATTTTTTTAATCAATATTTAAAAAATAATCAATAAAAAAATTTATTGACTTGATAATTATTTTAATTAAAACTAAAAAGAAAATCAACAAAGTTTTTAATTAAAATTTTTAAATTTTTCGACAAAAACATTTATCAAATCAAAAAAAGGTTTGTTGAAAATTTTTAAAATTTCAAATAATATATTTATTAAATCAATAAAAACTTTTGTTGAAAGTTTTAAAAATTTCAAATAATATTTGTGTTGAATCAATAAAAACTTTTGTTGACAATTTCTAAAAATTTCAATTAATATGTTCATTGAATATGCTATTTTTTTAATTGAAAATATTTTCAATAAACGTCTGTGGTTTTTAGTTATTGAATCTACGTAAATGTTTATTACAGTAATTTTAAATAATTTTTTAATTGAATATTTTAATCAAAACTAAATTTTTTTCTGTGTGTGAAGTATCTAAAACTACGCAGGTAAGGTCAAAATATTGTTTTGGTTATAATTGTCAAGTACCATTAAAAGCAACAATGTATAGTAGTAGACTACTTAAGGTTACCTCATTGTATTGACACGACAACGATGTAGTATGTTTTGGTGGTATATACGATCATTTGATTTAAAAAAGTTAGTCAGTCGACAAACACCGTTGAGGTAAGACATAATAGGTGGTTTTACTGCTTTCATTGTCTTTCGTCAAATAGTGTTGATAGTCTTTCATGATGGTGGTTTTACTGCCTTCATTCGGACTGGTATAATTGTGAGATATTGTGGAACTACTGCTCCGTCTCATAATACTCACTTCTAAGGAAAGTTTAGACTGTCGAAACCGTGGGTGGATGGTTTTACTGACACCCTAAGTTTAGAGTATTTGTTGGGGGCAATTGGGTCATCGTGATTTTATTGCGGTCTCTCTTTGTCATTCAAACCATCGACACACTATAGCTATGCCTGGTACTGTGAACAGGTGGAGAGTATTATACCACATTCGTAGTTCGTCGTGTTTTGTTTTGGAGTTTCTTCTCCCTGTCTTACCCTTGTGTCCGCTGTCGACAACTCATTGGCAATTGACCAAGTTTAAGTCACATCCCAAAAACGTGGCCTAAGCGCATTAACTCCTGATCATACCTGGGACTTTTCATTGCCATTTAAATTTCATTACCATTTGTTGACACTAATTCAAATGAAAAAAATTTCATTGCCATGTAATGGTAATGAAATTTTTTCCATTAAAAATTTCATTACTAATGGTAATAAAATAGCACAAATGCATAAAATAACTAATTATAATTGATTGAAAAATCATTTGTTTACAAAAAATTTATACGATTTAAAAATTATTAAAGTAGCTTTATACGGAAAATAATAATAAAAAAATATTAAATATACAAATATAAACACTAAAAAATAAATATTAACATAAGTATTAAAACGAAAAAGGTCGATTAATAATGGTAATGTTTTCTTTTAATTTCTACATTAGTAATGGTAATGAAATTCAAAAACATTGTCATTAATCAATGAAATAAAATTCTAAAATCAATGCCATTAATTCAAACAATGGTAATGAAATTTTTTTCATTACAATTTTTATTAATGTAATGGTAATGAAATATTCAATTAATTAGTCCAATCAATGCATTAGTCCCATGTATGCTACTGGTGAACTCTACTTCTTTCGGTTTTTAACGTTTTTATTTCTTCTTTCAAGGATTCATTTTCCAGCTTAAGTATACCAACTTTTGAGCAACAGTCTTACATTGTGTCATCAATGTCATCCTTTGTAGTTAAATTATTAAATTTGTTATCCAACACAGTTTGTTTAGACGTATGGATAGTTTGAACAATATCCGATATATGCATATTTCCGGGTAGACTAATGGCTTGTTGAGTTACCATTGTTACCGGCGATAAATCAGAAAATCATCCCTTTGGTGTTTGAGCTGTATATAATATGGCCAATTTTCTGTCTTTTGTTATCATACTTTGTGGCATATTCGGTAATTTATTTTTGTTTTGTTTAGTGTACAGGATTTTCTAGCATCCCTAGGGTATACAATGTTTTCTGTTTATATAGCGATTTGATGAATACAGATTTTTAAGACATCCCTAAGGTATGCAATTCTTTTTAATATTGACGTTTTAATTGTAATTACATTAATACAAAACATACTTGAAAATTTTTCATTACCATTAGTTGACACAAATGCAAATGAAAAAAATTTCATTGCAATTTAATGGTATTGAAATTTTTTCAACTAAAAAATTTCATTACTAATGGTAATGAAATAGCACAAATGCATAAAAAAACAATTATAATGAAAAATATTTTTTTTACAAAAATATGTTTACGATTTTAAAATTATCAAAGTAGCTTTATACAAAAAAGAATAAAACAAAATATAAAATATCCAAATATTAATCCACATAAATAAATAATAACATAAATATTAAATGATAGTTAATAATGCTAATGTTTTCTTTTAATTAGTGCATTAGTAATGGCAATGAAACTTATTTCATTAGAATTGTTATCAATGTAATGGTGGAAATCATCAATTAATTGGTCCAATCAATGCATTAGTCCCAAGAATGATCCAAAAACGAGCTTACGTTCCATATTACTGGTAATATCAAAAATTTTAAAATGTTTATTTAAAATTGACTCCACAAAATAATCCACATAACAACCCTGTAGGTAGCCTTGTCAACAAAGCGTCTACACTTTTTACATTTCTTTTTTTGGTGACATTGTTAACAAAACGTCTACTACACTTGACATTCCTTTCTTTGCAGCTACAAAGCTGTGCTTCTTGTCCATAGCTGCTTGCAAAATTAATGTTTTTAATAAAAATATAATGAAAAGTGAATTTCGAATATGCATATAATTTGAACAAAATATAAAATGAGCAAAAGCAATGACAAAAGACTTGTGAAAATACAATCAATTTTGTATAAAAATAACGAGAAAGAGGCAACTCTAGACATTTTACGGAGCTATGGAAGATTTTGTACAGTCTTATAAAAATTTTCATTAATAAAATATCTAATTTTCCGAAATAAATGCACCTGTTTAAGCTTCCTGGTGTGGAAACCTAGTAAAAAGTTCCAAACGTTTAGACTGGAATTACTAAAATGTACTAGTGAATCTCTGGTTCCAATTTCTACAACTAGTCAATAGTTGTGTAGATTCGCAATGACAAGCACATGTTAAATGTCTATAGCAGAGAGCGTTCTCTGGGGCATAAGTAGTCAGTAGTACTGGCGACAAAGTCAATAGTGAATCACTACAGTTTCACTATCGACATTTCCTTTAGCCACAACAGCTGATTTTGTTTTTCAACGAAACTTTTATTTATATCACTGGTCGACACACTAATACAAACATATTGTTGTCATTGTATGGCTGAGTTGCGTTCCCCCTCTCTTAATGCACTGAAAGAAATGTGTTTGTAATTTTCCTTAAGTTATGTATAAACAAAAAAAAAGCATAACAAAAAATTAACAGAAGCAAATAAAAAAAAACAACAAAACACAAAACACAAGAAACCAAAAAACATTGTTTTTATTAAATAATTTAAAAAAACAATGACAATTTTCCCGCATTCATTCAATTGATTCCTATTTGTTATTATATAAAAGCCTTTAAAGACCTAAGTAGTTTCTAAGTAAAAGCGTAGTTTCTAAGTAAATTAAATCCTTACAAATAAATGTTAATGGTTTTCATCGAATTAAAAACAATGTTTTCTCTGGGTGTGAATCTAGTAAGTTTAAATAGTTTTTGTTTATAAACAATTAAATCCAATTTATATTTTTTAATTTTATATACACTCCGCATCATAACTATAGCCACATTGCATTTTTCGGTTTATTTAATGTTCAAGAAGTATTTTTATGAAACCTATTATGGTATATTACAGTGTTATAACAGTTCTCTTGTTTTTGAAGATTCGAGCCATGAGCTGTTTGAGAAAATTGAGAAAACGGCGACCTATAACTGTATTTCTCAGTGTTTCATAACTATAGCCACATTTCAATAAAATCAGTTGAAATGAGTGCAAGTCAAAGTTTCGTGGCCAAATTAATTGTTTTTTTTGGTAAAATTCGTTCCTTTATTAATTTTTAAACAAAATGCCACGTGGTAAATTTTTAAATGAAGTCGAAAAAGGCAAAATTTTAGCCTTTTTAGAAAGTGGTTTAAGTTATCGCGAAATTGGAGGAAAATTTAAGCGATATTACAAAGTTATCCGAAATTTTGTAAAAAATAAAAGTGGATACGGGATGAACAAAACAGGGGGTCCAAAAAAAAAGCTATCTGATAAAGACCAACGCCGTATTATTAACGCTGCTAGCAATTCTATGAAAAGTCTTTCGCAGATTGGTAATGAATGCGGCTTGAATGTGTCCAATTCTACAACAAGTAGAGTCTTAAAGGAGTCTGGAACGACGAGACAAAAGCTAATGACAATGCCAAAACAGCTACCTCGTCACAAACAAGCTCGACTAGAGTTTGCAAAAATAAATTTCCAAACCAACTGAAACAAGGTAAGTTTAAAGATTTCTTTTTTTTCGATTTTTCTTATCTTTTGTTTTTTTCTATATTTTATATTTTAGGTAATTTTTTCCGATGAGAAAAACTTCAATCTTGATGGTCCAGATTGTTTCAACAGTTACTGGAGAGATCTACGGAAGGAACCACGATATTTCTCAAAACGGAATTTCGGCGGCGGTTCCTCAATGGTCTGGGGAGCATTTCGCAGAGACGGTATGCTTGATTTGGCATTTCCTTGCACTCGTATGAATTCGTTGGAGTACGTTGGAGTTCTAGAGGACAAATTGGTGCCATTTATTGAAAGTTCGAACACTGAGGGCCTAATTTTTCAGCAGGACAACGCTTCAGTCCATAAAAGTCATCATACGCAAAACTGGTTGGAGTCTAAAAATATTAAAACTATGGACTGGCCCGCCTGCTCTCCAGATCAAAACCCAATCGAAAATATTTGGGTAATATTGGCCCGCCGTGTTTATGCACAAAACCGCCAATATCAAAGTGTATTTGACTTAAAAGAAGCAGTTATCGATAAATGGCGGTCAATTAATGAAGAAATACGGACAAATTGGGTATGAGTATGCCCGACAGAATTTTTGAACTTATTCAAAATAAAGGAGGCCCTACCCATTATTAATTAACTTATTTTTAATTTAAGTTTTGTTTTTTAACGTGAATTTTGTTAATTTTGGTAAAGTGCGGCTATAGTTATGAAACATCAATAACTAGAAAAATGCACTATTTTACTAAAACTACAATGAATAAATTATTTTTTTTTGTTGAATAATATATTTTTTTTATTATTTTCTTGTGTATGGTAACTTAATAGGTCCGATTTCTTTTTTTAAACTCATATACCAACTAAATCGAAGGTGCGGCTAGTAATGATGTGGAGTGTATATTATAAAAATATAAATCGAATTTATGATTTTTCCTTAAAAACTCAAGTCCCAAAAACGTATAAGTATTTTAGTTATAAGCTCTTTAAGAGCGAACTAATCAATATTGATTATATACCTGTAATTAAAGGCTGTTGCAATGCCTATCTATTCATCATATTATTAAAATTTTTTTAAATCCCAAAAACGTATAACTGTTTTAGTTATAAATTCTAATTAATCAACGGTAATTGCAATGTCTGTATATTTCTCACATAAAATTTTTAAAAATTAAAAACATTTTTAGCTTAAAAAACTTAAAACGACAATTAAACAATATTGACAATTCAACATTGATTAAAGGTAATTGCATTCTCTATCCAACTATAACTTTAACTTTATTTATATAGTTGTTGATTCAAATGTAAATCTTACCCTTCAATGCCTCCGAAGTGAAAATAAAACTGCAAATGAGTTCGATATGTGCGCAAAATACAGATTTCAACAAATGGCAGATTCCAAATCAACAGCAATACAAAAAACTATTTTTTTAATTAAAATTGTATAAAATTTTGTGGATTGAAATTGACTTCAGCCTTAAATATAACGATGCCAAGGATTTAAAATTAAAACGGCTTTGTTATGAAAAAGGCTATTGCATATTCTAAACACTAAAGTGAATTATGCTTCAGTTTCAAGGAAAATGCTGTAACTAACATCGTCTGATGAAGGTAATAATTTATAATTTTTAAATTTGTATTAAAATTGCAACATTTGATATTATTTCAGAATCAAAAATCCGCCGCAGCAGAAAGTAATGACTGACGAAAGCGGATCAAAAATAAGAAAAAAGTTTTCCATTCAAGATTCTCAGGAATCGTTTGCCATAGTCGCGAGCACTGAAGAAGAACTCACAATAAAATTAAAACTCCTTAAAGTTTTAAATCTTAATATAAATTTTATGTGTCAATGGAATAAAATAAGATTTTTTAAATTATTTCACACTACTTAATGTATTTTAAGTGAGTTAAGAAAACTTTTTTAAAAAGTTAGTCTAATATATTAAAAACGAACCTATGTGTATTTACTTTTTATGAAATTTTATCCAATGTTTGCTCTTTTTCTGTTTTATTATTATTACTATTATTTTAACAAATCGAAATTATTTTTTTAGTTTACAATAAATACAAAAATAAAACAAAATTTATGTAAATAAAAAAATATGTTTTTTTATTAAAAAAACGAAAAATAGACTGAATATAATTTAAATTTTTCCAAATCAATGTAAATTAAAATCGAATTCATAAATATTTGAATACCAAAATTCATTGATTTGATAATTTTTTTAATCAATATTTAAAAAATAATCAATAAAAAAATTTATTGACTTGATAATTATTTTAATTAAAACTAAAAAGAAAATCAACAAAGTTTTTAATTAAAATTTTTAAATTTTTCGACAAAAACATTTATCAAATCAAAAAAAGGTTTGTTGAAAATTTTTAAAATTTCAAATAATATATTTATTAAATCAATAAAAACTTTTGTTGAAAGTTTTAAAAATTTCAAATAATATTTGTGTTGAATCAATAAAAACTTTTGTTGACAATTTCTAAAAATTTCAATTAATATGTTCATTGAATATGCTATTTTTTTAATTGAAAATATTTTCAATAAACGTCTGTGGTTTTTAGTTATTGAATCTACGTAAATGTTTATTACAGTAATTTTAAATAATTTTTTAATTGAATATGGGGTTTTTTAATCAAAACTAAATTTTTTTCTGTGTGTGAAGTATCTAAAACTACGCAGGTAAGGTCAAAATATTGTTTTGGTTATAATTGTCAAGTACCATTAAAAGCAACAATGTATAGTAGTAGACTACTTAAGGTTACCTCATTGTATTGACACGACAACGATGTAGTATGTTTTGGTGGTATATACGATCATTTGATTTAAAAAAGTTAGTCAGTCGACAAACACCGTTGAGGTAAGACATAATAGGTGGTTTTACTGCTTTCATTGTCTTTCGTCAAATAGTGTTGATAGTCTTTCATGATGGTGGTTTTACTGCCTTCATTCGGACTGGTATAATTGTGAGATATTGTGGAACTACTGCTCCGTCTCATAATACTCACTTCTAAGGAAAGTTTAGACTGTCGAAACCGTGGGTGGATGGTTTTACTGACACCCTAAGTTTAGAGTATTTGTTGGGGGCAATTGGGTCATCGTGATTTTATTGCGGTCTCTCTTTGTCATTCAAACCATCGACACACTATAGCTATGCCTGGTACTGTGAACAGGTGGAGAGTATTATACCACATTCGTAGTTCGTCGTGTTTTGTTTTGGAGTTTCTTCTCCCTGTCTTACCCTTGTGTCCGCTGTCGACAACTCATTGGCAATTGACCAAGTTTAAGTCACATCCCAAAAACGTGGCCTAAGCGCATTAACTCCTGATCATACCTGGGACTTTTCATTGCCATTTAAATTTCATTACCATTTGTTGACACTAATTCAAATGAAAAAAATTTCATTGCCATGTAATGGTAATGAAATTTTTTCCATTAAAAATTTCATTACTAATGGTAATAAAATAGCACAAATGCATAAAATAACTAATTATAATTGATTGAAAAATCATTTGTTTACAAAAAATTTATACGATTTAAAAATTATTAAAGTAGCTTTATACGGAAAATAATAATAAAAAAATATTAAATATACAAATATAAACACTAAAAAATAAATATTAACATAAGTATTAAAACGAAAAAGGTCGATTAATAATGGTAATGTTTTCTTTTAATTTCTACATTAGTAATGGTAATGAAATTCAAAAACATTGTCATTAATCAATGAAATAAAATTCTAAAATCAATGCCATTAATTCAAACAATGGTAATGAAATTTTTTTCATTACAATTTTTATTAATGTAATGGTAATGAAATATTCAATTAATTAGTCCAATCAATGCATTAGTCCCATGTATGCTACTGGTGAACTCTACTTCTTTCGGTTTTTAACGTTTTTATTTCTTCTTTCAAGGATTCATTTTCCAGCTTAAGTATACCAACTTTTGAGCAACAGTCTTACATTGTGTCATCAATGTCATCCTTTGTAGTTAAATTATTAAATTTGTTATCCAACACAGTTTGTTTAGACGTATGGATAGTTTGAACAATATCCGATATATGCATATTTCCGGGTAGACTAATGGCTTGTTGAGTTACCATTGTTACCGGCGATAAATCAGAAAATCATCCCTTTGGTGTTTGAGCTGTATATAATATGGCCAATTTTCTGTCTTTTGTTATCATACTTTGTGGCATATTCGGTAATTTATTTTTGTTTTGTTTAGTGTACAGGATTTTCTAGCATCCCTAGGGTATACAATGTTTTCTGTTTATATAGCGATTTGATTAATACAGATTTTTAAGACATCCCTAAGGTATGCAATTCTTTTTAATATTGACGTTTTAATTGTAATTACATTAATACAAAACATACTTGAAAATTTTTCATTACCATTAGTTGACACAAATGCAAATGAAAAAAATTTCATTGCAATTTAATGGTATTGAAATTTTTTCAACTAAAAAATTTCATTACTAATGGTAATGAAATAGCACAAATGCATAAAAAAACAATTATAATGAAAAATATTTTTTTTACCATAATATGTTTACGATTTTAAAATTATCAAAGTAGCTTTATACAAAAAAGAATAAAACAAAATATAAAATATCCAAATATTAATCCACATAAATAAATAATAACATAAATATTAAATGATAGTTAATAATGCTAATGTTTTCTTTTAATTAGTGCATTAGTAATGGCAATGAAACTTATTTCATTAGAATTGTTATCAATGTAATGGTGGAAATCATCAATTAATTGGTCCAATCAATGCATTAGTCCCAAGAATGATCCAAAAACGAGCTTACGTTCCATATTACTGGTAATATCAAAAATTTTAAAATGTTTATTTAAAATTGACTCCACAAAATAATCCACATAACAACCCTGTAGGTAGCCTTGTCAACAAAGCGTCTACACTTTTTACATTTCTTTTTTTGGTGACATTGTTAACAAAACGTCTACTACACTTGACATTCCTTTCTTTGCAGCTACAAAGCTGTGCTTCTTGTCCATAGCTGCTTGCAAAATTAATGTTTTTAATAAAAATATAATGAAAAGTGAATTTCGAATATGCATATAATTTGAACAAAATATAAAATGAGCAAAAGCAATGACAAAAGACTTGTGAAAATACAATCAATTTTGTATAAAAATAACGAGAAAGAGGCAACTCTAGACATTTTACGGAGCTATGGAAGATTTTGTACAGTCTTATAAAAAATTTCATTAATAAAATATCTAATTTTCCGAAATAAATGCACCTGTTTAAGCTTCCTGGTGTGGAAACCTAGTAAAAAGTTCCAAACGTTTAGACTGGAATTACTAAAATGTACTAGTGAATCTCTGGTTCCAATTTCTACAACACATGTTAAATGTCTATAGCAGAGAGCGTTCTCTGGGACATAAGTAGTCAGTAGTACTGGCGACAAAGTCAATAGTGAATCACTACAGTTTCACTATCGACATTTCCTTTAGCCACAACAGCTGATTTTGTTTTTCAATGAAACTTTTATTTATATCACTGGTCGACACACTAATACAAACATATTGTTGTCATTGTATGGCTGAGTTGCGTTCCCCCTCTCTTAATGCACTGAAAGAAATGTGTTTGTAATTTTCCTTAAGTTATGTATAAACAAAAAAAAAAGCATAACAAAAAATTAACAGAAGCAAATAAAAAAAAACAACAAAACACAAAACACAAGAAACCAAAAAGCATTGTTTTTATTAAATAATTTAAAAAAACAATGACAATTTTCCCCCATTCATTCAATTGATTCCTATTTGTTATTATATAAAAGCCTTTAAAGATCTAAGTAGTTTCTAAGTAAAAGCGTAGTTTCTAAGTAAATTAAATCCTTACAAATAAATGTTAATGGTTTTCATCGAATTAAAAACAATGTTTTCTCTGGGTATGAATCTAGTAAGTTTAAATAGTTTTTGTTTATAAACAATTAAATCCAATTTATATTTTTTAATTTTATATACACTCCGCATCATAACTATAGCCACATTGCATTTTTCGGTTTATTTAATGTTCAAGAAGTATTTTTATGAAACCTATTATTGTATATTACAGTGTTATAACAGTTCTCTTGTTTTTGAAGATTCGAGCCATGAGCTGTTTGAGAAAATTGAGAAAACGGCGACCTATAACTGTATTTCTCAGTGTTTCATAACTATAGCCACATTTCAATAAAATCAGTTGAAATGAGTGCAAGTCAAAGTTTCGTGGCCAAATTAATTGTTTTTTTTGGTAAAATTCGTTCCTTTATTAATTTTTAAACAAAATGCCACGTGGTAAATTTTTAAATGAAGTCGAAAAAGGCAAAATTTTAGCCTTTTTAGAAAGTGGTTTAAGTTATCGCGAAATTGGAGGAAAATTTAAGCGATATTACAAAGTTATCCGAAATTTTGTAAAAAATAAAAGTGGATACGAGATGAACAAAACAGGGGGTCCAAAAAAAAAGCTATCTGATAAAGACCAACGCCGTATTATTAACGCTGCTAGCAATTCTATGAAAAGTCTTTCGCAGATTGGTAATGAATGCGGCTTGAATGTGTCCAATTCTACAATAAGTAGAGTCTTAAAGGAGTCTGGAACGACGAGACAAAAGCTAATGACAATGCCAAAACAGCTACCTCGTCACAAACAAGCTCGACTAGAGTTTGCAAAAATAAATTTCCAAACCAACTGAAACAAGGTAAGTTTAAAGATTTCTTTTTTTTCGATTTTTCTTATCTTTTGTTTTTTTCTATATTTTATATTTTAGGTAATTTTTTCCGATGAGAAAAACTTCAATCTTGATGGTCCAGATTGTTTCAACAGTTACTGGAGAGATCTACGGAAGGAACCACGATATTTCTCAAAACGGAATTTCGGCGGCGGTTCCTCAATGGTCTGGGGAGCATTTCGCAGAGACGGTATGCTTGATTTGGCATTTCCTTGCACTCGTATGAATTCGTTGGAGTACGTTGGAGTTCTAGAGGACAAATTGGTGCCATTTATTGAAAGTTCGAACACTGAGGGCCTAATTTTTCAGCAGGACAACGCTTCAGTCCATAAAAGTCATCATAGGCAAAACTGGTTGGAGTCTAAAAATATTAAAACTATGGACTGGCCCGCCTGCTCTCCAGATCAAAACCCAATCGAAAATATTTGGGTAATATTGGCCCGCCGTGTTTATGCACAAAACCGCCAATATCAAAGTGTATTTGACTTAAAAGAAGCAGTTATCGATAAATGGCGGTCAATTAATGAAGAAATACGGACAAATTGGGTATGAGTATGCCCGACAGAATTTTTGAACTTATTCAAAATAAAGGAGGCCCTACCCATTATTAATTAACTTATTTTTAATTTAAGTTTTGTTTTTTAACGTGAATTTTGTTAATTTTGGTAAAGTGCGGCTATAGTTATGAAACATCAATAACTAGAAAAATGCACTATTTTACTAAAACTACAATGAATAAATTATTTTTTTTTGTTGAATAATATATTTTTTTTATTATTTTCTTGTGTATGGTAACTTAATAGGTCCGATTTCTTTTTTTAAACTCATATACCAACTAAATCGAAGGTGCGGCTAGTAATGATGTGGAGTGTATATTATAAAAATATAAATCGAATTTATGATTTTTCCTTAAAAACTCAAGTCCCAAAAACGTATAAGTATTTTAGTTATAAGCTCTTTAAGAGCGAACTAATCAATATTGATTATATACCTGTAATTAAAGGCTGTTGCAATGCCTATCTATTCATCATATTATTAAAATTTGTTTAAATCCCAAAAACGTATAACTGTTTTAGTTATAAATTCTAATTAATCAACGGTAATTGCAATGTCTGTATATTTCTCACATAAAATTTTTAAAAATTAAAAACATTTTTAGCTTAAAAAACTTAAAACGACAATTAAACAATATTGACAATTCAACATTGATTAAAGGTAATTGCATTCTCTATCCAACTATAACTTTAACTTTATTTATATAGTTGTTGATTCAAATGTAAATCTTACCCTTCAATGCCTCCGAAGTGAAAATAAAACTGCAGATGAGTTCGATATGTGCGCAAAATACAGATTTCAACAAATGGCAGATTCCAAATCAACAGCAATACAAAAAACTATTTTTTTAATTAAAATTGTATAAAATTTTGTGGATTGAAATTGACTTCAGCCTTAAATATAACGATGCCAAGGATTTAAAATTAAAACGGCTTTGTTATGAAAAAGGCTATTGCATATTCTAAACACTAAAGTGAATTATGCTTCAGTTTCAAGGAAAATGCTGTAACTAACATCGTCTGATGAAGGTAATAATTTATAATTTTTAAATTTGTATTAAAATTGCAACATTTGATATTATTTCAGAATCAAAAATCCGCCGCAGCAGAAAGTAATGACTGACGAAAGCGGATCAAAAATAAGAAAAAAGTTTTCCATTCAAGATTCTCAGGAATCGTTTGCCATAGTCGCGAGCACTGAAGAAGAACTCACAATAAAATTAAATCTCCTTAAAGTTTTAAATCTTAATATAAATTTTATGTGTCAATGGAATAAAATAAGATTTTTTAAATTATTTCACACTACTTAATGTATTTTAAGTGAGTTAAGAAAACTTTTTTAAAAAGTTAGTCTAATATATTAAAAACGAACCTATGTGTATTTACTTTTTATGAAATTTTATCCAATGTTTGCTCTTTTTCTGTTTTATTATTATTACTATTATTTTAACAAATCGAAATTATTTTTTTAGTTTACAATAAATACAAAAATAAAACAAAATTTATGTAAATAAAAAAATATGTTTTTTTATTAAAAAAACGAAAAATAGACTGAATATAATTTAAATTTTTCCAAATCAATGTAAATTAAAATCGAATTCATAAATAATTGAATACCAAAATTCATTGATTTGATAATTTTTTTAATCAATATTTAAAAAATAATCAATAAAAAAATTTATTGACTTGATAATTATTTTAATTAAAACTAAAAAGAAAATCAACAAAGTTTTTAATTAAAATTTTTAAATTTTTCGACAAAAACATTTATCAAATCAAAAAAAGGTTTGTTGAAAATTTTTAAAATTTCAAATAATATATTTATTAAATCAATAAAAACTTTTGTTGAAAGTTTTAAAAATTTCAAATAATATTTGTGTTGAATCAATAAAAACTTTTGTTGACAATTTCTAAAAATTTCAATTAATATGTTCATTGAATATGCTATTTTTTTAATTGAAAATATTTTCAATAAACGTCTGTGGTTTTTAGTTATTGAATCTACGTAAATGTTTATTACAGTAATTTTAAATAATTTTTTAATTGAATATGGGGTTTTTTAATCAAAACTAAATTTTTTTCTGTGTGTGAAGTATCTAAAACTACGCAGGTAAGGTCAAAATATTGTTTTGGTTATAATTGTCAAGTACCATTAAAAGCAACAATGTATAGTAGTAGACTACTTAAGGTTACCTCATTGTATTGACACGACAACGATGTAGTATGTTTTGGTGGTATATACGATCATTTGATTTAAAAAAGTTAGTCAGTCGACAAACACCGTTGAGGTAAGACATAATAGGTGGTTTTACTGCTTTCATTGTCTTTCGTCAAATAGTGTTGATAGTCTTTCATGATGGTGGTTTTACTGCCTTCATTCGGACTGGTATAATTGTGAGATATTGTGGAACTACTGCTCCGTCTCATAATACTCACTTCTAAGGAAAGTTTAGACTGTCGAAACCGTGGGTGGATGGTTTTACTGACACCCTAAGTTTAGAGTATTTGTTGGGGGCAATTGGGTCATCGTGATTTTATTGCGGTCTCTCTTTGTCATTCAAACCATCGACACACTATAGCTATGCCTGGTACTGTGAACAGGTGGAGAGTATTATACCACATTCGTAGTTCGTCGTGTTTTGTTTTGGAGTTTCTTCTCCCTGTCTTACCCTTGTGTCCGCTGTCGACAACTCATTGGCAATTGACCAAGTTTAAGTCACATCCCAAAAACGTGGCCTAAGCGCATTAACTCCTGATCATACCTGGGACTTTTCATTGCCATTTAAATTTCATTACCATTTGTTGACACTAATTCAAATGAAAAAAATTTCATTGCCATGTAATGGTAATGAAATTTTTTCCATTAAAAATTTCATTACTAATGGTAATAAAATAGCACAAATGCATAAAATAACTAATTATAATTGATTGAAAAATCATTTGTTTACAAAAAATTTATACGATTTAAAAATTATTAAAGTAGCTTTATACGGAAAATAATAATAAAAAAATATTAAATATACAAATATAAACACTAAAAAATAAATATTAACATAAGTATTAAAACGAAAAAGGTCGATTAATAATGGTAATGTTTTCTTTTAATTTCTACATTAGTAATGGTAATGAAATTCAAAAACATTGTCATTAATCAATGAAATAAAATTCTAAAATCAATGCCATTAATTCAAACAATGGTAATGAAATTTTTTTCATTACAATTTTTATTAATGTAATGGTAATGAAATATTCAATTAATTAGTCCAATCAATGCATTAGTCCCATGTATGCTACTGGTGAACTCTACTTCTTTCGGTTTTTAACGTTTTTATTTCTTCTTTCAAGGATTCATTTTCCAGCTTAAGTATACCAACTTTTGAGCAACAGTCTTACATTGTGTCATCAATGTCATCCTTTGTAGTTAAATTATTAAATTTGTTATCCAACACAGTTTGTTTAGACGTATGGATAGTTTGAACAATATCCGATATATGCATATTTCCGGGTAGACTAATGGCTTGTTGAGTTACCATTGTTACCGGCGATAAATCAGAAAATCATCCCTTTGGTGTTTGAGCTGTATATAATATGGCCAATTTTCTGTCTTTTGTTATCATACTTTGTGGCATATTCGGTAATTTATTTTTGTTTTGTTTAGTGTACAGGATTTTCTAGCATCCCTAGGGTATACAATGTTTTCTGTTTATATAGCGATTTGATTAATACAGATTTTTAAGACATCCCTAAGGTATGCAATTCTTTTTAATATTGACGTTTTAATTGTAATTACATTAATACAAAACATACTTGAAAATTTTTCATTACCATTAGTTGACACAAATGCAAATGAAAAAAATTTCATTGCAATTTAATGGTATTGAAATTTTTTCAACTAAAAAATTTCATTACTAATGGTAATGAAATAGCACAAATGCATAAAAAAACAATTATAATGAAAAATATTTTTTTTACCATAATATGTTTACGATTTTAAAATTATCAAAGTAGCTTTATACAAAAAAGAATAAAACAAAATATAAAATATCCAAATATTAATCCACATAAATAAATAATAACATAAATATTAAATGATAGTTAATAATGCTAATGTTTTCTTTTAATTAGTGCATTAGTAATGGCAATGAAACTTATTTCATTAGAATTGTTATCAATGTAATGGTGGAAATCATCAATTAATTGGTCCAATCAATGCATTAGTCCCAAGAATGATCCAAAAACGAGCTTACGTTCCATATTACTGGTAATATCAAAAATTTTAAAATGTTTATTTAAAATTGACTCCACAAAATAATCCACATAACAACCCTGTAGGTAGCCTTGTCAACAAAGCGTCTACACTTTTTACATTTCTTTTTTTGGTGACATTGTTAACAAAACGTCTACTACACTTGACATTCCTTTCTTTGCAGCTACAAAGCTGTGCTTCTTGTCCATAGCTGCTTGCAAAATTAATGTTTTTAATAAAAATATAATGAAAAGTGAATTTCGAATATGCATATAATTTGAACAAAATATAAAATGAGCAAAAGCAATGACAAAAGACTTGTGAAAATACAATCAATTTTGTATAAAAATAACGAGAAAGAGGCAACTCTAGACATTTTACGGAGCTATGGAAGATTTTGTACAGTCTTATAAAAAATTTCATTAATAAAATATCTAATTTTCCGAAATAAATGCACCTGTTTAAGCTTCCTGGTGTGGAAACCTAGTAAAAAGTTCCAAACGTTTAGACTGGAATTACTAAAATGTACTAGTGAATCTCTGGTTCCAATTTCTACAACTAGTCAATAGTTGTGTAGATTCGCAATGACAAGCACATGTTAAATGTCTATAGCAGAGAGCGTTCTCTGGGGCATAAGTAGTCAGTAGTACTGGCGACAAAGTCAATAGTGAATCACTACAGTTTCACTATCGACATTTCCTTTAGCCACAACAGCTGATTTTGTTTTTCAATGAAACTTTTATTTATATCACTGGTCGACACACTAATACAAACATATTGTTGTCATTGTATGGCTGAGTTGCGTTCCCCCTCTCTTAATGCACTGAAAGAAATGTGTTTGTAATTTTCCTTAAGTTATGTATAAACAAAAAAAAAAGCATAACAAAAAATTAACGGAAGCAAATAAAAAAAACAACAAAACACAAAACACAAGAAACCAAAAAGCATTGTTTTTATTAAATAATTTAAAAAAACAATGACAATTTTCCCCCATTCATTCAATTGATTCCTATTTGTTATTATATAAAAGCCTTTAAAGATCTAAGTAGTTTCTAAGTAAAAGCGTAGTTTCTAAGTAAATTAAATCCTTACAAATAAATGTTAATGGTTTTCATCGAATTAAAAACAATGTTTTCTCTGGGTATGAATCTAGTAAGTTTAAATAGTTTTTGTTTATAAACAATTAAATCCAATTTATATTTTTTAATTTTATATACACTCCGCATCATAACTATAGCCACATTGCATTTTTCGGTTTATTTAATGTTCAAGAAGTATTTTTATGAAACCTATTATGGTATATTACAGTGTTATAACAGTTCTCTTGTTTTTGAAGATTCGAGCCATGAGCTGTTTGAGAAAATTGAGAAAACGGCGACCTATAACTGTATTTCTCAGTGTTTCATAACTATAGCCACATTTCAATAAAATCAGTTGAAATGAGTGCAAGTCAAAGTTTCGTGGCCAAATTAATTGTTTTTTTTGGTAAAATTCGTTCCTTTATTAATTTTTAAACAAAATGCCACGTGGTAAATTTTTAAATGAAGTCGAAAAAGGCAAAATTTTAGCCTTTTTAGAAAGTGGTTTAAGTTATCGCGAAATTGGAGGAAAATTTAAGCGATATTACAAAGTTATCCGAAATTTTGTAAAAAATAAAAGTGGATACGGGATGAACAAAACAGGGGGTCCAAAAAAAAAGCTATCTGATAAAGACCAACGCCGTATTATTAACGCTTGTAGCAATTCTATGAAAAGTCTTTCGCAGATTGGTAATGAATGCGGCTTGAATGTGTCCAATTCTACAATAAGTAGAGTCTTAAAGGAGTCTGGAACGAGGAGACAAAAGCTAATGACAATGCCAAAACAGCTACCTCGTCACAAACAAGCTCGACTAGAGTTTGCAAAAACAAATTTCCAAACCAACTGAAACAAGGTAAGTTTAAAGATTTCTTTTTTTTCGATTTTTCTTATCTTTTGTTTTTTTCTATATTTTATATTTTAGGTAATTTTTTCCGATGAGAAAAACTTCAATCTTGATGGTCCAGATTGTTTCAACAGTTACTGGAGAGATCTACGGAAGGAACCACGATATTTCTCAAAACGGAATTTCGGCGGCAGTTCCTCAATGGTCTGGGGAGCATTTCGCAGAGACGGTATGCTTGATTTGGCATTTCCTTGCACTCGTATGAATTCGTTGGAGTACGTTGGAGTTCTAGAGGACAAATTGGTGCCATTTATTGAAAGTTCGAACACTGAGGGCCTAATTTTTCAGCAGGACAACGCTTCAGTCCATAAAAGTCATCATACGCAAAACTGGTTGGAGTCTAAAAATATTAAAACTATGGACTGGCCCGCCTGCTCTCCAGATCAAAACCCAATCGAAAATATTTGGGTAATATTGGCCCGCCGTCTTTATGCACAAAACCGCCAATATCAAAGTGTATTTGACTTAAAAGAAGCAGTTATCGATAAATGGCGGTCAATTAATGAAGAAATACGGACAAATTGGGTATGAGTATGCCCGACAGAATTTTTGAACTTATTCAAAATAAAGGAGGCCCTACCCATTATTAATTAACTTTTTTTTAATTTAAGTTTTGTTTTTTAACGTGAATTTTGTTAATTTTGGTAAAGTGCGGCTATAGTTATGAAACATCAATAACTAGAAAAATGCACTATTTTACTAAAACTACAATGAATAAATTAATTTTTTTTGTTGAATAATATATTTTTTTTATTATTTTCTTGTGTATGGTAACTTAATAGGTCCGATTTCTTTTTTTAAACTCATATACCAACTAAATCGAAGGTGCGGCTAGTTATGATGTGGAGTGTATATTATAAAAATATAAATCGAATTTATGATTTTTCCTTAAAAACTCAAGTCCCAAAAACGTATAAGTATTTTAGTTATAAGCTCTTTAAGAGCGAACTAATCAATATTGATTATATACATGTAATTAAAGGCTGTTGCAATGCCTATCTATTCATCATATTATTAAAATTTTTTTAAATCCCAAAAACGTATAACTGTTTTAGTTATAAATTCTAATTAATCAACGGTAATTGCAATGTCTGTATATTTCTCACATAAAATTTTTAAAAATTAAAAACATTTTTAGCTTAAAAAACTTAAAACGACAATTAAACAATATTGACAATTCAACATTGATTAAAGGTAATTGCATTCTCTATCCAACTATAACTTTAACTTTATTTATATAGTTGTTGATTCAAATGTAAATCTTACCCTTCAATGCCTCCGAAGTGAAAATAAAACTGCAGATGAGTTCGATATGTGCGCAAAATACGGGTTTCAACAAATGGCAGATTCCAAATCAACAGCAATACAAAAAACTATTTTTTTAATTAAAATTGTATAAAATTTTGTGGATTGAAATTGACTTCAGCCTTAAATATAACGATGCCAAGGATTTAAAATTAAAACGGCTTTGTTATGAAAAAGGCTATTGCATATTCTAAACACTAAAGTGAATTATGCTTCAGTTTCAAGGAAAATGCTGTAACTAACATCGTCTGATGAAGGTAATAATTTATAATTTTTAAATTTGTATTAAAATTGCAACATTTGATATTATTTCAGAATCAAAAATCCGCCGCAGCAGAAAGTAATGACTGACGAAAGCGGATCAAAAATAAGAAAAAAGTTTTCCATTCAAGATTCTCAGGAATCGTTTGCCATAGTCGCGAGCACTGAAGAAGAACTCACAATAAAATTAAATCTCCTTAAAGTTTTAAATCTTAATATAAATTTTATGTGTCAATGGAATAAAATAAGATTTTTTAAATTATTTCACACTACTTAATGTATTTTAAGTGAGTTAAGAAAACTTTTTTAAAAAGTTAGTCTAATATATTAAAAACGAACCTATGTGTATTTACTTTTTATGAAATTTTATCCAATGTTTGCTCTTTTTCTGTTTTATTATTATTACTATTATTTTAACAAATCGAAATTATTTTTTTAGTTTACAATAAATACAAAAATAAAACAAAATTTATGTAAATAAAAAAATATGTTTTTTTATTAAAAAAACGAAAAATAGACTGAATATAATTTAAATTTTTCCAAATCAATGTAAATTAAAATCGAATTCATAAATAATTGAATACCAAAATTCATTGATTTGATAATTTTTTTAATCAATATTTAAAAAATAATCAATAAAAAAATTTATTGACTTGATAATTATTTTAATTAAAACTAAAAAGAAAATCAACAAAGTTTTTAATTAAAATTTTTAAATTTTTCGACAAAAACATTTATCAAATCAAAAAAAGGTTTGTTGAAAATTTTTAAAATTTCAAATAATATATTTATTAAATCAATAAAAACTTTTGTTGAAAAAAATTAAAAATTTCAAATAATATTTGTGTTGAATCAATAAAAACTTTTGTTGACAATTTCTAAAAATTTCAATTAATATGTTCATTGAATATGCTATTTTTTTAATTGAAAATATTTTCAATAAACGTCTGTGGTTTTTAGTTATTGAATCTACGTAAATGTTTACTACAGTAATTTTAAATAATTTTTTAATTGAATATGGGGTTTTTTAATCAAAACTAAATTTTTTTCTGTGTGTGAAGTATCTAAAACTACGCAGGTAAGGTCAAAATATTGTTTTGGTTATAATTGTCAAGTACCATTAAAAGCAACAATGTATAGTAGTAGACTACTTAAGGTTACCTCATTGTATTGACACGACAACGATGTAGTATGTTTTGGTGGTATATACGATCATTTGATTTAAAAAAGTTAAGGGCTAACTATATTATACTTTTGCTAACTTAAGCTACTGTCAAAAATTAACGAAAAGTCTGTCAAATGCTTAATCAACTTATTGAAGACTTTTGGGTGGCTACAATGTACTTTTTAAACTTAAATACTTACTACACTTAGTTGCAAATATTTGTACTTTTGCAAAAACTGTTTTCTTCTTATATTTCCAAAATATATGTATCTTTTCGAAAAATATTATTTAATGTGTTCAATTTACAAATATTTTACAATTAACAAGTAAATATATATTAATTTTAAATAATTAAAAGAAATAAATGAAAACATAAATAAAAAAGTACTAAAAAATGCAACAGTGCTTGCATCTCAATCGAAAAACAAATACAAAACCCACCCCTTTTGTTATACATGCACGTTTGTTTTTTAACATTTTCAATTAAATTTTCTATAAAAATATTTTTCGCGTACATTGCAATTTGTTTTTTTTTCATAAACAGTTTTTCTAAAAACACATGATTCCTTAAGTAAAGTGCGGTCAGTTTCGCTGTTTGCTTAAGCAAATGACACTTGACGAAACTTAACGAAAAGTTTGTAAAGTACAATATAGTCATACACATTTGATTACATGTATTCGCACATTTGCTTAAGCTAGCAAAAGTATAATATAGTTAGCTCTTTAGTCAGTCGAC
This sequence comes from Eustalomyia histrio, assembly GCA_949748255.1. Classification (NCBI taxonomy): domain Eukaryota; kingdom Metazoa; phylum Arthropoda; class Insecta; order Diptera; family Anthomyiidae; genus Eustalomyia; species Eustalomyia histrio. The sequence continues at coordinate 167,626,514 of OX456523.1, read as the reverse complement.
AAACAACGTTGAGGTAAGACATAATAGGTGGTTTTACTGCTTTCATTGTCTTTCGTCAAATAGTGTTGATAGTCTTTCATGATGGTGGTTTTACTGCCTTCATTCGGACTGGTATAATTGTGAGATATTGTGGAACTACTGCTCCGTCTCATAATACTCACTTCTAAGGAGAGTTTAGACTGTCGAAACCGTGGGTGGATGGTTTTACTGACACCCTAAGTTTAGAGTATTTGTTGGGGGCAATTGGGTCATCGTGATTTTATTGCGGTCTCTCTTTGTCATTCAAACCATCGACACACTATAGCTATGCCTGGTACTGTGAACAGGTGGAGAGTATTATACCACATTCGTAGTTCGTCGTGTTTTGTTTTGGAGTTTCTTCTCCCTGTCTTACCCTTGTGTCCGCTGTCGACAACTCATTGGCAATTGTCGTGAATACGTGTCGAAGTCGTCAAAATAAAGAAATTATAAAAAAAAAATTACAAACATAAATAAAATTATAACGTTTTTATAAAAAAATAGAAAACATTTGTTATCTCTCTTGGAAAAAAATAAATAATTGTAATGCACCCTGGACGACCGTGAGTCTTACCCTAGCGAGAGGTGGAAAACACTTAAAATAAAGCACAATACAAGCAAAATTTAAAGTACTTTCATAATTATTGTCACCTATTTTGAATTTTAAGAAGTTATTTTGCTTGAATTTTTTGGTTTCTTTATTTATTAATTTTTCATGTTTTTTCTTTAAGTTTATTTACATTTCTCATTTGTACTCTGTATGTTTGACATTTATTTGAGTTTCATTTCAAAATGCGGGAATATAATAGGCGAAAATTTTGAATATAACTGCCTTGAAAAATATATAGAAACAAAAAATTAATTAATAAAACTTTTTCAAACTTTTTATTATAAGCTATCAAGGTATATCGAATTTAAATAAATATTTTAGTTGCAATTGGAATTATACCTAAATCACAAATAAATACAACTAGTTTTTGTATTAAATTTTATTATTTTTAAAATTTGCTGTACAAATTTTTGTTATATTTTTTTGGTCTATATAAGATATTTTCAAAAATAATACCGTTTAAAAAAATTCGTACACAGTGACGTTTTTTTTAACAAACGTTCTTTTTCACTTTTTTTTTATAACAAAACATGAAAAGTCCTTTGATCTAATACCACTTGTTGTGGTTTATGATAAGCAAAAAACTCCTTGCTATTTACATGAAAAAGTAATCCTAATATTCCCAAAACTTTTAAATGAGCAAAAAAGCATGTTTTGTTCTGCGACTATTCATATGTGATAACATATGATTAGTTATGGCTTGTGTGATACACTTTATGGACAGATCTGACCAAATATAGCGCCAGATCTGTTCATATCTAAAGGTATCTGGAAACTTTGTCGATTTTTGTGGCCAGATATGAGCAATTATTACCATCTGGTGCCAGATTTGTTACATCTAATACAAGATTGTAGCCATTTGAGCAAAATTAAAATGTATATAAAAATAAAGGTGTTTGTTTTACTTTCTTATTAAATTTAATAATATCCAGAGCAAATTTGACCTGATTATATACGGTGCGTCAAATCTGTCTAGATTTGATCAGATCTAATTAGATCTATTGTAATAAAATCTGTTCAGATCTGACCTTTTTTAAACCGGTTTAAAAAAAACGAAAAAAATAAAAATTGTATTATATCAAGTAAAAGTCTTTTTTCCTGCTAACGAGAATGTCGCAGGCGTATATTCTTTTTTAAATTTTGTTAGCTAAATTTAAAAAAAAAAAAACTCTAAAAGAATTATTACTACTTCTACTGTCATACTTACTGTGCGGACGTGTATTCAGAGGCTCTAGGAAATAGCCAGTCTAAACCGCAATGTACAGTGCCGATTATTTTGAAAACCCAAGCCCAGCCAATTTTACGAAGGCCAAATTGTGTCGGGATTAACACACATTTTTACAATTTAATTTTCATCAAAACTCCAAAACTTTTTAATTGTTGGAAATTGATCTTAGTCAATTGTAACTTAATACCCAATTGATAGAAAAAGCCACTTAAAAGAACATAAACAAAACAAAAAAACATCAAAATCAAAACTGTTTCTCTGGCGAAATAGGGTGTTGTTATTTTTTGGTGAGTGGCAGTGGTCAGTTTCGTTTAGTATAGTAGGTGGGTGGTTGTCTTAGATAATACGTTATATCGTGATGATTACGGAGGTAATTGAATAAGGTTCGTTAAGTTGTATTTTGGTGGTTGTTGTACTGTGTAAAAGACACACCACATTCATTTCTGATAGGAAATTTTGAACTTCGGTGACGAAGAACCTAAACTTCCAAATACACCTGCCAACAATTTATCCTTATTTAGAATAAATAAATTTGGAGCAACTGGAGCAATCAAATATGGAACTCGCTGAGAGAATTAAAGAATTGGAAAAAAAGAAAGGAAAAAAAAACTCTGCAATTATGAATGAAAATAATGATGATAATATCGAAAAAGAAACAACCAAATTTAACAAAGAAGAACTGGCTGCATCGACCAATTGGATTATCCAGAAAAGCAGAAATAATAAGAAAAAAGGTTCAAAAAAACACAAAGCTGTAGCTAACACTGAAAACACTGGAACAAATAATCAGAAAAATGCTGAAAAGAAACAACAAATAACGAAAACAGCTTACAGGGGGCAAACATACATGATTTTCAATAATTTTACTCAGAATTAAAAAAAATAATTCAAAACCATTTTTTAATAAAACTATTAAGAGGAAACTCTTATAAAGTTAGTACATTTAATCGTGATGATTACAGAAACGTTACAAAGGAACTAAATAAGCACGAAATTAGTTGGTATAGTAATAAAAATAAGAATGATAAGAATCTTCAATTAAAAGATCATACTGCAATTGAAGCTATAAATAAATATAAAACAGTAAACCACTTAATATGTTTATATTAACGTTTGATTCTTCTGAAGACATCAACAAAATTTATGAGCTTAAAAGTATTCTAAATATACCCAGCAAAATAAGAGCTGAGGAAGAAGTAGTTAAACACTACATCTACTGAACACGAAGTTGTGAAAATTTCGGTGAATCATGATTTTAACATTGGCGTGTCATTGGGAGGAAGTAGTTTGTTTCGGTGCTATGAAAAATCGACGAGCAGATTGACTTTTGCATTAGTTTACGGAAGTTGTTAAATATAGGGACTACAAAATATAGGGAGTGGCTTTTTTTAAGTTAAAAATGTGATTTTGAACACGCCAAGAATTATCATTTCGACCAGGACAAAGTGAATATCACTGGTATGCAAAATATGTTTTCACTAAGGCATTTAATGAGTGCAGGAATTAACCATTTATGGACCAACTAAATAATTGTTTTTTTCCTATTAGGGGTTAATATCAACATTTTGGAAGTTGTTTAAAATGTCTTCTTACAAATCGAAAAATTTGCACTATTAACTTCTTTGGATGTTCTGAAAAAGAGATTCGTAAAGAATAACATCCATTTTATTTTGCTGGATAATGATTAAATTTGAACCACTTAAACATCAAAAACTTATCCCACAATGCAAAACTTGTCAAGGTTTGGGACATACTAGAAATTATTGTAACAGCAACCAAGATGCATTAAATGTACTGTAAAGGATATGAGATAAAGCTATAAAAAGGCGATCAAATATAGATAATGAATACCAACAAAATAATGTACAACAGCACCACCAACAAATCCATAGTTACCAAATATACAACAACCAAAATACCCCACAAATTTATCAACAAAACCTAAACTAACAAAACCGAGATTATCATCAAAACACTGTTCGTAGTCACCAACAAAATCACAATTTTCAAAATACTGCCTTACAAAATCAAAACAAATTTCAAAATTAACCATCGATGTCATTTGCTGATGCTGCAAAAAATTCAATTATTAATTCCGATAACAATGCCTTGTCACAAATTTTAGATAGATTAAATCAACAAGAAATGTTAATTAAATCAATCCCAATAAACATTATTTGGAGCTAAACATTGTTGTTACGGGATTTTGTCCGAGCGCCCAGTTTTTACAAGACTTATAACATTAAATTCATAAGCACAAATGTATTAAATTAAATCTTCTTTATTGTATGAATTTGATATGTTTAAATTCCTGGTTAAAATACAATTTTTGTTATAAATATAAAGAAATACAAAAATTTATTATTTATACATACTTTTTTGGTATAAAAACCCAGCGCGAAATTATACATATATTTTTAAAAAATTTCTTCACAAAAAACGAGATGAGTGTGATACTGAATGACAAATAACAATGGCTGTACAATTAGTCGACAATTTAAGACATAAAAAAAATGCGCTAAATACAGCTTGGGATTTTTATGACTTTTGACATTACGTTACTTGACAATTAGATATAACAAAAAAGAAACAAATCGATAAATATATTACACAAGTAAATTGATATCGAACTGGGTGACAGTGGCGGTAACACCCTCCCGCAGTATGGCAAGAAGAACCTTCGCCGCCCTACTCCTTATCTTGAGCCACGTCCAGAATAGCCAACTTCACTACAGGTCTTTCTAACACACCACAATTCGTCTTTATTTTGGCACTCCGAACCTGGCCATCATTAGCAACTGTAGTCTGCAACACCTTTCCTCTAGGCCACACATTGCGTGGACTCGTAGGGTCAACCACAACCACCAAATCACCCACACTTAAAGGCTTAGATTTTTCAAACCCTTTTGTTCTACATGTAAGCGATGGTAAATATTCAACCAACCATTTTTTCCAAAATTGTTGTGCGTATTGCTGAGAACACAACCAGCTGGTTTTGAGAACCAGACCACTGTCATTATAATCAGCAAGCGGCTTCATACCATTTGAACATCCTAACAACAAATGGTTCGGAGTGAGCGCCTCTTGATTTTCATCGTCTACTGGCACGTAGGTTAAGGGCCGAGAATTTATAATATTTTCTACTTCAGACATCATGCTACGAAGTGTTTCATCATTTGGAGATCTTGATGGCATTTTCTTGTATAAAACGGTTTTAATAGAACGTACCATGCGTTCCCATACGCCTCCCATATGGGGGGCAGCAGGGGGATTGAAGTTCCATTTTGTAGTAGATGTTGTGAATTTTCGAATGAATTCATTAGAATCAACATCCTTTATGGCTTCTCGTAACTCACGTTCTGCCCCCACGAAATTAGTTCCATTATCACTAAAAAATTCTCTTGGAGTGCCGCGTCTGGCCATGAAATTCCGGATTGCTAAAATACATGAGCTGGTGGTTAATGAATAGACGATCTCAACATGTACAGCACGAATCGTTAAACAAGTAAATAAAGCTCCATATCTTTTCTCTTTATGACGATTGACGGTTACTAAAATTGGGCCAAAAAAATCAAGACCGGTAAATGTAAACGGGGCAACAAATGCTGATAATCGAGCTCTTGGAAGCTTTGCCATTTGTGGATAAATTGGTTTAGGTTTTAATACTTTACACATCTGGCAACCATGAATTACTTTTTTAAAAACCGTTCTTAGCCGAGGCACATAATATTTCTGGCGGATCTCATTTATAGCAGTTTCATGATTTCCATGGTGGTATCGGGTGTGAAAGTGCATTATTAAAAGCATGGTTATATAGCTTTGTTTCGGCATAATAGCAGGGTGTTTCATTTCATACGGAACATTAGCATTATCAATTCTACCATCGATACGTATAACATCATGTTCATCTAAACAAGCAGACAATTTGTAAATAGAACTGCTTTTGTTTAGTTTAGCTTCTCTTTTTAACGTTATTATTTCATCTAAATATACCTCCTTCTGAGCCTGCTTTACCAGAATGGTTTCTGCCATTTTCAATTCATCTTGAGATAAACCATTTTGAATTTCTACTTTACGGCTTCTAAGTTTGTTTACAAAATGTACTACATAAGCAATTGCCCTTAAACCTCTACGCCACTGTGAAAAACGCTTGATATTTAACAAATAATCACATTGATGAACAAAAAATAAATGATGTCTTAACTCACAGTCAGTATTAGTATCTAAACCATAATCTAACGGCCATGTACTCTCATGTTGTTTTAGAAAATCAGGACCGTTTTGCCAACGACTGTTGTTAGATAAATCCGGACCCGCTTTAGGCCACTTGGTTGCTTCATCCGCGACATTCAATTTACCAGAAATCCATTTCCAATCGTTTAGCTTTGTCGTATCAAGAATCTCGCTAACGCGAAATGCTACAAATTGGTGGTATTTTCGATGATCTGACCGTAGCCAACTTAAAACCGTTTTGGAGTCCGACCAAAATATTTTCTGGCTAATTTTTATTGTTGTACTATCAGAAATGCTGTTGGCAAAACGAGATGCAATCAAAGCTGCCATTAGCTCTAAGCGAGGAATAGATGTTATTCTCAAAGGTGCAACTCTTGTCTTCGATCCAACTAGAGAAACAACAACATTACTACCATTTAAAATTCTAAAATACGCTACTGCTGCATAACCGTTTTCACTGGCATCTGCAAATGTATGTAATTGAACATCCAGGTTGTTGTAAGTTTTAAAAGTTTGAGGGTAACACCGAGGTATTTTAATATTTTGAATTTCTGGTAAAAATGACAACCATTTTGACCATTTTATCATCTGAGGGGGTTGTATTTCTTCATCCCACCCTACTCCACTTCTCCATACCTCTTGTAAAACTATTTTTAAGTACATAAGGTAATGGCCAATAAGGCCTAAAGGGTCATATATTGTCATTAAAATCTTCAACAATTGTCGTTTCGTAGGGATTTTATTTCCAACAAATAATTCGCTAGAAAGTATACATGGCGAAAGTTTAAAAGTAAAAGAATCATCAATAACTTTCCAAAAAACCCCAAGCACTTTATCAGCATCTAACTCATTGCCTAAATTAAGACATTTTTGATGGGAATTTTCGCTTCCACTTAATGTTTTTAAAACATCTTTTTTATTACATAGCCAATTCCTAATATTAAATCCTGCTTTACTATGAATATACTTAACGTCTGATGCTAGACTAATTGCTTCTTCAACAGTATCTACTGAATCTAAAAAATCGTCCACATAATGATTTTGTATTATAGCGGCAGCTGCAATAGGATACTTTTCCTTAAATTTGTCTGCATTCAAATTTTTTACGTACTGTGATATGCATGGTGCGCATGAGGCACCAAATATCATCACGTTCATAGCATAGACATCGGGCTCATTACAGTTGGTATTACGCCACAAAAATCGTTGAACATTACGATCCTCTTTTTTAATAAAAATTTGGTGAAACATCTGTTCGATATCGCCACAAATCGCGACGGTTTTTTGACGAAAACGTATAAGAATGGAAGGCAACGAAGACAACAAATCAGGGCCTTTCATAAGTACAGAATTAAGCGATACGCCATGAGATTTTGCAGCTGCATCCCACACAATTCTGGATTTGCCTGGTTTATTTTTATTAAAAACGGGAAATATCGGTAAATACCATACTCTTTCTTTTTCACCTGACTCTAAATCAATTTTATCAACTTTTGTAATAAAACCTTTTGAAATGTATTCGGAAATAGTTTTATTAAAAATATCATTTAAACTGCTGTCATTTTTTAACCTTTTTTCTAAGCACAAAAATCTCTTTTTAGCCATATCATAGCTGTTTGGCATTACTACATCTTCATTCCGCCACAATAACGATGTTTCATAATGTCCATCTGATCTTTGTTCAGTGTATTTATTTAAAATAGAAATGGCTTTCTCATCATCTTTACTCATTATTGTTGTCGTATTATTTATGCCCGAAGTTTCCAAGCAGTAGAAACTTTTCATTAAATCATATAATTTTGTATCATTACATTCGCTTATGTGGCAATGGTGATACTCTATAAGTGAGTTTCTTTGCGTAGCACCGTATACCAGCCAACCAAGACGGGTACGAATTGCTGTGGGTTCGTTGATTCTACCTTCTCTGACACGTTTATAAACGCATAATCTTGAGTTATTTAAACCAATAAGTAACCGAGGAGCAGCATCGACATAGCTTTCTATAGGAAGCCCTTTCAAATATTGAAAATGTTTTCTTAGTTCTTCAACATTTAGAGTTTGTTTTGGCAGTGATAGATGTTTAACTGTTCGAACATCGGCTGTAAATAATTTTTTATTAGGACCAGACAAGTTAACGGTAATTCGATGAGAATTCTCTTCATTACGTTCAACATTTCCAGTCCATTTGAGGCATAAAGGTTCAGCAGTTCCTGAAAGACCTAAATCATTTACAATTTTTTCATCAATTAAACTTGTTGATGATCCATCATCTATAAATGCAAACGTATTTATAAATTTATTTTCATTACCACAAATTGTTATGGGTATAATTTTAAGCAAATTATTGCAACTCGAAACACTGTGCGTATTACAGCTGTGTGTTTGATTGTTTTCAAATGTGTTTTTATCCAATTCTTTTAAAGTTGATGTTTCTCTTTTATTAGCTTCTTCGTTTGGTTTATGCAAAAGGTAATGATGTTTAAATTGACAATTATCAATACCACATACGTTGTTGTTGTTGCAGATTCCAAAATGTTTACGAAGGCATTGTTTACATAGTTTAAATTCCCTCACAATATTCCATTTCTCTGTTCGATCAGCTTCTTTGAATTTTTTACAACTCCCAACATTGTTGCAGTCACCACCACACACTATGCAGTTTTTTCTATTTTGTTCTGTGTGCGTGTGTATAAAAACATTTTTTTGCCTACTGCGTGAGAGATGCTCTGCGGTAGAGACTAAATGACTCTCAATATTTACACTACTTGCAGAAACACCAATGTCAAAAATCCAATTGGAAAAGTCTGAGAGATTTACTTTTTTGTTTTGTTTTGATAAATTCATTTTGTATGTACCCCAATTAATTTGAAAATAAGAAGGCAATTTAGATATTAATTCTTGCAATAAAGACGAGTTATTTAACTCATCAAGAAGACCACAGGCTTCTATTGTTGCTTGAAGACCTTTTATTTGTACAGCAAATGAGGTAATTGTATCCAGTTTATTAGGATTAATTGTTGGTAAAGAACGTATTTTCATTTTTAGCGAATGCAAAATTTTTTCTGGCTGTCCATACAAAAGTTTCAGTGTTGAAATTGCAGGTGGAACGCAGGACGGATGAATTAAAATATGCTGGACTGCAGACGGATTAAATTTTCAGCATCTGTTAAACCGCAAACTGTTGTGGACCAGTCGTAGGTGGAACTGAATAGTGGCCATTCCTCTGGGTTCCCTCCAAATGCTGGCAAATCTTTTGGCACCGTTTGTCTTGCATTAATTTGCTGATGTGTTAAATTGGGGTTGATGCTACCGCGTGGAATAGATGAAATCGATGGTAAAAAACTATCATTAACAAGTGCCTGTGATGAAAAATTGGGTTGTGCTGTTGTTGTTGTTGGCGGTGCAGCAGTTGAGTTAATAAGGGTGGTTGTGTTATTATGAAAAGTTGAATTTAAAGAAACATGTGGTGATTTCTTCTGAAAATTATTTTGTACAGCATCTACAGGCAAATTACTTGATTGAGTTGTAATTGGACAATGATTTGTACTGGTAGTAGTAAAAGTTGTACTATAATTTTTTGTTGAAGTCGTTGGTTTGTTTACATCAATATGAGCTGGTAAAGCAAAAAAGGTAGTTTCTGATAAATTTGGTAGATTAGATGTAAAATCTCCAGCATTGTTGATTGCAGGTTCTGGTTGATTGTTTAACCATTCATGGACAGATCTGACACTGATGGAATTGGTGTCATCAATTTCTTCTTCAGCTTGCTGCAATAGTTGATATTTTTGTTTCAAAAATTCACGATCTCGTTCTATAGATAACTGTCTTTCCTCTTCAAGTCGTTGAAGTTCTATATTTCTTTTCCGGACAATTGAATTTATTGAGGAATTGGAAGCGTTGCTACGATGACTACTAACAGATTTTGGTGAATCGGGAAACTCAACTCGTTTAGAGCAATCATTACACGTAAATGTTTGTTGGTTAATTGGTATTTTAGCACAATCATAGTGGAAGCTTTTGTGGCATTTACTGCAATATATGGATTGAGTACCAGTCGGCTTATTACATGTAGAGCAATTATCAAAAGGTTGTAAGTTTGTGGCATGTTCATTTTGTTGTCGTTGTAATGGTTGACCCTGAAAAGAATGTTTACTCATTTTTATGACTTACTTTTTAGGTTGCTGCCAAATGAGGGGTGATTTTTCTGTGTATGTAAAGTTGAACGGCTGCCGGTAACTTAAAAACTGAATTTGAGGTTATGTTATAAAACAGCAGAAGCTAACACACAATTTTGAGGTGATTCAATAAATCTTTTTTAAGCAAAAAAGAATTTAAAATTTTTGTTACGGGATTTTGTCCGAGCGCCCAGTTTTTACAAGACTTATAACATTAAATTCATAAGCACAAATGTATTAAATTAAATCTTCTTTATTGTATGAATTTGATATGTTTAAATTCCTGGTTAAAATACAATTTTTGTTATAAATATAAAGAAATACAAAAATTTATTATTTATACATACTTTTTTGGTATAAAAACCCAGCGCGAAATTATACATATATTTTTAAAAAATTTCTTCACAAAAAACGAGATGAGTGTGATACTGAATGACAAATAACAATGGCTGTACAATTAGTCGACAATTTAAGACATAAAAAAAAATGCGCTAAATACAGCTTGGGATTTTTATGACTTTTGACATTACGTTACTTGACAATTAGATATAACAAAAAAGAAACAAATCGATAAATATATTACACAAGTAAATTGATATCGAACTGGGTGACAGTGGCGGTAACAATTGTCCTTGAATTATCCTTTTTCTTATTACAGAAAGATTCTTCAAATTTCTGCGCTTCTTAATAAAGAAGGATTAGTGAAAGAAAGGATTAGTGAAAAAAAAATCGAAAAACAAAAATCAAGATTAAATATACAAAACTAAAATTATACAAACCTATGTATGTTAAAAAGAGTTAATACATTTAACCAAAACCAATAATTTCCGTGTTTTTATGGCTTTGTTTAAGCTTGAAGTTAGGGCTTGGCAACAAGGGTAATTATTATGTTGTTTGAACTTGAATTGAACTCTAATTCAAGGCTTGAATTAAAGTATATTCTCACTGTAATGTTCCACTTGAATTCCAGTGTCCGATTTACTGGAATATGCTATTGAATTAAAGTGTAATTAAAGTATAAATCAGGGCTTGAAATTGAAAAATATGACTTGAATAGCCCTTGATTTCGGCTTTAATTCCAACTAAAATATTTATTGGGATAGAACATCATTTGCCTATATTAGAGCACCGTTCAGAACAATAAATATGTCGCTTAAGATAATACCAACGGCTTAATGAAACACCAAAGAAACTTGAGGTTAATCAGGAAAAAATAGACGTATTGCTTATAACCGGAACACATTTTAGAAATTTTGAAATATATAATGCTATTCATCATAAAAATAACTCAAGAGGAGAAAGTGCAATTATTATCAGTGACTAAAGCGCCAGCGCGATTTTAGCAAAAGCACCTAAATTTTACTGTTTAACAGCAAATTTAAAAACAAAACTAAAGTTTTAACAATCACTATAACTTGAACTGGCATCAATTTACAATACCCAAAAATAAACATTCAAGTGCTTTAAATATTGCTTGTATTGTGCTTTATTTTAAGTGATTTTTTACAGTCAAAATCAAGTTAATACAAATACAAATAATTTGTTTTATGCCTTCCGTTTATTGTCAATATTTTAAAATAAAATTTAAACATTTGATCAAATTTACAATTTTTTTGTGAAGATTTTTTAAAATCTGATTTTTTCCATGAATTTTCACGAAAGGTAAGCCACATTTATTTGGAGCTAAACCCTGTCCTTACATTATCTTTTTTATTATTTCAGAAAGATTCTACAAATTTCTACGCTTCTGAATAAAAGAAGCATGAGTGAAAAAAACATCGAAAAATAAAATTCAAGATTAATTATACTAAACTTAAATTATAAAAATGTATGTATGTATGTTAAAAAAGTTAATAAATTTTACCAAAACCAATCATTTCCGCGTTTTTATGACTTTGTTTAAGCTTGAACTTAGGGCTTAAAAACAAGTATAATTATTATGTTGTTTGAACTTGAATTGAACTGTGATTCAGTATATTCTCACTGCAATGTTCGACTTAAATTCCAGTGTCCGTTTTGCTGGAAAATGCTATTGAAGTAAAGTGTAATTAAATTGAAAAATATGACTTGAATAACACTTGATTTTGGCTTTAATTTTAGCAAAAATATTTATTTGGTAGTAGTAGCATAGTAAAAGTTTATTTTTTGAATACGAATAACCGCACTGAAAATGTCATTGGAAAAGCTTTCAGTTTTAACAGCAATAAAGAATAAAGCGATGAAAGTTAAGCAAACAGCCATTCGCATTACACAAGCAACTTAAAAAACAAAACGAAGAAAGACTAGAAAACAGGCATACAAAATTAAGTAATCGCTTTTTAAAATGCAATCTTTTGAAAAAAAGAGTTACAAAATAAGTTACATACTCGGTATAATGCGTGTGTGTACTGGTATGATATGCTGTGGAAAATTTCATGGATGATCAGTATGTAAAATTTAATTTGTAGTGTGTTGTTATTAGTTATGAAATGTGACGGATAAAAGAAATCATCTTAATCATGACATATTGGAAAACTTTTTACATGCAAATCTGAATTCAAATTTCTTGATGATGCTATATTAGAGCTTGATATTTGTACAGAAGAAAATTCATGAAATATTAAACACAAATTTAAGTTCTTATAATATAAAAATTAAGAAAAAATATATATTTGATTTGAAATGTTTAAATATTAAATGGAATATAATAATATACTATATATTTCTTTTTAATAAATTCAATTAATTATTACAAAAAGATTTTTTTTTGTAAATGCCCAGAAAATGGTTTGTTTCAATCTTTAACTATATAGATTGACATCACTGACCCCCAGCATTTTATATATTTCTGTCCTGCTTTGCAACACAAACAGCTGGTTCAAGTTAAAGCAATTAAATAAAACAAAAACTTCTTAAAACAATGACTGGCTGTTTTCAAAAACTGAAAGTTATTCAATGTCTAGTGCTGGAACTTTTATAAATTAAAGTTAAAAGAAAAACTTCTTAACGAATCACAGTATTTTAAACCCTGATTATTGTTAGGAAAAATATCAAGCATAATGAGAAAGATAAATTAGAATCAGAACAGCTCACAAAATCTGCTGATAACATCAAAATCCAATTTGGGTGAATGTCTACGCTGGAGTGCGAACCTATGTACCAAATTTCAATTTCCCAACTCTTGCGGTTTTAGCAAGTCGTCAAGGGGGAGAATTTTCTCCATTTTTGCCCTTCCCGTTGGATTTTCCAAAATTGATTTCTTAGCTGTTACCTACACTGGAGAAGGAGCCTTTATACCAAATTTCAACTTCCTAGGTCCAGCGGTTTCGCCAAGCTGTTAAAGAGGAGACATTTCATAATTTTAAACCCCATTTTTACCACGCCCCTGGCTAAAATTCTAAAATTTTCAGTGAGTTAGTCCATACTCCAGGTAAAACATATTTAAAATTTCAGGTATCTTCCTATTTCTGTGTGAGCAGGCCTTTAGGGGGGAGATTTCCCCCTTTTTGCCCCTCCCCGTTGGAATTTACAAAAATCCCACCTGGGTGGATGTAAATTAATTTATTTTTTATTTAAAGTTTAAATAAATATTTTTTTGATTCGTTAACTTCTGTTAACGAACCCAACTTTATTTCACAACCTTAAAATAATAACTGCCCAGAATTTACAATTGAAATTTAATAAATACATTTAATTTACTTAGCAAAAACCGCTGACGTTTTGTTTCCCACAATCGGCCATCCATGCACTAGCTGCGAGGTTTAAATGTTGATACGTTTTATTTATTGTAGTTGCCGTAATTCTTTGGATTCGAATTTCGTCTGGGAACTTCTGCTTAGTTTGTTGATTATATTGGCACGTTTTGATTTATTATATTTGTTGTTGTTTTCATTACCGTACTCCAAGTGTTAACTAAGGTGTTGTTGCTATTGTCATAATTTAGGTGTTAACTCCTCCCCCTTTAAATTCGTGCGTCCTCGTATGAATAATTGTCTTTCAGAAAAATGGAAGGTCGTGGATCCTTTTGTTTTTGGAACCTTTTGATGGTGATGACAAGGAGATTTTTGGATTTGTGGATGGTTGATCTTCCTCCGCATTTTCAATATCCTGTTTTGTTTCTGTGGATTTTGTATTATTTTTGGATGAGTTAATTTTGTCATTTCCATTTGTCCTCTTTCTGTTAGCTATGAAGATGATAATAACAATCGATATTATGACCGTCATTACCAGTCCAATGTTGATGGTTAGGTTTATCTTGTTTCGAACTTGTAGTTTCTCGATTATGTGGGAATTGTTGACGTTAACTGCCTCCATCCTTTCCAAAGTTATCACTTGTTCTTGGACACTAGATCTACTTGGTTGTAGTAATGCCGGCAATGGTTTAGTAAGGGTGACCTGAGTTGTTAGGTATGTTTGATTTCTAATCCGTACTGTAGAATTCAGGTGGTGAATTATGAATGTGCCATCTATTTTAATTATTGAGTTATCTATTTCAATTTGTCCTTTGTACTGGTTCAGTAATATCATGTTCTCATCTATTTCCTCCACCGATGCTATGTGCTCGTCGTTCGTTGTTTTGCAGCGTGATGGTTTGCTTTTTAGTAGATTGGGAATGCAGTCAGATTTACTTATGTCTATGATGTTATCAATTTCACAAATACTTAACTTATTATAATTCTTGCAGTCATTTCTTATACCAAATATTTCATTATTACATTTCAGAACATTTTTAAAATTTGTCTTAATTACTTTATTATCTTTCCTTACAGGTCTAATTAGCAAATTGTCACAATTCTCACTATTAGTTGTTGGATATTAACTATGTAAATAATTTCTTTATCATTTGAAGCAACTTTAATTCTTGAAAAATTTAGTAATTCATTTATATTACCAAATGGAATATTATCATTATAAAAAATCTCTCTCAAGGTATTAATTTCGGTGTTAGAAAAAATAAATGAATTTACAATATTGAATTTAGCCCAATGGATGGCATATTCGATATTAGACAACTCCTCTTTTATAATTTCCATTTTATACTTAAAATCTAACAAATTTTCTTCTTTACCTTTTTCTTCAAATAATTTAGAAATATTATTTGTTATTGTTGAGAGCTGTTTTACCTTATCTATTGTCAATTGATTAATGACGATCTGATTATTATTGTTACTTAGGACGTTGTTCATTTTATCTTGTAATATTTCGAAATCATGGTGATCCGGACTACCCGCTAACCATTTCCAAGCACTGCCGATGAAGTCAAGGGACCTTTTTGTCCTTGTCCTGGATTTTAGTCTGGATAAACAGGATTTCATTTGGGATATGGTATAGGATAGGTAAGGTAATAGTGAGCTATCAGTTCCGTTGTGTAAGTCGATTTCGTTCTCCAATGTCCCTATCAAACGTTCGTATTCCCCCAAGTCTATCGTATGAACAAGTTTGAATACGTCAGTTTGATTTTTGCCGATCCCGAATTGACGACGACCAGCCTAGAGTTGGAGTAATCCATTATCTGGAACTCGGCTATTGCAGTTCCGAATATTCAAAACAACCTGTAAGTAAATGCAACAAATATCAGTTTCTAATATGTTTCTTGTGAACGATTCTTCCACTCTCAGTCACTACTGTGGAATGTCTATTCTTTCTAACCAATTCGCGTTTAAACCTTTCAGATAATTTCGTACCAAGCCTTTTATTCATTTTGACAAAAATCTCCTGTCCTGGTATGTACTCCTTGGATTCCATTTTACCCTTGTTATGGTAATTCAGATCCTTTTCCTGTTTCCGTTTCAAGTTAGTTATATTATTCTCCCTAGTTTTCTCGTAACTTCCGGGGGAAAAATCTACAGTCCTCCCGAAAAACATATCCACGGGTTTCCTGCCTATCGTAGAGTGTATGGAATGATTGTATTCATTAACGGATCGTTCCAAGAGTTCTTCAAAATTCCTACATATTCCCTCGTCCTTAAGGCATCTCAAAATTTCAGCCAATGTTGAATGGAATCGTTCGATCTGGCCGTTGGCTTCACTTCTGTAAGGTGGTGTCGTAAATACCTCTATTCCCAATTCGTCTTTCATCATAAAAAGTATAGAAGCGGAATTCAGCGACTTTTCGTTATCGGTAACAACAGTTTTAGGGACTCCATAGAAAAATAGATTATCCCTTAATGGTTTCCTAACATCCTCTATTGACTTCCCCTGTAGGATTTTCGTTTGAGCATATTTTGAAAACTTGTCAATGGCTGTCAGTACCAATTTCCTATCGGTTGAGAAGATATCAACGTGGATGACTTGACCAGGATAGCTTGGTATTGGAGTAACATTCAGCCTAGGTTGATTGGTGTGTCTCTCGTACTTATTCCTCTTGCACGTAGAACAAAGCTTTACAATTCTCTTAATTTTGGAAAACATGCTAGGAAAATACGCCTTTTCCAGTATCTGTGTTTTGTTCTCTACGGCATTTCTGTGCGCTCGATTATGAGTTTCTATAATAAGAGTTTCCTGGTCAGATTCTGACAGAATATCCTCGACAAGATTCTGGGTGAATCTGATTTTAAAGCTTTTAAAATTATGCGGATAAATTTCCTGAATTTTCCCCATGATAAACTCGGGAGTTTTGATACAATTTATCACAGATGGGTTCAAGTATCTTTTCAGCATAGAAATCAATTTTTCGGTATCGTATTCTGTCTCCATTATTAAATGTCTATGATAACCTGGAAAAATTATTTGAAACTGGTACGTCGAGGTATCGCCGATTTGAAGAAATATTTGGTTCTTAAATGCATTTATGGGCACCTCAACGCTAGGTATGAGTTCTTCTGCAGAGCTATCGCCGCTATGTACTGTACCCGTTAGTGAATTAATATTTGTCGCAGGAGGTCTGGAAAGCGCATCGGCGACAACATTACTTCTACCTGGTTTGTATTGGACTTCGTAGTTATATTCTTCCAATATCGCCTTCCACCTTTTCATCTTCGAATTATTATTCTTATTGCTGAGGGCATAGGTTAGTGGTTGGTGGTCGGTGTAGATCACGACTTTGGCAGATCCGTAAAGGTAATTTCTTAGGTGTGTCAAAGCCCAAATAATGGCCAACATTTCTTTCTCGTTAGCCGCATAATGTTCTTCAGTTTCTGTCAATGTTCTCGAAATGAAGGAAATGGGCCTATCGTTTTGGCTAAGTACTGCCCCTATGGCAAAATTCGATGCGTCCGTGGTAAGCTGGAATTCTTTTTGGAAGTCGGGATATGATAGTGTCACCTCCTGTTATATTAAGGCATTTTTCAAGTTATCGACGGCCATTCTTGCTTCGTTACCCAGCTCTATAGTCCTCTTGCTCGATTCTGCTTTGGATATCATACCTCCATCACCTCTTAGGAGTTTTGTCAATGGTTTGGCAATGTTCGCATATCCTTTAATAAATCTTCTGTAGTACCCTGAAAGGCCAAGGAAAGAACGAAGTTCCTTGATGTTATTGGGGTAAGGAAAGTCAACGATTGCCTGCACCTTCTTAGGGTTTGCCTTTATCCCGTTTTGGGAAACGATGAAACCGAGAAACTCGACTTCCTCTTTAAAAAATTCACATTTATCTAACTGCACCCTCATGTTAGCAGCATTTAGTGTTCCAAATATGGCATCGAGGTGTTGTAAGTGTGAATCCTCGTCTTTGCTAAAGATAATAATGTCGTCTATGTAGACGTAGCAACTCTTACCGATATGTTCTCTTAGAATGTCATCGAGGGCGCGTTGAAATATTGAAGGTGCGTTCTTCAATCCAAACGGCAATCGCAAAAATTCATATTTTCCATTGTTGACTGAAAAAGCAGTTTTTTCGATGTCCTCCGTTCTGAGAGGTATTTGGTGGAAGCCACTCTTTAGGTCGATGACTGTGAAATATTTATTACCTCCAAGATGGGAAAGTACATCATTTATTTCGGGAATCGGGTATTTGTCCGGAATAGTTATTAAATTGAGTTTCCTAAAGTCAACCACAACTCTATACTTGTCCTTTCCGGAAGCATCCTGTTTTTTGGAAACTATCCAAATTGGGGAGTTGTAAGGAGAGCGGGATGGTTGAATTATTTGGTCCTTTAGTAGTTTAGAGATTTCCTCGTCCACAATGCCCCTTAGAGCCATGGGATAGGGATAACTTCTGGAATACACTGGATTGTTGGTTGTCGTTCGTATTTCTCCCACAACCCTGGTCGTATACGTAAGGCTTTCGTCAGGGTCTGCGAATAGATTCCTATGGTGTTCGACGATGTCCTCTAATGATGTTCTCTGACTTTTCGAGAGATAATTTGTTTTAATTTCAATATTATTAACGTTCTGGGAGGTAAGTTGCTTAATTGGGATTTTCTTTCCCCCCTTAATACTGAAATACTCTTCTGCTGTTTAAATGACAGCCGATAGTTCCTTTAGAGTGTCATTTCCCAATATTGCGTCGAACGTTTCCAATCCTGGTAACAGGAAAAATTTTATGGGAGAATCATTGAATAACTTTAAAATTTTGTGTTGCGTGACTTTGATACAACCTTTAACGGTATTTGCATTGAAATATTTCTCGTTTTCCCAAGGGTTTTTTATAATTGTATTTTTGATGTAGTTTTTATTGCTGCCAGTGTCCAATAGTATCTTTAATATTTTGTCGTTCCCCATTTTTGCTGTGAAATATGGCAGTGAGGAACAGTTTATTCTAAAAAATTAACGGCAAGTTCAACTTCATCGGGTTCGTACTCCTGTTTTCCAAGTTGAGCTGTTTCTTCTGGAATTTGCTGGAAATACTCCTGAACATTTTCTGTTTCCGAACTCTCGAAGCTGTAGTCGGCTTCGTTTCCTGCGGGTTGATAATATTCATAGAAATTCTTCTCTGGTGGGTAATCTGTATTTATATGGAAATTTCGTTGTAATTTATTCACTGGAGCCTGAAAAGATGCGGGTGACGGTCTCTTAAAGGTTGGATTAGGTTGTGGTCTATTCACGTAATTGACCTGTCGGGTTTGGATTGAACGATCCACTTCCATTGGTTCTACTCGTTGATATTGAAATCCTGTATTCGGGCCAGTATTCCTCGGTAGATTTGTGTACATGTTCGGATTACGATTATAGTCTGGATTAGGGATAGGCACTGTATTGTATTTAGGGGGTACAGTTGGTCCAACATATGGGAGTGTTGGTCTAGCAGGCGGTAATGGTGGCCTCATGGGAGGCATTCCGCCGACATGAGCGAGTTCCGCATAGAATCTTTGACCATTTACGGAACTTGGCGGACCATTTCTTTCCTTCTGGGCATTAGTCCTTGAAAATTGTCCATGAGCGTGGCTTCTACGGAATGACATGTTGTCCAACTTTAGGCAAATATGTAGTGCCTGAGGTAATGAAGTTGGTTCCCTCACACTTAATAATTTGGGTAGATCTCCATTTAGCCCTCTTACAAATGTGTCCAATGCCTTCTCCCTGTAGGTGTTTGTCATGGCGTGTAGGCTACTTTCATCTAAGTCCAGGCATGAAACTTTTTCGAGCAACAGCGAAAGATGTTGGTACACGATTTGATAGAATTCTGTTATGGTCATGTTCCCTTGGCATAGTACCATCATCTGGTATTCTAAACTTTCTATATCCCTCTTATCAGAGTAGTGCATCATAAGGCATTTTTTGATGCGTGGCCAGTCCAGTGGAGTTCGGTATGAGTCCAAGGCGGTATCTGCATCCCCGACAATTTTTGTCCGTATGGTGTGTAGGATCGCGTAATACCTGCCAGTTCCCTTGACCGAGTCGTAGAGTGCCAAAACTCTCTCCACGGATTTTCGCCAGGAGTTGAATTCCCCAGGTTTTCCAGAAAATTCCCTCAAAGACCTGACTAAATCGGGTACTTTATCCAATTCTTCCAAACGGTTCATAACCGTACCAATAGGGTGATCGCATCCTTCGTCCGCCAGATTAGCAGGCGTTTTGAGGGCTTCCTTAATCATCAAACCTATCTGTTCCTTCTGCAGCTCTGTGAGGCCTGCCGTCGGTACGTTCGTTTGTGTCATGGTAAGAGTCCTGCTAAGTCTGTCAGTCAACTCGTTGATGGTTTCGTCAGGCATGCTATTTGGAATGATGCGGGGTTAAAAAATAAAAGGAAAAAAAGGAATAAAGGGAGAAGGAAAATTCCGGCTGATCACAAAGAAAGGTAAAATGGTTGAAAATTTCCCGAGAGGTATTGAAGCAAATAAAAGAAAATATCCTTTTTTTTCTAATTCGAGATCGTAAATAATCAATCAACTTAACAAAAATTCTTTTTTTTTTCACTTAAACTTTTAATTGTAAAATTATTGGTTAGACAAAGAAATAATAATATTTATAAGCTTAAAAATAATCTTACATTAATGTTGGTGTTATCATCTTCAGGTGTTTATTTTGGTGGTAGGGCTGCTTTTCTTTCTTCAAATCTTTTTGTGCTGGCGATGTTGTCTATTTCGGTTATAAAATGTTCTTTCACTTATTCTCGTTGGTTTATATTTTGTAGTTCTCGATGGTATTTATTTTCTTTAAGAAACTATTTTGTTACCATTAATTCAATTTGAAAAAATGTATGTAAAATGGTTTTTTTAGAAAAATAGATTCCTTTTTCTCCTCTATATTTTTATTGCTTTCTATTTGCTTTATTAACGTTCACTAATTTTGTTAGGGTTCTATAATTTGCTGATATCTAATAGTTTCACTTATTTTGTTAATGTTTAAAATAAATTAGACTTTGATAGCCTTTTATTTTAATAGTCGTTTACTTATTTTACTAGTGGTTTAAGCTTTTTTTTCTTTCCTTTTTTATTTTTCACTATATTTTTATCATTTATTTGTTTATTTATTTTTACTTTTTTTGTTAGTATTTTAAATTTTTTGATAGTTTTAACTTGGCTACTCTTTGATAGCTTTTTCTTTTTTTTTTTTTTCAATGATTGTTCACTTATTTCACTAATGTTTTAAATTTGTTGACAGTTTTTTTGATCTGCCTTGAGATCTCCGGTTTATTATTTACAAAAGAGATTACTACGGCGCACTATTTCCGCGATATTTAAATTTTTTATTTTTCGGAAAACCCTTTTTCCGAGGGTTTAATTTTTTCGTTTACGAAAAAGGACTCCTCTTTTTTTTAAGAGGGTCCCTGCTCGGGCGCCAATTAATTTATTTTTTATTTAAAGTTTAAAAAAATATTTTTTTGATTCGTTAACTTCTGTTAACGAACCCAACTTTATTTCACAACCTTAAAATAATAACTGCCCAGAATTTACAATTGAAATTTAATAAATACATTTAATTTACTTAGCAAAAACCGCTGACGTTTTGTTTCCCACAATCGGCCATCCATGCACTAGCTGCGAGGTTTAAATGTTGATACGTTTTATTTATTGTAGTTGCCGTAATTCTTTGGATTCGAATTTCGTCTGGGAACTTCTGCTTAGTTTGTTGATTATATTGGCACGTTTTGATTTATTATATTTGTTGTTGTTTTCATTACCGTACTCCAAGTGTTAACTAAGGTGTTGTTGCTATTGTCATAATTTAGGTGTTAACTTGTATACACCTCAGGTGAAACCAAAATATATGATTTCACCCTTCCAGCTCTAACAGTCGAGGGGGAGGATTTCACCCTTTTCTGCCCCTCCCCGTTTGATTTTTCAAAATCACGTCTTATCTGTGATCTACACTGGAGAAGAAGCCTGCATACCAAATATCAACGTCACATGTCCAACGGTTTGGAAAGGCCGTCGAGGGGTGAATTTTACCCTTTTCTGCCCCTCCCCGTTGTATTTTCAAAAATCACGTCTTAGCTGTTGGAGCTGGAGAAGGAGTCTGCATACCAAATTTCAACTTCCCAGGTCCAACGGTTTGGGAAGGCCGTAAAGGGGTAGCCTTTTCGCCCTTTAAACCCCTATTTTTACCACATCCCAGGTCGAAATTCTAAAATGTTCCTTATCAAGGAGTTTGCATATACCCCCAAGAAGGCGTATTTCAAATTTCTAGCTAAAGGGGTTTAGGCAGGCAGTGAAAGCGGAGTTTTTCCCGGATTCTTAAAATAATACCAACTTCGAGCGATGCAAAACAGTTCACAAATGAGGAATTAGCATTATTTCTGGATTTGAAATAAATAAAACATCAATATATATAGCTCAGATTGCGTGCCATTGAAAAAGGTTCAAACATGTATCCAGCATATCATCACGTTACCGCTGCAAAATGGACTGTTAGCCATCAAAGGACCTATTACAATCACACCAACTTTGGCAGAGATACAACCATAGATGTACAAAAAACCAAATTTTTAGCTTCAAGTTTAGCTTCGCTGCCTTGCTGCCTCGATGCCAATTAGCCGTGACCATGAAATTCTTATGGTGTCGGCTAAGAATTTTATGGTCACGGCTAAGTGGCAGCAAGGCAGCGAGGCTAAACTTGAAGCCAAAAATTTGGCATTTTGTATATCCTGAGTTTTTACCGTCCTTGGTACAACTACAATCTCTACTTGACCACTCAGCTGAACGGTTGCTACTATAAAAGGAAATGAGTTAATGAAATATGGAAACACAAAGTTAATTCTTTTTTGTAAATGGGGATGTGATAGTTCTTCCGGACTAAAACAATACAATCAAGTAGTATGTAAAAATATTTGGGGCTCATATATGTTCATGGTGTCATTTGTACCATTGCGATTGAAAGAGATTTTGGAAGATTCAGAGCCTTCGAAGCAAACAAAGGATATTTGGAAAAATGAGCGACCGTCTTCTACGAAATACTGCAGGCCAATCAAATTTGAAATTAAAAAAGAAACTCATGATGCCTTAATAAAGAAGTTACTGTTATTAAGGCCCAAATTGCAACACTACGGCCATTACAACTAATACGAGAGCTGCATCATATGCCAAGCAACACAAAGTCAATTAAAGCAAGTTCCGACAAAATCATTATATAATACTGATGCATATGAATTTGGATTATCACCCCTACATGCGGGAATATGATTTATGGAACACATACTAAAGATCAGTTGTGATTTGGATTTTGGAAACAACGAAACCAACAAGGAGTTAAGAAGTTGAAAAAAGAAACATGTTCAAGATGAATATCGCAAATTTGGATTGATTATAGATTATCCACAACACGGGTCAGGCAATACGGCAAGGAGATTATTTTCAGATCCAGAAACAGCATCTGTTATAACAGGAGTGGATTTAAACATTATTTTCAGATTTAAAATAATCCTAGAAGAATTTGACTCTAGAAAATTTAAAGACAGTTTAGAAAATCCTTTATCAAGGAGAAGATACATTAAATATCATTTTGTGCCACTTTGAGATCTACCAGAGGGAGCTCAGGGAAAAGGAATAAGTATTACAGATTTTTTAGATAGCACAATACTAGAAAAATTTCACGAAATTTCACAAACTAAGATCTATTAATAACATATATTATTGGCAACGTCAGATCCGTTCATCTCCAGTATTCGAAATCAATCGAACATCGGGATTTACTATTGGTGTAAATATTAAAAGAATACCATTATTACAAAAATATTTATAATTATTATTAAAATCCAAATATGAAATTTTTTTAGTAAATGAAAAATAAAAAACCAATTTTTCACGCTAAAAGTTAAAAAATCAAAAGTTCAACTTTGACCTAGAATTCCTCAAAAAGTACTCAGTCAATTTTAATGAAATTAAAACTGAGTCAGGTTCAACTTAATACCTATCTATTAAAAAAAAATACTTAAATATTTTGATCGGTTGAATAGTTACAGAATTTTAGCCAATGAAAAACGTTTTTTTTGCCACTGTACGTTGCCACACCATGACGATGTTTCTCACGGTGCAAAAAACGTAATATAGGTTTTAATATACAGATACAAAGGTTTTGGCATTTTCTTAACTTTGTTTTTTGCAATTCCTATTCTTTCCAAAGCAAATTAATTTTTTTAAAGTCCAATTGGGTTTTAGCAAATTTAAGGGAAAAAATTTGCTTTGAAATCAGGGAAATTTGCTCAATTTTCTCTTAGTTACCGAACCTTTGTAATCTGTAAAAAATTTTATTTGGCCGCTGCTTGCGATGTAATCTCTATACTTATCCTTCCTCTATGACTACACCTAAATAATTTTTTTATATATTTCAACTGGTAAAAATCCGTTCAATTGGCTTTTTTGATACTTACAAAAGATCAATTTAAATTAAAAAATACCAAACGCAATTAACAAAATTATTGAAATTCAACAAATATTTATTTGATTTGCTGTTTTTGAATTTCAATTGATGTTTTATAAATTACATTTACAGTCATTCCAAAAGATTTTGTAACAATCAAATCGTTTTTGAAATGGTCTTTGGATTTGACTAAGAATTTGCACGTGGATGTTCCACGATTCCATGATATCTGTGCTGTTTTTTATTACTCAAAATTCGATGTAGTTCACGGTGTAATACGGATCAAAGTTGGTCTTTTTATAAAATAGAAGACGTTTTTTTAAATAAAATTAATTGCGAATAAAGAAAAATTGCATTTTGCAATATTTCTGTAGAGAAACTGCTTATTTTCGAAATAATTATACAAAATTAGAAGATCTAAGCTTTCATATGAGATACAACTTGTAATTTTTAAATGAAAATGATGTTTTTTTAATCAATGTTCTAAATTAAATTACTTATTCATTATTAGTTACCCGGGGGTTACACGTTCAACTTCATGATTTCAATTTCTCTCAATTTGCAATACAATCACACTTTTTTACTAACACATTCACACGTGTTGAAATTGAAAACTGGATGGTATTTAATTTCTCATTAAAGACTTGAGGCAATCTGACAAGCAATTTTAACAGCTGATCACAATTTAATAATTTTTGGAGCTTCGTTTTACAAATATTTTGCCGCAATACAAAGCTGAAGAAATTACAAAAAAAATATAAACAAATTGCAGATCAAAAATAAATATTTTAGTTTCTTTTACAAATAATCTGTGAAATAAAAAAAATGGACAAACATAATGTGTTGCGATTGTGTTTATTTCCTGCAACACTTTCATTAAGGCGAGCATTTGCAGTTGTTTCCTTGATGATGGCATTTTATAATTAAGAATGTATACAATATGGCGTGCAGCCTACGTCACAGCTTTTAATTCGAGAGATTTTGACATACAGTATATGAGAAAAATTTAAAGCAATAATCTTGTACGTGTAACCGCAGAGTTAGTAAATCTTAATAAAACAAAAGGCATATGAGCGTATCAATTTAGTAGAAGAGTTTATTTTTTATATGGAGACTACTGAAATTGTAATGCTGTATGGTAGTTACCAAGACGGGTAGGAACACAAAAATATTGTACCAATTAACAAATATTAGATGATCCAATGGAATATTACACATTAGTCTTATTCATTCCATATTTATATGAAATAATCTCAAGTATGACAAATAGATTTTGCTGTCATAATAATATGGTAAAGAGTTACAATATTTTAAAAACCGAGATGTTAAAAGAATTTTGTAGCCCCATAGAGTTTTATCAAAATGATGAACAACACAATAAATATAAAAACCTATTTATGAAAATCAATGTGCGAATTAAGACTTTCTGTATTGGCTCTAATGTTTGTGTATCGTGAAGAGGCAAACCCAACAGAATTGTTGAAAGTTTTGGGTCCAAAAATCGTTGTTTTAATTTTTATATTCAATATTAAATGTTTGCACTAATTGATTGAGATAATCAATGTGATAAATAAGTTTTAAATACAAATTTTATATGAATTTAAAAGCTGTAATTCCAAGATTTTTAAAAAAAATTTATAGAAAAGATATTTTGGGCACGCCACTGGTAATAACACTTTATGTTAATTTAAAAATTTTTTTAATATGTAAAGATGACAATCACACTCAACGATATTCACACCAGTAATGACGCTTCAAGGCTCAACACGATAAATTATTGTTTTACAGCATTAATAGATTTTTTTTTCAAATTAACGACATTTTTATGCTGATTTCACTTACGACTTTTGGTTCAGTGTAGAAATTGGCCAATTCGCTTAGATTTATTTATTTCTAAAAAAAGTTAAGATATCTTTCTATAGACCAAGAATTTTTTTGAGTTACTCGGCTTCGTTTTTTTTTTCGATAAATATTGTGTATTGCTAATATTTAATAAAAATTCAAATAATGGGTGATCCATTTCGAGGTTCCCAACATTTTTTATGAAAAAAACACAGAAAATTCAAATTTAATGGGAAATGTGTATTATCATTTGAAAGAACATTCTTTGGCATTTATTTTATGAAGATTATGTCTATCAAATGTTGGCTGTTGCTACGTCGCAGATGGTTCATCCGTTGAGTAACTGATAACTGGCGAATGACACGCGTGATGCTTTCCTCCAAAGCCTGAATCGAAGCGGGTTTGTCCGCATAAACTTTAGACTTTACATATCCCCACAGGAAAAAGTCTAACGGTGTGATATCACACGATCTTGGTGGCCAATCGACCGGCCCAAAACGTGAAATTATGTGCTCACCGAAGTGTTCTCTCAATAAATCCATGGATTGATGCGATATGCGGGAAGTGAAGCCGTCTTGTTGAAACCAAATGTCGCTTAGATCACGAGCATCAATTTCAGGCATCAAATAGTCGGTTATCATGGCACAATAGCGCCGAATCGACTCTCCACGGTCTTCGTGTACACTCTCAGCTACGGCCGCTATATTTTCTTCACAGCGTGCTGGACGTGGTCTATTCGGTCGAATATTATCTAATAATTAATGCTGGGTCTCAAAGTGGGTGATGGTATTGCGAATAGTACGCTCAGTAGGCCGATTATGTTTAACATAACTTGAGCGAAGTGCACGAAACACATTCCTCACAGAACGTGAATTTTCGTAATAAAGTTGAACGATTTGTAAACGTTGTTCCATTATGAAATGCCAAGCAATACTAAACAAAAATAACATGACAGCATGACACGACTCACACGTGATCTGTCAAAAAAACGATATTAAAAAAAAGTATCTCGAAATGGATCACCCTGTATATATATGTTTTATAATTCGTTAGCATCTCTATACCAGACCAGAGCGATCTCAATTACATTTTGCCATTATTCAGTTGTGTAAATTGTTCATATCAATAATCCTATTAGGCCTACGCTCACATTTGTGCTATTAATCGTTTCCTTGGAAGATTTTAATTAGCCAATTAGGATATTTTCCCGAAAAGGAGAACACGATTTGATTCTTACACTGAATAGGGTCATCAAGAGTAGTATAATTGAAGTCACCCCATCTCAGCTCACATATTCAATCGTAAGAATCACAGGGTGAACTTTGGATATGGAACAGCGCTGGTAAGACGCTCACGGCAGCAACATAGAGTCGGGCGCGACATACCCAATCAGGCTGAAGCAAGCACTTCAGCAGTCACGGCTAAATCCGACGGAAGAGTTATTACTAACTCAGCAAAGTCGGAGGATAAATCATGCTGTTCGAAGGACCTTACTATGCCGAGTTTTACTGAGCCCAAAACCAATAAGGTGATAGCCAAAGCTCCCAACAGGAGGAAAATGTGGGAGAGGCACTCGGCAGAGGAAGCTGTGCTCCTGAACTCCAAACGGGGTAGAAAGATGGCAAAAAACGAAAAACGTTGATGGTTGCCAAGAAAATCAAAATACCGAAGAACTTTAGGTGAACCTTAACCATGCTAAAGTGGCATCGAACATTGCCAACAGAAAGCTTACAACAGATGCCTTGGAAATAATTTTTATTCAGGAGCCATGGGTGTACGATGGAGTCATAAAAGGGCTCAATGCAAGCTAAGGTAGGTTAGTTTACAATTCCCATCGTGTTCGCCCTAGAGCGGCCGTCCTTGCGAGGAACAACCTAACTTTTCTTCCAATTTCAGAATTTTTCTTGGGAGACTTGGTCGCAATCTGTGCGAAGGTTTCCTCCTTATCGGGAGAACATGAGGTAATACTTACCTCAACTGCGGAGGTCTTGGCCGAAGAAGGAGTCTAAGTTGGATCCTCTCTTGCAACGCCAACGCTTATCATACTGCATGGGAAGTACCGATGTGAACAAACGTGGTGAGTACTTGTTAGAATTTATTTGCGGAAAAAATATAAGCATATCTAATAGGGGTGACGAATCGACTTTTAAGATCTCACTATTACGAGTTCCAATCTTTCTTTTGCTATCTCTAACTGACATGTCTCCAATGAAATATTAATGTCTGACCATCAGAATCTGGTTTTTGATGTTATCAGTGCATTGGACTCAAGTCAGAATTACCGTAATCCCAGATGTATGAACTGGGAATGTTTCCATCAGCATTTGGAAAGCGATGCCAACCATTCCATTGGGCTCATCCTGAGCTCGTGTCGTATTGATTATGAGGCATCGGGGATTCAATCAGACATAATTTCCGCTTACTCTATGAACTGCCCTCAAAAGACCAGGAGGACGAGAAGGGATGTTCGATGGTGGAACGATGGTCTGGAGAAGCTCAAAAGGAAGCCAGAAGATTGTTCAAGAAGGCCAAGCAAATAGGTGACTGGATAACCTTACTTACTGAATACAACGTAGATTCAAAAGGTACACACGAACGGTTTCTGCATTTTTAAGAGACAGGACGGTTCCTACACTGAATCTCACACCGGAACCTGCAAACTCCTCCTACACACGCACTTCCCGGGCTGCATAACCTCTGGCGGGTCTACTCAGAGAGTACCAGTCTTGACAAGGAGGAATGTGCGGCTATCGGGTGCTATCTTTGAGGAGAACAGGGTAAGGTGGGCGATAGAGGCGTTTTCATCCTTTAAATCTATAGGCCCGGACGGGGTCTATCCGTGCCAATTGCAGAAGGGGATAAACACGATTATCACAAAACTGGTCAGGTTATTTAGATCTAGTCTTTTACTTGGTCATGTATTAACGCCTTGGCTGGGGGAAATCCGAGCAGCTGCCTAAATCATATAGACCAATTAGCCTGAGCTCGTTTGTCCTGAAAACAATGGAGAAAGTCTTGGACCGCTATATTAGGGACAATTACCTCGGTCGGAAACCGATACATGAGCTTCAGTTCGCGTATCAACGGGGCAGGTCTACCGAAACAGCTGTTCATCATCTTGTCACGATTGTATAAAAATCACTGGAGGTAAAAAATATTGCCCTTTGTGCCTTTATAGAAATTAAGGGCGTTTTCGACAACACGTCCTACGATGCGATTAGAAGGGCCATGTTGAAAAAGGATATCTCTCCAGTCTTAGTGGATTGGACTTTGGAGATGCTCGGCTCCAGGGTAATCACATTTCGTATAGGAAATACATATACTATCGTAAATGCGATCAGAGGAGGAAAAAATGCATTCCATTCAGCTTGTGTCTAATAACTTTTACTGTGTATTCTCCATGATTACTAAATAAAAAAATATTTTTTTTCTATGATCTCGAACCAGACTAAAAATACATTTTCATACATATAAATTTTAATAACGGTAAATAAAATGTTAATATAATAAAAGAAAACAAGTACTGTTATTAATACTGGTAACACTATCAAATTATATCCATCAATTAGTCTGTGGGTGGAGTTCTTGTCTGGCAACCAGAGTTCCCTGGTTCGATTCCCATCATGACCAAATTATTTTTAATAACGTTTAAGATATTTGTAATAATTTTTTTTAATAAAAATTCCTCTTTTTTAAAAATCTATTTTTAGACACATTACTTTGTCCATTCTCGTTACCATATAAGTAACCCCTTATATTATCACCTCTAAATTAATGGGTACAATTCATCAGTGAAGTAAGGTGTAATGTAATCCATGAGCCGCTATGGCTACACATTACTTTACACATTATTTGGTAATGTGTGGTTTTGCTGGGTTATTATCAAAAGTTATTTTTAATACTGCTGTGTTGTTGCTCAAACTTTACATTTATATGAAATAAAAAGTTGTTTCCTTAAAATTTTTTGAAAATATTGTAGAAACATTTCTTCAATTTTGTAATAGATGAAATTATTTTTATACTGTTGTTTAAGAAAAATAGTTTTTTTTTGCTTATTTACACGTCAAAATAAACATTAAAGTTCAAAGCCATTTTTAGTTTTATAAAAATTAACTATTGAATTAAAAAACTAAACATGAAATACTTTTATTAAAAAAATTTTTTGTGAAACAACAAAACTAGAGATTTCACGAATATTCGGTCCCTATTCGGTATTCGGCATATTTTGGCTATTTACCGAATATTGGTACTATTCATCCAAATACCGAATATTGCGACTATTTCGCCGAATTATTCGTTTTATAAAAATATGATAATATCAATGATTTTTATTTAACAGAATTCGAAACAACTCCAAATTTAAAAAAAAAAAAATATAAAATTTGCTTAAGATTATTATTGACTTTATATTTATCTGCCTTTATTCGAATTTCAATATTATATTATATTATTCCTTCAAATCGAGTTCAAGATCTTTTTACAAAAAATAATAATGATTATTTATTATTTTCTTCCAATATTTCGTCTCCACATTGGGTGACTTCTTCAGGGAAATATTATAATTTTTTCAACAATTAAAACTTATATATATAATTTTTTTTTTATTTTTTTTAAGGCGGGAAATCATAAAAGTACTTTTTGACAATATGAAAAATATAAATATCATAAGAAACAAAAATATTTTAAATTTAAAAAAGATAAGGAAACAAAAATGTTTTTACAAATATTTAAAATGAAAATATTACATAGAACAAAAAACTATTTTGAAATACATATATTATTTAAAATTAAAATAATTAGCTCAGTTCACTAAATGTCTAGATTTTGGGCTATATTCGCTACATCTGTTGTATAGTTAATGCGGTGTGCAGATGGTATTTTCATTATCTGTAACATTTCTAACATATATCTACGTCTGTAATTATTTTCTAATGTTCAAAATTGTCGTATTACCAAAATCAGGATAATGATTAGAGTTATTGCAGTGTAATGATAATTCTGTTTCCTTAATGTAATATTTTTCTTAAAAAACTTATGAATATGCACTTTTTATTCGGAATTTGGTTCTTTTTTTATTCGGCCGAATATTTGATATTCGGTTTGAACCGAATACAGAATATTCGGTTTTTTTAATACACTATTCGTGACGAATACACTATTCGGTTTCTTGTTAACAAGTTTTCCTTAAAATTAAAATTATTTAGCGCCCTCTAGTGGTGCAAATAAGAGTAAAATCTACATTTTTTCACACAACGCTTTATAGTATTTCTAAAAACATGTTTTTTATAAATATATTATCGGGGAACTTTATTTTATTTGACATCATTTTAATTTTTAACACTACAAAATTGCATAAAATTTTTGAAAAAATCATGAAAATAACAATTTTTAAAAACATGATTTTTTATAATTTCGCCAAATTTTGGTTCTATTCTTCTTATTAACTTTGACAAACGTCAAAAAAATACCCCTTTTTCGTATTTTTTACTCCATCAAAGTTTTTTAAATTTTGGCTTTTCAACAAAACAAAATATATAAATTAAAGCCAAAAAAAACTTGGCCTTTTTTAAAAAACTTAATTTTTAATTTTTTTTTCGTGAAACATCTAAAACTTTTTTTTGTGTTTAACTATTTGTGCTTCAAGTTCTCTAAGTTTAGCGCCCTATCGTGGCTCCAAACAAGGTAAAGCAAAAATATTCTCTTACACGATTTTGAGCTAGCATAAGACGATCTTATACAATTTTAAAGCGAATGGTTTTTTATGACATTGCACCTTAGAGCTTGGTAATTTTGAAACTTATTAAGAATTTTTTTTTTTCTTAATGCTTGAAAAACAAAATTTTCGCCTACGGCCTTAACTTCTACACCTATTCATATACCAAAAACAAATAGATTTTCCACGATAATGTGGTAAAGAATTGATAATATATTGCGACAAGCCAAGTCTTTGACGTTTCGTCAAAAGAATTTTGTAACATAATAGATTTTTATCAAAATGATCTAAAAGAGGAAAAAAGCTTTACATTAAACGTATACAATGAAATAAATAAGTTTAAAATAAAAATTGGCAATCAATTTAAAAGCTGTAAGTTTTGTTAAATGCTTCAAAAAGGTGAAAAAAAATCAGGTTTAGAAATTGCCAGCTTTTAAAAAAAAAATTAGAAAATATCTTTGATCTTTCCAACCGTTCCAATATTCCCGGTACATAAACCAAAAATTTATAAATCTTCTGTTCAGATAAGTCCCTAGTGCTGTTTCCCTTTTTAAATTTACATTAATTGATTAATGTACAAAATAACTTCATTATATTTATGAAACTCTGTCAGTAATAGTTAAATCTTCCTGAAGCTGTTGGTTATTGGTACCAATTCATTATCAACTTATTATCTCTTCTATTATCAAAGTATCTAAATAAGAAAGTTTAGAATCCTATTCCTTTTCCATTGTAAACTTAGACACATGAGGTAAATTCATTTAATGTCTTTAACATATTATAAAATCTACATATTTTGTTATTATTTTAGGTCTAACATCGAGTTTTTCAATACAAGTGTCCAGTAATTTCACCATAAATATATCAGCTACAATTGCAGAAATAGGTGATGCCATGTGTAATAGGCTATCTCGGTGTGATCATTTTCGCATGGTATATCAGCTACAATTGCAGAAATAGGTGATGCCATTGTGTAATAGGCTATCTCGGTGTGATCATTTTCGAATGGTTTTCAATTTTTTTTGTTGTTTCCTTTATTTCTCGGTAGGAAAAAAAAACAACATTAATGGTTAAATCATGGTTAGATAATAAATGTTTCATTACGAAATTCTTACGATTTTTTTTTAATATAGAGCAATTCCATATGAAAGCGATCACCTTTTGGACGACCCCTCTCCGATTTTAAAATAAATAGTCTCAATCGATTTCCCAGCAAAAAATAATGTACCTACATATTTTTTTTTTTTAAAGTGACTGGTTTAGTGGTGGTGTACACCACTGTCATGTGACAAAATTGAAGAATTCTTCATAAGTGACCTCATTGAAAGTGATAGCTCGTTGGAAAGGTATTGAATCAGGCTTTAATTAAAAAATAAAATTTTCCTAATTTTTCTCAGAAATTTACCTTTTTTCCCATGAAAATTAAATTTTCCCATGAAAATTAAATTTTCCGATTTTCCACAGAAGCTCCTAAATTTTCCGGCTAATTTTATTTTTTTTGGATTCCTCATAATTTTTGCTTTAAGAATCAGGAATAAAAAAATGGGCCCCGACTCCTTGTTTGGACAGGAGAAGAGCATTTAAGAGACCACCTTGTTCTCATTATTTTTATATTTTTTATAATTGAATTATTTTTAATTATTTAACATTATTTTATTTTATTATTAAAAATACATTTTAAAAATTATTTTACAGTTAAAAATACATTTATGAACAAAAAATCTTTCTTATTTTGCTGCTTATACTTAATTACAATATTTATTAAAAATTTCAATTGTCTTGGCATCATTATAAAATTAAAGTAACTTTAAATTTAGCACGTCGGCAGACGAAGAGTACCGCTTTACATTAATTGACATATCAGAAATATTTGGTATGAAGCAATGAAACTTTTGCGTTCCAGTTATAGTTTTGACATTATTATATCTGTTTTGAAGTCGTCGCTCCACGGCATCGTGTTCTTTTTGAGTGCATAAAACTGTGTTAATGGCAATTTCCTTGCTTTGAATCCAGGAAAACAAATGTTGTACATTTAAGATCTGGTCAGTATATGGCCTTTGCAAACTTGCCTTAGTCGCCATGCGTTTTAGGGTCCCCCCTAACGCATCGCATGGGCCCTTACCGTGGGACGTCGCAAAAAAGTGCCACTCGACCTTGCAGTTTTGTTCTTCTTCAATTATGCAAAGATTGTAAAATTTTTTTTATTCTTGTACTGAGAAGCCGCGCCGTCTGAGAAAAACGTTACTTTGTCGATTGCATCGAATTTTGATCTTAAGAATTCAAACAGTTTCATTTGAAATAAATAAACGGACACATAATTATGAGCTCAACTCTCCGCGACAACAACAATGCTTACGGTCTGTAGTTCGTTATCTTCGTTTTTGAAGTAAATGCAAAAAGGATGCACCGTGCACTGGTCGTTTGCCCAATGATAAGCCTGAATTTCATCCTGAACGAGAAAAGTGTAATTCTCGGCAAAGTCGCTTATCACAATGAATTCATTTTGGGCTAATTTCTCCTTACTTTCCTTTAGAAATTTCGATTGCATCTCGGATATGAAATGGTGCGCCTTCAGTTCATTCAACTTGAATCCGAATTCCTCGATGAATTCCGGAATCTGCTTTACCACGGTCTCAAGGAAACATCTGCCGCTGCTAATTATCCACTGTTTGAAATGCACCTCCTGAATTAACAGCTGTTCAAACTTTTCCGCCAAATATTGCTCTAGCTCGTCAATCTTCGGACAATTGTCGCATTTGGACAGATGACAATTTTCCGTGGGGTATGCGCACAACGACTTCGACAGGAGGTCCCTATATGTTTCAAATTCACCGTGAAATACTTTCAATTTCTTGCATGGAAAGAACATTAATTTGATGTTTTGATGAAACATGCAAACGCAGACTGAATGCGTTCCTTGCTTGTTGAGACAAATCGATTTTACACTTGGGGCAAATGAATTGTGCTTCTTCACCGTATTGTATATTTAATTCATTCATGTATCGCTTCGAAACACCAGTTAATTTTAATACTTTTATCTTTTTCGAACGATGTCCACTCTTGTTAAACGGATTGCAGCAAAATTTATTCATTTTACTTTAAATTGTCTTTACAGCTTCACTCTTTACTTTACAAAAAAAAACACTTTAACACTTTCACGTTTAGTATTCAACTGAAATTTGACTCAGAGTGTGTGAAGTATTTATATTTATTTTTTGGTAAAAAATAGGTAAAAAAAATAAGCGATATTTGCTTTTCTTTAATAGGAAAATTTGCGTGAACTACTGGTCATAAAATGATTTTTAAAGAGGGACTTAATTGGTTACTGCCAATAAACCGACCACAGGTCATAAAATGTTTTGTAAATTTTTTAAATTACCAGGTAATAAATATTTCGCCATATTTATGGAAAATCCGTGTTTTTTTATTCTGCACGTGTCATTTTAGGCGAAATATTTATTACCTGGTAATTTAAAAAATTTACAAAACATTTTATGACCTGTAGCCTCAGTCGGGTTTGGTGTGACATTATATGCCACTGCTGCTATTATCCATGGATTTATGGCCGATCTTGTGAAGGCAGGCAGACCATATTCACTACACACTCAACTTGGGGCTCTTAAAAAAAAATTGATTTTTTCTTCATAAATGTATTTTTAACTGTAAAATAATTTTTAAAATGTATTTTTAATAATAAAATAAAATAATGTTAAATAATTAAAAATAATTAAAAATAATTCAATTATAAAAAATATAAAAACAATGAGAACAAGGTGGTCTCTTAAATGCTCTTCTCCTGTCCAAACAAGGAGTCGGGGCCCATTTTTTTATTGCTGATTCTTAAAGCAAAAATTATGAGGAATCCAAAAAAATAAAATTAGCCGGAAAATTTAGGAGCTTCTGTGGAAAATCGGAAAATTTAATTTTCATGGGAAAAAAGGTAAATTTCTGAGAAAAATTAGGAAAATTTTATTTTTCAATTAAAGCCTGATTCAATACCTTTCCAACGAGCTATCAGTCGTTGCGATAGTTTTAGTAGTTTCTTTTTAAAACAACTTTCAATGAGGTCCATTATGAAGAATTCTTCAATTTTGTCACATGACAGTGGTGTACACCACCACTAAACCAGTCACTATAAAAAAAAAAAAAAAATATGTAGGTACATTATTTTTTGCTGGGCAATCGATTGAGACTTTTTATTTTAAAATCGGAGAGGGGTCGTCCAAAAATTTGCCAATTTTGATCGTTTTCATATGGAATTGCTCTATATTAAATTAAAATCAGAATTTACGACAACTTCACACTAAACAAATTTCTTTTGAAATATGTCAACATTTTTTAATATTTGATTTGGTTTTTGCAAGAAGTTTAAGGCAATTTACGTTTAAAAAAGCATATTTAATTGCTCATACTATTGTAAAGGGCTTAAGTAGGTTTTTAAAGTGACATTTTGGGTACGGAAAATAAAAGTCGTTTATGCCGACACGTTGTTTTAAAATGAAAATTGTTCGGGTTTACGTCAAAACAGACCTTTGGTATTTGTCCATGGTTTGAATTGATTTTGTTACACAAAATTGAGTTTAAATATTTTCAAAAACTTTCCACTACCGTTTACGGTAACGTTAACGTTTTCGTGCAATAGTGCTACCAAGTTAATGATAAAGAAACGACAACTATTCACAATACCATACTCCGAATTGTCAAGTTGTTGCTATGCACGAATTCGGCGCGCTTTTGCCATGCAAAAACTGATAAACTGTTGCTGTGTACACTAATTTTCTCACTCTTAACCAGTGGTACAGTCAAATCCTAGTATTCAAGTTTTTTTAAGTTGAATTATTCTTTTGGTTGACTAAAACTTTTTTTTAAATATAAAGTGCAAAACTAAATTTTTGGATTCGTTTAAAAGGTAGTATATTTTTACTTAACGAATTAGCTATAGAATTTAAAAATATCTTTTTTAATTAATTTAATAGAATCCATAATTAAAGAAACTTAACCCTAAAAATTACAAAATTTCTTGGGTTAATGTTCCTCCATTGCGGGAGTCAAACTCTAGAAGTTACCAATAAATTGACGAAAAAGATTGCTAATATTCGTTATCTAGTGAAAATAATTTTTCCAAATAGCTAACAAAAAAAAAAAAATTAAAGGTAAATTTTACGTCGAAAATTGCGTGGAAAAATAACAAATTTCATGAGAACCATCAAAACGAAGGTTAAATTCGCATATGAGAAATTAGTACTCTATTTGTTATAATCAAAACTTGATAAAAGTCTAAGAGGTAATTAATTTCACTGATCATAATTTTTTTAGTATAAAACAAAAGCCAATTTTATTTTAATAAGATCTCCATTTAATGGATTTGTGGTGTACTCTCGTAAATGCTCTGGTTTAATGTAAGAAGAAAGCTCAAAAAAAGGGAAAATTGAAAAAGAAAACATTTTGTCTAGTTGCTAAATCATCAATTGCCATCTCTTCATTGCAACAGATCATCTTGACATCGCAACAACTGACCCAAATATAAATATAAAAAATGAAAAGAATTAACCTACAAGAATTAAAAAAAGTATTAAAAGTTAAAACAATTGTTAGTGTGCAAAAATTTTGCTATTAGAAAGAATTTTGAAGTGGTAACTTAAAAGAAACAAAAATTAAAAAAAAAACAATATAGTCTTGGAAATTATAGAAAACCAAAACAAATTATTATCAAAGATTATACAAAACGAAAGATTATTAAAAGCAACTCTTCTTTTAAATTACCATTAAATTAAAATTCTAACCTACAAATTCAAGTTGAAATTATTGCACTACAATTTAAATAAAATGTGCATAGTGTCAGAAACCTGAGAATCGTGAAAAAGACAAATTTTTTTTAACTAAATTCAAAATTTCACTAAAACTAATATTGATCCCATAAGCCGTGGTCGAAATATATTATATAAGTGTGGCATGTCACAATATTTAATTTTAATGTTGGAAAAGTGAACATAGTGGTTTTGGAAAAATTCTAAAAACAAGTCAGGAAAAATATAAAATCATTTAGGTGTTCACGGTAGGCTGGTTGTCAGGTTATGTGATTAAATGCTTATATCAACAACAACAAAATACATTAGAAGAAAATAACCAACTTTGCGCAACCTATACCCTTGTTTACAGACTATGTAGTTAAGTGCTAATTTGTAGTGTTGGAAAATAGTATAAATTTAACTAACTGGCAACACATAAAAAAGCTACTTTTCAGCAAATGGCATCTCAAATTTTATATTAAATGTTAGTAGCATTGGCATTCACATCTGGTTTTATTTATAAAAATTAATAAAAATGAGAAGAAGTTATTACACTCATAATTATCCATAGGTAAAATACACAGAAACTGTGGTTCACTTTTCCAAAGATTTTATTATTTTGATATTTCGAAAAATTTTGTAATACCTTCCGATGTTTTTTGGCTGTAATTTAAAAAAAAAAATGAAAAACTTTGATTCTTCTTGTGGATTATTTTTATTTGGTCTTTTAATTTGTTTATATCAAGTCGAGAATATGATGTCATGTAAATGGCCGCTGCAAAGTTGATTGTCATTTGAGCCCTTTTTATGGCATTTTCCATCACTTTGGCCAAAACTTCCGGCGATAGGTCCTCACATTCTTTACGGATATTGTGTTTAAGAGCTGCAAGAGTCTGAGGCTTGTTGACATAAACCCGCAACTTCAAAAAGCCCTACAAAAAAGTCTGGAGCGGTCAAATCAGGCGATCTTGCTGGCCAGTGCAAATCGCCAAAACGGGAGATTAGGCATCCTTCAGCATATCAGTTGTGGCACGTGCAGTGTGTGGCGTTGCACCGTCCTGTTGGAACCACATGTTTTCCAATCCCAATTCATCAAGTTGCGGCAAAAAGAACTCGTTGATCATTGCTCTGTAGCGCTCACCATTCACAGTAACCGTTTGGCCCGCGACGTCTTCGAAGAAAAAAGGTCCGATGAATCCTCCAGCGAAAACAGCACACCCTACAGTGACTTTGAGCGAGTGTAATGGCTCTTCGTGGGTTACACGCGGATTTTCAGTGCCCCAAAAGCGTAAATTTTGCTTTCCATCGTACCTGGTAAGATGGAAATGGGCCTCATCACTCATGATTATTTTTGATAAAAAATCATCTTCATTATTGCTCAAATAAAGAGTCACCAATATTCCGCGTTCTGGAGCAGTGTAGCGTAACATTGTTTATTAACGTGTATTTCGCATGTGTTTACTACACAAATGTCAAAACAGAACTGACAAAATTTATAGCATTTTCTGATAGGAGGATTACTTTTGCGCCACCTTGTATATACAAATGAACTCATAAATAGTAGCAAATTTTTACTTCTATATTTTGCGAAATTTCATAAAAATCGGCACTCATAGCACAGAGAAGCCGAACACAATCGGCAACTTACACGTACACAACACGAATGTCAAAAAATCTCACAGCTAAGAGCACAAAAAATACAATTATTTGATTCAGTAGCACGCTAACTTTTAACAGAGCAAGTATATGCCGCTTTGTTGAAGAAATAAAGTACACTCTAAAAATTTGTTTTTTTTTATTATAGGTATTTATTTTTTTATTGTAGGTATTTATTATGTTTTTCGTTTACATTTTAAATTAAAAATGTGGAACGTTGAGTGGGAAAATTATTTTTATTTTCTTTAAAAATATTAAATGTGGCAGAGTGCCTTGTATGCAATCAAAAAAATATTATGAACTATTTTTATTTTTTATAATAGGGAAAACAAAAACATTAACTATTTTAATTCAATGAATACGGATATTCTCTTAACTATTAATTCATTTATTAAATTATTCATTCATTGATTTACCTAGAAAGATTAAATAATTTCTTACGGCGTAAAACACCAATACATTCATATTCTCTCTTCTCTCGGCCACTGATGTAAGCACAGCTGATGAAAAAAAATAAGTAGATAACCAACATTAAAGGGTGTTCACGGTGCCTAGAGGTTATTTTTAATTTTATAACCAAATAAACTGATAACCAACCTACCGTGAAGAACCTCATTAAAAATTTATGAGGAAAAAAAGGATAAGAAAATTTCAATGAATCAACAAGTGTCTCAATTTTTTTTCCATTGATATTTTAAACAACTCCAATCCACTGTGCGGTAAAAAAACCGTTAACCAATTGCGTTTTATAAGAAATAAGAATTTACATTTAAACAAAAAAACTTAAAAACTGGTCATACTAAAAGTCTCAAAACAACAACTTTAAAGCATCCATCAAAATATTTCGAAGTAACCTAGCAGCTCCATGGAAAGCCTTTTGTCGCTCTGCTGGGTGCTCTCATTTGTTTTATTAAGTAAGAAAATACTCTATTGAAATAAAAGATATCCAAAGCTTTTTGTTTTGAATAGTGACACTATTGATCATGTTAATTTAACTTTCCATTTAAGGAAATACTATTAAAATTTATTTTTAATCTAAAAAGGATTTAATTTCATTTGAATTTTAAATATAAACAGTACTTCCTTACTTTTATTGATTTTTTTTCATGATCAAAAATCTGCCAAATTGTGTTTCCCGCCATTTTTTTTTTTGAAATGATAAAGGGGTTAATTTTATTAGTGAAGTATTTGCTTAGCATTTATTCCACAATTTATAATTTTTTTTGAAATGTTACCGATTGAAGAGGCTTACGAAATACTGTTAATTGTTACGATCGTATAGTAAAAATAAAAAAATAATAATTATTATTATGCGAGAAAATTAACACAATTTGATTGATTTTTATTTTATTTCTTTTTTTTAAACGCATATTGTAAAACTTATTCGTAATAAAAAAAAATATATTGGGTTTCGAAAAAATTACTCTAATTAAAATCAATGGCCCGTAATCATAGTCCCGCACTAAAGTCGGCATTTTTAAAAACTTGTTTCTAAATTTTGTATATTATTTGATCTATCTGTTTATTTCTAATTTTATCAGGCTCAAGATCATAATTTTTTAATGTTACTAACGAATAGTAAACACTAGTTTATTTTATTAAATGGAAAACATTGTAAGGATCAGCGCTAGAGGGAGTGCACACTTTCGACCCGAATGACCAGGTCATCTTCAGCCTCCTTCTGAACCACCCAACACAAATAACTCATTGTTTTGAACAGGCATTTATATCACACACTCTAAGGAAAATGACTATGTGAAATTACATTTTTCATTAGTGAATGATTACCCGTACAAATGAGCTTTTTCCATCTATTTATAGAAATATCCCTTGGCAACCATCTTCGATTTTCGAAGCACAAATTGACAGGGTTGCCATTCCAATTGTTAATGTTTCCATTTCTGGGAACGAATTGGGAATCTGGCATACTAATATTTTTTTTACTTCACAACATATTTAGGTGTTGTTTATTATATTAGATTATAAATTACATCGTGCCCTATGTTGTTGTATGTAAATTTTGTATATTATTTGATCTATCTGTTTTAATTATATATTTCTAATTTTATCAGGCTCAAGATCATAATTTTTTAATGTTACTAACGAATAGTAAACACTAATTTATTTTATTAAATGGAAAAAATTGTAAGGATCAGCGCTAGAGGGAGTGCACACTTTCGACCCGAACGACCAGGTCATCTTCAGCCTCCTTCTGAACCACCTAACACAAATAACTCATTGTTTTGAACAGGCATTTATATCACACACTCTAAGGAAAATGACTATGTTAAATTACATTTTTCATTAGTGAATGAATACCCGCATAAATAGATGGGAAAAGCTCATTTGTACGGGTAATTTTTTTATTTATTTCATTCAACATCGCCCAGGCAAACCTCAGGAGGTAGGACGCTGAAATTTGGTATGTAGGTTCCTCCTGCGGCGTAGATATTCGCTAATACGAAGTTCTTGGAAATTCCTTCGGGGACGAGAAAAACGGGGAAAACCCTTTTTACGACTGTCCCAAACCAATATAGTTAGAAACCTGAAATTTGAAATATGCTTTTTTTGGAGTATTTGCTAAGTTATCGATAAAGTCTCCCCCTTAACAGCTTCCACAAACTGTTGGACTTAGGAAGTTGAAATTAAGTTTGCAGGCTCCATATCCAGTGTAGATAACAGTTAAGACTTAGTTTTTGGAAAATCATTGATCAGCTACATTTTAGAATTTTAGCCAGGTAAAAATGGGGGTTGAAAAGGAAAAATCTGAAATATCAAATATGTGTTATGTGAGTATGGGCTAACTCATTATTGAGGTAGATCTTAGAATTTTGGTCTGCGACATGGTAAAAATTGGGCAACCATTTTCTACGCTAACAACATGGCGGGTTTTGCCCGCTATGGTGTATATGGGGAAATATTTGCAAGGTAAAATTGCGAATTGGAAGGGGACAGAAATGGAATAGAAAGGGTACGAGTAAAATTGAGGGATACAAATTGGAATGAAACGAGGTACGAGTGGAATAAAAGCACTTGACAAGGGGATGCAAATAGAATGAAACGAGGAATGAGTGAAATCGATACACTTGATAGGGTGAAAAATAAAATGGAATGGCAAACGAGTATATTTGAAACATAAGACGAGGGGTAATAAATGGAATGGGAACGAGTGGAATTGAGTCATTAGGCAAGGAGAACGAAAGGGATGGAAAGGGGAACAAGTGATATTAAAACAGTTAACACTGGGCACGCCCCCCTTGAATGACCAAAAAACTAGAAATTCAAAACTTTAATTTAAACATCCACTAGTAAAACATCCAATAGTAAAATCTGCAATTTTTCGGATCATTTTAGATATTAAGGAATATAAAATTG
Organism: Eustalomyia histrio; assembly: GCA_949748255.1. Classification (NCBI taxonomy): domain Eukaryota; kingdom Metazoa; phylum Arthropoda; class Insecta; order Diptera; family Anthomyiidae; genus Eustalomyia; species Eustalomyia histrio. The sequence continues at coordinate 167,583,718 of OX456523.1, read as the reverse complement.
GATTAATTTCAAACTAATCTCTTTGTATATTCCTTAAACATTCAAATTTCCCTTAAATTACCTTTTATCATTTCTATCTCACTTTGAAAATGTTTTAGTAATTCATGTTTTTGTTTTTATTTTAATATTAATCTTAAAATTTTGTTTTGTAAATCTTGTGTTTAATTAAAAATACTTTTTTGAATTGCCAAAAGTCTTTCCATCTTAAAAATAATTAACACATTCTTTGTTGACTTTGAAATAAATTTTGGGATAATTCCTGTATTTCTACAACGTATTAAGAAAGTTATTGTAGATTTTATTTTGATAATTTTATCTCTTATCGTCTTGAATTTGTTGATCAAATTAAGAGTATTCAAAAAACCGGCCTTTTGAAAAACCCGCTTTCGGTTTCCTTCGAAAAATCGAATTTTAAAGAACCGGTTTCGGTTTTTGCAGAAAAAACCGGTCAACCGGTTTTTTCGGTTTTTTTAATTTGAATAAAAAGATTATATAATTTGTTATTGTTTTTATTACAAACAAAAAAAAAAGAAATTTTATATATAAAGTAATAAAAATAAAAGAATGTATTTCAAAGAATGTATTCTTTGAAAAAAATATATATATACTCAGCAAAATGGATGTTATTCTTTACGAATCTCTTTTTCAGAACATCCAAAGAAGTTAATAGTGCAAATTTTTCGATTTGTAAGAAGTCATTTTAAACAACTTCCAAAATGTTGATATTAACCCCTACTAGTAAAAAAAAACAATCATTTAGTTGGTCCATAAATGGTTAATTCCGGCAGTAATTTAATGCCTTATTGAAAACATATATTGCATAACAGTGATGTCTACTTTGCCCTGGCCGGAATAATAATTCCTGGCGTGTTCAAAATCACATATTTAACTTAAAAAAAAGCCACTCCCTATATTTATTTTGTAGTCCCTATATTTAACAACTTCCATAAACTAATGAAAAAGTTCATCTGCTCATCGATTTTTCATAGCACCGAAACAAACTATATCCTCCCAATGACACGCCAATGTTAAAATCATTAATGATTCACCGAAATTTTCACAACTTCGGGTTCAGTAGATGTAGTGTTTAACTACTTCTTCCTCAGCTCTTATTTTGCTGGGTATATATATATATATATATATATATATATATATATATATATATATATATATATATATATTTAACTTTTTTATTGTATTTCATTTCAACAAAAAATTAACTTAAAACCAATATTTTTTAATATTATATATTAAAAATTAATATTATAAAACTTTATTCATATCAAATGAATAGAGATCATTAAGTTTGTAAATTGGTAAAATTAGGTACGTTAGTAATTTGAACGTTTAAAACGTTTGGCATTAAAAAAGTTTTTTTAATATTACATTTTAAATATGTAAAAAGAAAATTTATTTTTCAGTTCTAAAATAATATTTTAGAAATAATATGCAATTTAAATGTTTCGTTTTAAGACGATTTTTTGTTTGCTTTTGATAAAGCTAGAAGTGGAAAATACTCTTTCACTAATAGTAGATGTTGGACAAATAGTCAAAAGACATATAAATTTTCCAACTTTTCAGTTCTTTTGCCAAGATATATGAAATCATCATATAATGGTGAATGATTTTGTACAGCCTCATTTTTAGGATTTTGAATACTGTTTATTTTGTTATTTAGATCAGAAATTAAGCTATTTGAATTTGGAATATTCAAAGTTAAGTCTTCATCGGAATCTATCAGACTTACATCTAAATCTTCATAACCAAACAAACGATTATAAAAGTGTTCGGAAAAAATAAAAGAGACCAAGTAACCCAGTTGGTGATGTATTAAAAAAACCCGGTTAACCGAACAAAAAAGACCGGTTTTCGGTTTTCTTCGAATTTACAAAATATTCGAAACCGAACGGTTTAAAAAAAAGAAACCGGTTGACCGGTTTTCGGTTTTTGAATACTCTAATCAAAATCCTAACTTGTTTGTTTTTTTTTTTAATTTTTCTTTCTTTTTTATTTTGATATCTTGTGCTCTTGATTTAGTAATTATTTTTAACTCTTATTTAACCTTTTTTTATTTTTAACTTCTTACATTTTTGAGCTCAAGGTTGGTTTTTTTATAAATAAAAATATTATTTTTTTTTTCAATATTTCGCTACTCCATTGAGTAGCATCTTCACAGAAGAGAGCATTATCTTCTTATTGTTCAAAGTTTAACGACTATCCAGACTTTGAAAATGTATCGGGTTTAAATACAGAACATAATTATAAACGTCGTTATATGTATATTAGAAATGTTACAAAAAATAAATACTCCAAAAACTCATAGAATTAATTTTAAGGCAGATGTTGAAAATGTAGCTCAGAATTATAGATATTTAATACTCAATTTAAAACAAATATTATATTAATATACTTACATTTTTATATTCCCAGGTGAAAATGTTGATATATGGTCATATATGGCTACATATATGGGTTCATATATTATTTAATATATGCTTGGATCCGAAATTTGAGGGTATATGGTCATATATGAGTGTTCATATATGGTCATATATAAGTACTTTTTCCATATGCCGGTATATTAAAAATGCTTTTTTTCATTTTTAAACAAAAATATTGCTTTTTTATTAAAATTAAATGAAGTAACAGTAAATCAACATTAAATTCAAGGGAAAAAGGGATATTTACATGCAATAAATTTAATTAAATTGTGTTCTTTTACCTTAAGGTAAAAAAACACACATAAATTTTAAGAAAAGAGTACCAATATTATTTTTAGATTATAGTATCTTCATTTTATATAACAATTCAAACTTTCTTGTTATTATTAAAAAACAGTATTAAAAATAGAATAAATAAATAATAAAAAAATAAACAACAAAGTATGAATTGTTACATTAAATGAAGAGTTGTTGTACTATAATCTAAAAATAATATTAATATAATTAATAATATTAATAATAATACCAATTGGTAGTTTTTTCCGAAATTTATGTGTGTTTTTTTACTTTAAATTTGTTGCATGTAAATATATTATTTTTCGCACATAACTGTATGTTTAAAACAGTATACAGATACAAAAAGGAACATTAATAGTGGTAGCGGTTTTGGAGCCATAAAATAATTCATTAAAATAACACTAAATGTATTGTTTAATATGTATACAGTTATGTGTGAAAAAAGGGGCACTTGCATGCAACAAAATTAAAAAAAAGACATACATTTTGGGAAAAAACTACCAATATTATCTTAATTCCGTAGAACAAAGGTTTAAATTTTCCTCATATATGGCATTTTGATAAAAATTTAAATATATTACCCCATATATGGAATAATATATGTACTCATATATGAACATTTATGGCGTATATGAACCAATATATGGAACAACATATGCAATATATTACCATATATTGCCATATATGGATTCATATACATTTTACCATATATGAGCTTCATCTTTAAATGTAATGGCCCATATATGCTTCCATACATGACATATATGATGATATATGAACATTTTCACCTGGGTTGTTAATTTTTATTTTGTTTGTTATACTTTTGTTCAAAGAATTTTTGTTTTCTGGTATATATGTATACCCTAAAAAATTTTTTTACAAAATTTTTTAAAAATTTATCAAGCTTTCAAATATTTTTTATTATTTGTCATTATAATTATTATTTCCTGAAGATGCTACACAAATAATATTTTTATTTATAAAAAACCATCATTAAGCTTATAAATTTAAGAAGTTAAAAATATATATAAAATAATTATACGAAAAATAGAATGTAGTAAATTCAGCCATTATGTAACTATAACAGTGTGGTTCAGTGCTAAACTCACTACAACTCTGGCAGACCGGGTTCAAAAACTGGCGAAGAAATTGTTTGCTTTAGAATTTTAATATTTTTTACTCTAATTTTTTTCTTTATTTTATACGTTTTTTAAAAAACTAATTTCCCAACAAACCAAACGATAACATTTCGACATCATACGATATCATTTCGAAATGATCGAGAATTTATTACTATTTACTAATTTGCATTAAATAACACGCCGAAAATTGAAATATATAAAAAGCCAGCTGAACATCTACTAACGAGTAAAATACAATTGCATTTAACACTTATATACAGAAATTTAAATAGACGCTTTTAAACTTTATGCATGAAGGATCAAAAAGGCGTTGTTTTACTATTTTTTTTAATATATCAAATAAAGTATTTTATTCAAACAATTTAGCATAATAAATAGAAATATAATTAAGAAATATATATAATTAACAAGTACTTTTGGGACTAATTTTAATTAACCTCTCAAAAAAAGTTCTCTCGGCGTAGTCAGGATAACTCTAAACTGGATCAGAAATTAAAAAAGCTCGTGCTGGAACGAAGGAAAAAAATAAAGTTAGAATTTTTGACGGAGTTGCGAACAAAAATTCCCATTTTCTGGTAAAATTTTCACCACGTATTGCCTCATAAAATAAGTTGTTATAAAAAATCCTTCATTCAAGCACTATGTAGATACTCTTATTCTGAAGAAGAGTGCAAAACAAAAAAAAGATCGGTTCATAACTTTTTGAGAAATCATGACTACATACATCAAAAAAAGTTTCGAGAAAAATGCGATCGAAGTTTAAAAAAACAAAAAAATTTAAACTTACATAGAATCATCGATTCCGGCACCATAAAGTCAAGAACATGCTGCAGTGGCAATATCCAAGGCATCCTTTCGATCTTGCCTGTGACGAATACGAATTTACAAACCCACCTAACTTCTTAAAATGGTGGTAAAATTTGTATCTTTTTATGCAATATTAATCATTGAAGACCAAGTTTACACAATACTTGTTAGTTATAAACCTCATTTAAGGTAAAATTACGATACCGTGAAAGCTTCAAATTTAGAGAGAAATTTTATTAGACGCACCTCAAAACTTTTAATAAAATTGGTAAAACAGTTAGATTAAAATAAAATGTTTGTCATTTTTAAGTGCACTTTTAACCTGGGGAACAAATTAAAATACATTTTCCTGAACAAATTTATATTTTTGTACATATCTGTGTACTAAGGACTAGTGTTTCCAATTCGGTAAATCGATTAACCGATTAATCGCCTCTATTTTGGTTACTGTCGAAACAAATAATTTAAGACTCAAATAATTATTCAACCCGATAAGCCGTTTAAGTTTGTCAATTAACCGGTTAATTTTTTATATGGATTTTTTACACTAATTTTACACTTTTTTTATAATTCCCTGTAGGATTTTCCAAAAATCCAGTCTGAGATGATGCCTACGCCGGAGGAGGAACCTATGTACCAAATTTCAATTTCTTAGCTCCAGCGATTTTGGAAGGCGTCAAGAGTGGATAATTTTTCGCTTTTTGCCGCTTCCCGTAAGATTTAAAAAAAAAATTGTCTTAGCTGATGTCTACTCCGGAGGAGACACTTTCATATTAAATTTCAGCGGTTTGGGCAGGCCTATAAGAGGGAGACTTTGTGCTCTTCGAACACCCAATTTAAGCACGATCCTGGCTTAAATTTCAAACTATATCTTATCAGCGAGCTAGACCATTCTCCAGGGAACACATATTTTACATTTACAGTTTGTATCCAAGGGGGTTTGAAATTGCGACTTAGCGGACCTCTACACCTAAAAAGGAACCTACGTAATAAATTTTAGCTCCCTAGCTCCAGCAGTGTGGGCTGGGCGATATAGAGTGAGTTAGTCAGTCAGTATATTTACTTTAATGTGTTTAACAGATGCCAAGGAAAGGACATTTTTAAGTTACCATGCCCCTTTTTATATTTCGCTTGTCGTGCCTAGGAAGTTGTTATAAGGTGCCGAGCTCAATTTTATGCAAACGTTCACCAGGACCTTAGATTTTATGATGATTATAGGTTGTATAATAAGTGCCACGTTCCTTACTCTCACACTTACAGGAGTCAAAGTAAAGCAATTTGAAAAGTTGTATTATATAGAAATTGCCACGACGCCTCTTGTATTCACTCCCATATTTTAACCCTTAAGGAGTTTATTATAAGGTGACGTACAAAATGTTATTTGAAACCGTTAAAGACGAGAAAAAGAATAACACTTAAGACTTTAAGCAGATGCCGAGTATTCTCGTCCCAACTCGCCCAATTTTCGTGTAGTATTTAAAAATGTTTCTAAAATACTCCATACAAAATTTTGCTAACATGTTATATCCCGACTGCTTTTGGCTGACAGCTTTAAAAAATGTTGCAATACACCATGCCAAAGTTTCCTAAAATACGGTTGTCGGAAGCCGTTAATGAAATTTAAAAACTGGAGTTGTATAGGACGCGCCACGCCCACTTATTTTATAAAGCTAACATTCAGTGCAGAGTTTAAAAAATTTTTTAGAAAATACTGTGCAAACTTTTGCTCAAATATGTGTTACAGGAGCCGCGATAAAGCAATTAAAAATTTTCACTCTTTAAAATCCGTCCCGTATTTGACCTCTAATGAGTTGTTATCAGATGATGTTAAAAATTCTTTTCAACAGGTGCTGAATACCAAATTTTGCTGCAGTACGTTTTACAGGAGATGAAATAAAGAAATTTAAAAACAAGTAAAAAAATGCTAAATCCGGCTATGCCGAATCTTTGAATACCCTCCACCCATATCCTAAGGAAACAATGATTAACCAAATCACATAAATAGCTTTTTCCGTTCATTTGTGAGTTAAATAGAGATATTTATAATTGGCACTTTCAAGGGCACGAAGAATGCTGACGAAAGTCGTAGCGGACCAGAAAATGCATTCCATTCAGCTTGTATCTAATGACTTTTTCTGTGTATTCTCCATGATTACTAAATAAAAGTAAGAAAAATTTTTCAAATGAAAAAAAATTTCTATGATCTCGAACCAGACTAAAAATACATTTTTATACATAAAAATTGTATTTGTTTACAAAAAATACGAAAAGTCAGGTAAGAAGTTGTAATGGTGAATAGGGGGGTGTTAATGAATTTTGATCACAATTATGTATTTTCGACGAGACCCCAGCTCAATAAAGAAATTGCCAATCGTCTCCCTCAAAAACAAAAATGGTTGACCACAATTAAGCTAGAAAACCATATTCAGAAATTGAGAAAAGGTTACCCCTAGCTTATATTCGGATGACAAAGGGCCGGCTAAATCCGGCTATGCCGAATCTTTGAATACCCTCCACCCATATCCTAAGGAAACAATGATTAACCAAATCACATAAATAGCTCTTTGTGTTCATTTGTGAGTTAAATAGAGATATTTATAATTGGCACTTTCAAGGGCACGAAGAATGCTGACGAAAGTCGTAGCGGACCAGAAAATGCATTCCATTCAGCTTGTATCTAATGACTTTTTCTGTGTATTCTCCATGATTACTAAATAAAAGTAAGAAAAATTTTTCAAATGAAAAAAAATTTCTATGATCTCGAACCAGACTAAAAATACATTTTTATACATAAAAATTGTATTTGTTTACAAAAAATACGAAAAGTCAGGTAAGAAGTTGTAATGGTGAATAGGGGGGTGATAATGAATTTTGATCACAATTATGTATTTTCGACGAGAACCCAGCTCAATAAAGAAATTGCCTATCGTCTCCCTCAAAAACAAAAATGGTTGACCACAATTAAGCTAGTAAACCATATTCAGAAATTGAGAAAAGGTTACCCCTAGCTTATATTCGGATGACAAAGGGCCGGCGGGACCCGTCAGTGGTTTGGGAGGTTCTTGGCCCCTGTCAACTCGAACCGCACCATATACAATTTTATTACAGAGTCCCTATTTATGAAGTAGACATAAAAATTAAAATAAAAATTAAAAACGATATTATTATCTCCCATGAAAAATAAAACTGTAGCGGAAATCTAGTAGATGGTAATTAATGCGAATAAAGGGGAGACTTAAGTTATTTCCCCGGTCTCTAATCCAGTGAACCACACCTAAACGTCAAGTTTTTTCTGCATTTAATTTGACATTTCTCAATTTCAGACTAACTCAATTTTAACCATGGAAAGATACACAATTGAGCAACGCGTTAAAGTTATTCAGGCTTATTATGAAAATGGACGTTCAAATCAAAATGCATATCGTGCACTTCGTGATTTTTTCGGGCAATTTAATCGTGCAAAAATTTGAGCAAACCGGGTCTGTAGGAGATGTGAAAACACCAGTGCATGCTCGTACAGCTCGTACTGCAGAAAATATTGCTGCTGTTCGCGATAGTGTGGCTGAAGAGCCGTCCATATATCCAGTGTAGATAACAGTTAAGACTTAGTTTTTGGAAAATCATTGATCAGCTACATCTTAGAATTTTAGCCAGGTAAAAATGGGGGTTGAAAAGGAACAATCTGAAATATCAAATATGTGTTATGTGAGTATGGGCTAACTCATTATTGAAGTAGATCTTAGAATTTTGGTCTGCGACATGGTAAAAATTGGGCAATCATTTTCTACGCCAACAACATGGCGGGCTTTGCCCGCTATGGTGTATATGGGGAAATATTTGCAAGGTAAAATTGCGAATTGGAAGGGGACAGAAATGGAATAGAAAGGGTACGAGTAAAATTGAGGGATACAAAATGGAATGAAACGAGGTACGAGTGGAATTAAAGCACTTGACAAGGGGATGAAAATAGAATGAAACGAGGAATGAGTGAAATCGATACACTTGATAGGGTAAAAAATAAAATGGAATGGCAAACGAGTGTAATTGAAACATAAGACGAGGGGTAATAAATGGAATGGGAACGAGTGGAATTGAGTCATTAGGCAAGGAGAACGAAAGGAATGGAAAGGGGAACAAGTGATATTCAAATCAAAATGCATATCGTGCACTTCGTGATTTTTTCGGGCAATTTAATCGTGCAAAAATTTGAGCAAACCGGGTCTGTAGGAGATGTGAAAACACCAGTGCATGCTCGTACAGCTCGTACTGCAGAAAATATTGCTGCTGTTCGCGATAGTGTGGCTGAAGAGCCGTCCATATATCCAGTGTAGATAACAGTTAAGACTTAGTTTTTGGAAAATCATTGATCAGCTACATCTTAGAATTTTAGCCAGGTAAAAATGGGGGTTGAAAAGGAACAATCTGAAATATCAAATATGTGTTATGTGAGTATGGGCTAACTCATTATTGAAGTAGATCTTAGAATTTTGGTCTGCGACATGGTAAAAATTGGGCAATCATTTTCTACGCCAACAACATGGCGGGCTTTGCCCGCTATGGTGTATATGGGGAAATATTTGCAAGGTAAAATTGCGAATTGGAAGGGGACAGAAATGGAATAGAAAGGGTACGAGTAAAATTGAGGGATACAAAATGGAATGAAACGAGGTACGAGTGGAATTAAAGCACTTGACAAGGGGATGAAAATAGAATGAAACGAGGAATGAGTGAAATCGATACACTTGATAGGGTAAAAAATAAAATGGAATGGCAAACGAGTGTAATTGAAACATAAGACGAGGGGTAATAAATGGAATGGGAACGAGTGGAATTGAGTCATTAGGCAAGGAGAACGAAAGGAATGGAAAGGGGAACAAGTGATATTAAAAGGGGACAGAAATGGAATAGAAAGGGTACGAGTAAAATTGAGGGATACAAAATGGAATGAAACGAGGTACGAGTGGAATTAAAGCACTTGACAAGGGGATGAAAATAGAATGAAACGAGGAATGAGTGAAATCGATACACTTGATAGGGTAAAAAATAAAATGGAATGGCAAACGAGTGTAATTGAAACATAAGACGAGGGGTAATAAATGGAATGGGAACGAGTGGAATTGAGTCATTAGGCAAGGAGAACGAAAGGAATGGAAAGGGGAACAAGTGATATTAAAACAGTTAACACTGGGCACGCCCCCCTTGAATGACCAAAAAACAAGAAATTCAAAACTTTAATTTAAACATCCACTAGTAAAACATCCAATAGTAAAATCTGCAATTTTTCGGATCATTTTAGATATTAAGGAATATAAAATTGGATTAATTTCAAACTAATCTCTTTGTATATTCCTTATACATTCAAATTTCCTTTAAATTACCTTTTATCATTTCTATCTCACTTTGAAAATGTTTTAGTAATTCATGTTTTTATTTTTATTTTAATATTAATCTTAAAATTTTGTTTTGTAAATCTTGTGTTTAATTAAAAATACTTTTTTGAATTGCCAAAAGTCTTTCCATCTTAAAAATAATTAACACATTTTTTGTTGACTTTGAAATAAATTTTGGGATAATTCCTGTATTTCTACAACGTATTAAGAAAGTTATTGTAGATTTTATTTTGATAATTTTATCTCTTATCGTCTTGAATTTGTTGATCAAAATAAGAGTATTAAAAAACCGGCCTTTTGATTTTTTCGGTTTCCTTCGAAAAATCGAATTTTAAAAAAACCGGTTTCGGTTTTTGCAGAAAAAACCGGTTTCGGTTTTTGCAGAAAAAACCGGTCAGACGGTTTTTTCGGTTTTTTTAAATTGAATAAAAAGCTTATATAATTTGTTATTGTTTTTATTACAAACAAAAAAAAAATTTTATATATAAAGTAATAAAAATAAAAGAATGTATTCCAAAGAATGTATTCTTTGAAAAAAAAATATATATATATATATATTTAACTTTTTTATTCTATTTCATTTCAACAAAAAATTAACTTAAAACCAATATTTTTTAATATTATATCTTAAAAATTAATATTATAAAACTATATTCATATCAAATGAATAGAGATCATTAAGTTTGTAAATTGGTAAAATTAGGTACGTTAGTAATTTGAACGTTTAAAACGTTTGGCATTAAAAAAGTTTTTTTAATATTACATTTTAAATATGTAAAAAGAAAATGTATTTTTCAGTTCTAAAATAATATTTTAGAAATAATATGCAATTTAAATGTTTCGTTTTAAGACGATTTTTTGTTTGCTTTTGATAAAGCTAGAAGTGGAAAATACTCTTTCACTAATAGTAGATGTTGGACAAATAGTCAAAAGACATATAAATTTTCCAACTTTTCAGTTCTTTTGCCAAGATATATGAAATCATCATATAATGGTGAATGATTTTGTACAGCCTCATTTTTAGGATTTTGAATACTGTTTATTTTGTTATTTAGATCAGAAATTAAGCTATTTGAATTTGGAATATCCAAAGTTAAGTCTTCATCGGAATCTATCAGACTTACATCTAAATCTTCATAACCAAACAAACGATTATAAAAGTGTTCAGAAAAAATAAAAGAGACCAAGTAACCCAGTTGGTGATGTATTAAAAAAACCCGGTTAACCGAACAAAAAAGACCGGTTTTAGGTTTTCTTCGAATTTACAAAATATTCGAAACCGATCGGTTTAAAAAAAAAGAAACTGGTTGACCGGTTTTCGGTTTTTGAATACTCTAATCAAAATCCTAACATGTTTGTTTTTTTTTTTTAATTTATCTTTCTTTTTTATTTTGATATGTTGTGCTCTTGATTTAGTAATTATTTTTAACTTTTATTTAACCTTTTTTTTTATTTTTAACTTCTTACATTTTTGAGCTCAAGGTTGGTTTTTTTTATAAATAAAAATATTATTTTTTTTTCTTCACAGAAGAGAACATTATCTTCTTATTGTTCAAAGTTTAACGACTATCCAGACTTTGAAAATGTATCGGGTTTAAATACAGAACATAATTATAAACGTCGTTATATGTATATTAGAAATGTTACAAAAAATAAATACTCCAAAAACTCATAGAATTAATTTTAAGGCAGATGTTGAAAATGTAGCTCAGAATTATAGATATTTAATACTCAATTTAAAACAAATATTATATTAATAAACTTAGATTTTTATATTCCCAGGTGAAAATGTTCATATATGGTCATATATGGCTACATATATGGGTTCATATATTATTTAATATATGCTTGGATCCGAAATTTGAGGGTATATGGTCATATATGAGTGTTCATATATGGTCATATATAAACAAAAATATTGCTTTTTTATTAAAATTAAATGAAGTAACAGTAAATCAACATTAAATTCAAGGGAAAAAGGGATATTTACATGCAATAAATTTAATTAAATTGTGTTTTTTTACCTTAAGGTAAAAAAACACACATAAATTTTGAGAAAAGAGTACCAATATTATTTTTAGATTATAGTATCTTCATTTTATATAACAATTCAAACTTTCTTGTTATTATTAAAAAACAGTATTAAAAATAGAATAAATAAATAATAAAAAAATAAACAACAAAGTATGAATTGTTACATTAAATGAAGAGTTGTTGTACTATAATCTAAAAATAATATTAATATAATTAATAATATTAATAATAATACCAATTGGTAGTTTTTTTCCGAAATTTATGTGTGTTTTTTTACTTTAAATTTGTTGCATGTAAATATCCTATTTTTCGCACATAACTGTATGTTTAAAACAGTATACAGATATGAAAAGGAACATTAATAGTGGTAGCGGTTTTGGAGCCATAAAATAATTCATTAAAATAAAACTAAATGTATTGTTTAAAATGTATACAGTTATGTGTGAAAAAATGGGCACTTGCATGCAACAAAATTAAAAAAAGACATACATTTTGGGAAAAAACTACCAATATTATCTTAATTCCGTAGATCAAAGGTTTAAATTTTCCTCATATATGGCAATTTTTGATAAAAATTTAAATATATTACCCCATATATGGAATAATATATGTACTCATATATGAACATTTATGGCGTATATGAACCAATATATGGAACAACATATGCAATATATTACCATATATTGCCATATATGGATTCATATACATTTTACCATATATGAGCTTCATCTTTAAATGTAATGGCCCATATATGCTTCCATACATGACATATATGATGATATATGCACATTTTCACCTGGGTTGTTAATTTTTATTTTGTTTGTTATACTTTTGTTCAAAGAATTTTTGTTTTCTGGTATATATGTATACCCTAAAAATTTTTTTTAATTATTATTTCATGAAGATGCTTCACAATAAAATAGCGAAATATTAAAAAACAAATAATATTTTTATTTATAAAAAACCATCATTAAGCTTATAAATTTAAGAAGTTAAAAATATATATAAAATAATTATACGAAAAATAGAATGTAGTAAATTCAGCCATTATGTAACTATAACAGTGTGGTTCAGTGCTAAACTCACTACAACTCTGGCAGACCGGGTTCAAAAACTGGCGAAGGAATTGTTTGCTTTAGAATTTTAATATTTTTTATTCTAATTTTTTTCTTAATTTTATACGTTTTTTAAAAAATGTATCGTTTGGTTTGTTGGGAAATTAGCCCAACAAACCAAACGATAACATTTCGACATCATACGATATCATTTCGAAATGATCGAGAATTTATTACTATTTACTAATTTGCATTAAATAACACGCCGAAAATTGAAATATATAAAAAGCCAGCTGAACATCTACTTACGAGTAAAATACAATTGCATTTAACACTTATATACAGAAATTTAAATAGACGTTTTTAAACTTTATGCATGAAGGATCAAAAAGGCGTTGTTTTACTATTTTTTTTTAATATATCAAATAAAGTATTTTATTCAAACAATTTAGCATAATAAATAGAAATATAATTAAGAAATATATATAATTAACAAGTACTTTTGGGACTAATTTAAATTAACCTCTCAAAACATAAATTTTGAGAAAAGAGTACCAATATTATTTTTAGATTATAGTATCTTCATTTTATATAACAATTCAAACTTTCTTGTTATTATTAAAAAACAGTATTAAAAATAGAATAAATAAATAATAAAAAAATAAACAACAAAGTATGAATTGTTACATTAAATGAAGAGTTGTTGTACTATAATCTAAAAATAATATTAATATGATTAATAATATTAATAATAATACCAATTGGTAGTTTTTTCCGAAATTTATGTGTGTTTTTTTATTTTAAATTTGTTGCATGTAAATATCCTATTTTTCGCACATAACTGTATATTTAAAACAGTATACAGATATGAAAAGGAACATTAATAGTGGTAGCGGTTTTGGAGCCATAAAATAATTCATTAAAATAAAACTAAATGTATTGTTTAAAATGTATACAGTTATGTGTGAAAAAATGGGCACTTGCATGCAACAAAATTAAAAAAAAGACATACATTTTGGGAAAAAACTACCAATATTATCTTAATTCCGTAGAACAAAGGTTTTAATTTTCCTCATATATGGCAATTTTTGATAAAAATTTAAATATATTACCCCATATATGGAATAATATATGTACTCATATATGAACATTTATGGCGTATATGAACCAATATATGGAACAACATATGCAATATATTACCATATATTGCCATATATGGATTCATATACATTTTACCATATATGAGCTTCATCTTTAAATGTAATGGCCCATATATGCTTCCATACATGACATATATGATGATATATGCACATTTTCACCTGGGTTGTTAATTTTTATTTTGTTTGTTATGCTTTTGTTCAAAGAATTTTTGTTTTCTGGTATATATGTATACCCTGAAAAATTTTTTTAATTATTATTTCCTGAAGTTGCTACACAATAAAATAGCGAAATATTAAAAAACAAATAATATTTTTATTTATAAAAAACCATCATTAAGCTTATAAATTTAAGAAGTTAAAAATATATATAAAATAATTATACGAAAAATAGAATGTAGTAAATTCAGCCATTATGTAACTATAACAGTGTGGTTCAGTGCTAAACTCACTACAACTCTGGCAGACCGGGTTCAAAAACTGGCGAAGGAATTGTTTGCTTTAGAATTTTAATATTTTTTATTCTAATTTTTTTCTTAATTTTATACGTTTTTTAAAAAATGTATCGTTTGGTTTGTTGGGAAATTAGCCCAACAAACCAAACGATAACATTTCGACATCATACGATATCATTTCGAAATGATCGAGAATTTATTACTATTTACTAATTTGCAATAAATAACACGCCGAAAATTGAAATATATAAAAAGCCAGCTGAACATCTACTTACGAGTAAAATACAATTGCATTTAACACTTATATACAGAAATTTAAATAGACGTTTTTAAACTTTATGCATGAAGGATCAAAAAGGCGTTGTTTTACTATTTTTTTTTTAATATATCAAATAAAGTATTTTATTCAAACAATTTAGCATAATAAATAGAAATATAATTAAGAAGTATATATAATTAACAAGTACTTTTGGGACTAATTTAAATTAACCTCTCAAAAAAAGTTCTCTCGGCGTAGTCAGGATAACTCTAAACTGGATCAGAAATTAAAAAAGCTCGTGCTGGAACGAAGGAAAAAAATAAAGTTAGAATTTTTGACGGAGTTGCGAACAAAAATTCCCATTTTCTGGTAAAATTTTCACCACGTATTGCCTCATAAAATAAGTTGTCATAAAAAATCCTTCATTCAAGCACTATGTAGATACTCTTATTCTGAAGAAGAGTGCAAAACAAAAAAAAAAGATCGGTTCATAACTTTTTGAGAAATCATGACTACATACATCAAAAAAAGTTTCGAGAAAAATGCGATCGAAGTTTAAAAAAACAAAAAAATTTAAACTTACATAGAATCATCGATTCCGGCACCATAAAGTCAAGAACATGCTGCAGTGGCAATATCCAAGGCATCCTTTCGATCTTGCCTGTGACGAATACGAATTTACAAACCCACCTAACTTCTTAAAATGGTGGTAAAATTTGTATCTTTTTATGCAATATTAATCATTGAAGACCAAGTTTACACAATACATGTTAGTTATAAACCTCATTTAAGGTAAAATTACGATACCGTGAAAGCTTCAAATTTAGAGCGAAATTTTATTAGACGCACCTCAAAACTTTTAATAAAATTGGTAAAACAGTTAGATTAAAATAAAATGTTCGTCATTTTTAAGTGCACTTTTAACCTGGGGAACAAATTAAAATACATTTTCCTGAACAAATTTATATTTTTGTACATATCTGTGTACTAAGGACTAGTGTTTCCAATTCGGTAAATCGATTAACCGATTAATCGCCTCTATTTTGGTTACTGTCGAAACAAATAATTTAAGACTCAAATAATTATTCAACCCGATAAGCCGTTTAAGTTTGTCAATTAACCGGTTAATTTTTTATATGGATTTTTTACACTAATTTTACACTTTTTTTATAATTCCCTGTAGGATTTTCCAAAAATCCAGTCTGAGATGATGCCTACGCCGGAGGAGGAACCTATGTACCAAATTTCAATTTCTTAGCTCCAGCGATTTTGGAAGGCGTCAAGAGTGGATAATTTTTCGCTTTTTGCCGCTTCCCGTAAGATTTAAAAAAAAAATTGTCTTAGCTGATGTCTACTCCGGAGGAGACACTTTCATATTAAATTTCAGCGGTTTGGGCAGGCCTATAAGAGGGAGACTTTGTGCTCTTCGAACACCCAATTTAAGCACGATCCTGGCTTAAATTTCAAACTATATCTTATCAGCGAGCTAGACCATTCTCCAGGGAACACATATTTTACATTTACAGTTTGTATCCAAGGGGGTTTGAAATTGCGACTTAGCGGACCTCTACACCGAAAAAGGAACCTACGTAATAAATTTTAGCTCCCTAGCTCCAGCAGTGTGGGCTGGGCGATATAGAGTGAGTTAGTCAGTCAGTATATTTACTTTAATGTGTTTAACAGATGCCAAGGAAAGGACATTTTTAAATTTCGAAGTTACCATGCCCCTTTTTATATTTCGCTTGTCGTGCCTAGGAAGTTGTTATAAGGTGCCGAGCTCAATTTTATGCAAACGTTCACCAGGACCTTAGATTTTATGATGATTATGGGTTGTATAATAAGTGCCACGTTCCTTACTCTCACACTTACAGGAGTCAAAGTAAAGCAATTTGAAAAGTTGTATTATATAGAAATTGCCACGACGCCTCTTGTATTAACTCCCATATTTTAACCCTTAAGGAGTTTATTATAAGGTGACGTACAAAATGTTATTCGAAACCGTTGAAGACGAGAAAAAGAATAACACTTAAGACTTTAAGCAGATGCCGAGTATTCTCGTCCCAACTCGCCCAATTTTCGTGTAGTATTTAAAAATGTTTCTAAAATACTCCATACAAAATTTTGCTAACATGTTATATCCCGACTGCTTTTGGCTGACAGCTTTAAAAAATGTTGCAATACACCATGCCAAAGTTTCCTAAAATACGGTTGTCGGAAGCCGTTAATGAAATTTAAAAACGCGAGTTGTATAGGACGCGCCACGCCCACTTATTTTATAAAGCTAACATTCAGTGCAGAGTTTAAAAAATTTTTTAGAAAATACTGTGCAAACTTTTGCTCAAATATGTGTTACAGGAGCCGCGATAAAGCAATTAAAAATTTTCACTCTTTAAAATCCGTCCCGTATTTGACCTCTAATGAGTTGTTATCAGATGATGTTAAAAATTCTTTTCAACAGGTGCTGAATACCAAATTTTGCTGCAGTACGTTTTACAGGAGATGAAATAAAGAAATTTAAAAACAAGTAAAAAAATGCTAAATCCGGCTATGCCGAATCTTTGAATACCCTCCACCCATATCCTAAGGAAACAATGATTAACCAAATAACATAAATAGCTTTTTCCGTTCATTTGTGAGTTAAATAGAGATATTTATAATTGGCACTTTCAAGGGCACGAAGAATGCTGACGAAAGTCGTTGCGGACCAGAAAATGCATTCCATTCAGCTTGTATCTAATACTTTTTCTGTGTATTCTCCATGATTACTAAATAAAAGTAAGAAAAATTTTTCAAATGAAAAAAAATTTCTATGATCTCGAACCAGACTAAAAATACATTTTTATACATAAAAATTGTATTTGTTTACAAAAAATACGAAAAGTCAGGTAAGAAGTTGTAATGGTGAATAGGGGGGTGTTAATGAATTTTGATCACAATTATGTATTTTCGACGAGACCCCAGCTCAATAAAGAAATTGCCAATCGTCTCCCTCAAAAACAAAAATGGTTGACCACAATTAAGCTAGAAAACCATATTCAGAAATTGAGAAAAGGTTACCCCTAGCTTATATTCGGATGACAAAGGGCCGGCTAAATCCGGCTATGCCGAATCTTTGAATACCCTCCACCCATATCCTAAGGAAACAATGATTAACCAAATCACATAAATAGCTCTTTGTGTTCATTTGTGAGTTAAATAGAGATATTTATAATTGGCACTTTCAAGGGCACGAAGAATGCTGACGAAAGTCGTAGCGGACCAGAAAATGCATTCCATTCAGCTTGTATCTAATGACTTTTTCTGTGTATTCTCCATGATTACTAAATAAAAGTAAGAAAAATTTTTCAAATGAAAAAAAATTTCTATGATCTCGAACCAGACTAAAAATACATTTTTATACATAAAAATTGTATTTGTTTACAAAAAATACGAAAAGTCAGGTAAGAAGTTGTAATGGTGAATAGGGGGGTGATAATGAATTTTGATCACAATTATGTATTTTCGACGAGAACCCAGCTCAATAAAGAAATTGCCTATCGTCTCCCTCAAAAACAAAAATGGTTGACCACAATTAAGCTAGTAAACCATATTCAGAAATTGAGAAAAGGTTACCCCTAGCTTATATTCGGATGACAAAGGGCCGGCGGGACCCGTCAGTGGTTTGGGAGGTTCTTGGCCCCTGTCAACTCGAACCGCACCATATACAATTTTATTACAGAGTCCCTATTTATGAAGTAGACATAAAAATTAAAATAAAAATTAAAAACGATATTATTATCTCCCATGAAAAATAAAACTGTAGCGGAAATCTAGTAGATTGTAATTAATGCGAATAAAGGGGAGACTTAAGTTATTTCCCCGGTCTCTAATCCAGTGAATAAAGGGTGGTTAAATTTTAAGGGCCGATGTTGAATATGAACCACACCTAAACGTCAAGTTTTTTCTGCATTTAATTTGACATTTCTCAATTTCAGACTAACTCAATTTTAACCATGGAAAGATACACAATTGAGCAACGCGTTAAAGTTATTCAGGCTTATTATGAAAATGGACGTTCAAATCAAAATGCATATCGTGCACTTCGTGATTTTTTCGGGCAATTTAATCGTGCAAAAATTTGAGCAAACCGGGTCTGTAGGAGATGTGAAAACACCAGTGCATGCTCGTACAGCTCGTACTGCAGAAAATATTGCTGCTGTTCGCGATAGTGTGGCTGAAGAGCCGTCCATATATCCAGTGTAGATAACAGTTAAGACTTAGTTTTTGGAAAATCATTGATCAGCTACATCTTAGAATTTTAGCCAGGTAAAAATGGGGGTTGAAAAGGAACAATCTGAAATATCAAATATGTGTTATGTGAGTATGGGCTAACTCATTATTGAAGTAGATCTTAGAATTTTGGTCTGCGACATGGTAAAAATTGGGCAATCATTTTCTACGCCAACAACATGGCGGGCTTTGCCCGCTATGGTGTATATGGGGAAATATTTGCAAGGTAAAATTGCGAATTGGAAGGGGACAGAAATGGAATAGAAAGGGTACGAGTAAAATTGAGGGATACAAAATGGAATGAAACGAGGTACGAGTGGAATTAAAGCACTTGACAAGGGGATGAAAATAGAATGAAACGAGGAATGAGTGAAATCGATACACTTGATAGGGTAAAAAATAAAATGGAATGGCAAACGAGTGTAATTGAAACATAAGACGAGGGGTAATAAATGGAATGGGAACGAGTGGAATTGAGTCATTAGGCAAGGAGAACGAAAGGAATGGAAAGGGGAACAAGTGATATTAAAACAGTTAACACTGGGCACGCCCCCCTTGAATGACCAAAAAACAAGAAATTCAAAACTTTAATTTAAACATCCACTAGTAAAACATCCAATAGTAAAATCTGCAATTTTTCGGATCATTTTAGATATTAAGGAATATAAAATTGGATTAATTTCAAACTAATCTCTTTGTATATTCCTTATACATTCAAATTTCCTTTAAATTACCTTTTATCATTTCTATCTCACTTTGAAAATGTTTTAGTAATTCATGTTTTTATTTTTATTTTAATATTAATCTTAAAATTTTGTTTTGTAAATCTTGTGTTTAATTAAAAATACTTTTTTGAATTGCCAAAAGTCTTTCCATCTTAAAAATAATTAACACATTTTTTGTTGACTTTGAAATAAATTTTGGGATAATTCCTGTATTTCTACAACGTATTAAGAAAGTTATTGTAGATTTTATTTTGATAATTTTATCTCTTATCGTCTTGAATTTGTTGATCAAAATAAGAGTATTAAAAAACCGGCCTTTTGATTTTTTCGGTTTCCTTCGAAAAATCGAATTTTAAAAAAACCGGTTTCGGTTTTTGCAGAAAAAACCGGTTTCGGTTTTTGCAGAAAAAACCGGTCAGACGGTTTTTTCGGTTTTTTTAAATTGAATAAAAAGCTTATATAATTTGTTATTGTTTTTATTACAAACAAAAAAAAAATTTTATATATAAAGTAATAAAAATAAAAGAATGTATTCCAAAGAATGTATTCTTTGAAAAAAAAAATATATATATATATATATTTAACTTTTTTATTCTATTTCATTTCAACAAAAAATTAACTTAAAACCAATATTTTTTAATATTATATCTTAAAAATTAATATTATAAAACTATATTCATATCAAATGAATAGAGATCATTAAGTTTGTAAATTGGTAAAATTAGGTACGTTAGTAATTTGAACGTTTAAAACGTTTGGCATTAAAAAAGTTTTTTTAATATTACATTTTAAATATGTAAAAAGAAAATGTATTTTTCAGTTCTAAAATAATATTTTAGAAATAATATGCAATTTAAATGTTTCGTTTTAAGACGATTTTTTGTTTGCTATTGATAAAGCTAGAAGTGGAAAATACTCTTTCACTAATAGTAGATGTTGGACAAATAGTCAAAAGACATATAAATTTTCCAACTTTTCAGTTCTTTTGCCAAGATATATGAAATCATCATATAATGGTGAATGATTTTGTACAGCCTCATTTTTAGGATTTTGAATACTGTTTATTTTGTTATTTAGATCAGAAATTAAGCTATTTGAATTTGGAATATCCAAAGTTAAGTCTTCATCGGAATCTATCAGACTTACATCTAAATCTTCATAACCAAACAAACGATTATAAAAGTGTTCAGAAAAAATAAAAGAGACCAAGTAACCCAGTTGGTGATGTATTAAAAAAACCCGGTTAACCGAACAAAAAAGACCGGTTTTAGGTTTTCTTCGAATTTACAAAATATTCGAAACCGATCGGTTTAAAAAAAAAGAAACTGGTTGACCGGTTTTCGGTTTTTGAATACTCTAATCAAAATCCTAACATGTTTGTTTTTTTTTTAAATTTATCTTTCTTTTTTATTTTGATATGTTGTGCTCTTGATTTAGTAATTATTTTTAACTTTTATTTAACCTTTTTTTTTATTTTTAACTTCTTACATTTTTGAGCTCAAGGTTGGTTTTTTTATAAATAAAAATATTATTTTTTTTTCTTCACAGAAGAGAACATTATCTTCTTATTGTTCAAAGTTTAACGACTATCCAGACTTTGAAAATGTATCGGGTTTAAATACAGAACATAATTATAAACGACGTTATATGTATATTAGAAATGTTACAAAAAATAAATACTCCAAAAACTCATAGAATTAATTTTAAGGCAGATGTTGAAAATGTAGCTCAGAATTATAGATATTTAATACTCAATTTAAAACAAATATTATATTAATAAACTTAGATTTTTATATTCCCAGGTGAAAATGTTCATATATGGTCATATATGGCTACATATATGGGTTCATATATTATTTAATATATGCTTGGATCCGAAATTTGAGGGTATATGGTCATATATGAGTGTTCATATATGGTCATATATAAACAAAAATATTGCTTTTTTATTAAAATTAAATGAAGTAACAGTAAATCAACATTAAATTCAAGGGAAAAAGGGATATTTACATGCAATAAATTTAATTAAATTGTGTTTTTTTACCTTAAGGTAAAAAAACACACATAAATTTTGAGAAAAGAGTACCAATATTATTTTTAGATTATAGTATCTTCATTTTATATAACAATTCAAACTTTCTTGTTATTATTAAAAAACAGTATTAAAAATAGAATAAATAAATAATAAAAAAATAAACAACAAAGTATGAATTGTTACATTAAATGAAGAGTTGTTGTACTATAATCTAAAAATAATATTAATATAATTAATAATATTAATAATAATACCAATTGGTAGTTTTTTTCCGAAATTTATGTGTGTTTTTTTACTTTAAATTTGTTGCATGTAAATATCCTATTTTTCGCACATAACTGTATGTTTAAAACAGTATACAGATATGAAAAGGAACATTAATAGTGGTAGCGGTTTTGGAGCCATAAAATAATTCATTAAAATAAAACTAAATGTATTGTTTAAAATGTATACAGTTATGTGTGAAAAAATGGGCACTTGCATGCAACAAAATTAAAAAAAGACATACATTTTGGGAAAAAACTACCAATATTATCTTAATTCCGTAGATCAAAGGTTTAAATTTTCCTCATATATGGCAATTTTTGATAAAAATTTAAATATATTACCCCATATATGGAATAATATATGTACTCATATATGAACATTTATGGCGTATATGAACCAATATATGGAACAACATATGCAATATATTACCATATATTGCCATATATGGATTCATATACATTTTACCATATATGAGCTTCATCTTTAAATGTAATGGCCCATATATGCTTCCATACATGACATATATGATGATATATGCACATTTTCACCTGGGTTGTTAATTTTTATTTTGTTTGTTATACTTTTGTTCAAAGAATTTTTGTTTTCTGGTATATATGTATACCCTAAAAAATTTTTTTAATTATTATTTCATGAAGATGCTTCACAATAAAATAGCGAAATATTAAAAAACAAATAATATTTTTATTTATAAAAAACCATCATTAAGCTTATAAATTTAAGAAGTTAAAAATATATATAAAATAATTATACGAAAAATAGAATGTAGTAAATTCAGCCATTATGTAACTATAACAGTGTGGTTCAGTGCTAAACTCACTACAACTCTGGCAGACCGGGTTCAAAAACTGGCGAAGGAATTGTTTGCTTTAGAATTTTAATATTTTTTATTCTAATTTTTTTCTTAATTTTATACGTTTTTTAAAAAATGTATCGTTTGGTTTGTTGGGAAATTAGCCCAACAAACCAAACGATAACATTTCGACATCATACGATATCATTTCGAAATGATCGAGAATTTATTACTATTTACTAATTTGCATTAAATAACACGCCGAAAATTGAAATATATAAAAAGCCAGCTGAACATCTACTTACGAGTAAAATACAATTGCATTTAACACTTATATACAGAAATTTAAATAGACGTTTTTAAACTTTATGCATGAAGGATCAAAAAGGCGTTGTTTTACTATTTTTTTTAATATATCAAATAAAGTATTTTATTCAAACAATTTAGCATAATAAATAGAAATATAATTAAGAAATATATATAATTAACAAGTACTTTTGGGACTAATTTAAATTAACCTCTCAAAACATAAATTTTGAGAAAAGAGTACCAATATTATTTTTAGATTATAGTATCTTCATTTTATATAACAATTCAAACTTTCTTGTTATTATTAAAAAACAGTATTAAAAATAGAATAAATAAATAATAAAAAAATAAACAACAAAGTATGAATTGTTACATTAAATGAAGAGTTGTTGTACTATAATCTAAAAATAATATTAATATAATTAATTATATTAATAATAATACCAATTGGTAGTTTTTTTCCGAAATTTATGTGTGTTTTTTTACTTTAAATTTGTTGCATGTAAATATCCTATTTTTCGCACATAACTGTATATTTAAAACAGTATACAGATATGAAAAGGAACATTAATAGTGGTAGCGGTTTTGGAGCCATAAAATAATTCATTAAAATAAAACTAAATGTATTGTTTAAAATGTATACAGTTATGTGTGAAAAAATGGGCACTTGCATGCAACAAAATTAAAAAAAAGACATACATTTTGGGAAAAAACTACCAATATTATCTTAATTCCGTAGATCAAAGGTTTAAATTTTCCTCATATATGGCAATTTTTGATAAAAATTTAAATATATTACCCCATATATGGAATAATATATGTACTCATATATGAACATTTATGGCGTATATGAACCAATATATGGAACAACATATGCAATATATTACCATATATTGCCATATATGGATTCATATACATTTTACCATATATGAGCTTCATCTTTAAATGTAATGGCCCATATATGCTTCCATACATGACATATATGATGATATATGCACATTTTCACCTGGGTTGTTAATTTTTATTTTGTTTGTTATACTTTTGTTCAAAGAATTTTTGTTTTCTGGTATATATGTATACCCTAAAAAATTTTTTTAATTATTATTTCATGAAGATGCTTCACAATAAAATAGCGAAATATTAAAAAACAAATAATATTTTTATTTATAAAAAACCATCATTAAGCTTATAAATTTAAGAAGTTAAAAATATATATAAAATAATTATACGAAAAATAGAATGTAGTAAATTCAGCCATTATGTAACTATAACAGTGTGGTTCAGTGCTAAACTCACTACAACTCTGGCAGACCGGGTTCAAAAACTGGCGAAGGAATTGTTTGCTTTAGAATTTTAATATTTTTTATTCTAATTTTTTTCTTAATTTTATACGTTTTTTAAAAAATGTATCGTTTGGTTTGTTGGGAAATTAGCCCAACAAACCAAACGATAACATTTCGACATCATACGATATCATTTCGAAATGATCGAGAATTTATTACTATTTACTAATTTGCATTAAATAACACGCCGAAAATTGAAATATATAAAAAGCCAGCTGAACATCTACTTACGAGTAAAATACAATTGCATTTAACACTTATATACAGAAATTTAAATAGACGTTTTTAAACTTTATGCATGAAGGATCAAAAAGGCGTTGTTTTACTATTTTTTTTAATATATCAAATAAAGTATTTTATTCAAACAATTTAGCATAATAAATAGAAATATAATTAAGAAATATATATAATTAACAAGTACTTTTGGGACTAATTTAAATTAACCTCTCAAAACATAAATTTTGAGAAAAGAGTACCAATATTATTTTTAGATTATAGTATCTTCATTTTATATAACAATTCAAACTTTCTTGTTATTATTAAAAAACAGTATTAAAAATAGAATAAATAAATAATAAAAAAATAAACAACAAAGTATGAATTGTTACATTAAATGAAGAGTTGTTGTACTATAATCTAAAAATAATATTAATATAATTAATTATATTAATAATAATACCAATTGGTAGTTTTTTTCCGAAATTTATGTGTGTTTTTTTACTTTAAATTTGTTGCATGTAAATATCCTATTTTTCGCACATAACTGTATATTTAAAACAGTATACAGATATGAAAAGGAACATTAATAGTGGTAGCGGTTTTGGAGCCATAAAATAATTCATTAAAATAAAACTAAATGTATTGTTTAAAATGTATACAGTTATGTGTGAAAAAATGGGCACTTGCATGCAACAAAATTAAAAAAAAGACATACATTTTGGGAAAAAACTACCAATATTATCTTAATTCCGTAGAACAAAGGTTTAAATTTTCCTCATATATGGCAATTTTTGATAAAAATTTAAATATATTACCCCATATATGGAATAATATATGTACTCATATATGAACATTATGGCGTATATGAACCAATATATGGAACAACATATGCAATATATTACCATATATTGCCATATATGGATTCATATACATTTTACCATATATGAGCTTCATCTTTAAATGTAATGGCCCATATATGCTTCCATTCATGACATATATGATGATATATGCACATTTTCACCTGGGTTGTTAATTTTTATTTTGTTTGTTATGCTTTTGTTCAAAGAATTTTTGTTTTCTGGTATATATGTATACCCTAAAAAATTTTTTTAATTATTATTTCCTGAAGATGCTACACAATAAAATAGCGAAATATTAAAAAACAAATAATATTTTTATTTATAAAAAACCATCATTAAGCTTATAAATTTAAGAAGTTAAAAATATATATAAAATAATTATACGAAAAATAGAATGTAGTAAATTCAGCCATTATGTAACTATAACAGTGTGGTTCAGTGCTAAACTCACTACAACTCTGGCAGACCGGGTTCAAAAACTGGCGAAGGAATTGTTTGCTTTAGAATTTTAATATTTTTTATTCTAATTTTTTTCTTAATTTTATACGTTTTTTAAAAAATGTATCGTTTGGTTTGTTGGGAAATTAGCCCAACAAACCAAACGATAACATTTCGACATCATACGATATCATTTCGAAATGATCGAGAATTTATTACTATTTACTAATTTGCATTAAATAACACGCCGAAAATTGAAATATATAAAAAGCCAGCTGAACATCTACTTACGAGTAAAATACAATTGCATTTAACACTTATATACAGAAATTTAAATAGACGTTTTTAAACTTTATGCATGAAGGATCAAAAAGGCGTTGTTTTACTATTTTTTTTTTCATATATCAAATAAAGTATTTTATTCAAACAATTTAGCATAATAAATAGAAATATAATTAAGAAGTATATATAATTAACAAGTACTTTTGGGACTAATTTAAATTAACCTCTCAAAAAAAGTTCTCTCGGCGTAGTCAGGATAACTCTAAACTGGATCAGAAATTAAAAAAGCTCGTGCTGGAACGAAGGAAAAAAATAAAGTTAGAATTTTTGACGGAGTTGCGAACAAAAATTCCCATTTTCTGGTAAAATTTTCACCACGTATTGCCTCATAAAATAAGTTGTTATAAAAAATCCTTCATTCAAGCACTATGTAGATACTCTTATTCTGAAGAAGAGTGCAAAACAAAAAAAAAAGATCGGTTCATAACTTTTTGAGAAATCATGACTACATACATCAAAAAAAGTTTCGAGAAAAATGAGATCGAAGTTTAAAAAAACAAAAAAATTTAAACTTACATAGAATCATCGATTCCGGCACCATAAAGTCAAGAACATGCTGCAGTGGCAATATCCAAGGCATCCTTTCGATCTTGCCTGTGACGAATACGAATTTACAAACCCACCTAACTTCTTAAAATGGTGGTAAAATTTGTATCTTTTTATGCAATATTAATCATTGAAGACCAAGTTTACACAATACATGTTAGTTATAAACCTCATTTAAGGTAAAATTACGATACCGTGAAAGCTTCAAATTTAGAGCGAAATTTTATTAGACGCACCTCAAAACTTTTAATAAAATTGGTAAAACAGTTAGATTAAAATAAAATGTTTGTCATTTTTAAGTGCACTTTTAACCTGGGGAACAAATTAAAATACATTTTCCTGAACAAATTTATATTTTTGCACATATCTGTGTACTAAGGACTAGTGTTTCCAATTCGGTAAATCGATTAACCGATTAATCGCCTCTATTTTGGTTACTGTCGAAACAAATAATTTAAGACTCAAATAATTATTCAACCCGATAAGCCGTTTAAGTTTGTCAATTAACCGGTTAATTTTTATATGGATTTTTTACTCTAATTTTACACTTTTTTTATAATTCCCTGTAGGATTTTCCAAAAATCCAGTCTGAGATGATGCCTACGCCGGAGGAGGAACCTATGTACCAAATTTAAATTTCTTAGCTCCAGCGATTTTGGAAGGCGTCAAGAGTGGATAATTTTTCGAAATTGCCACGACGCCTCTTGTATTCATTCCCATATTTTAACCCTTAAGGAGTTTATTATAAGGTGACGTACAAAATGTTATTCGAAACCGTTGAAGACGAGAAAAAGAATAACACTTAAGACTTTAAGCAGATGCCGAGTATTCTCGTCCCAACTCGCCCAATTTTCGTGTAGTATTTAAAAATGTTTCTAAAATACTCCATACAAAATTTTGCTAACATGTTATATCCCGACTGCTTTTGGCTGACAGCTTTAAAAAATGTTGCAATACACCATGCCAAAGTTTCCTAAAATACGGTTGTCGGAAGCCGTTAATGAAATTTAAAAACGCGAGTTGTATAGGACGCGCCACGCCCACTTATTTTATAAAGCTAACATTCAGTGCAGAGTTTAAAAAATTTTTTAGAAAATACTGTGCAAACATTTGCTCAAATATGTGTTACAGGAGCCGCGATAAAGCAATTAAAAATTTTCACTATTTAAAATCCGTCCCGTATTTTACCTCTAATGAGTTGTTATCAGATGATGTTAAAAATTCTTTTCAACAGGTGCTGAATACCAAATTTTACTGCAGTACGTTTTACAGGAGATGAAATAAAGAAATTTAAAAACAAGTAAAAAAATGCTAAATCCGGCTATGCCGAATCTTTGAATACCCTCCACCCATATCCTAAGGAAACAATGATTAACCAAATCACATAAATAGCTTTTTCCGTTCATTTGTGAGTTAAATAGAGATATTTATAATTGGCACTTTCAAGGGCACGAAGAATGCTGACGAAAGTCGTAGCGGACCAGAAAATGCATTCCATTCAGCTTGTATCTAATACTTTTTCTGTGTATTCTCCATGATTACTAAATAAAAGTAAGAAAAATTTTTCAAATGAAAAAAAATTTCTATGATCTCGAACCAGACTAAAAATACATTTTTATACATAAAAATTGTATTTGTTTACAAAAAATACGAAAAGTCAGGTAAGAAGTTGTAATGGTGAATAGGGGGGTGATAATGAATTTTGATCACAATTATGTATTTTCGTCGAGAACCCAGCTCAATAAAGAAATTGCCTATCGTCTCCCTCAAAAACAAAAATGGTTGACCACAATTAAGCTAGTAAACCATATTCAGAAATTGAGAAAAGGTTACCCCTAGCTTATATTCGGATGACAAAGGGCCGGCGGGACCCGTCAGTGGTTTGGGAGGTTCTTGGCCCCTGTCAACTCGAACCGCACCATATACAATTTTATTACAGAGTCCCTATTTATGAAGTAGACATAAAAATTAAAATAAAAATTAAAAACGATATTATTATCTCCCATGAAAAATAAAACTGTAGCGGAAATCTAGTAGATGGTAATTAATGCGAATAAAGGGGAGACTTAAGTTATTTCCCCGGTCTCTAATCCAGTGAATAAAGGGTGGTTAAATTTTAAGGGCCGATGTTGAATATGAACCACACCTAAACGTCAAGTTTTTTCTGCATTTAATTTGACATTTCTCAATTTCAGACTAACTCAATTTTAACCATGGAAAGATACACAATTGAGCAACGCGTTAAAGTTATTCAGGCTTATTATGAAAATGGACGTTCAAATCAAAATGCATATCGTGCACTTCGTGATTTTTTCGGGCAATTTAATCGTGCAAAAATTTGAGCAAACCGGGTCTGTAGGAGATGTGAAAACACCAGTGCATGCTCGTACAGCTCGTACTGCAGAAAATATTGCTGCTGTTCGCGATAGTGTGGCTGAAGAGCCGTCCATATATCCAGTGTAGATAACAGTTAAGACTTAGTTTTTGGAAAATCATTGATCAGCTACATTTTAGAATTTTAGCCAGGTAAAAATGGGGGTTGAAAAGGAACAATCTGAAATATCAAATATGTGTTATGTGAGTATGGGCTAACTCATTATTGAGGTAGATCTTAGAATTTTGGTCTGCGACATGGTAAAAATTGGGCAACCATTTTCTACGCTAACAACATGGCGGGCTTTGCCCGCTATGGTGTATATGGGGAAATATTTGCAAGGTAAAATTGCGAATTGGAAGGGGACAGAAATGGAATAGAAAGGGTACGAGTAAAATTGAGGGATACAAAATGGAATGAAACGAGGTACGAGTGGAATTAAAGCACTTGACAAGGGGATGAAAATAGAATGAAACGAGGAATGAGTGAAATCGATACACTTGATAGGGTAAAAAATAAAATGGAATGGCAAACGAGTGTAATTAAAACATAAGACGAGGGGTAATAAATGGAATGGGAACGAGTGGAATTGAGTCATTAGGCAAGGAGAACGAAAGGAATGGAAAGGGGAACAAGTGATATTAAAACAGTTAACACTGGGCACGCCCCGCTTGAATGACCAAAAAACAAGAAATTCAAAACTTTAATTTAAACATCCACTAGTAAAACATCCAATAGTAAAATCTGCAATTTTTCGGATCATTTTAGATATTAAGGAATATAAAATTGGATTAATTTCAAACTAATCTCTTTGTATATTCCTTAAACATTCAAATTTCCTTTAAATTACCTTTTATCATTTCTATCTCACTTTGAAAATGTTTTAGTAATTCATGTTTTTATTTTTATTTTAATATTAATCTTAAAATTTTGTTTTGTAAATCTTGTGTTTAATTAAAAATACTTTTTTGAATTGCCAAAAGTCTTTCCATCTAAAAATAATTAACACATTTTTTGTTGACTTTGAAATAAATTTTGGGATAATTCCTGTATTTCTACAACGTATTAAGAAAGTTATTGTAGATTTTATTTTGATAATTTTATCTCTTATCGTCTTGAATTTGTTGATCAAAATAAGAGTATTAAAAAACCGGCCTTTTGATTTTTTCGGTTTCCTTCGAAAAATCGAATTTTAAAAAAACCGGTTTCGGTTTTTGCAGAAAAAACCGGTTTCGGTTTTTGCAGAAAAACCCGGTCAGACGGTTTTTTCGGTTTTTCTAAATTGAATAAAAAGCTTATATAATTTGTTATTGTTTTTATTACAAACAAAAAAAAAATTTTATATATAAAGTAATAAAAATAAAAGAATGTATTTCAATAAATGTATTCTTTGAAAAAAAAAAAAAAAAAAAATATATATATATATATATATATATATATATATATATATATATATATATATATATATATATATATATATATATATATATATATATATATATATATATATATATTTAACTTTTTTATTGTATTTCATTTCAACAAAAAATTAACTTAAAACCAATATTTTTAATATTATATCTTAAAAATTAATATTATAAAAGGAAATGTGTGAGTTGTATGGTATAAGAAAAACAAGAACCACCCCGCTGCATCCACAATCTGATGGTATGGTCGAGAGATTCAATCGCACTTTAGAGGTCAGTGCACATCAGAAGGACTGGGACGAACACATCCCTAAATTTCTGTTG
Organism: Eustalomyia histrio; assembly: GCA_949748255.1. Taxonomy (NCBI): domain Eukaryota; kingdom Metazoa; phylum Arthropoda; class Insecta; order Diptera; family Anthomyiidae; genus Eustalomyia; species Eustalomyia histrio. The sequence goes on along the minus strand of OX456523.1, from coordinate 167,552,392 downwards.
GCATACAGATCGGCTGTTCACGCTTCCACCTCCCGGACGCCTGCGAAAGTTATTTTCGGAACAGAACTTAAATTACCTGGCGATTTAGAATTTGGTGTTAAGCCCGCCGCTATAGATAAAGACAACGATTACGCTTCCCCGGGAACAAGAAGACCTTAACGAGCTTCATGAGCTAGTGCGCAATCGAATTAAAATATTCAGCGAAAAGTTGTAGGCGAGGCATGATCGAGCAGCGAATTCTGAAGGATTTAATGAGGGCGAGTTGGTTCTGCTGTTTAACCTGCAACGAAAGAAAGGATTATCTCCCAAACTACAAACGCATTCGGACGGACCCTATAGAGTAATTAAAAGGTTCAATGATGTAGTATACAGAAAGATCAGAGCCCAAGGTCCAAAATGAAGGTTTTGCATCTAGAGCGACTACCAAACTATGGAAAAGGAATAGCTATGTCTGTTCGGAACGAACAGGCTTAAGTGGGCGGCAGTGTTGCAGAAATTTGTTAATACTAGAAATTTCATCACAAACTCTTTGACAGCTGGAAAAATCTAGTAATAAATAGAAATAACTAGGATACCTGACTACTCATATAAATACTGGTACTTGGTGACTCAGTAGTTTAGTTGATAAGTAAAACGCAGAGTGCGAAGAACTAAAGTGCGGCTAACGTTTAGTCTATCTACATCGTGTAAATAAAGTGTGGTATTAAAATGTTTTTTTTGTAATTTTTAGTAACTGCTATAAATAAATAGAGCTATAAATAATTTTAAACAGTGTTTATTATTTGCAATATAGAAAGAACTCGATTTATTAAAAAGGTAAATAAATCAACGATTTTAAAAAGGGTAAAATCGTAACAGTGTGCTTTATAAGTGAAGTGCTACCTAGACTTTGTCTCTCAAAACTTGGAAAGAAAGTTTTCACTATTTCCAATTGCCGTTTTTCAGGTTTATTTAACATAAATCCCGCCGAAATAAGATTATCTATCAAACCGAACTTTTTCCAAAAGTCTAAGCCTAATATTAATCTTTGATTAAGTGAATGTACTAGGTACAAAACGATCTCTTCCCTTTTATCCTTATAAAGCATTTCTATCTTAATTAAACCCACCACACTTTGAGCTTGGCCACCTGCGATACGCACAAAAGATTTTATTCTTTTAAAACCAGTTTGATTTGACCAATATTCTCTAGCAAAATCCATTCCTAAACAACTAATATTCGCACCTGTGTCTAATAATCCTGACCCTAACCTATCTAAAAATTTAACTTCAGCATATAATCGACCATCCGTACTCAAATTCACTATAGATGAAGCGAATGCTTAATCTTCATATAATAATTCTTCATACGCAGTTGAGCGATTATATTTTCTAACTATTTTCTGATCTAACTTCTTATCGTTGAAAATCCTAAACCTAGCTTGAATGTAGTCCTTCAATTTCTCATGCAAAGGACGAATCCTATATAATCTTATTTGTCTATTATGTAACTCATTTTCCCTATTACTATCCTTAACATTATTTTTAAGAATCTGTAAAATTTTCTTTATTAATTCATTTTCCTTAAAAGAATTTGTACCTTAATCTTAATATACATTTGTATCTCCTCTTTTATTTATATCTGCTATTTGCTTCATATATATTTCAGAATTTGAATTTCGATTCGTATTGAGAACTGTCGATGCATTTTCATCTTGTAGTTCCTCAAATTGGGGTAATTCTGGTACAACAACCCGCTGACAATTCACTTCGGATTTACTTGTACGAGTTCTGGTAGTTTTTTTGAATTTCTAGTATTATTTAAACACTTGACACATTGGAGCTTGTATAAATTTTTAAGACCCCAGCCGTAACAAAAGATCTGTCTCTCCTTCAGACACATGTCCCAAAAGTGACCATCTTCGTCGCAATTCCAGCACTTTATAAGCTTATCACACCTACTAATCGCATTTACCTCAAAATCTAAGTCTGTACTCTCCTCAAAACTCACCGATTCACCCTCTTCCCCCGCATTTGGGACTGAATCTATAACTGCAACACGAAGTGGTATTTGGTATTTGTTGACTAATTGCTCCGTAACGGCTAATATGGCTACGTCGAAAAGCCTCCTGGCTTAGCAACTTTTCTCGCTTTAGACACAGTTTCTTTAATTGAGATGTCGACCGAACCTGAACATACAATAATTCCTTTCGAATCTCTGGCCTCAAATTCCGAATGATGATTTCAATGATCTCCTCATCTTTTAGCGGAACACCTAATCTATCTAGAGTTTCGCTCATTGCATTATAAAAGGAATCAAATAACTCTGCAGGTTTTGTTTACGATTATGCAACTCTTCCCGAATGTCTCTTCAGCTCTTCGCAAAAAGATTCCCAAATTATTCGCGTAACCATTTTTCTATAACGCCAATCTTTGGCTTTACCTGTTGAAAGAACGTGAATATTTTTACCTACACTATCATTAAAATTTCCCTGAAAAGTTTTCTCAACTAAACATTTAATCCGATATAGAAATTCCTCACATCTTAATCCGTTAGAGGACCCATCAAATTTAACGTTCCAACTTTGTATAACCGTTGTTATTTTATCTGGGTTCATTCCAATTCTGTTTACCGATGGCCGAGGAACACTTCGGCGATTAAGTGAAAAATTTGGTTTTTATTTTGAGGGGAATGGAAGATTTCCTGAGGTTGTTGTACTGAAGTTTGAATTTGTTGTGGTCGTCCAATGGGATGAATTTTTTGTTGCGTTTGACGTGGTAGCTGCGGCTGAGTCACTAATGGACTAAGATTCATCTCAGCCAACTTCCTATGAAATCTTGTTTCAATAATATGTGACATTTGGCTCAGATTTCGGTTACTACGTCTACCTGGTCTCGATGGTATTCCGAGTAGAGTTGAATAACTCCAGTAGCGCTTCCAGTGTAGCCTGAGGAGTGATCGTTTGGTTCGTTTCTTTCTGCGCTGGATTTGCCCGTGTGATTGGTTTTCTAATAACGGGCCCACGAGCTTTACCGCGATAACTAGGTCCTTTCACTTTCGGTTTAGCACCTGCTGCAGCTAAGCCTTTCCAGTGGCATAGTTTTTTGCAAAGAGGACATTCCTGAGAATCTACTAACCAACTGGAGATACATGTCTTATAAAAGACATGTTGGCACCTAGTTGTAAAACAGTAAGTTTGATCAGTCATATCCTGAGCACATATTGAACAGGGGGGAACCCTTGGAGTATCCGTTAACGCTGCAGTATCTTTTGCACTTCGAAACTTATTATTTCTGTGTGTAACACGTCGACGCTGAATATCCAGATCCCAAAATCTACGAAAATTACTTCCTACGAGGTTGGAATGTACCGGTGAATACAAATTTTAACTCTATTTGATATTAAAAATTTTCCGTATAACTATTTTTTAAATTAACAACCTGGTTCAGCTTCAATAGAAAAAAAAATTCCATTCAATAGAAAAATCTCCTTCGCGACTTGTTAAAATTTTAACTCACGATTATATACTAACACCTCCCGATATCTTTCCTATCAAACTAAAAAATGTTTCCACAGTTTGGCCATTTATTCTCAACTAATGGTCATTTTGTGGCTTAACCATTTAATTTCGAAACCTTTTAGCAGAATGCTGTACGGTGTCTATTATGGAATTTATAATAACCCTATATAAAAACTACAATATTTTATTATTAAAAAATTAATGCAGACTGACGGTATTACCAATCACGCATAACCATTTGATAACCTTTATTTTTAAAAATCCTCTAAAGAGAATTCACAATTTGTGGTAATTTTTTCCAATATAGAAAAACAAGAAGTACAAAAAAAATTTCTATATATTTCATAAATGATCTTGAGAAAATCAAAACATGTTTAAAGACTATTATCTCCAATTATTAATAAAAAATTTCACATTAACTACTGTATACAAAACTGGGCTATTGAAAAACAATGGTTTTTTGATTATAAATAAATAATCCCTACTTGTTATTTTAAATAAATAAATCAATAAATAATCCCTATTTGTTATTTTAAATCAAATTTGTTTACCGGATTGATAATCGGCTTAAAGAGCAATTTACAATATTTCCAGGAAAACTCATCTAACACAGCCTTCCAAATGTGAATTCCCATCAAAAGTCCACGAAAAATTCAAACTATGTTTTCTCGAAACATAAGAACTTGCAAAAGAATTTCAATTTGCCAAACGGTCGAAACTGTCCGTACCAATTTAACGACAGTAGTCGAATTCCAGAGAGGACTTTAAAATTTATTACGAAATAACAAATATTAACAAAAAAAGTTTGATTATTCGGATATGCCGATGAAACCAAAAAACGGATTTTCGTGAACACAGGCGAACCTGCTAGACAGGAACTATTATTTTAACTTCTATTTACACAAAAGTTTCAACAATAAGATCCTGATTTGAGACCTGAAATTCTCGACTGACGAATCCATCGGACAATCGAAATTATCAGGCCTCACGTTGGGCGCCATATTATGTAAAGGTGTTAATGAATTTTGATCACAATTATGTATTTTCGACGAGACCCCAGCTCAGTAAAGAAATTGCCTATCGTCTCCCTCAAAAACAAAAATGGTTGACCACAATTAAGCTAGTAAACAATATGCAGAAATTGACAAAAGGTTACCTCTAGCTTAAGTTCGGATGACAAAGGGCCGGCGGGACCCGTCTTTGCAGCCAGCTTCAGTGGTTGGGGAGGTTCTTGCCTCTGTCAACTCGAACCGCACCATATACAATTTTATAACAGATTCCCTATTTATGAAGTAGACAGAAAAATTAAAATAAAAACTTAAAACGATATTATTGTCTCCTATGAAAAAAGCTGTAGCGGAAATTTAGTAGATGGTAATTAATGCGAATAAAGGGGACACTTAAGTTATTTCCCCGGTCTCTATACCCGCCCAACCATGTTCTTCATTGACCTTAAATTTACCAGAAGAACCCTAACTCAATCATATTTTCTCAAACTTAAGGAAAAATGTTAACGTTATTTATTACGACATCGTTATATGTTTATTCAATTATAATTTATACAACAGTCGTTTTTATAAAGGGTGGTTAAACTTTAAGGGCCGATGTTAATTTTGAATAAAACACAAATTATTTAGGAAATTATTGTCAATTCTATTTATTATGATAATATGGTATGGTTTAATTATGTATGGAACAAAATACCGGCCAAATGGCCGGTTTTCCGCAGAATGACCTGGGCGAGCATGCACAGGTGTTTTCACAGACCCGGTTTGCTGAAATTTGCATACAATTCTCCCGATTGTGGACACATTTGGTCGATTATACTGACCAAAAAAAATCACGAAGTGCACGAAATGCATTTTGATTTGAACGCCCATTTTCATAATAAGCCTGAATAACTTAAACGCGTTGCTAGATTGTGTATCTTTCCATGGTTCAAATTGTTAGTCTGAAATTGAGAAATGTCAAATGAAATGCAGAAAAAAACTTGACGTTTAGGTGTGGTTCACATTCAACATCGGCCCTTAAAATTTAACTACTCTTTAGTACTAATATAAGAAAAAACAATAGAATTTCAGGAAGTCCTAAATAAATTTTATAAATCCAATACACTACACTCACCAAAAAAAGTCTATAATGGCAACTGAAAATTTTGCTGTTATTACGGGAAATTCTGCTAATTTGAGCCCAGCGGTACTTTTTGCTAATCTTAGCAACACATGTCTGCTGACGTGTAGTACAATGAAATTAGTAGCCGCTACTAACTTTTAGTAGACTTTTTGTAAAGTGGAATTTAAAATCTGTTTTCTAAAATCAGCAAAAAAAATTACTAAATATTATTAATATTAGTAAAAAGCTTTAAATTTATTTTTTTTATCGAGCTTAAAAAATGTTGATTATGTTTTTTAAAAAATATTTTATACAAAATTAAAAAAAAAATCAAATCAAAGACTTAAAAATCTTTTGTTTTAATTTAGTAATTTCTGTTTTGAAAAATATTTTGGTCAATTTTTTTTTACTTTTAAGGTTAAATTTTAATTGTTTTAGGGCGGATTTTTAGAACTACAAATCTCTTTTAGTGCTATTTTAAGAGGATGTCCTATTTTCAGACATGAGTCGGTATCTTCACTTCCGATCCCTTTTTTAATCTATGTAACATTTTAAGGCAATTTAAGTTTGTAGGTGTAAGTTTTAATTAGAAATAACATTTGCTTCAATATCCACTTTTTTCAAATTAGTAATATTTTTTTGTTAATTTTAGCAAATCGGTTTTCAAAAATTTGTAAAATGATTTCTGAAATTAGCAACAAAAATTTTTAAATATTCTGTAAAAATTCTGTAATTTGTAAAATGTAAATAGCAAAAAGATTTACTAAATAATAATTTTTGACTAAAAATCAGTACAAAAATAGTAGAATGGGATTGAAAACCGTTTACAAATTTTTCTACTAACTTTTTTTCTGAGTGTAATACTAACGTAGCAATCCAGTGAATATATAATACTATCTAGATAACTTTTAAAACTTACATATGTAAAATTCGATATAATAAACTTTGAAAACTATTTGTTTCTAGTTTGCACCGGATAACAGAGTTCTTATCGATTTTTAAAATTTGCTAAGAATAACTTAAAAAAACGATACCCATCCGGTGTTTAATTAAATAATTACGAACGCGATTATGAACTAATGATTTAATAGAATGACAGTAGAGTATCGGACGTAATTCTAACAATGCTGCTTAACATATGTAGGTTCTTTTCTTTTTCCTTATATTTAGTTAGTTGTCTTGCTTTCACTAAATGGATTTCACTAGCGTATAAATTTATATATATATATATATATATATATATATATATATTTTTTTTTTTTTGCGTTCATGCCAGACGGAGAACTAAAGGAATTCATGATACATTTTTATTTCCCTTGGGGGAGTCTATTAAAAACCCGTTCTGAATGCCTTCTATATTAGAAAAAAATTGGATGCAAAGAAGCAAGAGAATACAAAACGTATTCTTAAAAGCTCTGTTTTTCCCCTTTTTTTAATATCTGGTTAATAAGTTTTATTATCTAAATTTTGCTAAAATTTTCTTCCAAAAATGAATTATCATTATTTTAATAAGTTTGTTAAAACTAATATTTAATAAATTTAATTTATTTAAGAATATGTTTTTTTAAAATCATTAGTTTTAAAGTTGCCTTTTTACGTAACAATGGATAAAACAAATATATTTTCGTAAATAATTTAGCTAGCTTTTAGCGATGTTCACTTGACCAAATTTAACGAGTAAGGAATTTAAAATTCTTCCAAAACCGACCAAGGAAACTTTTAATGCCGTTATTTTCAAAGAATCTGTATAGGTTTAAAAAACAAACCTCCATTTTAAATCAGCCCAAAAACATAAATAAATCAAAGCTTCAAGCAAAAAAGTGTTATTGGAATTATTCTGAAACTTTACAAAACGAATAATTTATAAAAATTAAGTTTTTAAAAAGAAATTGTCAGATTTTAGTGTTTGATCATTAAAAACACGTTCGTGAGGTTTTAGCTCTTGTGAGCAACTCATACTTTAATCATTAGGTAAACTTAAAGCTAAGTGTAAAATATGTTATTAAGTAAGCGTGTAGAAATGCTGAGATAAGCAGTTCCCGCACTTACTGGTCAGCGTGTGTGCGGTATTGTATTGCTTGTCTAGCAGGTGTTTACCACCTGGCAATATACACTTATTAAGCACACTACGCCTCCCGTTTTTGAAAAAGATTGATCAATCTAATTGGTCAATCTTTTATATAACTTAAATTTTATTTTTAATTTTAATTGTATTTTTTTTTAATTTTCTTTTTCCTTTTTCTTTTTTTTTGTTTTTTTTTTTAAATTTCTAATTTTAAGTTTAACATTTATAATTATTAAAAAAAAAAAATTTATTACTGTTATTTGAATTTTTTAATTTTATCATTATTTATTTATAATTTAATCCTATTTTTATGAATTATTGATGATTTATTATTATCATCAATAATTTTTATATTATTTTTATCATCTACTTCCAAAACCCTAAGTAGTCCTTTATAGGCCATATCTAACTTATGTCCAGCCTCATTGCGGACTAACACTAAATCACCACTGGCTACTATAGTACGGTTAGCCATATTCTCCGAATATGATTGTCTATTGATTTTGGCATTTTGTATTAATTGATAAGCCCTGCGCTGTGCCATTTGGAGTCTAAATTTAACCTCCTTTACATATGAGTCGATATTATATAATGGTTCTATGCCATTATCTTTCACAAAATCCAATGTTGATTGTATTTTTCCAAGAACTAACTCAAATAGACAGTATCCATGAGCTGTTGATGGCGTTGTATTGTAACAATACACAAAAAATCTCAACCAATTATCCCAGTCGGACTTATCAGATGATATGTATGTTCTCAAATACTCATTAAATGTTCTGTGAGATCGTTCAATAGTACCAAGAGTCTCATGATGGTAAGGAGTAGAGTTCAATTTCTCGATTCTCATCAGTGAACATAGTTCCTGTAATACCTGATTCATATATTCGGTACCCATATCAGTGACCATGCTGGCCATTGTACCGTATATTTAAAAGAAGTCCTTCCATGATTGCATTGGCTACCGTTTTGGCAGATTTATTTTCTATGGGTATTGCGACTAAGCATTTTGTCAAATCGCACATTATAGTAACGGCATATTCGTTCCCAAAATCAGACCTTGGTAATGGTCCGATGGTGTCGATTATGACAATATCAAATGCCTTAGCAGAAGTCGGTTACAAAATAAAGGATTCTTTTCCCTTTAATCCACATTTATTTCGTTGGCATTTATCATATTTCTTGACATAGCGAGTGATATCCCTCGTCATGCCTTTCCAGTAATATTTCAATCTTATTTTCTTTATCATGCGGGTGATCCATGGGTGTCCCCCATGAATTGAATCATTATGATATTTCCGCATAATTTTCATTCGCTCAGAATCGTTTTCAATCGTTATCAATGTTGGTGTGAGTACTATTTTCAAATTTTGCAATATTGTGTTTCCGGTTATTATAAATTCTTCTTTATTCCTCCCTAGGGTTTTTAACAGACTATCATCTAGTGATAGTTGTATCGTTGTCAGACCTATGTTATCAGCTACTTTTTCAAGCTTTGGAAAAAGTCGACGTAAGTCCACGATTCCATTAACAACTAAGTCACACAACTTATGTTCAGAAAGTTTGTTCTTTCCTTTTCGGATAATAAATTTATCCTTTGTAAAATGCAAACGTGGCATTTTTCTGTACTCTTGGGCATTCATTGCCTCATATATCCTTATATCCACCAATTGATTATCATGTGTGTCATTCATATTGTTATTCACATATTTTCGATTCTTGTTAGATTGAAGTCTAGTTGTAACCTTCAGTATATTATTAATTTCCATGTTTTTGATATCAGAGAACTCAATTCGCGACAGCGCATCAGCCGCGTTGTTATCTTTTTCCCTGATATACTCCACTACGAAACATATTCTTCTAAATCAAGTCTCATACGTGTCAATTTTGACGACGGATTTTTCATTGAAAATAAATAGGTCAATGGTCTATGATCACTTCTGATCAGAATTGTTTTTCCATAAATGTATGGTCTGAAGTATTGTATCGCCCAATGAATGGCAGCTAGTTCTTGCTCAATCGTCGATTTATTGCTTTCGCCTTTCGTAAATGTTCTAGATGCATAGGCAATTGGCAACTGAATACCTTGACTTTCCTGACTTAAAACAGCACTGCAAGCATGTTTACTAGCATCAGTTGTTATGCAGAATTTTTTCGTAAAATCTGGATACTGTAGTATTCTTGGACTTAATAGCTGTGTTTTAAGATACCCAAAGAAATCTTCACATTCCTTAGTCCACTCAAAAGGAATATTTTTTCTAGACAATCTAGTTAAATGTCTAGACGATCGAGCAAAGTTAGATATAAATCTTCTGTAGTAATTGCAAAATGCAACGAAGCGTTTAGCTTCATCACCGTTCTTTGATGGTGGATGATTTTCAATTACCGAAAATTTGCTATCATCTGGCAAGATTCCTTTCTCAGTACACTTGTGTCCTAAGAATGTCACTTCGCGACAGAAAAGTGAACACTTATCCGGGTGTAATTTCAAATTGTATTTGCGACAGATACTAAAAACATCATTTAGATTCCGTAGCATATGTTCCGTAGGACAACCAATAACGATTAAATCATCCATGTACCAGAAAGCTTGGCTGGTGAAAGTCCCTAAAAAGCTAATGACATCATTCTTTGGATTGAATTTGGTGCTACCTTTATTCCATATGCTAGTCTTTTAAACCGAAATGAACCTTTCTCAGTAGAAAATGACGTTATGTCCCTAGATCCTTCTCTTAGTTCTATTTGGTGAAAACCCGATACCAAATCTAGGCATGAAAAAAATTTGGCTCTACCCAATTGATCCAGTATATCATCTATTCGTGGAAGTGGAAACTTATCCGCTATAAGCTTCCTATTGATTCATCTATAATCAACGACTAGTCTCCATCGTTTTTGTGTTGTACCTGTCAAAGATTTTTTAGGTACTAACGAAATTGGACTATTATATTCCGAAACCGAAGGTTCGATTATATCATCATTTACCAATTTATTCACCTGGTTATTTACCTCTTCCTTATGAGAGTGTGGTATTCTATAATTTTTTATGTAGACGGGTTGTCTTTCGTTAAGTCTGAGTTTTTGCTTGTAAAAATTATTTGCACTTATTCTTTCAGACTCTAATGCAAAAATATCTACGAATTCAGAGCACAAATCTCTTAATTTTTTATCAATGAACTCAGGAAAATTTCTAGATAGTTTTTCTAATTTTTCTCGATTTTTCCGAGGATCGCTGTTCTGTTGGACGATTTCATAGTCGTTTAGACTTTCAGTTTGTATTCGAACATTAGGTATAATTAAATCCTTGTCGGTTGTATTGACAATTTTAACCAGAGGTCTTGTTCCCAATGTAACAGTATTTGCGACATAGACGCCCCTCTGTAGCATTTGATGTGGAATCATATTTCGTTCTCAGTGGATTGAATATTTACCAATCTAATCACTTCCGATCTAGCAGGGAGAGATAAGGAATTTATATCAGGTGCATTCATCAATGTCATCGATATATGATATGGAAAGTTGGCAGGTCTTAGGATGATTAAGTCCTCATGATTCTGATAATCCAAAATACGTCTGTATTTTATAATCAAATTCATACCTATGATTCCACTAGATGGTATTGGGAAGTCATCCTCGCCAACATGAAATTCATGTCCTATAAGGAGATCTTCAAGTCCGTTCCGACTTTACCTATGATATTCAATAATCCCTGACCTATTCCACTAATATTTGTACATTTACTTTCATTTATTTGTTCGTTAAGAACTTTACCGATTTTAATTATGGAAAGATCGGCACCCGTGTCCACTAAAAGTGAAGACTTACTCTCATTCAACGATGATCTGATTTTAATATAGCTGTAGAGACTTAGATTTATATTGTAGATATTTCTATCTATTGCGTATTCAGGGGTTGTTGCCCGTTTTCCAAATTTTCTTCGGTAACATGGCGTACATTATGGCTACTTCTGTCATTATTATATCCGTTGTGGCCATTACCACGGCCTCTGCCACGATAATTGTTATAATTGCGGCCATTATTGCCACTACCCCTCACGTAACCCGATCGATTGGATCTATGGCCACGACCACGGTAATGGCCGTTTCCACGATTATTGGAGTGGTGGTATAGAATGGAGTTTGGTTGACCGAATGTTTCGGTACAACTACTGACGAATTTCGACATAACCTCATTCATATTCGAAAAGGTTCCTGATTCCATTATCAGTCGTACCCTTTCGTTTGTTGCGTTTTTCACGATGGCTTTTATGGCTGATCGTGTGGCATATTGGCTTGCAATCTGTGTTCGCAAGCCATCAGATATATACGCATTTTCCAATTTTTTTGTGAGGTCTTCTACCTTTTTTGCGTATGTGTTGGCATTTTTGCTTTGTTGTTTTACGCACATCAGTTTCGCATAAACTACATCTACGGTTTCACCCCGTACTGTTGTTTTTAATTTTTCGATACTTTGATGCAAGGTTATCTCGGTCGAAACGAGATTTCTTGCCGTCCCTTTTAGCTTAGTCTTAACCAAGTGTACGGCAGCATTCTCATGGCCTTCCCTTATGGAATCCACGAGGCTCTATGCATCAAGGAAAGCCTGCAAATTCTCTGAAAACCCATCGAATTCAGGAATGAGTTTTGAGGCTAACCCTAGAAATTCTGTAACTGATTGAGGCATAATTTCAGGATTATTAGGATTATTTGAATCCTTTTCAACCTGATCTTTCACGACCAATGAGAGTTTTTCGTGAAGTGTAAGTGGTAGTTTTACTTCCAAACCCTTTCGCGTTAAGACGTTAGCGACCTTTTCTCGAATGTCTACAAAGAAACCATCGGCAGCTGCTTTATGAGACGGAGTGAGCCTATAGTAATTTACATTTAGTACTGTTCTAATTTGCTCGAACCGCTCAAATAAAACGTCTAGGTGTTTATCTACTGTTTCCTCCTTAGCAGGTCTATCTGTGTTTAAACACTTATAGGACCTGTCGAAATGTTCCTTTAATAAACGAACTTTATTAAGAATCTGCTGCCAGTCCATAAGAATGGAACAGATAGGAAACAAATAAAAAATTAGCGTCTAAAATTAAACTTTGTCAAGATCATTTGACATGGAAGCGGCCCGAATATATTTCTTTCTCAACGACCTTTTATGTAGTTGATAAAGAGTTGTTAATAATTGCAATGCAAGAATTTAAATTATTATAATTAAATATAAAATGGGCACTTCCACTGTAATTTCGTTAATTACATTTGCATTTGGGTTCTTCACCTTGGATTCGGTGCCACCCATGTTAATAAAAATGAAATGCCAGATATCAAAGAAAATTAAAACAATTAAACAATTTGTCAACATATTACACGAGAATTCAAATAAAATAAAGAGCAGTGATTTAGTACAAGGTATAGTATTTATAAAGTTTCATATTTAAAAAAAAATATTTTAATAATTTATGATAAAGAATAATTTTTATATTAACATTATTTTATTCCACTTAAAAGCTTAAAATATGGTCACCTTTTTATTTATGTTTGTTGTTATGTTGATCTCACCTCATGGTAGGTTTTGTCGTCTATCCTGATGGTGTTCGGATTAAACCATCCTTAGAGCACTGGGCGTGTATGTTTGGATTCATTGCTTCTTCTTTCCACTTTTTTTTTTAATTTCGCAATATAAAGTTCAATTTTCGTTTGCTTTCTCATTAGTTTCTCAATTTTTTTCATCTATTCATTTTAACGTATTTTAACTGCAATTTTCACTAGATTTCCAACGATATCACTCAATTAATTTTATCGTATATTTATCAAGTTTCACAATGTTTATTACATTTTATATTCTTCACGCATACATATCATGTATAGCATATTTATTGATTTATATCATACTTATCATATTTTCCTTCATTCTTCAACTTTTTTTTTTTAATATATTACAAGTTTTGTAAAATTGTTTTTGCACAGATTTTTATTTTTTAGCTTATACATTCATAAAGTTACGGTAATTTTTCTTTTGTTAAATTGTAATATCTGTAATTATCTGTTTTTTCGTTGTTTAAAACTTATTTTATGTTTTTTGTTTTATTTGTTTTTTATATAGTGTTTGAATTTTTATTAAAATTTTGTTTAAAGTTTCATAAAAACATATAAAGTTTCAAAATATATTTTTATTTTGTTTTATTCTTTGTCGAAATATCTTTGATGTTTTTACACAATTACTTTTTATTTTATTTTCATATCTTTAGTCTGTGGTTTTATTTCCGATTAAATGTTACTTTGTTTTATTTATAATCTTAATAAACATTTTGTTTTCAATTGTTAAAGTTTTATTTATCGCTCCTGGCAGGATCGTCATATAGTGTTTGATCATTAAAAAGACGTTCGTTAGGTTTTAGCTCTAGTGAGCAACTCATTCTTTATTCATTAGTAAACTTAAAGCTAAGTATAAAATATGTTATTAAGTAAGCGTGTAGAAATGCTGAGATACGCAGTTCCCGCACTTACTGGTCAGCGTGTGTGCGGTATTGTATTGCACTCAGAAAAAAAAGTTAGTAGAAAAAATTATAAACGGTTTTCAATACCACTTTACTATTTTTGTACTGATTTTTAGTAAAAAAATTATAACAGCAAAAAGATCTGCTATCTTTTTGCTATTTACACTTTACAAATTACAGAGTTTTTACAGAATATTAACAAATTTTTGTTGCTAATTTCAGAAATCATTTTACAAATTTTTGAAAACCGATTTGCTAAAATTAGCAAAAAAATATTACTAATTTTAAAAAAGTGGATATTGAAAGAAAAGTTATTTTTTATTAAAACTTACACATACAAACTTAAATTGCCTTAAAATGTTACATAGATTAAATAAAGGGATCGAAAGTGAAGTACCGACACACGTTTAAAAATAGGACATCCACTTAAAATAACACTAAAAAGTTTTTTTGGTTCTAAAAATCAGCCTTAAAAACAATTAAAATTTGACCTTTAAAGTAAAAAAAATTGACTAAAGTATTTTTCAAAACAGAAATTATCAAATAAAAACAAAATGAAATTCGTTAATGTTTTATCAATTTTTAAAAGTAAGTCTTTGATTTTGTTTTTAATTTTGTATAAAATATTTTTTGAAAAAAATAAATAAAATAAAAAAAAATTTGATGCTCGATAAAAAAATATAAATTTAAAAGTTTTACTAATATTAATAATATTTAGTAAATTTTTTTTGCTGATTTTAGCAAACAGATTTTAAATTCGACTTTACAAAAAGTTAACTAAAATTTAGTAGCGGCAGCTATTTTTTTCTACAAATTTCATTGTACTACACGTCAGCAGGCATGTGTTGGTAAGATTAGCAAAAAATTACGCTGGGCTCAAATTAGCAAAATGTCCCGTAATAAAAGCAAAATTTTCAGTTGCCATTACAGACTTTTTTTGGTGAGTGTACATGTCTAGCAGGTGTTTACCACCTGGCAATATACACTTATTAAACACACTATAAGATACATAACAATCATCATTAACCTGATTGTCTTTTGATCATATTCATGTAACTAAGATGTAAGCGATTCGTGCCCCGAAATTGACCATTACAAAACGGGATAATTTTAACGGGTTCCGGAACAAATTAGGCGGAAAGACCAATTACGGCTTGATGTCCTTGGCGTGGTATGTTCCTGAATTTTTACCCTCAATATCTTCTAAAATATAATAACAATTACCTAATTTTTCTTTCACAAGAGCCCTGATGAAAACATCACTTAAATTTGCATTAAATTTTTTCCTGCGCTACTTTGAGAAAAGTAACGACGGAATACTATCTGACCAACTGAATAGTTTATGGGCCTGGCCCTCAAGTTGTACTGAGCCAAATTAAAATCTCTCCAGTCTTACAGCTGGTTCATTTAAGGCGTCAAGGGATTTTAACATCTTAAAAGATGATCCATGGGTTATCATTTCGAACCCAAATAATGTACGATAGGGAGAAAACCCAATAGAACTATGAATAGCCCATTCCATTCGCGATGATCCTTCTTTAAATACGCTCGAAATGCCGCGATAATAGAGCGATTTACTCTTTCTGACGCATTACTTTGGGGGGAATATAATGCAGTATAAACATATTCTACGCCATACTTGGTAAAAAATGTATTAAACTTAATACTCTTGAATTGGCTACCATTATCACTGACAACTATTTCCGGTATTCCATAATGATGGAACATTTGCTTCTCCATATAGGATGTTATAACATCGTCCGTAAAATTCTTAAGCGGACATAACCAGTGATATTTTGAAAAATGATCCAAGACAATCAATAAACCTATGAACCCCTTTTTGCTTGGCGGATACGGTCCTAACAAATCAATATATAACCGCTGAAAAGGTCTCTCGGATGAAGCCATTTTTCCTATTTCCGGTTTAAATTTTGGTTTGATGCTTTTGTGGCCTTACAAATATCACAACTCGTAACGTATTCCCTAACTTTCGTGGCTAAACGAAGCCAATAAAAATGTCTACCAATAAGATCCACTCCGCCATGAGATGCCAAAATCGAATCATGAAACCTTTGCAAGATTTTCAGTCTAAGGTTTTCTCGAACCCATAATTTTCAACAATTTGCATCAACCTCTTCGATACCTGTAGCAAAGTTTGTCCTTATGAAGATATATTGGTCAATTATTTTAACATCTGGGTAACAACTCTCGTTTTGACTAAATTTTTCTTTGAGTATAACATAATCCGTATCTAAAAAGTGAACTGAGTCGAGATCAATTTCAGGACCAATTAATTCCAAGGAAGAGATTTCTCCCTCATTCATCCTGCTAAGTGCGTCTGCCCAATATTTTCTTTGCATTTTCTATGGCTTTTAGAAAATTTATAATATTAAAGTTTTAGAACCCATCGATCAAGACGTACTTTTAAATTAGGCTGCCTCATTAGCCAAATCAATCTGCTATGAACAGTTACAACCTCAAACTCCTAAAGCTCAATGTAACACCTAAAACGTTCTATGGCTTCCATAGCTGCAAGACATTCCTTCTCTGTTACTGAATAATTTCGCTGTGCAGTGTTCAATTTCCTTGACATAAGTGCAATTCGGTTTTCTTCCCCATTTTCCGCAAAAACCCGATTTATTGAAAAGGTAAATAAATCAACGATTTTAAAAAGGGTAAAATCGTAACATTTGGTGTCAGAAGTGGGATTGCAAAATAATAAGCAGTCATGAAATTGGTGGAACAGCTCAAGAAGGTATTAAGCAAATTGGCGCTACCGACAGCAGGAAATAAAGTCGAATAGCAAAAGAGGCTCATAGAGGAATTTGAGCGGCGTAACATTGACATAGCTACTTACCCGTAAAACAGAAGGTAACATGGAGTTAAGCACAATGTTGGCTGCTATGATGCAAAAGATGGAAGACAACAAAAAATTGCTAGAAACTTCTAAAGCAGACAGCATGAAACTGTTAGAAGCTGCGAGAGCAGACAACAAGAAGCTATTAGAAGCTTCTAGAGCAGACAACGAGAAACTGTTAGCTAAGATGGAAACCAAACTGCTAGAAACATCGAGAGCAGACAACGAAAAATTGCTAATGAAGATGGAAGAAAAGTTTCAAGAAACTTCTGAAGAAATTTCCGAGGTTTCCAAAAGATTTTCCGACTTAGAGAACGGCGTAGATGGATTCGAGGTACAAACCAAAGATGTTGAAAGAAAACTACAAGATCTAGAAAATAAAGTTAATAATCTCCAATGTCAAGAGGGTCCAGTTCGAATTATTAGGAAATTTCTGGCAGAGCAAAGGCCCCTACTTTTGATGGCAGCATACCGTTTAATGTTTTTAAGTTCCAGTTCGAGACAGTTGCCGCCAGAAATTTGTGGAACATCGAAGAAAAAGCTATATAGTTGATTCTGGCCTTAAAGGAAATTCTAGAAAGTGTGCTAATCACCTGCAGAAATAATTATAACGACATAATGGTGGCACTGCAGCGAAAGTATGGTGGCAAACACAAAAAAGAAATATACAGAATGAAACTAAGAGGTAGACTGCAGAGAGCAAATGCGTCGTTGCAAGATTTTGCGGCAGAGATTGAGCGGTTGGTGCAGCTGACTTATCCAGGTGAAAATCATCCATTCTTAGATCAGTTCAAAACTGAAGCATTTGTGAATGGAATTCGGGATTCAGATGTGAGACATGCGGTGTGTGCTACGCAAAAATTGACTTTTGCTGAAACTGTCTCATTCGCGCTGGCACAAGAGACTGCGAAGGTGATTTCCAAGCCACAAGTATTTAAGGTGCGTAACCTCGAAGTGACTGCTGGAAGAGAGCAAGATATAAGCACAAAGCTAGCAGAAGGATTCAGAGAAGTGCTCACGGAGTTAAAAGATGCATTTAAGCAGGCATTAGAGGAGAAGCAAGTCAAGGCCAAGGTAAATGCTACAACTGCGTTAGAGTGGTACATTTCCAGCGAAATTGCAAAGCACCAAGGAAGAGCCTCCGGGCCGATCAGCAATCACCTAAAGAGTCACCGTTAAACTCAAAAGAGCTAGCACTACGGGGCATGAGCTAGCTCCCACAACCTATGGCCCCACAATCTCCATATCAGTAATACAGCAGGAGAAAAGCAACCTAACTGCTTATGGGTACATCACATTCTTACAATAGACACAGGAGCATCAACCTATATCACAGTTTAACACCACAAGTAAGTCAAATTTTTTTTTAATCAAAATTCCTGTAAATTTTTTAGTTTTGTTTTGACAAATTTATTTCTGTGAGTGTGTCTCACCAAGATTGTATAAATTCTGTATTAAAAATCCACCACAACGTCCCAGGAAAATTAACATTAATCCTAGAAAAAAGAGACTCCAAAATTGCAATCAAAAAAATTTTCATACCGACAATCTAAAGATAAATATAATTTTGCATTAAAATTGGTCCAATAATGCCAAATTTCTAGAGGAAACATAAAAATCCTCGTTCCAGTTAAAGGGTTACTTGGCATATGATAGATATTTGCTTCAGTATCCCTCAGATACATAGGGGGAAAGGTAATTAATTAGTATTCTTTGATTTTCATTTGATATAAAAAAAACACAAAACCTAATTTCTTATACTGTTAGATCCATTTTGCAAAGGCACTCACTTCTCATTAAGGAATTCGACTAAAGTTAAAGGTGAAAATCTGGTGTGGTCAATTATAATTGGGAGGCACATGCAGTACATACAGCATTAATCAAAAAAACTTGATTAATTTGCGCATGTCTTAGATCGAGATCGGAATGTAGCGTCGATTTTTGTTTGATTTTTTTTTGAAAAAGAAAAATAAAATTAAAAAAAAAAAAATTGTTAAGAAAAAGTCTTTTGATACGTAAAGTCCTAGAAACTTCTCGAAAAGAATCGTAAAATTTTGAAAGAAATAAGGTAAAGAAAAAAAAATTTTGTAAAAAGAATTAGAAGCATAAAAAAGAATTCGTAGAATGTTTAAATATAAGTGTTAAAAAAAACTAAATTTGCATATGTAGCGTCGAGAAAAAAATTAGGGAGTGAGTGAAATAATTCAATTAAAGATTATTGGCAGAAAGAATTTAGCTCTTGCTTTAGGAATTTAAAAAAAAATTAAAAGAAAAAAAAAGAAACAAAGTTGTCAAGCTAAAGATATCCCAGTGGTTTGGAAAGAGTGGTGTGAAGGAAAAAAAAATTATATAGTTTTAAGAGGAAATTTTTAGAGTAATTTTGGAAAAAAATTATTCGAAAAGAAGTCTATGAATAAGTTCAACCAATAAATAAAATGCGGAATCAAAAGGAACTATTTTAAACCAGTAATTTTTACCAATCCTAACCAATGTGTGAAGAAGAAAAATAAATAAAAAGTGTAGACTCATGCGACTTGGAGAAGAAAAAAAATTAACGGAGATGTGTAAATCATCAAAACAAAAAGGCGACAAGACAACTCTCTCAAAAAGATATATAAAAAGCCGTTAATTTTTCAATTTTTAATTTCTTCGAGTGGAAAGAGAAATTAAAGAAGAAAAAAAGCAAATTTTAGCAAACTTATTAAGATAATGATAATTAATTTTTGAAAAAAAAAATTGAAAAACTTGGAGAAAAAAAAAAACTTATTAACCAGATATTAGAAAAGAAAAGCAAAAAAACAGAGCTTTTAAAGGATACGTTTCGTGTTCTTTTGCTTCTTTGCATCCAATTTTTTTTTCTGATATAGAAGGCATTCTGAACGGGTTTTTAATAATCTCCCCAAGGGAAATAAAAGTGTATTAAGAAAAATATAATGATATAAATTTAAAGTTCCTTTGAAGTGTTGTTCAGCAGTTTTTTCTGGTTGCCAACCAAAAAAAAAGAAGAAAAAATTTACATCAAAACAAAATTTAATGTATTAATTTTAAGCAGAATTACATTGAATTACTTTAGATTCAGTTCTGAATGGTTTTTATAATCCAAAAGCATGAAGTTACACATGTTGTCTTAAAGGGAATGGTGGATGACAGCATTCCTTTAGCTCTCCGTCTGGCATGAACGCAAAAAAAAATATATATATATATAAATTTATACGCTAGTGAAATCCATTTAGTGAAAGCAAGACAACTAACTAAATATAAGGAAAAAGAAAAGAACCTACATATGTTAAGCAGCACTGTTAGAATTACGTCCGATACTCTACTGTCATTCTATTAAATCATTAGTTCATAATCGCGTTCGTAATTATTTAATTAAACACCGGATGGGTATCGTTTTTTTTTAAGTTATTCTTAGCAAATTTTAAAAATCGATAAGAACTCTGTTATCCGGTGCAAACTAGAAACAAATAGTTTTCAAAGTTTATTATATCGAATTTTACATATGCAAGTTTTAAAAGTTATCTAGATAGTATTATATATTCACTGGATTGCTACGTTAGTATTACACTCAGAAAAAAAAATTTTGTACTGATTTTTAGTCAAAAATTATTATTTAGTAAATCTTTTTGCTATTTACATTTTACAAATTACAGAATTTTTACAGAATATTTACAAATTTTTGTTGCTAATTTCAGAAATCATTTTACAAATTTTTGAAAACCGATTTGCTAAAATTAGCAAAAAATATTACTAATTTGAAAAAAGTGGATATTGAAGCAAATGTTATTTCTAATTAAAACTTACACCTACAAACTTAAATTGCCTTAAAATGTTACATAGATTAAAAAAGGGATCGGAAGTGAAGATACCGACTCATGTCTGAAAATAGGACATCCTCTTAAAATAGCACTAAAAGAGATTTGTAGTTCTAAAAATCCGCCCTAAAAACAATTAAAATTTAACCTTAAAAGTAAAAAAAAAATTGACCAAAATATTTTTCAAAACAGAAATTACTAAATTAAAACAAAATGATTAATTCGTTTATATTTCAACAATTTTTAAGATTTTTAAGTCTTTGATTTGATTTTTTTTTTCATTTTGTATAAAATATTTTTTAAAAAACATAATCAACATTTTTTAAGCTCGATAAAAAAAATAAATTTAAAGCTTTTTACTAATATTAATAATATTTAGTAATTTTTTTTTTGCTGATTTTAGCAAACAGATTTTAAATTCCACTTTACAAAAAGTCTACTAAAATTTATTAGCGGCTACTAATTTCATTGTACTACACGTCAGTTTAGGTTAAGTTGAACCATACCTAAACGTCAAGTTTTTTTCTGCATTTCATTTGACATTTCTCAATTTCAGACTAACAATTTGAACCATGGAAAGATACACAATCTAGCAACGCGTTTAAGTTATTCAGGCTTATTATGAAAATGGGCGTTCAAATCAAAATGCATTTCGTGCACTTCGTGATTTTTTTTGGTCAGTATAATCGACCAAATGTGTCCACAATCGGGAGAATTGTGGGCAAATTTCAGCAAACCGGGTCTGTGAAAACACCTGTGCATGCTCGCCCAGGTCATTCTGCGGAAAACCGGCCATTTGGCCGGTATTTTGTTCCATACAAAATTAAACCATACCATATTATCATAATAAATAGAATTGACAATAATTTCCTAAATAATTTGTGTTTTATTCAAAATTAACATCGGCCCTTAAAGTTTAACCACCCTTTATAAAAACGACTGTTGTATAAATTATAATTGAATAAACATCTAACGATGTCGTAATAAATAACGTTAACATTTTTCCTTAAGTTTGAGAAAATATGATTGAGTTAGGGTTCTTCTGGTAAATTTAAGGTCAATGAAGAACATGGTTGGGCGGGTATAGAGACCGGGGAAATAACTTAAGTGTCCCCTTTATTCGCATTAATTACCATCTACTAAATTTCCGCTACAGCTTTTTTCATAGGAGACAATAATATCGTTTTAAGTTTTTATTTTAATTTTTCTGTCTACTTCATAAATAGGGAATCTGTTATAAAATTGTATATGGTGCGGTTCGAGTTGACAGAGGCAAGAACTTCCCCAACCACTGAAGCTGGATACAAAGACGGGTCCCGCCGGCCCTTTGTCATCCGAACTTAAGCTAGAGGTAACCTTTTGTCAATTTCTGCATATTGTTTACTAGCTTAATTGTGGTCAACCATTTTCGTTTTTGAGGGAGACGATAGGCAATTTCTTTACTGAGCTGGGGTCTCGTCGAAAATACACGCCCAACGTGAGGCCTGATAATTTCGATTGTCCGATGGATTCGTCAGTCGAGAATTTCAGGTCTCAAATCAGGATCTTATTGTTGAAACTTTTGTGTAAATTGAAGTTAAAATAATAGTTCCTGTGTAGCAGGTTCGCCTGTGTTCACGAAAATCCGTTTTTTGGTTTCATCGGCATATCCGAATAATCAAACTTTTTTTTGTTAATATTTGTTATTTCGTAATAAATTTTAAAGTCCTCTCTGGAATTCGACTACTGTCGTTAAATTGGTACGGACAGTTTCGACCGTTTGGCAAATTGAAATTCTTTTGCAAGTTCTTATGTTTCGGGAAAACATAGTTTGAAGTTTTCGTGGACTTTTGATGGGAATTCACATTTGGAAGGCTGTGTTAGATGAGTTTTCCTGGAAATATTGTAAATTGCTCTTTAAGCCGATTATCAATCCGGTAAACAAATTTGATTTAAAATAACAAATAGGGATTATTTATTGATTTATTTATTTAAAATAACAAGTAGGGATTATTTATTTATAATCAAAAAACCATTGTTTTTCAATAGCCCAGTTTTGTATACAGTAGTTAATGTGAAATTTTTTATTAATAATTGGAGATCTTTAAACATGTTTTGATTTTCTCAAGATCATTTATGAAATATATAGAATTTTTTTTTGTACTTCTTGTTTTTCTATATTGGAAAAAATTACCACAAATTGTGAATTCTCTTTTTAGAGGATTTTTAAAAATAAAGGTTATCAAATGGTTATGCGTGATTGGTAATACCGTCAGTCTGCATTAATTTTTTAATAATAAAATATTGTAGTTTTTATATAGGGTTATTATAAATTCCATAATAGACACCGTACAGCATTTTGCTAAAAGGTTTCGAAATTAAATGGTTAAGCCACAAAATGACCATTAGTTAAGAATAAATGGCCAAACTGTGGAAACATTTTTTAGTTTGATAGGAAAGATATCGCGAGGTGTTAGTATATAATCGTGAGTTTAAATTTTAACAAGTCGCGAAGGAGGTTTTTCTATTGAATGGAAATTTTTTTTCTATTGAAGCTGAACCAGGTTGTTAATTTAAAAAATAGTTATACGGAAAATTTTTAATATCAAATAGAGTTAAAATTTGTATTCACCGGTACATTCCAACCTCGTAGGAAGTAATTTTCGTAGATTTTGGGATCTGGATATTCAGCGTCGACGTGTTACACACAGAAATAATAAGTTTCGAAGTGCAAAAGATACTGCAGCGTTAACGGATACTCCAAGGGTTCCCCCCTGTTCAATATGTGCTCAGGATATGACTGATCAAACTTACTGTTTTACAACTAGGTGCCAACATGTCTTTTATAAGACATGTATCTCCAGTTGGTTAGTAGATTCTCAGGAATGTCCTCTTTGCAAAAAACTATGCCACTGGAAAGGCTTAGCTGCAGCAGGTGCTAAACCGAAAGTGAAAGGACCTAGTTATCGCGGTAAAGCTCGTGGGCCCGTTATTAGAAAACCAATCACACGGGCAAATCCAGCGCAGAAAGAAACGAACCAAACGATCACTCCTCAGGCTACACTGGAAGCGCTACTGGAGTTGTTCAACTCTACTCGGAATACCAGCAATCCATCGAGACCAGGTAGACGTAGTAACCGAAATCTGAGCCAAATGTCACATATTATTGAAACAAGATTTCATAGGAAGTTGGCTGAGATGAATCTTAGTCCCTTAGTGACTCAGCCGCAGCTACCATTTCAAACGCAACAAAAAATTCATCCCATTGGACGACCACAACAAATTCAAACTTCAGTACAACAACCTCAGTAAATCTTCCATTCCCCTCAAAATAAAAACCAAATTTTTCACTTAATCGCCGAAGTGTTCCTCGGCCATCGGTAAACAGAATTGGAATGAACCCAGATAAAATAACAACGGTTATACAAAGTTGGAACGTTAAATTTGATGGGTCCTCTAACGGATTAAGATGTGAGGAATTTCTATATCGGATTAAATGTTTAGTTGAGAAAACTTTTCAGGGAAATTTTAATGATAGTGTAGGTAAAAATATTCACGTTCTTTCAACAGGTAAAGCAAAAGATTGGCGTTATAGAAAAACGGTTACGCGAATAATTTGGGAATCTTTTTGCGAAGAGCTGAAGAGACATTTTATAATGCAATGAGCGAAACTCTAGATAGATTAGGTGTTCCGCTAAAAGATGAGGAGATCATTGAAATCATCATTCGGAATTTGAGGCCAGAGATTCGAAAGGAATTATTGTATGTTCAGGTTCGGTCGACATCTCAATTAAAGAAACTGTGTCTAAAGCGAGAAAAGTTGCTAAGCCAGGAGGCTTTTCGACGTAGCCATATTAGCCGTTACGGAGCAATTAGTCAACAAATACCAAATACCACTTCGTGTTGCAGTTATAGATTCAGTCCCAAATGCGGGGGAAGAGGGTGAATCGGTGAGTTTTGAGGAGAATACAGAATTAGATTTTGAGGTAAATGCGATTAGTAGGTGTGATAAGCTTATAAAGTGCTGGAATTGCGACGAAGATGGTCACTTTTGGGACATGTGTCTGAAGGAGAGACAGATCTTTTGTTACGGCTGGGGTCTTAAAAATTTATACAAGCTCCAATGTGTCAAGTGTTTAAATAATACTAGAAATTCAAAAAACTACCAGAACTCGTACAAGTAAATCCGAAGTGAATTGTCAGCGGGTTGTTGTACCAGAATTAACCCAATTTGAGGAACTACAAGATGAAAATGCATCGACAGTTCTCAATACGAATCGAAATTCAAATTCTGAAATATATATGAAGCAAATAGCAGATATAAATAAAAGAGGAGATACAAATGTATATTAAGATTTAGGTACAAATACTTTTAAGGAAAATGAATTAATAAAGAAAATTATACAGATTCTTAAAAATAATGTTAAGGATAGTAATAGGGAAAATGAGTTACATAATAGACAAATAAGATTATATAGAATTCGTCCTTTGCATGAGAAATTGAAGGACTACATTCAAGCTAGGTTTAGGATTTTCAACGATAAGAAGTTAGATCAGAAAATAGTTAGAAAATATAATCGCTCAACTGCGTATGAAGAATTATTATATGAAGATTAAGCATTCGCGTAATATGATTATTTCATCTATAGTGAATTTAAGTACGGATGGTCGATTATATGCTGAAGTTAAATTTTTAGATAGGTTAGGGTCAGGATTATTAGACACAGGTGCGAATATTAGTTGTTTAGGAGTGGATTTTGCTAGAGAATATTGGTCAAATCAAACTGTTTTTAAAAGAATAAAATCTTTTGTGCGTATCGCAGGTGGTCAAGCTCAAAGTGTGGTGGGTTTAATTAAGATAGAAATGCTTTATAAGGATAAAAGGGAAGAGATCGTTTTGTACCTAGTACATTCACTTAATCAAAGATTAATATTAGGCTTAGACTTTTGGAAAAAGTTCGGTTTGATAGATAATCTTATTTCGGCGGGATTTATGTTAAATAAACCTGAAAAACGGCAATTGGAAATAGTGAAAACTTTCTTTCCAAGTTTTGAGAGACAAAGTCTAGGTAGCACTTCTCTCATAAAGCACACTGTTACGATTTTACCCTTTTTAAAATCGTTGATTTATTTACCTTTTTAATAAATCGAGTTCTTTCTATATTGCAAATAATAAACACTGTTTAAAATTATTTATAGCTCTATTTATTTATAGCAGTTACTAAAAATTACAAAAAAAACATTTTAATACCACACTTTATTAACACGATGTAGATAGACTAAACGTTAGCCGCACTTTAGTTCTTCGCCCTCTGCGTTTTACTTATCAACTAAACTACTGAGTCACCAAGTACCAGTATTTATCTGAGTAGTCAGGTATCCTAGTTATTTCTATTTATTACTAGATTTTTCCAGCTGTCAAAGAGTTTGTGATGAAATTTCTAGTATTTAGAAATTTCTGCAACACTGCCGCCCACTTAAGCCTGTTCGTCCCGAACAGACAAAGCTATTCCTTTTCCATAGTTTGGTAGTCGCTCTAGATGCAAAACCTTCATTTTGGACCTTGGGCTCTGATCTTTCTGTATACTACATCATTGAACCTTTTAATTACTCTATAGGGTCCGTCCGAATGCGTTTGTAGTTTGGGAGATAATCCTTTCTTTCGTTGCAGGTTAAACAGCAGAACCAACTCGCCCTCATTAAATCCTTCAGAATTCGCTGCTCGATCATGCCTCGCCTACAACTTTTCGCTGAATATTTTAATTCGATTGCGCACTAGCTCATGAAGCTCGTTAAGGTCTTCTTGTTCCCGGGGAAGCGTAATCGTTGTCTTTATCTATAGCGGCGGGCTTAACACCAAATTCTAAATCGCCAGGTAATTTAAGTTCCGTTCCGAAAATAACTTTCGCAGGCGTCCGGGAGGTGGAAGCGTGAACAGCCGATCTGTATGCCAACAGAAATTTAGGGATGTGTTCGTCCCAGTCCTTCTGATGTGCACTGACCTCTAAAGTGCGATTGAATCTCTCGACCATACCATCAGATTGTGGATGCAGCGGGGTGGTTCTTGTTTTTCTTATACCATACAACTCACACATTTCCTTGAAGATAGCAGATTCAAAATTCCTTCCCTGGTCAGAGTGTAATTCTAATAAAACACCATAGCGACACACCCAGTTGTTCATAAATGCGCTTATTACCGTTCTGGCTTCCTAGCTATTTCGGCGTGGCCAGCCCGTTAAGGGGGAGCTTTTTCCCCTACCCGTAGGAATTTCCAAAATATCACATCAGGGTGGGTGTCTGCGGGGAAGATAAGACTATGTTGGAAATTTCGACTTCCCAGCTCCAGAGGTTTTCGCAGGTCGTCAAGAGGGAGAATTTTTTTCCATTCTTGCCCCTCCCCGTTAGATTTTCAAAATCAAATCCCATATTAGCTTTTGGCCACACTGGAGAAGGAACCTGCAAACTAAACTTCAATTTCCTAGGTCCAGTGGTTTGGCCAGGTCGTTAAGGGGGAGACTTTGCGCCCTTAGAAGCCTCAGTTTTTCCACGTCCGGACGCGCCCCTTGCCAAAATTCTAAAATATACATTATCAATGGATTAGCATATACTCTAGGTAGCAAATATGGTAAATATTAACTTTCCAGCTAAATCGGTGTGGGCAAGCCGTTAATGGGGGAGCTTTTCCTCCTTTTGCCCTCCCTGTACAAATTTACAAAAATGCCTCTTGGGTGGATGTCTACGCCGGAGGGGGAACATTTGTAGAAAATTTCAACCTCCCGGCTCTAGGGGTTTTGGCAAGTCGACAAGGGGTAGAATTAGTCCCTTTTTGCCCACCCCTTCGGATTTTCCAAAATTGACATCTTGGCTGTTATCTACACTGGAAAAGAAACCTGCATACCAAATTTCAACTACCTAGGTCCAGCGGTTTGGGCAAGCCCTTAAGGGGAGACATTTCACTCTTTAAAGCCCCATTTTACCACGCCCTTGGCTAAAATTCAAAAATGTAGCTAATCATTGAGTTAGTCCATACTCTAGGTAATACATATTTCAAATTTCAGAATGTCTACACCTCAGGTGGAACCCATATACCAAATTTCAACCTCCCAGCTCTAGCTGTTTTTGGCAGGCCATCGAGGGGGAGAATTTTACCCTTTTCTGCCCCTCCCTGTTGGATTTTCCAGAAATCACGTCTTAGCTGTTATCTACACTGGAGAAGGAGCCTGCTGTATGCTCCCAGGTCCAACGGTTTGGACAGGCCGTAAAGGGAGCGACTTTTTGGCCTTTAAATCCCCATTTTTACCACATCCCTGGTAAAAATTCTAAAATGTACTTTATCAAGGAGTAAGCACATACTCCCAGGAAGGCGTATTTCTAATTTCAAATTTTCTAGCTAAAGAGTTTGGGGCAGGCCGAAAAATGGGACTTTTTCCCCCTCCCCGAAGGAATTTCCAAAACCCTCGTCTTCCTGGATGCCTACGCCGGAAGGGGAACCTACGTACAAAATTTTAGCTTCCTAGCTCTAGCGGGTTTGGCTGGCCGATGTTGAAAGCGTGAGTGAGTTAGTGAGTGATTGAGTGAGTGAGTCATTCAGTAACATTATTCCTTTATATAAAGAGATGATTTAGCCCGATTACTGAATGTTCCGTTTAAATTTAACTTTCAGATAAATTTATATTTTATATGGAAAACAACAACACATGTGCCAGTTAAAGTCCTAATCAGTAGCTAATGGGCCCAGGAATTAAGAAAATAGTCCTTCCCGTGATAAAATTTCACTAGAACTTTAATGACTTCAAGTTGCAGTTTAAATTCTGAAAATTAACAGCTTTTTCACTTAATAAGAAAGGCAGAGTCACAATTAACCCGAAATTTCACTTTTTCACTAGAAAAATAATAGTGTTATATAATTATACAACTATTATATATATGTGGATTTGTAATCCAGTTATTGAGCAAAAAGGTGAAAAATGGAGAAAATGGTAATTTTTGCGATTTTTAAGGCACTGGATTCACTTTTTCGGGTAGGTTTGTTCCGTTTTTTTTCCTATTCAATATCTACAACTTTGCTTCAGACACAAAAGAAATATTCCGTACGGTATACCGAGATATAACCGTGTTAAAATTTAGAAAATGTGATAAAAATCCACAGTGAGTAAAAAATTCGTTTGCCATTAAATTATTAACACAGCCAACTTGACAAAACGAACGATGCAGAGGTTCTTATTTTTGGGGCTACTTTCACCTGCAATTCTCAGAATTGAATCCCAAATCAATGAGCTAAAAAATGTTATACTGTGTAATTCATGTGCCTAAAAATAAATTCTGCTAAATTTTTACTAAAATTCATTATCGTGAAGTGAAACCCGAATAATTTACTATGTTTTAGCAGGCAAATAAAAGTTGACACTATCCATAACAAAATCCTCAAGGGTTTTTTTTTAGTTTAGTGCGAGATCTTTTTTACACGCTTTTGAAACGCTGTCTAACAAGAAAAAATTTGATAAAATAATGCTTATTAATTTGTGTTATCCTGTAAAGTTGTGGTATTTTACTCGGTCGAGGAATCCATTTTTGATATTTATTTTTACCTAAAATTCACGCTAGATATCGCTGTCAAACAAATGTTGCTATTTTTTGTAGATTGTCATAGATAGGTGGTAGGTGGTATTACTTTTTTGAGGCTAAAAAATCAAGTTTTCATGTTGGCTTCATTATAAAACATATTTCTAATGATATTACGAAGTACATTTTGTTATTCTCAGTACGTTACTATTACTATTCTCAGTACGTTACTATTTTATAAAAATATATGTTGTCTTTTATTTACAATAATTTCCTAGCTTAACTATATACTAAAAGTAAAATATTCTTACTATACTAAAATGATTACATGCACAGCGATCTACATGTTGTGTGCCTGTGCAGTACCTATTAAGAAAAAAAGAGTATTTTGGGAGTTCTTAAGAGGTAAGAAAAATCCATAGTCATAACAAGGACTGTTGAATTAAAGGATGTACAAAATGAATGAAATACATAGAGAAAGATTTTGTCGAGTTAAGAAGTTCCAACTCACATTAATGTAAGATAATATAAAATGTAATATAAAATGTACCAATGTCTATTCAATAACTGTTGGTACGAAGAAATGTTACTGTTAGGTAAAAAAAATGCATAGACATTTCTCAACTGCAAATATTGTCAAGGAAAAAGGTTATTTCGAGTTAAGAATGCTCATAGTTAACAAAAAATTGATTTAAGAATATTTTTTATAATAAAATAAGTTAAACTTAATAAAATAAACACTATTATTCATTTGTTTTTAATTGCTTATGTTTTTTCTTTGTATTTAATTAATTTAAAAATATTAATAATAATAAAATTTTTGAATCAATTACATTTAAATGATACTATTATAATTTTTTCAAAAAGAAAAAATATACATATATACTACTTTGTTTTGCCGCCATTTTGGTAAACATTAGTGTTGACAGTCGTGAAGTAGACACGTGGCAAATTTATTATGGAAAAATATTCGACAAACCAACGTGTTTTAATCGTTAAAACAGCTCGCCCATGACAACTCCGATTTTCATGAAAAAATCATGAGTGACGAGGCACATTTTCATTTGAATGGATATGTTAATAAACAGAATAGTCGGTTCTGGGCAATCGAAAACCCTCAAATTATTCATCAGTCACCTTTGCATCCATTAAAAGTGATAGTCTGGTGTGCAATTTAGTCAGGAGGAATCATTGGACCTTACTTCTTTGAAAATGAAAATGGCGTAACGGTAACTATGAATGGGGAGCGATATTGTGATATGATCGAAAAATTTTTAATGCCACAACTGCATGCTTTGGGCTTGATTAACATGTGGTATAAACAAGACGGTGCCACATCGCATACAGCCAGGATTACAATGGAATTACTGCGAGACCTCTTTCCACAACAAGTTCTTTCAAAAAAGGGTGATACTGACTGGCCTCCACGGTCGCGTAATTTGACTGATCCGGACTTCTTTTTGTGGGGATAAGTGAAAAGCAAAGTTTATGCAAACAAACCAGACACGCTTGAGCAACTCAAACATAATATTCGTGATGAAATTAATGAAATATCGCGAAGATTTGTGAGAATGTAATGAAAAATGTGCTCAAAAGGGCTCGTATTTGTGAGGCTAACAGAGGCGGACATTTATCTGATATTGTATTCCATACATAATTGCCGACATTAAATAAAACTTTTATCAATATCAGATCCATTCTCTTTCATTTAATCAATAATTATAAACAAACAAAGTAGTATACCTTCCCGGCGGACACCCTGTACCTATATAAAAAATGTTTTTATTGTATTTTTAATACATTCTTTCTGTCATCTATCTATTTAAAAAAATATATGTTAATATATAAAGTGTGTTTTATTCCTAATTTTGTTATACAAACTCCTTATTATACACTTTGTGGCATTTTAATGTGCCGATGAGGTCTCTGCACTTTATGCATTCACTTTGTTGAATAGTCTATGCAAAAAGTGCAAAGACTTAAACATTGTATTTTATTCGTTGTATTCGTCGTTTTGTTTGTATTCGTTGTTCTAAATTAAGATTGTTTGAAAAACTTTTTTAAACAAATAAATTTTCGTTAGCAAATGAAAATTGACAACATCGTAAAAGCAAAACATTATTAAATGAATTTTATTTGCAAATGAAAACAAGCAACATCGCAATTTTTTGAATTTTCTAAAATTTTAAAATTTATCAACTTACAGATATTTGTTTTTAAAATGATTCATAAAAAAACTTTTAAACCCAAAAAAAAAAAAAAACTAAAACACCCCATCTTCAGACCAGGACTTGAACCCGTGACAACCCAAAAAATAATCAATTATTTTTCGCGAAGCCCCTTAGCACACGCGGCCACGCATGAATAGTGTGAAGCTGTGTTCTACTTGAATACAGCATATATGATTCCATCCTTAAGTTCAAAAAATTAAAAATAAATAATACTATTATGTTAGCCAGTTACAACCAAATCAACGAATACAACTAAAACGACGAATACAACTAATAAAATACAATGTATAAAAGTCTTTGCACTTTTTGCCTAGACTATTCAACAAAGTGAATGCATAAAGTCCAGAGACCTCATCGGCACATTAAAATGCCACAAAGTGTATAATAATGATTTTGTATAACAAAATTAGGAATTAAACACACTTTATATCTTAATATATTTTTTTAAATAGATAGATGACAGAAAAAATGTATTAAAAAATACAATAAAAACATTTTTTTATATAGGTATGTATATACTATATATTTTTTCTTTTTAAAAAAATTATAATAGTACCATCTAAATGTAATTTATTCAAAAATTTTATTATTAATACTTTTAAATTAATTTAATATAAAAAAACATAAACAAAAACAAATGAATAATAGTGTTTATTTTATTAAGTTTAACTTATTTTATTATATAAAATATTCTTAAATCAATTTTTTGTTACCTATCGCATGGAACGTCATAAAGAGCATTCTTAACTCGAAATAATCTTTTCCCTTGACAATATTTGCAGTTGAGAAATGTCTATGCATTTTTTTTACCTAAAAGAAACATTTCTTCGTACCAACAGTCATTTAATAGACATTGGTAGATTTTATATTAGATTTTATAATATCTTACATTAATGTGAGTTGGAATTTCTTAACTCGACAAAATCTTTCTATATGTATTTTATTCATTTTATACATCCTTTAATTCAACAGTCCTTGTTGGAAGTTCCTTACTCGACAGAATCTTTCTCTATGTATTTTATTCATTTTATACGTCCTTTAATTCAACAGTCCTTGGTCAACGTTTTCGTTTTTATGTTTTAACATAATGTTTTAAAAGTTATGTAATATGGACATAAATTAACCCTTAGTGAGCAATCTTTAATTTAACATGTTTTTGGTGTTTGTATTAAGTGTTGCGCTTTGGTGTGTTCTGACATAAGTAGTAAAATTTAATGACCACCAACATATTTGTAGAATATTTCATGCCCGC
This sequence comes from Eustalomyia histrio, assembly GCA_949748255.1. Classification (NCBI taxonomy): domain Eukaryota; kingdom Metazoa; phylum Arthropoda; class Insecta; order Diptera; family Anthomyiidae; genus Eustalomyia; species Eustalomyia histrio. Next base: position 167,519,530 of record OX456523.1, on the reverse strand, counting down.
CCTCCTAATTTTTAGGGTTGTTTTTTACGATTTAATAGAATAAAACCAAAAATTACCGTTATATGGGGGAGTTAGATGGTTAATATGTTCCACAAAAATATTTGCGCTCACATCAGATGGAAAGAACACATAGTTTTATATACCCCCTAAAATAAAATTCCGTTATAATGAAAAGGTATTACTTGCCAACCATGCAAAAATTTTTAAATGCTCAAATTATTCCAACATACTTGTAGAATATTTCATGCCCCCCCCCCCCCCCCCCCCCCCTTCTAATTTTTAGGGTTGTTTTTTACGATTTGTTAGAATAAAACCAAAAATTACCGTTATGTGGGGGAGTTAGAGGGTTAATATGTTCCACAAAAATATTTGCGCTTACATCAGATGAAAAGAACACATAGTTTTATATACCCGCTAAAATAAAATTCCGTTATAATGAAAAGGTATTGCTTGCCAACCATGCAAAAATCTTTAAATGCGCAAATTATTCCAGAAACTGGTTTTTCATTAACCTTTAGACGCAATGTAAGTTAAAATACATATTAACTATAATATGAATATATAAATGTTAATAATAAGTACTTGCACACAGATATTTGTTTGTTTATTTGTTTTAAAAATCATCATCATCTTTAAATATTGACATACGTAATTGAGTCATTAAAAATGCCTTTACTACACCACATTTTATGTTATTTTAGTATCAAAGTAAATTTTATATGTACACTCATTTTGTTTAAACATACATAAATTCGATCATAGTATATTGTATTAACTTTTTGTTCAATTGTACTTTGTTCCTTTTTTACACGTATTTGTTATATTTTTCCTAAAGTCACGCATAGAAATTTAATTTCACACTTAATCAAATATATGTACAGTAAACCCGGCTAAGACGGACACCGAGGGACAAAAAAAATTTAGTTTGTTTTAACCTTTGTGTCTTCAGCCAAAAAATTATAAATAAACATACACCCAGCATCAGTGGCGTGCCCAGGATTTTGTTTCGGTGGGGGGGGGGGGGGGGGGGGCAAAATATATTTTCTAAAAATTATTTTTTAAAAGCTGGGAATTTCTAAACCTAATTATTTTTACCTATTTGAAGCATTTAAAACAAAATTTACAGTTTTAAATTAATATACAATTTTATTTATCACATTGACTGAGATCTAATGTATATATTTAATATTAAACTAAAATATTATTGCGACGATTTTTCAACATAAAACTATCAACAATTTTTTCTGGGTTTAACTCTTCAACACATTCGAGCCAATGCGGAAAGTCTAAGGTCACCCATTGATTTTCTTAAGTACGTTTTGATTCTTTTTGCATTGTGGAGCTTATTCCGCTTTTATATCATTTTGATAAAAATCTATTATGGTAAAAAATTCTTTTGACGAAATTATCTACCACATTATCATGACCGGAAAATCTATTTGTGATACTTGAGATTATTTCATCTTGGTTATTCTGGTTCTCAAATAATAAACTCCTCCCCGTTTGTTTTGTTTAGAGAAAGTTGTAACATTATTTATTAGAAAAGAATTAGTTTGATAGAATACGTTGACGATAGTCGTGAAATAGTGACTAATTATAGGCCGAAAAAATGGAGTGTATTTTTGTGGGAAAATATATAATAGTAAATTATAATATTTTATGGCTCAAAAAAAGACCAGAAATCGTGGGAATTTTATTAAAAAATTTTCACTTGGTTTTTCGTATATCAATAGTTTTAGAAGTTGGTGCCGCAGGCGAAAATTTTGTTTTTCATACATTAAGAATAAATATAATTCTTAAAGGTTTCAACAAGCTCTAAGACGCAATGACATAGAAACTATTCACTCTAAAATTTTATAAGAGTTTCGAATGCTGCAAAAACCGCATATCGGAAATTGAGTGCTCTTCCATTGTTACCAACAATTTATGAAAATCTAGCTGGAAGGAAACACGGCGCAACTCATGGATGGAGAGTATAAATTTACTTACTTTTTGAACTATTTTGAAAGGCAGTGGTTGCGCATCACTAAAATATTTGATTTATTTAAATTGATTTTGATTCTAATTCTTCAAAACATTTCATTTAGGTCAGCCCAAGTATTTTCAGTGTTTATAAGGAGTAGATTCGGATGTTATTGATTCCATGCAATATAAATGCGTATAATGCTGTGCATAAACAATATTTATTTGCTTTGAATATTTTGGGGTAATTTTTTATTTCATCATATTAGGGTTTATTTTTAATTTCTTCAAATTGGGGTTATTTTGCATTAAGGATTAAAGCCTCATTCTAATAAATGAAAATATGCCCCAAACTAAATTTTTGTAGCTAATTTTCATTTATTTTGGGGCATTTTTCATTATATTTTTATGGTTAATTTTCATTATGAAATTTTGCCCCAAGAAATAGGGCTTATTATATTTTAAGATTGGGGTCATATTTCCTGGGGCACAACGCCACTGTGAGCTACATCGGATTTTTAAAAACAAAAAAACAGCACAGATATGATTTTTGTTTACATTTAAAATAGAAAAGCCAAGAATTTTTATGACTTGTCAGCATTTTTATAAATTCTTACTTTTTAACTACAATAACTGCTTTGAAAGTCTATTTAAGTTAAGTTGTTAATTAAATATTTGCAATTTTAACTACATATGTTTTGATATAAAAATAATCTCATAATTCTGAAATTTTGGGGATTCCACTTAAGACTTAATGTGGTATTTTAATCTCAGATTTTTAATTAAAAAAGAAATAAAAAAAAAGAAACACAATTGGAATCACGATTTTTTTTTTGTTTTAAAAGAAAATATACAAACTAAATAATGCCACTTAGGACATGTGCGAGGTAGCTAAATAAATTCTAAATTTCTTTGAAAAATATTTTAACAACTTTTAAAATTTAATAAAAATTTGAAAACCTGAATTTAGTTATATTTTTCTCACACCTTATATTTAAACCCAATAGTGAGTAATAACAGGTAAGGGTAGTCGACGTGTAAATCAACCTTTAATTATCCCATTTTTAGAAAATGTTCCAAAAAAGGTAAAAGGCCTTAAATTAAATAAAAATGGTAATTTACCGGGTTTTAAAAATTAGAAGTGTATTTTTGGTTGTTACGATTTTGCCCTTTATAAAAATCGTTGATTTATTTACCTTTTAAATAAATCGAGTTCTATCTATATTGCAAATCATAAACACTGTTTGAAATTACTTATAGCTCTATTTATTTATAACAGGAATTAAAAATTATAGAAAAACACTTTAATAGCACACTTTATTTACACGATATATATAGACTAAACGTTAGCCACACTTTAGTTCTTGACACTTAGGGTTTTATTTATGAATTGAACTACTGCGTCACCAAATACCAAATATTTATATGAGTAGTCAGGTATTCTAGTTATTTCCAGTTTATTACGACACTAGATTTTTCCAGCTGTCAATACTCGCGTGAAGAAATCTCTAGTTGTGCAAATTTCTTGTAGCTATTCCTTTCCCATAGTTGGCTAGTCGTTCTAGATGAACAACCTTCATTTTGGACCTTGGGCTCTGATCTTTCTGTATTCTGTATACCACATCATTCAACCTTTTAATTAATCTATAGGGGCTGTCCCAATGCGTTTGTAATTTAGGAGATAGTCCTTTTTTCCGCTGCGGGTTAAATAGCAGAACCAGCTGACCCTCACTAAATCCTTCGGAATTTGCTGCCCTATCATACCTCGGCTTCATCTTATCGCTGACTATTTTAATTCGATTGCGTACTAACTCATGAAGCTCGTTAAGGTCTTCTTCTTCCTGGGGAGCATTGTCTTTATCTATAGCGGCGGGCTTAACACCAAATTCTAAATCGCCAGGCAATTTAAGTTCCGTTCCGAAAATAACTTTTGCAGGCGTCCGGAAGGTGAAATCATGAACAGCAGAAATTTAGGGATGTGCTCGTCCCAGTCCTTATGATGAGCACTGACCACTTTTCTTAAGTATTCCTCTAAAGTGCGATTGAATCTTTCGACCATACCATCAGATTGTGGATGCAGCGGGGTGGTTCTTGTCTTTCTTATTCCATACAACTCACACATTTCCTTGAAGATAGCAGATTCAAAATTCCTTCCCTGGTCTGAGTGTAATTCTAATGAAACTCCGTAGCGGCACACGCAGTTGTTCACAAATGCGCCTATTATCGTTCTAGCTTCCTGGTTCGGTATAGCGTACACCTCAGGCCATTTACTGAAATAGTCGATCACCACAAGAACGTAAGGGTTCCCGGAATCACTGACAGGTAAAGGGCCTGCTACATCCATTGCTATCCGCTCAAATGGGCACCCGAGTTGTATTGTTGAAGTTGAGCACGACTTCTCCTTACCGGTCCTTTAGCTGCGATGCATTGCGCGCAATTTGCTATCCAGTCGCTTACAGCATGCTGGCAGCCGACCCAGTAGAATCGTTCTTTTAACTTCTCTAGGGTTTTCGTGACACCGAGATGACCACCACTGGGACCGTCATGGAACTCTTTTAACACTTCGTCTATTTTGCTTGATGGCACCACAATTAGCTTTGTCTCAGTTTTGCCGTCCGCACTTTCCCATATACGGTATAAGCAGTGATTAATAACCCGTAGACTGTTCCACTGGGCTCAATACGCCTTTCAGCTACGGAATTTCAGCTGATATTTGTTCACGGGTAGGCCTCCTGTCCTCTGCTTTAGCTGACATAATTTTTGACAGTATGGGGTCATTCTGTTGCGCCGCCAACCAGGCTTCGCTTGACTCAATATGCGTTAGTCTTATATCAACGATGCACTCTCTTCCTTCAGCCCTCGAACAATGTTTGCACTCTAAATTGCAAGGGCGTCTTGAAAGGGCGTCCGCATTGCAATGCTTTATGCCTTTCCTGTGCTAGATGCTGAAATCATAACTTTGCAGTCGTTAAATCCAACGAGCTAGCTGCCCTTCTGGTTGTTTAAATTGCAGCAGCCACCTGAGTGCAGAATGGTCGGTTCTTAGTTGAAAGTGCTGACCATACAGATAATTGTGGTAGTGCTTTACACATTCTACCGCTGCCAAGTGTTCCTGTCGCATTACGCAGTAGTTTCTTTCAGGCTTCGAAAGTACTCGACTGTAATAGCCTATGACTTTTTCGGTTCTATTGATCACCTGCGAAAGTACACCTCCTATTCCGTATCCTCTTGCATCGCTATCCAGCACAAATTTTTCCCCGGCCACAGGAAATCCAAGAATCGGTGCCGTACATAATAACTCCTTGAGTCTTAGGAATGCTTGTTCTTGGGCTCCACCCCAATGAAATGGACGCGCCTTCCTAGTCAGCTCATGTATACTCGCAGCCACACTGGCAAAACTTGGTACAAATCGTCGGTAGTATGTGCAGATTTTTCGGGCGAGGCTAATCTTTTACAGCCCGAATCTTATCTTCTTCGGTTGATACTTGAATTCCCTCTGGAACAGTGTACATTTCTTTGCGCTAAGCTTGAGTGTAGCCGCAGATATTCGCCTTAAAACTTCTCCTAAGTTCTTCAGGTGTTCATCGAAAGTTTTTCCCATGACAATTATGTCATCAAGGTACACCAGGCAAGTTTTCCAATGGAGTCCTTTCAGCACATTTTCCATTAACCGCTCAAATGTTGCTGGAACATTGCAGAGTCCAAAGGGCATCACATTAAACTGCCATAATCCGTCACCTGTGCTAAAGGCAGTTTTCTCCTTGTCTTGGGCAGAAATTTCTACTTGCCACCACTTTGTAAGTCCAATGTGGAGAACCATTTTGTTCCTGCTAGCGTGTCTAGAGAGTCGTCAATTCTCGGTAGTGGATAGCTATCCTTCTTGGTGATATCGTTTAGTTTTCTGTAATGAACACAGAATCGGGTGCCGACATCTTTTTTCTTAACTCAAACTATAGGCGAGCTCCATGGGCTAGAAGATGGTTCGATTAATCCACTACGCTCCATTTCGTTGACTAACTCCTTTACTTCATTTCGTTTTGCTAGAGGAATACTTCTGGGCGCCTGCTTTATTGACCTCGCTTCACCAACATTTATTCGATGTTTTACAATCGCCGTTCTTCCTTGACTGTGGTTTCTCATGGCGAAGACAGAGCCGTATTTCGTGATTAATTGTTTGGCTTTATTTCTATCAGCCGGGCCAGTTCTTTTTCCCATTTTTCCACATATTCTGCCAGAATCTTTCTATCTTCAACGGACGCATTGGAAGGTTCCAAGTTCTTTTCGCAACTGATTATTGCTTCTGGCGCAGTACATTTGGCTATTTCAGTGTTCGCTTGGGCAAATTTTTCACAATTTGATAGGTTCAGTACTCTTACAGGAACTCTTTTGCCTTTGCTGGTTTTCACGGGGGCTTTCGCTAATATAAGGTCACTCTTTATTTCTGATGGTTCTACCACCCACAAGCTGCTGTCCTCCAAATCTCCCTCCATACGCACCCATACCAAAGTTTCTGCCCGTGCTGGTAGTTTTTGGTGGCTGATGGTAACTAGCTTTCTTACCTGATCCTCGCGTTCATATCCAACACAAAGGGGTATTTCAACATTCTGCCCCATATGCAGGTTAATGCCGTGCCTTATCATAAAATCTGCACCAATGATTACTTCGTCCACAATAAATATGTGATTGACGCTTATGTTGGCAATCGTTAGTTTTACATTAACTTTACCATAGACAGAGGCAGGCTCCTCTGTCAAAAATTATGCCAGCCAAAGCAGAGGGCAGGAGGCCCACCCATGAACAAATATCAGCTGAAAGTCGGCTTATGAAGGTGTATTGGGCCCAGTGGAATAGTCTATGGGTAATTAATCACTGTTTATACCGTATATGGGAAAGTGCGGACGGCAAAACTGCGACAAAGCTAATTGTGGTGCCGTCAAGCAAAATAGACGAAGTGTTAAGAGAGTTCCATGACGGTCCCAGTGGTGGTCATCTCGGTGTCACGAAAACCCTAGAGAAGTTAAAAGAGCGATTCTACTGGGTCGGCTGCCAGCAAGCTGTAAGCGACTGGATAGCAAATTGCGCGCAATGCATCGCAGCTAAAGGACCGGTAAGGAGAAGTCTTGCTCAACTTCAACAATACAACTCGGGTGCTCCATTTGAGCGGATAGCAATGGATGTAGCAGGCCCTTTCCCTGTCTGTGATTCCGGAAACTGTTACGTTCTTGTGGTGATCGACTATTTTAGTAAATGGCCTGAGGTGTACGCTATACCGAACCAGGAAGCCAGAACGGTAATAAGCGCATTTATGAACAACTGAGTGTGCCGCTACGGTGTTCCATTAGAATTACACTCTGACCAGGGAAGGGATTTTGAATCTGCTCTCTTCAAGGAAATGCGTGAGTTGTGTGGTATAAGAAAAACAAAAACCACCCGCTGCATCCACAATCTGATGATATGGTCGAAATATTCAATCGCACTTTAGAGGAATACTTAAGAAAAGTGGTCAGTGCACATCAGAAGGACTGGGACGAACACATCCCTAAATTTCTGTTGGCATACAGATCGGCTGTTCACGATTCCACCTCCCGGACGCCTGCGAAAGTTATTTTCGGAACGGAACTTAAATTACCTGGCGATTTAGAATTTGGTGTTAAGCCCGCCGCTATAGATAAAGACAACGATTACGCTTCCCCGGGAACAAGAAGACCTTAACGAGCTTCATGAGCTAGTGCGCAATCGAATTAAAATATTCAGCGAAAAGTTGTAGGCGAGGCATGATCGAGCAGCGAATTCTAAAGGATTTAATGAGGGCGAGTTGGTTCTGCTGTTTAACCCGCAACGAAAGAAAGGATTATCTCCCAAACTACATACGCATTGGGGCGGACCCTATAGAGCAATTAAAAGGTTGAATGATGTAGTATACAGAATACAGAAAGATCAGAGCCCAAGGTCCAAAATGAAGGTTCTGCATCTAGAGCGACTACCAAACTATGGAAAAGGAATAGCTATGTCTGTTCGGGACAAACAGGCTTAAGTGGGCGGCAGTGTTGCAGAAATTTCTAAATACTAGAAATTTCATCACAAACTCTTTGACAGCTGGAAAAATCTAGGAAGTAATAAATATAAATAACTAGGATACCTGACTACTCATATAAATACTGGTACTTGGTGACTCAGTAGTTTAGTTGATAAGTAAAACGCAGAGTGTGAAGAAGTAAAGTGTTGCTAACGTTTAGTCTATCTACATCGTGTAAATAAAGTGTGGTATTAAAGTGTTTTTTTGTAATTTTTAGTGACTGTTATAAATAAATAGAGCTATAAATAATTTTAAACAGTGTTTATTATTTGCAATATAGAAAGAACTCGATTTATTAAAAAGGTAAATAAATCAACGATTTTAAAAAGGGTAAAATCGTAACAGTGTGCTTTATGAGAGAAGTGCTACCTAGACTTTGTCTCTCAAAACTTGGAAAGAAAGATTTCACTATTTCCAATTGCCGTTTTTCAGGTTTATTTAACATAAATCCCGCCGAAATAAGATTATCTATCAAACCGAACTTTTTCCAAAAATCTAAGCCTAATATTAATCTTTGATTAAGTGAATGTACTAGGTACAAAACGATCTCTTCCCTTTTATCCTTATAAAGCATTTCTATCTTAATTAATCCCACCACACTTTGAGCTTGACCACTTGCGATACGCACAAAAGATTTTATTCTTTTAAAACCAGTTTGCTTTGACCAATATTCTCTAGCAAAATCCATTCCTAAACAACTAATATTCGCACCTGTGTCTAATAATCCTGACCCTAACCTATCTAAAAATTTAACTTCAGCATATAATCGACCATCCGTACTTAAATTCACTATAGATTAAATAATCATATTACGCGAATGCTTAATCTTGATATAATAATTCTTCATACGCAGTTGAGCGATTATATTTTCTAACTATTTTCTGATCTAACTTCTTATCGTTGAAAATCCTAAACCTAGCTTGAATGTAGTCCTTCAATTTCTCATGCAAAGGACGAATTCTACATAATCTTATTTGTCTATTATGTAACTCATTTTCCCTATTACTATCCTTAACATTATTTTTAAGAATCTGTATAATTTTCTTTATTAATTCATTTTCCTTTAAAGTATTTGTACCTAAATCTTAATATACATTTCTATCTCCTCTTGTATTTATATCTGCTATTTGCTTCATATATATTTCAGAATCTGAATTTCGATTCGTATTGAGAACTGTCGATGCATTTTCACCTTGTAGTTCCTTAAATTGGGGTAATTCTGGTACAAAAACCAGCTGACAATTCACTTCGGATTTACTTGGTTATTGTACGAGTTCTGGTAGTTTTTTGAATTTCTAGTATTATTTAAACACTTGACACATTGAGGCTTGTATAAATTTTTAAGACCCCAGTCGTAACAAAAGATCTGTCTCTCCTTCAGACACATGTCCCAAAAGTGACCATCTTCGTCGCAATTCCAGCACTTTATAAGCTTATCACACTTCTAATCGCATTTACCTCAAAATCTAAGTCTGCAACACGAAGTGGTATTTGTTGATCAATTGCTCCGTAACGGCTAATATGGCTACGTCGAAAAGCCTCCTGGCTTAGCAACTTTTCTCGCTTTAGACACAGTTTCTTTAATTGAGATGTCAACCGAACCTGAACATACAATAATTCCTTTCGAATCTCTGGCCTCAAATTCCGAATGATGATTTCAATGATCTCCTCATCTTTTAGCGGAACACCTAATCTATCTAGAGTTTTGCTCATTGCATTATAAAAGGAATCAAATAACTCTGCACGTTTTGTTTACGATTATGCAACTCTTCCCGAATGTCAAATGTTGTTCGATAGTCTTTATACTGTCTCTTCAGCTCTTCGTAAAAAGATTCCCAAATTATTCGCGTAACCGTTTTTCTATAACGCCAATCTTTGGCTTTACCTGTTGAAAGAACGTGAATATTTTTACCTAAACTATCCTTAAAAGTTCCCTGAAAAGTTTTCTCAACTAAACATTTAATCCGATATAGAAATTCCTCACATCTTAATCCGTTAGAGGACCCATCAAATTTAAAGTTCCAACTTTGTATAACCGTTGTTATTTTATCTGGGTTCATTCCAATTCCGTTTACCGATGGCCGAGAAACACTTCGGCGATTTAGTGAAAAATTTGGTTTTTATTTTGTGGGGAATGGAAGATTTCCTGAGGTTGTTGTACTGAAGTTTGAATTTGTTGTGGTCGTCCAATGGGATGAATTTTTTGTTGCGTTTGAAGTGGTAGCTGCGGCTGAGTCACTAATGGACTAAGATTCATTTCAGAAACTTCCTATGAAATGTTGTTTCAACAATATGTGACATTTGGCTCAGATTTCGGTTACTACGTCTACTCGGTCACACTTCTAATTGCTGGTATTCCGAGTAGAGTTGAACAACTCCCGTGGCGCTTCCGGTGTAGCCTGAGGAGTGATAGTTTGGTTCGTTTTTTTCTGCGCTGGATTTGCCCGTGTAATTGGTTTTCTAATGACGGGCCCACGAGCTTTACCGCGATAACTAGGTCCTTTCACTTTCGGCTTAGCACCTGCTGCAGCTAAGCCTTTCCAGTGGCATAGTTTTTTGCAAAGAGGACATTCCTGAGAATCTACTAACCAACTGGAGATATATGTCTTATAAAAGACATGTTGGCACCTAGTAAGTTTGATCAGTCATATCCTGAGCACATATTAAATAGGGGGAACCCTTGGAGTATCTGTTAACGCTGCAGTATCTTCTGCACTTCGAAACTTATTATTTCTGTGTGTAACACGTCGACGCTAAATATCCAGATCCCAAAATCTACGAAAATTACTTCCTACGAGGTTGGAATGTACCGGTGAATATAAATTTTAACTCTATTTGATATTAAAAATTTTCCGTATAACTGTTTTTTAAATTACCGATGATCGGATAAAATTTTCTACATGATAAGACTCCCTTCAAAAATGACGTAATTAAAACTAAATACCGAATGAAGGTCAAAGTAAGAATAAAAAAATTTCTCGTTGTAAGACCAGCCACGTTAAAAAAAGTATGAGCAGAATTGTCACCAGTCTAAAGTTTAACAACCTGGTTCAGCTTCAGTAGAAAAAAATTTCCATTCAATAGAAAAATCTCCTTCGCGACTTGTTAAAATTTTAACTCACGATTATATACTAACACCTCCCGATATCTTTCCTATCAAACTAAAAAATTTGTCTGCAGTTTGGCCATTTATTCTCAACTAATGGTCACTTTGTGGCTTAACCATTTAATTTCGAAAACTTTTAGCAGAATGCTGTACGGTGTCCATTATGGAATTTATACAATATTATATTGTTAAAAAATTAATGCAGACTGACGGTATTACTAATCACGCATAACCATTTGATAACCTTTATATTTAAAAATCCTCTAAAAAGAGAATTCACAATTTGTGGTAATTTTTCCAATTCAGAAAAATAATAAATACAAAAAAAATTTATTTATATTTCATAAATGATCTTTCCCTATATAAGGTTGAGAAAATCAAAACATGTTTAAAGACTATTATCTCCAATTATTAATACAAAATTTCTCATTAACTACTGTATACAAAACTGGGCTATTGAAAAACAATGTTTTTTTTGATTAATAATAAATAATCCCTACTTGTTATTTTAAATAAATAAATAAATGAATAAATAATCCCTATTTGTTATTTTAAATCAGATTTGTTTAGAGGATTGATAATCGCCTTAAAAAGCAATTTACAACATTTCCAGGAAAACTCATCTAACACAGCCTTCCAAATGTGAATTCCTATCAAAAATCCACGAAAAATTCAAACTATGTTTTGCCAAACGGTCGAAACTGTCCGTACCAATTTAACGACAACAGTCGAATTCCAGAGAGGACTTTAAAATTTATTACGAAATAACAAATATTAACAAAAAAAGTTTAATTATTCGGATATGCCTATGAAACCAAAAAACGGGTTTTCGTGAACACAGGCGAACCTGCTACACAGGAACTAATATTTTAACTTCTATTTATACAAAAGTTTCAACAATAAGATCCTCATTTGAGACCTGAAATTCTCGACTGACGAATCCATCGCACAATCGAAATTATCAGGCCTCACTTTGGGCGCCATATTATGTAAAGGTGTTAATGAATTTTGATTACAATTATGTATTTTCGACGAGACCCCAGCTTAATAAAGAAATTGCCTATCTATATTTTCTCAACCTTAAGGAAAAATGTTAACGTTATTTATTACGACATCGTAAGATGTTTATTCAATTATAATTTATACAACAGTCGTTTTTATAAAGGGTGGTTAAATTTTAATGGCCGATGTTGATTTTGAATAAAACACAAATTATTTAGGAAATTATTGTCAATTCTTTTTATTATGTGTGGAATAAAATATCGGCCAAATGGCCGCCGCGACCTCGGCGGCACACCTCCATCCGATGATCCAAATTTTCGATAACGCTGAGGCACAATTGAGGTTCTATGCCATTAATGTTCCGAATTATCTAATCCTTTAGCTCTTGAATTGTTGCTGGCTTATCGACGTACACCTTTTCTTTCAAATAACCCCAAAGAAAGAAGTCCAACGGTGTCAAATCAGATTATCTCGGCGGCCAATTGACATTGCCACCACGTGAGATAACACGGCCATTGAATTTAACGCGCAAAAGAGCCATTGTTTCGTTAGCTATGTGGCAAGTGGCACCGTCCTGTGGAAACCACATATTGTCCAGGGTCATATCCTCAATTTCTGGCCACAATAAGTTTGTTTTCATCTCGCGATAGCGAACACTATTCACGGTAAATGCTTGGCCGACCTCATGACACACAATCGCGAACAACAGCAATGTTTTCCGCAGAATGAACTGGGCGAGCATGCACAGGTGTTTTCACAGACCCGGTTTGCTGAAATTTGCCCACAATTCTCCCGACTGTGGACACATTTGGTCGATTATGCTGACCAAAAAAAATCACGAAGTGCACGAAATGCATTTTGATTTGAACGCCCATTTTCATAATAAGCCTGAATAACTTAAACGCGTTGCTAGATTGTGTATCTTTCCATGGTTCAAATTGTTAGTCTAAAATTGAGAAATGTCAAATGAAATGCAGAAAAAACTTGACGTTTAGGTGTGGTTCACATTCAACATCGGCCCTTAAAATTTAACTACCCTTTAGTACTAATATAAGAAAAAACAAGTAAGAGCGGCTAAATTCGGCTATGCCGAATCTTATATACCCTTCACCATGGTTGGGAAAAAACTGAAGTTTATATATGGACATATATGAAATGGACAGATTTATATACGGACGCCTTTAAGAGGAAATTGACCATTTAGTTTGGAGATAAAACTTGGACTCGGGAAGATTTATGGTTCCAGAAAATATGTATTTTAAAAAAATGTATGTTTTGGGCATAACTTTTTTGTATCTGAACCGATATTTCCGAGTTTTTCAGCAAATATGTTATACTAAAGATTTTCGATCTTTTGCTATATAAGACGTATCCATAGGTCATAATACAGCTCTAGAATAGTGTTTGTTGTTTGTGTATAAAAGGTTAAGAGGTGAAAGAAAATAATTTCAACAAATCGTTAAAAGAAATCACTAGAACTGCATGTGTTTTATTTCTACAAAATAGTTTGATTTAGCTGGCAAATTTGCATTTAGGATTTTATTTCGCTTTTTTATTAGAAATATTTGTAATTTCTTTAGGTTAATTTTAAAAATTTGAAGGAAAATAGTTTATAATTTTTTTTATAAATTATTATAAGTTATGACCTAAAATAGTTGCACTCAAAGGTAAATTATGTATAAAATTTTCTTAATATGTGAGAAATAAAATGGTTTAAAAATCTTTTTATAAATTCTTTTAAATCGGAGCAAATAATAGAAATAAAACCGTTTGTATTTTGTTTGTATCAGAGGGTTTTTATACAAATTTTGATGTTTTTATCCTATTTATGGATTATTTAATTATTAATATAAAATTTTATTTAAATTAATTATTAAATGTAAAAAAAAACAAAAAATAAACAAAAAAAAAATCTTAACGAACCCGCGACCCTTCCACCTGTGGTGAAAGGTATAAAAACGTTTGTATTTTGTTTGTATCAGAGGGTTTTTATAAAAATGTTGATGTTTTTAGCCTATTTATGGATTATTTAATTATTAATATAAAATTTTATATAAATTAATTATTAAATGTTAAAAAAAAAACCAAAAATAAGGAAAAAAAAAATATTAAGAAAATAATAAAAAAAAAATGTACAAAAAAAAAAAAAAAGTGAATTGACCTTACCGAGATTTGAACCTAGAACTCCGCGGGCTTAGAGAAAAAAAGTATTTGTGACATGGCGTCTAGACAACTGAGCTATTGAAGCTCACACAAAATCATCGTCAATAGATGTACATATATAAAAGTCTTCGTTCATTAGGGATTTGTTTAGTTTTTATTTAAATGACAAATCTTTGTATGTGTGTTGTTTGTGTATAAAAGGTGGAGATGAAAGAAAATAATTTTAATTATTAATATAAAATTTTATATAAATTAATTATTAAATGTTAAAAAAAACCAAAAATAAGCAAAAAAAAAAAATATTAAGAAAATAATAAAAAAAAATGTACATAAAAAAAGGGAATTGACCTGGCCGAGATTTGAACCTCGAACTCCGCGTGCTTAGAGAAAAAAAGTATTTGTGACATGGCGTCTAGACAACTGAGCTATTGAAGCTCACACAAAATCATCGTCAATAGATGTACATATATAAAAGTCTTCGTTCATTAGGGATTTGTTTAGTTTTTATTTAAATGACAAATCTTTGTATGTGTGTTGTTTGTGTATAAAAGGTGGAGATGAAAGAAAATAATTTTAATTATTAATATAAAATTTTATATAAATTAATTATTAAATGTTAAAAAAAACCAAAAATAAGCAAAAAAAAAAAAAATATTAAGAAAATAATAAAAAAAATGTACAAAAAAAAAAGTGAATTGACCTGGCCGAGATTTGAACCTCGAACTCCGCGTGCTTAGAGAAAAAAAGTATTTGTGACATGGCGTCTAGACAACTGAGCTATTGAAGCTCACACAAAATCATCGTCAATAGATGTACATATATAAAAGTCTTCGTTCATTAGGGATTTGTTTAGTTTTTATTTAAATGACAAATCTTTGTATGTGTGTTGTTTGTGTATAAAAGGTGGAGATGAAAGAAAATAATTTTAATAATTAATATAAAATTTTATATAAATTAATTATTAAATGTTAAAAAAAAACCAAAAATAAGCAAAAAAAAAAATATTAAGAAAATAATAAAAAAAAAATGTACAAAAAAAAAAAAAAAGTGAATTGACCTTACCGAGATTTGAACCTAGAATTCCGCGGGCTTAGAGAAAAAAAGTATTTGTGACATGGCGTCTAGACAACTGAGCTATTGAAGCTTACACAAAACCATCGTCAATAGATGTACATATATAAAAGTCTTCGTCATTAGGGATTTGTTTATTATTTTTATTTAAATGACAAATCTTTGTATGTGTGTTGTTTGTGTAGATGAAAGAAAAAAAATTTTAACACATGGATGTTTTGTTATGCTCAAAATTCTACATACATATTAAACAAAGGGATTTTACTGGAAAAATTAGAGGTGGTCCTGGTTTTTTGCTAATATCTCAGCCATTTATTAACCGATCTGTCTGATTTTTAATAGCAAACAGAAATGGATCACATGTAACAGAAATAAAAAAGAATCAAGTCCTCATCACGTCTGGGTTCTTCGGAAAACCCATTTCAACACACAGACGGACAGACGGACAGACGGACATCGTTAAATCAACTTCGCTCTTGATAAGGACCCAGAATATATATACTTTATAGGGTCTAAGATCAATATTGTAGAAATTACAAACGGAATGACAAACTTATATATACCCTTCCACCTGTGGTGAAGGGTATAAAAATGTACAAAAAAAAAAGTGAATTGACCTGGCCGAGATTTGAACCTCGAACTCCGCGTGCTTAGAGAAAAAAAGTATTTGTGACATGGCGTCTAGACAACTGAGCTATTGAAGCTCACACAAAATCATCGTCAATAGATGTACATATATAAAAGTCTTCGTTCATTAGGGATTTGTTTAGTTTTTATTTAAATGACAAATCTTTGTATGTGTGTTGTTTGTGTATAAAAGGTGGAGATGAAAGAAAATAATTTTAACAAGTAAGAGCGGCTAAATTCGGCTATGCCGAATCTTATATACCCTTCACCATGGTTGGGAAAAAACTGAAGTTTATATATGGACATATATGAAATGGACAGATTTATATACGGACGCCTTTAAGAGGAAATTGACCATTTAGTTTGGAGATAAAACTTGGACTCGGGAAGATTTATGGTTCCAGAAAATATGTATTTTAAAAAAATGTATGTTTTGGGCATAACTTTTTTGTATCTGAACCGATATTTCCGAGTTTTTCAGCAAATATGTTATACTAAAGATTTTCGATCTTTTGCTATATAAGACGTATCCATAGGTCATAATACAGCTCTAGAATAGTGTTTGTTGTTTGTGTATAAAAGGTTAAGAGGTGAAAGAAAATAATTTCAACAAATCGTTAAAAGAAATCACTAGAACTGCATGTGTTTTATTTCTACAAAATAGTTTGATTTAGCTGGCAAATTTGCATTTAGGATTTTATTTCGCTTTTTTATTAGAAATATTTGTAATTTCTTTAGGTTAATTTTAAAAATTTGAAGGAAAATAGTTTATAATTTTTTTTATAAATTATTATAAGTTATGACCTAAAATAGTTGCACTCAAAGGTAAATTATGTATAAAATTTTCTTAATATGTGAGAAATAAAATGGTTTAAAAATCTTTTTATAAATTCTTTTAAATCGGAGCAAATAATAGAAATAAAACCGTTTGTATTTTGTTTGTATCAGAGGGTTTTTATACAAATTTTGATGTTTTTATCCTATTTATGGATTATTTAATTATTAATATAAAATTTTATTTAAATTAATTATTAAATGTAAAAAAAAACAAAAAATAAACAAAAAAAAAATCTTAACGAACCCGCGACCCTTCCACCTGTGGTGAAAGGTATAAAAACGTTTGTATTTTGTTTGTATCAGAGGGTTTTTATAAAAATGTTGATGTTTTTAGCCTATTTATGGATTATTTAATTATTAATATAAAATTTTATATAAATTAATTATTAAATGTTAAAAAAAAAACCAAAAATAAGGAAAAAAAAAAATATTAAGAAAATAATAAAAAAAAAATGTACAAAAAAAAAAAAAAAAAGTGAATTGACCTTACCGAGATTTGAACCTAGAACTCCGCGGGCTTAGAGAAAAAAAGTATTTGTGACATGGCGTCTAGACAACTGAGCTATTGAAGCTCACACAAAATCATCGTCAATAGATGTACATATATAAAAGTCTTCGTTCATTAGGGATTTGTTTAGTTTTTATTTAAATGACAAATCTTTGTATGTTTGTTGTTTGTGTATAAAAGGTGGAGATGAAAGAAAATAATTTTAATTATTAATATAAAATTTTATATAAATTAATTATTAAATGTTAAAAAAAACCAAAAATAAGCAAAAAAAAAAAATATTAAGAAAATAATAAAAAAAAATGTACATAAAAAAAGGGAATTGACCTGGCCGAGATTTGAACCTCGAACTCCGCGTGCTTAGAGAAAAAAAGTATTTGTGACATGGCGTCTAGACAACTGAGCTATTGAAGCTCACACAAAATCATCGTCAATAGATGTACATATATAAAAGTCTTCGTTCATTAGGGATTTGTTTAGTTTTTATTTAAATGACAAATCTTTGTATGTGTGTTGGAATCATTGTGTAAATTCTCAATAAGGATAGACGTGTTATTTATTCGGTCCGTGAATTTATTAAAATATCGGCTTATTAGTGTGTAAAAATATATAAAAAAACAACAGCGCTTGGACGCTTAAAAAATAATATATTTATTACAAAAAACAAATAAACCGTGTTCAATTTAAAATTTAAATAAAAAAAAAAACATTTTATAAAAAACCCTTAACAAACAGGGATTTGTCTTGTTTGTTTTGTTTATTTTTTTTTCTTTTCTTTCTTATAAAGAAAAGAGTATATGAGCTCTATAATTCAAGAGGAGAGAAGGCTCAGTGCAAATGGCAGAAATGCCTACGTTTTTCTAAAGGGAGACAACATCAATGTTAATAAAAACATTAGTGATCCCAATTACAACAAAAATTATTTAACCGCAAAAACAATTGAGAGATCCCGTTCATGTTCTCCTTTACTCTCATGTGAAAAAATTGAAACCAATAACACAAGGGAACATGAAAATATAAAAGTACCAACAAATACAGTGCCTAGTTTAACAACAACACACAAAACGCTGTCTGCTTTGACTTCACCAAAACCTACAGCTACAATATCAACAAATAGTGAGACTACTAAAACACCAACAACATCTTCTGCTACGTTAAACAGTGATATTAATATTATGGCTCAACCTAACAACTTAAAACAGCCCCAAAGTATGCTTCACTTTCCGTCAGTAAGTAGTTTAACTATTAACCCCTCAACTGGCGCAACACCCAATGTTGACCTGCCAGTCATCATTACCGCCAAACCATTGGTACAGACTGGATTAGACAGGTATGTTAAAATAGTTAAAAGGAAAAGAAGCCCAAAATCGGCTAAAACAGCTCCCTATCCTAAGCTTAGTAGAGGTGAAATTAATGTCACTCAATCCCAAAACCGTTTTGCCATACTGGAAAGCGAAGATAATGATGCCCCGGTGATACCTAAACCACAAAGACCTCCCCCTATCTATCTAAGAGAGCAAAATTCAAATGAATTTGTTAAAACCCTAGTCAGCCTTATTGGGGAAAACTCTTTTTATATTGTTCCAATAAAAAATGGCAAAATTGTTGAAACTAAGATTCAAGTTCAATGTGAATCCAATTTCAGAAAATTAGTATCATTTCTTGAATCCAGAAAAAAAAATTTTTATACTTACCAGTTGAAGAGCAGCAAAGGTCTTCAGATAGTCATTAAGGGTATTGAATCATACAATGACCCACTTGAAGTAAAGAAGGCACTCGAAATCAACGGCTTTAAAGTTAAGTCCGTTGTTAATATTAGAAACCGGGATAAGCTCCCCCAACCCCTTTTCCGAGTTGAATTAGAGCCTGGCGATATCAAGTTGAAGAAAAATGAAACACACCCTATTTATCAACTTAGGTACTTGCTACACTATAGAGTTACAGTTGAAGCACCACATAAGCGACGAGGACCTGCTCAGTGTACGAACTGCCAGGAGTATGGTCACACTAGGTCTTATTGTAGACTACATGCAGTTTGCGTAGTTTGCGGTGAGCTGCATAGCACAGCTGACTGCACCAAACCAAAGACAGTAAATACTGAAAAGAAATGTAGCAATTGCGGTAACCCCCATACTGCTAATTACAGAGGTTGTGAGGTATATTTAAAATTAAAAAACTCAAATTTAAACAGAACCCGAAACCCCCGAATGAAATCACAGTTGGAACCCGAATTTTATATTCCACAATACCCACAAATTATCACCAACAGTGCTTCATACTCTGAAGTTCTAAGAGGACAACCACAGCCCCCAAAAACTCCACAAGCCGCACAAGTCAATCCAAATGCTCCACTTTCTCAATCTGAACCCCAGATACAAAATTTCAGCAGACTTGAAGCATCCATTGAATCCCTGGTTCAAACTGTTACTAACTTTACAAACTCAATGAGTAATATGATGCAAGAGATGATGAGAAATCAGTCTATTTTGATGCAAGCTTTGTTAACTAAACCATGAACAGTTTGAAAATATGTTACTGGAATGCTAACGGCATATGCCAACATAAAAAAGAGCTCGAGTATTTTCTCAGAAATCAGCAAATTGACGTAATGCTTATTTCTGAGACCCATTTAACCCTGAGAAGTTCATTTTCAATTCGCGGGTACACAATGTATGATACTAAGGACCCAAGAGGCAGGTCATGTGGAGGATCAGCTATTCTCATTAAATCTAGATTAAAACATTTTCTTATGTGTGATCTTTGCGAAAATTATCTTCAGGCCACTACTATATGTTTTGAAGAATTCGATAGGGACTTGGTGATTTCGTCAATTTATTCTCCCCCCAGATTCTCCATAACGGAGGATCAGTACACAGTCTTTTTCGAATCATTAGGACCGCGTTTTCTGGCAGCTGGAGACTATAATGCCAAGCATACATTCTGGGGGTCACGGCTTGTTACCCCTAAGGGCCGTGTTTTGTTTAATACAATTTCTAAGCTGGGTATGGATGTGATCTCTAGTGGAGAACCCACGTACTGGCCAACGGATCGTCGAAAAATACCCGATCTGATAGACTTTGGAATAACAATGTCTATTGCGAGAGAATTGGTCCATGTAGAACCATTATTGGATCTCTCATCTGATCACACACCTACAGTTGTTACTATTTTAAACCCCCGAGGAATTGTACCCCCCTCTGGTGACTTAGCACTGACAGGCAAAACAACAGATTGGTTGAAGTATAAAAAATTTATCAGTACACATTGCTCGGAAAACATACCGCTAAGAACACCGGAAGATATCGACCTCTCGATTCAAAATTTTGAACTAAATCTCAAACTTGCTGCTCAACTTGCTACCAAACCCCCCCGACACAACAGACAAAATATTATTTTGTCTGCCGATGTCGAACGACTCTTAAATGAAAAAAGAAGAGCTCGAAGAGAGTGGCAACAGCACAGATCTCCTCAACTTAAGGAACGGTTGAAAGAATGCACTAAAAAATTAAGAAAGCTACTTGAACATAAGAGAACTGCTTCATTAAACAGATATCTTGAAAATTTAGATCCAACATCAAGAACTGATTACTCATTATGGCGTGCAACGAAAAATTTAAAAAGACCTGTCTTATGTAAGCCTCCTTTGAGAAAATCAGACGGAGGTTGGGCTAGAAATGATACTGAAAAAGGAGATCTGTTTGTAGAACATTTAAGAAAAGTATTCACGCCAAATATAACAAGTTCTGTAACAGAGTTGCCACCGATTTTACCCCAGCACCGAGCAGCTACCCGATTAACGTTTGAGATGAGAGAGGTCGAAAAGGCTATTTTTGAACTAAACCCCAAAAAAGCTCCTGGTATCGATGGAATCGGTAACAGGATGCTCTTGGAGTTACCCCGTATAGCATTAAAGATAATTCTCTTTATTTTTAATGCTATTATACGCCTTGAATACTATCCCCCAGAATGGAAAGTTTCACTCGTTAAAATGATACCCAAGCCAGGCAAAGATTACACAAAAGTGGAATCGTATAGGCCTATAAGCCTATTATCCAATTTGTCAAAGCTGTTCGAGAAAATCCTAATGGAAAAGATAACTGTTTATGTGGAACAAAACAACTGTATTCCATCACACCAATTTGGCTTCAGGAGAAAACACAGCACCATTGAGCAAGCCCACAGGCTGGTTACTGTTGTCAGAAAAACGTTCGAGGAGAAAAAATACTGCTCTGCCCTTTTTATCGACGTTTCACAGGCTTTCGATAAGGTTTGGCATGAAGGTCTACTGTTTAAAATAAAACTTTTGTTACCAACAAATACTCACAAGCTACTCAAAAGCTATATAACAAATCGAAAATTCACTCTTGCTGAAAAAAGTTTTGTCAGCTCTCCTCAAGATATACAAGCCGGAGTTCCACAAGGTAGCATTTTGGGTCCTCTGTTATATATCATTTATACTTCAGACATGCCATTAGATATTAATACCCACACATCGACTTTCGCTGACGATACTGCAATCTTAAGCGTCCACGATGACTCAAAAATAGCGTCTAGAATGTTACAAACTCACATTTCACAATTGGAAGCTTGGTTGGATAAGTGGAGAATTAAGGTGAATGAACAGAAATGTATCCACATTACTTTCACACTGAGAAAAGAGACGTGTCCACCCATTAAAATTAATAATCTGAATATACCCCAACACACATGTGTGAAATATCTAGGTATTCACCTTGACCGTCGACTCACGTGGAAAAATCATATAGATGCGAAAATAACTCAGATGAGGCTAAAAACTGCTCAACTCGCTTGGCTTACTGGCAAAAACTCTAAACTAGGCCTGGACTGCAAATTACTCATTTACAATTCGATCATGAAACCCATATGGTGCTACGGAATTCAGCTCTGGGGTACTGCCTCTGCGTCCAATATAGGGAAAATTCAGAGAATGCAAAATAAATTCTTGAGGACGATCACGAACGCACCCTGGTATGTTAGGAATTACAACATACATAAAGACCTGAATGTACCCCTGGTCAAAGATGAAATTATTAGACACTGTCAACGCTATTTAACAAAACTGGAAACACACCCCAACATACTAGCCCGTAACTTAACTGATAATCACGGCCACCAGCGTCTTAGGAGGAGGGACACTGCGGATCTGGTCCGCTAATAATAAGGGGAAATAATGGTCCCAGTTGAACCACACAACATCAGTCTGGCACTGGCTGGACTTAACAATTAATATTTAGTTTTAAGATTTGGATAATTATTGTTAGTTCACAGTTTTTAAAAGTGAAGATTCAATAAATAATATAAAATATGGAAAAAAAAAAAAAAAAAAAAAAATTAATATAAAATTTTATATAAATTAATTATTAAATGTTAAAAAAAACCAAAAATAAGCAAAAAAAAAAAAAAATATTAAGAAAATAATAAAAAAAAATGTACAAAAAAAAAAGTGAATTGACCTGGCCGAGATTTGAACCTCGAACTCCGCGTGCTTAGAGAAAAAAAGTATTTGTGACATGGCGTCTAGACAACTGAGCTATTGAAGCTCACACAAAATCATCGTCAATAGATGTACATATATAAAAGTCTTCGTTCATTAGGGATTTGTTTAGTTTTTATTTAAATGACAAATCTTTGTATGTGTGTTGTTTGTGTATAAAAGGTGGAGATGAAAGAAAATAATTTTAATAATTAATATAAAATTTTATATAAATTAATTATTAAATGTTAAAAAAAAACCAAAAATAAGCAAAAAAAAAAATATTAAGAAAATAATAAAAAAAAAATGTACAAAAAAAAAAAAAAAGTGAATTGACCTTACCGAGATTTGAACCTAGAATTCCGCGGGCTTAGAGAAAAAAAGTATTTGTGACATGGCGTCTAGACAACTGAGCTATTGAAGCTTACACAAAACCATCGTCAATAGATGTACATATATAAAAGTCTTCGTCATTAGGGATTTGTTTATTATTTTTATTTAAATGACAAATCTTTGTATGTGTGTTGTTTGTGTAGATGAAAGAAAAAAAATTTTAACACATGGATGTTTTGTTATGCTCAAAATTCTACATACATATTAAACAAAGGGATTTTACTGGAAAAATTAGAGGTGGTCCTGGTTTTTTGCTAATATCTCAGCCATTTATTAACCGATCTGTCTGATTTTTAATAGCAAACAGAAATGGATCACATGTAACAGAAATAAAAAAGAATCAAGTCCTCATCACGTCTGGGTTCTTCGGAAAACCCATTTCAACACACAGACGGACAGACGGACAGACGGACATCGTTAAATCAACTTCGCTCTTGATAAGGACCCAGAATATATATACTTTATAGGGTCTAAGATCAATATTGTAGAAATTACAAACGGAATGACAAACTTATATATACCCTTCCACCTGTGGTGAAGGGTATAATAATTAATATAAAATTTTATATAAATTAATTATTAAATGTTAAAAAAAAAACCAAAAATAAGCAAAAAAAAAAATATTAAGAAAATAATAAAAAAAAAATGTACAAAAAAAAAAAAAAAAGTGAATTGACCTTACCGAGATTTGAACCTAGAATTCCGCGGGCTTAGAGAAAAAAAGTATTTGTGACATGGCGTCTAGACAACTGAGCTATTGAAGCTTACACAAAACCATCGTCAATAGATGTACATATATAAAAGTCTTCGTCATTAGGGATTTGTTTATTATTTTTATTTAAATGACAAATCTTTGTATGTGTGTTGTTTGTGTAGATGAAAGAAAAAAAATTTTAACACATGGATGTTTTGTTATGCTCAAAATTCTACATACATATTAAACAAAGGGATTTTACTGGAAAAATTAGAGGTGGTCCTGGTTTTTTGCTAATATCTCAGCCATTTATTAACCGATCTGTCTGATTTTTAATAGCAAACAGAAATGGATCACATGTAACAGAAATAAAAAAGAATCAAGTCCTCATCACGTCTGGGTTCTTCGGAAAACCCATTTCAACACACAGACGGACAGACGGACAGACGGACAGACGGACATCGTTAAATCAACTTCGCTCTTGATAAGGACCCAGAATATATATACTTTATAGGGTCTAGGATCAATATTGTAGAAATTACAAACGGAATGACAAACTTATATATACCCTTCCACCTGTGGTGAAGGGTATAAATAATAGAATTTCAGCAAGTCCTAAATAAATTTTATAAATCCAATACACTAATACTAACGTAGCAATCCAGTGAATATATAATACTATCTATATAACTTTTAAAACTTGCATATGTAAAATTCGATATAATAAACTTTGAAAAATATTTATTTCTAGTTTGCACCGGATAACAGAGTTCTTATCGATTTTTAAAATTTGCTTAGAATAACTTAAAAAAAAACGATACCCATCCGGTGTTTAATTAAATAATTACGAACGCGATTATGAACTAATGATTTAATAGAATGACAGTAGAGTATCGGACGTAATTCTAACAGTGCTGCTTAACATATGTAGGTTCTTTTCTTTTTCCTTATATTTAGTTAGTTGTCTTGCTTTCACTAAATTTATTTCATATATTTTTTGCGTTCATGCCAGACGGAGAACTAAAGGAATGCTGTCATCAACCATTCCCTTTAAAACAACATGTGTAACTTCATGCTTTTGGATTATAAAAACCATTCAGAACTGAATCTAACATAATTCAATGTAATTCTGCTTAAAATTAATACATTAAATTTTGTTTTGATGTAAATTTTTTCTTCTTTTTTTTTGGTTGGCAACCAGAAAAAACTGCTGAACAACACTTCAAAGGAACTTTAAATTTATATCATTATATTTTTCTTAATACACTTTTATTTCCCTTGGGGAGATTATTAAAAACCCGTTCTGAATGCCTTCTATATCAGAAAAAAATTGGATGCAAAGAAGCAAAAGAACACGAAACGTATTCTTTAAAAGCTCTGTTTTTTCCTTTTTTTTCTAATATCTGGTTAATAAGTTTTTTTTCTCCAAATTTTGCAAATTTTTTTTTTCAAAAATTAATTATCATTATCTTAATAAGTTTGCTAAAATTTGCTTTTTTTTCTTCTTTAATTTCTCTTTCCACTCGAAGAAATTAAAAATTGGAATTTTAACGGCTTTTTTATATATCTTGAGAGAGTTGTCTTGTCGCCTCGTTGTTTTGATGATTTACAAATCTCCGTTAATTTTTTTCTTCTCCAAGTCGCATGAGTCTACACTTTTTATTTATTTTTCTTCTTCACACAGTGGTTTGGATTGGTAAAAATTACTGGTTTAAAATATTTCCTTTTGATTCCGCATTTTATTTATTGGTTGAACTTATTCATAGACTTCTTTTCGAATTATTTTTTTTTCCAAAATTACTCTTAAAATTTCCTCTTGAAACTATATAATTTTTTTTCCTTCACACCAGTCGTTCCAAACCACTGGGATCACTTTAGCTTGACAACTTTGTTTCTTTTTTTTTCTTTTAAACTTTTTTTTAAATCCCTAAAGCAAGAGCTAAATTCTTTCTGCCAATAATTCTCGACGCTACATATGCAAATTTAGTTTTTTTAACACTTATATTTAAACATTCCACGAATTCTTCTTTATGCTTCTAATTCTTATTATTTTTGCAAAATTTATTTTTTTTCTTTACCTTATTTCTTTCCAAATTTTACGATTCTTTTCGAGAAGTTTCTAGGACTTTTCGCATCAAAAGACTTTTTCTTAACAATTTTTTTGTGTTAAATTTTCTTTTCCTGGCTTCTTTATGACTTTTACTTTTTGAAAAAATATCAAACAAAAATCGACGCTACATTCACCTGATTTCGACCTAAGTCACGCGCAAATTAATCAAGTTTTTTTGATGAATGCTCTACATATGTACTGCATGTGCCTCCCAATTGTAATTGACCACACAAGATTTTCACCTTTCCCTTTAGTCGAATTCCTTAATGAGAAGTGAATGCCTTTGCAAAATGGATCTAACAGTATAAGAAATTAGGTTTTTTTTGATTTTCAAATGAAAATCAAAGAATACTAATTAATTACCTTTCCCCCTATGTATCTGAGGGGTAGTGAAACAAATATGTGTCATATGCCAATTAACCCTTAAACTGTCATATGCCAAGTAACCCTTAAACTGGAATTTGGCATTATTGGACCAATTTTAATGCACAATTATATTTATCTTTAGATTGTCGGTATGAAAATTTTTTTGATTGCAATTGTGGTTCTAGGATTAATGTTAATTTTCTTGGGACGTTGTGGTGGATTTTTAATACAGAATTTAGACAATCTTGTCAAATCAAAACTAAAAAAAATACAGGAATTTTCATTCAAAAAAAGTTTGACTTACTTAGGTTTTAAATAGAATAAATTTAGCTTAAGTCTTTTATTTGAATTAATTTTTCAACATATATATTATACGAAAATAATATTTAATAAATTTAATTTATTTAAGAAAATATTTTTTCTTTGTAAATCATTAGTTTTAAAGTTGCCTTTATTACGTAACAATGGATAAAACAAATATATTTTCTTAAATAATTTAGCTAGCTTTTAGCGATGTTCACTTGACCAAATTTAACGAGAAAGGAATGTGAAATTCTTCCAAAACCGACGAAGTCAACTTCGTGAGAATATCTCCCTTGATGGTCATCGGCATCCGGTGACATTCGAAGTTAATTTAACTAGTTAATTTCTAGTTTGCGACTGACTATGCATTACTTGATCTCACAATCAGTCTACAAGTAAAAGAAACTGTTACATATTCAAAAATAAACAACCAGATGTCTATCCCAATATAGATTCGCAGGCTTATTTTCGATAGTTAACCACAAATGAACCAGTCTTTAAAATAACGCAAATTAAGGAAACTTTTAATGCCGTTATTTTCAAAGAATCTGTATAGTTTTAAAAAACAAACTTTCAAATCAGCCCAAAAACTAAAATAAAACAAAATTTCAAGCAAAAAAGTGTTATTGTAATTATTCTGAAATTTTACAAAACGAATATTTTATAAAACTTAAGTATTTAAAAAGAAATTGTCAGATACATAACAATCATCATTAACCTGATTATGTTCTAATCATCATAAAAGATTTTACCGTCTGTACTATACATGTAACTAAGATGTAAGCGATTCGTGCCCCGAAATTGACCATTACAAAGTTATAGCTGTTTTCTGTACAAGTAGTTAAAGATATATAAAATTAAATAAATCAAGCCTATTGCACAATAACGTATTTCTTTTTCTACCTTTTTATTTAAACTAGGGATCACTTTTAGACACAACGTTTAAAAAAAAAGGTATTGAACATGTTTTCTGACTTCACACATATTTACCTTAGATATTTAGAGAGCGATTCTTAAAATTCTTACAAATTTTTCTAAAAAATAACAAATCACAAGTGTCACGTATAACCCTGGGATTTGCCATTTGACAAACCTTTTGTCATTTAATCCCGGTAATATATCTTGTTGGCAAGCTGTCTGTTGGTGTTGCTCAGCCAGTGACGGTAGATCGCGAGGGTTCACCAACAAGATACAGTGAACAAAAAAAAATAATTGCGGAAACATAAAAAAAAAAAAAATTTACCAACTATAGAAAGGGTAAGTATAGAATCCATTCTTGTTGTTTTCCCCTTTCCCAATACTCTGACCTGTTTACATTTGTTTATTTTAGCTGGTTGTTTTCCCAGCATGATTCGCTTTTGGCGGGCACCAAGCATCTTATGTGCTGCCGGAACTGCCCACCCTCTTCCATGGATATATGTGGTACAATTATCAGAAAACCCCTATACTTATCCACTATGGCCGTTTCTAACTCACTTACCTATAAACAGGTTTCACCCTATGCTTATATGAAGCCCATTTTAAATTATAATAGCATATCACAAAATTTTTACTTTATTTTACTGCAAAATTCTAATTTTTACAGATCTCGAAAATGGCGGCTGCGAATTACTAAAATTCAAATTTAAAAGTTATCAATTACACTATTTAATATACACTTATATTTTCTGGCTACTTCTTAATCTTTTCCGGCCCTTATTGCGGATTTAGTGTCGAAAGTTAATCCTTTCAGGTTAGTCCGTTTGTATGCTGTCTGGGTAAAGCGTTCTCACGTAGGTTCACAAAAAAAAAAAAAAAATATGGACCTAATACTCTCCCTTTGGCTGTATATGTTTTCTTTCTAAACTTTTTTCTTCAGGTTAGGGTAAACATTACAAAGTTCCATTAGCAATTACACCCTACTGTCACGATTTTCTAGGTCTGAACTCAACCCTATGAACGTGCCGCTGAAACGGGTTATGCGACTAAGAGGTAAGTAAAAGTTTTCTCCTAATTAGTTATTTTTTTTCTTTTTAAATTTTCAAACGCAGTATTAAACTATATATTTTATTTTTAGGGTCACGATCATCGGTCCTCTCGTGAAATCAAGTCCTAATTCTGTCCAAAACCTTTGCGATTACATAGGCACAGTGGAAATTCTTGATAATGGCCGTTAGCTGTTGAGTCGGACAGACGGGGCTCCCAAATCACCTTAGGTCTGTATGTTTTGTTCCTGTTGCCTTCTTACTCAATATTAAATAAAATTTTGGTGGTTTTCCTCTTTTTTCTTTTATCGTTTTATTTATTTAATGTGTTAGGTTTGCTCTTTATTTCTTTTATTATTTTTTTCCAAAAACAATTTTCTTTTAATTGTTCTATTTTCGCGTTCCTATTTCCTTTGTTGATTCCAATAAAAACCGAACACTGCTTTCCTTCTGCTAATCTTTCACAAAAACTTTCTTCTTCTCCTTTATATAAAAATCTTTACATTTCATATAAAAAAACACAAATTTTCATCACCCAAAACTTCTATGTCTTTTTTTCCCAACCTCACTTATCGACCGCTAAAAACTTTTTTCTTCTTCCTTTTTCACTAAAAACCCAAAATGTCCTCTTCAAACTTCTTTTTCTCTCCACATCTTAAAAACTCAAAAACGGAACATTTTGCTAAATTTTTCCTTTACCCCTTGCCTCAACGTGGCCATTTGGAAGAATAACATCTGACAGAGGGGGACTCTGTCAGATGTTATTCTTCCAGATTTCTCAAGGTTGCATTCTAATGCAATTCTATTTTTACACATTTCGGAGTTGCATTAGAATGCAACCTTAACCCTTTCAGAGGCGGACATGACAAACCCTATCATCCTGCGCTGCGACCCTGCTCAAGGATGGGGGGACTAACCCCTTGGCGACATTCTCCTTTCAGTTTGCTATTCGTTCCTTTTTAAAAATAAATTGCCCAATTAATGCCCACTGACCTTAATTCCCTTTTCACTTACAAACCATCTGTTTTCCCTGTTGCTATACAGTTTTTCCCCATTTGGCGAATTCACCCAAGTTTTTCCTTTGACCTTTATACTGCATGTATTTGGCATCACTATCGTGCAACCCCAGCCATGTAAGCTTCCCACCCATATACTACAACTTGGCACAACTTTTTATTTGATGGCATTCTTATGCTGGATACACACTACGCAACGTGTTTATGCAACCTGTCATATTTCATTGTTGGTTGCATAGTCTGTAGCCTTGTTTAGGGTTTCATTTCATGTTGCATTCGAGGTTTCAAAAATATCAAACTATTTTGATATTTTCTGGTTGCATAGTTTGTATCGTTGTTTATTATTTTTACCAGTTTAGTTCATTGAAAATTAGCAAGCTGTGAATACTCACCGCTTATTTTTTCAACGACGTTCACTGCGAAAACAAAATACAGAACTGAAGTTGCGTTTATGGTTTATTTTTTGGTTGCAGTGTGTGTATAAAAATATGCAACTTGAAGGATAAACGTGTTGCATAAACACGTTGCGTAGTCTGTATACAGCATTACATAACAAAAAAACCACGCTAGCAGTCACGCAAATGTGCTGCTGGCCAAAAAATAATCCAAAAATTAACACACTCTGTGCTAATCTAGCAATTGCTCCTATGAGTGAGCAACATCCACGTTTGCGTATTCTTGTTCATTTTTTAATTTTAATGCTGCCAAGGATTTATGTACAACGTCATGCTGGGTACTGCAACTGCCATAGTAAGTGGCGATAAGGTATGGGCCTATAAACGTTTGACAACAATTTCCTAAGCCAATTACTCGACAGGTACCTGTGCCACTTCAAGACGGGCCTGTTAACAATGTCCAATATTGAATGAATTTCTATAGTTTCAATAATTTCCAATTTATTCATTTGCAATCCAATAAGCCTTTAAGGCCAAATACAATGCGATTAACACCGGTGGCAATATGAGCACCCAATTCTTCGAAGATCTCTTTTAACATTCTAATACCCCGTGAAAGCTCATCAATGTTAACAGAAGTTCCATTGTAATATTGACTTGCATAATATAAACTAATTAGATTAAAAGTTGTTATAACGATTCTTCGTTGTTGATAAATAATCCCTGTTGCTAATTTTTTTTTACTAAATCAATTTCTTTATTATTTAACTTTTGCAGATGTGCACCCAACACAGCCATTTTCATACGACCAGCACCAACTGATTCACCCAAGAAATCTCGAACAAATATGGGTTCACCAAAATCTAAATACATTTTGCCAAAGCGTTCATCAATAATACCTAAAGCTTTAAGGAACCCCTTGGTAGATTCTTTGGGTTTCATAAACATATAATTGCACCTCTATAACCCGTCCATAAGATACACTATCTGTACTACAGTTATATCAGATACATCCCGTAATAAGAAAAAAATAAATGGTAATGGCATTTTGGCAAATTTTGGGAACTACAGATTTAATATACGGCTGCGTGTACCTCCAATGAAAAATCCAACACCAATAAGATACGCCGATACTGATGCATACATGTTTCCTCGAAAGACATCCCAAAAATCCATTTAACTTCGATGTAAAGACAGATATAAAACTGGATTCTTATCCAGTCCCTGTTTAACTTTATCCATACTTGCTTTATTTACATAAATCCCTTCATGCTACGTTTTCGAATTGCTTTTATTGCTATACCATCCCAACGTATTATGGCCATATTAAAATCAAACCAATTTCATCTAAAATAACCCATACCTGTTGTTCAATTTCCTTGATTGTTTGATTTTGGGTTTGTGCATAATATTCAATTAGTAGTTGAACTTTTTTTTCACTTTTGAATACATGTTTTTTTCCTAATTGTGCATGATTTAAATATTTTCTTTCAACTTGAAATGCCACCAAGGCATTATACTCTTTGATCATACTTGGATCAGTACCAGCAGCCAAAATACTTTCGAAATTCATCATGTAAACACTTTGTAAATTAGCCATTCTTAGTGGATTATCAATTTATTGCCGTTTAAGTTTCTATATAGGTAGACACAAAATCATAGCCAAACCGATTGAAATTGCACGATAGAAAAATAAGTATCGTTTCTACAATGAGTTTAAAAAAAACGACTACTTAAAAAGGTATCAATATGTCATCCGTTTTACTTATTTTTTAACTTTATGTTAGGGGTTTCGTAAGAAAATTTTGGGAAAAAAACAATATATGTATTTGACTGTTTGAAATAATATTGATGATGGCGGTTTTACTAGGTAAATAACTTTCAGCTGTAGATAGAAGAGAACACACAGATATAAACTAGTAAAAACTTCGGTAAAGAACTAGTAAAGCCCGTATGACACTTGCTAGATTTCGTATTGATTTTGTATTGCCAAACTATATATGAATATGAAAAGTTCAACTACAGGGAATAAATCAGTACCTGCCAAATGGATGTCGATAAGGCAGCGCTCCCATTTTATTTACATTGCTGTTAATATCCATTACATACAAAGTAAATCTAGTGCCATAAGTATAGCAGTCCTAGATCTAGTATGATGTAGAACTAGTAACAAGAAACAGTATAAAGAACTAGCAATTAACACAAAATTTTTTTTCGAATCGAATGTTCAGAATGATACGACAGAGAGAGCGTACAGGAAGCAAACAAAAACGATATTGATAAATCTTATCGTTTTGACGATTATGATTTTCAAAATACAGAATTGAACGATTTATATCACTTTTTTGATCTAATATCTCACTTGTACATTCTGGCATACTTAGACCATACCAGAAACGTCTTAAATTGCATTGGGGATTTGCTTTGAATCGTAACATACTTTGTAGCATATTCGGTTTTGGGAGATTGTAGACTAACTCTTTTCCTAAAAATATTTCATGAAAGTTGTTTAATATTCGGCCTAATTACGGTTGTCGAACTTGTAGTCGAAATTTCGACTTCATACAAAATGGTTTTGAGTAAATTGAAAATAACAAAGAAATTAAATTCTGGTTATATATTTTTTATAATTTTATTATTATTTATGATAAATTCAGTGGTAAAATTTTTGAAAAGTTGTGTTTTTTACGACTTTTCAGCAAATTCGACTACGACAACCGTAATAAGGCCAATTACAAACAGGACTTGTATCTACGTATAAAACGTGATAGAATTTCTGAAACTTATTGTATTATCTATAACTACAAACTAAAATATCTATGACCGTTATACAGATATACCGTTTCCATCCTTTTTTCCTTCACATATCGAAAAAAAAACAATATTGGAAAAAAATCAGAAATCACTGTCTGTAATAGACTAAATACTGCAAAAGTTACCTTATAACCAAATGCTCGACTTTATTCTTTATTTAAAATGCAGATTTACCATTTTAATTAAATAAAATACAGCAAAATGCAACGAAACATAAATAAAAAGAGAAGAGGGCGGATCAATAAGTCCGTGACTACTGTCAAACTTTGAGCAGGTTCCGTCATTTACTTTGCGCTTAACAGCTGTTCAAAACATACAACTTCGTGGATTTTTTTAAAAATGGAAAAAAGTGAATTTCGAGTACTCATGAAACATTATTTTTTTGCGAAAAAAACCGTCAATCAAACCAAGGAAAAGCTTGATAAATTCTGTGGGGACTCTGCACCATCGATTTCAATGTTAAAAAAGTGGTTTACTGACTTTTGTTGTGGTCGCACAAGTACAAATGACGATTAACGTTCTGGACGGCCAATTGAGGTCAATACACCCGAAAATTTCGAAAAAATCCACGATATGGTGTTGGCCGATCGAAGAGTAAAATTGCGTGAGATTGTTTATGCCATAGGCATTTCATATGGCTGTCTGGTTTTGATTTTAAATGTCAGTTGGATTTAAGAAAGCTGTCTGCAAGATGAGTGCTGCGTTTGCTCTCAATTGACCATTAATGTAATCGTGTGACAACTTCAAAGGATTCTTTGGAGTTGTTTAACCGCAATTCGAATGAGTTTTTGCGTCGTTTTATAACTCTGGATGAAACATGGATCCATTACAGCACTTCGGAGACCAAGCAGCAGTCTAACCTATGGGTTTTCCGGGTGAACCAGCTCCGAAAAAGGCCAAGGTAAGTTTGTCGGCCAATAAGGTGATGGCAACAGTTTTTTGGGATGCACGCGACATACTCCACATCGATTACCTTTAAAAGGGAAAAACAATAAACGGCGAATATTATGCCAACTTATTGGACCGATTTAACGAGGATTTAAAAAAAGACCCCATATGGCCAAGAAAACAGTTATTTTTCAACAAGATAATGCACGTGTGCACACGTGTGTAGTCTTAATGGCAAAGTTCCATGAATTGGGCTACGAATTGGTACCTCAACCGCCATAATCTCTGGATTTAGCCCCCAGTGACTATTTCATATTCCAAAGCCTAAAGAAATGGCTCGGTGGAAAGAGATTTAGCTCCAACGGTGAAATTATTAATCAAACAAAAGCCTATTTTATGGACCTCGAAAAATCCTATTTTTTGGAAAGGATACAAAAAGGAGATTATGTTGAAAAAATTTTTTTTTTCCAAAAAAAACTGTGTTTCATTCAAAAAGTCACGTTCCTATTGATCCGCCCTCGTATCATACCTTAAAGCGATTTTGGGCATAGTTATCGTTCTCACTGTGAAAAAGGTGGTTTCAATAAAAAAAATAAGTTAATTGTTGCGTATTCCCATCAACATTTCGTTAAGACGTTCTAAAGAAAAGGTCAAAGTTAAAAATAACCTTCCATTACTAATTGACTTATCCTTTTCCTTTCCAGCTCGATTTTAAGTACGGAATTTCTCTACAGCCTACTAATTCCATTATTTTTTCCTTCTCTCTAGCTGTTTCAACAAAATTTTCACTAACACACATTAGAAGACCATCAGTCACCAGTGGAAGCTCAACAATCAACATTGTTTAGGTAAGTCGTAGGTATAAGTGCCGTATTTATTCGACATTAGCATTACTCAGTATTATTTTATTATAGTATGGAGTTACTGTAGTTAATTTGTGACCAAGACAAACTGTATTTCGAATTTCTTTAAACTGTTACCCAAATATCGTTATCATTACTCGGATAATGAACGCGGACGTGTCGGACCACATACTTATCGGTAACTGGTCAGCAGACCCATATTACTTTTTCAGTGAGCTGCTTCAATATGAAAATATTGGCTTTTACATGTCCTTTAGCCTTGGTTTTGCCTTCGGTAACGTTCGGGTTTAGCTTGTCATGCAGCACTAGCAGACTAACGGGATCGCCTAATGTCACAGTTACTCTGGGACGATCCCCGCTGCAATAGTGCTCATGCTAGTCTACAAAAGTAGCGTGCTAAACACGGTGGCTACTAGCCGACCAAAACAAAGGACCGCTCCTTGTACAAATTCAAGGTTCTCATATCATATATCTGCTGATCAGTAAAACAAATGAGAATATATCCGGTCGTCTGACTATTCGTATATCCAGTTCCGAACTCTATGAATAAAAAAACTACTATTTTGGTAAAAAAAAACTGCTCGAGACAGATAAACGGGCCAAAAAACTTAATTTTAACCGTGATTTCGCCTAAAAACTATGTGGTGAGATTATAACTAAAAAGGAAGCAGAAATTCAGTATTTTATTTAATTCTAATATCATCGATATAAAATTCAGGTATCGATTTTCAATTATCCCATCCTTAATATCTAGCTCTTAGCCTAATTACTATCTAAGTAACTTCAATAAAAATTCATTTTATCTATGAAAACTAAAACTATTCTACATATCATTATAGCCCAATCCTATAAAAATTCATTCTCCAACTAAATATGGACCTAACGACATAAAATAAAATATATAGAAATAACATGAAAAATAAATCCGACGGATTTTTTTATCTGTCGTAGGAGGTGTATACAGGGAGTATATTGTAAAATAAAGAAATATTAAGACTTTACGTTAGAAATTACAGAAATAGAAAGATTTACTAGAGGTGGGTCAACGGAAAACCACAAGAGAAAAATCAAAGTTAGGTTAAAAACGCCAAAATGAAGCTTCTGTTTCATACTTGTTTCTAGTTCGTAGTAATATTAACAGATTGGTCGAATGACTCGACATTTCACTGAGGATAAAATTGCGACGAAAAACCTGCTGGCAGGCCCGAAATTTTACTTGTTGCGTGCGTTTATTGTATTCCTTTGCGCGGAGTGCGTAGCTTTGGCTCAGATTTTAACGAATTTTTTCCCGGTAAAACATTTCCGTCAGTGTCTTCCAGCAGTTCATGTCTTCTTGCGAGCTTATAAACGCTACGGTGCGTGATCATATTTGACCCAAACAAAGCGAAGTAAGGAGTCACCCCAGTCGACGAATGCACCGAAGACCAAAGGGCACACTCGATTTCTGAGAGATGATTATCCCAGTCTCTCTGGTCTTCTTTTAGATACTTTCCGACGCGTTCGACTGCGGCGAATTAGCTGCCGTCCGCATATGATAAACTCACAAAGACTCCGTCATTTCCTCAAACTCTTTTGAGACAAATTGACTACCATTGTCGAATATCACAATTTCGTGCACGCCGAATTTATAAAAAACTTCAGACACTAAAAAGCGAATAACATTTTTAGCGGTGACTTTTGCCATTGCCTTAAGTTATACGGACTTAGAAAGGTGATCTAACACTTTGAAAATGAACACATTCCCGGACTTCGAGCGGACATATGGACCCAAAAAAGTCTATATAATTTTTTTAAAACGGACGGACTATTTGGACAACTTGCTTTTCCATCGGTGGCCTCAACACTTGATTAGTTGGTTTACTCTCTTTACAAGTCTCAGAATTACGGACAAACTCTCGGACATGGATAGTCATATGTAGCCAATAAAAATATTCTCTCAAACGCTATAGAGTCTTATGGAAACCGCCATGACTGGCGATCGGAGGCTGATGAGCTTTTGTTATCAAATTTTCGGTCAAACCGACCGGAACCCAGAGTTTCCACGCGAAATCATCAGTGATTTCATCTCCTGTATAATGCAAGGTATGTTTATAAATGACATTTTCTTTTGCAAATCTGGTAATGTGTCTTTATTTTCTTCTATACTAGCGAGGTAAGCGCTGCTTTTAAGCTCTGGCGATCCCAGATCAATGAGTTTATTTACCACCGCGGATATTTAATCCACATCGTATCGCGACAGAGTGTCTGTCATTACATTTTTGCTCCCTTGGCGGTGTTATATTCGAACGAATAGCACTGAAGTAGAAGGCTCTATCGTGCTAACCGACCGCTGAGCTCTTTGTTTGGCATAAGCCATTTCAGGCTGGAGTGATCTTTAATCACCGTGAATGGCATGAGTTCTATGTACGGCCTAAATTTTTTTCAGCCATTACGACTGCCAGACACTCAGGCTCCGTCACCGAGTAATTTCACTGAGCTGACGTTAACTTCTGCGATGCAAATGTGATAGGATGCTTCCCTTCTACTTTAACTTTTTGGAATAAAACGGCGCCGATGCCAACGTCTGAGGCGTCGCATTGTACATAAAATCGTTTCGCGAAATTAGGATGACGCAACATGGGACTACAGGTAAATGTTTTTTTAAAATTAAACGTTTTTCCCTTATTCAGGGTATCAAAAATCGGCGTAGCAATCGTCTCGTAATCCTTAATAAATCGTCGGTACCAGCCGGTAGTACCCATAAAACCGCGTACTTGTCTTTGCGTTTTCGGATAGGAGAATTCTAATATCGAGGATATTTTTTCAGGATCCGGTTTTAATTTACCCCTATATCCTAGATACCGAAGCTCCTTAAAGTCGCAAGTCGCTGCCCCATCACTGCTCGCGGAGCCTCAGATCGGAGGTGTCTATGCTCCGAACGTACGACCTGTGCAGTCGGACTGCTGAACGGTGGCGACTCAATTGTGCTCTCTGAGCCGGCAGCATCTTCGGGTTCATGACCAAGTTCCACGTGGATGCGAAAATAAATTTTGTGGTGGAAAAAAATTTTGAGGTGAAACATTTTTTTGTGGGAAAAACAATTTTAGAGGTGAAAAATTTTTTGTGGTGAAAAGAAAATTTTTGTGGTAAAAAAAATTTTTCAGGTGAAAACTATTTGAGGTCAGTACAAAATAATATTCACTTCTAAGCGACTGGTGAACAAATATGAGAAAATATATTTTGTACCTGTCGCTTCTATGAAATTATACTAAAATACACCAATTCGTATGGAAATATTAAAGGTACCTTCACATAACTTTTTAACCACTGGAACGATTTTGATCATTCTCAATAGCAAACTGGTCGGGAGGATGTTTAATAATCTGGGTAAAAATTAGTACCCACGCTTGCGTCTTCACGTCGTGATCGCCATTTCAACAGACAGACGGACAGACATCGCTAAATCGACTTAAAATACATATACTTTATGGGATCTTTACTATATATTTTAACATGTTACAAACGGTATGACAAACTGATACATACCCGCACCATATATGATGGAGGGTATAAAAATATCGAATATTAAAACCCAAGCTACTGGAGCTTTAAAAATTCCGTATTCATCAATTTTTGAATTTACGAATATGTACTCTAGTTCTATAAATACGAAACGTTGAATATAAAAAAAGGTAAATATATAAAAACAAATATTTGTTTCGCCTACTTTTAAAATTTGTTTTCTGGCTCTGGTTAACTAACCTTAAAATTTCAAACTAAAAACTTTCAAAATAATAAATGTTATCTTCTTAAATATTTTCTTATATAACTAAAATATTAATTTTGACAAAAAAAGTTACCAGAAACTAAAATAAATTAAATTATTTATCAAAAAAATATATATCGTAGAATATTAAATAAAACGTTTTCTGTTCTTTTTTTTTAAGGAGAAAAAGAATGACATCGAAAAATCCAAAAATACGGCTAAAATATATCCCAATAAAATAAAACTGAACAGTTTGCAGAAAAATCTTTAATAGTAACGACCACGTTAACTAGTTTCAGGCCAACTGCTTTTTACTTAATTTTCGTTGCTCGTAATTTTTCTAAAATAAAAAGAAATTAAACAAAAACGAAATAAAAAAACGACCAATTTTAATGGATTTGCTTTCTCAAAAAAAAAAAAAAAAAAAAAAATACACATTCCTCTTAAAAAAAAAATGAATCAAAAATTTTTGACAGCACACTCGATAACTAAATAATATAAATCAGAATATAATAAAAATAAAAACTTTTCGCCAACTTTGGAACTTCCGGTTCTAAAAAAACAAGGTACAATAATTTCGTTAAAATTATTAACGAAATTTGCTAAAAAAAAAATTAACTCGAAAATCGAATAGGAAAACTTTTTTCTTCCAGCAAAAACTGAGTTTTTGTAAATTTTCCAAAAAAAAAAAATTATAAATTTTCAAAAAAACTAATAAGTTTCAAGTATCCGAATCCTTAAATAAAAGGAAACGCATTTAAAACTTCCGATGTAATAAAACATCAAATTTTCTCAAACTGAATTTTAGAAATTTGTATAAATAAAACAAGTTCAGATATTCGAGTTCCAAATATCCGACTTTAAAAACTATTTAACCTTTCGAACTTTAAAACTTTCATGGACAAATCGGTAATGAGCTTCGAAAGACCGTATGGATATAACGCCAAAAACTGAATACATGCTTGACCAACCAAAAAGAACTTATAAATTTTTGAAAAACAAC
Organism: Eustalomyia histrio; assembly: GCA_949748255.1. NCBI lineage: Eukaryota > Metazoa > Arthropoda > Insecta > Diptera > Anthomyiidae > Eustalomyia > Eustalomyia histrio. Next base: position 167,480,130 of record OX456523.1, on the reverse strand, counting down.
TTTAAAAAGTTCGTTTCGGCTGATCGCAAATGATGTCCACCCTTGTAACGAGTAAGTGACTTGGCAAGTATTTTAACTTTCGTATATTAAAAACTAATCAACTGAATTGTTCTTGCATGTTAATTTTTCATCCTGGACACTGTAGCTTATGGTACTCGTAAATCAGTACTAAAAAATAATAATGACTTACATATATCCTTGACAAAAAATTAACAGCAAGCCTTTTTGACCTCTTATCCAACAGTGTCATTCCCTCAACGTCGCAAACAAATGTCTTGACTGACAACAACACCGTGACTTACGCTGAAGATCATGACTCTGCTGTATTAAAGATCAGAAAGCTACTAATGAACGAGGTACCCGAATTTCGGGCCATCATAGCCAGTCGCCATTTCGTCACGTATATCCCTGGGATTTACCATTGCCATTTGATAAACCTAATGTCATTTAATACCGGTGAGATATCTTGTTGGCAAGCTGTCCGCGCTGTAGACCGCGAGGGTTCACCAACCAGATAGCCACAGGTGGTCCAATTATCAGAAAGCCCCTATACTTATCCACTACGGTCGTTTCTAACTCACTTACCTATAAACTGGTTTCACTCTTATATGAAGCCCATTTTAAATTATAAAAATAAAGTTTTGCTTTAAGAATAGCATATTACAAAATGTTTACTTTATTTTACAGCAAAATTCTAATTTTTACAATTTGTTTAGCTTCAAATTCTTATAACAATCTTCAGCTCCCAGATCTCGGAAATGGCGGCTGCCAATTTCTAAAATTCAAATTATAAAGTTATCAATTACACTTGTTTATATGCACTTATATTTTCTAGCTACCTCTTAATCTTTTCCGGCCCTTATTACGGATTTAGTGTCGAAAGTTAATCCTTCCAGGTTAGTCCGTTTGTATGCTGTCTGGGTAAAGCGTTCTCACGTAGATTCACACAAAAAAAATAAAATATCTACCTAATACTCTCCCTTTGGCTGTATATGTTTTCTTTCTAAACTTTTTTCTTCAGGTTATGGTAAACATTACCAAGTTCCATGAGCCAGAACATCCTACTGTCACGATTTCCTATGTCTGAGCTCAACCCTATGAACGTGCCGCTGAAACGGGTTATGCGACTAAGAGGTAAAATAAAGTTTTCCCCTAATTAGTTATTTTTTTTTTCTTTTTAAATTTTCAAAAGGAGCACTAAACTATATATTTTATTTTTAGGGTCACGGTCATCGGTCCTCTCGTGAAATCAAGTCCTAATTCTGTCCAAAACCTTTGCGATTACATAGGCACAGTGGAAATTCTTTATAATGGCCGCTAGCTGTTGAGTCGGACAGACGGGGCTCCCAAATCACCTTAGGTCTGTATGTTTTGTTCTGTTGCCTTCTTACTCAATATTAAATAAAATTTTAATGGTTTTCCTCTTTTTTCTTTTATCGTTTTATTTATTTAATGTGTTGGGTTTGCTCTTGATTTGTTTTATTATTTTTTTCCAAAAATTATTTCCTTTTAATTGTTCTATTTTCGCGTTTCTATTTCCTCTGTTGATTCCAATAAAAAACGAACACTGCTTTCCTTCTGCTAATCTTTCACAAAAACTTTCTTCTTCTCCTTTATATTAAAATTTTTCTTCACATTTCAAATAGATAAACACAAATTTTCATCACCCAAAACTTCAATGTCTTTTTTCCCAACGTCACTTCTCGACGCTGAAAACTTTTTTCTTCTTCCTTTTTCACCAAAAACCCAAAACGTCCTCTTCAAACTTCTTATTCTCTACATCCAAAATACTCAAAAACGGAACATTTTTCTCCATTTATCCTTTACCCCTTGCATTCTAATGCAATTTTCTGTTTTTACACCTTTCAGAGTTGCATTAGAATGAAACCTTAACCCTTTCAGAGGCGGACATGACACAAGCTTTCTAAAAAGCAAACGTAAACATTTGTGTACGCTCAGAATTAGATGTCCCAAAAGAAGTTAAACGATAAAATTGTCAACAAAGTTCCGAAACATATGCAAACTTTTGGGCGTGGTGCCATTTTGAAATAAAAAAATCAAGGTACATATTCCCCTGCAGTTCGTGAAACTACTTTATACCCCACAAATTCCAAATTTGTCGGGAGGATGTACATAAATCTAGGTAAAAATAAGCATCCCCGCTTGCGTCTTCGCGCTGTTATCGCCAGTTCAACAGAGACTAACGGACAGACAGATATTGCTAAATCGACTTAAAATCGCATAAGGATCAATAATTTATGGAGTCCTAGACCTATATCTCGACATGTTACAAACGGAATGACAAACTGATATATAACCTCACCATATATGGTGGAGGGTATAAAAATCAGAAATATAATATATACTAATATAATGATGAGGTAATGTTTGTTTGTTTGTAGGAGGTAATCTCCGTAACTAATCATCTGATTTTAAAAAATGTTGGTACAAATTTTTAGAACGGTCATTAAGGATGGACATAGGCTATATAAAATTCCATTAAAATAATTAATAAAAATGTTATGAGCAAAAATTTAAAAAATAATATGTCCATTCGTTTGCTTTTCCCAGTCAAATTTACTCTCAAAAAGAAAATTTTCTTAAAAATTACGCGAACGGAAAATTTGCAGTAATTTACAAGTTTGCTAAACAGCGAATTGTAAAACTATGTACAAAAACAAATTATAATGGTCATTATGGTAAAAAAAGGATTCTTGATGTAAAACATTAAACAGAATCAGTTTAGAAGGTTTTGGTATCTTTTCCATAATTCATTTTACAATATTTATTGCTTTGCATTTGCGTGCAACAACGTAGTTGTAATACATTTTTATTTCTATTTACAAAAATTTATTATATCGAGGGGTTATATTCAAAACCTTCAATTTAAAAAAAAAAACTTTTCAGGAGAGCAACAAAACTGCTTATTTCGCGTATTCTAGCGTTTTTTAAAAATCGATCTTCTACAATATTTATTAAAAGCGACTAAAAAATCCTACACTTGTATATTTTTTTTAATTGGCGATTTTGTCGAAGATGGATAATTTTGTTATTTTAAAAAAATCCATGTGTATATATGTATAGATGGAGGGTTTTACTTCGTAATAAAACACACTTATTTAAATATTTTATGACTTCAATCATTTTTTAACACGTTTTCTTTAAATTAACTGCAACTGCACACAACATAAGATGTAAAATAATAACTAATAATTTTTAAAAAGGATACACTGGCTTTTTATTTTTTTAAGTTTATTTTGGATTTGCCTTTTGTATATTATCATAGGAAAAATGGTATTCTTGTGGAATTGTTTGGTGAAATATAAAAATAAAAATGCGTATGTTTAAGCAACTAAAAATATTTTTTTTTGATAACTAGACTTGACATCGATTTTAAATACAGTTTATATTCTAACAAGTTACAAATGATCAAAATTGTTATAAAAACAAAAAAGTAACAACAATTTAATGCACTGTAAGATAAATTGATTATGTTCTTCGTCTTTCGTAATGATTCTGTTGTAATCATTCATAAATTGTTAACCGCGTTCAGCATCGTCGCTAACAACAAACAGATCACGACAAACATCGAGAGCATCTTGATAATCTTCTTTCGTTTCCCAAATGGATGGATCATGGTTCGAGAATTCAGTGGTCAATCGGAAGGCATCGAAAAGATGTTTGGTTTTGTATGACACAAAATCGCTCAAATTATTCTAAAGCAGTAGCTTTGGGTCGGAGAATTTTTGATCATCATTCAATTTTACGATTAGTTCTGTTGATTGCAGGCGCCTAACCATGTTTCGTTTCTCTTTGTGTGAAAAATCCGAATCGAGAAACGCTAAATCCATTGCCAAATACCACAAATGACTTTTCCATTTACGTAAAACCGCTTCAGACACATCTTGGTAGGTTCCTGCATAAGCGATGGAGTCTTTCAATAAATGTATATCTAGACAGCCGCACGAGAAAATACATATATCGCGTAGTCCATTCAATTCTCGTTGTGTCAAAGTGAACTGCTCCAGAAAGAGGTATATTTTTCGATGAACTTTGCGTGGAATGTTGGACCAGATACACGAAGACTTCCGCCGACTTCACCAAGGAACGTTATTGTTAATTGTAGTAGTTCCTTGTAATTCGCGCCGATTTTGTTTGTTGTAGCTGTTGGTTGCAGAAATTCTTAATGGTCAAACGATTTCTGGTAGAGATATTTCCAAGTGGCTTCAAAACGATTAAAAATAGGCACTTCAGGCCCACTTGATTTGGAATGTTTGACTTTAAAGACGTGTTTCAATACGATTTGCAACATGTGATGGCGACATGCGAACTTGATTAATTTCCGATCGAGTTTGTGCTGCAATAAAATGCATGCGCCTGTGTTTTGGCCTGTATTTGATGAAGTGGTATCGAAACCCATGGCGAAAACTTTATTAAAATAATCGCATTTGATGAATGCATCATGAACGGTCTTGGCATATTATCTTCTGTGACAGCAGAGACTTTGGGAGAGCCCAAAAATTTAGATGTCGATTCGAATAGATTCGATAGAATTGCAATTCGATCAATTTTTCTTCTGCCAAACAGGTCCGGCAACAGTTTTCCGTCCCAGTGAATAACCAGTGACTGTACGCTATTGATCTACGTATTGAAAAAAAAAATAGAAATCGGTGAAAATTAACATTATTCGTATAATTTCGAATTAAATATAAGTTTTGAACTCAACTAAATTACCTTTGTAATGAATTCTGTTTGAATCTCCTCCGCTTCTCGCTTACGATATTATTTTCTTAACTCATAGATTGTAGATCGATTGATCACAAGCTCACCACCAGATGTCAGAGGCGTCACAGCATCATTCATGACAGTTATTACATTATCTGCGCGTGGTTTAAAAATATGGACAGCATCTGAACAGCTAACTTTGGCATTGTCAAGTACTATAGTAAGACGTGGCGAGATCCAATGATGTCGTCCTCTTGAACGTTTGGTGTGATCATCGTCATCATCGGTATGCAATTCGCATCATCATCGAATTCATATTCGTCTTTACTTCGTCTTCAATCAAGTACTGCAAAATATCAGTTGATGATTCATGTTTTAGGGAATTTAAACAGTTCAATAATTTCACTTACAAGATTGATTGTTAAGTTCTGAATATTTTCTCTTCCGCGATTATTCTTTTTGCTTTCGTTGTTCTGATCGCTGTTCTCAGCCGTATAACTTCTTGTCAACGCCCGCGATGTACCCTGGCCTTCCTTTCAGTCTTTTCATCAACAAAAACTTCTTGTCTTCTTGTATACGCATCTCATCCAGGGAGTTTGCATCAGCGATATCGAACAGATCAGTTTATCTTGACATTTATATTTATCACGTATTGGTATGCACGCCTGTTGCCAAAAAAATATATCTGCATCCACTGCTAGCTTAGCACTTGCTTTTGCATAATTTTGTCTGCCAACATTTACAAACCGCATATTGTAAGAAAAAACTTGCAGTATCTGTCTGTTTGACGGCAGTTTGGAGCGCAATTTATCACTGGATCGAGTAACCATCATTGATGTAGTCGATGGTAACTCCGAAGCTGATGTGGATGGTAAATCCGACATCGAAACAACAATTTATAGTTAAATACTTAGATATGAATAACGTCCTATATGTAGGATGGCAAGTGTTCAGAATAAACCAAAAAGTATATAAAAGAAAGAGAGAAATTCGCTCTCACGAATTTTTTAGTACTCTCTTAGAACACGAACATAGTTTGGCGGCAACAAAGGTGAGTTTTGTCGGAAACTTTTAGTAACTTTTAGTAGTGCTTAGTTTTAGTTTAACTATTTTTTTGCCGTTTTTTGGGATGCTTGAGATTTTTTATAAAAAAAAATGTTTTTTTATTTTATTCATGTATTTCTTTCACATTTTTCATATAAAAATATAATATTTGTTCAATATACTATTTATTTTTACTAAAATTAGACGTGTTTAATATAAGTAAAAAATACAACCAAACTTTGCTATTATGTTAAAAAATAGTTACGAATTCAAACATAACACTGTGACATGAAAAGTATTAAAGTGTATACACACATTGACCAACTCTTTCTATTCATATCCATTATTTCCCATTTCTATGGTAAAAATATTTAATAATGAAAACAAATGTGCTATTAATTGTTGCAATATATAATTCAAAAAAACTATAAAAAATGCATGAATGTGAAAAAATTTGTTTTCATGAAAAAACTGGAAAACAGTTAAGAATCCCAAAAACTGGGATAAACAATTTAACTGTTTATATGGCAACACTGCATACACCAAATTTAATGTTTTTCAACACATTAGCAACTTTGAAAATGTTGCCACTCATATAAACATGTTGCCGCTGAACTCTGTAGCATGTTGAATTTCTTGTAGAGTATTTCTGACACTCTATAGTAAATAATATACTTTTTGAATAAACACGACTAAACTGCTTGGTTGTATGTAATGCTGGATACAGACTACGCAACGTGTTTATGCAACACGTTTATCCTTCAAGTTGCATATTTCTATACACACACTGCAACCAAAAAATAAACCATAAACACAACTTCAGTTCTGTCGTTAAAAAAATGAGCGGTGAGTATTCACAGCTTGCTTGTTTTCAATAACCTAAACTGGTAAAAACAATAAACAACGATACAAACTATGCAACCAACATTAATGCAACCAGAAAATATCAAAATATTTTGAAAGCTCGAATGCAACATGAAATGAAACCATAAACAAGGCTACAGACTATGCAACCAACAACGAAATATGACAGGTTGCATAAATACGTTGCGTAGTGTGTATCAAGCATTAGACACAGTTTTCTATTTCAAAATATGATCTCTTAATATCTAACCAGTCAAATAAATCTTAACCTATAGTAAATTAAAGAGAGAGCGAGAAAGGACTATATAGGGGTTGTTTTCCTTATCACCAACCATCTATTCAAACATATGAGAGCGTCAATACAATTAGCCATATGTGCCACATAAGTGTTGTTGTAGGCAAAAAAGTAACAGGACACAGTGACAACAAAAAACAAAGAAAGAAAGAAAATGTGCAAAAGTTGATAAATACTCAGCATGCATGTGCACATTGTGCATGCCAGCTACAACATTCAATTGACGTAAAATTCAAATGAAAACCATTGTAAATTTTTTGTTTCTCTAACGATTTTAAATTTTAGTTGCTTAATCAAACGTATTTTGATTAAAAATCTCATATTTCACCATATAAAGTGTGTTTTAATTTTTCAATGAACTTTGGGCAGCTTAGCGTTATCCGATCGGTCCCAAATTTTTTATTGGAGGCTTGTAGGCCAAATGTAAACTTTTTCGGTCAGACAATCAATACAAAAAAAAATGAATGATCTACTTTACACCGAGAGAAAAGATTGGTTGCTCTTCGATCAATTAATTAATTAAAATTTATTTGTAATCACGCATTATTTTATTTGAATTTACCTATAATCCATTAATAAAACAAAAATATTGTATTGGGAACTAAAATTAGGGAAAAGAAACTAAAAAACAATACTATTGTCCAATTATAGGTATTTCGAAACAACTTTAGAAATAAAATTAGGTCAGTAACTTCGTACAGTAGGTTCAATCATTTATTTAGTGAATGTAGTAGAAAATTAGTACAATCTATCAAATTTATCCTTATCAAATATGCCATTAAATTAGGGATTCAATGGAACCAACCGAATTGTGGATTATATTGATTGTAGACGCCACTAAAGATTGGTATTGGTTAACGTATTTTAAACTATATTTAACTAACAAATTAATTTAATTGTGTTTGTGTTGTAGTGGGTAGAGAGCTAGTCTAGTACTCCGAATATCCGAGTTCAAATCCCGGAAAAGGCAAACATTTAAGTTTTTGTTTAATTAAATTAAGTATTAAAATGTTTAAATATCAAATATAGCAAAGAAAGTTATAAGTAGTAGTGGTGCAGTAAGCAAGTGTGTGAACTATGAATCTGAAAACTGAAAAATAAAACTTTTCTTTAAATACAATTTTGTGGAACGTAAAAATATTTATGTGGAATGTAAATATTAAATTAGACAACTGAATATTGGCTTTCATGACTAAAAATATAATTTAACATGAACATAGTTATCATAACCTCCATAATTCGATTGACAACAAATACGGTAGCCACAACTTATACTATTTTTTGGGTGTATAGAAAGTGGTGCAGAATATAGAGGTTTTGTTGCACTTTGACCTGAATATGGTTTTATGATCATCATCACCATATTCACAATAATTTTTACTGTACCATCCGGAATATTCAAGGGTGATATTGATTGCGATTACTGTAGGATCCGTCTTCACACGACCTGGTCTTATTAAAGAGAAGCGTAAAATTTTATCATCATTACAATGTAATTTTTACATTTAAAAATATTTATTTTTGGACTTTCTATATTTGCACATATTTAGTTAGAATATTCTAGAACCACTATTAAAACAAAATTATAATTTTTTTATAGAAGTTGGCGTGTAATTTTCCCAATTAATCGTAAAGGGCTTTATTTACAACAATGGTGTCTTTGGGACCTCCACTGAAATTTTCCGGCAAACATTTTCGTAGAATATTTTAATCCTTAAATGTCCTTTTTTAAAGGATATTTTTTGATTTTCTCGAAAAAAGGGTCAAATTGACCCATAAAGAGACCAGTTAGAGGGTTAAGATCTTCCACAAAAATAATCCTCATACAATTCCACAATACAACTCTGATCATAAGAATTCTCTCAGACATTAACTTACAGCATTTTTTTCATATAGTATAATGCTCCCTTCGACAAAAAAATGAAAACTTTGACCCACTGTAAAAAAATACTCAGACGTGCTGGACCATAAGTTTGTTCTACAAAAATGATCTACTCAATATACCCTTTCAAAATTATAGGGTCGCTATTCTGTTCCAAAAATTCCATAAACGAAAACAGCTTTCGTACAAAGGCGGCCCTAAATGTTCAAATTGTATTTGTTTACAAAAAATAAAGAAAAGTAAGGTAAAAAGGGATAGTCGTTTTTTCACAAGTTGTTATAGATATAGATATACAATTCGAAAAAAAAAACAAACCTATTTTCTAAAAATGTGTCAGAATTGTGCAATCAGTTTTTAAATTATCCAAAAATATTTTAAATTTGTCCAAAAATTTATTTAAATTTTTGAAAAATATTTCAAGGCTGCCCAAAAAAGTTTGTTATTAATGCAGAATTGTGTATTTGTTTTAATATAGTATTTCTATATCGGTGCATAAGGTTCGCTTCTTTGAACTTATTTCTTATGAATTAAATTTTCATCAAAGTTTAAATATTACAAAGTATGTATATGTACATTTTCCATTCATGCGTCATTGCTTCCTTAGAATAAAGTAAGAGTAATGGAAGTAGCTTTATTTGAATACTTCCATCCTATGACACGCCAATGTTAAATTCATTGATGAAACCAACAGGAAAGAAGTGATGTCTTTGCTTATAGTAGAGATGTTTTTATTGCTTCTTTGTCAGCTTCATTTTTGCTGGGAATTAATACGTAATTTTAATTAGAACATTTATTTAAAAAATAGCATTTCCGTTTAAAAATAGCAATTGTAAATCAAAGTCACATTTTAAATTTAAAATATATTATTTAAAAAAAAAAACACCTTTTGAAACTCCAAAAAATTGTGAAATTTAAAAATCTGAAATGCTATTAAAAAATAAGCAAAGGGTTAAATACCTCATATTTAAACAGATCTAATTTTTTGAGCAATTATTTTTACAAATCGTATCTCATATGAAAGCTAAGATCTTCTACTTTTGAATAATTGTGTCGAAACAAAGCGTTTTTTTTTCTTTTATTGCAAAAATGCTAAACGTTATTTATTCGCGAATATTTTTAAAAAGACACGTCTTCGATTTAAAAAAGTAACCAACTTTGAGTCGCGATACACCGTGAACTACATCGATTTTTGAAAAACAGCACAGATATCATGGGAACGTGGGAAAGCCGCGTGCAAATTTATAGTCAAATCCAAGGACAACCATTTCAAATATGATAAGATTGTTTCAAAAACTTTTGCAATGACTCCAAATGTAATTTATAAAACATCAATTGAAATTCAAAAACACCAAATTAAATTAAATAAATATTTGTTAAATTTCAATATTTTTTTTAATTGCGTTTGGCATTTTTAAATTTATATTTTTCAAATATCAATTCCGAATTTTTCAATTTTAATTGTAATTTTATAATTTAAATTGTGTTCTTTTATTTCGGATTATTTTTTAATTTATCCTATCATTTTACTTCAGTGGGGTTAAGTGGTTTGGGAACGCCGAAGCGCTGCGTTATGTATGAGGTATATAAAAGTCATGGGTATATTAATTTTTGACAAAACAGCGAAGTATTAAAGTCAAAATATCTATTTTTTATACTCGTAAAGAAACAGCTCTAAGTCAAAAAGTATTTGACTTATCAATAACTCCTACGCGCATCCATAGATAATTTAGTTTTCCATATGCATTATAAATTTCAGAGAAATCCATCAAAAATTGATTAAGTAATGCTGCCTGCCGTGGACCTCTTTTGTAAATATACTATCATTTTGTAAAACTTTGTGTAAAACAAATATTTTTTTGTACTCCTTCATAAATCTTGTGAAAACCAATCTTTGTTAACACATCTCCGTAAATAAAGAAAATAAAAAAAGGAAGTTTTTATATATAGGCTTTTTACGTAGGTTTTACCCCTTAAGTAGTATAAAAGGGTGCTTGAGGTCAATGATTTTCGATGTAACAAATTGGTATCATTGCGACAAAAACATTGATATATAACCCTTTAAGATCCGACTGTAAATACAGAAGATATGACAAAAAAATTAAAAATGCCCTACATTCGGCAACAAAAAAAATTAAAAAAAAAATAAAATAATAGTTCCGCTGGAATTATTGGAATACTTTTCTAGCAAAAGTTTATTGCTTTTTTTCGAGCTTTCATTTTAAAATATTAGGGTAGTTCATTAAGGTGGTAGCAACTGAGATCTGGTGGGTTAATACTAGAACGGGTTACTTGAGGTCAAAGGCTCCTTCGAGAAAAACATCGGTCTCCCCGAGACAAAAAACATTGATATACAACACTTTAAGATCCGACGGTAAATGGCGAAGATATAAAGAAAAATGTAAAATGGCGACCCCTACGTTCGGCAAAAAAAAAAAAAAACATTTTCGAAATTTTCTTGTTAAAATACTTTATATTTGAGGGTGTACGGTGAACTTTTTTTTTTGCCAGTAAGGTGGTACGGTCTAATGTACATATTTATTTTTTTGCTTCAAATTTTCGAGTAAAAGGGAATTGGGAAATAGCAGTAGTATGACAATGGATTAAAGTTTAACTTAATATGCTTTCCTGTATTTAGCTTGACGTGAATGTTCCGATGGGTCAAGGTTTCTGTACAAGCCCCATACGTATTCAGCAAGCATTACACTTTGGGATTTCCCTATGAATCTTTCTTCCAATACCTTTATATCCTGATGAAACCTTTCACCGTGTTCATCTGAAACCGCTCCGAGGTTTTCTTTAAAAAAATTGAGATGAGAGTGCAGAAATTGCAGCTTTAGTGACATCTTAACGCCAATATTGTTAAACCCGATTAGCATGCTTTCAATATTTTCTGCATAGTTTTGTGCTTTTGAGTTTCCAAGGTATTCTGATATAACCAGCTGCATAAAGTCAAATGCTGTCTTTTGCATATCCGACAGATGACCATAAAATTCTTCATCTTGTAATAATTTTCTTATATCGGGTCCAACGAGCATTCCTAGAAAAGGTAATTTACATTAAATGAAATAAATTATTTCTTAAAATCGTATTTTACCTTCTTTTAATTTTGCTGCAGATAATCTGGGGAAAATTGTTTGAATGCGTTTGAAAGCATTTCCTTGTGTATTTAAGCTTTTAATAAAATTTTTCACCACGCCCAACTTAGTATGCAGCGGTGGAAGTATGACCTTATCTTTTGGGACAAGGGATTCATGGATTACATTAAGTCACCAATAATATTTTCTTTACGTTCTTCGAAATATTTAATATGATAATGGCTGCTGGTAGCACGTGAATCCCATTTACAAAGAAAGCACATATATTTCGTGTATCCTGTTTGCATTCCAGTCAATATTGCAATCATTTTGAAGTCTGCGCATACTTTCCAATTTTATTTATAAGATTCAATTTTATTTGAGAGATTTGAAATATTTGCGTATGTTTCCTCCCTTTTTGTGGAATACGCAACCGGTATTGATGGATGCTGATTTCATTGTGCAGTAAAACTGCTTTTAAACTGTGTTTTGTACTATCTATAAGTAGTCGCCAAGCGGAAGAGTCCAGTGGAAGCTTTAGATATTTTAGAACCTCTTTAATACTGCAACAGTATACAAGTTCTTCTGATTTTTTAAAATAACTTTCCTGATCGACGTGTCTTTTTCTTGGAAATGTAACTTTTACATCGGCTTTTATCAAATTCCTGTTTTTTCAATCTGGAATATAATATTTCAGCTTTCTCTTTTGTTAGTCCTAAATCTCTTAGAAGATCTTCAAAATAAGCTTGGTCTATCAAATTAGGACATATGTTTTAACCATCAAGAGGCAAGTAACTTATGTCTGATATGTTTTCAACCGCCGCTGTTATTTCTGTATTGGCGACTGTCATATTGGCCGAAAATGTATGTGTAGGCGGTTGAGGCACCGGAACACCTTCACAGCGCACTTCTGGTAAAATGACATTATTTGTTGCTTCGTATGTCATTATCGCGTAGTGCCTTTGGCTTCTACCAAATTTGTAATTTACGCAGAAATAGCATGTATCTGATTTGTGATCTTCAGGTTCAATCCATGTAATAGGCGCAGAAAATGGCAGCGCCTTAGTACCGCCTTTGTACCAGGTCAAAAGACCACTTTCGCAAGTAGTACATACGGTTTTTGGTATCCAAGCTTCAGATAAAAATCGTATTCCAAAGAAAAGAAAAACCAATCTCTTAATTTGCAAACAGAATCCGCCATGCTTATTTAAGCTTTAATTTTTCTTTTTTTATGTTAATTTTAGTAAAAATCACACCCGATATGTACTGCTTAGTAGCTCAATTATGCTTGCATTTTTTCTTTTATTTTTTATTATTAATTTTAATAAATATCACACCCTATTTGTAAGTCACAGCTGACTAGACGCGAGAACTCAGTTTTTGGACCGGCCGAACTTGACGCCGTTTTTACCTGTTTTGTATATGTTGGTGTATAATTTTACTAATTAAGCGTAAAGAGCTTTATTTACAACATTGGTGTCTTTTGTGACCCCCACTGTAATTTTCCGGCAAACATTTTCGTAGAATATTTTAATCCTTAAATGTTCTTTTTTAAAGGATATTTTTTGATTTTCTCGAAAAAAGGGTCAAATTGACCCATAATGAGACCAGTTAGAGGGTTAAGATCTTCCACAAAAATAATCCTCATACAATTCCACAATACAACTCTGATCATAAGAATTCTCTCAGACATTAACTTACAGCATTTCTTTCCTATAGTATAATAAAATTTTTCACCACGCCCAACTTAATATGCAGCGGTGGAAGTATGACCTTATCTTTTGGGACAAGGGATTCATGGATTACATTTAAGTTACCAATAATATTTTCTTTACGTTCTTCGAAATATTTAATATGATAATGGCTGCTGGTAGCACGTGAATCCCATTTACAAAGAAAGCACATATATTTCGTGTATCCTGTTTCGTGTATCCAGTCAATATTGCAATCATTTTGAAGTCTGCGCATACTTTCCAATTTTATTTATAAGATTCAATTTTATTTGAGAGATTTGAAATATTTGCGTATGTTTCCTCCCTTTTTGTGGAATACGCAACCGGTATTGATGGATGCTGATTTCATTGTGCAGTAAAACTGCTTTTAAACTGTGTTTTGTACTATCTATAAGTAGTCGCCAAGCGGAAGAGTCCAGTGGAAGCTTTAGATATTTTAGAACCTCTTTAATACTGCAACAGTATACAAGTTCTTCTGATTTTTTAAAATAACTTTCCTGATCGGCGTGTCTTTTTCTTGGAAATGTAACTTTTACATCGGCTTTTATCAAATTCCTGTTTTTTCAATCTGGAATATAATATTTCAGCTTTCTCTTTTGTTAGTCCTAAATCTCTTAGAAGATCTTCAAAATAAGCTTGGTCTATCAAATTAGGACATATGTTTTAACCATCAAGAGGCAAGTAACTTATGTCTGATATGTTTTCAACCGCCGCTGTTATTTCTGTATTGGCGACTGTCATATCAAAATGTATGTGTAGGCGGTTGAGGCACCGGAACACCTTCACAGCGCACTTCTGGTAAAATGACATTATTTGTTGCTTCGTATGTCATTATCGCGTAGTGCCTTTGGCTTCTACCAAATTTGTAATTTACGCAGAAATAGCATGTATCTGATTTGTGATCTTCAGGTTCAATCCATGTAATAGGCGCAGAAAATGGCAGCGCCTTAGTACCGCCTTTGTACCAGGTCAAAAGACCACTTTCGCAAGTAGTACATACGGTTTTTGGTATCCAAGCTTCAGATAAAAATCGTATTCCAAAGAAAAGAAAAACCAATCTCTTAATTTGCAAACAGAATCCGCCATGCTTATTTAAGCTTTAATTTTTCTTTTTTTATGTTAATTTTAGTAAAAATCACACCCGATATGTACTGCTTAGTAGCTCAATTATGCTTGCATTTTTTCTTTTATTTTTTATTATTAATTTTAATAAATATCACACCCTATTTGTAAGTCACAGCTGACTAGACGCGAGAACTCAGTTTTTGGACCGGCCGAACTTGACGCCGTTTTTACCTGTTTTGTATATGTTGGTGTATAATTTTACTAATTAAGCGTAAAGAGCTTTATTTACAACATTGGTGTCTTTGGTGACCCCCACTGTAATTTTCCGGCAAACATTTTCGTAGAATATTTTAATCCTTAAATGTTCTTTTTTAAAGGATATTTTTTGATTTTCTCGAAAAAAGGGTCAAATTGACCCATAATGAGACCAGTTAGAGGGTTAAGATCTTCCACAAAAATAATCCTCATACAATTCCACAATACAACTCTGATCATAAGAATTCTCTCAGACATTAACTTACAGCATTTCTTTCCTATAGTATAATAAAATTTTTCACCACGCCCAACTTAATATGCAGCGGTGGAAGTATGACCTTATCTTTTGGGACAAGGGATTCATGGATTACATTTAAGTTACCAATAATATTTTCTTTACGTTCTTCGAAATATTTAATATGATAATGGCTGCTGGTAGCACGTGAATCCCATTTACAAAGAAAGCACATATATTTCGTGTATCCTGTTTGCATTCCAGTCAATATTGCAATCATTTTGAAGTCTGCGCATACTTTCCAATTTTATTTATAAGATTCAATTTTATTTGAGAGATTTGAAATATTTGCGTATGTTTCCTCCCTTTTTGTGGAATACGCAACCGGTATTGATGGATGCTGATTTCATTGTGCAGTAAAACTGCTTTTAAACTGTGTTTTGTACTATCTATAAGTAGTCGCCAAGCGGAAGAGTCCAGTGGAAGCTTTAGATATTTTAGAACCTCTTTAATACTGCAACAGTATACAAGTTCTTCTGATTTTTTAAAATAACTTTCCTGATCGGCGTGTCTTTTTCTTGGAAATGTAACTTTTACATCGGCTTTTATCAAATTCCTGTTTTTTCAATCTGGAATATAATATTTCAGCTTTCTCTTTTGTTAGTCCTAAATCTCTTAGAAGATCTTCAAAATAAGCTTGGTCTATCAAATTAGGACATATGTTTTAACCATCAAGAGGCAAGTAACTTATGTCTGATATGTTTTCAACCGCCGCTGTTATTTCTGTATTGGCGACTGTCATATCAAAATGTATGTGTAGGCGGTTGAGGCACCGGAACACCTTCACAGCGCACTTCTGGTAAAATGACATTATTTGTTGCTTCGTATGTCATTATCGCGTAGTGCCTTTGGCTTCTACCAAATTTGTAATTTACGCAGAAATAGCATGTATCTGATTTGTGATCTTCAGGTTCAATCCATGTAATAGGCGCAGAAAATGGCAGCGCCTTAGTACCGCCTTTGTACCAGGTCAAAAGACCACTTTCGCAAGTAGTACATACGGTTTTTGGTATCCAAGCTTCAGATAAAAATCGTATTCCAAAGAAAAGAAAAACCAATCTCTTAATTTGCAAACAGAATCCGCCATGCTTATTTAAGCTTTAATTTTTCTTTTTTTATGTTAATTTTAGTAAAAATCACACCCGATATGTACTGCTTAGTAGCTCAATTATGCTTGCATTTTTTCTTTTATTTTTTATTATTAATTTTAATAAATATCACACCCTATTTGTAAGTCACAGCTGACTAGACGCGAGAACTCAGTTTTTGGACCGGCCGAACTTGACGCCGTTTTTACCTGTTTTGTATATGTTGGTGTATAATTTTACTAATTAAGCGTAAAGAGCTTTATTTACAACATTGGTGTCTTTGGTGACCCCCACTGAAATTTTCCGGCAAACATTTTCGTAGAATATTTTAATCCTTAAATGTTCTTTTTTAAAGGATATTTTTTGATTTTCTCGAAAAAAGGGTCAAATTGACCCATAAAGAGACCAGTTAGAGGGTTAAGATCTTCCACAAAAATAATCCTCATACAATTCCACAATACAACTCTGATCATAAGAATTCTCTCAGACATTAACTTACAGCATTTCTTTCCTATAGTATAATGCTCCCTTCGACCAAAAAATTAAAACTTTGACCCACTGTAAAAAAAACTCAAACGTGCTGGCCAATAAGTTTGTTCTACAAAAATGATCTACTCAACATACCCTTTCAGAATTATGGGGTCGCTATTCTGTTCCATTCAAATAGTCTTAATTTGTTGGACAGTGTAGTTTTTACACAATGTTAATATTAATTTGGAACATTCTGAATTAAAGTTGGAAATGGTGTAACACTAAAATACAAAGTGCAAAAATGCACAGATTTTGTCGCCATAACTACTTAAAGCTGAAGAAATAAAATTTTTTACTTGAATAATCAGAAATTTTGAAATAATGCCTTAGATTCAGAAAATATACGTACGATATACTATAACTTTAGAAACAATGAAGAGTGATTTTGTAAGATGCATATCGGTTTTATGTCCAAATCACTACATTTGAAATATGAACATATGAATTCTTTTGGGAGTTCCTAATAATAACACCACAAAATCATAAAAAAATGTTAATATTTGGGAAGCAATAAAAGAAGTTATTAGAATGACTATAATTTTTTTGCTGGGTTACTAATTAATTAGTTAGTAAATCTTAATAAAAAAAGTCATTGCACATATCCATTTAGTAATTGATATGTTGAAATGAAATGCTGAGGAGTAGTTCATTATTATTTATATGGAGTTACAAAGACGTGTGGAAACACAAAAATGGCGTTCAAATTAACAAGCAGATGATCTCACAGAATATAACAAATCAGTCTTATTCATTCCATATTTAGATGAAATAATCGCAAGTATGGCTGTTAATGCGAAAAGTGCTAAACTACTTTTCTCATTACCCCGTCATTGCAATCCCACAACTCCCAAAATCAGGCATATTAAAATGCTGAATGTTGTGAATATTTTACGATCCAAATTGCTTAGTTATCTTGATTGTGCTTAATTTTCTAATGTCAAAATTAAACCTGTCATAGATACTATTTCCGTTTTTTAGTTTAAGTTTTATGGCTTCTTATTAATTCAACATCCATCAGGGTAAGATTGTTCTCCATTTTGTTTCCATAAATAAATTGTCCAATTTTTCCGAACATTGACTAATTTGTTTCTAATTCTTTTTTTTCGATCCATTTCATATTGGGGCTTTTTATTTAAACCTTCTGAGCAATAAAATCACCATTTGATTTTATTGCTACTCAGAGCAGTTTGGTAAATCCAGTTTCCATCAGGTCCAGATTCCATTCCCCTTACATCGCAAGCGTCTTAACATTTGGTCCTTCGAACCGGATAATTTCTGTGGGAACATTACCAACAACATTTCTCTGAGATTGCTACTCACATTTTTTGGAAATAATTGGAGCAACATATTTACACGCATACATTACGTACATCAAAAACAGGTTCGTTTGTTTTCTTTTTGCTTATTTTTTGAGTGTTTGATATAGTGCAATAGGGAAAAAGAATTTATTTGAATTTTGCCTTTACTGCTACCATACACGCAGCCTGCATACAATTATTTAGAGAATTAAATTAAATTTGAAATTGAAAAGTAAATATTGAAATTAAAATAATAAAAAAAAAAAAAGATCCAAGTGACATATTTCAATATAAAATTTAAAACAAATATCCTAAAAATAAATTATAAAAATAAAAAAGAAAAAGGCCGTAAATTGCAATACAAGTCTGCCAAGGAATTGTGGAGTGGAAGGTATCATCATTATTTGTGTCTCAGCATATTCCGAGTAAGTGAGCTTCCGAGTAAGTGAGCCATATATTTTTCTCGGTGAGTCTACAAAATTTGATTTAAATAGAGGCGCATTTTTTAAATTGTACATACATTTGGGAAAAAAAATAATAAAGTTTTTTCGCCATATAGGGTTATTTATAGTGGCATATACCTATATATTTTCGAAGAATATACGTGTATCGAACATGTTTGATTGAATTCCCGCGTTTTTTCTTTTATTCCATGATTCTGCATGTATACATTTTCCCCTTTTTTACAGCTTTTTAAAAGTTTTGGAAACTAGTTTAAATTCTCATCCTTTACCTATTTACATACCAAACATACGCGATCACTTTCCCCTTTATTCAAAACTAATCTACAAAATACTCTTACTTTAGTCAATTTCCCTTAATGAAATTTCTCTTCCCAGATTTACATTCACTCAATCTCTTTTCTATTTCTCCTCCTACGTAATGATCATACATTACAAATGGTCCACTCTTAACAAACATTTTCTCAATTCCAATAATAATAATAATAATTAAGAAAAGAGAGTTTCAATCGTCTCACTTTTTTTGCAGTATTATTCCAATAATACATCAATTGACAACCCAGTCAACAATTTCGCATAAGCTAGAAAAAACTAGTTTATTAGTGAAAAATTTAAAATTGGTTTTGCAAATTATACAAAGGTTTTATACAACTTAGTTTCAATTTTCCATTAAAATAACAAAATGCAATCTACTTCTCAACTCAAAACAAAATTTCAAATATAATTAAATTAAATTCAACTTCTTTTATAAATAAAAAATATAAATATTTATTTCGAGTAAACGCCTAATTGAACACCGGGTTATCATACATTGTCCATAATAAAAGGCAAAAATTATACCGACTGGTGATATTATAGAAAAGTTGTGCACAAAATTATTTTTGGTTTGACACGTAACTGTCTCTTTTTGCATGTTGGGTAACAAGAGCCTACACACAAACGCCTAACGTTACACCTTGTCAACATTCTTCTTGTACAATAAGTTTGTCTGCATAGCCTTTAACATTACAAGAACATAATGCGTTCATCAAAATAAAGCTTTTTGTTATTTTTTTTTTTTTTTTTTTTTTTTTTGCATTATTATTTTTACATTTATTGTTCGCAGAGAAATTGTAATAATTATTTTCTTACATGAGTTAAACGACAACAAAATACGAAATCATTTCCAAAACAAATATTCCAATAAATGAGGGTCATTGAACTTTGATATCCAAGTACCTGGGAAATAAATATTTTACCATTTAGATACATATTCCAATTGTATCTTGTAAATACAATTTTATAAAATTCCAGCGTTCCGTTTCATATTTTCAATTTTTTGTAATCTTTTAAATTCCAACGTAGTAAATACGATAAATTGGATGATTATATTCAATTGTCTATCGAATATTTTTTAAATTCTTGATATAAGTATATTATTTTTTTTTATATCATATTATTTTTTTTGAAAATATAGAACAAATTATTTAAAAATTAACAAAATATTTAAAAATATTTGAATTATCTTTACCTCAATTGCAATTTTTTCAATTAAAAGCAACAATAACCAGTGTCATTGTACGCCCCTAAGCACGAGTGCAGCAACATTTGTGTTTAAATCTAATATTATACAATTTCGCAAAACTTTTGACTGAAACGTCGAATTTCTATAAAAAGATTTTTTAAAAAAAATCTTTTAAATTTAAAGCTCGAAGATTTTGTTAAAGTTTCTAGAAACTAATAGGCACCTTTTGTAGTTTCGTTTTTTTTTTTGAATCGCTAAATTAATTCCTATTCTTGGTTACACCTTTATTGAACTCAAATTAAGAATGTCGCTTGACCATTTTATCCGTCTAGCTGATAGCATAGTGGAATTTGATGCCGATTTAACGGATAATCGGTATCCTGTCTCTTCAACTCACGCAATTGAGTTACATAGATCCGAGATCAGGACCACGTGGTCTCGAATCAAAGCCGCATACGAAAAGGTCCTTTTAGATGTGGAAAACGAAGAAGCGGACAATGAACAAAATAGTGACCCTGTAGACATAGAGTCATTCAAGGTAAAGTTCAAAAGTACGTACATTACTTACTGTAATTGTCTTGCGAAGTTATCCGAACTTTATGACACTAAACTTTCTGAAACACTTCCTAAACCAATTTGTCCAGCGCCACCCCTCACTTCCCCTGCTTCCTTTGGAGGTCCTAGTAGTGGTTCAAATTCATACAGTTTTCACCTTCCACCATGTGAAATAGATGTCTTCTATGGAGATTATATGGGTTGGCCTACATTCCGTGACATGTTCACAGCCATCTATATAAAAAATTCCAAACTAAGTCCGGTAGAGAAACTGTTCCACTTAACTAATAAAACCAAGGGTGAAGCGCGAGAAATAGTCAAAAAGAGTCCACTTACTAATCAGGGTTTTGACTTAGCATGGACAAATCTTTGCACTCGTTTTGAAAATCGGAGGGTCCTGGTCAATGGTCAACTCAAGACTCTCTTTCATCTTCCGAAAATAAATTCCGAATCTGGGCAAGCGATAAAAGAGCTTCAACGGGACATAAACTCCTGTATTTCTACACTTCAGCTATATGATATCGATGTCAATAGTTGGGATCCTATTTTTGTTTTTCTATGCTCAAGTCGTCTTCCTGATAGTACACTCAACCTATGGGAACAAGGTCTTAGTGACAAAACCTCCATTCCAAAATGGGCTGATCTGGATTTATTTTTAACTAATCGGTACAGAACATTAGAATCTGTATTTGAAATTCGTAACCTGACTAGTATCCAGTCAGGTGATTCCAAATCGAAAAATCCTAATAAATCCTGCAACTATTCCAATGCCTCCAAAAAGATCAGCTCTTTTCAAAATAATGTCTTAGGTCCACAATGTTCTCTATGCCCTAAAGAACTCCATACAATTCGACAGTGTCCTGTTTTCTTAAAAATGAACTACACTCAGAGATTCAATGAGATAAAAAAGCAAAACTTATGCTTGAATTGTTTTTCAAAAACTCATTCAGTCAAAAATTGTAACAGCAAACATAGTTGTTATCAATGTCGCAAACGCCACAATACTTTACTCCATAGAGATTCGTATGACTCAAGCTTGAATCCGACTATGCCTAGCACAACCTCCAATTCTCATTTAAATCCAAACTCAGCTCCTTTTTCAAATAATTCGACTTCTAGCTCAATACAGTCCACTTCTAGTTCTGGAGCTGAGATCGTTCAATCCTGTTTCGCTACTAATTCTAAGGGAGTTTTGCTAGGTACAGCAATAGTGCATGTATGTTATTTAAATATGAAATACCAAGCTCGGGCGCTTATAGATTCCGGGTCCGAAGGGACCTTTATTTCCGAACGTTTATTCAATCTCTTAAAACTACCGTTTAAACGAACAAGTGCTCAGGTTTCCGGATTAAATAATACCATTTCTGCCACTGTCCAACGAGAATGCTCTTTTGTACTTGGCTCTCCATTCGACGATAATATTGGAATTTCTGCAAATGCATTAGTTGTTCCAAATTTAGCAGGTAATCTGCCATCCCAATCTATCAAATCAGCAGCATTTAGCAACCTTCCTCAAATTCAGCTAGCTGATCCAAACTTTTATAAAAGTTCAAAGATTGATATTTTGATTGGTGGTGACCTTTTTCCATCCATCATGCGTTCTGGTTTTAAGCATAAAGTTTGTGGTTCCTTAATGGCACAGGAAACCATCTTCGGATGGATTCTTACTGGTCCGGTTTCACTTAATTCTAATACATCCAATTCCAGACTGGCTTCCTATATGTGTGAAATCACTTTGGCTAAAGGGATTTCACGGTTTTGGGAGGTGGAGAATCTTCCACGGAAGAACTTTCAGTCCCCCTCCGACAAATTTTGCGAAGATCTTTACATCAGAACCACAAAGAGAAATGAATATGGTCGATATGTTGTGTCTCTTCCATTTAAAGAAGGTTTTCCTGAAAGGCTAAATGTCGGACAGTCTAGAATCAGCGCTATGGCACAATTTTATAGAAACGAAGCGAGATTGCTTCGAACGCCAAAGTTCAAACAAGAATATGATAAAGTTGTTGAGGAATATATTCAACTAAATCATATGTTTGAAGTAACTGCTCCTGAATGTGTCAAAACGCCAGCGCACTTCTACTTACCTCACCATGCGGTAATAAAGCCTGAGAGTACAACCACAAAAGTGCGAGTGGTTTTCAATGCATCTTCCGCATCTTCCAATTCATTAAGTTTGAATGACATTCTTCACAGAGGTCCAATTCTTCAAACGGACCTAACACTGTTGATCCTAAAATGGCGTTTCTTTCGATATGTGTTCAATGCGGACATCCAGAAGATGTACCGACAAATTTTGGTAAATCCAGAACACAGTCCTTATCAAAGAATTTTATTCAGAAAAGATCCGAACGGTATTGTCCAAGATTATGAGTTAAAAACCGTAACCTTTGGAGTCAATTGCGCTCCGTATTTAGCTATTCGAACTATTCTCCAACTAGCTGACGATGAAGATTCCATTTATCCAATGGCTAGTAATATTCTCCGGAACTACATGTATGTCGATGATGCACTTGCTGGTGCTCATTCGATTTCCGAAGCAATCAAAGCTAAAAATGAGTTAGTTCTTGCTCTCCAGTCAGCAGGTTTTTCATTGAGAAAATGGACAGCAAACTCGAAAGATATCCTGGCAGATTTTCCAGCTGATCACTTACTAAATAAAGACTTTCTCGAATTCGATGACAGCAGTACAGCTAAAACTTTAGGCGTCCGATGGAATGCTCTATCTGATTCATTTTATTTTACTACAAAGCCTTTAGTTGAATCCTCATCATTCACTAAGCGAGAAGTCTTATCACAGATCGCAAAACTATTTGATCCTGCCGGATGGTTATCTCCTTGCATTGTTATTGCCAAAATCCTTATGCAGAAAATATGGATTGAGGGCACAGACTGGGATGAATCCCTTTCCCCAGAGTCCCTTTCTCAATGGAAAATGTTCCAATCCAATTATCCAGCCATTAATCAAATCCAAATTCCTCGATGGATTGATTTTACTCCGAATGCTGAAATCCAGTTCCATGGGTACTGTGATGCATCCGAAAAGGCATACGCAGCAACATTACATATTCGAATAGCTAATGGCAATTCTATTTCCACTCACTTGGTATCCTCTAAAACCAAGGTAGCCCCTGTCAAAACTCTTTCTATTCCCAGATTAGAGCTTTGTGGAGCTGTTCTTTTGGCCGAAATGATAGATAATCTGATTCCAAGATTAGATATAGAAAAGTACACAATTTTTTGTTGGACTGACTCCACAATAGTCCTCTCATGGCTCGCTAAGCCCCCGTGTTTCTGGTCAACCTTTGTCGCAAACAGAGTCTCTAAAATAATTCAGGTTACCGATCCACAACAATGGCACCATGTTTGTTCTGAAGATAATCCTGCAGACTTAGCTAGTCGAGGACTTTGCCCTCAGGAACTTATCGGTAATAACCTCTGGTGGCATGGACCAAAATGGCTCAAAGTCTCTGATAATCCTTGGTTTAGTAATGAATCTAAAATTCCTTCAGAAACCGAACTAGAAAAGAAATCTGTTAAAGTTCAGTTTTCATATTATCAAAAATTTGAAGATATTTTGGAACGGTTTTCTTCATACCAAAGAGCAATGCGAGTCATGGCATATGTGTACCGATTCTATTACCGAACTCATCCAAAATTTCATTCCAATTTTCATAAACCATCGACATTAGTTACAAGCTCAGAACTTGTAGCAGTTCGTGATAAACTCATTTCAATGTGCCAAAAAGCCTGTTATCCAAATGAATATAAAGCCTTATCCTCCAGGCAGCCGATAGCTTCTTCTAGTCCGATCCTAAGTCTAAATCCATTTCTCGATCCTGAAGGGTTAATTCGCTCCTGTGGCAGACTCGAATCCGCTCCTGGACTATCTTACAATGAAAAACGTCCAATAATTATTCCTTACAATTGTCGGTTTTCTCGTCTTTTGGTTAAATTTGTGCACGCTATAACACTTCATGGAGGTAATCAACTCGTCCTCCGATCTATTAGAACACAGTTTTGGATTCCAAAAGTTAAAAATTTAATAAAAACGACAATTGGTAAATGCAAGCCTTGTATTTTGTATAGGAAAAAGTGTCAAAAACAGATAATGGCTGCATTGCCACCGGAAAGAGCTGAAATAACGCGTCCCTTCACCCACACTGGCTTAGACTTTGCAGGCCCTTTCGATATAAAAAGCTATTCAGGTAGAGCTTGTCGCATAACGAAGGGATATGTCTGTGTATTCGTTTGCTTTTCCACAAAAGCAATACATCTTGAAGCTACGACTGATCTGTCCACCTCTACATTCTTAGCTGCTTTCAATCGTTTTGTTTCTCGTCGAGGGTGTCCCTTACACTTACATTCAGATAATGGTACCACTTTTGTCGGTGCATCCAAGGTCCTCGCTAAAGAATTTATCCAAACGTCCCATCAAGCCATCACTGCAAACTACGGGCACCAAAATATCACTTGGCATTTCATCCCTCCTGGCGCTCCACATATGGGTGGCCTGTGGGAGGCCGGTGTAAAAAGCTTTAAGCTACATTTTCGCAAGATTTCAGGTGGATTTAAATATACTTTCGAAGAGTTTTCAACCTTACTATCCAAGATTGAAGCATGTTTAAATTCGCGCCCTCTATCTCCTATGTCACAAGATCCTACAGATTTATCTGCCTTAACGCCAGGTCACTTCCTCATCGGCTCTCCAATTTTATCCCCCATAGATCCGACCGTCAGTGACACGCCAGCATCCATAATCAACCGTTGGCAACGGTTAAAACTTGTCCATCAACAATTTTGTACTCGTTGGAAAAACGAGTACCTAAAAGAATTACAGAAACGCGTCAAGTGGCAACAACCGGAAGATAACCTAAAGGAAAATACTCTAGTGGCGATAAAGGATGAAAACCTCCCTCCCAATTCATGGCGTCTTGGTAGAATCGAAAAAATATACTTCGGATCCGATAATCGTGTTCGTGTTGCCGACGTATTTACACAAAAGGGAAAGATAACAAGGCCCATTACAAAGTTGGTAGTCATATGGACTGACTAATACCGAGTGTCTTTGTTCACGATCGTCAAGTTTTTCTCATACGTTTTCTATCATTTTTGCAGCTCAATATGCCTAAAAACTCGATTCGTAAAACCCATAACAATCAGCAACGTCGCCGAACTAATCCTTATTCAAAGCTTCCCTCAGGATATAATTCATACTTGTGCAGAATCTGTAAGCGACCACATCCTCTAAAAACTTGTACACAATTTCTAGCCATGAATATCAACGATCGTATCCGAGCTGTCCGAACACACAAATATTGCTCAAATTGCCTTGCTCATGATCACTCACAAGGAACCTGCTTCACTAAACATGGCTGCAAGCACTGCAAGAAATTTCATCATACTCTTCTCCACATTGATCCACGACTTGTTAAAGAATTCATGCCTTCACCTTCACGATCGCGTTCAACATCACCAGGTAGTTCTGGAACCTCACCGCATCCCACTCCATCTACGTCAAAGTCACCATCACTCACTGCTATCTTACGTCAAAATAGCTTAATCCTTCTTCCGACGGTACTAGTCAAACTCGACACCAAAACCGCACACGCACGTTGTCTCCTTGATTCAGGCTCTCCGATTAGCCGAATTTCTAAGAAGTTCGTCGAAAAACATGATCTCACGACATTAACACTCCAAGATGAGACCATTTGTCCCCTGACTTTGAAATCGAGGTTCGATTCTGCTTCAAAAATCGACGGAACCTTTCGTGTTGATAATCGTCTCACCATTCAAACTCCGGCTCAATCGTTGCCCGAAACTTTCAAAAAAAACTTTCGCGACCTCTTTCTCGCTGACCCAAAGTTTTATGAGACTGCAGGAATTGACGTGATCATAGGTGTTGATCTCTATCCTAGGGTGATTTGCGAAGGGGTCATTACAAAAAGTGGGGTTCCTACAGCACAGAGTACAATGTTTGGCTGGGCCATTTATGGCTCGTGCTCCGTTTAAATATTATTTTCCTAGTTTTCAGAATGCACTATCAAACATTTATATAAGCAAAAAACAAACGTTCTTGTAACTATTTATCATTTCCTTAAAATCTTATTAGTGAATACATATATACAATAAGTTTTCCATAGCCATTTTTATTGAAAAAAAAAGAAAAAGATTTTTTTTGATTTATATTTAATTATATAGAATTTATCACATGAATTACTAATTAGATTAAGTCCTTTATACAATTGTTAATCCATTCCTTTTTTAAACAACAAGAAAAATTATCTATGACAGCTTTATCCGACTTCTATTTCTTTTTGCACATATACTGCAAGGCGGGCGGTAATGTTAATGCGAAAAGTGCTAAACTACTTTTCTCATTACCCCGTCATTGCAATCCCACAACTCCCAAAATCAGGCATATTAAAATGCTGAATGTTGTGAATATTTTACGATCCAAATTGCTTAGTTATCTTGATTGTGCTTAATTTTCTAATGTCAAAATTAAACCTGTCATAGATACTATTTCCGTTTTTTAGTTTAAGTTTTATGGCTTCTTATTAATTCAACATCCATCAGGGTAAGATTGTTCTCCATTTTGTTTCCATAAATAAATTGTCCAATTTTTCCGAACATTGACTAATTTGTTTCTAATTCTTTTTTTTCGATCCATTTCATATTGGGGCTTTTTATTTAAACCTTCTGAGCAATAAAATCACCATTTGATTTTATTGCTACTCAGAGCAGTTTGGTAAATCCAGTTTCCATCAGGTCCAGATTCCATTCCCCTTACATCGCAAGCGTCTTAACAATGGCAAATAGATTTTCCGGTCATGAAAATGTAAAGAATTTATACAATATTGTAACAAGCCGAGTCGTTGACGTTTCGTCAAATGAATTTAGCCTCAAAGAATTTTATCAAAATGATCCACTCGTAACAGCGAAGAGAAGCCTAACAATGGTCTTATTTTTGCATTGGCTCTAATGACTGTATATCTTGAAGAAGTTGACCCAGACAAAATTGTTGACCGTTTATTGTCGAAAAATCATGGTTTTAATTTTTATTTTCAATATTAAATGTAGATGAATGTGATAAATAAGTTCTAAATAAATTTTTTATGTGGGCTTAATAGCTGTAAATTTTGTTTTAAATGCTTCAAATAGGTCGAACAATTTGGGTTTTAAAATTACCTGCTTTTTAAAAAAATTATAGAAAAAATATATTGATATTAAATCTTGTTTGGCAGTCTAGTACGACTTTTTTTAAGTTTAGCTTTTTGGTGTTCGCAATTTTTTGCAAATACCCAGCAAAAACACAGCTTACAAAATAATGAGTCTAGTAATTTAAACTCCAAGGTTTTCACGTATTACCCTTTATATTATAATTCAAGCTTTTTTTATATGGGATGTCCCAAAAAGTAAGGTGTTCTGCTTACGTGCAAGCTTACGAAAAAATAAAGAATAATGGGTTACGCGTATGCATATTAATAATTGGTTACCAATTTTTTATTTTTCTGTAAGAAATAGAGTAAAACATTATTTTTAAACTCCTAGTAACCAATTCTAAATTAACTTTGAGTATGCGATAAGGTAATGCGATGCAGTGTTGTGAATCCTTATTTCTAAACCGATTTTCTTCTAAAAGGAAGTATATAGATTAACCCTTTGACGGCCAATGGTTAATAAATGTCCCATTTTTAGTTTTTGTCGTATTTGGCCCATTTTTAACTGATTTCCTTAAATGTGGCTTGTATCGACAGATGATAGTTGTTGTTTTCACATAATACTAACTATTTGGATCAATATGGTTCCGGAGCCAATAGGATCACCACAAATTCATAAAAAAATATATATTTTTGCATAATTTTTGGAACACATTTTCTCGAATCCTATTGGACAACACAGGTGATCAATATTTTGGTAGGACATGGTCCATTCCTTTAGTTTTTGATTATTTATTTATTTATTTATTTATTTGTTTATTTATTTATTTATTTATTTATTTATTTATTTTTTTTATTAATCATATAATTATAAATTATATGTTATTACCCTAACCGAGCACTAGCAACAAAGGCCTTCGGCTCGTTGTAGCGAAAACAGACCAGAGCCTCTGGTGGGAATTGAACCCACGACCCCCGCACTGATAAGCTAGCACGCTACCAACTAGCCTACCGGGCGCTCCTTTAGTTTTTAGAAACATCGAGATATTTGGAATTGGTTTTCTTTATTTATTACAGGATACTGATACAATTTGGGATATACATATGCGTTCCATGGGTCGTCAAATGACAAAAAGAGGAAGTTTTTGCTCAGTTTTAAACATTTTTTATTCGCATTGAAATTCAAGTATTTTTTATTTGATTTGATTTTTATAGATTTCTTCTCCTGATTCCAAATTTGGTTTCTAAAATTTTCAATCTCTTTACAATTTTCAAAAATTCTATAAAGGGGATATTTCGGAAATACAGTTATAACTCGATTTTTACCCTAAGATGTTTTAAATTTTTTGTTATATTCGTGATCATTCAGATCAAAATATAAGATGTGTCATAACACGAATAAGTTAAAATAAATTAATTCGATACTACTCTAAACTAATTTGCAGGCTTTTTCCTGTTCACTTACAAGATAATTTGTTTTATTAAAAACTTTTAATTCATAAATTAATAAAATACCCATTAATAAATAAAGTTATTTAAACAATTAACAATGACTCATTATTATTTATATTAAAATAATAGAAAAGGTAAGCCATTACAGGTAACTTATTATTTAATTTAAAATAATAAAATAAGTAATATATAGGTAATACATCATTTTTATTTTGAAAATAATACTGAATGTAAGTAGTACTCATTTCAAAAAAATGTATGGAGTAATAAAATGTTATTACCATGTTTTTGCTGGGTAGCTCCGGATTGATCAAGTATTTGCTTAAAAGGACTAGATATAGTGTCGAACAATGCAAACGGGAATGCAAGAAATGTAATGTTTTTTATGATTTTTCTTTCGAACATATCTCACGCCATGAACAGCAAGAATATTTTTTTATATGTTTGAATCCGAGCCTGGTTAAATTTTTGGATTCAGCGGGTTCTAGTTCAATGTTTTTATGAACAGCGAACTCGTTTGGGTTTGGGTTCAGTCCCTGTGGAAAACAAACAAAAAACAATAATAAAATATGTGAGTTCGTGTAACATTCAATTGTAAGAAATGAAAAAACATTAAATTGCTTTACATTTAATTGTAGATATTGGAGAAAAACAATAAATGGTTTTGCATTTAATTGCAAATAAGACTAGACACCAAACATTATATTGAAGAAAGCGTTGCAAAGACGACAAGTTAAAGACATTAAATTCTAAAGATTAAAGAAAATTGGCAATAAGTTGAGTTACATTTAATTGTAAATTGCTCCAACTGACCTGAAAAAATGCCTCCTTGAAAAAAAGTACACGCTTGCGGAAGCCATTGAAATGTGCCACGCTTATGATCAAATAAACAATCAGACAAACAGAGACAATAAAATTACCGAATTCATCTCTGTATATTTACAGAGTTGAAAGTAAGAATCAAAATATAAAATGTAGTAGATGTGGCCAACGAGGACATACTGGCAAAAGAGTAAGTTGCCCAGCTAAAAGTTCAAAATGCAATAAATGTGGGTTTATTGGCCAGTTTGCTCGCAAGTGAAAAACGAAGGGTATTAAAAGCAAACATTCTGGGCCCGAAAACGCAGATGCGAAAAGGCAAAAAGGGGTCTATTCGAAAGTTCAATTTGATTCGGATGATAATGCGGCGGATATTGGTTTCATGGAAAGTAAATGGAATGAACACAATTGTTTTCAAATAACAGACAAGTTAAGCGAACACATCAACGAAATGATAGAGAGATACATAGGAGGAAAATTTCGATGTTGATTAATTCTAGATTGCGATATAACTTGCTGAATGAGAGAGATTGGTAGTAACTCAGATTCGAGCTGAATCTGAGAATCAATTTCGCACGTAAGCTGGAAACGATCTATTCAGGATAAGAGCTGTTTTTGAGGCTGTAATAGGCCTTAACCGCCTTAGAGGAAATGGGCGAAAGGAAACTGAGCGAGGCAGTAGATCAAGATATCGTGGAGCCAGTGGTAGGAACTAGCGCTTTGATATCTCCAGTGGTAGTTGTATTTAAAGGGAACGGGGATATCTATGCATCGATATGAGACGGGACAATTCGGCAATATTGAGAGAATACTATCTACTTCCGACATTCGACTCATTTATGACCAAACTTCAGGGAACCAAATATTTTTCGATAGCATTTTGGCCCCGTGTAGCTGTGTTGTGAACTATATGGATGACGACATTGTGTTCTGAGGCACAGAAACCGAATACGATGAAAACCTGGTGCTGGCTGGTTTTAAAGAAGCGAATGTTTTTTTCTAAATTAAGAAAAATGTATTCGGAAAACAAGAAAACTGCGCTTCTTGGTTCATATCCTGTCTGACGAGGGACTAAATTCTGGTACAGAAAAAATCAACACTAGCATGAAATTTCGACCTCCAACTAACAAAGAAGAGTTGAGAAGCTTCTTGGGCTTAGTTACATATCAGATCAGGCTGATTTGGAAAAGCCCCTCAGAAATTTAACCAAAAGGAATGCAAAGTTTATCTGGGGTTCATGCCAAGACCATGCCTTTCAAAGATTCAAGAAGCAACTAACCGAGATCCCAAACTTCTCCTATTTTAATCCGAAGAATCGAAACCGGTTAATAGCTGACGCAAGTCTTGTAGCATCAGGAGCTGTTCTGCTGCAATTTCACAACAATGTACCTCATGTGATATGATTTGCCATTAAAAAACTGTCTGGGACCGAACGAAGATATTCGCAAAATAAAAGCCCTGCTGAATTGTTCAAATTTAAGATCATTTACCAGGCTGGTAAAAATAACATTGCCGATTCTTTGTCTAAACTGTGCAAAATTGAAAATTGTATGTTCGATAATTGAAGGAGTTGTACCGTGGGTACTCTCGATTCTCGAAAGGCCATCTAGGCGAGACGGTGAAGAAGTGACGCGTACGTTCAAAGGAATGGTGGCCATTGATTGATTCAGACGTCGGAAAATATGTTAATAACTGTCGTAATTGTTTATTGGTGTCACAACCACAAAATCCGGCATCGATGAGCCGACGCTTTTTTCCAGTGGGACCATGGATATGCCTGGCAATGGATTTGCTAGGGCCGTTACCCAACCATGATTTTATATTTGTGGTCATAGACTATTGTTCAAGATATCAATAGGTGAAAAACAAAAACATTGAAATTATGACATCCCCGCCATACTCGCTGCAGGCGAGGTGGAAAACATGAATAGTTTGATTGTTAAGCGTTTACGGATAGCACAAGCAAAAGCGCGAACTATAAGTAGGAAATTAAAAAATTCACTGCCCATGGAACAACTGGGAAAGCCCCAAAGGAACTGTTATTTAATTGCGTAATTCGAAACAAAATACCATATATCCTTGCTGTCAGCGATAATGATTTAGATGCAGAAGCTAGAGACATGGATACTATTAATAAAGAAAAGACAGAACGCGGACAAAGATCGCAGAGCAAAAGACAACGATATTAAGGTTGGAGATCGTGTATTACTGCAGAATCTAGTAATAGTAGTCTGAAGAATTTGAAGTGGTTGAGCAAATGATAAAGTCCGCGGGAATTATAAAGTCTATAGGCCATTTAAGAAAATTGCTAACAACGTCCAAACCTAACATTGATGATTCTGAAGGATGCGATTCTTTGATAGAGCCGGTGGATACACATATTCGACAGGAAGACCCTAAACCAAGATTGACGCTTAAGCTAAAAATTGTTGGAGGGATGTGGAGATCTGGCAACGCTGTGAATGAAAATGCAGAGTAATTGGGTAACACAGAAGAGCTAATCAGCTGAAAATTATAGAAAACTAAAATCAGATCTTCTAAAGTATTTTTGTATACTATCGGAATATAATTAAATAAATATATTAATGAAAACATTGGATTTGTTGAGATATTACAAGGTACACTTTAGAATTTTGGCCAGAAATATGGTAATAATAGGGGACTCAGGGTACTCCCGGCATCTAGCCCTGACAATCCCGGGCTTTAGCCCAGGTAACTTATTTGTACGCTGTGGAAAACCGAGTTCAAGTAGATACAAATATTATCCAGGGTTGTATTTTTTTGTGTCTATGAAGCGTTATATTTTTAATGTAATTTTCTTTGTCTGGTTGTTGTCCTCACTATAAATGTGCTTATCAGCATAGTTTTGGTAGAAAAATAA
The DNA here is from genome assembly GCA_949748255.1 of Eustalomyia histrio. Lineage (NCBI taxonomy): Eukaryota > Metazoa > Arthropoda > Insecta > Diptera > Anthomyiidae > Eustalomyia > Eustalomyia histrio. The sequence continues at coordinate 167,447,146 of OX456523.1, read as the reverse complement.
ATCGGAAAACATTAGTTAAAAATTAGTTTATTTATAAGGAGTAGCTATAGAAAATTTTAACGGTGTTTACTATTTGCAATAAGAAAAGAAAAAGATTTATTTAAAGTAAACAAATCACCGATTTTAAAACGTAATATCGTAACAATATATTATTATATATGAATTCATATGTCGGTATGCATCAGAGAACCGCAACTGCTGATGGCAAAACGTTCATACGCAATCAACATAAGAATAAATATGTGTTTGCGTTCAAACGCTAAATTTACTCCAACACACATATTTGTTGATGATTTTAATCAATCAAACGACGTGCAAATCGTTGTGAGACTGATTTATAATCATCGGTCGTTTTCATACCATTGATTTTATTCTGTTCGTTAATTATTTTGATGTAGAATAAATCAGAAAATACAACAAACAACGCGTATGTGTGATGTTTTGTAGAAACACATTTCATAAATGGTATAAAGTACATTAGGGTGGGTCTAAAATCCGTTTTTTTTAGAAATTTGATTAGTAATACCAAAAATATTGTTCTCTGTGAAATTTTTTTTCCAAAAAAATATTTTAATTTCACAAAGAAAAATATTTTTAGTATTGCATTACCAATAAAAATTCTAAAAAATCGGATTTAAGTCCCACCCTAATGTACACTATGACATTTATGAAATGTGTTTCTATTTTGTTTTAATTATGAATACACACATACGCGTTTTTGTTGTTTTTTCTGACTTATTCAACGCTGACTTTTTGTTGAGTGATTACATTTGCATAACACATAATCGACAAATGATTCAAACTGGTCCGAATTACGCGTTCAGTAGCATGATGCTGATTTTTTTCTACAGTGAATTTTATTGAGTTATTAAATGTGAACAAGAATTTTTGTGTATGATTAAATCATGAAAAAAGTTGATTTGCATTCTCTGATATGTACATAATTGATATAAAAATAAAAATATGTGTACGTTACTTTTGAACAGTACATTGTGTGTATCGTGTGTTTACTTTCTGAACTCTGCTTTATACACAATTTTTTAAAATTGTAAAGAAATAGAAAATTTTGGAATTTGGAATCAGGGAAAAAATCTATAAAAATCAAATAAAAATTACTTGAATTTCCATGCGCACAAAAAATGTTTAAAACTGAGCAATAACTTTCTCTTTTTGACATTTGCAACCCATGGGATAAATTCCAAATATCTCGATATTTCTTAAAATTAAAGGAATGGACTATGCCCTGAAAAAATTTGATCCCCTGCTTTGTCCAATAGGATTATTATGTAAAAATTATTATGTAAAAATATATGTTTATTTATGAATTTGTGGCAATCCTATTGGCTCTGAGACCATATTGATCAAAATGGTTAGTATTATGTGAAAGCAACAACTATCCTCTGTCGACTCAAGCCACATTTAAGAAGATTGGTAAAAACAAGTGGGCCAAATATGACAAACATTTAATATGGGACAATTATCAACCATTGGCCGTCAAAGGATTAATTTATATATTTCCTTTTGGAAAAAAGCGGATTAGAAATTAGGATTCACAACACTTCACCGCATTACCTTGTCGCTTACTCAAAGTTAAATCATAATTGGTTACCAGGAGTAAAAATGTGTTACTAAATTTCTTACGAAAATAAATAATAATTGCTTATTAGAGACCAATTATTAATATGCGTACGCGTAACCTATTATTCTTTATTTTTCACTTGGCAAACTAAAAACAGTAACGTTTGGAACAATCAAAAAACGACCTGGAATTGGAAGAATTGACGGACATTGCTGATGCTCCCATAATTATATTTTGTTTATTTTAACACACGTGTGCTTTTTGAATTCAAACTTTCTAGTGTACAAATCAATCAAAACAAAATTTAAACAATGCTTTTATCAATTCCAATTATACTAGAGCCCTCATTACATCCCAGCAAAATAAGAGCTGAGGAAGAAGTAGTTTAACACTACATCTACTGAACACGAAGTTGTGAAAATTTCGGTGAATCATTAATGATTTTAACATTGGCGTGTCATTGGGAGGAAGTAGTTTGGTTCGGTGCTATGAAAAATCGATGAGCAGATGGACTTTTTCATTAGTTTACGGAAATTGTTAAATATAGGGACTACAAAATAAATATAGGGAGTGGCTTTTTTTTAAGTTAAAAATGTTATTTTGAACACGCCAAGAATTATTATTCCGACCAGGACAAAGTGAATGTCACTGGCATGCAAAATATGTTTTCAATAAGGCATTTAATGACTTAATGAATTAACCATTTATGGACTAACTAAATAATTGTTTTTTTTACTAGTAGGGGTAAATATCAACATTTTGGAAGTTGTTTAAAATGACTTCTTACAAATCGAAAAATTTGCACTATTAACTTCTTTGGATGTTCTGAAAAAGAGATTCGTAAAGAATAACATCCATTTTATTTTGCTGGGATGGTCTACCCGGTCTTTCGGTCTTGACCGTTATATTTCTTACTTACTTTATTAATACGTACCAACAATAAAACGAATATTCATACTTTTTAAAAATATTGAACATTGATAACACTAAAAATAAATTAGGTATCATTAAATTATATTTATACCCAGCAAAATAAGAGCTGAAGAAGAAGTAGTTAAACACTACATCTACTGAACCCGAAGTTGTGAAAATTTCGGTGAATCATTAATGATTTTAACATTGTTGTGTCATTGGGAAGAAGTACTTTGTTTCGGTGCTATGCAAAATCGATGATCAGATGTATTTTTTCATTAGTTTACGGAAGTTGTTTAATAAAAATTGGGAGTGGCTTTATTTTAAAGTTAAAAATGTGATTCCGACCAGGACAAAGTAGATATTACTATAATTAAAAATTGTTATAAATAAATATTAAAATTATAAAATGTCTATGTTTTTCAATGCAATCGTTACAAAAATTTTTTTTCTTATGACTTTATAAATAGGGGTTAATATCAACATTTTGGAAGTTGTTTAAAATGACTTCTTACAAATCAAAAAATTTGCACTATTAACTTCTTTGGATGTTCTGAAAAAGGGATTCGTAAAGAATAACATCCATTTTATTTTGCTGGGTAATAAAACATACTTTTTCCCTTATCCATATAAAATGATTAGTATAACCATCAGGATATAATGTTTTTTTCTATAGCAAATTTTCCAAAGATTTCATATATGCTTTCCCAGCAAAAAATGTTCAAAATTTGGAAGCAGTAAAAGCTGGTGGAAGCAGTGTACTGCTTCAAAAAATGCAGTAATGCTGCAAATAATGAAATACAGGAAGGCAACGATTTTACAATAGTTTAAACACACTGGTATGCTTACTGATTAGCAATAAAAGAAGCTAAATCTCAATTCAGTGTAATAAATTAAAATTTTTTGCATCCTCGAAGCACTAAAGTAAAGTAGAATGTTACTAAGTTATTTAACTATCGTGTATTAATAGAAAACGATAGTTACGCAAATCAGTTGATATGATTGTTATTGTAAAAAAGATTGCAAATAAACGTATAAATGAAAAATTAACTCATTGAGGCTAGCAATTGTTGAGTTATATGATTTGAATACAACTTGAATGTTTTTAAATACTTTGTTAGAATTTGATCAACTTACCTGTTTATAGAATATTTGTTTTTGTCAAAATAAAAATATTGTTTTAATTCAAATTTTACTTTTTATCGAAACTCTGTGAAATAAAGACATATTATTTTGTATAAAAATAACCGAATCGTATCTTTAATAGCAATTATGTTTGAAGATTTAGAATTGGATGCTCGTTCAGAATTAATTATCGCTTTAGAATCGAGCATGGTAAGAATGGTCAAGAATTTCAAAACTGCTAGTGAAATTTAGAATTATTTACAAGAAACATATGCTCGAAACTCTACCAGACGAAAAGCTGAAAGTTTCCGTAATTTATTGAGTTTAAAATGAGTTCAGATCAAAATATGACAGATTATTTAATTGAATACGACGTTTGTGTTTCATGTTTATCCGAAATGGATGTTACCCTCGATGAAAGTTTGTTAGTGGTTATTCTCCTTGATGGTTTGACCGAAAATTACAAAGAGGTGCGTGCTACATTTGATACTGCCAATGAATTTCCCTCCTTAAATGTGATGAGATCAAGACTATTGGAAATTGGAAATAAAGCTAAACATAAAGATGACAGTGAAAATGTTTTGAAGGTAAAGAAGTGGAATCTAAGACCATACAAAGGTAAAGCAAAAAAAAGTACCAGGTATGTCCGATAATCAATTTCCCTACAAATGTTATAAATGTGGCCGAAAAGGACACAAAGCTAAGAGCTACACAAACAGAACAGAATCACGTTGTAGAAGAAATAAAAGATTTAATTAAAAATGCACAAGGATGCAGAGAAGATAATGCAAATGCTGTAAAAGATAACAAGTTTGACATTTGGTGTACCTCCCATATGTGTTATGAGGACAGTATTTTTGTAAAAATTAACCAAAATTATAGTTGAAGGGTTAAGTTAACGAATGATAAGGAGCTTGAAGTGAAGGGAATCGGAACAGTTGAGTTAAATATTTTATTACATGGTCAGAGGAAACATTTTTCGTTGCATAATGCATTGTATATTCCCGAACTTCGTAGTAATTTGATTTCAACAACAAGGTTACTGATGATGGTTTTCGAGTTATAATGGAAGTTCATAGAGCTTTGATTGCAAAAGCAAGCAATGTTTTTGTTGAAGCTAGATAGGACAATGGTCTGTATTTAGTAAAATCTAAGAAAATTCGTAGTCAAATTTGCAGAAAGAGTACAGATTCTAATTCTGATTTAGAATTGTGAATTAAGTGTTTTTAAAATCAAAGCATATGGTCCATGGATTGCCAAAATTAAATTATATGAAGTAAAATTGTACAGTGTGCATAAGAGCAAAACAGACAAAAGAACCATTTCCTAAAAAGAATCAGAAGTCAACCACAGGATTATTGGAACTCGTTCATATGGATCTGTGCGGTCCGATGAGAGTTGAATCGGTTAGAAAAAAGTTATACTTTGCTACTTTTATAGATGAATACTCAAGAAAAGTGTGGGTGTACTTCGTACGAAACAAAAGTGAATATTTAGATGTGTTAAAGGAGTTAAAAAATAGTGTCGAATTAAATATTGGCAGGAAAATCAAATGCATACGTAGTGATAACGCACCGGAATTAGTTGGAAAATAATTTTAAAAATATCTCAGTAACTGCGGAATAAAACATCAGTTAACAGTAGCATATACTCCTCAGCAAAACGGAGTAGCTGAGAGGATGAATAGGACCCTCGAAGAAATGGTTAGGTGTTTCCTGGTTGAAGCAAATTTTCCAGAATTTTTGTGAGCCGAGCTGACTCGTACTGCAGCATATATTAGAAATCGTTGCCCAACAAATTTAAACAACGAAAAAACACCGGAAAAATTATGGACGGAAAAGACAACAGAAAAAAGTAAAGAATATTTTAATAGTGCAGATCAGGTTGAAATAGAAGATTCAGAAAATGAAGATTATGAACAAGAAACAGACGAAAAAGTATATAAAAAGAAACAACCAGAGGAAATACCAGAAGTTAGTTCACTTAAACAACGCTTACGATCGCGGACGAAAGGTAACAATTGAGAAGAGAAAGGCAAGGTTGGTTGCAAAAGGATACTCGCAAGAGTACGGTGAGGATTATATGGATACCTTTGCACCTGTTGTTAGACAAAGTTCGATACGACATGTTTACTCACTGGCAGTAGAATATGATTTACAATTACGTCAACTAGATGTTTCAACAGCATTCTTAAACGGGAACTTAGAAGAAGAAATATACATGCGTCAGCCTGAAGGATTTATGAAATCTGAAAGTAAAGCATGTAAGCTAAAAAAGGCGGTTAAAGCAAGCAGCCAGACAGTGGTTTGATCAAATTGAAAAGGATGTTGAAAATTTAATAAAAGAACTTAAAAAAAATTTCGAAGTTAAAGATTAAGGACAGCCTAAGCATTATTATGGATTAGAAATTAAAGTAGAAAACGGAAAGATTTCACTGTCAAGAGAATTCGAAACCAACAAAATTACCAATGCAACATAAGTTATGTTTGGAAAAGTAGCCTAAAATTTCAGGGGAAGCAGAAAGTGTAGATAAAACAAAATATCAGAAAATTATTGGTTCGCTTTTACATCTATCTGCTTTTAGTCGTCCTGATATAGCATGCAGTGTTAATATTTTATCCCAGTTTTGCCAAGATTCCCGTAAACACCATTGGACAGCAGCGTTGCAGATTGTTAAATATTTAAATTCTACAAAGAATTTTAAGTTTAATTATCGTACAACTATCGTACTATTAGTTGGTTACGTTGACGCTAATTGTTGACGCTCGTTGGGACATTAACGATAGAAAATCACAAACAGGTTTTTGTTTTTTACTCGCAGGTGGCGCAATTTCATGGGAGTCGAGGAAGCAACGTGTTGTGGCAACATCTAGCGCGGAGTCTGAGTATATTGCTCTCGCAGAGGCAGCTAAAGAAGCGTACTATTTAAAATATATGTTGGCTGAATTAGGGTACGCATCTGATTATCCTACTAACATATACAGTGATTCGCAAAGTGAACAACAAATGGCTAAATTTGGAGGCCATCATTCACGGACGAAACATATATGTACACTACAAGTATCATTTTATTCGCCAAGCTGTTGAAGAGAATATGGTGAATGTCGAATACATATCTATAAGTGAAATGCCAGCAGATGTTTTGACAAAACCACTGGCAAGACTTAAACATTATTTTTTTATTTCTTCAATGGGTGTTCGAGAAACAATTTATTTTAATACAACTTAAATGTTTTAAATACTTTGTTAGAATTTGATCAATTTACCTGTTTATAGAATATTTGTATTTGTCAAAATGAAAATATTGTTTTAATTTAAATTTTACTTTTTATCGAAACTCTGTGAAATAAAGATATATTATTTTGTATAAAAATAACCGAATCGTATCTTTAATAGCAATTATCTCAAATAACCAAAGCTTAGTGCCTAACTATACCCAACAAAACTAAATGGAAGTTATTCTTAAGGAATCCATTTGTTATTGATTCCAAAGTATCGTTTAGTTCTGATTTTCCTCTTCTAAGGTAGTTATTTTTCACAACTTCCAAAAATGTGATTTTTAATGAAATTTAACACTTTCCAATGTATAACGGGTAACTTATTTAAAAAAAAAAAACAACCAAAGTTAAACATTAATCATCGATATTTCTATAAAAATTTTGCACTTATAACTATGGTTTAAGTTAAGGCGATTTGTTTTTATCTTTAACGTACAATTTACCAGGATTCAAATTCTTAAAATCGTAGTTAGTATTGCTAAAAAAGAAAAAAATTGTTGTAGTAAAAATTGCAAGAATTTCGAAAGTAATTTAATAAATAAGGCCCGATCACTGAATGTTCCGTTATAATTTAACCAACAATCGAACTCAAACATGAGAAGATTTTTTACTAAAATATAAGAAGGGCTTTAGATGCAATGAAAAAGGATCATAAAAGAAAACTTCTACCCTATGACACTCCTATGTGAAAATCATTGGTTCGATCTAAATTTTCACAACACCGGAATTAATGTAAAATCTGTATAGACAAATCTGCCCTCACAATATATTTTCCATTATCGACTGTAGTTTATTATTTCAGTAAAAAGTAAAATTTTATGTTTTCTGTTTCTAAAAATATAAATTAAAATTATTCCTTTTTGTTATTTATAAAATAAGTTTGTTTAAATAATTAATAATTTTAATAAAAATTACAAGAAATTATTCAAATATGCATACACACATAGAAAATAAAAATGTATATATCTGTGTGTGTTGTGTTTTGTTATTTCATACAAATAAAAAAAACTCAATTTGAAAAACAAACCACAAAAATCTTTTTATTTTGTAACGTTTTGTCAGTAAAAACTTTATGGTTGTTTTAAACGACTCTATTGTTTTTACTACTTTTGTCGATTATTAAACAATGATTGAAAATAAACAACAAAATGGGCTGAATATGATGAAAAGTCAGTAGTCCTCATTTTCACTGTATTTTCGATTAATTTAATATGTATTTTAGTTTGTTTTTAAAGAAATTATATTGTGAGTGCGACGCTAACATTTTAATCATGTTACCCGATCTGAATGTATTGTATACTAGAGTTTGCATTTCGGTTTTAACAGTCATAGTAACTGCGGTTATAAATTCTTTAAAACCAGGTTTTCTAAAGAATTCAATATAAAAATTGTGTAAAACCATTTAAAACATTTTCAATTTTTATGTAAAATTACATTTTTAAAGTTTTTATGCTGAGTTTCAGAAAAAATTAACAATTAGTCAACCCAAAAAGACTGTAATTTGATTTGCATTTTTTTTAATTTTCTTTTGTTCAATAGTCAACTCGAGTTTCAACCTCTCAGTATGGTTTTATTCTTTCCAAATGATAATAAGCGATGTTTCCTAACATTGACACAGTTTTAGTTGAAATTTATATTCTTTCAAAACAAGTTATAAATTTAACTACAGGGTTTTTGTCAAAAATTGCGACATAGGAGCAAACAAATTGGTTAACATTTACTAATTCGATCAGACTGATATTTGTCTTAAATTTCAACTGATATTTGACTGATATTTGTCTTAAATTTGTTAAGAAATATTTTATAGTGAGTGCGATTAAGCATTAATCGCTATTAACCAAATTCATTATAACCGAAAACGCGGTTAAGAAATATTGCGGTTAAATGCAAGCTCTATTATAGACGTAATTGTGCGTCTAACTAATCCAGGCTTAACTTTATGAAATATAAAACGTAGCTAAAAAGCCTGTGGCGTGGTTCCGGTTTGTGGTTCGATCAATTAATAATTTTTTTATTCATATTTATTTTTAAAGTGTTACTGATCTTATTTTTGATTTTTATTTAAATGGAATTATTAAAACAACAAAAAAATTGTATATTATTCTACATATATTTTTTTTGATTAATCGATGAATTTTAACATTTTATATGATTAACTGGTTAATAAATTTAATTCCTTAAGATTTTTAGGGGAATTCATTCAATAAATATAAATTCAGTTAAAAAAAATTAATTAGTGAATAATTTTTTTGAAGTTCTAAATTTTCATGTATATATTCGTTGTTCAGAATACCCCCATTTTGTTTTTAATTTGGAACCTGTAGGTGTCGTTATGAAAGAAAAAAACAGCTTAACAATATAAATTTTTTAGCAGTTTCACTTACAGATACCCGGTGATGATAATTTATATAATGATTTATCAATAATTGATGTGTTGCTATCAATCGATGCTGTATCCGAATTATATTTATTCAATTTATTTGTTCCACTCAATATATTATCTATACTAAATGGACAATATCTGTCAGATTTTGACGATATTTTTGAGGACGATATATTAATATTTGATTCAGAATTTTTATCATCATTGTTACATTGAACTTCACTAATGCCGTCACTGCAATTCAAATCAGAATCACTAAAACTTTCAATTTCATCATCCGACGTTAGCACATCCGATTCGTCTCCGTGTAAGTTATTACGATACATTATCTTATAAAAACACTAAAATTATGATTTTACTGTTTAATCGTTACTTAATCACTTGTTAAGTACTACTGAATTGTTTAAGATTAAGTTGTTACATTGAGCTACTTGATAGCCCTTTAGAATTCTTTCAAATATGTAGTTGTTTGTGCAACCTCTTTAGGTAGACTCCGCCCAAAAACATTAATACATAAGGCTTTCACAAAAGTAATCTTTTTCCTCCTTTCTTACAAATAGTCAACGTAAGGGAAACAGAGAAGACAATATTTAAGCAGGGATGCTACTGATACAATACCAATGGCTGATAATTATAACTATATACTCACAGTGGTTGCAGATGTAATTTTTTAGCATTTTGACAAACTTTTGCCAAATGATTTACGATTTTTGTTGTAAAAAGTTTAAAAAAATGTTTACCAAATATTAAGTAATTTAAGAAATTGAAGAGAGATTTAGCTGCGATTAACCGCTTAATCGCGGTAAAAGGTTAATCGCACTTACTATAAAATGTTTTTTAATTTTCTATTTAAACGTTTAAAGGGGCAAATTATACTTATATGATATAATTATATTTTAAAACTGTTGAAAGTTAAGACCAAAACCAGTCTGACCGAATAAGTAAATTTTAACCTATTAGTGCACATTGTCCGTTTAAACGGATGGTAATATATTTGCTCCTGAAATTGCAATTTTTTAATAAAAATCTCATAGTAAAATGTATAACTTCTTTTTAGAAGCTCTTCATCTTTCACCAACTTCCTCTATCCCCTTTCCAAAGAAAACCACACATTAATTATAGGAGGAATTTCCTGAGTATTAGTTACTTTTCTCTTTTTACAACAAAACATATGTTTAAGGGCATCGCTTGTTATCATTTGAAAAAAAAAATTATATCATTACGATTTCAAATTTATAAAAACTAAAGAATTTATTACACAAATAATGCTTAATTTAAAATTTAAACTTAAATGCTGCGTTTAACCGTAGTTAAGGTTACGGTTAAAACCAAAATGCAAAATAAACACATAAAAAATTTTTGGTTATTAATATTTTTAAAAAAATATGCAGGGGGTCTCATGTTGTGATTCTGTGTTGTGGGAGCTCTTAGGCCCATTATTATAACTTGCCGATAGCTAAAGTGAGGATGTTAACGGATAGATAATTAGTTTTTCGTTATTATAAGTATACTTTAACCTAAAAGTGACCGATAAGCTAAAGGTAAGTTCATCTTACCTTTAACTTTTAACGTAAGGTTTAAGCATTTGAAGTTGCCACATTTTCTGCTCTGCAGTGTAGTTGCCGTGTAGTTTTTTGACCGTATCTTTGCTGTTTGGTTTATTTCTGTGTTCGACGTTGATAATGTAAATTTTTTACAACAAACATTTTTATTTTTTACACAATTCGAAGAAATTTTGTTTTTCGTTTGTATTTTTTGTTTGTTGTAAATAAAAGTACGTCGTTGCCACTACGTATTTTTAAGAACCATTTTAATCTGTCAAAAGTAATCGGGTTTTGCTCTGGTAATGCCATATTTTCAAAAAAAACTTAATTTTATTTTATAAGAAAGTTTGTATAAACCAAAAAAAGTTAAAGGTCACTTTAGCTAAAGTTAGCTTTAACTAACACGCACCTTAAAGGCAAGTTATAATAATGGGCCTTAGAGTACGAAAATACAGTTTTTCTCGATCACTTCGTTAGGTTGGTTTTTTATCAGCAAATGTAGTGAAATAATGGTATTCCTAAAGTTACAACTTCAATAAAACATAAGTTTGCTGTTTTTAAACGGATTTTCAAAAATGTTTTTTTTTTTGTTCGAAATTGGTTTGAAAATGGCTAAGCTGCGATCGTTAAAGTTCAAAAAAATGCACTTTTCGGAACAAATTTTAATTTTCGTTACGCTCTCATTTGATAGTGAGGGTGTTACAATTTTTTTTTTTGTATTTTTTTTAAACACATTAAAGCCTCTTTCAAAAACACTTAAGAAAACTTAAATCTATTGAAATTTTAATGAGTTATGCTAGGTTTTATGCATGTAAATTATGAACTTATGATTTACTGAAGTTGTAACTTTAGGAATACCATTATTTCACTACATTTGCTGATATAAAAAAAAAAAAACTTAACGAAGTGATCGAGAACAACTGTAACAGAATTACAACATGAGAACCCCTGCATATTTCTTGTGTAGCACAGTGTAATTCTCATTGGGTCTAAACTTTCAATTATATAAGTATTTTAGTTTGCCTCGAAAAATATTTTTGTCTTTTCATACAATTTTTAATTTCTTAATTTTTGTGGGTATATAAATTCAGATAATTTGAGATTTTTTGCTAAAAAGAAATACATTTTTTAACACTTTTAAAACATTAACTCAAGAAAAAAAAATTAAGGCACATGCCTTACAATTTTTAAGTTAATAAATTTTTTTCATAAACTATGTAAAATCCAATAAATTTACATTATTTTAAAGCATTTTTATTTATTTTAAGGAAATACTTATAGATTTTATCTGAGTGTAATCAGCATACTAAATTTTTACTCAAAATATTTTTGTTTGAAAAAATGTGTAAGAATTTTGAATATTTTAATTAGCTATATGCTGGAGATTTTTAAATGAGAGTTTGGGAAGAAACATAAAAAGCTTATTAAGCTCCAAGGAGAATTGATTATGGACGATTCAACTAAATGTAATTTACTTAAACAATATTTTATTCATGTTCCTAGAAATATTAATCAACAAATAAGCAGCTCTCCTTTATGTAGATGCATATGTACTTTTCTTTTACAATACCCAAAAATTGAGGAGATATTATATCCGAACTCTCGATTAACCAGTTCATAATGATCTATCAACAAAATTATTTGTAGAATGCTGCATTAAATTTAACCAAATTTGCTACGTATATTTAACAGTATTATTGATACTTCGGAATACTCAACTATTTAAAAAATATCAAAAATTGTGCCAATACCGAAAGAAATTAATGCTAATACAGAAGATACATATAGACCAATTGCTCTGCTATCTGTGATTGATAAAATTTATGAGAATATTATTCATCACAAATTGCTAAAACTTTTGAAAAAAATAATAAACTACACTATGATTTCCAATGTGGATTTTGAAAAGGAAGCGGAACCGAATATGCCGTTGTAAATGTTAATAGAGTGGTAAGTATTTTCTATGATTTTTTAAAAGCATTTGATCTTGTTGATCATAACCTTATTTTTTAAATTTATTTGCGAAATAGAAAACAGTTCGCAGACCTAAACGATTGTAAAAGCTTCCTTAGTGCAGTGTTTTAAGTCCACTTTTGTTTACCACTTATATTAATGATATTATGAATCTTGGACTGCTGATGACATTTCCCTTTTTTACCCCTACAAATTTGAAACAGCTTTGAAACCATCTATGGAGCTGCTTTCTTAATTTTTAAGTTTCCAAGACTAAATAAATTAGCCATTAACACAAAAAAGACCAAACTATTGAGATTTAAACCTTATTTAAATAATGATGCTGGACATTTTAGTATATTTGTGGATGGCGAAGAAATATTTGGAGATCAATCAATAAATTATTTTGGGATAAATTTGGAATGTAATTAATAGTGGAATTTGCATATTCAGGAGTTTAAATCAAAAATATCGCCAGTGGTTGGAGTCATCTAAACTACACAGAAAAAATTATTGACAAAAAAATTTCAATTAAATGTTTTTTTTATTTTTTGTTTATTTTCAATCATATCAATTAAATTTTTAATTGATAATGAACTTGGTGTAAACAATATTCCAGTTTGCAATAAACAATATTGACAACATATAAAGAAATAAAAAAGGCTTAATATAATATACTAAAAGTCATATTACATTGTTTAATTTACATCTTAACTTTTATTACAGGTTTTTCCAGGGATTGATAAAAAAAAATTATATTTTAATAGATTTTTCAGATCGATAATCGAAAGCTATTTCTGCTTGATAACTCATTTTATTTCATATTATTAATTTTATGAATCTATGAATTAATTATAATCACTTCATAATAGTGGTTTCATATTGTTTAATATCAATAATTTATTTTGAAATATGCCAAAAAATGCTATGAATGTCGATTGATTTTTAATGCTTCGGGTGTAGAGTCAGGAATCTTAATTGCTAATTAGAGTGTCCCTCACTTGTCCTAAAACTTGGATTTTTTAACTTTTTATGAATATAACGCATTATTAATGTTAACAGCTACAAAATCAATGTTTTTATTTGTTGGATAGTTAGTTTGGGTTGCAACCTTCCATTTTTGGGTATTGTTGCAATAATACACTGAGAAAAAAATGGCAACAGCAAAACTTGGAAGTAAGGAAATACTACTGCTAACATTTAACGCGGCACAAAATAAGCTGACTATTATGTCTTGCCATTCAATACAGTTGTTAATGACTTCCAAATTTAAAATTCTGCGGTGGTGCGCGACGATCGCATTTTTCGTTTACAAGAAAATTTGTAAAATGCACAAAACCAAAAAAAAGCCTATTTTGGGAAAATTTTGTTCATTCATTTAAAAAATACAGTAAACATTTAAAATAAAACGGGAATTCATGCTACTAAAATGATTTATACATTAGTAATTAAGACCATAGACACTGTGTTTACTTTGGGGAACAAAATTCCTTTCCATGGGTTAGGTAAATATACTTATATTTCATTTACTATTGTAATAAGGCGGCAGTGGATTTTCTAGCTGGCACCCTATGCATGTTTATTAATTATCAATATCTTATCTGTTCTCAAATGATTACTGCATATTTGAAAAAAGATGTTAAAGTTTTCCAAACAGATTTAGTGGCTGCGAAAGATTCAATATCAAAAAGATATATCGATACACTCACCAAAAAAAGTCTGTAATGGCAACTGAAAATGTTGCTGTTATTACGGGAAATTCTGCTAATTTGAGCCCAGCGGTATTTTTTGCTAATTTTAGCAACACATGTCTGCTGACGTGTAGTACAATGAAATTAGTAGCCGCTACTAAATTTTAGTAGACTTTTTGTAAAGTGGAATTTGAAATCCGTTTGCTAAAATCAGCAAAACAAATTACTAAATACTATTAATATTAGTTCAAAGTTTTAGATTTATTTTTTTTTATCGAGCATCATATCATATTTTTTAAAAGATGTTTTATACAAAATGAAAAAATAATCAAAGGCTTAAAAACCTTAAAAATTCTTAAAATATAAACGAATTTATCATTTTGTTTTAATTTGGTAATTTCTTTTTTGAAAAATATTTTAGTCAATTTATTTTTTTTTATACTTTTAAGGTGAAATTTAAATTGTTACTAGGGCTGATTTTTAGAAATAAAAAAACTTTTAGTGCTATTTTAAGTGGATGTCCTATTTATAGACATGAGTCGGTATCTTCACTTCCGATACCTTTTTTAATCCTATGTAACATTTTAGGGCAATTTAAGCTTGTATGTATAAGTTTAAATTATTAGAAATAACATTTCCATCAATATCGACTTTTTTAAAATTAGTAATTTATTTTTTGCTAATTTTAGCAAATCGGTTTTCAAAAATTTGTAAAATGATTTCTGAAATTAGCAACGAAAATTTGTAGATATTCTGTAAAAACTCTGTAATTTGTAAAATGTAAATAGCAAAAAGATTTGCTAAATAATAATTTTTTTACTAAAAATCAGTACAAAAATAGTAAATTGGGATTAAAAACCGCTTACAAATTTTTCTACTAACTTTTTTTTTTTGAGTGTAGATTTTTAGATGATGCACGGACTGTTGAATTAAAGGATGTACAAAATTAATAAAATACATTGATGTAAGATGACTGTTGGTACGAAGAAATGTTATGTTGTTCAAATATTGTCAAGGAAAAAGATTATTTCGAGTTAAGAATGCTCATGCATAGAGTGCGATAGGTAACAAAAAATTGATTTAAGAATATTTTATAAAATAAACACTATTATTCATTTGTTTTTAATTGTTTATGTTTTTTCTTTATATTAAATTAATTTAAAAATATTAATAATAAAATTTTTTAATCAACTACATTTAAATATTACTATTATAATTTTTTTTTAAAAAGAAAAAAAATATATATACCTACTATAAAAAAAATGTTTTTATTGTATTTTTTAATACATTTTTTCTGTCATCTATCTATTTAAAAAAAATATATTGATGTATAAAGTGTGTTTAATTCCTAATTTTGTTATACAAAATCCTTATTATACACATTTAATGTGCCGATGAGGTCTCTGCACTTTATGCATTCACTTTGTTGAATAGTCTATGCAAAAAGTGCAGACTTTTATATATTGTATTTGATTCGTTGTATTCGTTGTTTTAGTTGTAACTCGCTAACATAATTGTATTATTTGTTTTGGATGGAATGTTATATGCTGTATTCAAGTATAACCAAGGACCCTAAAAACCAGGATGAACAAACTACTAAATTTTTAGCCACCCATGATGCCAAATGATGCGACTACAAAAAAATTCTTAGCCGAGACCACGAAATTCTTAGCTGTTGTCAATTTTCATTTGCTAACCAAAATTTATTGTCTAAAAAAGTTTTTCCAAAAATCTTAATTTACAACAATTTAACAGAAAAATGAATCAGGAAAAGTTAGAAAAATTAAATTTGTCATAAAATATTTTAATAGATGATATGAAAATTAGATAGAGTTGGGATTTAAAAGAATTCATTTATTAAAATTCCTTATTTTTTTATTTTAACTACACTCAAAAAATTTTGTAGTTTAAATTAACTATAATAGCCTGTTCTTTGAGCATTTGTTACAATTTTCTTTAAAAGTAGCAAAACCACTACTAAACTGCTTAAAGAAAAAAACAACCCTGTTTAACAGTGATCAGCTGTATATGACAAATGAAATAAAAAAATAACAATAAAGAAATCAATTTTTATTTGAGAATGCGTTTATTTGTAAAAATTTTTGTTATCGATTGGTTGTGGGTGGGATTGTTGTTTGGGGAGCTTTTATGTTGCCTGTTGCTGTTGTCTGTTCGGTGCGGTCAATGCTAGCTCTTGTAAAAAAAGATGTAAAATAAAAAATGTTAATATGAGCTGCTTGGGGCAAACGTAAGTCACAAACAAAACACACTTACCTTTTACCACTCAGCAACAGCGTAATAGGGGGTGAAACGGAGTTTAGTTTTCTGGTCAAATTTTCCTCCTCTGCAGAAAATTTGTTTGCTCTGAACACCAGAGCGTCTTCGGTTAGTCCATTGTTGATTTTTTTTAACTAAAATTTAAAATTCATAATAAACAATAAGTAATTGTATTATTTTGTACTTACCTTTTTTATCCATTGCTTTTTTTACTTCATTTTGCTTTTAAAAATATCAAATATATATTTACTCGACAAAAAAATAGCAAGTGACTGATTTTGACATTTGCGTTCGAGTTGTTCGAAATAGAGAAACCAAATTTTGTATGAAAACAGTTACGTTTTCATTCGACTTGTCGTTCGAGTCATCGTTCGCATAGAAATAGAGTTAGTGAAACCCAAATCAGTTTTCTTTCGACTAGAAAGCGAACGAACGTGTTCTTTCGAAATATATGAACAGGCTATAAATGTAATATAAAATAAATGAAAATCGCATAAAATCCGGTCATTCAATGTAGGTTAATTTTTTTAGTATGTGTGGACCATATATTTTTATATATGTCGTCATGTATTTCAGCTACAATAATAAAGGGTGGTTAAATTTCAAGGGCCGATGTTGATTTTGAATAAAACACAAATTATTTAGGTTATTATTATTATTTCTTCTTATTATGATAACATGGTATGGTTTAATTATGTATAGAACAAAATATCGGCCAAATGGCCGCCGCGACCTCGGCGGCACACCTCCATCCGATGGCCCAAATTTTTGATGACGCTGAGGCATAATTGAGGTTCTATGCCGTTAATGTGCCGAATTATCTCATCATTTAGCTCTTGAATTGTTGCTGGCTTATCGACGTGCACCTTATTTTTCAAATAACCCCAAAGAAAGAAGTCCAACTATGTCAAATCACATGATCTTGGCGGCCAATTGACATCGCCACCACGTGAGATAACACGGCCATTGAATTTGTCCCGCAAAATAGCCAATGTTTCGTTAGCTGTGTGGCAAGTGGCACCGTCCTGTTGAAACCACATATCGTGCACATCCATATCTTCCAATTCGGGCCATACAAAGTTCATTATCATCTCACGATAGCGAACACCATTCACTGTAACTGCCTGACCGATAATGCCGCCAGCCCATAAACCGCACCAAACAGTCACTCCTTGTGGGTGCATTGGTTTATCGACAATCACTCTTGGATTATCATTCGCCCAAATGCGGCAATTCTGTCTATTGACGAATCCACTGAGTTGAAAATGTGCCTCATCACTGAAGATGATTTTCTTCGAAAATTTATCATCCACTGTTGCAGTTTCTTGCCACCATTCTGACCATTGACGACGTTTGGAATGGTCCAGAGGCTTTAGTTCTTGAGTCAATTGCACCTTGTAAGCGTGTAAATGCAAGTCTTTATGCATAATGTTCATCAACGACGAGCGTTAGAGGGGCACGATAACGAGTTGAGGTGGAGGGCTCTTCAGCCACACTATCGTGAACAGCAGCAATATTTTCTGCAGTACGAGCTGTATGAGCATGCACTGGTGTTTTCACATCTCCTACATACCCGGTTTGCTCAAATTTTTGCACTATTTTTCCGATTATACGCAAATTTGGACGATTACATTGACCGAAAAAATCATGAAGTGCACGATATGCATTTTGATTTGAACGACCATTTTCATTATAAGCCTGACTATCTTTAACGCCTTGCTCGATTGTGTATCTTTCCATGGTTCAAATTGAGTTAGTCTGAAATTGAGAAATGTCAAATGAAATGCAGAAAAAACTTGACGTTTAGGTGTGGTTCACATTCAACATCGGCCCTTAAAATTTAACCACCCTTTATTAGGATGACTTTTTTTCATTGTATAAAAATCAAAAATTGTATTTTTTTAATCAATATTAATGATTTTATTGCATTTACATATTAATAAAATATTTTTAATATGTTAGAATTATTATGTTATCCTGTTTAAAAAATGCAATTTTTGGAAGGAAAAAAAATACATTCGTTCGGACTCGAATTTTTAAAAACATTTCAACTTTTATATTAAAAAAATACGTTTTTTCAATTAAGTCTATTAAAGATCTTGTATTATCGTAAAATATTTTTCGTACCATTGCTTTTAAGTTTTTTCAGTGCATTAAAAAAAATCAGCATATACCAGCCATCGGCACTCATAACACTCAGGGATCGAATTCAATCGGCAATTTACACGTACACTACACGAATGTCAACAAATCTCACAGCTAAGAGCACAAAAAACACAATTATTTCATTCAGTAGTACGCTAACTTTTAACAGAGCAAGTATATGCCGCTTTGTTAAAGAAATTAAGTACACTCTAAAAGTTTGTTTTTTTTTTTGTTATAGTTTTTTTTTATTGTAGGTATTTATTTTGCTTTTCGTTTAAATTTTAAATAAAAAATGTGGAACGTTGAGTGGGAAGAATTTTTTTATTTCCTTTAAATATATTAAATGAGGCAGAGTGTCCTGTATGCAATCAAAAATTATTATTAATATTATGAATTATTTTTTATAATAGAGAAAACAAAAACATGAATAACTTTAATTCAATGAATACGGATATTCTCTTATCGATTAATTCATTTTTTAATTTATTCATTCATTTATCTAGAAAGATAAAAAATTTTCTTACGGTGTAAATCACTAATACATTCATATTCTCTCTCTGCCGACCATTGGCATTTACCCGATACTCGGGTTCATTCGTCGCTGTTTCAGTTTGTTTTTGAGCATAATTTATTTTTTCTCACTCTGCCAGGGTTGCCAAGACATATTTGTCGCTGTCCCGAACAAATTCGAAAAAAACCCACTCAATCGCCACGAGTGATATTAATATATTAAAAATAACATTATTTTATATTTAAATAAACACTTACAGCGGTATTCATAAAAATTTTAAACAGTATTTCAAACCAATTTTAAGCAAAATTTGCTAAAATTGTATTCATAACCGAATTTTTGCTTAAAATACCTTTTTTAAAGCTTGTCTAAATAAACGAATTTTAAAATTAGTTCGACCCTATTTTAAACCTATTTTAAAGTTACATTTGTGCTTTGTGTATGTTTTCACTTTAAAAATTTTTGCGAAAAATTGGCATTTAATGAAAAAAAAAGTTATTTGTTTTTGTTTAATAAATAATGGACACTCTATATTTGAGCAAAAGGATTGGTAAGAACCATTTTTATTTAAAAAATGTATATATTCAATTGTATTTTGTTTATAATAGAAACTATTGCCCAAATTTCAAATAATCGTCAGACGAAAATTTACAAAGAGAGGGGCGTCCCGTTTTCAATTCCTGATAAAGAATTTAAAAAAAAATTGTAAATATGGTCAAAACGGATATTTCTGTAGAACGTAGAGGATGCGGAACATCCCCAGAGCTTCAGGTTTTAGTAGCTTTACGTTGTTGGGGACGAAGAAGTATGTTGTGCATTCTGTGATAGAAAAGTTATAAACACAAAATCCTTCTTCTAGTTTCAGGATGATGCTAGATATGAAGGACTTGCACAACCAACAGTGAGCAGGATTTGTGCAAAGTTGCTCGTGCCATTGCCAAGCATGGATAAAATTGTATAAAAATGCTAAACAAATTAAGGCAATCAGGAACTTCCCTGGAATAATTGGCGCTATTAATGGCACCCACATTAAAATTAAAAAAACTGGAGGTGACCTAGCTCAATATTATATAAATAGGAAGGGATTTTAATCGTTGAATGTACAGGTATACAAGAAGTACAATGTCTTATATATGAATTGCTTATTTATTATGTAGGTGGTTTGCGACGCCCAACTTAAAATCTTAGACAAAGTGGCGAGATGGAGGGGCAGTACACATGACTGCCGCATTTTCAATGAGTCTACAATAAGAGAGCGGTTTGAAAATAACGAATTTAGACTGCTTGGTGACTCAGGCTACCAATGTTTTGGAGTGTGGAAGCAACGATTCCGATGTTTGCTAGATGTAATGACTGTTTCTTTTTCTAACGTTAAGGTAGTCATTGTAGCTTTAGCTGTTCTACACAACATCACCATTGAGGAGAACGATACTACTCCAGGTAAATATAACATACTTCATTATTTCTGGAAGCCGTTTTAGATATATATATTTAATTAAAAACAAGTAAGAGCGGCTAAATTCGGCTATGCCGAATCTTATATACACTTCACTATGGTTGGGAAAATAGTGAAGTTTATATATGGACATATATCGAATGGACAGATGTATATACGGACATCTTTAAGTGGAAATTTACCATTTAGTTTAGTGATAAAACTTGGACTCTGATTTATGGTTCCCGAAAATAGGTATTTAAAAAATGAATGTTTTGGTCATAACTACTTTCAGCAAATATGTTCTACTAAAGATTTTCGATCTTTGGATATATAAGACGTATCCATAAGTCATATTACAGGTCTAAAATTTTAGTTTTTTTTAAAAATTTTGATGTTTTTAGCCCATTTATGGAGTATTTAATACGGTCTTACCGTTCTTAAGATATAAATTAATCTATTTTGTGCCACGCCCAATTCAAGGATCCCGCCCAAATTTGGTCAGATGTTGTGTATTGATAACCAAGATGCTTGCACCTTATTTGGAAACTTTTCCTCTTTGCGTTCTCCAATTATACAGAAAAGTTGACCGACATCGTTAAGACAACTGTGCTGGACGCATTTGTTTTGTTAAAAAAAAAATTAAAAAATAACAAAAAGTCTTAAGAAAATAAAAAAAAAGTGTTAAAAAAATATAAAAATAAAAAAAGTTGAATAGACGGGGCTCGATCGTGCGACTAAAAGAAAAAAAGTATTTGTGACAAAGCGCTTAGACCACTGAGCCATTGAAGGACATAAGCAAACGTCGTTAATAGAAGTAAATAAAGAGTTTTCTTTTAAAACAGATTTGTTTGGGTTTTATTTAAATGACAAACCTTTGTATGGATTTGTTGTTTGTGGGTAAAAGGTAAGGAGGTGAAAGACAAAAAGTTCAACAAATAAAATAAAAACAACAACAATCACGATCACAATGCCAATCAGTGTTGTCATATTTTTTCCTTTGAAAAATCTTTTTAGTTCTAAAAAAAGCTTTTTTCGACCAAAAAAATATTTTTTTACAAGCATGTGTTTTATTTCTACAAATATGTTTGATTTAGCTGGCAAATTTGCATTTGGGGATTTTATTTCGCTTTTTTATTAAAAAATATTTTTAATTTCTTTATCTTAATTTTAAAAATTTGAAGGAAAATAGTTTATAAATTTTTTTTTATAAATTATTATAAGTTATGACCTAAAATAGTTGCTTTCAAAGGCGAATTATGTATAAAATTTTCTTAATATATGAGAAATAAAATGGTTTAAAAATCTTTTTATAAATTCTTTTAAATCGGAGCAAAAAATAGAAATAAAACCGTTTGTATCAGAGGGTTTTTATACAAATTTTGATGTTTTTAGCCTATTTATGGATTATTTAATTATTAATATAAAATTTTATTTAAATTAATTATTTAATGTTAAAAAAAAAAACAAAACATAAAAAAGTCTTAAGAAAACAAAAAAAAAAGTTAAATTGTGTCTTGAGTAGGATTCGAACTCGCGTTCTTAGAGAAAAAAAGTATTGTGACATAGCGTTAAGACAACTCAGCTATGAAGGCCATATGGAATCATCGTTTATAGAGTTAAATGAACAGTTTTCGTTCAATAGGGATTTGTTTGGTTTTTATTTAAATGACAAATCTTTCTATGTGTTTGTTGTTTGTGTATAAAAGGTGAAGAGGTGAAAGAAAAGAAGTTCAGTAAATCGTTAAAAGAAATCACTAGAACTGCATGTGTTTTATTTCTAAAAAAGTTTGATTTAGCTGGCAAACTTGCATTTGGGATTTTATTTCGCTTCTTTATTACAAAATAATTTATTTAGCTTAATTTTAAAAATTTGAAGGAAAATAGTTTATAAATTTTTTTTATAAATTATTATAAGTTATGACCTAAAATAGTTGCACTCAAAGGGAAATTATGTATAAAATTTTCTTAATATATGATACTTTTACGTAAGAACTAAGACAAACCAGAAGAAAATCGACCGAAAAATAACAAAGTTATAAGCAATTGAGTGAATAAATCTAAATCTCATATTTTAAGAATAATTTATTTTTTTCGACAATATATTGGGTTCAATCACCAAACTACTGCTCAGTATAGACAAACCCTACGAAACTGTTCCCTTAGATCCCTGATATTTTGTTTCGACAGATTCTAACCCTGACATTTTGTTTTGACAGCTTCTAACGTTGACTTTTTATTTTGACAGCTTCTATAAAACGTAGTGCCGGTTGTTTGTATATTATTCTCACAAATTTGATTGAAATTATATTTCATTGTGTTCATCAACATGTATAAAAGAAAACGAGAATTTGAGTGCGTAAACAATCCAAATAATTTCTGTTACGTGTGTGGCAATTTTGTCCCCCAACCAAATAGACGTGGATTCACCGATTCGTTACGACAGAATTATCTGCAATATTTTGGAATAGCACCTGCAACTTTTCATGAGCAATGGACACCAAATAATGTTTGTTTATCGTGCCACATAACTCTTGCCGCGTGGGCTTCTGGTTCATCACAGTAAGATTAAATTTATATATACAATAGAATTAATAATAAAGTAAATTTTTATTACAAATTAGACGATACATGAAATTCGGTGTACCGATGATATGGAGAGAGCCGCTCTGCCATTCGGTTGATTGTTACTTTTGCCTAAGCAAATCCACTGGTTTTGGAAAGAGTGCCAAATGGGTTTATCCGACAGTAGCATCTGTTTCGCTTCCAGTTCCACATTCAAGTGAATATCCTATTCCTAAGTGCCCCGGTTCAATGATTGAACCTTTCGAATCATCACAAGAGACAGACACAAGCAGTGATAATGAATTTCAACAGGAGTCGCAATTGCAAAAGTTTACGCAGCCTGAATTGAATGATTTGGTGAGAGATCTCGAGCTGTCAAAGGAAAAAGCAGAGTTACTTGCATCTCGCCTGAAGCAACGGAACTGTTTGGCTCTGGGAGTAAATGGAACATTTTACAGAAACCGTGATAAACCTTACGCACAACATTTTAAGAAGGAAAACGACATATGCTACTGCAACGATATTCCTGCATTGTTTGAGCAACTCGGAGAGCTTTATGATCCAAATGAGTGGCGCTTATTCATTGATGGTAGTAAGGAGAGTTTGAAAGCAGTCCTACTGCATATTGGAAATGTAAAACCTTCTATCCCCATCGCTCATGCCGTCAACACTAAAGAATCATACGCCACAATGGCCAGTTTGCTAAAATACATTAAATATGAGCATCACAACTGGAAAATATGTTCCGATCTCAAAGTCGTCGGCATGTTGTGTGGAATGCAGGGTGGATATACAAAATATTGCTGCTTTCTTTGACTCTGGGATAGTCGTGCTCGTGAACATCATTATAGAAGAAAACAGTGGCCAGAAAGGGAGAACGTCACAGTGGGCAAGGACAATATTAAATACGTGCCTCTTGTCAAAAAAGAAAATATAATCCTTCCAGCGTTGCACATTAAACTTGGCCTCATTAAAAATTTTGTGAAGGCCTTAGACAAGGAATGCCAAGTATTTTCCTATTTGAAAACCCTTTTCCCGCAGCTTTCTGTAGCAAAAATCAAGGAAGGCGTCTTCGATGGTCCACACATAAAGAAATTGATAAAAAGCACAGATTTTCCAAAATATTTAACACCCGTTGAAAACGAGGCCTGGAATTCATTTCAACTGGTTGTTACCAATTTTCTTGGGAACAATAAAAGCCCTAACTACGAGGGAATTATTACCGATTTGCTGAAGAACTACAAAAAGATGGGTACGGAATGCCATTATTTTATTTCATTTCTGGTTGTTTTCTATTGTATTGTTTTTACCATTTTATTTATTTCTTACAGGTGTAAATATGTCTCTAAAAATCCATTTCTTGCATTCGCATTTGAATTTCTTTCCGGACAATCTTGGTGACGTAAGTGACGAACACGGCGAGAGATTTCACCAACAAATTAAGACCATTGAGCGGCGCTATCAAGGATTTTGGGATGAAGCAATGTTGGGAGACTATGTATGGTTTCTCACTAGAGAAACGAATCCCAAAAGCAACCGTCGAAAAAAATCAATTATTCTTAAAATATGAGATTTGAATTTATTCACTCAATTGCTTATAACTTTTTTATTTTTCGGTCGATTTTCTTCTGGTTTGTCTTAGTTCTTACGTATCAGGTTTACGCACATGAAGAGAAACCAGACGTTTTTTAACGATTTGTAATTTTCCGTCGGAAAAGTGTTACTGTAAAATATGATTTTTTGAAAATGTGCCCTAATGTTATCGATATATTTTGAACGGCATTACCGATCAAAGATCCGATTATACATATTTGTTCGTCATCTCCATACCTTGCATATGGGTACCAAGAATGACCCAATCGGACATTTCTAGCTCGAGATATGATTCGTCAAGTGAAAAAAGGTCGAAAAATTAAAAAAATCACAATATCTCAAAAACTGTTCCATAAAAAAAACTTAACCTTGATTTTCGAATTCAGCGGGAGAAAATACATAAGGAAATCAATCTCTCATCAACTGTACATGAAAAAAATTTCATTTTGTAAACTAGTGTAATTAATATAAAATTTTATTTAAATTAATTATTTAATGTTAAAAAAAACAAAAAATAAAAAAATCTTAAGAAAATAAAAAAAAATGTACAAAAAAAAAAGTTGAATTGTGTCTTGAGCAGGATTCGAACTCGCGTTCTTAAAGAAAAAAAGTATTTGTGACATAGCGTTTAGACAACTCAGCTATGAAGGCCTTATGGAATCATCGTTTATAGAGTTAAATGAACAGTTTTCGTTCAATAGGGATTTGCTTGGTTTTTATTTAAATGACAAATCTTTGTATGTGTTTGTTGTTTGTGTATAAAAGGTGAAGAGGTGAAAGAAAATAAATTGATGTGTTTGTTATGCGTAATATTCAACATACATATAAAAACAAAGGGATTTTACGGAAAAAGTTAGAGGTAGTCCTGTTTTTTTGCTAATATCTCAGCCATTTATCAACCGATCTGGCTGATTCTTAATAGCAAGCAGAAATGGATCACATTTAACAGAAATATATAACAATCAAGTCCTCATCACATCTGGGGTCTTCGGAAAACCCATTTCAACACATAGACGGACATCGTTAAATCAACTTCGCTCTTCATAAGGACCCATACATACTTTATAGGGTCTAAGATCAATATTGTAGAAATTACAAGCGGAATGACAAACTTATGTATGCCCTTCCACCTGTGGTGAAAATATCTGTTATAGACGACTATGAATACAACTCTGATGAAGAGATGCTTTGTGAAATGTCAGAAAATAATCTACGCCGACAAGAGACAACAAGGAGAGAAAGTATTATCTTGAAAAATTTTATACAAAAATATTTTTTATCGTATTTTAATTTTGTATTGTCAGAAGAATATTATTAATGCACGCGGTTTTATTTTTATTTATTTTTATTTTATTAACACTTTTTTATAATTTTCAATTATAAAACGTTTTATGCATTATAATTCCATACAAACATTTTTATTTTTCTTAGTATAATTTTGTCCAATTAAGCACATTTTTAACAAGTTTGCGTATTGATGTACTAACCCCTTGTACCAAATTTCATAATCCAGTTAATTTTTTTATTTTCTTTGATTAAATCAATCACTTAAAAATTCTCAATAAAATTGAATTAAATTCATTTATTTAATTTTATAATTATTTAATTTATAAGCTCCTTATTTTTAAATATTTTAATAAATATATTTAATATATTTTATTTTTTTCATTTTTAATAGATACATTTTATACCCCATGTAAAAATTGAAATATATTTGAGCAAACATTATCATACATGAGCTTGTATATTATCATTCATGGTCATATATGTCCATGTATGTTTAAATATATGACTATATATCTTCGAATTCGAAATTTGAGGGTATATGGCCGTAAATGATATGATCATGTACCCTTAAATATTGGATCCGAAGACATATTGTCATATATAAGATCATTTATGGTCATATATTGAACCATACATGGACATATATGACCATGTATGATCATATACCAGCCCAGGTATGAGCATGTGTGTATAAGATCATGAATATAATTACATTATTATGGGATATTTTTCATTAAAATAACTTAAAAAAATACTTTATTTTAATTTTTCAATAAAATAACTTAAAAATAATATTTTAATTTTTCAATTAAAATTACTTAATAATAATAATATTTTTCTTTTTATTCCTCCAGTTTCTTCAATATTGATTAACTTATTTCAACATCTGTAAAGAATTACAATTTGAAAAAATATTAACCGAAATATACAGTACCCGAGTAAAAAAGTTTATAATCATATGTGACTATATAATAATATATCATCATATATAAATACTTATGTCGGAATTCATAACCATATCTAATTATATATTACATTAATTGTTTAAATTATCTTATATTGTGCCATATATAATCATATCGAGATTTGAATTATATGTTAATATATGGTACATATTACATATATCATATAAAATTATATATGTCTCATACAGGACCATATATATTTATATATGTTATACGTAACCATATGTGTTTATATATTATATTATGTAAGATATAATTATATGTGGTTCAATTTTAATAGTATAGAACCCCGGACAGGGAGATAAGAAAATTATTTAAAATTTATTTTAGAATTTTTTTTATAAATTTTTTTAAAACTAGACTACTTACAATATATTTTTGAATCTAATTTGATGCAATTTGATCTGCCATTTTTCATACCAAATAAGATCAGCTTATAGATATAAAAAAAAATTCAAATATTGCGCCAGATAACTCCAATTGAAAAATATGCAGGAAAACTCGATTCTAACAAATGAAAAGGGATAGCGGATTTAGGAAAATATTTCACTGGAATTTTGTATTAAATTTCAATGAAGTAGAAACTTTAACGAAAATAATAAACATCATATTTAATAAATATGATTCTTTTCAATATTTGTACTTCGTTAAAATTTCCATTTTATAAAAGCTGTCAATTTTATTTCCTTAAATAAATCGAGTTTTACTGTAGTAATAAAATAAATTACATGTTGTTTTAGAAACGTTGTTACACATTTCCTTATGATACCTTTATAATAATTTATAAAAACTTTATTTCATAAACACAATCGTACATACCAAACGCTTTCTTTTTATAAAAAAAATATTTCGCCTCCAACAGATCGTACTCCATATCTAGATTTCTCAACCTCTTTTTTTCCGCCTCTATTTTTAGATTTTATAACTTTTCCGGGGATGTTAGAAGATCGTATTCCTTGTCGAGATTTCTTACTCTTTTCCATTTTCACTTGGAGCTCATGTAGCTCTTCTCTGTGTGCCATCTATTTCTATTATATCTAATGGCATAGATTTTTCATCTTCATCATCAATCTGAAAAAATAGTAGATTTCGACATTAAAACAATTGTGTCCAAAAATTTAAAGGTACGGTCATATTGTACATATAATTATTGTCTTGTGTTGAACCAACCAAAACACAGAGAGAACAAATTATTATATCATATTTCAATTAACATCTTATTTTTAATGAACATTTTTCAAATAAAGTATATATCACATTAAAGTAAATAACATTTTGTTAAATTAAAATTTTTCGTAATTAAATTATGTCAAGATTTTAGATTTTGTTTTTGCATTTTAAAATAAGTAGTAGCATATTTAAATTAATAAGTTAACAAACTTAGTTTGATTTTAAAGTTGTTTCTTTTTAATTTAATCTTGTTTCCGCTTGATTTTAAATTTGTATGTTATGTACTTTTATATAATACGAATATTGTAAACATACGTACCTCAGCACTCAGTTCTTTTACTACGAAATCTGAATCGAATTCGTTGGAATCAACAACGAATTCGTTCGGTAGCCATACAGATATGTCATTGCTGTTTACCGGCATTTCGGGAGGTTGTGATGCTCCACCGGTCTTGAAGACCTCCTTCCTGTGCTCAGCAACTTGTTTTCTTGCCGAAATTTTGGTTGCGGCGCCTTTCACCGCCGGTACATAATTCGTTGAAACTAAAACAAAGTTAGAAACTATTACAAGCAAAAGGTATGAAATATATACAATAAATAATACCTTACTGCGACATCAACCCAAGCTTTTTCTTTGCTTGGTTGGTGTTTGTGTCGGTGTTTTTATTTTCTATGAGCTTTAATTTTTTTCTGATAATCTCCTTCAGCAGGATCTAAAAAAATGTATACCTAGTTTTACAATCTTTTATTAATCCATGCAATACAGGTACTTATCTTATCCTCTTCACTCCAATTTTCGGAACGTTTGCGCTTGAGTTATTTTTTTACGAAATCAACATCCATATTTTTAATTTTTTATTTTAGCTTTTCGTTTTTGTTGCAAGTAAACTAGTGGTGTATTGTTTAATCAAAACAAAGAAAATAAAAACAATTAAATCATTATCTATGTAACATTTTTACTGGACATTTTGTTTTGGATCTTTTTTAGTTTTTTTTATTAATAAACAAGTTTTCATAAATTTTTTATTTATTAAAAACAATATTTTTCTGAAAAAAGACAAAAAATAAATACATAGAAACGAGTACCGTATAGTTTAGTAATCATTGATTTGCATCATTACGTTTAATGTGAAAAATAAAAAAATACAGTGCTGAAATCCTCAAGTTAGTTAAAATACTGATTATGAATACGAAATTTTAATAAACCTATTTTAGGCTTAAAATGTTTTTTAACTAAAATGCATTTGAAACTTGAATTAAGATTTTTTTATGAATACCGCTGTTAATGTAAAATAAACATAAAAGTTCTATATAATTTTTTTATTATTTTAAAAATAAACAAAAATAAACTTGTTCCGTAAGATTCTTGTCAATCATTAATTATTTTTTTATAAAAAGGTTTTTTAAGATTTAAAACTCAAATAATGAGTTTTAATTATTTGATAATTTTTCATACTCGTTATACTCGTAAGCGACAATGCCTTTCTTTCAATCTTTTTCTTATTATAAGAATCAAGTTGATTTTCATAATTCTACATCAAAGGACATAAATAACTTTAAATAATTAAATTTTAAATCAAAGAATCAAATCGATTTTTCGATCACTGATCGAAAAAAAGGGGAATGAAGGGCTCCCACACCAAAGCTCCTCAATATTTTATTTTTCTGAATTAAAATTTTATTAATAAAGTATGTGTAAAAGAATAACACAGTACAACAGCCAATCTGGGGGGTGATAAATTCCAAGTCAGGGTAGTATAGGTCAGTATAGTAAAACCCTCAAAGGGTTTGGCGTTCGTATGTGTCAGTTTTTTTTATGACCTTTTAAATTTTTGTTCCCTATCTTGATGTTTTTTCGCTTAGTTGTAACATTTTGGCAAAAACGTAGTTTAACATAACTCGAGAACCATTTTTCCGATTTTGATGAAACTTATAACTTATAACTTACTAATAAAAATTTTCATGTTTCTATACAATAAAAAAAAATAAAAAGAATATGATATGATCTTAAAATCCTACTATACTATTCACTTAAAAAATAACAGATCAACAATTCATAAAATTCCATTAATTTTTAATATTTTAATATGATCTTGAATTAAAAAGATTAAAAAATCGTAATAAACAGTAAATCATCTTTCTAATAAGGTAATAAAAACTAAAATCGTATAAAAAACAAGTTATTACAATTGTCACCGGGAACTAAGGTGTCACAGAACGCTTAAGAAGTTGGAGCCCAAATTTTGAAATTTGTAGAAATAATGTAATCCAAAAACATTTTTGCATTTTATTAGCTCCAAGGTACTCAATTAAAAAGTATTTTTTATCATGTGCTTTGCAAACTCGTTTTAAACTTGAACTTCCTTAATAATTTTTAAGGTGAAAATAAATAAAATTCAAAATCTTAGAATTTTACTTAAATTTTATAATTAAAAAATGGTGGGCAGATTTGTTAAATTTCTAGAAAGTTTGCGGTAAGAAAAACACGTCTTGTTTATTTGCTTTTAAAATCCAACTGTATCGTTCTATTAAGCAATATGGAGCATCAAGCTCCCTATTCTTGCAGTGTTCTTTCTTCTCTTCTATTTCAGCAATTGCCGTTACAGTTAACATATTAAGCAAGTTATAAAGGGTAGACCAAAACAATTAACATAGTTGTAAAATTCATTATTATGTTAATCAACGTTATATCTGAATTACATATCCAAATCTATTTCATACCTCCGCCACTCTGACCTTGCCGTCTTGGCCTTCTATTACGCGGACGACTCTGCCGGTCAGCCACTCTTGGAGCGGGAGATTGTCCTCTTGGACCACCACCAGCTAGTTGACTAGAAGGTTCGGCTCTTCGGTGTACCACCTGGCCTTGCCTTGCAACCCCAAGACGTAGTCCAGGGCAGAGCATCAGCCATCGCTTCAAGTAAGTTATCTTATTGCCTCTGATGTCTTCGACGGATTCTGGCGGCAGCGAACGCAGATCCCCGTCGTTGGGTTCCGGAGACAGCGGTGCGATTGGGCGAATGTTGAGCACCGCCTCTACCTCTGCGAGCATTGTTGCCATTTCCTCTTGGGTGAGCGCCGCATTGCCCATTGCTTCGCCTGCTTCACGGCTGCTTGCCACAGTCCTCCGAAGTGAGGAGCTCTGTGAGGTATGAAGGTGAATTCTACCCTGCACGATACTGCGTTCGATACGACGTCCTCTTTGTTCTTCTCGAACGCCTCGTATAGCTCTTTGAGCGTTCGGCTGGCTCCCACGAAGTTGGTGGCGTTGTCGCAATATATTTTCTGGGGGAACGTGGCAGCGAACCTTTTTAAAGAAAGGATAAATGCGTCGGAGGATAAATTGGAAACTAATTATAAGTGAACAGCCTTCGAAGTGAAACATACAAAGTTTGATAGGAGGTCTACCACGAATTCGTAATGAAATATTCACGGGACCACAAAAGTCTACGCCGGAAATTAAAAATGGACGTAGCGCTCTCACTCTGCCGGTGGGTAAGCTTCCCATTATTTGGGTCATCAATTTTGGTTTATAGCGGAAGCAATGAACACATTTACGCACCATTTTGCCACACTCTTCTCTGGCATTTATAAGCCAAATATTCTCCCGTAAAAGGGCTATCAATGCTTTTGTACCAGCATGACAATTATTGAGGTGCAAATCGCGCAAATATCGTCTCACAAAGAGAGTTTTCCTTGGTAATAGAAGTGGGAATTTCGTATTATACGGTAATGGTGCATTAAGCAACCTCCCACCTACCCTAATAATTGAAAAATTTCGCGTATTTTCAGTGAACTTGTGGATAAATGGTGTTAAACGTTGAATATTCGAAGGCAACACCTGAGATTTCTGTAATTTAGCAATCTGCTTAGAGAACTTTTCTCTCTGGACTATTTCCACAAACCTATAAAAGGCCCAGTTCATCTCCTTAACATTAGGCCATACAGTTTTCATGATTTTACGTTTTCTACAAAAGTCAACGAATGAATAATCGTCTATCAATTTCAAGAACATATTCATGTGATTATCTTCTGTAGAATTTTGTAATTCCGGAGAACTCTCTACTGTAAGGAGAACATTGGATTTTCTTTTCTCTAAAGACTCTTGATTCTCTGTTAACACGAAATGATGCTTAACAGGCCCGTTTGAGCTATCGAGGAGAAGAAACGAAGGACCAACAAACCAAATTGAGTCTTTTAGATCATCAACATCAGATTCTCTAGATACAATGTCAGCCGGATTTTGTTTCGTGGGCACGTGGTCTGAGTATTCTTGTATTTCAGCAACTCGGTTGGATACATAAGTTGCGAGAGTGGATGGATGAGTTTTAATTAAATGTAAAGTGATTTCTGAATCTGTCCAGAAATGTACACTCTCGATTTCAAAGGACATCATGTTTTTAATTCGAATCCACAATTTAGCCAATAGGTGTGCTGCACACAACTCAAGTCTCGGAAGAGACTTTGTCTTGAGTGGAGCGACTTTTGATTTGGCTGTAAGAAGCCTACAAAAAACTTCATTTAAGTCACTACTCCCAATATAAATGCAGCAACCATAAGCCCGAAGAGAAGCATCAGAAAAGCCATGAATCTGAACTTTTGCTGAAGAAGTTATTTGAACGAATCTTGGGATTTCATTTGAATCAATTTTCGACAAACTTATTTTAAAATTCTCCCACGCAGTATTTAATCGCATTAGGATCAATTCATCCCAGTCAAGTTTCTGAATCCAAAGTTCTTGTAGCAACATTTTGGATTTTATTATGATTGGGCATAAGAGTCCGAGATGATCAAACAACCGAGACGAAACCAACAAAGTGTTTCTTTTTGTTGTTTTTAGATCATGAAATTTATCTTCCAAATGAAACTTAAATGAATCATTCTTCGGAACCCAGTGTATGCCTAAAGCTTTGGCCGTAGCGGAATCACTATGTAACAGTTTTTCGTTACAATTAGTAAGGTTAAAATCGGGGTGATTGGAAAACCATTTGGTTAAATTAAATCCATCTGAACTCAGTATTTGGGTCACCTGGTCTCGAATAGTTAACAGTTCTTGAAAACTATCGGCGCCAGTTAACAAATCGTCAACATAAAAATCACTGCGAATAACTTTTGACGCTATGGGCAAAGTCTCTTTGTATAAATCGCTTAGATGAATAAGACATCTGATTGCTAAAAATGGTGCGGAAGACGTACCGTAAGTAACAGTGTTCAAGCGAAACACTTGTAGCAAATCAGATGGATTTTGTCTCCAAAGGATTAGTTGAAAATTTCTATCGTTCTCGCCAACTAAGACTTGACGATACATTTTTGAATGTCGGCAGTGATAACGAATTTATGGAATCGAAAACGGATTAGTGTCGAATATAATTCTTCCTGCACCGTAGGGCCAACCATTAACAAATCGTTAAGTGAAGTTCTTGAAGAAGTTCGACTCGAGGCATCAAAAACTACACGAAGTTTGGTAGTAGTACCTTGATGCTAGTTATCAAATTCGTTTGAGAACCGGAATCTAAAAGAGCCCTAGCCAGAATATAATTTCCGGAACTATTTCTCACTTTCACGACCGCTGTGGCGAGAATCATATTATCATCTGATAATGAAAAATTCACCGAAGCGTGAGAAGTAGACGGCTGCTGTGACAAGTAATTTACAGAAGAATTTTGGTTAGAACTTGAGGCTTGAGAACTAGTATTATATCTATGTAGCATTGAGTGATGAGAGCCACTGCAGACTCTACACTTTTGTGAATTGCATTTTGCTACAGTATGACCTTTTTTCAGGCAGATTATACACGCAAGTACAGCTTTAATAAAGTCAAATCTTTGAAGAACTGGCACTGCGGAAAAAGAAGGACAATTATATATATTGTGTTGTGTAGATTTACAAAAGAGACATTTCTCAGCAGATTGTCTAGGTTTCGAACAAGCTAGTGCTGTCTTTGTATTTTTCTTAGGCCCATTATCATGTCTTTTCTTTGAAGAACTAGGTCTTGAACTAGACGATTAATCAGCAGAGATGTACTGGTACCTTTTATTTAAGGTGGCCTCACAATCAGCCCATAATGGGAGCTTTTCGAAGTCAAGCTGTTTTTCCCACTTGGATTTAGTGACTGGATCGACTTTTGACACCACTGGATGTATAAGAACGGCATTTGTTATCTTTTTATCATCACCAATAGATAACAATGAATCATATATGGCAGAAACAGTGTCAATCATGCTACGCAAAGCAGAAGCCGAAGATTTATTGATCTCAGGAAGATCGAAAAGTTTCGAAATATTATCGAAAAAGATCAGACAATCGTTGTCATAAACCTTTTTTAAGCTGGCTAATGCTTTGGAGTAATTGTTTTCAGAAATCTGATCATTGTGGACCAGATTCTCAAACAGGCTCATAAAGTTTTTATATTCGGAATATTTTCCAATGAATTTTGGAAGCCGCATGATTGGAAGCCTAGAATGATGAGTTTGCATCTTACTAAACGAAGTTTCAGGCATACTAGACCTTCTATGTTTGGCCTGAAGACTCATTAATATAGCTTTTGTGGTCACGCACATATCTTCAAGGCCAGATCGGTCATCATTTGTTGGATCTAAAATATCCAATTCAGACTGATACTGCATTGCTTGAGAAATATGGTCTTTCAATATTTCCATGCAACAATCTATCTCAAAGGGATTAAAAGAAATCGTTTTATCTACAATAGATCTACGAATCTTTGAAATATTTTCAATCACTTTGGCTTTTCTCTGAATCAGTTTCGACAATGTTTCTGATTCAGGATCGCTTTGGTGTTTTTTACCGACCATATTGAAAGAAAACCACAAAAAAAATTAAAAAAAATCGAAAGTATAATTGATAATAGAATAATATTCCAATAAATTTCGCAAAAGCAGATTTCAAATAAATTTTCCTTTAAATTGTGGAAAACTTTCACCAAATTATTTTAATTTGAAAATAATTCGGAGGAAATATCGCGCTCGAATAACAAAATTTTGTATTTAAAAAACAAAAGAAAACGTTAAAAAATGGAACCAAATGAAATTAAATAAAAAAAAAATAATTTCAAATATTGTTTAATACGATGACCACTCTGAATTCGGAAAATTTATACGAAATTTGTTTGGGTTTAAGAAAAACTTAAAATTCGCGATCTAAAAAATAAGTTTTGGTATTTATAAAAATCTATTCAACACACAATTTCAATTTATTTTTATATCAAATTAAAAAACTCAAGACACGCAC
The DNA here is from genome assembly GCA_949748255.1 of Eustalomyia histrio. Taxonomy (NCBI): domain Eukaryota; kingdom Metazoa; phylum Arthropoda; class Insecta; order Diptera; family Anthomyiidae; genus Eustalomyia; species Eustalomyia histrio. The sequence continues at coordinate 167,411,485 of OX456523.1, read as the reverse complement.
TTTTTAAAATAAATTGCAAAAGAAAACCAGTGTTTTTTCTAAAATTAAACACTTCGCTCGCCCGTTTACGATCAACTTTATACTAAATGTCTCACCGGCAATGAATTTCAAGAATTTTAATTTTAAAAAAATAATAAATTTGCACTTTAATCTTGTTTAAATTTGCCTAAGTTGTGGTCAAATTCCGCAATCACTGTTCGTTCAGCCACTTGAACCAACCTTTGGTAACGTTTACAAAAAAATATAACATACTTTACCAAGTTTAATAAAATTAATCCGAAAAATATTTTTTTTTTTACTGAATTTAATTTTCACGCACAATTCCGGTGGATATTTACAAAAATTTATTTAGAAAAATAAATTTTTCCATACGATATGTATGTACATTAATGAAATGTCCCCTTTTATGGTTAAGTTGTTCACGTTAAGCACCGAAATGATCATATGTTGTTATCGTTACCGATAACAACTGTATACAATGTATATATATGAAAGTGTCGAAGAAAAAGGAGATAAAAACAAAACGATGAAAATAAATTTTTGCAAAATTAAATTAATTAACACTCGCGAAAAAAGTGCAAATAAAAAAAAAATTAATTAATTAATTACGGAATTTAATACGAGCGGTATAGTTATGTGTTCGTGGTAAAAAAGAAAATATATTGATCCGTGTGTATGTATGTTTTTGTGTTAATAATCACTCGCGATATTAAATGTTTCACTTTTAAGGGTGGGCTTTGTTCGCAAAATATATGTATGTTTAAATGAAACGAAGTGTAAAAATAATTTTGTGTTTTAACTCGCAATTGAGAAAAAGAATAATAACTTCTGAATAATTTACAGAAATATTTCTAAAATCTGATTAACTTACAGATTTTAGGTTTACACAAAATATTTTTTACACTGTTACCTCTATGTCAGATAGACCCGAATCACTTTCCTGGTTGTGTTGTGGACGGCACTTGCGGCAACGGCAACGACGAGGCATGTAAAGCAGCAACAGGAATCCAAAGGCACAAATAATAATAAAACCGAAAACGACCGAATTTTATTTTTCCAAGAAAAATTACGAATTAATCGCGCACAACTTTGTATGTTTCTATCAATGATAAGAAACAAACAGAGAAAAGAAATTGTTTGCAACAATTTAACAAACAAAATTTTATTTAAATATTTTAATCAATTTTTTAAAATATTTAATTAAACAATTTAACAAATCAAGTCCCTGCTCGGGCGCCAAAATGAAAATCCTTAATAATTTTTAAGGTGAAAATAAATAAAATTTAAAATCTTAGAATTTTATTTAAATTTTAGAATCAAAAAATGGTGGCAGATTTGTTAAATTTCTAGAAAGTTTGCGGTAAGAAAAACACGTCTTGTTTATTTGCTTTAAAAACCCAACTGTATCGTTCTATTAAGCAATATGGAGCATCAAGCTCCCTATTTTTCCAGTGGTCTTTCTTCTCTTCTATTTCAGCAATTGCCGTTACAATTAACATATTAAGCAAGTTATAAAGGGTAGACCAAAAATAATTAACATAGTTGTAAAATTCATTGTTATGTTAATCTACGTTATATCTGAATTACATATCCAAATTCAAATCTATTTCATATTCAACAAAATTCAATTCAGTAAAAATTCAATTATAAAAAACAATTAATAACAAAATGTGTTATTATTTAAAATAAGTATTAAAAAAAGGTAAAAAAATGTGTTTATAAAAAACCCATTGCGAGAACGTTGTGGAGAAAACCAAACAGGTAAAAAACTCCACGCTGGTGACCAAACAAAACTAAAGCCAAATTTTAAATTTTTAAACACAGTTTTCAAATCTCTAATTTTAAAGTTTTAAAAATTGTGGGTGCTATTATCACATATAAATTAACAAATAGAGATCCAACTTCCGGATTACAAAGAACATATAATAATTTAATTGAAGATCTTTTCAAAATTAAGATTATTACATCTTTAGAAAAGAACAAACTTAAAACAATTGTATCTACAGCTCCTAGATTATATGGAGTGCCCAAAATTCATAAAGAACAATTTCCTTTAAGACCATATGCTCATTTGTTAACTCCCAATCTTATGAACTCTGTAAATATGTTACTAATATCTTTAGGAAAGTAACTCAAACTCTAAATATAATATAAAATATTCTTGTATTGAAAAATAAGAATTATTAAAATTTTGTTTTCCTGAAGATGCTATCAAATTGTTAGCGAAATATCGAAAATAAAATAAGAAATTTTATTAAAAAAAAAAAAGATCTTTAGCTTAAAAAAATTGAATATTAATAAAACCAAAAATCATAACAAAATATGTCGATGACTTATTTTGCATTATTTCAGAGAGTTCGGTTGATAATATTTTATCAACATTTGATTCGTTTCATGATAATATAAATTTTACAATTGAAAAGGAATATGATTCTAAAATTTCTTATTTAGACACATTAGTAAAGAGAAGAAGTGATAGATTATTAATAGATTGGTATCAAAAACCAACAGCTTCTGGAAGAATTATCAACTATTATTCAAAACAACCAAAAATAATAATAATTAATACTGCAAAGAATCTAATTAAAAGAGTATTGAATATTAGCGATTTAGAATTTCACAAAAACAATATAAAAAAGATTAAAAATATTTTTAACAATAATAATTACCCATTTCAACTAACATGTAATTTAATAAGACAATATAAGAAAATAAATAAGTTTAACACAAGAAACGTTATTGAACCTAAAATTTATAAATCTCTAACTTATGTTCTTCTTATATCTGAGAGGTTAGAAAAATAAAAAATTTATGATAATGAGAAATATATAGTAGCCCATAAAACATATAACACATTAAGTAGACTATTTAGCAACACAAAAGACAGAATATATAAATCGGAAATGTCAAATGTCAAATTTAGTTTAAAAAATACCATGTAATGGTAATAATAATGAAAATTGCAATAAGGTATAGGTAGGTACAACTAAGAATAAACTTAAAACCAGAGTTGCAGGACATAAATCAGATCAAAAATACAGGAACACCATTCCTACACAAAAAACAGCATTATCATTACACTGCAATAACTCTAGTCATTATCCTGATTTTGATAATACGACAATTTTGAACATAGAGAATAATTTCAGACCTAGATATATGTTAGAAATATTACAGATAATGAAAATACCATCCACACAACGCATTAACTATAAAACAGATGTAGCAAATATAGCCCAAAATTATAGACATTTAATAAATAAAAACTAGTAAATAAAAGCTAATTATTGTTAAATAATGTTAAATAATATATATTTATTTTTTAAAATAGTTCTATGTAATATTTTTTTTTTAAATATTTATAAAAACATTTTTGTTTCCTTATCTTTTTTTTAAACTTAAAATAATTTTGTTTCTTATGATATTTATATTTTTCATATTGTCAAAAACTATTTTTATGATTTCCCGCCTTTTTTAAATAATTTATATATATATATGTTTTAACTGTTAAAAAATTAAATTATTTCCCTGAAGAAGTCACCCAATGTGGAGACGAAATATTGGAAAAGAAAATAAATAATCATTATTTTTGTAAAAAGATCTCAACCTCAATTTAAAAGAAAAATATAATATTATATTAAAGATCGAATAAAAGAAAATAAATTTAAAGTTTCAAAATTTTTTAAAGATATTAAAAAAAACAACGATTGGACTTTAAGGTTTAATTAAGAACATATTTAGGACTGAAGGTATTCCTCATTTCATTTGGCCAATGCAGCGATTTAACTTCAGCGGATTTAGAGAAAACGACAATTTTTGTCACTTATTAAGGTTTTATGAATTTTAAGTATTCTGCAATTTAATTTATATTAGGTATTCGGTTTAAACCAAATAAAATTTTTTGTCAGAAAAGAAAATAAGTGACAAGTACGGAATATTCGGCCGAAATGTAACATTTGATAGATTTTGATGATTTATTTTAGTTAAAGGCAGTTAAACTATACTGTTAGATAAAATAACTGAAAATGTCATTTATTTTAAAATAGAGTCATTCTATATGAAAACACCGAAAAAAAATGAAAAATTGTTGCTGGACCATTTTGGATTTTGTTAAAATTTTGTGGAAATGTTCCTAAGGGTTCCCAGAACCAAAATCCAAGAGGATTTAATTTTTGCACACGGCAATTTTAAATATTATTTAATTTTGTTCACGCAAAATAAAAAAACTAAAAAGTCTTGTTTTTGTGCGTAGTGGTTTGAGCTGTTAAAATTTTTCTGCTAGAGATATCTACATAATCAGAGCATCGTTTTAAAGCTGAAGGATTATAGTTTTTATCAAAAATATAAAATTTGACTTAAAAACGTGGTATTGAAAATAAGCATATTTCATTGGTTTTTTGTTTTTCAATGAACTCCAGTGTCGGCGCTAATGAATATAAACGCATAATAATTCTCAGATACAAATTAGACAACTCGTTATGAAAAAATCGTTACTTGAAATTTTGAAAATTTGTATATTTCCGGCTACAATTTCGTCATGTTTGTTAGCAGATACCAACTTGAAAATTACAAAGTACTTACTCCCTACTTTCAAGTCTATAACACTTCAAGACCCGTTATTTTCACTTCTCTAGGATTTACAGGGGTTTAAAGAAAAGCCTTTTTAATTTGTTGTATGTATGTATTTTTATACTTTCCTCAAGAGAAATAAAAATAAAAACAAGTAGTATTATGAAGTAACAAAGAATAATTATGGACTAAAAAATATATTTAATAAATTCAGTAGATTTTTTATTTTACAGTGGTTTTTATTTTATTTTACATTGGTGGCAGAAAATAGGCACATGAAGAGAACATACGTCATGTAAAGTAGAAAATTTCTGTATTTTAGCTTTTCTTTAAACACCTGTGAGTTCAAAAGGAGTGGAAATAACAAAACGGGCCTTGAAGTGTTATAAAGTTAAAGGTATATTTAATTCTAATTGTAAATGGTGGATTACCAAAAATTAAGTGTAATGAAAGTGCAAAAAGGATGAGTACGGAAACTACGAGAATGGTCACAAATTTTCATGAAGATGACGAAATTAGTAGAATAATGCCAGGCCAAAGAGATTGCGTAACTGTTCGAAATAAAAATGTCGAAAAATCTAAAGACCAAAAACGTCTAGTACTATTTAACCTTAAAGAAATCTACGTAAAGTTCAAATAAACTTATCCGCTTCTAACAGTAGGATTTTCGTCTTTCGCTTTATTACGTCCAAAAAATTGTATTTTAGCCGGAGCAGCTGGCACCCATACTGTGTGCGTTTGCTGTATTCACCAAACATGAAGCTAATGTTAATGGCATGTAATATAAAATTCACTTACAAGTACTTTATTAAAATAAAACTTATTCCACGATTCTTAATTACCCACATTTAAGCTATAACTTTTCTACTTTAAATGATACAAATATACCATGTGCCTATTTTCTGCCAGCACTATAAAATTTTTTAACATACAAAATTTACTGAATTTATTAAATATATTTTTTAGTTCATAATTATTCTTTGTTACTTCATAATACTACTTGTTTTTATTTTAATTTCTCTGTATATAACAATTGAGGAAAGTATAAAAATACATACAAAAAATCAAAAAGGCTTTTCTTCAAAACCCTGTAAATCCGAGAGAAGTGAAAATAACTAAACGGGTCTTGAAGTGTTATAATGTTAAAAGTAGGGAGTGAGTACTCTCTAATTTTTAAGTTTGTATCTGCTAACAAACATGACCAAATTGTAGCCTGAAATAAGCAAATTTTCAAATTTCAAGTAACGATTTTTTCATAACAAGTTGCCAGATTGAGCCAATTTTAATTTTTTATTTTTCTTAGATATGTCTAATTTGTATCTGAGAATTATTATGCTTTTATATTCATTAGCGCCGTCACTGGAGTTCATTGAAAAACACAAAAAAACAATGAAATATGCTTAGTTTCAATACCACGTTATTTTTCGGGTGTATGAATTAAGTCAAATTTTATATTTTTGATAGAAACTATAATCCTTCAGCTTTAAAACGATGCCTTGATCATGTAGATATCTCTAGCAGAAAAATTTTAACAGCTCAAACCACTGCGTACAAAAACAAGACTTTTTAGTTTTTTTTATTTTGCGTGAACCGATAGTGCCGTGTGCAAAAATTAAATTCTAATGGATTTTGGGTTTTGAGACCCTAAATATCATTTCCAGTTAGTTTGAGTAAGATCTAAGATATACCAGCTTTGCCGATTTCATACAGAATAGCTCAATATGAATCACTTACATTTATATTTTAAAACAAGTAAGAGCGGCTAAATTCGGCTATGCCGAATCTTATATACCCTTCACCATGGTTGGGAAAAAACTGAAGTTTATATATGGACATATATGGAATGGACAGATTTATATACGGACGCCTTTAAGAGGAAATTAACCATTTAGTTTGGAGATAAAACTTGGACTCGGGAATATAGGTACTTTAAAAAAATGTATGTTTTGGGCATAACTTTTTTGTATCTGAAACGATATTTCCGAGTTTTTCAGCAAATGTGTTATACTAAAGATTTTCGATCTTTTGCTATATAAGACGTATCCATAGGTCATAATACAGCTCTAGAATAGTGTTTGTTGTTTGTGTATAAAAGGTGAAGAGGTGAAAGAAAAGAATTTCAACAAATCGTTAAAAGAAATCACTACAACTGCATGTGTTTTATTTCTACAAAATAGTTTGATTTAGCTGGCAAATTTACATTTGGGATTTTATTTCGCTTTTTTATTAGAAATATTTGTAATTTCTTTAGCTTAATTTTAAAAATTTGAAGGAAAATAGTTTATAATTTTTTTTATAAGTTATTATAAGTTATGACCTAAAATAGTTGCACTCAAAGGTAAATTATGTATAAAATGTTCTTAATATGTGAGAAATAAAATGGTTTAAAAATCTTTTTATAAATTCTTTTAAATCGGAGCAAAAAAAAAAGAAATAAAACCGTTTGTATTTTGTTTGTATCAGAGGGTTTTTATAAAAATTTTGATGTTTTTAGCCTATTTATGGATTATTTAATTATTAATATAAAATTTTATTTAAATTAATTATTAAATGTAAAAAAAAACAAAAAATAAACAAAAAAAAATCTTAAGAAAATAAAAAAAAAATGTACAAAAAAAAAGTGAATTGACCTGACCGAGATTCGAACCCGCGGCCTTAGAGAAAAAAAGTATTTGTGACATGGCGTCTAGACAACTGAGCTATTGAAGCTCACACAAAATCATCGTCAATAGATGTACATATATAAAAGTCTTCGTTCATTAGGGATTTGTTTAGTTTTTATTTAAATGACAAATCTTTGTATGTGTGTTTTTTGTGTATAAAAGGTGGAGATGAAAGAAAAGAATTTTAACACATGGATTTGTTATGCTCAAAATTCTACATACATATTAAACAAAGGGATTTTTACTGGAAAAATTAGAGGTAGTCCTGGTTTTTTGCTAATATCTCAGCCATTTATTAACCGATCTGTCTGATTTTTAATAGCAAACAGAAATGGATCACATGTAACAGAAATAAAAAAGAATCAAGTCCTCATCACGTCTGGGTTCTTCGGAAAACCCATTTCAACACACAGACGGACAGACGGACAGACGGACATCGTTAAATCAACTTCGCTCTTCATAAGGACCCAGAATATATATACTTTATAGGGTCTAAGATCAATATTGTAGAAATTACAAACGGAATGACAAACTTATATATACCCTTCCACCTGTGGTGAAGGGTATAATTAATAAGCAGTAGTCCGTACCAACATAATTTTTTTAGAAACGTACCTAGAAAGCTGGCGTTATTATTTCGAGATGACGGTTATCTATTTCTTGTTGACGAACTATTTTTATCTGCTAAACTTTTGTTAACGCCTATTATCGAACCCGGTCGTCTTTTTTTTTTCTTTGATTTATTAAAAATAATTTATCCCCTTCAATTTTTATTATATCCATCGCATGAGCAATGTCAAAAAAATCATCCAGGTTATCAACGAAATTTTGCTCCTGCTTTTTTTGTACTGATGTTTGAGGTTTGCAATTTCCGCCATATTTTATATAATCTGTTTGACTCGGCGAGTCTTACGTTAATTATCGACGGAAAAGACTGGTCTTGGATGTTTTCCTCGTTTGACAACCGTTGGTTGGTTATAAAACAAAGAAGACAATCTTGTTTCCAGTAAATGATTTTTATTTGCAATGAGTGCGTTTTCAATTCTTCCCTTGGATAAGTATGCAAAATAACAGACCGGATCTTTTAATATATTCGAAAAATAGCTGGTCTGAAGATTAGATTAAATTAAGGCGGGTAAAATTTTACCCTATAAAATTATCTCTACGTTTTATACCGTAAAAGTATTAGAAAATAATTGTAAAGATAATTAAATTCAAATAATACATCAATTCATTGTTTATACATTTAAGGTAGTAAAGACCAGATTTTAGGATATAAAAGTTTTTAAAGTATTTTACTTTAACATAGCGCACGCCTCGCTATGTCGCAATTTTAAAGTGCCTTCTGGAATATTGCTAATGCTCTCATCGCAGCCTTTAATGTGCTTAAATTAGGTTTTCTAATCTCTTCACGGATATATTTGTGGCGGTTATATTTGTCCCGGTGTTGGTGACGGCGACTTCTGGTATTATTTCCATCTGGTTGTTGGTTTCGCCGTGGGCTTTTGGATCGTACTCTTTTCTGTAGTTCGACCCGGGGACGTTTATGTGGGTGTAAGAGTGTGTGATGCTTCTCCTTGCAGTGTCTGCACGTAATTTTGGACTTGCACAAGGCCACTTTCTGAAATAAAGCTAAGCAATTGAAGCAATATCTATACTCCATTGGTATATCTTTCCTCTTTTGGACAGACATATTTAGAAATCGAGCGTAGAAAGGAATATAATGATGCGTTTGGCACAGCTGACACACGTGACGATTAGTACGACTAAAAAATAAAGGATTTGAAATCATAACTCGGAATAGAATTTATTGTAAAGGGTGGTAGAGTGTTGCGGATCATTCGAGCAAGAATAATTTCATATGGAAGGAAGCATGTGGATAAAAAAGTGGATGTGAGAAAGGAATTGGGTTTGTTTGGTAGTGCGTGTATGTGTTTATAAGAATGATTGGTAAGTAAGCCTGCTGTAACAATGTATATATTTGACTTTTTGTATTTTATGCTTTGGGTAATAGAACGATTTTAGATATTGGTCGAGTGATTGCTCCATTTTGACTTTTACATGGTTATCTCTTCCGGTATGTATATTTATTACCCTACCGAGTCGCCATTCGGTGGGTGGTATCCTTCACAATTACCACTAAATCGTTTACAGTTATATTTTCTTGGGTCTGTTTCCATTTGACTCTCTTCTGTAATTCCCTCTAATACTTCGCATTCCATCGACGACTAAAACGATGATGAAGGACTTTAATTTTTTCCCAACGGTTGATAAGGGACATTTCCTGTTTAGCTGGCCATGTCCATCATTGGCATTCCTCGTATATAGTGTCCTGCAGTAAGAGGTAATAAGTGAGAGGGGTTATCACTTATTGAGATAAAGAGCGAGAGTTCAAAACTGCTTCAATTCGCGATAGGAGTGTTGTAAATTCTTCAAACGTAAAAAAATAATTTTGGGCAGATTTTCTTAGATGATGCTTAAAACTTTTCAAACCAGCTTCCCATAAGCCGCTGAAGTGAGGAGCGCTTGGAGGGATAAAATGCCATTCCATGATTTTGATACTTTTCTGATACGTCTTGAGCTCCGTATTGTTTAAGAATTTGTCTATTGGCGCCTACAAAATTTCTACCATTATCTGAAAATACCTTTTTTGGAAACCCTCTTCTGCCAACAAATCGTGTGAACGCAGCGAGAAAACATTCAGACGACAGATCAGAACAGATTTCCAAATGAATGGCTTTGGTGGTGAAGCATACGAAAACGCAAACATAACCTTTATATAGAGGACATTTTCTGAGCGAAGAACTTTTCAGATGAAAAGGACCAGCAAAGTCAACACCCATAGGTAAATGGTGGGTTAAAACTGACTCGTTCTGAGGGAAGGTCGCCTGTTATCTGGGACTGAACTCTTTTTTTGTGGATTTTGCATATTTTACAACGTGATATGCATGATTTTATCTTATTTTTCACCAAGGGAATAAAAAATAACCTTCGCACGTTGAAAAGCATGAGTTGATGTTCGGCGTGTAGAAGAAGATTGTGAATATATTGGACCACCAATTCATATAATTTAGATGTCGGATGAATTATCTTAGGGTGGCGCTCATCATATGTTAAATCTTCCGAATTCCAGTCTGCCTTTTACTCTCATTATCTCAGAGTTGTCTAGAAACGGTGTTAACGATATAAGGGAGCTCTTTTTTGGTAAATCATTTTCCGTTTTTAAATTGCTGTATTCTGCGTTATAATATATAATTTGTGATACTTTTATGAGAACTGCAATTCTTGTACGATATTTTAATAATACATTATGCATGAAGCGAAATACATATGTATGCAATTACTCGCAATACACGTGAAAATGATGAAAAATCCTTCAATAGATCATCTTCTACAAGAGCATTTCACATTTTCTTCGGTGGGGATGATACCTTTTACAATTTGGCTAAATGGGCATTGGGGTTTTCCTAGAGGTAGAAAACTTTCAATATTTTCCATTTCGGGTGCAAAATTCATTGCAATCTGACCATTGAGATTCTACTTGAATTAACATACATTCAGCATTTTTTGATTCGGGTGCAATTAATTTAGCAATCTGGTTAGTTGGCCATTTAAATTCCTCCTGAATTAACCATTTAGGACCCTCCCACCACTGTTAGTGGACCCTGAGCTCACAAGGGGTACAGCCTCTTGTAGCTAAATCTGCAGGGTTATCCGCTGATGGGACATGGCGCCAGATAGCATTACTCAGATTTTGTCGAATTTCTGAGACTCTATTTGCAACATACGCTTTCCATACGTGCGGTGGTTAATCAAGCCATGCGAGCACAATCGAATAATCTGACCATATTATAATATCATTGGGCTAAAAATGTATGCTTTTGAGAACATTTTTTATAAGTTTTGACACTAATACTGCGCCACAAAGTTCAAGTCGTGGCAGACTGGTTTTCTGCAGAGGTGCTACCAGTGGCGTAGCTGAGTCATCAAGGGCCCGTGCGCAAAACATCATATTGTGCCTCTAACATTTCGAAATCACTAACAAGTACAAAAAATCATGAAATATTTTTTTTTTTAAATCACGACTTATATATATTTTAGCTTGTTTACCATACTTGATATTCTTTCATTGGGATTGAAATTTCATTAGCATTAGTTGAATAATGCTAATGCCAAGATTACAATGAAATTTTTTGGATATTTAACTTGCTTTACATAGGGTGTTTTATAAAATGGATCACTCGGGATATCTCCCGAACATGGTCTATATTTATTAACGCAATTGTCATGGTGGAGCAAAAAATTTGCCCTATTTCACTTTTTTTTCGGGATAATGGCCATTCTACAAAATGGCGAATCTAAGCGAGAAGGTTGCCCTTTGATTCGGCTTTTATAAAACAGCCAAAAGGTGACTATTTTGTTATCAATTAATATGATATAAATTAACACACTTCGCACTCGGCATAACTCGCTTAGTTACTGGCCATTTTAAAAAATTACCATTTTACAAAATGGCGAATATATGTATAAAAAAGTAAGCGAGATTTGCAAGTCAATTTTAATATTTTTTTTAATTTTGAAGTTTATATTTTATAGTTGATCTTTTTAATACTTATATGTATGAAAATGTATTTTTAGTTTGACTCGAGATCATAGGAAAAGTTTTTTTCAAATGAAAAATTTTTTTTTCTCCTTATTTTTTAATTTTAGTACACATGGAGAATACACAGAAAAAGTTATTAGACACCAGCCGAATGGAATGCATTTTCTGCTCAGCTACGACTTTCATCAACATTCTTTGTGCCGAAATACCAATTGTAAATATCTCTATTAAACTCACAAATCAACGGAAAAAGCTATTTTATGCTAACATACAGTTGATTTTTATTATTGAGTACAGATGAAATTTACTAACTATTTTTGTGTTATTTATATTCTCCTTTGTTTACCGTATGTCCAAATTAGCTATTAGCTAATACTAAAGACATGTGTTTTTTTAAATTGTTTTTACATATGTTTAAACAATTCTTTTAAGCGTGCCAAGTTAGATTTTAATATTGAAGTTTATATTTTATAGTTGATATTTTTAATACTTATATGTATGAAAATGTATTTTTAGTTTGACTCGAGATCATAGGAAAAGTTTTTTTCAAATGAAAAATTTTTTTTCCATATTTTTTAATTTTAGTATTTCGGCACAAAGAATGTTGATGAAAGTCGTAGCTCACCAGAAAATGCATTCCATTCGGCTGGTATCTAATAACTTTTTCTGTGTATTCTCCATGTTTACTAAAATTAAAAAATAAGGAAAAAAATTTTTCATTTGAAATATATTATTCTTAAAAGGGATGACCACTGTTGATCTCGAGTCAAACTAAAAATACATTTTCATACATATAAGTATTAAAAATATCAACTATAAAATATAAACTTCAATATTAAAATATAACTTGGCACGGTTAAAAGAATTGTTTAAACATATGTAAAAACAATTTTAAAAAACACATGTCTTTAGTATTAGCTAATAGCTAATTTGGACATACGGTAAACAAAGGAGAATATAAATAACACAAAAATAGTTAGTAAATTTCATCTGTACTCAATAATAAAAATCAACTGTATGTTAGCATAAAATAGCTTTTTCCGTTGATTTGTGAGTTAAATAGAGATATTTACAATTGGTATTTCGGCACAAAGAATGTTGATGAAAGTCGTAGCTGACCAGAAAATGCATTCCATTCGGCTGGTGTCTAATAACTTTTTCTGTGTATTCTCCATGTTTACTAAAATTAAAAAATAAGGAAAAAAAAAATTTCATTTGAAAAAAACTTTTCCTATGATCTCGAGTCAAACTAAAAATACATTTTCATACATTTTTTTATTTTGTTATAATTCGCAAGTCAATCAATCATAGAATTATGTTTGAAATGATTTGATTCAATTGAATCAAAAAAGATTCAAATGAAATTGATTAATCAATTATAATTTTAAATCTGATTTAATGAATTGATTTATAAAATATTGAATCAAATCGCTGGTTTACAAAGAGCATTATTTTTTTCGCGAATTAATTCAATAAAGATTTTTCTTTTTACAGGTATACATGAAAGTGCTGTGATTATTATTTGGAACTACTGAAGTACTCAAATAAATTCATAAAAAAAAACTATTTACAACTTTAAACAAAGGGCCCCTGTTGGCCATGGGCCCTTGTGCAGTGCATCACCCAGCGACTATTAACTTACGCCAATGGGTGCTACCTTTGTTTTGGCAACAAGCAATTTACTTCAAACTGTATTCCTTAAATCTTTACTTTGTAGGTATACAGTTTCACAATATGCTTTTTCTGATGCGTAACAGAAACCGTGTAGCTGAGTTCTGTTTTCAGGTGCAAACTGAAGCTGTCTTGGTATTTTTATTTCTTCTAGCCTTGGCAAATTTTCAAGGAATTTATTCCACTCCTGAAGTGATGCTGGTTTTACATGAGAATCCGAATCATCTCCTTAGAGCCACAACTGTTGGAGCACTACTTTTGCTAGAATTATAATCGATGATAACCACCCGGCAGGGTCAAATAGTGTGGCCACTTTGGACAGAATTTGTCGTCTTGTAGCGGTTGCTGATGGTTTTGTGGGAGTAATTGAGTAAGAGAACGTGTCACTTAATGCATTCCATCTTATTACTAGTGTTTTGGTGGAACTTGTGTCATAAAACTTCAAGATATTGGAATCAACTTTGTCCTCTTCTGGAATATCTTCTAGTAAGTCAGTATGATTTGCAGTCCATTTTTTAATGGCATGCCTGCGGATTTAAGCAGATTTATTAGTTGAACCTGAGCTTTCTTTGCTTGGGAGAGATCATGGCCACCTGAGACTACATTATCTACATATGTTTCTCATCTTAATATTTTTGAGGCTATAGGTGTGAGTGAAATGAATCTTCTGCCAACTTATGTAACGTTTTTATGGCCAGATAAGGTGCACAATTTTGTCCAAATGTAACCGTTTTTGGCGCAAAATCTTCAATTGGATCGTGAGCTGATTTTCTAAATAGTATTTTCTGAAAAGGACGATCATTGAGATGAACCCAAATTTGGCGGTAAATTTTGTCCATGTCGCTATTAAACACGAAGCAATATAAACGCCAATTAAAGATAACCATCGTAAGGTTCGTTTGTAAAGTCGGACCAATATGTAAGACATCATTAAGCGACTAACCGGAACTAGTTTTCTTTGATGCGTTAAATACCACTCTGACTTTAGTAGACGTAGCGTCTGGTCTCACGACTGCATGATGAGGTAAATAAAAAGTGAAATAAGATCCTTCTCGTGGAATTTCAAGACTAGAAGACTTCTCCATATGTCCTAGTTTCAAATATTCTAACAAGACTTCATTGTATGTATGTAGTTTCAAGATCGTTTTTCTTCCGTAAAGTTTTCTCTATTCTTTTATACTGAGCCATTGCTCCAATTCGTAAAGGACCGAGATTACAATTAGAAGGGAAATTTTCCTTAAAGGGTAACCGAGCCATAAATCTTCCTGTTGGTAGTCTCACAGTGGTTTTCTTCCGATATTGGCCGTTCTTTCGATATTTCTTCAATTTCCCAAAATTTTCTCACTAACTCATTTGTGGGATCTTTGTTTCTCTGAGATATCCATGTCGAGTAGGTGCTTACTGAGTGGACAGGACCACTTAATATCCACCCAAATATGGTGTTGAAATCTATGAGGGAGGCAACATTTTTGATGTGACTTATTTTAATCATTATTTTGTTGATTTCTTCAGCCCCTAATACCACATCAACTTGTGACGGTACAAAACAATTTGGGTCAGCTAAATTCATATCAAATAATCCTTCAATATTCGTATCTCCTAGGGGGTAGGATGGAATTAAATTAGTAAGTCTTCTAAGAACAGCAGCTTCTACTTCTATATCCACTTTTTGGGTCCTTTCTACAATGTTAAAAATCCATAATTTTTCTGAGGTAGTGGTAATGGTTAAACCCATTCCCGAAATATTTGTTAGAAGGTTTGTACAAGATTCAACCTATTTTGTAGCCTTTCTGTAACGAAAGAACAAAAAAAACAGAAGTCTAAGAGTGCCCGTGCAATAAATTCTTCTCCTTCATGTTCGATTCTTTGTTTGGTTTGATACAATAATCCAATTTAATTTGGGGAAAATAGTTTGTTTTCTGCTGCCGCTGTTTGTTTCCGTTTTCACGATTATAAATTAGTTTCGAATTTATTTTCTTTTCCACACTTCATTTATTTCTTGTAGTTTCAAACACTAAAATTTTAATCTAATTGCAATTGTTTTCGCTTCACTTTTAATCATATTAGATTCTTATTTTTCAGTGCCACAATTTAGGCAAAAACACGTTTTTTGTTTTGCAAATTCTTTTCTTTGCCTCCCTTTTACTACTTGTCAAAATCAATTGAGATGGTAAAATCTTTACCGATAACAAAATTCTCGAGTTAAGAGCAAGGAGAATATTTTACCTATCGATTAAAGTAACATACACTGAGAACATAGGCTGTATGTTATAAACTGGTTTTTTCTTTCGTTAAATTGGAAATTAAATGACTATATAAATTTACGGGAATAAAAAATAAAACATGAATTGTTTTTTCTTGTTATGCAATCACTTTGATTTTATGATTTTCCCTTTATATTTTCACAATTTCTCCCTTTGTCAATATTTTTTTTTGGTTTCGAAAAGCTTTCTAAATCTATTATTTTTACACATACACCGCATATATAAAGTTTATTTTTCTCTTCTGCACTTAATTCTGGTCTTCCACTCATTTCAATATAATTTGAGCTATATTTCTTGCGTAATGTAAATGTGGAAAAATACTTAACTTAGGGTTCCCGTTTATTCTTAAAAGGGATGACCACTGTTGATTCCCAGTTGTGATAGAAGACTCCCAAGAACCGTTCAGGAGGGCTTGAAGGACCAATGTTTAACTCGGCGAGTCTTATGTTTAATGGAAACAATCTTGTTTCCATTAAATGAATTTTATATTTATTTGCTTGGGGTGTGTTTTCAATTCTTCCCTTTGATGAGTATGCAAAATAACAGACCGGATTTTCTATATTCGAAAGATAGCTGGTCTGAAGATTAGATTAAATTAAGGCGGGTAAAATTTTACCCTATACAATTATCTCTTTACGTTTTATACCTTAAAAGTATTAGAAAATATTTGTAAAGATAATTAAATACAAATAATACATGAGTTCATTGTTTATGAATTTAAGGTAGTAAAAACCACATTTTAGGAAATAAGTTTGTAAAGTATTTTACTTTAACATAATGAAACAATTTTTTCAACAAATTTGTTAAAAGCCCTAGATAGAATTCGGGCTTTACACCATAAAGTCTATACTTTTTGTATGACTAACTTAGCACTCCATCGAACATTCAATCTCACCTTACGTACGTTGTAGAGAAATACACGAAAAACTTGCCCAATAGATGGGAGCTTAGCCCCAATTATTTGCATTTCATCATAGTCCTGTAGATATAACTTATCTTTTGCCCTTAAAATAATTTTTTCTTTTATTTCTTTTACTTTTAATATTCCTTAAACAGTATACAATATTATTTTTTCTTTTATTTTCTTTCACACTTCAAAACTCAAAATTTTTTAAAAAATGTCTTATCTTTATGTATATTTGATTTTTTATTTTTTTGCCTAAGACATCAAACATATACAATAATCTTTCTTCTTTTATTTTCTTTCACTAAACACTTCAAAACTCAAAAAGTTGTAAAAAATGACTTGTCTTTATTAGAGCTAACTATATGTGACCTTCTCCGAGGTGTGTGTGAAAATGAAGTTTTGAGAAAAACGCATTAAAAGTTTCATAACGCATTATCACCGTGAACACACCTTCCGTTGGGAGATGCGATTTGATATGTTTAGTTATGATTGGGTGCCGACTTTGGTGACGTCATGCCTATGTGGTGACTAATTTTTTCGCTTTTAGTGTGACAATACCTTTGCTCTTTTAATCTTAATGGTTTTCTCATTTTTATCGATTTTCCCAAGTTCGTTTTGTACGTTTTTATGGGGTAAATAAATTTTTATCAGAAATCTAACTCATTTCATCTTATTCCAAACCCTTTTAGGTACCAGGATCCACTCT
The DNA here is from genome assembly GCA_949748255.1 of Eustalomyia histrio. Classification (NCBI taxonomy): domain Eukaryota; kingdom Metazoa; phylum Arthropoda; class Insecta; order Diptera; family Anthomyiidae; genus Eustalomyia; species Eustalomyia histrio. The sequence goes on along the minus strand of OX456523.1, from coordinate 167,394,102 downwards.
TAAGTCCAAACCCGTTTTTTGACACACTAGGTCCCTTTTCTCGGAGAGTGTCACATATTATACTTTTGCTAGCTTAAGCAAATGTGCGAATACATGTAATCAAATGTCTATCAGAGAACTGTAAAATCAACTTTTTTCTTGATTTAATCATACACTAAAATTCTTTTTCACATTTAATCACTCTTTAATTCACTGTTTTCGGATCTGCAACGGCTTAAGCCAACACAAAACAGAAGTATACAACTTCATGCAAAATAATAATATTGATGTAAAGTTATTTTCGGAAATTCACCACACCAGCAAACACAACTTTCGTATCCCAGGATACGTTCATCATTTCACCAATCATCCTAATGGTAAAGCGCACGGTGGAACAGGTATATTAATTCAAAAGAGAATCAAACATCGTGCCTTGGAAAATTTCGCAAAAGACTATATGCAGGCAACATCCATTCGTCTTGAAGGTGCTGATAATTTGTCAATAAGTTCCATATATTGTCCTCCACGTTTTGCTGTAACAAAAGAAAAGTTCGAGGAATTCTTTAGCACATTAGGAGATCGCTTCTTGGCTTGCCGTAAATCTTGACTTGTAAATCCTAAAGGAATTCAGCTTTATAGAATGTTGATGGATAAAAGTAATGGCTTGGACTTCGTATCACCTGGACAACCTACATACTGGCCCGCAGATCCAAAAAAAACCCAGATCTTATAGATTTTGTTATATTGAAAAACGTAAACCGGAACTCAATAACACAGATATCGTACAAAATTTCCATATCAAAGTTGACTGGCTGAAGTATAGAAAATTTGTAAGCAGTCACCTATATAAGAATTCCTTTATAAACTTTCCCGAAGATATAGACGAATCTATTAATGAATTCAGCAAAACAATGATTGCGGCCTTGGATCACTCTAAGTGTAAAGTTGTGTACGCATTTCTAATGCAGATATTCATAACCTACTTATTGAAAAGAGGAAACGTAGGAGAGAATGGCAACTCAACAGATCTTCCACATCAAAAAAAAAAAAGACTGTCTGCTGCTACAAAGAAACTCAAAAGAGCTCTTGCGTTGGAAATTATAATTATATTCAAGGTTTATTAAATACTGAGTACAACAATTTCTCAATTTGAAAGGAAGCTAAGAGTATAAAGCCACCGGTTGAAATGCGAAGTCCACTTCGTAAAGCAGATGGCATCTGGGCGCGTAACAGCAAAGCTAATATTTGCTGAACACTTTCACAACGTCTTTACCCCAAACTCTCCACTAGGAGATAGCGTATTACAGCAACGAACAGATGACGCAATAACAGATGTAGATTTGATAACAATAAATTAAGAGGATATCAGGAAGTTATAGAAGATAATTTAAAACCAAAAAAAGCACCAGGATACGACCTTGTAACGCCAATTATGATTGAAAATCTACCAAATGTTGCAGTAGCAACCTTAACTTGTATATTTAATGCAATCATAAATACAGGTGTCTTTCCAAGTAGCTGGAAGATATCCAAAATTATTATGATCCCAAAGCCGGGAAAAGACCCGACGGTACCTTCCTCGTACCGACCAATCAGTTTGTCAAAATTGTTCGAGAAGGTGTTCCAGAAAAAATGAATTCCTTATTTAATTGAGAACAAAGTCAACCCAGTCCACCAGTTTGGTTTTTACGAACAATTGAGCAAGTCAATCGCATAACTGGTGAGATAAGAAAGGCATTTGAACATAAAAAATACTGCACAGCTCTCTTCCTAGATGTTGGATAAGCGTACGACAAAGTTTGGCATGAAGGTTTGCTATACAAAGTAAAGGATTTACTGCCCCCTAGCACATAAAAATTGATTTAGTCATACCTCTCGAATCGCCTGTTTAGAGTAAAGTATGATGACTACCTAACACACGACTTTGTAATAAGTTCAGGTGTCCCTCAGGGCAGTGTTCTTGGTCCTATACTCTACTTAATTTACACTTCTGATCTACCAATGAGTACAAATTTGACTATTTAAGCTATCCTTTATTATAATAATTATCTAAGACGTTTGGAAACGTGGTTACACAAATGGAGAATACAAGTTAACAAGGTTTGCCCAATCCGGATAAATTTAAATATTGAATAAATTTTTATTCATCTATTTTGATTGGAAAATGAGGCAATATTTAACTTTAACCGGATTGGAGAGCCTGAGATATCGACCTAAATTAAAAAAAAAATGTTTTCACAAAGAACAATATTTTTTATTACTAATAAAAATTTTCAAAAAGTGGATTTAAGTCCCACCCTAATTTACACTATAAAATTTATGAAATGTGTTTCAGTTTTGTTTTAATTATGAACAGTGTTGCCACGGACAAAAATTTTTTGTAACCAAAATTTAAAAAAAAAAGTTACCAAATGAGAAAAAATGTAACCAAAATTTAAAGTTTTATGTTTATATTAAACCATTAAATTTGTACTGGAAATATTATTTTATAGCAAAAATTTAAAAAAAAAATAAATTACCTTCGGAGTCACTATTTGTATTGACTGCAGTCTTTTTCAATAAAAACCCAAAAAAGTTCTGCTTACGTACCGTTTTCAGTACGTTATAAGTGGAATCTAACTCTGGTTACGTACCGTTTTCTGCATCCGCAAACGTACCAGAAAACGGATTTTACGGAACATCGAAACTTATTCGAATTTGTGCCTTTGTGTGGCGTATAAACCGTAGTTGAGTCCGTTGAAAGCCAGTCATTGAAGGGCCGGTTACGGACATCTGTGTCGTGTAAAAACGGTCTTGAGTTCTTGGTCCTATAATTTTTTTTTAGATTTCTTAAAACAAAAAAAAAATAAACAACACAGGGAAAACATTCGAAAAATCAATTACCTTTTTCGCCTTTTCTAAAGTGTAATACCTGATAGAAATAAAAAAAACAAATAAGTTAAGCTAATAATATTTACAATGTAAAAAGTACTTTTCGATTAGCCGCACTAGTTCTGCACCTTAGTTTACATTCATGCAAGTTTAAATTTAACAGAAGGGTTGCGCAATTTTAGATATATATTCTATTCTGTTTGGCTGCATATTTATATTTTTATAAAAGCATAAAAACAACACCGTTACGAAATCAAGACTGATAGAAACGGTGAAGTCCGTTTTGACGGTACGGAAACGGTTACAGCAAACGGAATAAAAACGTAGTGTTTTCGAAAGCCCGATTATGCGGTCCGTAAATATTCCGTTAACGTACAAGCTTTGATGGATAAGGACGTAAACGTCTCACAAAATCCGGATTCATGATTTCGTATGTGTTGGAGAGTTCGTAAAAATGTTTCTTGTGAAGTTAAAAAATTCATAAATGACAGTTAGTAGCATACGGCTTGATGAACAATATAATAATATGATATAATGATTATATAAAATAAATAAAGAAATACAAGATTTTTTAATAGGTTATTCACAGGAACAAGATAAATAAATCCCTTAATTTTTGTTATTTAATTTTTTACCCTATTGTTTAAGCCAAGAATTTTTATAATTATAATTTGGTCTTTTCAAAACCTTAAACCCATTTGAGGGTTAATTCTTTCTTTTGCGTTCCCTTTTTTCCCCACTCCTCTACCACTTTGTAAGGAGTTTTTACTCTTTTTATAACGAGTAAATAGTTAACTGTGCCTTAAACGTTGTTAGCTGCCACTCTCTTTCTATTTTTATTATTTATTTCGTTATTGGATATCAACAACAGCACTACGTGCAAAGAAGATTTTAAGGTAATATAAATATATTTTAAATAAAATTATAGAGACCATTTCTCTAATAAACCAATATAAAACTTTTGTTTTTATTTCCATATTTTCCTACGTCTACGACGAACATTTTGGTCCTTCGAACTGGATTAATAAGCAAAAGTTTTAATATTGGTAAAATTTTAATAAATATTTTAAGTAAGTTCTCCATTTTGAAGTGAATTTTGGCGATTCATCCCTATCATCAAAAAACTTTGTATTCCATATTTAACAAAGTCCGGATAAAAAAGGTGCGTATCATTTTTTAGTGCTAGGAAAAATAAAAAAGTGAAAAAATATACAAATTAAAAGATTTATTTAATTTGTTGATTGTGGTGGTTGATCGTATTACAACCCTACGCGGTAACTTTTTTATTGTTTTTACTCAACGGTGTGTTTGGTTACGCGAACGGAAGAACAGAAATTTATTTTCTAGAGAAAACACAATTTTGTGATTTTACTAATTTTCGTGTTGAAATTTAAAATAGTGTTTAAAGTACATAGATAAATTATAGAATAGAATTTGTCTTATTATTTGCCTTAATTAAAAACCCGTCGGTAACCGTGTAATAGTGATTTATTAGTAATTTTTAATAAATTTACTTTTTGTAAGTTGGTACATTTACCATACGAACATACCTACATATATTTATTTTGTTTATTTTTATTTTGTTTATATTGCTTTCCTCGTTTGTTTGTACGCTGATATTATTACATACATACATACGTACGGTCAAAGCTAGTGCATTTTTTATATACGCTTAAAGTAAAGATATACACTGTATGGTTGTTGTACAATTGGTGACGTCATCAATATTACCCTACACGTATATATACAGGTCATAGTCGCTATATAAAGTGTTTGATTTATTTTATGAAAATTATTTTTATAATTTTTTTTTTCGGATTCTTGCTATATTTTATCGGTCACTCTACAGACGGTTATAGTCGCTTCCTATAAAGTGTATTTTCAATTAGAAAATTGTTTAAAAATATTTTTTCGAATTTTTGTGAAATTTAATAATTATTTCGGTGAATTATTTTATTTTATAACTAAAAATATTTTTTTTTCTTGTGCGGAATTTAATAATTATTCGAGATATATTTTAACAAGTTCTGATTTTCGTACATTTTCGGAGTTTTTCGTATTTTCTTTTAATTTTTTTTTTTGAAAACAACTAATTTTCGACATGTCAGTGACCGCACTTGACCTTTTTATTAGAGCTTCGGATGCTCTAATTGAATTCGAAGCGAATTTTAACGACCTGCGCGAAGATTTTCATACTCAATGTAGTCTTGAAATTGAGGGCGCAGAATTAAAATCTTTGTGGGATACGGTAAAGACCACGTACAACGAGTGCCTGACGTATAACGCAACGTTGAAAAGGGCGGAACCTTCAGCTAATGAAGTGGTAAAATCTAAATACAAGTCCACCTATCGCGCGTATGTTACTTGTTTGTCGAAGATAAATGACAAGCTGCGAAAGTGTGAAACGGAAATGAAGTCGCAGTTAACGACTGAAAACTTGGTGGATAACGTCTGCCATAATTTGGCTCTACCGCCATGCGACACAGATGTTTTCGAGGGCGATTATCTTTCGTGGCCTACTTTTCGTGATCTTTTTACCGCCGTTTATATTAACAATTCGCGGTTAAGTAACATTGAACGTTTGTGCCATTTAGTTAGAAAAACGAAAGGCGAAGCTCGGGAAATTGTTTCTAAATACCCTCTTACGGATCAGGGGTTTGGTATGGCGTGGAAAAACTTGAATAGGGCATATGATAATCCACGTATGTTGGTAAACGACCAGCTCAAGACGCTTTTCGGTCTTCCTTATCTTGATAAGGAAACCAGTGCAGGGTTGAAATCACTTCAACGCGGAATAAATGGTTGCCTTTCTGCAATGTCAATTTATCAGATTTCTACCGAAAATTGGGATCCGATAATTGTTTTTATTTGTCTACAACGGTTACCATCGGCCACTGTGAATATTTGGGAACAGAGTGTAAGGGATAAATCGGCTTTACCACTCTGGAAAGATTTGGACCTCTTTCTCACGGAAAGGGCCCTAACTTTAGATTGTGTTCGTGACATAAAAGCTTCGGAAACTTTGAATAAGTCTTCTGGGAACAAAATAAGGACTCATTACACTAATGCGTCTTCTTCTTCTTCTTCCACATCATCAAAGAATTCTTGCCCTATATGCAAGAATCAAGATCACAATCTACGGCTTTGTCCACGTTTCAGGAGCCTGTCTGTGGCAGATAGATTTTCTACAGTGAAACGATTTCACTGCTGCATAAATTGTTTATCTCGGGCTCATGACTCAAAGAGTTGCAAGAGCACACACAATTGTACCATATGCAACAAGCGTCATCATACGATGTTACATCGTGATGCGTCGGTTTTGGAAAATTCAGCGGGACAAAATAATTCGAATACGAGCTCCGCTCGGCCTAGTGATACGAATTCGAATTTTGTTCGACAGAATTTTTCAACCAATGCGAATTCGGTTCCTGCTTATCAGCATGCGAACTTCACACAGGTTGATTCATCGCTACCATCCACTTCTGATGCCGCAGCTCGTGCGAATCAGCAGGTATTTCATACCTCGCAAAATAGGTCGGTTATTCTGGGGACGGCTATAGTGAATATCGTTCACCAGAGTATCACGTATCCAGCCCGTGCTCTTATTGATCCGGGTTCTGAAGCTTCGTTCATATCGGAACGTTTGCAAAACCGCCTGAAACTGTCTACGCATTTCACGAATGCTCAAATTTCAGGTGTGAATCAGGCAGTTGCTGCTAGTTCCAGAAAAATTTGTTCTATACAAATTGGCTCTCCACTAGATCCGTCTATTTCAATGGAAACTATGGCGCTTGTCCTACCTAAAATATCAGGAAATTTGCCATCCTTTGTGATTCCGTCTTATATAAAGGATAATTTGCCAAATCTACGATTTGCGGACAACAACTTTTACGACAGTCGGTCTGTTGACATTTTGCTCGGCGCAGATTTATATCCTAGAATTATTCTGGGAGAAATTAAACGCAATATTTTGGGTTCACTTTTGGCTCAAAAATCAGTTTTCGGTTGGATTATAACTGGTCCAATTTTTCAACCTCAAGTCCAAGTTTATTCCACTAAAGTAAATTTTTCTACGGAGGATAATCTCAATAGAAATCTTCTTCGATTTTGGGAACTTGAGGAAACTCCTAGGAAAAGAATTTTTTCAACTTTTGACAAAATTTGTGAGGAAAACTATGAAAGGACTACACGTCGAGGTTCTGATGGTCGTTTCATCGTTACACTTCCATTCAAGCCTGAATTTCCTCAAATATTGAATTTAGGTATATCTAGGTCGAATGTTCTAAAGCAATATCTTCGGAATGAATCTTCTCTTCTACGAAGACCAGAAATTAAGAGGATCTATGATGGCGTTGTTAATGAATACCTGGACCTGGGTCATATGAGACCTGTTTCAACTTCACCTCCTTCAACTACCTTTGCTTGCTATTTACCTCACCACCCTGTCGTTAAACCGGAGCGAAAGACTACAAAATTGCGAGTAGTTTTTAATGCTTCGAATAAAACTTCTAATGGAAATAGTCTTAACGACTGTCTTTACGTTGGGCCCACTTTACAGTCTGATTTGGTTCTTTTGATTCTGCGGTGGCGTCTGTTTAAATTCGTTTTTAATTGCGATATTGCGCAAATGTATCGGCAAATTCGTGTAGATTCTTCTCATACTCCTTTTCAGCGGATTTTGTTCAGAGATTCTCCAACGGAGAACGTTAATGAGTATGAGTTGCAGACGGTGACTTTCGGAGTTAATTGCGCCCCTTACCTAGCGATAAGAACGTTACTACGATTAGCTGACGATTCTGAGGCTGAGTACCCATTAGCATCACACATTCTACGGAAGTGTATGTATGTTGACGACGTTTTAGCTGGGGCTCATGACGTTTCAACTGCCCTGAGCGCTCGTGATCAGCTTATAGCAGCTTTGTCTTCTGCTAAATTTGAACTTAGGAAATGGACTTCTAATGAACGCATTATTTTGGACAGATTTCCGTCTGAGCATTTGATTGATGCTAAACTTTTGACATTTGTCGAGTCTAGTAGTTCAAAGACTTTGGGTGTTCAATGGAATGCTCAATTGGACTGTTTTTACTTTAATGTAAACCCTATAGCCCACAAAACTGTTCACACTAAGAGGGAAGTTTTGTCAACTATTGCGAAATTGTTTGACCCTGTTGGTTGGCTAGGTCCAGTAGTTGTTGTCGCAAAAATGATTATGCAAAGGATTTGGCTTGATAACATTAATTGGGATGATTCTCTTCCACTTTCTACGGAAAGCGATTGGCAAAGATTTATTGCTTCGTATCATGAAGTTAATAGGATACAAATTCCGCGATGGGTTCGTTATACTCCTGACTCTTCAGTTGAACTTCACGTTTTTTCTGATGCCTCGGAAAAGGCATACGCGGGGGTGATTTATATTCGTATTGAAACTCCCGGCGGTGAAATTTATACGCATTTACTATCTTGTAAAACAAAAGTAGCTCCCATAAAATCGATCTCTATACCTCGTCTTGAGCTTTGTGGTGCAGTTTTGGGTTCTGAACTTTTAAAAACTGTTTTAAGTGAAATTGATGTACGGCTTCAACAGATTTATTGTTGGACTGATTCTACGATAGTCCTTTCCTGGTTGAAGAAGGACCCTTGTTCTTGGACCACATTTGTCGCAAATAGGGTGTGTTTAATTCAGGAGAATGTTGGCCAACATAATTGGTACCACGTCCGATCTGAGGATAATCCTGCCGATTTGGGTAGTCGGGGAGCCGCTCCATCGGAGCTGGAAAATAATGAACTTTGGTGGCATGGGCCCCAGTGGCTTCGTCTTAATAAATCCCAATGGAATATTACCGATTTTTCGCGATTGGACACTGACATTGAAAATCGCTCAGTTCGGAGTTTTGCTTCGTTCTTTATAGACGAAGAGGGGAAGGATACATATGAGGATATTTTGAAGAACTATTCACGCCTTGATAAATCACTTCGTATTATATCGTATGTATTGAGATTTTTCTATAATACCCATCCATCTCACAGATCTGATCGTCATTTTTATGAGAGTAAAACTCTTTCGGGTATGGACATAAAAAGAGCTAAGTTACGCTTAGCCAAGGTATCTCAACAGTTTCATTTTGCTAGAGAGTACAAGTGTCTTTTGGAAAAAAGGCCTTTATATACGAAGAGTTCTTTGCTCCCTCTAAATCCTTTCTTGGATAAGGATGGCGTTATGAGATTGAATGGTCGTTTAGTTAAATCACCGTCTCTTTCGTATACGGAACGACATCCAATAATTTTACCTTACGAGGGTAAATTTACACTTCTGTTGGCAGAATTTGTGCATCTTATTTCCATTCACGGTGGAAATCAATTGATGCTGCGAATAATTCGCATTGAATATTGGGTTCCTCGATTGGGATCTAAAATTCGAGGTGTTGTGAGTCGCTGCAAACGTTGTATGATTGGCAAGGAACGTTCATGCAGTCAAATTATGGCAGCTCTTCCTCCGGAAAGAACTGCGCTTGATAGGCCTTTCACCGTCACTGGTGTTGATTTCGCAGGTCCTTTCGATATCAAGAGTTTTACTGGTAGGGCTTGTCGAATAACTAAAGGCTACGTCTGTATATTTGTCTGCTTTTCTACGAAAGCTATACATTTAGAGGCTACTACAGACTTGTCAACTGCAACATTTTTATCCGCCTTTCAACGATTTATTTCTCGCCGAGGGTGTCCTAGTACAATCTTTTCGGATAATGGCACAAACTTCGTAGGTGCGTCGCGTGAATTGGAAAAAGATTTTAAAACTTTTCTCAAGGAAAGTCAGTCCACAGTGTCTACTACGTATGGCATTCAGGGACTTTCATGGCGTTTTATCCCAGCTGGCGCTCCTCACATGGGTGGCCTGTGGGAAGCCGGAGTTAAGAGTTTTAAACTACACTTTAGGAAAGAGGCACAAGGCTTCAAATATACATTCGAAGAACTTTCGACTGTTCTAGCGCGAATAGAAGCATGTCTTAATTCGCGTCCTCTTTGTCGTATGAACGGGGACCCTCAAGAGCCCGTTGCTCTAACTCCGGGTCATTTCTTAATTGGCTCTGCAATTCTAGCTCCTCCGGAGCCTGGAATTAACGAATTGCCAACAAGTTTTGTTAATCGGTTTCTTAAAATGAAAGCTCTTTCTCAGCATATTTGCCGCCGGTGGAAAGATGAGTATTTGATGGATTTGCACAAACGCTACAAGTGGAAAAATCAGGAACGCGATATTCAAGAAAACGATTTGGTCGTGATTAAACACGAACAGCTACCTCCAACTTCGTGGAGACTGGGTCTAGTCGTGAAATTGTATCCGGGTAGTGACGGTATTGTTAGGGTAGTTGATGTGCGTACAGCGAGTGGGGTTGTAAGACGAAATATTACGAAATTGGTCCCTTTGGCCAATTAACACAAAATCACATATTTTTTCTTCCTCTTTTTTTAACCTATTTTTTTTTCCTAGCACAATGGCCGCCTTATCGCAAAATTTGTCCGATGATGGTCTTTTGGAAGATTATGAGGAGGCTATGGAAATAGCAGAGCCTACATCTTCAGCAGCCCCTTTGGCAGCACCTTCTGAAGGAGTTACACCTACGGTTGTTGAGATTACTCCGTCAACAACATCATCGGTTTCCGAACCTTCATCGGAACCTAAAGGAACCTCGGGCTCGAATATTACCACCACTATTTCGCTTGATACCTCTGGTGTTCGGAAGTGTAGGGTCTGTAGGGACAAAAACCATCCCTTGCGTGCATGCGCCAACTTTCGTAAAATGAGTCATGAGAAAAAGTTGCGCATGGTGGTCTTACACCATTACTGCTCACGTTGTTTGGCCCACACGCACACGTCCATAGATTGTCCGAGTGTTTCGAAATGTCGCCTTTGCCACGGTGATCATAACACCCTTCTCCATTCGGGCCGCTTATCTCAATCCGTCGTCAAAAAACCGCAGGAGCGTTCTGTTGCCAAAACTAAGGTTTCTTCGAAACAAAAAAAGGCCACTAATCGCCCGTCCTCGTCCGTCTCGACACTTTGTCACCTGCCTATTAGACATGTGGTGTCCTTTTCACCTACCCTTGTGGTAAAATTAAAAGTGCAGGCAAAGTCTATTTTGGTACGAGCAGCTCTGGACTCGTGTTGTAGCAACAGCTATATGTCTGAGTCATTGGCTGCACAGCTCAGACTGCCCGTCTCTACGATGGATAACTACCGTTATTGTCGCCTGACTGTCGAATCAGTTTATGATTCGGCACAGCTTACTTTGACGGCGAGGGTTACAAAGATGAAGGGCGTGAACACTCCTCCGGAATCTGTCTCGGATCTGGTAAGGGAAAATTTTGCTGGGTTTCAGCTTGCAGACCCCCAATTTAACATTTCGGCTCCAGTGGCTCTTGTCTTGGGACCAGAACTGATCCCACAGATTTTGAAGGGAAGGATTCATTCGAGCCCGGGTCTTCCTTTGGCTCAATACACCATATTTGGTTGGGTCATCTCTGGCCAATCCCCTCTTTAAGGGAACGGTCCCCTTTGGACCAACGACCTCTGTGTCAACCCGGCCCCCTTTGGGTCAAACATTTTTATTTTTTAAACGACCTCTGTGTCAACCCGGCCCCCTTTGGGTCATACATTTTTATTTTTTTTTAATGGACCTCTGTGTCAACCCTGGCCCCCTTTGGGTCATAAAATTTTTATATTTGTAATAGACCACTGTGTCAACCTGGCCCCCTTTGGGTCACCGATCCTTTGATCGATTATAACAATTAGTTTTTAAGTGTTTTTTGAAAAAAAAAAATAAATGAATTTTTTTTATAATACTGAATATTTTAATACTTATATTTACCTTTAAGTCTTTATTGTTTAGCACTATGTTGCAACCCTTATAATGTTGCAAGGTGGCCGGCAATGTTTAAGCCAAGAATTTTTATAATTATAATTTGGTCTTTTCAAAACCTTAAACCCATTTGAGGGTTAATTCTTTCTTTTGCGTTCCCTTTTTTCCCCACTCCTCTACCACTTTGTAAGGAGTTTTTACTCTTTTTATAACGAGTAAATAGTTAACTGTGCCTTAAACGTTGTTAGCTGCCACTCTCTTTCTATTTTTATTATTTATTTCGTTATTGGATATCAACAACAGCACTACGTGCAAAGAAGATTTTAAGGTAATATAAATATATTTTAAATAAAATTATAGAGACCATTTCTCTAATAAACCAATATAAAACTTTTGTTTTTATTTCCATATTTTCCTACGTCTACGACGAACACCTATAATGTCATTTTGTGGCATTATATGGTTAAATAATAAAGAACAAAAGCTTAGAGGTTTATTTATCTCATTTATGTGAATGGCCTATTAAATAAAATCTTCTATATTTGTACTCTAATGGCAGTTTCGAATTAGTAAAATGTTTTTTAATTGTGATGAAGATACTTTGTTCCGTTGAATTGAACAAATGAATTTCAAATCGGAAAAAATTTGTTCGCAGAGATAAGTTGAGGGAAATAAAAATAAACAAATAAGGTTATTTTTTAAGTTCGGGATATATTATGCCATCCAAATTTTTCCAGAACTCTTATACATTAATATTTTCTTGAACATTCACTTCGCCTCGAAGTATTATAAATTCAAATTGTATTTAATACTCAAAGTTTCTTACATCGCAACTAAAAGGGTTTTCAAAAATATTTAGAAGAGGTTGAAAGTTTTCAAAATCATTAAACCTATCTTGAAAATTATGGAAAAGTGTTTCAAATATTTCTATATTTTTAAATACTTCAACATTTTCCTGATTTCCAAAAATAAGTACAGTTTTTGGAAAGTTTAAGAAATCACCATTTTTAAACATACAATATTTTTGAGTGTCATCATTAATTTAAATACAAGATTTTTTAATAGGTTATTCACAGGAACGAGATAAATAAATTCCTTAGTTTTTGTTATTTAATCTTTTACCCTATAACGTAATTTTGTAACATTATATGGTAATAGAATAAATAACAAAAGCCAAGAGGTTTGAGTCTTTGCATAATTTGTTTAATGAAAATCCCTTTGGAAAATGGTCTGCCCTGTCTGGCAAAATCCAATATTATTAAGCTGTTGTTTGATAACATAAAATACATTGGTAACCAAATGCGTTTTTTAACATACAATATTTTTTGAGTGTCATCAATAATTTATTTTCTGTAAACTTGAAAAAAATATATTAAGGCATCCGTTGAACATATCCGTCGCTGTCTCACCGACGACTAAATACAAGGGCATAAGAATGCGTGGGTATTGATATTTAACAATTGGTGAAATAAACGCCCACCAATGTTATACCTCAATATAATTGTTGTTGACCCTAACGAACAAAAATAAAACCAATGGTATGAAAACGACTGATGATTAAATCAGTGACACAACAAGTTGCACTTCGTTTGATTGATTTAAAATCATCAACAAATATGTGTATTGGAGTATATTCAGCGTTTGAACGCAAACACATATTTATTCTTGTATTGATTGTGTATAAACGTTTTGCAATCAGCAGTTGCAGTTCTCTGATGCGTATAACTATATTGAACTTAACAAACTTTTCGTGAGGAAATGTCAAGTGTCATTTGCTTAAACAATGTACGCGGAAAATAATTTTATAGAAAATTTAATTGAAAATTATAAAAAGCAAACGCATGTATGACAAAAGGCACTGTTGCATTTTTTAGTACTTTTTATTTATATCTAAAATCGTTTCTTTAAATTATTCAAAATGAATATAGATTTATTCGTTAATTGTAAAATATTTATAAATTGTACATATTAAATAATATTTTTCGAAAAATACATATATTTAGGAAAACAGTTTTTGCAAGAGTATAAATATTTGCAACTAAGTGTAGTAGGTATTTAAGTTTAAAAAGTACATTGTAGCCACTCAAAAGTCGTCAATAATTTGATTAAACATTTGACAGACTTTTCGTTAATTTTTGACAGTAGCTTAAGTTAGCAAAAGTATAATATAGTTAGCCCTTTAAACTTTAATCTTGACAATCAGCTGTTCTTGTTTACATTGTGAAAACTAGTGTTGGCCTATAAAAAGGGCTAGAAAAAAAATGTACTACATCAATGGGGATAAGAAACAGGTACTTTGATATTATTTGCATTTTAATGAAAACAAATAAAAAATTAATGAATACATTTTGTAATATTATTTAAGAGCAATGAATTTTTTTAAACTTGCGATGAATTTGAAAAAAAAAATTATAAAACCTTAATAAGTGACAAAAATCGTTGTTTTCTCGAAGTCCGCTAAAGTGAATCGCTGCACTGGCCAAATTAAAAGGAATACCTTCAATTTTTTGAGGTTTAGTCCTGCTTATGTGCTTAATCAAACCTTAAAGTCCAATTGTTGATTTTTTTAAATTTTTTTTAAAAAATCTTTCAAACTTTAAAATTGGAGATTTGAAAACTGTGTTTAAAAAATTAGACCTTTTTGGCTTTAGCTTAAAACGAGTTTGCAAAGCACAATATAAAAATACTTTTTATTTGAGTACCTTGGAGCTAATAAAATACAAAAACTTTTTATATTACATTATTTCTACAAATTTCAAAATTTGGGCTCGAACTTCTTGATTAAGCGTCCTGTGACACATTAGTTGTCGGGGGCAATTGTAATAACTTGGTTTTTTAACCGATTTTAGTTTTTATTGCCTTATTAGAAAGATATTTTACTGTTTATTACGATTTTTTAATCTTTTTAATTTAAGATCAATTTAAATATTAAAAATTTTAAGAAATTTAAAAAACGTCATATTTTCCCCATATATACCGTTTTTCAAACTTCGGATAAGAGGAACGCGTGCCTCAAGTGTTCCTCTTATCCGATTGTCCTAATTTTTTGGGAGACGTCGTTTTACACACAAATACATATTTTTAGAGGGGGCCCAGTCAATAACTGACATTTTTTTTGCTCCATGCTAGGTTGGAGAACTTAATGTCCACACATCAACTGACAGTCAAACGTATATTATGCGCTATCAGCACATTCCCAAGATAGTGTAAGTTTAGTTATAACCCAGCAAAAACATGAAATCAAATACTTACCAGGCTATTTACTCGCTTAATTACTTTTGTTCGCGATGTCCCAAAAGTAATGAGAGGTCATTATCTTCTCGCTTACAAAAAACACAAAGTAATGGGTGGTCATTACCCTCTCGCTTACGAACAGCCAAAAAATAATGAGTACCCATTACTTTTTGGACATCGCGAACAAAAGTAATTAAGCGAGTAAATAGCCTGGTAAGTAGTTGATACCATGTTTTTGCTGGGAAGCTAGATTAAGGTTGTATATTTAAATAAAAAAACAGTCATCAGACTGACATAAAACAGTACACAACAGACTTCTTATTATCAATAAATATCTTATCTTAAAATTTAATCAATTTGATTGATTCTATGAAAAGAATCAACAAAAATCAAATTGATTCTTTGAATTTGATACTTATTGAATAAAGTAGAAAATTATCGAAACAATGAATAGAATTTTGCAAATCGATTCGTTGAAAATTTATCAGATTTAAAATAAAATCATATAATGATGTTTTTAAAGGACTATTTTAATATTTGAATTTGTTAAAATTTTTATTTATAATTATTTTAATTAATATTTATTTTTATTTTTTAGCAAACAAAATCCTTTTGAAGAAAAAGCAAAACTTGTTATTCAACAATTTAAGGATTTTTGGGTATTTCAACTTTGAAAATGGGACCATAAGAACAAACTTTTTTGGCAACACTGCAGATATGCATGCACCAGGGATGATGAAGTTGGTACCATAGTATTTTTTGTGGTGCTATTGGAACCTCAAAGCAAGGATGGTACAGAGTTCAGGATGTACAAAATGCAAAATCCTTAGCTTCAACCTAAGTTTCGTAGCCATTTAGCCGACACCATAGAATTCTTAGCCGATTTACACAAACACTTAGCTTCTAGCTATAGTGCTAACTCAAGTAAAGTGATTTTATTTGAATGTATATTTGTTTTTTTTTTTTTTCCTAAGACAACAAACATACAACTTTAAGTAAGAATAAGGTAAAAAACACAAAACAACATCTTCACAACTGCACCGAATTCAATGTAAAATATTTCGTTTCTTCGCTAAAAATATCTGCAGTTAACTCGTTTTGTGTGTTTGTACATTAAATGTGTTTTTTAATGCACGTAAAAAAAAAACAAATTTAATATTAATAAACAATGGTAAAGTAAAAAAACTATATATATTGATAAATACTTGAGGTAACAAAACCAATTCTGTATTCTAAATGGGTTAAATAACAATTGCAGATTTTTTTGTGGTTTTTGTCTCATTCTGTGCAGTTGTGAAGATGTTGTTTTGTGTTTTTTATATCATTCTTACTCAAAGTTGTATGTTTGTTGTCTTAAGCCGACAAAAATAATAAAAAAATTCAACTATACATTTGTTTGTTATAATAAACTGGTTTACAGCCAAAATGCGACAAGCATGCGACTATTTTTTAATGTATTAGGCCCTCCTAAAGCCGAAAATCACATTACATTTTTTTTCTGGGCTAGTTTTGAGAATTTTTTAATTTTAATTTATTAGTGAGTTTGGCTAAAAAGTTTTTTAACAATCAAATTGCAAATGAAAACCAGTTAAAGCACAACATGTTTTGTGAATATTGTTAAGTAGTTTAGGATACATGGGTCAAAATTTCGCGAAAAAATAATTTTTTTTTTTTTTGATAAAAACACATATTTTTAAGTTTCAAAAAAAATAAAAGAGATATTAGTCTTACATGGTAAAATATGAAATAATTTTTTTCTTAAATGTTGTATTTCCACAAAGAAAATAAGCCATTTAAAAGACAATGTATGGATAAATACGAAAGTAATGATCATTTATGTAAAGGTACCCAAATTTTAAATTTTTCTGTTTTTTGTTTTATATAAATCTTACAGGATGGGCTTCTGGCACGGAAATTATGAAATTATTTTTTACTGATTTGTGTTAAAATTTGTTTTTATTAGCCGATGCATGAAATTCGGAGTACCAATAATTTGGAGAAAACCATCTAATCATATCGACGATTGCTATTTTCGTCAATGCAAGGGTTCTGGATATGGAGCTAAAAAAAAATGTGGTTTTATGTTATGTAGACTCCGTTAGTTTTCCAGTTCATCATTCATATATTGTTCGGTCACAATTTTATTTAAAAACTTATTTAATTTGTATTATAATTTCCATTTTTTTTTTGCTTTTTAAATTGTTTGATTTAAAGATTTAATACATTCAATTCTCCTTTTTCTATCCTATTGTACACTAAATTTTCTAATGCTTTGCTGATTTTCTAACTGTTAATCCCTATTTACTTTGTTCTCAAATTTTAATTTAGCCTTAGCGCTATCTAAAAAACTTGTAAATATCATTGCTTAGAAAACATTAAAACGAACAACATCAAAACCGCAAGTGTTTTTATTTCTTTTTCGCAAACATTATTGGCGACCGTGACAGGACTATGTGTTAAATAGTTTTTTGAGTCCTAAATGTTTAGTGTTGATTGTAAATTGTTCATTGTGTCCGTGTCTAAAAATAAATAAAAAACAAAAAGACCAAAGAAAAACAAACAATTTAAAGAACAATTAAAATAAAATGCAAAACTAACAAAAGAAAAGAACTAAAACTATAAAAAATACAAAAGACGATTTGTGTTATGAACTTTGGTGGAAAAAGGTTAAAATTCATCGTCATCGTAAATAATATTAAAATTTTAAATTCATTGCTAATAAAATAATAATCGCCATATTAGCAATTCATCGAGTCTCCATATTTGTAAAGTTCATCGGCAAAATTATCTTCATCAACAACCCATCATCATCGTCATTGCGGCAACTTCATCGTTAGAACATCAACATCAGTTGCTTTGCTAGCCACCAAACTCTGCTGAAGTTCATTTTACATCACATACATACATCTTTACATGTTGTTAATATTCATCTATACAAAATAAGTTTGATCAACCATCCATCTTCATTGTTTGTTTTAAATCAGCGATCGGCACTCATAGCACTCAGGGGCCGAACACAATCGGCAATTTACACGTACACAACACGAATGTCAACAAATCTCACAGCTAAGAGCACAAAAAATACAATTATTTCATTCAGTAGTGCGCTTACTTCCAACAAAGCAAGTGTATGCCGCTTTGTTGAAGAAATAAAGTACACTCTTAAAAAATTTTTTTTTTTTATTATTATAGGTATTTATTTTTTTATTATAGGTATTTTTTTTTCGTTTCCATTTTAAATTAAAAATGTGGAACGTTGAGTGGGAAGAATTATTTTCTTTGAATATATTAAATGAGGCAGAGTGCCTTGTATGCAATTAAAAAATCAAAAAAATGAGGGTATACTTTCTTAAGCGCCATTATGATAGTTGTCACTCTGAACAACATTTAATAAATGGTATTGAAAGAAAACAATTAATTTCAAAATTGAAAAAGGACTTTCGATTAAAAAATATTCGTATTGCTAATAATATAAATAGAAATGCTAGTTCCTTAACTTGTAGCCAACTTAAAGCATCATATATAATTGCTTTAGGGTTAGCCAAAAAGGGCCGACCTTTTGAAGACGGAAATTTTTTTAAAGAAATGTGCCTCACAATACTGCCACTTTTTGGAAAAGCGGGACAAGAAGTGGAAAGTATTATAAATGAAATGCATTTGTCCGCCCGGACTATAGGTCGACGCACTGAAGATATAGGGCTTTATCTGCAAAGTGAGACAATAGAAAGAATTAAAAATTCAAGATTTATATCATATTCTTTGATGAAAGTGTCGACATTTGCGACACTAGTCAAATGATTATATGCATTCGAACAGTAGAGAATATGTTTAATTCGTTTGAAGAAGTTTTGAAATTGGAATCTTTCTATGACAGCGTTACTGGTCACGTAATTTTTGATTACTTTGAAAAACACGTTTTATCGCTAATAGATAAAAGCAAAATATCTGCAGTATGTACAGATTGGGCTTCAGTCATGGTTGCCAAAAATAATGGTTTTGTTGGGTGTCTTAAAAAAGCTGGAATAAATATTCCGACATTCCACTGCATAATTCACCAGCAAGCATTATTTGCAAAAACCATTGGTCTTACTGAAACCATGAAAACTACTGTTAAAATAATAAATCGTCTTAAAGGTGGGCATAATGCGCTTACCCACAGAAAACTTGAAGAAATAAATTCCGATTATAAAGATGTTTTGTTATTTACTGAAATAAGGTGGTTAAGTCGTGGAAAAAGTCTCGACCGACTTTTTAACCTTAGAGAAGAAGTAGCTAACTTTTTGCAATTTCAGGCTTTACAAAAAGACACTGACTTAATATATGCTATAAGCAGCCCCGAATTTTTATTAGACCTAGCATTTCTGGCCGATATAACACTTCAAATTAATAATTTAAATTTAATATTGCAAGGAAGAAATAAACATTTTTGCGACTTGTATCACGCCGTAAAAGAGTTTACTAGAAAATTTATCATTCTAAGATATCAAATTGCGTCGCAAAACTTGTCAAATTTTCCAAAAGTAAATGAAATATTTGCAATTTTTCCAAATGAAAGTAAATTAAAAACATTTAGTGAAGAACTAAATAAACTTTTGGAAAATGTAAAAAAACGCTTTCAAGATATATTTAATATGCAATGGGCTATAAATATCTATAACGATCCACTGACGAGTTCCATGGGAAATGTTCCAGAAAATATTCAATCAGAATTGACATTAATGCGAGCAGATTTAACCATTCCAATGGATATGGGTCTTAATTGTTGGAAAAATATTTGCAGTTATAAGTACGGTGCAAGTAGGGATTTAATTTTAAATATTTATTCAATGTTTGGCACTACATATATTTGTGAGTCCACATTTTCGGTAATGTTACAAATAAAAAATAAATATAGAAATAAGTTAACTGATGGTCACTTAGAAACATTGCTGAAAATAAAGTGTTACGAAAAAGAAATTGACATAGACAAACTTATTGATTTTGTTAACAGAAATAAGTAATTTTTTTTAACAATCGTAATCCTAACAGGGAAATATAACAACCTACTGAAACTATTGTGGTACCTAATGGTGTACTTTTTTAAGAATAAATAATTTAAGTATAAAAATCAAACATGTTTTTTATAAATAATACTTTTAAAATTGATTATGAATTATTTTTATTTTTTATAATAGAGAAACCAAAAACGTGAACTATTTTAATTATATTAATTCAATGAATACCGATATTCTCCTAACGATTTATTAATTTATTCATTCATTTATCTAGAAAGATAAAATAATTTCGTACGGTGTAAAACACCAATACATTCATATTCTCTCTTTTTGTCGACCACTGTTTTAAATCACCACCTTCATACATTTTGCCAAAAAAACGTTTCACGTAAGTAAGAGAAATATTTACTCTTATCTTCACTCATCGTTTTCTATAAGTTTCTTCCTCTTAGCAAGACACACACACACACACCCTTTAACTAAAATAGTGTTGGCACATTATCAGTGTTGGTCGGTACTTATTTGAAGTGTTGGTACCTTTTGAGATTGTGGGGATTTTTCTTGGTACTTTTCGACAAACCACATATTTTAGTACGTCTTTATAAAACATGGGTAAAAACTACGAAAACGGAGCACAATACGGCGATGCGACGTCAATGAGCCTAGATTTACCAACTTTAAAAGCACAAAGAGGTACAATGAAGCGAAATATTTCAAAATTAAAAACCAAAGTGGAAAAAGAAGGTCCTTCATCAGATTATACAATTATAAAATGCAGACTACAAGTACTTGAGTCATATTTCACGCACATAAGCCACATCCAAACGCAAATTGAACGGTTGCATTCATCGGATGACAATCGATCTGATTTGGAAGAACTTTTCATACAGGCCAAAGCATTTATGGTTGATTTGTTGGATAAAAAGCGTCGTTCTAGTGAAAGCGAGCACAGCTTTTTAAATTCTACTTCATCGTTTTCGCACCATAATCGTCTTCCTCAAATAAAGTTGCCAAAGTTCGACGGGAAATATTCCGAATATTCCAGATTTATTAGCACATTTAATAATCTTGTTCATGAAGAAACGTGGATTCCAACAAAAGACAAATTCAATTATTTACTGAATTGCCTCAGTGGACAAGCCCTTGCGGTGGTGGAACCTTTCCAAGTCATCGACGAAAATTACCAAAAGGCTTAAAGGAACGTTATGATAACAAATCGTTGATTTTTAATGATCATATCAATTCATTATTTGCAATTTCGTCCATCAATAAGCCTAACGCTGTAGCATTATGTTCGATCTTGGACAATGTCGCTGCTCTCAGGTGTTCTTTGTTGTCTTTGGGCTCAGAAAAAGATGTTATGAACGCAATAATAATTCACATTGTTTTATCGAAAATAGATTCGGACTCTAAAGCAGCATATGATGAAAAACAAGATTTTAAAGCTTTGCCTACGTGGGATGATTGTTACTCTATTTTAAGTCATCGATGCCAATTCTTGGAGAGTCGTATAGCTGAAGCTGACTCATTTCATTATCGAGAATCGAATTCAAAGCCTAAATTTAAACGTCCTGCTTCATCTTTTGCTACTTTTAGCACTTTATGTGAATACTGCCAAAGCCAAGAGCATTTTATCGGAAGTTGTAATTCATATTTATTCATATTTCTCGTCGATTTGAATTTGTAAAAAGTAATTAACTATGCATCAATTGTCTTCGAAAAGGACACATAGTTTCAAAATGTTTATCGAAATCTCGATGTCGTACATGTCATATTTCTCATCATACAACTTTGCACAATCCTAGCTCAGAAAATGATGAAAAACAAGATTTTAAAGCTTTGCCTACGTGGGATGATTGTTACTCTATTTTAAGTCGTCGATGCCAATTCTTGGAGAGTCGTATAGCTGAAGCTGACTCATTTCATTATCGAGAATCGAATTCAAAGCCTAAATTTAAACGTCCGGCTTCATCTTTTGCTACTTTTAGCACTTTATGTGAATACTGCCAAAGCCAAGAGCATTTTATCGGAAGTTGTAATTCATATTTATTCATATTTCTCGTCGATTTGAATTTGTAAAAAGTAATTAACTATGCATCAATTGTCTTCGAAAAGGACACATAGTTTCAAAATGTTTATCGAAATCTCGATGTCGTACATGTCATATTTCTCATCATACAACTTTGCACAATCCTAGCTCAGAAAATGTGGCAAATCATCGTTCAAATTCATCGTCTCAACAACATTCGTCGTCAAATTCATCGTCTAGTCAATCATCGTCATTGTTGATTCCACCGTCAACTTCACATCAAACTTTATCGTCGAATCCATCCACAAGTTCAGCAGCTATTCATGTCATAACTCAATCATCGCTCATTACCCGTAGTTTTCGTCGTAGTATGATTCCATCAGCCATCGTTTTCATCAAGGACAGTTTTGGAGTACTTCAGCCCGTATGAACTCTTCTAGATTCGTGCTCTGAGATCAATTTAATCACTCAAGAAACTGTAAGTCGTCTTCGGCTCAAAACAACTAAATACTCTCAGGAAATAGCTGGCGTGTTCAACTGAAAAATAAAGTCACTGCTACTGTAAGATCCCGTATAACTGACTTCGAATACACATCAACGTTTTTCGTTACAAAAACAATTACGCCTCAAAAGCCATCAGAGCGTTTTGATATCCGTAATTGGAACATACCTGAGGGTCTTGAACTCGCAGATCCACAGTTTTACTTACCCCAACGTGTTGATTTATTACTAAGCTCTGAAGTTTTCTTCGATTTACTTGAAGATGGCAAGATTTCTCTTGGTGAGGGTCTTCCTTGTTTGGTAAAAACTACTCTCGGATGGATAGTTGGTGGAAAAATCGATTCTCAACAACAAAATAAAACTTTATTGTGCAATGTTATTACAACTTACCAAGAACTGGATTCAATGCTAAAGGCTTTCTGGGAAATTGAAGAATTTTCGCAAAATACATCACTTTTAACTGAAGAAGAGAATCAGTGTGAACGTCCACAAAGTACATCGACCAAGCTCAGAGTGGTTTTCGACGCGTCGGCACGTACATCATCAAATATCTTTTTGAATGAAATTCTGATGACTGGCCCAACTATACAACAAAATCTTATAACAACAATTTTAGCTTTTCGACTTCATAAATTTGCTTTATCAGCTGATATTTGTAAAATGTATCGACAATTCCTCGTAGACGAAAGAGATCGTAATTTTCAATTAATTTTGTGGAGAAATAGTACTTCAGATCCTATCGGTATTTATCAACTTAATACCGTAACTTATGGCACATCTGCCGCACCTTTTCTCGCTATACGAAGTCTCTTTTTTATCGCTGAAACATACAAGTTTGAATTTCCAATTGGTTCCAAAGTCCTTGAACAAGATCTTTATGTAGATGATCTTCTTACAGGGGCATCAAATATTTTCGAACTTTCTGCAAAAAAGGCTGAAATTATACAAATTCTAGAAAAAGCTGGTCTTCAATTATCAAAATGGAATTCAAATTGTCCAGAATTGGCGTATTCTACTGATGAACTGCAGTTAAAAACCAATAACGAACATATAACCAAGGCTCTTGGAATGTCTTGGAAACCAAATCAAGATTTATTTTGTTTTAGATTCGAATTGCCAACCATTAAGGTTCCAACAAAACGATCAGTTTTATCCATAGTAGCCAGAATTTTTGATGTGCTTGGATTGCTAAGTCCCATTGTAATTTCGTGCAAAATTTTGATTCAAGGAATGTGGAAACAACAACTTGATTGGGATTCACCATTAAATGATCGATTCATTTCAAACCACCATTCAAACCACTCCATATTCAATGTTTGATATCCATGGTTTTGCGGATGCGTCGCAATTGGCATACGGCTGCTGTATATATGTTCGAGTAGCTGTTCAACACGGCTTTAATTCAACTTTACTTATCGCGAAATCTAAAGTAGCTCCAGTTCTTCAACAATCTTTGCCCAGATTATAATTATGTGCCGCTTTATTATTGATTCGAACTTGGGAGAAAATCAAACACAAATTTGAATCGTATAATCATCGTATTTTCTTTTGGTCAGATTTTAAAATTGTTTTAAGTTGGCTTACAAATCATTCGTCGTCGTTTGTGTGCTTCGTCGCCAATCGAGTCTCCGAAATCCAAAATCTTTCTCAAAACATACACTGGAGACATGTACCATCTAAAGAAAACCCAGCTGATGTAGTGTCACGTGGTTGTCTTGCTAATGAATTGTCGTCAACAATTTGGTTCAGTGGTCCTGAATTTTTGTATAAATGTGTTGAAGATTGGCCAAAAGATACCTTTTCATCAATTGAACTTCCTCCAGGAGACATGAGAAAATCATCGTTTAAAACACTCATCGTCGAAAAATCTCTCATCTCTCAAATCATCGAAAGCCAGTCATCGTATCTTCGAATTCTTCACATCATCGTTTACGTTCATCGTCTTTTTCATAAATCAAAGCGAAATACGTTTATAACAGCTGAAGAATTACAATTGGCTTTTTGGAAAGTTATTCATGATATACAATCTACGTCATTTAAAAATGAAACTGATCTCCTGAAAGGGGGAGAAACCTTACAACCAAGTTTGCAAAAATTATCGCCGTTTTTACACGAAACACCCAGCTATAAAACAACGTTATCGATTCTTAGAGTTGGTGGCCGGCTAGCAAATTCATCGTTATCGTATAACACCAAGTTTCCAGCACTTCTTCCAAAGGATCATCGTTTTACAACATTATACATCAAGTACCTTCACCTTAAATATTTGCATGCTGGTCCAAAAGCTCTTCTTGGAATTCTTCGCCAACAAATTTGGGTTATCAACGCTAGATATGTCGTCAGAAAAGTGGTTCGCAATTGTGTCCACTGTTTCAAATATAAACCTCAACTCATGCAACAAATAATGGGTGATCTACCAGCGGATCGTTTAAGGACCCAACGGCCTTTTCTTGTTTGTGGTGTAGATTTTTGTGGACCATTCTATACTTCTGATCGAATCAGAGGGAAACCACCATACAAAACTTATGTAGCTATTTTCGTTTGTTTTGCCTCAAAGGCTATCCATATTGAACTTGTTTCTGATTTACCGACTAATACTTTTCTCTTATGTCTAAAAAGATTTATAGGTAGACGCGGTATACCACAGCGTTTGTATTGTGAAACGCTACCAATTTTGTTGGTGCCAATTCAAAACTTCAAGAATTCAAACAGCAATTTTTTCATGATGATAACGTTAAATCATTGATGCATTACAGCGAAGTTACAGGCTTCAAGTTTTCATTCATTCCACCCCGATCACCCCATTTTGGTGGCCTTTGGGAATCGGCGGTAAAATCAACAAAAACTATTTTACTAAAAAACATGACTCAAGCTGGTATTACTTATGAAGAATTTCAAACCATCCTCGTTGAAGTGGAAGCCATTTTGAACTCACGTCCATTGGCACCTCGATCTGATGGTCCTAATGATGGTGAAGCTTTAACTCCAGCCCATATGCTTATTGGTTCATCTTTACTAGCTTTACCTGATGAAAACTTAGGACACTACAAAAATGTCAGCTATCTGAAGAGCTGGCAACGTGTTACTCACTTAAAACAACAATTCTGGCTAGAATGGGTTCGTGAATATGTACTAAGTCTTCAACAAAAATCAAAGTGGTTCAAACCTTGCGCCAATATCGAAGAAGGAAGATTGGTCATCATTCATGAGGACAACTTACCCCTACAGCAGTGGCTTCTCGCTCGGGTCATCAAAACAATTCCTGGTCGTGATGGTAAAATTCGAGTTGTAGATGTCGAAACATCAAAGGGCATTTATCGAAGATCCATCCACAAAATTGCTCCTCTTCCAGTAGACGAAGCTAATTGAAAGTGTCCTTTCAATGGGGGCAGTATGTTCGGTCACAATTTTATTTAAAAACTTATGTAAGTTGTATTATAATTTCCATTTTTTTTTTGCTTTTTAAATTGTTTGATTTAAAGATTTAATACATTCAATTCTCCTTTTTCTATCCTATTGTACACTAAATTTTCTAATGCTTTGCTGAATTTCTAACTGTTAATCCCTATTTACTTTGTTCTCAAATTTTAATTTAGCCTTAGCGCTAGCTAAAAAACTTCGCTTAGAAAACATTAAAACGAACAACATCAAAACCGCAAGTGTTTTTATTTCTTTTTCGCAAACATATATCCAAAATCAACTAACACTAACGCAAGATCCGACTCATCATTTTAAGTCAAAACGTATCTAAAGACAATTAAAGGGTGTCCCAAGAAGAACGCAATTTTTAAATCTGCCAACATTCGAAGTGTCATTGTTTGACATTTGAACAATTGTTATTGTTTGCTAGTAGAAGGTACGAGGTTAGTAAAAATGGAGCGCTACACGAATGAACAACGCATTCTCATTGTGAAATTGTTTTACCAAAATGGTGAAAGTTTTGCGGCTACAGTTCGCAAATTGCGATCAATTTGGGGTCACAATAATGCTCCAAAAGAGTCAACTGTAAAGAGATTAATGGATAAATTTGCCGAAACTGGGTCTGTTAGTGATGTAAAGACAACAACGCGCCATCGACCAGGTCGATCGACCGAAAATGTCGCAGCTGTACGTGATGATGTCGCTCAAACTCCATCCACCTCAATTCGACACCAAGCTCAGCAAATTGGTGTCTCCAAATCCAAAATTTTGACGAAAGATTTGCATCTTCATGCATACAAAGTTCAATTGATTCAGGAACTGAAGCCAGCTGACCGGATAAAACCCCCGACAGCGAAGGGAGTTTGTTAATTGGGTTTTGGAGAGACAACATGAAAATGCTGATTTTGCCGATAAAATCATCTTCAGTGACGAGGCCCATTTTCATCTTGATGGCTTCGTCAATAGGCAGAATTGTCGCATTTGGGGTGAGGAAAATCCTCGAGTGATTCACGAGAAGCAAATGCATCCTCAACGTGTCACTGTGTGGTGTGGTTTTTGGGCTGGAGGAATCATTGGACCTTTTTTTATGAAAATGAGGCAGGTCAAGCGCAAACAGTCAATGGTGTTCGGTATCGTGAAATGATAACCAGTTTTTTCTTGCCTAGAATTGAAGAAATGAATGTGGAGGGCATGTGGTTCCAACAAGACGGCGCCACATGTCATACAGCCAGAGAAACAATTCAATTGCTCCATCAGTCATTTCCCGGTCGTGTTATTTCGCGTTTTGGAGATCAGAATTGGCCGCCTAGATCGTGCGATTTAACACCATTAGATTTTTTTCTTTGGGGTTTTTTGAAGTCGATGGTTTACGCGAATAAGCCGACGACGACTCAAGCCTTAAAAGAGGAAATTGGACGCTGCATTAATGAAATACCGCAGCATTCATGCAAAACGGTCATTGAAAATTTCATCAAAAGATCGCGTGCATGTCAGCAAAGCCGCGGCGGCCATCTGCACGATATATTGTTCCATACATAACCTCATTCTGTCTACTTTACGATATAATAAAGTTTCACGATTTTATTTTAAATATCTGTGTTTTATTTAAAATTTAAAAATTGCGTTCTTCTTGGGACACCCTTTATAACACAAGTGGAGAGAGCCGCTTACTTACTCAGTCTCAATTAGTTCTTGCATCTCGTTTACAACAATACAACTTTTTGGAGTCAAATGTAAAAGTAACATACTACAGAAACCGCGATTCTCCTTACGCGAAGTATTATTCAACCAAAGATAAGACATGATTCTGCAGGGACATTCTAGGTTTGTTCGAGGAGCTTGGAGAGCCTTACAATGCAATTGAATGGCGACTATTTGTTGATAGTAGTAAAGAAAGTTTCAAAACAGTTCTTTTACATAACGGAAACAATAAACCATATATACCCATTGTACATGTTGTACACATTAAACAATCGTACGAAGCACTGGTTAAATTGCTAAAATGTATTACTATGAACATCACAATAAAAAGTTTGTTCCGATTTAAAAGTGGTGGGCATGCTATGTGGAACACAAAATATTCTTGTTTTATTTGCCTCTTGGACAGTCGAGCTCGTGATTTTAAGAGAAAACATTGGCCGGAAAGATTAGCCATTACAATATAAAGTATGTGCCTCTTATTAGGAAAGAAAACATTATTCTTCCACCATTACACATAAAACTTGGACTCTTGAAAAACTTTGCCAAAGCATTGAATAAGGAAGGCCAAACTATCGCCTATTTGAGTAAAATTTTTAAATGTATTTCTTTTGCTAAAATCAAGGAAGGAATTTTTAATGGTCCACAAATAAAAAATTTATAAAAGATACAAAATTCGAGCTTGGAAATCAAACGTAAAAGAAGGTCCAACAACTATTTTTAATACTAAAATACAAATAAATTTAAAGAAAATCAATAAACAATATTAATAATTAAAAAGTTTATTTTATTTTTTTAATGCTGTTGATCTTAACTATATATAAAACAAAAAAAGGAGAAAATGTCAAATTAGGTACTTTTACACAAATGGTCATAGCTTTGGTATTTACCAATAGATGATTTTCGAAAATGACATTTTTTATATAGAAGTACTACATTTAAGAAAAAATTATTTTATATTTTTCCTTTCAAGATTAATATAATTTTTTAAATAAATTTAAAGAAAATCAATAAACAATATTAATAAATAAAAAGTTAATTTTATTTTTTTTAATACTTTTGATCTTAACTATATATAAAACAAAAGAAGGAGAAAATGTCAAATTAGGTACTTTTACATAAATGGTCATAGCTTTGGTATTTACCCATAGATGATTATGAAAATGACTTATTTTTTATATAGAAGTACTACATTTAAGAAAAAAATTATTTAATATTTTTCCTTTACAAGATTAATACCATTTTTATTATTTTGAAATTTTCAGATTTCAGTTTTTGCCGCAAAAATAGAATTTTATGTAAAATTTTTACCCATAGGTCCAAAACTAATGAACCAATTTAAAACACGCACTCTAAAAAAATGTTGACCATTAAATGACAATTCTTTTGCAATTTGATTGATCAAAATATCTTGGTCCTAGTTTGAGATATAGTCAAAATAGTAAAATTACTCAAAATTTAAAATATAAAAACAAAAAATTAAAAATTGTTCAAAAATTACTCCAGAAACAAAATTTTTAAATGCGATTTTCGGATTCAGGAGACCCAAATCAATAACAAAAAAATAGTCGCACGCTTGTCACACAAAATTTTTTAAAATTTGTTAACTAGTGTTATTAATAGTGTTATAATATTTAATAGTGTTGTTTGTTATATGTTTGTTGTCTAAAGCAAAAAACATTCAAATAAAATCACTTTACCTGGATTAGCACCATAGCTACACAGAAAAAAGTATCACATTTTAAGTAATTAAAATTTTTTTTAAAATTCAAATTCGATTTTTCGATGGTTTGTAAATTGTTATTTTTCATACAAAAATTCTTTGAAAATAAAAATTTAAGTTACAAAAAAATAAAAAAAGTTTTTTGTATTTACAAATTATATTGTTGGTTCCTTTTTAAAAAAATGTTTTTATTGTATTTACAAAAATATTCTATGAAACTAAGTGTTTCTGTAAATCGGCTAAGAATTTTTTGGTGTCGGCTAAGTGGTTACGAAGCTTAGGTTGAAGCTAAGGATTTTGCATTTTGTACATCCTGAACTTTGTACCGTCCTTGCTCAAAGTACTATGGTACTGTTATGAACTATTTAGTACCAAGTACTTAGAAATTTACCTGTTTTTGAGTTTCTTTGTGTTTTTTCTAAATTTTCTATTCAAACTATTGCTTTCAATAGAAACTTAGTTTCAAATACTTAAATTATTAAATGTTCAAAACTCAGTGAATAAATTATTAAAATATCTATACAAGATATATTAAAAATTAGGTCAAGTTAAGAAAAAAGTAATATCACATCAAAATTGCTAATTTTGAACATTTTAAAATCGAATAAACAAAATCGATTACCAAACCCAAATTCATCCATTGAGTGAAAAAAAATTAACTAATAACACGTCAATAGAATTTCTAAATTTGTTAATTGAATGAATGCGCCATAATTGAATTCAGTGACTGAATAAATAAAATGAGATAAATTGATTAACTTCGATAGAATGAGTTAATTTATAGAGTAACTAGGGGTAATTTGGGAATTGTTTTGATCAGGCCCAAAAGAAGCACCTTTGAATGTTTTTTTAAATTATTTTCCAGAATATGTTCCATAGAGTGGCTCGTCGTCTAACTTTCTGCCTTATTAGCAAAAAATTTGTTTTTTAATAAAACAATACAAAATCTGCCGCCAATAAAGACTCCTTAGCATTTGTTAAATTTTCAAAATATGTCAAAACATGTGCAAAAATTTCTATTTCCTACATTAGCACACTTCGAAAAATGGACCATGTCCTCTTAATAAAAATAATAGGTAAAATTTTTTTTGGTACGAAGGCGGATAAGTCCGTGACTTTTTGAACTTCCATCGTAGTTATATGAAATGCAACACTGCTCCCATCAAGTACCACCTGTTAATAGACTATTGTCAAATTTTGAGCTAGTTCCGTCATTTACTTTGCGCTTAACAGCTGTTCAAAACATACAACCTCGTGGCTTTTTTTAAAAATGGAAAAAAGTGAATTTCGATTTTTTGCAAAAAAAATCCTTCAATCAAACCAAGGAAAAGCTTTACAAATACTATGGTCCCCATCGATTTCAATATGAACCTCGAAAAATCCTTTTTTTTGGAAGGGCTACAAAAATTGGAGAAAAAAAGGAAAAGAGCTAAAAGGAGATTATGTTGAAAATTTTTTTTTTTTTTTTTGCAAAAAAAAAAACTGTATTTCATTCAAAAAGTCACGGACTTATTGATCCGCCCTCGTACTATGAAGATGGAAAAACTACTATTTTGTTGAAGATGGAAAAACTACTATTTGTTAAACTGGTTAGTACTATTTTGAAAATGTATTTATCATACCTGGCATGCACTAGTTAGTTTATTTTGAAATCTCGACCGGTAAAAAAAAAAATATTTTGTTAGTGCTTTTATGTTTGATTAAAACATATTTTTTGCATGAGTTGATGAATTACACACAAACATATTTGTATTTAATGAAAAAAAATTTCGAAAATTTAATTAAAATTTTTATTGATTTGGATCAGGAATTTCAATCAAAAATTTTATTAAAACTTCTTGGATTTGATGCTGGAACTTCAATTAAAAAATTTTATTAAAATATTCATTGATTTTTGGTTAGAACTTCAATTAAAATTTTAATTGATATATTTAAAAATTTAATTGAAGATTTTGAAGATTTTTGATTAAAAATTTAATTAATAGAACACATTTTTTTTTGCTGGTCCAAATTTAAGTAAATTTTTAATTGTATTTACAAATATTTTAATTGAAACTCAATTTTTGTTTTATCTATTTGCCTTATTGGAATAATACAATCAAGAAAAGATTTATAGCTTTGTTGATGAATATATACACGTTGAAAAAAACGGCCTTTCCCAAATATATTTTTGCCGGTAATATAAATAAATTTGGAAAAACTCTCAGATATTTTCAACGTGTTTTTACTTAAAACAAATAATATTTGCCTGCAAATATCATGTATATTTGCCTGTCAATATATGTATATGTTTGGATCACATGGAATGGCTCTGCCCGCAAATACAGATATGTTTGCCTAAAAACATAAAATAATTTGATCATAGACATTTATTGTTTTCATGTTAACACAAAATATATTAAGTTACAAAGCAATAAATAAGTTATATTAATTTAACTTTCCAAGTTCTCTCTATATTTAAATGGAAAGATCTGGAAAATCTATTGTTTGTCATTTATTAACTGCTTTTAACCAAAAATATTATAAGTCAAGGTAAGTAAAATATGTAACACCAAATATTTTTATGAACAAATAAAAACACTTTTAATAATAGTTTTGTTTATTATAAAATAAGTAATACACTTAAATACACTAATTCCAATTCTTTAATTTTATGTAAAAAGTAATTTTATTATTTTAAATTTCAAACACTTTTTTGTTTTAATTATTTTTTTCATCACACACGAATATTTTTTCAACTGACGGTAATTTAAACAGCCCGTTATACAATGGTTATAATAGTCATTATTTGTCTTATTACCAGTAATGATATTTTCTTACAAAATACACCTTTTAATATATTCTAAGTAAGAATGAAAATGCACAGGGGATGTCATTGATTTGTAACCTGGGTTTTTTACTAACCCTTTTTATACCTTTTTATTTTACCTAGCAATGCACTAATGCAAGTAAAACAGAAAACACACAAAGGTAATTCATTTGTATAGTGGGTGTTTTAGTATATTATTTTACCTAGTAATACACTAATGTCATTTTCCTACCTTTTTATTTTACCTAGAAATATAGTATAATGGCTTATGAAAAGGCTTATAAGAAAGTGACATTTGAATACAAACTCAATTGCTATAATATACAGGTTGGTTGAAAAGTTCCTGCGTTTGAAATCTAGAAGCTCAATACACTTGTTCCAATGATCTTCCAATAATTTTATCCCATCCTGATAATGGTTTTCCGGAAGCTCCGCAAAATAACCGTCTACGGCTGATATGGCCTCTTCATTCTACGGAAAAAGCTTTCCACGAAGGAATTGTTTAAGATTTCTGAAGAGATAGTAGTCACTGGGAGCCAAATCTGGTGAATACGGTGGATGTTCAAGCAATTCGTACTTTAATTCTTTGAATTTAGCCATCGTTAAAACACTTTTGTGAGCAGGTGCATTGTCTTGATGAAAAATTATTTTTTTCTTCTGATCCAAAAGGCTGCAATAATATTCAGAGTTGATTGTTTTACCTTTCTGAAGATAATCAATCAACAAAATTCCTTTTGCATCCCAAAAAACTGATACCAAAACCTTCTTTGCTGATCGTTGTGACTTCACCTACTTTGGAGCTGAACAACCATATTCAGTCCACTGTAAACGTTCTTGTTTTAATTTAGGATCATGGTGGTAGATCCAAGTCTCATCCATAGATATAAAACGATGCAAGAAGTCGGTTTTATTCGGCTTAAAACGCTCCAAATTACGCTGAGAAATTTGTTTTCGATCCAGTTTTTGTTGAATTATTAATGTGTGCGGCACTAACTTCCCAAACAGTTTTTTCATACGTAATTCTTCATGTAAAATATGGAGTATTCGTTCGTCTGAGATGCCTATGGCATTAGCAATTTCACGCTTAGTCAAACTTGGATCTTCACTAACCATATTATGTACCTGCTTAAAGATTTCTGCTGTAGTTGCAGTTTTTGGTCGTCCTTCGCGTGGATCGTCTTCAAGGCTAGTACGACCACGTTTAAATTCACCAGCCCAAAATTCAACGGTGCGTTTTGAAAGTGAGGACTCCTTATACACTTTTAACAATTGTTCATAAATTTCCTTTGCTTTTAAACCCTTCAAAACAAAGAATCTAATGAATGCACGATATTAACTTTTTTCCATATTAAAAAAAATCAATGTCACGTCAACTTCAAATGGCTTGTAAACAAAGAAAGAATTGACAGAATGACTTGCAACTTTGCATGTGTTCTCAGGACAGTTATACCAACTTGAGAAAAAAAAGTTTGGAGCTAGCACTGCCATCTCTTGGTGAGCGCAGGAACTTTTCAACCAACCTGTATTTCAGCAATAACAGTCACAAATAAAAAATAATTCAGAAAAATATGGAGAGCTTCAGTTGTAAAGAACTTCCCAAAGAGTATTTTAGAAACAAAAACCAGGAAGATGTTCTTCGTTACGTTAAAATAAAATTAAACTATAATTCGTGTAGCACCGAAATACAAGAGCAAATATGGAAAACTACGCAAATCATTGGACAACTATAGCGATAGATTTAACAGGCGGAAACTTAAAGATGTTAACGATGAAATTGGATGTACAAATATAAAAGAATCTTTCCGATCACAGAAACAATTGACTAAAGTGGATATCATTGAAAAAGTTGTTAAAGCTAGTCCATTGAGAACAAACCGGAGTATACCTACTCCGAGCGATGTTGGAGGTATAAATATTTGAAATTAACAAAACAGCAATATATTCAGCTCAGATTGCGTGCGATTGAAAAAGGCTCAAATATCTATCCAGCATATCATCACATAACCGCTACTAAAATCAACGGTTTACCATCAAAGGACACTATTACAATCACACCAATTTCGGCAGATTTACAACTACAATCTCTACTTGCTCACACAGCAAATTTAAAAAAATTAACGCTTACAATGATAGATGGAAAAGTAGGCCAGGCTTTGCTTAACAGGAAGGCTGCATCCAGCTGTATCATATGCTAAGCAATATAAAGCCAATTAAACCAAGTCCCGACTAAATCATTATATAATACTGATGCATATGAATTTGGATTATCACCACTACATGCAAGAATACGATATATGGAACACATACTAAAAATCGGTTACGATTTGGATTTCGGATCTTCAGGATCATTAAGAAACAACGAAACCAACAATAAAACTTTTTTGTGAAATTACAGCTAAGAAAGATTATACCATATCTTTACCATCACGGCGTGATACCTCTTCACCATTTCGGCTGTCGCAAAGATCACAGCACTATTAAACAAGTTTAAACGTAGCTCTAGCTTTTGATAGAGTCTGGCATGATGGTCTAGTATTTAAGGCATGTAAGACCAACATTGAAATTATTCAGAGAGCTCAATCGAAAATACTTCCTACAATCATCGGTGCCCCGTGTTATATCAGAAACGAAATTGTGCATAAAGATTTAAATGTTCTGATAGTAAAGGAAGAGATCGCAAGTTCGATGATTAAATACAAGCAAAAATTGTTACTTCATCCTAGCCCACTCGCTAAAAATTTGCTTGTCACCAGAAATTCTTCAAACATAATGGAGATGCTCATTCCTTATTAACTTAGATATAACAAAGGTTTGAGTCAGAGTGTTAGTGCTCCATCTGAGCAGTCCAATAATTTTATGGTTGCTTACAAAAAAAATGATGGCAATACCGCAAGAAGATTCTTTCAGATCCAGAAACAGCATCTGAAATAACAGGAGTGAATTTAAACCTTATTTTTAGATTTAAAATAATTCTAGAAGTACTTGCGTGCAATGAAGAAATTGACTCTAGAAAACTGCACTTCTTTAATAATTGTAGATTACAATGATTCTTATTAGAGTTGCCATGTTGACCATGTTAACTTACACAAAAAATACAGCATTGTATCAATTAACCCACAAACCCAACAGTTCTTCCCCCCAAAATAAAATAGAATGTATTTCAGTAACCTTAATACTATAAGTTCTTATAATATTGATTTTAATGTAATTCTTATCTCATATAATCTATGTCAAAATCATCTAAGTACTTTGGTTTCTGTCTGACCCTTAAAGGACGTATACACTCTTCCTGAGTGTTAACGTCTTGTTCAGTGGTGCTCGTACCCTCGCATGGTGACGATATCGAAGAAGACCCGGCAAATCAAGACTCTGTTCCCTCATATCTACTGCAGGTTCAAACACTCTATCTTGTGTTTCATGTGTCTCTTGTTCAGTATCAATACGTTCCTCGTGAAACTATCACTTTCAGTTCTGAAATTACTGCCAACCTTTCTTATTTGATCAACATGCCGTTGCCATACCTGACCATCATCTAACGATACTTCATAATTAAGCTCTCTAATTATTTTCCTTATTTTTCCAAAATGTCACTTGTTGTTTGATAAGTAATCTCGCACAGCCACTCTATCTTCCTCCTTGAATGACTTCGTTGCCGTTGCTTAATTTTCACCATCATTAACCATTGCATCATTTTGTGAAAGTAAAAAAATCCAAACGATTCTGTATCTGACGACCCAACATTAACATCGACGGAGACTTCCCTGTTTGCATATGAATGGCACGACAATAAGCCAACAAAATTGTCGGTGCTTCATTTGTCAGCTTATTTTTTACAGTCTGTACGAATCTTTCTGCCAAACCATTTGTTGCAGGATGATATGCTTGTGCTTGATTCCATTATTTTTTAAGAATTTTTGAAACTGTGTGGAGTGAAACTGCGTGCCATGGTTGCTTACAAAAACATTCGGACTTCCCATTCTCGAAAAGATATCGCGACAAAGTTCAATTGTTGTATCAGCAGTTATGTGTGGTACTACATACACTTCCGGCCACTTTCTAAAAGCATCTACGAGTACAAATAAATATTTGCCAAAAATTGGGCCTGCAAAATCAGCATGAACCCTTTGCAATGGTTCGCCTGCCGTGTTCCAGCAGTGTACAGGTTTTTGCTTTACAGGCTCTGCTCTGGTTATTTGGCATTGCATACAATTTTTTTTCCAAATTTTCAATATCGCTATCTAGTTTCGGCACCAACAATATCCTCGAGCTAAACATTTCATCTTATTCATACAAAAATGGACAGAATGCAATTTATCCAAAACTCTTTTACGTAAGCACAATGGAATGTTTACCCGTATTTCTCGAAGTAGGCATCCTTGTTGTATACTAAATTCAGTTTGTTTAATCCCAAAGCGATCATTGTCTGAGCACCGGCGGCCATATTTCAAACAATCCATTAATATACGTATTTTTCCTTCCCTTTTCAAGTTTCTTTGCTCAACTCACTGACGGTCACTGGTAAGTTTTGAATTCTTTCAATTTCTTTTATGTTAACTTCATCCCACTGATCTTCTGTAACATTTTTAGGAAATCTAGAGACTGCATCGGCATTAGCATAATCTTTCGAACTTTTCACTTCTATTTTATAATCAAATGATTGTAAATAAATGACATAATGTTGAATTCTGGTAGCAGAGAGTGAAGGTAACCCTTTCGTAGGGGAGAATATCTGAGATTCAGGTTTGTTGTCCGTTATTTAAATAAACTTGCGCCCAAAAAGGTATTGATCAAATTTCATAACCCCAAATATTATGGCGTAAGCCTCTTTATCAACTTGGTTATATCTCTGCTGCGTAATTGATAATGTTTGTGAAGCGAATTGTATTGGGAGCTCTGATCCCTCGCAGTACCTGTGACTTAGAACAGCTCCCACACCATACGGACTTGCGTCCACAGCCAGAACCAACAACTTTTACGGATTATAATGAACCAATATAGAATCGGGTTGCATCTGTCTTTTTATTTCATTAAATGACTTCTCACAGGCGATTTCCCAAACAAAGGGTACGCCCACACAAATGCCACTCCCAACATCATTCTTGTAGGACTGAACAGCCCCTTGTGTGTATTGATTGTTAAGCAATGACGATCATCAGGATTTTATTAATGCCAATTAAAACAACCTTCTTGTTTGAGTATCAATCACAAACTGAGACCAGCGAACTCTTTATTCACATTTCATGTATCATAACAAGGCAATTTCCATTAGATAATTTTACAGTAAGATAAAAAGAGACATTCACACAAGGAATAAAGGAAAAATAATGTATGTGTATGTACTTAATTTAAAGAGAATACACTAATCGCTAGAATGCAGTTATTATACAGGGTAATCATTAAATAATGGTACAATTCCACCATCCTGACTACAAGATCCCCTGATCTCTAATCCAGAAGCATACAAAATATCTAAATCTCTAACCATTGCGAGTACCGAACAAAGGTTTAAGATTCCCGACAGCCCACACACCCCTATAAGGTGTGCGTGATAGTTAAAACCCTTCAACGTCCTCAAACACGTACCTGTCATTTCGTAAAACCCTCGCGACACAGTAAGGACCTTTGAACTTAGGAATTAACTTTCTCGACACTCCGGGCTGTGAATCGAAATTCTTCACATAATCATTCTCCCTATAGTCGGTCGGTGGTTT
The DNA here is from genome assembly GCA_949748255.1 of Eustalomyia histrio. NCBI lineage: Eukaryota > Metazoa > Arthropoda > Insecta > Diptera > Anthomyiidae > Eustalomyia > Eustalomyia histrio. Next base: position 167,356,281 of record OX456523.1, on the reverse strand, counting down.
TCTCCTTCGATCAACATATTTCTCGTTATAAGTCTGTAAACGCCTTTCCGCCACGTCAGCATCGCCTCGAATCCTCCCTAGATCCATTTCTTCCAACCCTTGTTCATCGTCAACAAAATTTCCCTTAACGAATCAAAAATACTGCCCCTTTTTCTTACTTCGAAAAGCATTTTACTTGGGTACTCATTAATCGACCTGTGTACGGTGTTAGTACAGTATTAAACGGTCTCTATCACGTTATCCAAATGAAAACCCCTTTCCGAATCTACTAATTTCGCAATCATTGGTTTCAAACACCTATAAACCCTTCTACTTGTGCATTAGCCTGCGGAGAACTCGTCGCTATCCTGACGTTCTGAATATCATTCTCAGGGCGGCTATAGATCCTTTGTATTCGTAGTCTTGGTCGAGTATGAACTGACAAATTTAGTGGATAACCAGCAAATGCTTCTTCGACCTACTGTTATCCACAGGCCCAAAATGGTCGATATGTACAACCTCAAATGGAACGTTACCCTTAGGAATGTTATGAAGAAATCCCTCTTCACGTCCACTTCTAGCCGAAAATGATATGCACTTTAAACAATTCCTGACGTGATCCCGTGCTTTACCTATCAGATCCGTCATTTTATCAACCCCAATATAACCCATTTCATCGTGGTGGTTTATACATCACATGACTCTCCATATCCCTGGGAACGCAAAACAATACCGTTATCCTTTTTCCTACATAAGACACCATTTCGCATCTCGTAAAATTTATTCTCTGACTCTTGCAGTAACTCCCTCAGTTTAGACAACTTTTCTTCCTTTCCCTGACATATGACCAGGTTTTCCTCAAACATATTCATTTCCAGGATCATTAAGTTATTAAACTCGAAAACGTTTTAATGCATTTACTATGACCAAGGTCTCCAATTCAAAGCTATGATATCTCGATTCTGCTTCCGTTGTCCTTTTAGAAAAGTAAAATTTGGGGTTAATTTTTTCATCCTGTTTCTTCTGTATGAGAATGGCTCCAAAACTGATTGAACTAGCATCGCAATGGAGTTCAGTATCGTCTCTAGAGGTTATACAAGGCCAAAATCGGAGCTTTCATAAGTTTACGTTTGAGGAACTCGAAAGATTCTAACTGTTCGACGCCAAATTCGAACCTACTGGACTTTCTAGTCAAATCATACAAAGGCTTCACTAATATGGAGAAATCTTAAGCGAACCTACGGAAATATGAACAAAGAACTAAAAAGCTTTGAACTGAATGTGGACTGTCCGGAACCGAAAAGTTATCAATTGCCCGTAGACCCTTCTCATCCGCTCTTTTCCCATCGCCACTGATCGTATATCCTAAATATTTTACACTTGACTGCAGAAATTCGCACTTATCCAATCTCAATTCGAACATATTGTCCACTAGACGTTTAAAAACTTCCTCTAGTAACGCAAAATGTTCCTCCAAATTATTATTTGCTATCATTATATCATCAAGGTAAATTATGAGTTTGTCATCTCGTACCATATCCGCGAAAATTCTATTAACAAAACGTTGAAACACCGATGGTGCATTTTTCAGGCCGAAAGGCAGCCATAAGAATTCGAACTGACCCAATGGTGTAATGAAAAAAGTGTATTTCACCGAATCCTCATGCATATACACGTGAAAAAATCCATTCTTCAGATCATGTTTCCTAAAAAGTGACTTACCAGCCAACCTATCCAAGAAATCATCTATCAAAGGGATCGGATAATTGTCCCTGTCTAAGAACAAACACGATGCAGTTTCTTTGATATTCAGTAATATACTAATTTATTGACAATAAAAACAAGTTCTTATAACTTATAAATAACATTGGGTATTTAATGTACCAAATAAAACAAAAGTAAATCCAAAGTTTGTACCGTTAATTTAGATGTTAGGTAAAGGAAGAAAAGAGTAACATAATATAAACCAAACTTAAATTAGGTGCGTGATTTTAAAATTACTTGAAATAAGGAACATATTAATTTGAAACACGAACTATTATTTTTCATAAACATTTCCGCCAACCTTGAACGGCGTTCAACAATCCTTTGGCAGTGGATAAAGTTTAGAAATTGGCCTCTTAAGGGTTGAATTAGCAGTCTTAACCGTGACGACCCTTACAAGGCCATCATATTTAGCTTGGGTTTCGACAACACGGCTCAGCTTCCAAGAAGCGGGGGTAAATTGTCCTCACGGAGCAGGACAGTAGTTATATTGGGTTTCTCTTTTAACCATTTGGATTTTGGTTGAAGCGAAAGTAAATATTCGGTTGACCATCGAGACCAAAAATATTGGGTTAGTTACTGTACCAATCTCCATTTGGATAATGATGAAGTTTTAAGATGAGTAACATCAATTTCTGGCACTGCATTTAAGGGTCTCCCAACTAAGAAATGGCCAGGAGTTATATAGGGAATGTCATCCGAGTCAGCTTGGACCAAAGGCCTAGAATTTAGTATTGCTTCAATTCAAGCTAGGAGTGTTAATAGTTCCTCAAAGTTTAGAGAAGCTTGACCTACAGTCCTTTTCAAATAGAATTTCCACCAAAATGTGGCGCACTTGGTGGAATGAAGTGCCACTGAATAGCTTTGCAAGACAGAAAATTCGAAATTTCAATTTTAAAAAGTTACCATTTTATGAATTTCATTAGTTCCATTATCACTGTATATATGGGCACATAGGCCACGTCTAGCAACAAATTGATCCAAGGCAGCTAAAAAGGCATAAGTACTCAGATCACAAACAAGTTCCAAGTGAACAGCTTTCCCTCCATTGGGTTGTTTATACAATATGGGGCCAGCGTAATCGCATTCAACCTCGTAAAAGGGAAAACCAGCGTTCACTCTGAACTTTGGCAAATTCCCCATGAGTTGCTCTTGGACTCGTGCACTGTAGCGAATGCAAAACCCACGCTGGCGGATTACATCTTTAATAATTTCACGGACACCAATTATCCAAAATCTTTGACGCAGGGTAGCAACTAACAAAGTAATACCAGCATGAAGATTTTTTAAATGTGAATCGTGTAAAATTTTGCATACAATTGGACTGTCCTTATGAAGAATTATTTGATGCTATCATAAGGTAGATCAGCTTTAGTTAATCTTTCGCCAACACGTAGCAGAGTCTAGGTACGGTGATAATCGCTTAACTTTTTTACTTGTTATGGTAGATTGACCCTTCTTAAGAGACTCAATGACCTCAGAAAATTCAGTTGATTGATAATATTTATAAATTTCAACTTCAGCAGTTTTAAATTCTTCAACTTTGAGGGGTGACTTGTCTTTACACTACGATTTTAAAATTTATATACATCTATAAGCTAGTACACGCACGATTTTAGTCCAACTCGAAACTCATTCGTTTATTCTACAAATAACATCTTGGTTATAGGTTGCTGAAGTAAGTGATACATGATTACATGGACGAAGTTCTTCAAATGTGGTAATTTCCTTGAAATCTTGCACTGGCCAATAACTGTCATCTTTGAGCAACCAGGATGGACCAATGAACCATATGTCATCACTAATTAGGAAGCTGGATCTTACTCCTCTACTGGCAGCATCAGCCGGGTTTTGTTTACTAGGAACATATCGCCAATTGACCTTTGGAATTGTTTCCAAAATATACGATGTTCAATGACTAATGAAGATTTTCTATTTTGATGGGTGTGAAGAAAGATAGGCTAACACCGTTTTGCTATCAGAACAGCATACTAACTCGTTCATGTTTGCAGACATGACTGACGACAGGTATTCAAACAGTTGAGTTAGAAGATATGCCGCACAAAGTTCCATCCTGGGAATTAAAAGTGAAGCTATTGGAGCCACCTTTGTTTTTGAACGACAATGTTAGTAGTCACGTATCTATCTGCTGATATCTTGCGACAATATATTACTGCGGCATATGCTGAGCTGGAAGCATCACAGAATCCGTGAAAGGTTACAAATTTCTCTCTAGAATAATTAACTCGAGGTATATTATTATTGTTTAGTAAATCAACATCGGGTGTAGTTTGAGTTATCAAGTTGCATATGCTAATTTGATTTTCCGACATACAACCACCACAAATAACATATCCAAACATTGTGTTCTGAGCCAATAATATACCATCTTTTTTGATACGTCCATCTCGTATAAGGCTCAAGAAATAGTCATATCCAATAAGAACATCGATATCCTTGGAGTATAAAATTCAGGGTCAGCAAGTGGCAGATTTTTGAAAAGGTGTGCTAGCAAAATAACACATTCAGAACTATAAACCGACTTTACCTGTAATTTTACGTAACCTTTTGTGGCACCTAATTTAATTTCACCTACTCCATTGACAAATATTTTGAAAAGAGTACTTTGCAATCCAAGTCGATTGACACAGGTCTCAGATAATAAGGTGTTTCAGCAACCAGAATCCCGCAAAATATTACATCTTCGAAAACAACCCATATTATCTTGGATAAGAACCTTGCATGTTTAAATTTCTTACCTCAGATAACGATGGTAGACTAACGGAAACAGCAGGTAGGTTTATGGACATAGGGGGCGTAGATACTTTGCCGTTGCGGCTTCGGATTTTTTATTCAACTCAACTGGCTTTTCCTTACCTTTAGACTGTTCAGAATCTGTACTTTTAACAATGGCGGCTGTTACTGTTTTATAATTGCAATTTCGCTCTAAATGAATGCATGACTGATGATGGCCTTTACACGATTCACATACGTATTTTGAAGGGCAGTTTTGCACTAAATGTCCAGGTTTCAGACAATTAAAACACAATATTTTTTCATTAACAAAGTCAATACGATTTTGCACAGTCATCTTGATAAATGTGGGACAATATGCAAGATGGTGATTTTGGGAGCACGCAGCACAGGCTCTTTTCATTACACTTGTATATTATCTAATAGATTTACTCTTTATCTGAGACCTACCAGCACGTAGCTTATCGCCTTGAGTAGGCACGCGTCACAACGTTCATTAATAAAGGTTAAAAAACTGTTCAGTGTAGGAAAGGTAGTTTTATTGCAATGTTCAGCCCATGATTGATTAGTTTCTCTATCGACATTTTTCAGTGAAATATGTATCAGCCAAGGATCACGTTTTTCTGCCTCAGAGCCCTGAGCTCGAAGACCACCTACTACTTTGTCAGCAATATTGGACACGTTTCTAAGGCCTTGAGGGCCACAGAACAGAAATTTTTCAATTAAAGCATCAATTACCAGCGAAGGCTTATCATAATGCTCCTGTATCTTTTTTGAAGCTTCTTCGTAATTTTTATCGGAGACAGCAATATGCATTATATGCTTAGCAGGATTGCCTTTTAATAGCCCTTTAAGGTGTTGAAACTTTTGGGAGGGCGTCAACAATTGGTTATTATGAACCGAACTGTTAAATAATTGAAAAAGTGATCTAAAATCAGAATACGTACCATCAAAGGCAGGAATATTAAGCTTAGGAAGTCGCACATCAGCAGATTGGACACTGGTATTCGCTGTTTGCGATAAAGTAGCTGGACTAACATTTGTCGATGAGGTTTGTAATGCAGATAATTTTTCTCAAAATGCGGCTTGACACTCGAACAACTTCTGTATAGCATCTTGTTGCATATTTGTGGAGTTGAGTGGATCACCAACAAGATTTAGAGTATGCAGCCTGGCATTGATGATTTCACAGTACTTGGTTTTTAATCGAAAATATCTTGCTTCAAAATCTTCGAATTCAGCATCACGTTCTGGAACACTGTCACCCAAAGCTGTCATCTTGGAAACTATCTGCAATTTATTCTAGTTTGTCTAGTCTTGCACGAATCTCGAAAAGCGATGTTGCGTTAGTAACATTATTCAAAACATTTTCCAACCTTGTGGCTATGCCCTTAAGATGAGTTCTTTTATTTCGTAGTGTTTTGATAGCACTCATAATTTAACTGTTCGCACTTAAAACTGTACTTTACAACAAAGGTTCTTGTGCAGCTGATCGAAAATAATTTTATAAGCCGTTATGCTTTTTAATACAAGAATTCAGTTTTTTCTTTTTTGTAATTTTGCCTATAAGCTTACAATAAGCACAGTAATAACTATCTTTTATTTTTGCAACAATCACGTCAGGGTCACCAAAAAATGTCTAAAAAACAAACACGATGCAGTTTCTTTGATATTCAGTAATATACTAATTTATTGACAATAAAAACAAGTTCTTATAACTAATAAAGATCATTGGGCATTTAATGTACCAAATAAAACAAAAGTAAATCGAATGTTTGTACCGTTAATTTAAATGTTAGGTAAATGAAGAAAAGAGTAACATAATATAAACCATAATTAAATTAAATTAGGTGGGTGGTTTTAAAATTACTTGAAATAAGGAACATATTAATTTGAAACACATTAACTATTATTTTTTATTAACAGTCCCTAGCCGTTACCTTATTTAACTTTCGATAATCTACACACATTCTCAACTCCCCCTGTTTTCTTTCTAACCAAAACTATAGGTGACATCAATTCCGACTCACTAACCTAAATATTCATCCAATAACTTTTGCAATTATATCCTCTAAGAATGGGACTGACGTCTCGGAGGACAATAAAATGGCTTAGAATCTTCTAAGCTTAGTCGCATCTCACTCCTAACCACTGGTTGGTTTGGTTGCTCCGGCTTTACATAGTTGTTATCAAATATTGTAAAATATTGTATGAAATGCACTGTGAGATACATTATCACTAATATTACAAATTAACTCCCTATCAGTTACACGATCCATTGTCATTATATATTTATCAAAATCTTCCTTATAGTCAATATGCTTTTCCTCGATATCCCGTGTGTTATTATTTAAAAATTTTTTACCCAATACTGCCTGAATCCTCATAGACTCATCAGACACCACAAATAAATTAAAGGGAATTTTATTTTTATTTATCACAACAACACGAAAGTGTTCCAAGAACTTTTAATTCACTTTCATTTAATCCATAGTAAGGAAATACAAAATTTTTATTTAATTTTAAATTTTTAGGTAAAAAAGCTCATTTTACAAAACTTATTGGGCTTCCCGAGTCTAAGAGGCATTCTAAAAATAACTAAAATACTCTTACATAATTGTTGTCTTCCACAATGTGAATAGAATCCTTTCTTTTGGGACAATCAGAAACACGATGTTGAGAACTCCCACAGACATATAAGAACCGGTAAAATTCTGCATAATTGCTTGTGTACGTAATTGAGAATCAGGAATTCTTTCTATAAGACAATCGATCAGTTCATCTTCATCTAGTTTAATTTGGTTTGCAAGAATTATTTTATCATTATAGTATTCAATAAAAGTTTTACCGCTTTTCCTTACCTTTAGACTGTTCAGAATCTGTACTTTTAACAATGGCGGCTGTTACTGTTTTATAATTGCAATTTCGCTCTAAATGAATGCATGACTGATGATGGCCTTTACACGATTCACATACGTATTTTGAAGGGCAGTTTTGCACTAAATGTCCAGGTTTCAGACAATTAAAACACAATATTTTTTCATTAACAAAGTCAATACGATTTTGCACAGTCATCTTGATAAATGTGGGACAATATGCAAGATGGTGATTTTGGGAGCACGCAGCACAGGCTCTTTTCATTACACTTGTATATTATCTAATAGATTTACTCTTTATCTGAGACCTACCAGCACGTAGCTTATCGCCTTGAGTAGGCACGCGTCACAACGTGCATTAATAAAGGTTAAAAAACTGTTCAGTGTAGGAAAGGTAGTTTTATTGCAATGTTCAGCCCATGATTGATTAGTTTCTCTATCGACATTTTTCAGTGAAATATGTATCAGCCAAGGATCACGTTTTTCTGCCTCAGAGCCCTGAGCTCGAAGACCACCTACTACTTTGTCAGCAATATTGGACACGTTTCTAAGGCCTTGAGGGCCACAGAACAGAAATTTTTCAATTAAAGCATCAATTACCAGCGAAGGCTTATCATAATGCTCCTGTATCTTTTTTGAAGCTTCTTCGTAATTTTTATCGGAGACAGCAATATGCATTATATGCTTAGCAGGATTGCCTTTTAATAGCCCTTTAAGGTGTTGAAACTTTTGGGAGGGCGTCAACAATTGGTTATTATGAACCGAACTGTTAAATAATTGAAAAAGTGATCTAAAATCAGAATACGTACCATCAAAGGCAGGAATATTAAGCTTAGGAAGTCGCACATCAGCAGATTGGACACTGGTATTCGCTGTTTGCGATAAAGTAGCTGGACTAACATTTGTCGATGAGGTTTGTAATGCAGATAATTTTTCTCAAAATGCGGCTTGACACTCGAACAACTTCTGTATAGCATCTTGTTGCATATTTGTGGAGTTGAGTGGATCACCAACAAGATTTAGAGTATGCAGCCTGGCATTGATGATTTCACAGTACTTGGTTTTTAATCGAAAATATCTTGCTTCAAAATCTTCAAATTCAGCATCACGTTCTGGGACACTGTCACCCAAAGCTGTTATCTTGGAAACTATCTGCAATTTATTCTAGTTTGTCTAGTCTTGCACGAATCTCGAAAAGCGATGTTGCGTTAGTAACATTATTCAAAACATTTTCCAACCTTGTGGCTATGCCCTTAAGATGAGTTCTTTTATTTCGTAGTGTTTTGATAGCACTCATAATTTAACTGTTCGCACTTAAAACTGTACTTTACAACAAAGGTTCTTGTGCAGCTGATCGAAAATAATTTTATAAGCCGTTATGCTTTTTAATACAAGAATTCAGTTTTTCTTTTTTGTAATTTTGCCTATAAGCTTACAATAAGCACAGTAATAACTATCTTTTATTTTTGCAACAATCACGTCAGGGTCACCAAAAAATGTCTAAAAAACAAACACGATGCAGTTTCTTTGATATTCAGTAATATACTAATTTATTGACAATAAAAACAAGTTCTTATAACTAATAAAGATCATTGGGCATTTAATGTACCAAATAAAACAAAAGTAAATCGAATGTTTGTACCGTTAATTTAAATGTTAGGTAAATGAAGAAAAGAGTAACATAATATAAACCATAATTAAATTAAATTAGGTGGGTGGTTTTAAAATTACTTGAAATAAGGAACATATTAATTTGAAACACATTAACTATTATTTTTTATTAACAGTCCCTAGCCGTTACCTTATTTAACTTTCGATAATCTACACACATTCTCAACTCCCCCTGTTTTCTTTCTAACCAAAACTATAGGTGACATCAATTCCAATAACTTTTGCAATTATATCCTCTAAGAATGGGACTGACGTCTCGGAGGACAATAAAATGGCTTAGAATCTTCTAAGCTTAGTCGCATCTCACTCCTAACCACTGGTTGGTTTGGTTGCTCCGGCTTTACATAGTTGTTATCAAATATTGTAAAATATTGTATGAAATGCACTGTGAGATACATTATCACTAATATTACAAATTAACTCCCTATCAGTTACACGATCCATTGTCATTATATATTTATCAAAATCTTCCTTATAGTCAATATGCTTTTCCTCGATATCCCGTGTGTTATTATTTAAAAATTTTTTACCCAATACTGCCTGAATCCTCATAGACTCATCAGACACCACAAATAAATTAAAGGGAATTTTATTTTTATTTATCACAACAACACGAAAGTGTTCCAAGAACTTTTAATTCACTTTCATTTAATCCATAGTAAGGAAATACAAAATTTTTATTTAATTTTAAATTTTTAGGTAAAAAAGCTCATTTTACAAAACTTATTGGGCTTCCCGAGTCTAAGAGGCATTCTAAAAATAACTAAAATACTCTTACATAATTGTTGTCTTCCACAATGTGAATAGAATCCTTTCTTTTGGGACAATCAGAAACACGATGTTGAGAACTCCCACAGACATATAAGAACCGGTAAAATTCTGCATAATTGCTTGTGTACGTAATTGAGAATCAGGAATTCTTTCTATAAGACAATCGATCAGTTCATCTTCATCTAGTTTAATTTGGTTTGCAAGAATTATTTTATCATTATAGTATTCAATAAAAGTTTTACCGTATTTCCATTTGCGACTCTCAAAGTTTCGGCGTAATAAAAGTTTACCTTCTTTAGTGCCAAATAATTCTTTCATTTGCTCTAAAAGACTGTCAGCACTTTAAATTGCATAACATGGTTTTGATTGTAAACATGTAAGGGCTTTTCCTTTTAATTTGCTTATCAACAAAACGCGCAACATTTTTTTATCTACACCATATGCATCAGCAACACTTTTGAGTTGAATAAATTAAAATTATTGTTTCCATCGTATTCTGGTAAACATTATCGTATAACATTAAAAGAAGGGTTGTGAAAAACGTGCTGTTGCTGCTGTTGTTGTGGTTCATCACCCAAAACAGATTCGGCTGTACTTAGTGTTCTTTTAAGTATTTCATTTTCCCTTTTGAGCAAATCACGCTCTCGTTTTAGTAATTCATATCCATCTCCTTATCAACGATTTCAATATTATCTGCTTCGCTACTTTGGACATACTTCGACATTCTTTTATTTCATGAGTTTGTATAACACTTCTTTTTCCAAAGATACATATATGTATATAACATGTATAGGATCATTATGTTATTAAACTCGAAAACGTTTTAATGCATTTACTATGACCAAGGTCTCCAATTCAAAGCTATGATATCTCGATTCTGCTTCCGTTGTCCTTTTAGAAAAGTAAAATTTGGGGTTCATTTTTTCATCCTGTTTCTTCTGTATGAGAATGGCTCCAAAACTGATTGAACTAGCATCGCAATGGAGTTCAGTATCGTCTCTAGAGGTTATACAAGGCCAAAATCGGAGCTTTCATAAGTTTACGTTGGAGGAACTCGAAAGATTCTAACTGTTTGACGCCAAATTCGAACCTACTGGACTTTCTAGTCAAATCATACAAAGGCTTCACTAATATGGAGAAATCTTAAGCGAACCTACGGAAATATGAACAAAGAACTAAAAAGCTTTGAACTGAATGTGGACTGTCCGGAACCGAAAAGTTATCAATTGCCCGTAGACCCTTCTCATCCGCTCTTTTCCCATCGCCACTGATCGTATATCCTAAATATTTTACACTTGACTGCAGAAATTCGCACTTATCCAATCTCAATTCGAACATATTGTCCACTAGACGTTTAAAAACTTCCTCTAGTAACGCAAAATGTTCCTCCAAATTATTATTTGCTATCATTATATCATCAAGGTAAATTATGAGTTTGTCATCTCGTCCATATCCGCGAAAATTCTATTAACAAAACGTTGAAACACCGATGGTGCATTTTTCAGGCCGAAAGGCAGCCATAAGAATTCGAACTGACCCAATGGTGTAATGAAAAAAGTGTATTTCACCGAATCCTCATGCATATACACGTGAAAAAATCCATTCTTCAGATCATGTTTCCTAAAAAGTGACTTACCAGCCAACCTGTCCAAGAAATCATCTATCAAAGGGATCGGATAATTGTCCCTGTCTAAGAACAAACACGATGCAGTTTCTTTGATATTCAGTAATATACTAATTTATTGACAATAAAAACAAGTTCTTATAACTTATAAATAACATTGGGTATTTAATGTACCAAATAAAACAAAAGTAAATCCAAAGTTTGTACCGTTAATTTAGATGTTAGGTAAAGGAAGAAAAGAGTAACATAATATAAACCAAACTTAAATTAGGTGGGTGATTTAAAAATTACTTGAAATAAGGAACATATTAATTTGAAACACAAACTATTATTTTTCATAAACATTTCCGCCAACCTTGAACGGCGTTCAACAATCCTTTGGCAGTGGATAAAGTTTAGAAATTGGCCTCTTAAGGGTTGAATTAGCAGTCTTAACCGTGACGACCCTTACAAGGCCATCATATTTAGCTTGGGTTTCGACAACACGGCTCAGCTTCCAAGAAGCGGGGGTAAATTGTCCTCACGGAGCAGGACAGTAGTTATATTGGGTTTCTCTTTTAACCATTTGGATTTTGGTTGAAGCGAAAGTAAATATTCGGTTGACCATCGAGACCAAAAATATTGGGTTAGTTACTGTACCAATCTCCATTTGGATAATGATGAAGTTTTAAGATGAGTAACATCAATTTCTGGCACTGCATTTAAGGGTCTCCCAACTAAGAAATGGCCAGGAGTTATATAGGGAATGTCATCCGAGTCAGCTTGGACCAAAGGCCTAGAATTTAGTATTGCTTCAATTCAAGCTAGGAGTGTTAATAGTTCCTCAAAGTTTAGAGAAGCTTGACCCACAGTCCTTTTCAAATAGAATTTCCACCAAAATGTGGCGCACTTGGTGGAATGAAGTGCCACTGAATAGCTTTGCAAGACAGAAAATTCGAAATTTCAATTTTAAAAAGTTACCATTTTATGAATTTCATTAGTTCCATTATCACTGTATAAATGGGCACATAGGCCACGTCTAGCAACAAATCGATCCAAGGCAGCTAAAAAGGCATAAGTACTCAGATCACAAACAAGTTCCAAGTGAACAGCTTTCCCTCCATTGGGTTGTTTATACAATATGGGGCCAGCGTAATCGCATTCAACCTCGTAAAAGGGAAAACCAGCGTTCACTCTGAACTTTGGCAAATTCCCCATGAGTTGCTCTTGGACTCGTGCACTGTAGCGAATGCAAAACCCACGCTGGCGGATTACATCTTTAATAATTTCACGGACACCAATTATCCAAAATCTTTGACGCAGGGTAGCAACTAACAAAGTAATACCAGCATGAAGATTTTTTAAATGTGAATCGTGTAAAATTTTGCATACAATTGGACTGTCCTTATGAAGAATTATTTGATGCTATCATAAGGTAGATCAGCTTTAGTTAATCTTTCGCCAACACGTAGCAGAGTCTAGGTACGGTGATAATCGCTTAACTTTTTTACTTGTTATGGTAGATTGACCCTTCTTAAGAGACTCAATGACCTCAGAAAATTCAGTTGATTGATAATATTTATAAATTTCAACTTCAGCAGTTTTAAATTCTTCAACTTTGAGGGGTGACTTGTCTTTACACTACGATTTTTAAATTTATATACATCTATAAGCTAGTACACGCACGATTTTAGTCCAACTCGAAACTCATTCGTTTATTCTACAAATAACATCTTGGTTATAGGTTGCTGAAGTAAGTGATACATGATTACATGGACGAAGTTCTTCAAATGTGGTAATTTCCTTGAAATTTTGCACTGGCCAATAACTGTCATCTTTGAGCAACCAGGATGGACCAATGAACCATATGTCATCACTAATTAGGAAGCTGGATCTTACTCCTCTACTGGCAGCATCAGCCGGGTTTTGTTTACTAGGAACATATCGCCAATTGACCTTTGGAATTGTTTCCAAAATATACGATGTTCAATGACTAATGAAGATTTTCTATTTTGATGGGTGTGAAGAAAGCCAGGCTAACACCGTTTTGCTATCAGACCAGCATACTAACTCGTTCATGTTTGCAGACATGACTGACGACAGGTATTCAAACAGTTGAGTTAGAAGATATGCCGCACAAAGTTCCATCCTGGGAATTGAAAGTGAAGCTATTGGAGCCACCTTTGTTTTTGAACGACAATGTTAGTAGTCACGTATCTATCTGCTGATATCTTGCGACAATATATTACTGCGGCATATGCTGAGCTGGAAGCATCACAGAATCCGTGAAAGGTTACAAATTTCTCTCTAGAATAATTAACTCGAGGTATATTATTATTGTTTAGTAAATCAACATCGGGTGTAGTTTGAGTTATCAAGTTGCATATGCTAATTTGATTTTCCGACATACAACCACCACAAATAACATATCCAAACATTGTGTTCTGAGCCAATAATATACCATCTTTTTTGATACGTCCATCTCGTATAAGGCTCAAGAAATAGTCATATCCAATAAGAACATCGATATCCTTGGAGTATAAAATTCAGGGTCAGCAAGTGGCAGATTTTTGAAAAGGTGTGCTAGCAAAATAACACATTCAGAACTATAAACCGACTTTACCTGTAATTTTACGTAACCTTTTGTGGCACCTGATTTAATTTCACCTACTCCATTGACAAATATTTTGAAAAGAGTACTTTGCAATCCAAGTCGATTGACACAGGTCTCAGATAATAAGGTGTTTCAGCAACCAGAATCCAGCAAAATATTACATCTTCGAAAACAACCCATATTATCTTGGATAAGAACCTTGCATGTTTAAATTTCTTACCTCAGATAACGATGGTAGACTAACGGAAACAGCAGGTAGGTTTATGGACATAGGGGGCGTAGATACTTTGCACGTTGCGGCTTCGGATTTTTTATTCAACTCAACTGGCTTTTCCTTACCTTTAGACTGTTCAGAATCTGTACTTTTAACAATGGCGGCTGTTACTGTTTTATAATTGCAATTTCGCTCTAAATGAATGCATGACTGATGATGGCCTTTACACGATTCACATACGTATTTTGAAGGGCAGTTTTGCACTAAATGTCCAGGTTTCAGACAATTAAAACACAATATTTTTTCATTAACAAAGTCAATACGATTTTGCACAGTCATCTTGATAAATGTGGGACAATATGCAAGATGGTGATTTTGGGAGCACGCAGCACAGGCTCTTTTCATTACACTTGTATATTATCTAATAGATTTACTCTTTATCTGAGACCTACCAGCACGTAGCTTATCGCCTTGAGTAGGCACGCGTCACAACGTTCATTAATAAAGGTTAAAAAACTGTTCAGTGTAGGAAAGGTAGTTTTATTGCAATGTTCAGCCCATGATTGATTAGTTTCTCTATCGACATTTTTCAGTGAAATATGTATCAGCCAAGGATCACGTTTTTCTGCCTCAGAGCCCTGAGCTCGAAGACCACCTATTACTTTGTCAGCAATATTGGACACGTTTCTAAGGCCTTGAGGGCCATCCGCTTTAGTTATAAACAGAAATTTTTCAATTAAAGCATCAATTACCAGTGAAGGCTTATCATAATGCTCCTGTATCTTTTTTGAAGCTTCTTCGTAATTTTTATCGGAGACAGCAATATGTATTATAAGCTTAGCAGGATTGCCTTTTAATAGCCCTTTAAGGTGTTGAAACTTTTGGGAGGGCGTCAACAATTGGTTATTATGAACCGAACTGTTAAATAATTGAAAAAGTGATCTAAAATCAGAATACGTACCATCAAAGGCAGGAATATTAAGCTTAGGAAGTCGCACATCAGCAGATTGGACACTGGTATTCGCTGTTTGCGATAAAGTAGCTGGACTAACATTTGTCGATGAGGTTTGTAATGCAGATAATTTTTCTCAAAATGCGGCTTGACACTCGAACAACTTCTGTATAGCATCTTGTTGCATATTTGTGGAGTTGAGTGGATCACCAACAAGATTTAGAGTATGCAGCCTGGCATTGATGATTTCACAGTACTTGGTTTTTAATCGAAAATATCTTGCTTCAAAATCTTCAAATTCAGCATCACGTTCTGGGACACTGTCACCCAAAGCTGTTATCTTGGAAACTATCTGCAATTTATTCTAGTTTGTCTAGTCTTGCACGAATCTCGAAAAGCGATGTTGCGTTAGTAACATTATTCAAAACATTTTCCAACCTTGTGGCTATGCCCTTAAGATGAGTTCTTTTATTTCGTAGTGTTTTGATAGCACTCATAATTTAACTGTTCGCACTTAAAACTGTACTTTACAACAAAGGTTCTTGTGCAGCTGATCGAAAATAATTTTATAAGCCGTTATGCTTTTTAATACAAGAATTCAGTTTTTTCTTTTTTGTAATTTTGCCTATAAGCTTACAATAAGCACAGTAATAACTATCTTTTATTTTTGCAACAATCACGTCAGGGTCACCAAAAAATGTCTAAAAAACAAACACGATGCAGTTTCTTTGATATTCAGTAATATACTAATTTATTGACAATAAAAACAAGTTCTTATAACTAATAAAGATCATTGGGTATTTAATGTACCAAATAAAACAAAAGTAAATCGAATGTTTGTACCGTTAATTTAAATGTTAGGTAAATGAAGAAAAGAGTAACATAATATAAACCAAACATAAATTAAATTAGGTGGGTGGTTTTAAAATTACTTGAAATAAGGAACATATTAATTTGAAACACATTAACTATTATTTTTCATTAACAGTCCCTAGCCGTTACCTTATTTAACTTTCGATAATCTACACACATTCTCAACTCCCCCTGTTTTCTTTCTAACCAAAACTATAGGTGACATCAATTCCGACTCACTAACCTAAATATTCATCCAATAACTTTTGCTATTATATCCTCTAAGAATGGGACTGACGTCTCGGAGGACAATAAAATGGCTTCGAATCTTCTAAGCTTAGTCGCATCTCACTCCTAACCACTGGTTGGTTTGGTTGCTCCGGCTTTACATAGTTGTTATCAAATATTGTATGAAATGCACTGTGAGATACATTATCACTAATATTACAAATTAACTCCCTATCAGTTACACGATCCATTGTCATTATATATTTATCAAAATCTTCCTTATAGTCAATATGCTTTTCCTCGATATCCCGTGTGTTATTATTTAAAAAATTTCTACCCAATACTGCCTGAATCCTCATAGACTCATCAGACACCACAAATAAATTAAAGGGAATTTTATTTTTATTTATCATAACAACACGAACGTGTTTCAAGAACTTTTAATTCACTTTCATTTAATCCATAGTAAGGAAATACAAAATTTTTATTTAATTTTAAATTTTTAGGTAAAAAAGCTCATTTTACAAAACTTATTGGGCTTCCCGAGTCTAAGAGGCATTCTAAAAATAACTAAAATACTCTTACATAATTGTTGTCTTCCACAATGTGAATAGAATCCTTTCTTTTGGGACAATCAGAAACACGATGTTGAGAACTCCCACAGACATATAAGAACCGGTAAAATTCTGCATAATTGCTTGTGTACGTAATTGAGAATCAGGAATTCTTTCTATAAGACAATCGATCAGTTCATCTTCATCTAGTTTAATTTGGTTTGCAAGAATTATTTTATCATTATAGTATTCAATAAAAGTTTTACCGTATTTCCATTTGCGACTCTCAAAGTTTCGGCGTTATAAAAGTTTACCTTCTTTAGTGCCAAATAATTCTTTCATTTGCTCTAAAAGACTGTCAGCACTTTAAATTGCATAACATGGTTTTGATTGTAAACATGTAAGGGCTTTTCCTTTTAATTTGCTTATCAACAAAACGCGCAAAATTTTTTTATCTACACCATATGCATCAGCAACACTTTTGAATTGAATAAATTAAAATTATTGTTTCCATCGTATTCTGGTAAACATTATCGTATAACATTAAAAGAAGGGTTGTGAAAAACGTGCTGTTGCTGCTGTTGTTGTGGTTCATCACCCAAAACAGATTCGGCTGTACTTAGTGTTCTTTTAAGTATTTCATTTTCCCTTTTGAGCAAATCACGCTCTCGTTTTAGTAATTCATATCCATCTCCTTATCAACGATTTCAATATTATCTGCTTCGCTACTTTGGACATACTTCGACATTCTTTTATTTCATGAATTTGTATAACACTTCTTTTTCCAAAGATACATATATGTAAATAACATGGCGGTTAATCTCACTTCTGAAAACTTTAGTAATGCCAATTGAAACAACCTCCTTGTTTGAGTATCAATCACAAACTGAGACCAGCGAACTCTTTATTCACATTTCATGCATCATATCAAGGCAATTTCCATTAGATCGTTTTACAGTAACTTGGTGTCTACACCTGCGATTGATATAATATTTTTCTCCTTGCAAACATCATATCCGATCGCAGAGAGAATTATATTTGCGTGTAGACTCCAAATTAATGTTGCTCTTAGTGTTATATTTATATTATAACAGAGTCATCATAATAAATATTATAACAACTATATCGAAATATCAGCTGTCAAAATCACGCCAGACACACATACATAAACAATAATACGCCAAAATTATATATTTATAATATAATTTAAACACCTTTTTATTGTATTTGGTAATTAAATTTTCTTAAAAAAAGGAAAACACTAGTAAACAAACGACTTTACTACACGGCTGACTGAAAATTGTGAGTAGATATAATATTAACATAAATACGTGTTCTCCACCCTTAATATAGATAATTTAGTCCCGTTACTCTGCGATTGAAAGTGACGTTTGCAAATAGAAAAATATTTATAATAATGTCAGGTGTAGACACCAAGTAAGATAAAAAGAGACATTCACATAAGGAATAAAGGAAAAAGGATATATGTGTATATTAGGGCGGGTCGATTTAAAAATCGCTCAACGTACAAGGAAAATCGTATTCTAGGGATCAAAATAAGAAACTTTGCCGAAGGAACCATACCTCTGAAAAGAATTTTGACCCGTAGGGTCAAATTTTGAAAAATCCCACTTTGACCCATTTAGAGTGCTCCAATCAGGTCCAAATGTATGACCAACCCCCACTTACTTTCTAGGGCCGACCCATCCATACCAGTGGCACACCCCCTGGGGGGTTGCCCATACAAAAATTTCAAAAAATCACCATTTTGGCACTACATGCAAAAATCAGCGAAATAGCTATGTTTTTTCTTTTTGGAGTTTATTTTTCTCTTTAGAAATTCATTTAGTCAGAACATATGTAAATTAAAAAATGAATTTAATATAGTAATAGAGAAGTAACTAAAAAAAAATATTGTTTGAAGTCTTTTCTGCTTTGAAGTCTGGGCAATTTCGCACGGCTCGCGTAGAATTTTCTTGATAGCACATTCACGCTTTTCTTTCCTATCATGAAACAACATTGATAGCAAGATATTTTCCGCATGCGCATAATATGAATTATCTGTAATTACTTGATTGACAATTTTGCGTAAACAAGGTTCAAGTCTGGGCAATTTCGCACGGCTCTCTAATGTCGTCGCCATAACAGCCTCTACATTTCCCGGTATAACTCGTTTGGAAACGCTAGCTAG
The DNA here is from genome assembly GCA_949748255.1 of Eustalomyia histrio. NCBI lineage: Eukaryota > Metazoa > Arthropoda > Insecta > Diptera > Anthomyiidae > Eustalomyia > Eustalomyia histrio. The sequence goes on along the minus strand of OX456523.1, from coordinate 167,337,258 downwards.
TTATTGAACGCGTCGTTCCGTTTCTTGTATGTGTGATAGAATTTTTGGATCAAAAAAAGGTGGATCATCATGATTTAAATATTCTTTCAATGTATCGAACGGAATGCTTCGCGTGAATGGTGGTTCAAATACGTTGTTTATATCATTTAAACTGATCATTTCCGTGTAACTTGTGCAATTAAAGTTTATATCTGGTTTTTTATAAACTCTAAGTTTTGTTGGGTCGTCAACATCGGTTCGATAGTGTAGAATTTTCTTGATAGCACATTCACGCTTTTCTTTCCTATCTTGAAACAACATTGATAACAAGATATTTTCCGCATGCGCATAATATGAGTTATCTGTAATTACTTGATTGACAATTCTACGTAAACGAGGTTCTAGAAATCGTGACCAACTAACGAACTTGTAAATTATTGCACTACCGTACACGGCAGAGCTGTAATACTTGATATTGAGGGGCATTGGCACATAACATTTAATTATAAATTTAACCAGAATTCTTAAATTTTCATCTAGATTTTCCGTTGTCACATACAATCGTAATAATCTAGCGGCCTTGGTGAGCCAGCGAGAATGTACAATTTTCCCTGCGTTGATGTTAGCCGCTAGAAATTGCATGGGCCATGTCGTATAAGTAATTCGAATCGGTGGAAAATTCAAGTTTTTCTGGATCAGGGGGCATATTTTTCAACTAAATTTTCTTAAAGCCGTCCACCACCTGAAAATATATAATAATAAAATAATTAAAAACGGTTGACAATTATAATAAATGAGTGATAACAATAACTTACCGGAAGAGTTTCACAAGTTTAGATTTGACGGCTCAGTTTTTTGGTTGCCGATCTTGCTCCAGTGCTGGTTGATTTATCCAAAGCTTCAAACAAAAGCCGAAACAGAAGTACGTTGAAGTGTAGAAGGCAAACGAACCAATGGTCATTTTAACAGCAATTCGAATCGTCGTATAATTCCACCCTGTGGGCCAGTATTTGTTAGGTCACAGTCAGTGCATATGCCAATTAATGCATCCAGTGATATATTTTTATCGTTGAAAAATCATTTAATTTGGTTGTTTGGTATTTAGCGGTTTCATGTTCCAGTTTTACGTAACCAATCGATTCAGAATTCGGTTCTCTCAAAATAACAAGATGAAGTTCTTTTACCATCCTAGTATGATATTTCTAATCAATTTTAGGTCTCCTTTAAGCATCATCTTTTCTGCCATCGAATGAAAACTCTAACAAATTGGTATCATCTAACCGTTTGCGAAGCACTTCTTGTCTGCATTTCTCTTTTCCTCTGCGAACTTTCTATTTATCTATGATGAGAGGTTTGCAATGCTTATCTTTCATTATAAAATCTTGGAAAAGAGCGGTTCCTAATGCTGATGCTACTCTATCAGGCACACCAAATCTGTCACATATCAAGGCAAAGTTAAAACAATCGTATATTTCTGTGTATTGTAAACTTGTGCTTCTATCCATATCTTCTTGAACCGATGGCGGTGCGTATTCTGAATCATCGGGATCTTGGCATTGATGACATAGACGTTGCTCCTTGCTCTTCAATTTCCATCATCAATGCATCCACTGTTAGTCTTCTCTGATTATATTGATCGTGCATAAACTCTTTGAGGGGTTCTGGAACCAAGCCGCATGCACATGGAGCTGCCTTCAAATCCCATTTACATTTTCCAATATGAAAAGTTGTTTCCAGAGATTTTAGAAACCCGGGAAATTTTGGTTTTTTATTTTTGCTCTTGATTTGGTCTTAATATTTGTTTAATTTTGTACTTGAATAGTGAATGATTTATTGAAAAACTTTTTTTGGTCTGGTTTAGCTCAAGATATCCAGATGGGTTGGTAAATTAATTAGACACACCAAAAACAGTAACATCATGCTTGGGTATATGACTCATTGGGTTTTCGATTGTTGTTGTGGCTTCATCTTGCGGTGTAGAGGATGGTGAATTCATTGTAATAAGATGTTAAATGGATTTTTAAAATAGTACCAACAAGTTTACTTTCTTTGACAGTAGAAAACGTAATGAAGACTAAAGGTATATTGCGTACCTATTTATACTATTATTTACTCCGTTATTCTACCTGCAATTGTGTCACAGTGATATCTTCATTTTTTAAAAGGGTTGCGATGCATCACAGTGATACCTTAATTGTTAAAATAGTTGCAAAAACGCGCATTTACGACATGCAGTGTTATGTCTCCCCATATTCTATTGGCACACACCAATATAATATAACGTCTCCCCACATTCCCTTGATACATAAACTTTGCTGGCATTAACACTTTTAAGAAAATAACAATTCCAACGAATTTCTTTTCACATAAATGCAATTGATAGTAAGAGTTCAACAATCTTTTTTTTTATTAATAATTTTATATAACAAAAAACCCTTAACAGAGTTTCTACAATTAACACAGACAAAATTCCGGATAATTTTGGCAATTGCAATTGAATGTTGTTTTCAACTAGAAGTTCGATTCCCTTTTTTTTATTTATTTTAACAAAACGAAATTCTGGCGAGACAAAAAGTGGTAAACAATTCTCAGAAAATTGACATTTTTCTACTATAAATACTAGAGTAGTTTAAGTATCAAAGTCAGTCTTAATCATAAGATTCAAAGTGTCTAGATCGTAAAACGATCTTTATAAATTCTATTAAGTTATTGAAATTTTAATCTTAATATAAAATAAAAAAAGAATATATAAATAAATAAAAATATTTTTATTAAAATCTTAAACAAAAATTCTTATTTTTGTCTACGTAAATTAACTGGCGCAGTCGGTAGGAAAAATTAAAAAAAAAAATAAAAACGGATACTGGACATTTTTATGTCCTTACGGGTATAAACAAAAAGGGGAAATACTCCTTTACAACAGGCACCATACCATTGGTGACCAAAATTCAACACGCACCATATCATTGGTGACCAACTAACCAACACTTCAAGAAATAACAGCAACAGTGCTATTAACCACAACAACTCAAAAAAAAAAAAACAACAGACACCATACCATTGGGGACCAACTAACCAACACTTCAAGAAATAACAGCAACAGTGCTATTAACCACAACAACTAAAAAAAAAACAACAGACAGCATACCATTGGGGACCAACTAACCAACACTTCAAGAAATAACAGCAACAGTGCTATCAACCACAACAACAGTGCCAACAACAACAACAATCTAAAAATTTATCTCCAACGAGCAACAGGAACACCAATATCAACAAATAGAATATCCAAATTTAATAAAGTAAGTTTATAATTTAGATTATAATCCGTTCGAATCAGACACCGAGAGCGAGGACTTCTACGGATTCGAAGATCGTGCGAACCCTTACCCATACGACTCGGGGTTTGATTCCAACGACGGGTATTCGACGGACCTAAACGAAAACGTACAGAGACATTTCCAAAGACCCGCGGAACGGGAATATTTTATCTAGAACTTGTGATTTTTACGGATTATATTTTGATTATAAATTTTGGATTATCAATTATAATTTAGATATAGTTCTATTTTCGGTATCGGATAAATTATAAACGAATAAATTCGGAGAAAAAGGGAAAACTTCCTTTTTCCTTAATACGGCCACCTTCAGTTCAGTTGAATTTTTTTTTCTCCACCTCTGGAGAAGAGATCAAACCTCTATGACTATACCTGAATACTTTCCGGAATCGGAAGACGAATTTGACACACCGGAAAGTGACTCTGACTTTGGTGACCTATTGGGATACACAACCGATAGCAATTCCGACTTTAGTACGTACATTTCGGAAGACAGTTGCTCATCACTGGACGAAGACGACCTTCTTTTTTGGGGTAAACTACTTGGGAACTTAGACTAAGAATTTTGGGAAGAAGATGGCGGAACCACCTTCGGTTCATATTGACCCTTTAAAATACTTGAACAAATTACCGGAGTTCAATGGAGATTACAGAGATCTCCAGAACTTTGTGAACCTAATAGACAGGGTTCACCCAATATTGAAGGCATACGACGGACCCTCTCAATATTTATTCTCGGACATAATAATGAGCAAACTTAAGGGAAAGGCTAGAGAAATAATCGAAATAAACTGTCAAGCACAATCCTGGCCAGACATTAAGGAAATATTAACGAATAACTTCGGCGAAAGAATAAGTTTAGAGGAATTATTTGATGAATTAAGAGGGACAAACTTCCGAACCAATAGCGTCGAGTTTTACGGCGAAATTAAACAAAGATTAAGAAAACTTAATAATAAAACCAGCACGGTACTGGGACAAGGAAACGCAGCCAACGAATGCGCAAGGAATAATATGCGCACAGCTTTGAACGTATTTAATGAAAAAATCCCGGAACCAATGCGAACAAATATTGACGTGCAGGAACCCAGATAGCTTGGAATCAGCTATGGAAATTCTATTAAAATCGGGATATGCCTACACTATAGACAACTATAATAAACAGAACAAACATTACAATGATAGCAGAGGTAATAATAACAATCGACAACAGAATGGGAACAGATCCAAAGACAACAATAGAAATCAGCAAAACAGATCCAATCAAAATAACTATCTACGTAGTTCGGCATATGGTAACAACTACCAACCACGATCTGGAAATCATAACCAAGTACACACCCCACAAGTAAACAGATCTAACCAAAATAATTATCAACAAAATTGGAATTACCAACCACGAAACCATGTCCAACAACCAAACTACCACCGGGCAAACAATCAGCCAGAACCTATGGACATTAACATGGTCGAAAATAATTGTAACTGTTGGAACCACCAACCCATACCAAACATAACATATCCAGGTAATATGGGAATTACAAATCAACATAACGACGCTAATACTTCTGAAAATTTTCCTATACGAGCCTCACGGGACAACTACCCTATATAGTAATAAAAAACGAACTAAAATTCATCATAGACACAGGGGCTACCCACTCAATTGTAAATCCTGGCTTATGTAATCCAAATTAGAACTAATACTATTTACCAAGTACCCTTATTTTCCGAACTTGGAAATATCAACGAAAGATTTAATTTAATAGAATGCCAGTTCCACAATTTCTACGATGGAATCATTGGTAATGACGTTCTTAAAAGATTCAAAGCTATAATAAATTATGAAAACGACATACTGATTATGAATGGAAAACGAATCCCCTTAATATACAATAAAATGCACACTATCCATAACGACAGAAGATAATGGACTCGTTCACATTAAAGAACAAAAATATAAAAAAGGTACGAAAAATGGTAATGCCGACGCATTGTCAAGAATCGAACACCCGGACATAAATTTACTAGAATCCGATCAGGCTAGTATAAAAGAAAGTGATTTGCCCATCAACATATTCAAAACACAAATTATCATCAAAAAAATAACTTCGGGTTCAATGACAATGAAAAGTGAAAAGGTATTCAATAACACCAGAAAAACGATAAGGATCAAACACCTCAACAAAGAATGTATTATCACCCTATTAAAAAACCATTTTAATCCAAACCATATGAACGCCATATTGATAGACGAGGAATTCTTCAAAACATTTAAGCGCGTCTACGAGGAAATCGCGGACTGATGGACGTACTGGGCAAGGGACTTAAATTTATAGCGGGAACCATGGACAGCGACGACGAGATACAAATCGACAATTCACTCAGAACTTTACACGGAGGTATTGGGAATTTAACGGACAAGGTGAATGAGTTAACATATGTTAACAATGGGCTGTGTGAATAAAAAGGTAGATTATACTATGTAGTATTAAGTACTAGTACAAGCTTTTACTTATTAGTACTAGCTATGCTGAAAAGTTTAAACTACAAAAAGTGTGAATAAATCTTTGCTAGTACTATGTAGCTAGTATTGAAAAGTGATAGCTAGTACTGGAAAATTAAAACTGTTTGAGAGTTGCCTCTGTTAAAAAATATGGATATTTTCTTATAAATTATGGTAACACTATCAGTTTGTTTTGAGTTTTTGGCAAGATGGGCGACACAAGTAACACGAAGTTTTTTTAAATTTTAGAAAAATATAAAATTCTTTTTAAAAAGTCGCAAGTGCCGTCAGTGAGGGTGGCAAAAGAGAATGCCATGTCTTCACTCCATGAGGAATATCTCCTAACGTTTGGCCAGGAAAAAACAATTGTCCAATTAAAAAAAAAAAAAAAATACAAAACATGCGAAGTGATGTTAAAAAGAAAAGGGATTTGCGTGCAACAGGCAACAAACCAATACGTTTGAAAGATTGGGAGAAAGGTTTGCTGCAAATAATGGAGGAAGAATCAAATCTAGTCTTTAATAAAATTCCTGGTAAGTTTTTTATATTTAACTATAAATTTGATTGTGTCAATTATTTTTTCTAGGTGCCATGGATGTGAGCTTTGGTGTTGAGGCTAACAAAACACCGGATTGTGCGGAGCTAGAAGCGACAAACCCAAATAAAAGAGAAGTTAGTGATGAGATGGAGGAAACGATAAACGTGAAGAAAAAATACAAATTTGATGATGAAACAGAGGAGACCAAAAATCTTAGCAACCAAGAGCTTCAGAGACTGGTTCTGTTAAGACAGCTAAAATGTTTAAACTTAGATAAGTTAACACGAAAGACATTATTCTCATGGGAATCCCTAATACTTACGGGACACCCTACTATTCTTACCTTTTGTGTTTTGTTGAGTTGCGTTCTTTTAACACGCGACGTCTTCATGTTAATTTTCAATTCAATTACCAAGCATAGTTACATTTTTATTAAAGTCAAACTGCTGACACTAGTATTTAAATCCGATTGGAAAAAAATACACCACGCAATAACAGAGTAAAATTAGAGAACCGAAGTAAAAAGTGAAACGGACAAATTTATCATTTACCAGCGTGCTACTATTAAGAAAAAATAAAAATCATAAATTAAAAAATAATTCTCAATATAAAAGACCCTAAAGTAGTGTCGTGAATAAAAATAATAATACAAAAAGTAAAAACATTAATCTTAAAAGTTAAGAAACAATTTCAACAAACAAAAAAGTTAAAAAGACTACCTAAATAAAATAGTTGTTGAAAAATCTAACAAAACAATTCTAAAATAAGTGATCAGACATTAAAATTTAAAACTGGAAAACACTATTACTGTGTTGAAAGAAGAAGTTAACCATATAACATCTGTAAGAATTAAAACAACAAATCAACAGAAAATAAAACAACAGCAACAACTATAAATAAACAACAGCACAACTATAAAAACAACAGCAACAACTATAATAAAAACAACAGCAACAACTATAATAAGAACAACAGCAACAACTATAATAAGAACAACAGCAACAACTATAAGTAAGGATAACAGCAACTATGAGGATAACGTTGATATTGTAAGCTAATAATTTAAGTTTTTAATAATAAATTTATTAATATTTAATAAGAAATTAAAAAGAAAATATAAAAAAAAATAATAACATAGTAAAAATTTTTTGTAATTCTATAAGTTTCCTTTAAACGGAACAGGACAAAATGGCAAATCAGAATAATTTAATTAGACCTCCGATTCTAAACAATGTTAATAATAATAATAATGATAATAATAATCCGCCACAACCATTTCAATTGAACCGGGAATAGAACTTGCAATTTCGAATGTGGTACGTAGAATGTTACAAGAGGAACTACATCCAGTTCCTCAACAACCCATTGATCAAGCCATTAATATAGTAAACGGAGATCTTTCGGGTCTTGATAAAGTCCCTGATGTAGTGCGTTCACTTAGGGAATTTTCGGGAAATTACACAGAATTTGCTTCTTGGAAAAAAAGCGTAGAACGAATTCTAAAAATTTATGGGCCTATTCGCGGGACTCCAAAGTATTTTGGGATCCTAAACGTAGTTAGAAACAAGATAACAGGTGATGCTGATATTGCCCTTGAATCATACAATACACCCCTTGATTGGAAGTGCATTATTAAGTGTCTTACCACACACTACGCTGATAAAAGAGATCTTGGTACATTAGAGTACCAAATGTCCTCTATGATCCAGGGAAATAATAATGTGCAAGAATATTACAAACAGATTTACGCCCATTTATCTCTAATTCTTAACAAGATTGCATGTATGGAGGAAAGTGAAGATTCAATACAATTATTAACCGGAACGTATAGAAACAAGGCCCTGGACACCTTTGTCAGGGGACTTCGGGGCGATCTACCCAGATTATTAGGAATGAGAGAGCCGAAGGATTTACAAGAGGCACTGCATTTGTGTCAGAAACTGGAGAACCAGCAATTTAGGTCGGTTTATGCTAATAATAGTCATAACTCAACTTCGGCTGTCCAACAACATAAACCTGCTGTCCTACAACGCAGATCCACTGCACAACATTTCTATCCCCAATTATCTTATTTACCACAAAATTTACCTAGACAGGCATACGTTTATCCGCAATGGCCCCAGGCTACACAGGGTATATCGGCTGGTATTCAACCTGTTACTAGTAGGCCACAGGTAAAAACGGGCACTCCGCCACCAAGACCGACCCAACCTAAGCCACCGACTCCAATGGAGGTCGATACCTCAATTCAAACTAGGGCGGTAAATTATATGAACAGGCCATTTAGAAATGATAAATATTCTGGAGCAAGACCCCCACCAAACTCTTCCCAAATCCAAAGGCCAAACAAATTACAACGTATTAACCACGTTGAAACTGAAATCGAAAATCATAGCTCACAGGAAAATAATACCTCTGAGGGGGATTTAGCATTACAGGAAACAGAGGAAACACAAGATTTAGGCGAGTATTTAGACGAATATTTTTATACGGATGAAACTCTTGGCGAAGGTACAGGGTTCTCAGATATACATTTTTTAGACTAACGGATTCGACATTACCGTACTTTCAATGCAGGACCAATGACGGACATACTTTTAAATTTCTAATCGACACTGGTTCCAATAAAAATTATATACAACCTTCTTTGGTTCGAAACCCTATTTCAAATCAGATCAATTTTCAGGCAAGATCAGTTGGTGGTAATCTTATCATTACTCACCATACTTTCATAAATTTATTTGGATTGCGTTCGGAAAATCTTAAATTCTTTCTGTTGCCATTACTTAAATCTTTTAATGGTATTTTGGGCAACGATAGCTTAAAAAAACTTAATGCCGTTATATTTGCCTCAAAGGGTTACATGCTAATTAACAATTCAATAAAAGTTAGAGTAAAACAGCAAATTTCACAGTCAGTAAACGCAATAAACCTGAGAACGAACCATCTAACTGAAAATCAAAAGAATAAATTAAGGGCAATTTGCGATAAATACAAAAATTTGTTTACAGAACCAAACGAACGACTGACATTTACGACAACAGTACAGGCAGACATCAGGACTACAACTGACGACCCAATTTACTCGAAAAGTTATCCATATGCGATATCGATGAAAGATGAAGTGGAGAAACAAATAAGAGAATTACTTGATCATGACATAATTCGACCATCAAGGTCACCATATAACTCCCCAGTTATAATTGTCCCAAAGAAGTTAGATGCTTCGGGCGAGAGGAAATTTCGTATGGTTATTGACTACAGGAAACTGAATCAAGTAACCATACCTGATAGGTACCCTATACCGGAAATCAATGAGGTACTTTCTAATCTTGGGAAAAATAAGTGGTTTTCGGTATTGGATCTGAAAAGTGGATTTCACCAAATTCCTTTAAGGGACAGGGACATTGAGAAAACTGCATTTTCAATTAATAATGGGAAATATGAGTTCACAAGATTAGCTTTCGGTTTGAAAAATGCGCCGGCCATATTCCAACGAGCGTTGGATGATATCCTTAGGGAGCACATAGGGAAAATTTGCTATCATAATTTTCGGCCGTGACGAGATTTCTCATCTCAGAAATATTGAAACTGTCTTTAATACCTTACAAAATGCTAACATGAAAGTCCAACTGAACAAATGTGAATTTCTGAGAACGGAAGTGGAGTATTTAGGATTCATTATCTCCACTAAAGGTATAAAAGCGAATCCAACTAAGGTTGAGGCAATTAAAAATTTGAATCCTCCGAATACGATAAAGGAGCTTAGATCGTTTTTGGGAATGTCGGGATTCTATAGACGGTTTATACGGGATTATGCTAAGATGGCAAAACCCCTTACAATCCTTTTAAGGGGGGAAGAGGGACGTATGTCCAAATCAATGTCATCAAAAATTCATATAACATTGGACAAAAATGCTTTAGAAGCATTTGAGAAGATAAAAAATACACTTGCATCAAGCGATGTCATGCTAGCGTTTCCAAATCTGGAAAAGGAATTCCATTTAACTACTGACGCATCGAATTACGCACTAGGTGCGGTATTAGAGCAAGAGGGCAAACCAATTGTGTTCATATCGAGAACATTAAATAAGGCCGAAGAGCATTATGCGGCAAATGAGAAGGAAATGCTCGCAATAGTATGGGCCCTTAGGGCTTTGAGGGGTTATTTATACGGTTACGCATCGGTGAAGATTTTCACTGATCACCAACCATTGACATACGCATTGGGTAATAAAAACACCAACAGTAAACTCAAAAGGTGGAAGGCTATTTTAGAGGAATACAACTACGAGTTGAAATACAAACCGGGTAGCACGAATGTGGTGGCAGATGCATTATCGAGACCACCACAAACTTCTGAGTTAAACTCAATAGCGGCTACTCAACACAGTGCCGAAACTTCACCTCAAAATCTAATCCCATTCACAGATGTTCCCATTAATGTTTTTAAAAATCAATTGATAATATCAACTGGTAAAACACCTTCATATAAATGTGAAACCATATTCCCAAAATATAATAGACACACGATAATCGATAATGATTTTGATTTGCAAAAATTGACAAGCATATTGGGGAAATACTTAAGTCCAACGGTAACAAATGGAATTAAAACCGAAGATAAAATCTTAGGGAAAATTCAGGAAATCTATCCTTCTAATTTTGGTCAATATAAAGTTAGGTATACTAGATTAATGGTAAGGGATTTGACATCCAACACGGAGCAGGATACTGCGATTATTAATGAGCATCAAAGGGCTCACAGAAATGCCAGGGAAAACCAGATCCAACTACTACGAAAATACTATTCTCCCCAGATGCATGCGAAGGTAGTGAAAGTTGTCAAACAATGCCGAATATGCATCGAAGACAAATATGTGCGGCATCCGAATAAGTTAATATTGGGAAATACTCCTATCCCACAGTATCCAGGCCAAATGGTCCACGTTGACCTCTATCATACAAATAATCGAATAATACTAACTGCTGTAGACAAATTCTCTAAATACGCTCAAGTGAGAATTGTAAAATCAAGATCAGCAGAAGATATTAAATCTCCTTTACGAAATTTACTTACTTCTTTCGGAACTCCCGAAAACATAGTAATTGATAATGAAAAATCTCTGAACTCATCCTCCATTTTATTCACATTAAAGGATCAGATGGGAATTACAGTTTATACGACACCTCCATATACGAGTAGCGTAAATGGTCAGGTTGAAAGGTTTCATTCGACATTGGCTGAAATCTTAAGGTGAATTAATGCGGAGAAATTACACAGTTCTTTTGAGGACCTATTGGATAGTTCTTTGAACAAGTATAATCACTCGATCCATTCGACGACCAATAAAAAACCTATCGAAGTTTTTTTTGGGAGAATCATTGGAACTGAACAGGAACGGAAACAAACAGTACGGAAATTAACGGAAAAACAAGAAAGAGATTTGGAATTCCACAACAAAAATAGACATGACGGTAAAACGTACGAACAGGGTGACGAAATTTTTGTTAAAGGGAACAAACGATTAGGGAATAAATTGACACCCCGTTACAAAAGGGAAATAGTACAAGAAGATAAGGGACAGACAGTTCTGACCGTTTCTAGGAAAATTGTTCACAAAAATCTTATAAGAAAATGATGATTTCATTTCAGGTCATTACTTGCTCTTGCAAAAACGGAGACTCAAATACTGGACTATACGAACTCTCGGATTGTTACAATAGAGACTGGTACAGCAAAACTCAAGACGGGAAACTTCAAATTGATCCATATCATAGACTTGGAACAGTATGAGAATATATTGGACCAGATATACGAGACAATAAATCGTGACATAACCAGGAAAGACAATAATTACCAATTTCTTATTCATGAAGTGGATACCCTGTATAAAACGCTCAGAGAGCTAAGTCCTATACGGAAAACTAGATCAATTGAGATTCTTGGGACGGCCTGGAAATGGATCGCGGGAACACCCGACCATGAGGATTTTCAGATAATATCTGATAGGGTCAACGGTTTGCTCGGGAACAATCATAAGCAAATTGTTATAAATAGGGCCCTGGAATTGAGGGTTAGGGAAATCACTAAAATGACTAACACCATACTGAATAACATAGGTTCGAGTGATGCACTGAGGATGGAAATTATTAAGAACATCGAAAGAAAATTAAAGATAATAAAAGAGGAATTGACTAATATTAACTATTCAATTCAGTGGGCAAAATCAGGGGTAATTAATTCCTTTATATTTTCCGGTTACGAATTGAACGTAACTAAGAATCTTTTTGAAACCCAAAATTTCCCTTATTCAAATCTGATAGAGGCTTTGGAATTCGGAGAGGTAAAAATAAGCATTAATCAAACGACGCTAATTTATGTCGTGAATTTGCCTAAAACGGAAAAGGAAACTTGTAGAAAATTGTTTATAAAACCTGTTAAACAAAAGGAAAAGACAATTAGATTAAATAATGAAAACTTTATAATATGTAAGGACTCGGTAATTGAAATTAAAATACCATGCAAACTGATGTATGATATTAGCGTTTGCGGAAATGAGAATCTAGTAAATGTCACTTCATCTAGATGTCTGCCCAATTTGTTATCCGGTATATCTTCAACATGTCCAACCTCAAATGATCAACACATAGCTACAATTACTGAGCTCTCACCTGGCTTAATACTGCTGAATGGTTACAACGGTTCTATAGAGGTCGACAGAAAAAATCTTTGGTTAAACGGAACCTATCTTATAAAATATCACAACGCCACAGTCCAGATAGAAAACCGAACTTATTATAACAACGAGATAACTATGTTACTGCCATTACCGGCTATCTTGAAAACCACCAATTCCATAGCTAATTACGAAGAGATGCTGTCTTTGGAGATGCTAAAGGATCTCCATATAAATAATGCTGCAGAGATTCAACAATTGGTCAGCAATTATAGAACCACTCTCACAACTAGTGTTGTAATCCCCAGTGCCATGGGAGTGGTATTGTTACTATTACTATTCGGAAAATGGATAAAAACAAAGAGAACATATGAAGTGCCAGTGAAACCAAACGATGAAAAATATCCTGGAGTTATTGCTAGCGTTGACACTTACCCATCCAACGAGGACGTTGGAATTTAAAGGGGGAAGAGTTAACACGAAAGACATTATTCTCATGGGAATCCCTAATACTTACGGGACACCCTACTATTCTTACCTTTTGTGTTTTGTTGAGTTGCGTTCTTTTAACACGCGACGTCTTCATGTTAATTTTCAATTCAATTACCAAGCATAGTTACATTTTTATTAAAGTCAAAACTGCTGACACTATGTCTGCTGTTTTGTTTTGTAGTATTTCTAGATAAATATTACTTGCCTTATTCTTACATAATTATTTACGAATAAGCATTTTTGTACTTTTAAATATTGAATTTTTGGAAAGAATAAAACAGTCGTAGTCAAGTACTCGAAAAAACAAGTGTTACTTTATTTAACTGATATAAGTGAACGGGAAGAAAGAACAACAAAAGAAGGAAAAAGAAAAAGAATATCTGGATGATGGAAGCATCAAAAAACAAGAAGAAATGTATGTTGAAATACTAGATGAATTTTTTCAAGATTAAATATTTTAATTTTATTCTTTTATTTAAATGAAATCAGAAAGCCTTAATTTATGAGTGATAATTTATTTTTTAATTTAAATAATATAAGTGACCTGAATTTAATAAATAAAATTTATTTTTAATGTATAGAACATAATTAAAAATAAAAAATAATTTATGAAATATGTGATAATGAACTGAGTACATTTACAATTTCTTGCCTTCTCCTTTTGCCTAATTCTGTGAAGTTAGCTGACGGGTCTGTAACAATTTTCTCCTCTTCTTCATCATCTTCATCCTCTTGAAAAGCTTCGGGTTCATCAAAATCGTCACTAAGAAATTTTGCTATGTTGTGCAATACCACACAGCTTATAATTACAAATGCAACTTTTTCCAGAGCAACACGCACTTTGTATTGCAAAATAGGGAATCGCCTCTTTAACTGTCCAAAGCAACGCTCTATTATAACACGATTTTTTGCATGTATTTTGTTATACTTTTTTTCCTGCAGATTCCTTGGGGTTTTAAATGGTGTTAATAGCCATGGTCGAATGCCATAGCCGATATCACCTAAAATGATTGCATCGCTGTGCTGACTATTCATATAAGTGAAAATACGAGATCGCTTCAAAATTCGGCTATCGTGAACTGATCCTGGCCAATTGCAATTAATTGAAGTGAACTCATCTTTAGCATTACAGGTAGCTTGTACGTTGATGCTGCAAAAACCCTTTCGGTTAATATACTCATCGCCATGATTTGGTGGTTTTTGTATTGCAACATGCGTACAATCTATTGCTCCAATAGCGCAAGGAAAGACAAAACGCAATGCTCACTGTTCTTGAGCCCTTTTTATTTTGTCACTATTATTAGGAAATTTAATCCACAAATGCGCTTTATCGGTGACCTTCTTTAAAACCATTTTCACTGTTTTACAAACGGTTGTGCGATGTATTCCTTCTTCTTTTGCAATTCGCATTTGGAAACCAGGATCGCTTAGAAATCGCAGAAATATTTCCATCCTTTTTATTTGTGACAAGGACGCTCCCCTGTTTTCAGCTTTCTTCCAAAAAATGTTGCGTTAACCATTTTACACTTTCTTTTTTAAACCTATATAAGTTAAAATAGTCTGCTGGGTGAGAATGAGACCGCACACGATATTGTTTTGTTTGGCGAATGTTCATAAATGCAGCCATATTCAAATAAAACCAAACAAAAATTCACTTTTCGACTAACTAACCAACAATAAACTTATTTTCAGCACCGCAATGACATGCTTACACAAATTTAAGTTAAAACTAGTAATTTAAAGTACTTACTAGTTTTTATTCACACTTTTTCCCAGCAAACACTGGAAAAACTAGTTTGTGCTAGACTGCAAAAAGCACTAGCTTTAGCTGAAAATTTTATTCACCTCAAAACTAGATTAAACTTTAAATTTGCTAGTTTTAGCTAGAACTACATTTTTATTCACATAGCCCAATATATTGTCCACCCAGATACGGAACATTACTGATCATATAAACCAGAAACAAATATTGATAGGAAACTATCTGAACAAATTTAAAGATTTCCTACAGAACAAAATAGCAACTCTGGAAGACGAAATGACATTTTTTGGACACATTTATCAGATAAATAATGACATATCACTTTTAAGGGACCATATAGACGACATTGGACAAATTATATTTTCTAGCAAACTCGGAATCATCCCAACGGATATATTGACAAAGAATGAACTGAATTTGATTAATGACTTCGATAGTTACGCTAACATTAAAGTAGCCGTCAGACTTCACAATAATGATATTGTAATAATCCTACTAATTCCGAATTATTCTATCGATGCTTTATCGAAAGTAATACTCGAACCAATTCCGAATTCCGAAAGTAAATCAGTCGTTCTCCAGGACTATGAGATTCTAATAGACTCAAATAATAATGTATACAATACTAACGTAAAAGAAAACCTAAAGAAAAATTTAATTAAAGTAAACGATAAGTGCCTTATAAACATATTTAACTTTAAAGAAGCAAATTGTAATATGCAAAATTTGAATCAAACAATTGTAACGGAAATTCTTCCCGGTATTCTCATTTTCAAAAACTTCTTCTCTAAGATATCACAAAACTGCAACAAAATAGATATGAGAATTAAGGGACACTTCTTATTAAAATTTGAAAATTGCGAAATTAAAACCTTGAACAAAACCTTTTTTAATATGAAACTAAAAACATATGATAAGTTTATTCTACCAAATGTAATCACGAAAATACGAGAAAAAAATGATTCACCAACATATATAAAATTAGAAAACCTTTATGTCAAACAAATTGAACATGATAAAACCATAAAAGGAATTTTGTATCAAAATAATAGTTCTAATACCCTAGGCATAAGCATAGACTTAATAACAATTTTTTCAATTATTATATTATCTATATATTTTGTAACCAAACGAAGAATGTCAATCTTACAAATTTCGTCGGAGCCTCAATCTAACGGTGGGGGTGTTATGTCTCCCCATATTCTATTGGCACACACCAATATAATATAACGTCTCCCCACATTCCCTTAATACATAATCTTTGCTGGCATTAACACTTTTAAGAAAATAACAATTCCAACGAATTGTTTTTAAATAATAACGGGAACATAATGTCCGGTCACATAACAAAATACAATTGTAACAGAACCGGATAATTTTGGCAATTGCATTTCTTTTTACATAAATGCAATTGAAAGTAAGAGTTCAACACTCTTTTTTTTATTAATAATTTTATATAACAAAAAACCCTTAACAGAGTTTCTACAATTAACACAGACAAAATTCCGGATAATTTTGGCAATTGCAATTGAATGTTGTTTTCAACTAGAAGTTCGATTCTTTTTTTTTATTTATTTTAACAAAACGGAAATTGCACTTCCGTTCTAGACGAAATTCTGGCGAGACAAAAAGTGGTAAACGATTCTCAAGAATTGTTGACCATCCAGAAAATTGACATTTTTCTACTATAAATACTAGAGTAGTTTAAGTATCAAAGTCAGTCTTAATCATAAGATTCAAAGTGTCTAGATCGTAAAACGATCTTTATAAATTCTATTAAGTTATTGAAATTTTAATCTTAATATAAAATAAAAAAAGAATATATAAATAAATAAAAATATTTTTATTAAAATCTTAAACAAAAATTCTTATTTTTGTCTACGTAAATTAACTATGCAGCTGTGTCTTGTGGTGGCTTAAAAACCCACACAAGCAATTTTACGACCTGCAATTGTGTTCGAGTGATACCTTCATTTTTTAAAATAAAAAACCCACACAAGTAAGTTTACGACATGCAAATGCATCACAGTGATGCCTTTCTTTTAAAAGGGGTGGTAAAAACGCTAATTTCTAATTATTTTTTTAAATTTTCTTTTCTATTTCTAAGTTAAATTCATTTTTTCATTTCTGACTAAATAAATTTCATATGTTCTGACTAAATAAATTTCTTAAGGGAAAAATAAACTTCAAAAAGAAAAAAACATAGCCATTTCGCTGATTTTTTCCTTTAAAGTCCCAAAAATGTTTTTTTTAATGTTTGTATGGCGAACCCCCCAGGGGGGTGCCACTGGCATGTGTGGGTCGGCCCTACAAAGTTAGTGGGGGTCGGTCATACATTTGGACCTGATTCGAGCACTCTAAATCGGTCAAAGTGCGATTTTTAAAAATTTGACCCTACGGGTCAAAAGTCGGGACATCAGAATTCGTTTTAGAGGTATGGTTCCTTCACCAAAGTTTCTTATTTTGATAATACGATTTTCCTTGTACGTTGGGCGCTTTGTTTGCCTCCCTACCCGCCCTTGTGTATATACTTAATTAAATAGAATACACTAATCGTTAAAATATAGTTATTATACAGCGTAATCAGGCTACAGGATGTACTTCTAGTTGTAGGTATGCTTGAGATAAGTCCATATTTGTAAATTTTTTCCCTCCTGACATCGTACTTAATAACTCTTCGACGGTATGTAAAGGGTGTTCATCAATTTTCATCACCGGGATAATAGTAATCTTGTAGCCTCCACATATGCGTATATGCCCATCTTTTTTTGGCACTACTACTATTTGGGTGGCCCACTCAATCGCATCTACTTTTTCCAGTAACCCATCTGCCACTAGTTGTTCTATCTCTCTTTCTGCCGTATCCATCAATGAAAAAGGAACTCTTCTCGCCTTAAATTTGAGAGCATTGCGAACGGTCGTGTTTTCTGAAAAGCTCCGCAAAAATATTTTTGTTTATATATAATAAAGGGTGCCCCAAGAAGAACGCAATTTTTAAATCTGGTAACATTCGATGTGTTATTGTTTGACATTTGAACAATTGTTATTGTTTGCTAGTAGAAGGTACGAGGTTAGTAAAAATGGAGCGCTACACGAACGAACAACGCATTCTCATTGTGAAATTGTGTTACCAATATGGTGAAAGTTTTGCGGCTACAGTTTGCAAATTGCGATCAATTTGGGGTCACAATAATGCTCCAAAAGAGTCAACTGTAAAGAGATTAATGGATGAATTTGCCGAAACTGGGTCTGTTAGTGATGTAAAGACAACAACGCGCCATCGACCAGGTCGATCGACCGAAAATGTCGCAGCTGTACGTGATGATGTCGCTCAAACTCCATCCACCTCAATTCGACACCGAGCTCAGCAAATTGGTGTCTCCAAATCCACTTTGCAGCGAATTTTGACGAAAGATTTGCATCTTCATGCATACAAAGTTCAATTGATTCAGGAACTGAAGCCAGCTGGCCATGGACAGCGAAGGGAGTTCGTTAATTGGGTATTGGAGAGACAACATGAAAATGCTGATTTTGCCGATAAAATCATCTTCAGTGACGAGGCCCATTTTCATCTTGATGGCTTCGTCAATAGGCAGAATTGTCGCATTTGGGGTGAGGATTCACGAGAAGCAAATGCATCCTCAACGTGTCACTGTGTGGTGTGGTTTTTGGGCTGGAGGAATTATTGGACCTTTTTTTATGAAAATGAGGCAGGTCAAGCGCAAACAGTCAATGGTGTTCGGTATCGTGAAATGATAACCAGTTTTTTCTTGCCTAGAATTGAAGAAATGAATGTGGAGGGCACGTGGTTCCAACAAGACGGCGCCACATGTCATACAGCCAGAGAAACAATTCAATTGCTGCATCAGTCATTTCCCGGTCATGTTATTTCGCGTTTTGGAGATCAGAATTGGCCGCCTAGATCGTGCGATTTAACACCATTAGATTTTTTTCTTTGGGGTTTTTTGAAGTCGATGGTTTACGCGAATAAGCCGACGACGACTCAAGCCTTAAAAGAGGAAATTGGACGCTGCATTAATGAAATACCGCAGCATTCATGCAAAACGGTCATTGAAAATTTCATTAAAAGATCGCGTGCATGCCAGCAAAGCCGCGGCGGCCATCTGCACGATATATTGTTCCATACATAACCTCATTCTGTCTACTTTACGATATAATAAAGTTTCACGATTTTTTTTTAAATATCTGTGTTTTATTTAAAATTTAAAAATTGCGTTCTTCTTGGGACACCCTTTATATACATTTTTCGTAATAAATATTTAAAATAATTTTAATAACATATTTAAATACCATCTACCGTGTAAAATCTATATAAGAAAAGAAAAAAAGATTAAAATTATCGTACAAACCTACAAAATAAATAAACAATAAATAAATGAAAATAAACAAAAAAAAAAAAAAATAAACAAACAAGAAAAAATATAAAAGCAAAAACATGCAAGATAACAATAATACTGAAACAACAACAGAAACAACAGAAACCATGGCATCAACACCAATAAATACTCCCGCGCAAAAACGTTAAAGAGAATTGCAAAACTCTTTCTTAGGCAATGTCTCTAAAACTCCGCGCCTTATCAACGCAGATTCGCCTCTAAAGTTTATAACCATTATGGACAAACGTTTAGATAAACTTTCAGATCAAATATTAAATATGATGCAAACTAAATTTAGAGAATATAAAGATGAACTCTTAAGTGAAATTGATAAGAGACTTAACTTAATCCGTAACGAAATAAGTGCAGTAAAAGAAAGAGTGTCATATTTAGAAACTGAAACAATTCGTGAAATTAAGGAGAGCGTTAATAAACTGGAGACAGATAATTTCGAATTAAAACAAATGAAAAAAGAAATACATGAACTTAAAAGACAACAACTAAAACATGAAAACTCTGTTGTAGCTGGTGGTATACGAATACGTGGTATACCCTTTTATGAAAATGAAGATCTTTTTAAAATTTTCAATGAAATATGTAAAAACTTAAATATTTCAACGCCTCAAGTTGAAAATGTTTACAGACTAAAAAAAATATATAGGGAAAATAAACCATACTCGCCGAGTGATGAAGTGGTAGTCGTGAAACTATTTTCACCATATGAAAAAAACTTCCTCTTAAAAGCCATTGCCAAATATAGACGTGATAATAAAAAAACACTTTGCCTACAACACGCAGGTTTTAATAGTCTGGAGCCGATTTACGTTAATGAAAATTTAACACCACACAACCATAAAATTCTTCAATCTGCCTTAAAAATGAAAAAACGATAAAAACGGTCTATTCTCATCGCGGTCTGGTATATGTTAAGAAACTTAACTCTGATGATCCAATACCTATTGAGTTTTTGGATGAACTCAATCAGCTTTTTCACTGATAATTCATAACGCATCTATTTCAGTTTTCATTGTGTCATTTAGATTGAATGCCTTTTTTCATTATTATTTTCATTATTATTGTTTTATTGCAACTATTTTTGACTTTTTCATAATTAGTTTTATTTATTTTGTAATTAATATTATTTATTTTATCATTGTTTAAGCGCAAAAGGATTATGCCTTTTTTATTGTTCAGTATACCATTTTTTTCTATGTTATTGTATTTTCTCTTTGTTTTTCCTTTTTTTGTAACTTGCCTTTGTTTGTTTAGTGTTTAAGTTATTCATTCGTTGTTATACCCCCAGAGAGTACGGTACGTAGAAAATTTTTAAACCCCCAAAATAAAACTGAATTTAAAACTAATTAATTTTGTTTTATTTTTCCTAAATTTTCTGAGGAAATATTTCGAGAAAAACATTTTTGGTCCTTTGAACTGGATATTAAACCCCCGAGAACCTCGAAATATTCCTCACGAAAATATTTCTTTTTAGAACCCCCGAAATTGTTTGGCTTTTAAGCTGAGGAAACCCCCGAGCAGTCATAATAAGTATTGTTTTAAATTTTATATTATTATCAACCCCTTTCTGTGGAATAAGGTACGTGTTTTTTTTAAAAGTGAAAATCAGTGCAGTGTAATAATATAAAAGTGAACCCTAATATAAATAAAGAAAACAAAAGTTCATACATACACAAACAACATACATTAAGAAGTTACAAACAAAACCCGTGCTAAAAAAAAAATAAAAAAAACCGTTTAATATCGAGAAAAATCATAAGAAACCCGTATTCTAGTGAAAGATTTTGTTTTTCGGTATTTATTTTTTTTTTATTTTATTTATTTCATTTGGTTTTTAATTTTTCCTTTATTGCCCTATTTCCAAATCCAATTGGAAGTGTTTTTTTATTGCTGTTAACCAAGCTCTTTCTCTGGTGCTCTTCTGTAAATTAAAGCTTTACACATTTTTTTACCAACAGTACAAAGCAACAGATGATAATTTTTACTCAACAATAATAATAGTGTCAAAACGTAATAAATTAATCATCGGGATAAGTGTTTGTGAAGTTTCTTTTTTTTTTTAAAAAAAGAGGTAAAAAATATATATAAATTTTGTTTGTTAACTAAAAAAGTGCGTGGAATAATTAATGTTTATAAATAAATACAAACTAGTTGCACCACTATTTACCCAGTGTATGTTGTTGTTTTTTGTTTTTTTCTTATATTGTTACACACACAAAACTAGTGTTGTACATTTTTTATTCTAACGAATAAACCGGGTAACTAAACAATTTATTGATAAAGTGTAAATTGTACTCAATTTTCCCCATAAACGCGATTAATTAGTAAATCGGTGTTTCTTTTTGCTAAAATTATATATGATTTTTTTAAATTTTCGAATATTTACTGATTTATTGATAGATTAATTACTCGTTTTTTTACCCGTTGGTGATTACCCGTGTTATTGTGCAACATTAGTGTATAAGTTAAGGCATGTCACTGTTATTGTGAAGAACATGCCGCCCAACTTGACAGACAACTTAGTTCGTCATTTATTTTCTAAATGTTTTGCCCTTATAAAATTACTCACAACGGCCACGAGTATGTCGCAATCTCGCTTTGCATTGTAATACATTTAATATTATGTCGCAATCTCGTATTGCATTTATTTTTCAGTCACAAACCCCCATTGCGTTCATTCACACTTTTAATTGTTTTAGGTGTCAGTTTCGACACATAAACATTTCTTATGAAACAATTGCACTCGACCGTCATTTACGTCAACCATATGTTTTGCTTGCTTCAGCATTTCTCGTTCTTGGTGGTCTTGCACTTGAAACTTTCACAATATTGATTGTGAAATAAACGCGCTCGAATTTCATTTTATGACAACCATATGCCTCAGCATTTTTCGGTGGTCTTTTTGGATTTGCTTGCCTTGGCAGTTTTGTTTTTCTCTGTTGCTGAGGTTTAGATTTTCATACTTTATTTAAGCTAGTTTTAAGAAGTTAAAATCAGTTCTCAATCAGACTCAAGCCTACATAGTAGGTAAACTAAAATAATTACTAACTAAAATAAAATAATTAATACCTAAAATCAAATAGGTTAAAAATAATTAATTTAATAAATAGTAAATCTAAAATCAAAATAAAATGTGTTTATTAATAATTATTACAAACTAAAAATAATTAATTTAATAAATAGTAAATCTAAAAACAAAATTACGTGTTTTACTTATGGAAATATTAACTGGCGCCCAACGTGGGGCGAAACTAAATTAAAGAAAAGTGGATTAATAACAATCAGAAAATAACATACAGAATTCAAACAAAAGAAAAGAGAAAAGAACTATTTGTTGTATTTAAAACTAACTTTAAAGAAAGAGAAATAAAACAAGTAATACCACAGATAATACTTTTACATGAAAACTATTAAATTGTGCTAAAATAAAAACATCTGAAGAAAATAAAAACAAAAACCAACCGTGTTACTAGTTAAAGCATCTCGCAGTCGTCTTCATCATAATCATCATCAGCTACTAACAACAACAATATTATCTGCAACAACCGACAACAACAAGGAGGGTAACAGCAATCTCCATTCGAAGAAGAAAATAAGATGGAACTCAAAAACGTCTTCAAGATTATGTAAGTTAGTTAAGCAAAATTGTTGTGTACCAAATTCTGTTAATTTACATATACCAAATTAATTAAAATATTTTGTGACAACTCTGTTGTATAGAGCTAATAAAAAAAATTTGTGTAAACTAAATTTTTTGTATCTTATCTTATCATTTGTGAAAAGTTTACTAGTTATTTAAAATTGGTTCTAGGCTAAAGTTTAGCAAAACAAGTATTAAGATTTTCCTTTTTTGTAATTGCAAGGACTTTATCTTTGAGTGACAATTTTTCCTTTTTTTTTGGGTCGTAGAGTTCCCATTAAAACTGTTCGTTCAACTAAATGCAGGAAGACGATAGCATCTTCTTTGAGACTGAACAACTTTTATCTAGACTTTCGCATTTAACCATTTCCGACTCACGCACAGATACCAATATGAACGCAGAAACTGTTCAAACTCTCCTCGAAACAGCTATTAATCAAGCCACAAATCGCACTAGGCAGGAATTCCAAGATACCATCAATGAACTTAGTAATAGACTTAGAGCCCTAGAACCTACCGCATCGGTTGTCGAACATAAACCGATCGAGATCATTACAGGTGTCCAATGCGACGAGACATTGGATATCATAAAATCGGTTCCTGAATTCAGCGGTGATGCCAATAGGTACGTCTCTTGGCGACAGGCTGCGGTTACGGCCCACAAACTCTTTGAGCCCTCCGCAGGAAGCTCGAAATACTACCAAGCAGTCGCAATACTGCGCAATAAAATTATTGGAAACGCCGATTCAGTGCTTAGCACCTACAACACAGTTTTGAATTTTCATGCTATCATAGAACGACTAGACTTCGCGTACTCTGACAAAAAATCAATCTACACGTTAGAGCAAGAGCTCTCAACATTGCGACAAGGCCAAAAGACTCTACTTCAGTTCTATGACGAGGTAGAACGTAAACTAACGGCAATCGTGAATAAAGTCTTAATGTCCCATCAAAACGACCCCTCTTTAATAGCTTCATTTAATATAAAATACCGCCAAGATGCACTCCGCGTCTTCATTTCAGGACTTCGAAAACCCCTATGCACTACTCTATTTTCATGCAAACTACCGATTTACCTTTAGCCCTAGCAATGGCTCAGGAACTTGAGACAAACCACAACAGGTATCACTTTGCTGAAATTTACAGCAATGGGTTGAACAGAGATTTCTCTACACAACAGCAACCCCAGAGAGCAGCCTACATGCAGAACCAAAGAAATGGCATTAACAGGCCGCTAAACTCGACTTATCCCCAACCTCGACCACAACAACCCCATTATCAGACAAATTCCAATCGAAATGTCAGACCCTCCTCAAATTCCCGATTTCAGACATTTAATTTCCCTCGTACCAACCAACGAACTTTCGAGCCACGCAACCATGCATTAGACACAGACGTTAGCATGAGCACGGTCCGAACGAATAATTTCCCACAAGCATTTAAGAGAACTCCAGTATCAGGAAGATTTAATAATGACAAAATTCAGAGAATCAATCACCTGAACGAGCAACCTCCTACCGGTGGTGATATGGAATATCGTGAACAAGCGGAAGGAATATTCGAAGAACTAGAGGACACCACATTTAACGATAATATTAATTTTTTAGGGGAAGATCAGTCCTCCCCTATGTCGAGCGAACAATAGGCGGACGACCTATCAAACTCTTAGTTGACACAGGTGCCACTAAAAGTTATATAAAAAACTGCGACAAACTTAATGGTATAAAACGATTAGCCCAACCCTTCTTAGTTAAATCAATTCACGGAGCAACTAAAATTAACCTCCCACGTCTATATAGACGACATCATTATATTCTCTGACTCTGAGCAGAGTCATATAAATGATATCGACAGGATATTACGAAAACTTTATGAGGCTAATATGAGGGTCTCCCTGGACAAATCTAAATTCTTCAAAACCTCTGTTGAATTTTTAGGATTCGTCGTCACCACCAATGGCATAAAAACCTGTCCGAGTAAGGTTGCCGCCATCCTCAATGATATGATATGATATGAACCTCCTAAAACCTTAAGGGGCCTTAGATCATTCCTAGGGCTTGCGGGTTATTATAGACGATTCGTAAAGGACTATGCAGCTATTGCAAAACCCCTTACCAAATTGTTGCGAGGTGATAATGGCCATATTGGCACTCGTCAGTCAAAACACGTACAAATAACGTTAGACGACGAAGCCCTATCAGCTTTTAATAAGCTAAAGAAGATTCTCGCTTCAGAGGACATACTACTCCTCTATCCCAATTTTGCCAAACCTTTTGACTTAACAACTGATGCCTCTTCTCACGCCATCGGCGCCGTCCTATCACAAGAAGGACGCCCCATTACAATGATTTCCCGTACCCTTTCAGCCACTGAAGAGCACTATGCCACTAACGAAAGGGAGCTCCTGGCCATCGTATGGGCCCTAAAAACACTCCGCCATTATCTTTACGGTGTAAGCCAGCTGAACATATTCACTGACCATCAACCTCTAACCTTCGCCGTTTCTGAACGAAACCCTAACTCGAAAATTAAGCGATGGAAAGCTTTTGTAGAAGAGTTTTCACCTAAGTTTTAAGTTAAGGCATGTCACTGTTATTGTGAAGAACATGCCGCCCAACTTGACAGACAACTTAGTTCGTCATTTATTTTCTAAATGTTTTGCCCTTATAAAATTACTCACAAGTTAAAATCAGTTCTCAATCAGACTCAAGTCTACATAGTAGGTAAACTAAAATAATTACTTACTAAAATAAAATAATTAATACCTAAAATCAAATAGGTTAAAAATAATTAATTTAATAAATAGTAAATCTAAAATCAAAATAAAATGTGTTTATTAATAATTATTACAAACTAAAAATAATTAATTTAATAAATAGTAAATCTAAAAACAAAATTACGTGTTTTACTTATGGAAATATTAACTTATATTTTATATTTTTTATCATCGAAAGTGTTTTTCCCACTGTAAAAAACTGGTGTTCAATTGTTTTCAAATAACGATTTTAAATTTTAATCGTAGGTTGAAACCGGTTTTTTTTCAGGATTTTTGATCCAAAAAAAAAAAACAATTGTTTTTGAAATCGCTTTCCTTCTTAGTTGACCCTAATATAAAAAATAATATTTTTGTATGAAATTGAGGTTTTTTATTCATATAATTTTTGAATTTACTCGGTTTTTACCTCCCCAAACCCCCACTCTTTTTGATATTTCTCGTGCTTTTTTTAATATCGATTTAACGATTCGCTTTAACTTTTAAAGCATTTTTTTCCATTGATCTGAGGTTTTATTTAACCTATTCAATATTTTAACCCGTGTTTTGTCTTAATTCTCATTCGAGTTTTTAAATTTTTTACTCATTTCAAAATAACCGGTTATAATCTTAGATCTAAAATGGCTGATATAAATAGTTTGATTAGAAATTGCGATCGTTTGTCCGAATTTGAGGCTTATATCTCTCGTTTGGCAGTGACCGACCATAAAATCGGGTCCTTAAATAGTCATGAGAAGGAAATAAATCGTTTATGGGAAGCGGTTCGCGAGACTTACGACTTGTTACTCATTCAAGCGGAAGGGAACAAGAACATTCAAATCGTTGAGGTTAAGAAACGGTATATGGCTTCGTATACTGCATATTCTCGCGGCACGTCTCTTATTACGGAGCATTTGGATCGTTTGAAATCGGTTGCTTTAACAGCTGAAAAATCCAATGTGTTAGGTCAGATCCAAACGCCTGTAATTCATTTCCCACCGTGTGATACGGAAATTTTCACTGGAGACTACAAAAACTGGCCCACATTTCGAGATATGTTTTCAGCATTGTACAAGAATAACCCCCGTTTGAGTCCAGTTGAAAAGTTGTACAATCTTTTGAACAAGACTAAGAATGAACCCCATGATATTATAAGTACATGCCCATTAACCAATGAGGGTTTTGATCTCGCATGGAAAAATCTTGTTGACAGATATGAAAACAAGCGGGTTCTCATAACTGCTCAAATGAAGTTTCTTTTTAATATCCAGTCGATTGCAAAAGAATCTGGCCCTAATATCAAGAAATTACAACGCACCATAAACGATTTTTATACAAATTTGAAATTGTTGAACGTTACCCCTGAAAAGTTATTTCACGTTCTTTTCGTATACGTTTGTTCAACGAAATTACCCGAACACACGTTAAGTCTGTGGGAAGAGTCGGCAAAACGCGATGCAGATATGCCGCAATGGGACGAAATGGATAAATTTTTATCCGCGCGTTATCACACGCTTGAATCCATTTTCGATATAAAAAGTTCTCTTCCAAACCCGAATCCGAACCATGCTGAAAATTCGAATAACAGCAACCCGAAAAAATCCTTCAATGATTCGAAAAGGATTAAAAGTTTTGCAACCAAGACAAAACTTAGTCCAACTGTTATCTGTTGTACGCTTTGTCAAGAACAACACCCCTTACGATTGTGTCCGAAATTTTTAAGACAGAGCATTGATGAGAGATTGGCAACTGTAAAAAGACTTAGGTGTTGCACCAACTGTTTGGCAACGTCCCATGAATTTAAGAGTTGCAAGAGCGTTCATGTTTGCTTTTTGTGTAAACAGAAACACCACTCACTGCTTCATAGGGATAATAGTGCTTCTAAAACAAATTCCAGTAATTCTATACCACAAAATACCCCCAATTCTAATCTCGGAATGGGTTCTAGGAACACAATCATACCAACTAGCAGTCAACAACAACCCCCCGTTATTAACGATAATTTGCCCTCAACTGTAGCTGGTGCGGCAGCTCGCTCGTATCAAACGTATGCCACACATCTTGAAACAAACCCCTATTCAACGGTATTGTTGGGCACAGCTATTTGCGAAGTTCGTGCCAACGATATCAGATGTTCGGCAAGAGCACTGATTGACCCAGGTTCTCAGGCTACCTTTATCTCAAGAAGATTACAAAGGAAGCTTTCTATCCCAACATTTACGACGCCAACAGCCGAAGTTACGGGCCTGAGTGGTAGTGTTACCGCAATTTCTTCAAGAGTTTGTTCAATTTCGATTGGATCAGCAATTGATCCGAATTTTAAAATACGGATATTGCAAACTCAAACTTCCCGAAATTTCATTGACCGACGTCAAGTCTACCCGAGTCGATATCCTTCTTGGAGGGGATGTCTATCCACAGATTTTGTTACCCGATGTTAAAAAACATCCAAATGGCAAATTAGTCGCACAAAGAACTGTTTTCGGTTGGATTGTGACTGGTAAAGTTTGTCACCCTGAACCCCTGTATTCGGTTGTATCATATTTCAACAATATTGAGTTGAATTCACAGCTTTCTCGGTTCTGGGAACTTGAGGAGGTCCCACAAGCATCCCAATTAACGGAAGCCGATGAGTATTGTGAAGAACTTTACCGAACCACGACTTATCGAAATTCTGATGGTCGTTATGTCGTCTCTCTTCCATTTCGAAGAGATTTTCCTAACAGCTTGTCGTTAGGAAACTCTCGTAATATTGCGTTGTCCCAGTTCATGAGAAATGAAACTCGTCTTCTGAAAAACCCCGAAATAAAATCACAATATGATAGCGTGATTGACGAGTATTTTGAATTGGGACATATGAAAGTTGTTAACCCTCCTAACGAAGACACGACCGTATTTTATTTACCCCATCACGCCTTATTTAAACCCGATAGCGTTACTACTAAACTGCGGGTAGTGTTTAACGCCTCAAGCCCCGCTTCAAATGGCGTGAGTTTAAATAATATTTTACACCCCGGACCTGTGTTACAGGCAAATCTAACGGTCTTAATTCTTCGTTGGCGACTTTATCGATATGTTTTTAATGCCGATATCGAAAAGATGTATCGACAAATTTTGCTTCAAAGATCCCGAAGTTGAACTAAAGGATTATGAGCTTAATACGGTCACGTTCGGTGTGAACTGCACCTTATCTTGCTATTCGAACCCTGATTCAGTTGGCAAATGACATGGAAGTTCAAAATCCTGCTGCGTCCGAAATTTTGAAAACCCAGATGTACGTCGATGATGTACTAGCTGGCTCTCATGAGCTAGAAGACGCTTTTAAGAGACGTAATGAACTAACTCAGGTTCTAAATTCAGCTGGTTTCGTTTTGCGTAAATGGACGGCAAACCACATACGTCTCCTAGAAGATTTACCCCGCGAGAGTTTGCTTGATGCAGACTTCTTGAAATTTTCGGATGCTAGTACGACAAAAACCCTAGGTTTGCGGTGGAATGCTGTAAATGACAGCTTCTATTTCAAGCTCGTATCGCAACCAGGGAGGGATATTGTTACAAAGCGTGCTGTCTTGTCAGAAATAGCTAAGCTATTTGACCCCGCCGGTTGGCTCTCTCCCAAAATTATTGCAGCGAAAATCGTAATGCAACAAATTTGGAAGGACAAATCAGATTGGGATGAATGTGTAAAACCCTTGACTCTTTCTCAGTGGCACGCGTTTTTAGATGATTACCCTAATATTGAGAAAATTTGTATTCCCAGATGGGTTAATTTTCACCCCGATTATGATATTGAGTTCCACGGATTCTGCGATGCTTCTGAAAAGGCATACGCTGCTACTCTGTATGTTCGTAGTATCTCTTCCTCCTGGGAGATAACGACGCACTTGCTTGCGTCGAAGACAAAAGTTGCGCCTGTTAAAACAGAAACTGTACCCCGTTTAGAGCTCTGTGGAGCTGCACTAATGGCAAATATGGTAATGTCTTTATGTAGTCAATTAAATCTAGCCAAGAAAGAGATTTATTTGTGGACGGATTCTACCATAGTTTTTTCTTGGCTCAAGAAAACCCCGTGCCATTGGCCTACTTTTGTCAGGAACCGAGTAGCATCAATTTTAAAGAAAGTTGGAAATGACAGTTGGTCTCATGTGGATTCCAAAGACAACCCCGCTGATTTGGCAAGTCGTGGAACTCTAGCGCGTGATCTGATTGATAACTCTTTATGGTGGCATGGCCCCAAATGGCTAAATCAACCAAAAGATAATTGGCCAAAACATTCGATTAGTGATCATCCGCATTTAGAAGTTCAGTCATATTTTGTTCACACTTCAAAACCGTTTGACATACTGGAGCGTTTTTCGAATTTACCGCGTGTAATGCGAGTTATTGCTTATTGTTTTCGGTTTCTTTATTATTTACAAACCCGAAAATGTCTTTATGACATCAAAGATGTTACTCAGTCCGAAATCAAACACGCACGAGATCGTCTGATTCTGGCATGTCAGCGAAATTATATAATCGAATACACCCAGTTGTCAAAGGGTATTGTTATATCCCCGAAACGGACTCAAACGGATTTATCCGAATGAATGGTCGATTAGTTCGATCACCCGGACTGACATATGATGAGCGGTTTCCAAAAATTTTGCCCTATTCAGCTCCTTTTACCCGTTTGTATGTGGAACATGTCCACAAATGCTCTGTACACGGCGGGCACTCTTTAGTGCTACGTCTTCTTAGAATTGAGTTTTGGGTGCCGAAGCTAAAAAACCTGATTCGTACGGTAATAAATAACTGTAAGGAATGTACAATTTATCGGAAAAAGGCCGGTCAGCAAATAATGGCTGCTTTACCCCCTGAACGGGCGTCTCTTTCGAGACCGTTCACCCATACCGGTTTATATTTCGCAGGTCCACTCGACATAAAGTCTTATATTGGTAGAGGTTGTCGGATAACCAAAGGGTATGTTCTCGTTTTTGTATGCTTTGCTACAAAAGCTATACATTTAGAGGCTACCGGCGACATGTCCACCGAAACATTTCTTGGAGCGTTTGCTCGATTTTTCTCCCGTCGTGGATGTCCATCCCATTTGTACTCAGACAATGGGACGGCCTTTGTCGGTGCTTCTAATTTACTCGAGGTTGACAGAAAACAGTTTTTATCCGAGTTAAGACGAAAGGTTATTGTACGAAGTAGTTTTCAGCCAATAGAGTGGCGTTTTATACCCCCTGGTGCTCCTCATATGGGCGGCTTATGGGAGGCCGGTGTGAAGAGTGTTAAATCTCATTTGAAAAAGGTTTCTTATGCTCAGAAATTCACTTTTGAAGAATTTATGACCATGCTAACCCGAATTGAAGCATGTTTGAATTCCAGACCTTTATGCGCGATTAGCGACAACCCTTTAGAACTTGTTCCCCTAACTCCGGGTCATTTTCTGATCTGTGCCCCTTTGTTAGCACCCCCAGAACCCGACCATTCGGGCTTATCGTTTAGTATGGCCAACAGGTGGCAAAAACTCAAGGCTCTTCACCACCAATTTGCTTTGCGGTGGAAAGAAGAGTACCTGAAGGAACTTCACCGGAGGGTGAAGTGGAAATATCCTCAAAGGGATTTTAAAATAGGAGACTTGGTCGTAATTCGGCAGGATAATCTGCCACCTAATGAATGGAAATTAGGGCGTATTGAAAAGGTTTTTAAAGGACATGACTCGAAAGTCCGAGCAGCTGACGTGAGGACAGCTTCAGGCATTTTTAACCGGCCAATTGTGAAGCTTGTTCTCCTTCCCGTCTCAGAATCCCACTAATATTGTTTTTCTTTCTTTTTTTCCTAACCAGTTGCGAGATGTCAAGAATTGCGAGTCGTCTAGAAGTCCATCGCCCAACAACTTCAGATGGAACTGCGGAGAAACAATCACCTAAACCACAGCGAGAAGAGTGCCTGAGGGATTGTCGCCTTTGCAAAAAGGAACATCCATTGCGGAAGTGCATGGAGTTTCGCAAGATGTCGGTGAGGGAGCGGTGGAAGACTGTGCAGAAATTTCGGTACTGCTTCAATTGCTTAGCGCACTCGCACATGAAGGACAAATGCCGAAGTCGCGAAAGATGCATTGAGTGTAGGTCCGAACACCATACCCTCATCCACCGATTCAAGAAACGAAAGCCCGTGGCTCCATCGCAATCCCAAGGTACCCGTGATGATGTTCCATCGGTTCCTCAGGCCACTCCCTCTAACCCCAATCCACAAAACTCGCACAATAAGAAACGGCGCAAAAATAAAAGGCGCAACAACCATCGCCATCAATGCTGCAGACACCATCAGTAACAATTGCAGCCGCTGCAGCAACAATTGCAACCGCAGCAGCAACAATTGCAACCGCAGCAGCAACAATTGCAACCGCAGCAGCAACAATTACAGCCACAGCACTACGGTTTGCAGCAGTCAGCAGCATATAACCAAACACCCGCAACGATTGTTATAAACGTTCATTCGGGACGCAACGTTTTTTAAATTTTTTATTTAGTACACATTTTTTTTACCTTTTTTATTATTATTTTTATATTAAAACTTTTGAATTATGAATGAATGTCTTTATTTATTTTTTTTTCTTAATTCTTAAGTCCTTAGCCCCAGTATTGCACTCTTGCAAGGGGGGCGGGATGTTTAAGCGCAAAAGGATTATCCATTTTTTTATTGTTCAGTATACCCTTTTTTTCTATGTTATTGTATTTTCTCTTTGTTTTTCCTTTTTTTGTAACTTGCCTTTGTTTGTTTAGTGTTTAAGTTATTCATTCGTTGTTATACCCCCAGAGAGTACGGTACGTAGAAAATTTTTAAACCCCAAAATAAAACTGAATTTAAAACTAATTAATTTTGTTTTATTTTTCCTAAATTTTCTGAGGAAATATTTCGAGAAAAACAATCATTAATATTATATTTTTTTCATATGAAATTTATCTTTCAAACGAAACTGTTTACTTTTATTTTATTTTTGACAAAAATGATCCTCTCACAATTTATATAATTAATTTCTACGGTGTTAACTTAAATTTATTTTTAATTTGCGTTGCTGTTAGGCTTTTTATTTATTTTTTAGATAATGGCTTTAATAGGGGGAATAGAATATATTCTCAAGACGTAACGGCAAACATGATAACAATTCTTGCTAAACAGGGAAGCGGCTTAAAAATTTGTCATATTAACGCACAAAGTCTAAGAAACAAAATTGACGAGTTTAGATTTATTTTTCAAAATTCTGACGTTAATGTCATATGTGTGTCTGAGACTTGGTTTGGCGAATACATCACAGATGATATGGTATCGCTAGACGGTTATAATTTATATAGAAACGATATATTTGACAGCTATGGTGGAGTGGCAATTTATGTAAAAAAAGGGTTGGTCTGTACATTAAAAAGTAAAAGTGATATAAAAATAAACCCTTACAAAGTAGAATATATTTTTCTTGAAGCATGTAGTTATGGAAGAAAATTTCTTATTGGTTGCGTCTATAGACCAAGGAATAATATTGATCTCACACATTTTTATACAGTTTTGGAAGACATCACAGTATTATATAGTGACGTTGTAATATCTGGGGACTTTAACTCAAATCTGCTAACAGAATCATGTCTAACCATCAATATGAAATCATTTGATCTTGTTTCTGCAAATTCTAATACACCAACACATTTTACATCATCCAATAATACGTTACTCGACCTATTTTTTGTATCCAGTGAAGAAAAAATCTTATTATATGACCAGTTGTCTGTGCTGTGTTTTTCTAGGCACGATCTTATATTCTTAATTTTTGACATTCCACTTGAAACTTCTACTACTAAGATCCAATTTCGTAATTTGAAACGTATTAACTATCACAGTCTTGAAGAAGAGTTTTCCAAAATTGACTGGGAGTGCATTTATTATATGCTATCGGTAAACGATCAATTGGCTTTCTTGGAACAAAGCATAACAACTTTATTTAATGCAATAGCACCAATTCAAACGAAAAAAGTAAGTTATCGTCAAAAACCTTGGTTTACAACTGAAATTAAGCGCCTCATAATAGATCGTGATCATGCTTACTCTCGATGGAAGCGATTTAAAACTGATGATCTAAATAATGTTTATCACAATGCAAGAAAAATTGTTACCAAGACCATAAGAAATGCGAAGTCAACATACTATTCTAACAAATTCTCTAATTTAATTTCTACAAAAAATATGTGGAAAACTATTAAAGAAATTGGAGTAGTGAATAATAAAAACAAACATGTTAATATCCTATCAAACCCAGATGATATAAATAAAATATTTGTTAATATACCAATGTCTCAAGCGGACCATAGTCATTATATTAACTATCATACGGGCAATCTTTCAGATAGCTTATTTTATTTCGATAGTGTAAGTCAATTAGATGTACTTAAAAGCTGTCTATCCATAAAATCAAACGTTACAGGTATTGATGGCATCCATCCCGCTTTTATAAAAATTATTCTCCCGTCACTTCTACCAATAATTACAAATATATTTAACAAAATAATTATGACAAGCACTTATCCAAAAAGATGGAAGCAGGCTAAAATTCTTCCAATACCAAAAACAGCCACTGAGTTTCGGCCTATAGCTATATTGCCATATCTGTCGAAAGCTTTTGAAAAACTTTTACATTTGCAGATAACTAATTATATTAATCATCATAATTTGTTGACCGATAGACAATCTGGATTTCGGTCCAAACATAGTTGCGTTACTGCACTTACTGATGTGGTTGAAGATCTCAGAAGGGAAATTGACGTTGACTGTGTGGCAATGCTAGTGTTGTTGGATCATTCAAAGGCTTTTGACACCGTTGACCACACTATTTTGCTTCAAAAATTAGAAAAAATAACGAATTTTTCCTCAACATCCACCAAACTAATTGAATCTTATCTAAAGGATCGAGTACAGTATGTCGAAATAAAACCATTAACAACCTCAACTTTTCTTCCCGTTGTCAGGGGTGTTCCACAAGGCTCAATTCTCGGGCCTCTCCTTTTCTCTATTTATGCAAACGATCTTCCTGAACAGTTGCTGCACTCCAACATCAGAATGTATGCAGACGATGTTCAATTGTACATAAGTAATGGACAAGGAAACATTGAACAATGTACTGCAAGACTAAATGATGACTTGAAGCGTGTTTCTCATTGGGCAGATGTGAATGGTTTAAGTTTAAATACTAAAAAATCCAAATGTATAGTTATACATAAAAGGACAAATAGAATTATTAAAAATCCTAGTGTTTGTATTAACAACCAACGAATTGAAATCGTTAATAAGGCGAAAATAACACACTCACCTGGTCAGATCACGTAGCGGCTGCCTGTGGCAAAACAAACTTCTTACTCAGAACTCTTTGGCCTATGCAATTTTGCACTCCAATAAAAAAAAGGTTGTTGCTTGCTAAAACTTATTTGATACCAACTATAACCTATGGATGTGAGATTTTTGCAAGTTGTGATGGCACTAGCAAATCAGAATTGAACGTTACGTATAACAACATTGCAAGATACGTTTATGGCCTTAAAAATCGTATTACTAATGGAGATTACCTCAATATAACTCCATACTCTAAGAGAATATTTGGTGTGCTGTTCGAAGACCTACTGAAAATAAAAACCCTAATATTTCTTCATAAAATTATAATAACCCGCGAGCCGTTTGAGTTTTAGTCAACTAAGACGAAATAGAAATTTGGTTCAAATTAGACATCGTACGTTGATATCTGAATGGCAATTTTTTATAGCTGCAATACGTCTTTGGAATAATATTCCTCCAACAATTAAAGAAACCAGCAACGCGTTTAAATTTAAAAGAAAATTGTTTGAATATTTTTCATGATACCATATCTGAATATAAAATTTATTAGTTCATTAAAAACTGTTTAAAAAATATATGTTTTATATATTGTTTTTAAAAGAAATTTCTCTTTTTTTGTAATTTTATTTTTATTTATTTTTTTCCGTATGTAATAGTTATTTTATTTTACTTTTGTTAATTGATATTATAACACCATAAGATTTCTACTTTTTAAAACAAATGTTTTGTTGTAGAAGTTACAAAATTAAATAAATAAATAATTAAATAAAAAAATTAAAAAATTTTGGAGTAGCTGCTTCTTTCAAATTTATTCTTGCCTGGTGACCTGTAATTTTTTCAACCGTTTTGGATTGTAATAGTTCAAACTTTTTTAGCATATCTTGTAATTCAGTTTTACCATCCATTTTCCTTTGAGATGTCACAGAAGCACCTGCATCAATCTCAAAATTTATTAATAGATTGTTAACATTTAAATTGCACAAAAATTTGAAACGATATGAGCACAATTTACCATAAACCTTTCTTACCTCCCCTTCATAAATTTTTAGCATGGCTTCTGCCGAGCCTTCAGTCTCCTCCCCTACGTTGACGTTTTTCCTTTAAACACACTCGCCTTAGGTGACCTCTTATCCCACAGAAACTACAACAGTTTCCTAGTGCCTGCATTTGTTTGCCAAATGCTGACTGTTTTCACAACGATAACAATTTTTCTTCGTGGTTGCCTTTGGTATTTCTTCAAACTTTTTTTTCCTTCATTTTGTGACTTCCAGACACCATATCCACTGTTGCTTCACCTTTTTCAGCACATTCAAACGTTTTGGCAGTAATAAGTGCTGTTTGTTTCTGATTTTTTAGACCAAAAATGAATTGGTTTCGTAGCGCTGTACTTCAGTAAGTGCCAAATTTGCAGTATATTGCCATCTTTCTTAATCCAATACGAAATTCATCACACGACTCTTCCTGTTTTTGTTTACGTAGATGGAATCTGTAGTTTTCTAAAATTTCATTCGGCTTAGGGTCATAATAAGAATTGTCTTAATGTTTTCATATGTTTTGTTCTCTGGTACTTCTGGTAACAATTTGTCACACAATAAATTGTATGTGTCGATACCCATGTAACTAAGTAATTTTTCTTCTTTGACACATCAAAATTAAAAATTTCCAATGCCGTTTCCAGACGTGTAACCCAACGCGACCATGTGGACACATTTGCTTCAAATGGTTCCATGCTAAAGCCGGTCGGCTGTGTATTTGTAGTCGGCGCTATTTTATATATGTATTAAATTTACCTTTCTGCACGTGTAACTGGTTTAATTTTTATCCTGCAAATTGTATGACAATATGTATTTTCTTTTTACGTATACTGTTCTGTATTTATTTTTTTTTATCCTCGTCGACAATTATTAATTTGTCAAAGGAAACTGCTCTTTTTTAATAATTGTATATTTATTCCATCTTCAAGTTGTAGATTACAATGATTTTTATTAGAGTTGCCATATTGACTTAAATAATAACTTACACATAAAATACAGCGTTGTTTAATTTAACCCACAAACCCAACAAATTTTATAAATAAAGTATGATTGTAGATTAGCCAAAACAAGGGTCAGAAAATACAAATGATGGCTATACCGCAAGAAGATTCTTTTCATATCCAGAAACAGCATCTGGAATAACAGGAGTGGATTTAAACTTTATTTTCAGATTTAAAATAATCAAAGAAGTACTTGCGTGCAATGAAGAAATTGACTCTAGAAAATTTGGAGAGAATGCTAAGGAAACTGCAAAAATATATAGAACCAAGTACCCAAGAAAAAATATGTCTACAAATTTTGTTTAAATCTTATTTATCACATTGACTAAGATCTAATGTATACATTTAATATTGAACTTCAAAATTAAAGCGACGATTTTTCGACATAAAACTATTAACAATTTTTTCTGGGTCTACCTCTTCACGATATATAGACATTCGAGCTAATGCAGAAAGTCTAAGGTCGCCCATTGATTTTCTTAAGTAAGTTTTGGTTCTTTTTGTTTTGTAAAGCTTCCCCGCTTTTAGATCATTTTGATAAAAATCTATTACAAAATTCTTTTGACGAAACGTCAAAGACTCTGCTTGGTGCAATATTGTATAAATTCTTTACCACATTATCGTGACCGGATAATCTATTTGTCATACTTGAGATTATTTCATCTAAATATGTTTCATGGAATACGTTGACGATAGTCGTGAAATAGTGACTACTATAGACCGATGAAATTAAGTGTATTTTTGTTTGTGGGAAAAAATATAATAGTAAATTATTACATTTTGGGGCTCAAAAAATGACTTAAAAAGAAATCAAGCTATTAGGATCTTGTGAAATATGTTTTCTGACACGAAGTCATGTAAAGCTGGTGTTAATATGATTCATATATTAATAGTTGTAGAAGTTGGCGCCAAAGGCGAAAATTTTTTACCAAAAATCGCGCGATTTTTACTAAAATATTTTCATTTGGTTTTTCGTATATTAATAGTTATAGAAGTTTGTGCCGCGGCCGAAATTTTTGTTTTTCATACATTAAGAACAAATATAATTCTTAAAAGGTTTCAAAATTGCCAAGCTCTAAGACACAATGTCATGGAAAACCATTCGCTCTAAAATTTCGGAATTTTATTGGTCTTCCATTGTTGCGACGCAACTCATGGACGGAGAGCAGAAATTTACTTAATTTCTGAACTATTTCAAAATGCAGTGGTTGCGCATCACTAAAATATTTCATTTATTTAAATTGATTTTGATTCGCCCCAAGTTACTTCAGTGTTTATAAGGAGAAGATTAGGATGTTATTGATTCCATGCAATATAAATGCGTATAATGCTGTGCATAGAAAACATTTCTTTGCTTTGCATATTTTGGGGTCATTTTATCATATTAGGGTTTATTTTTCATTTCTTCAAATTGGGATTATTTTACTTTATAAATTAAAGCCTCAATCTAATGAATGAAAATATGCCCCAAACTAATTTTTTTATTACTAAATTTTGCCCCTTTTTACATTTTAAGATTGGGGCTTATTACATTTTAAGATTGGGGTCATATTTCTTGGGGCACAACGCCACCGTAAACTACATCGAATTTTTAAAAATAAAAACAGCACAAATATTATGGGAGCGTGGAATAGCCATTCCATTTCAAAAACAATTAGATTGTTTCAAAAACTTATGAATCAAGTTACAAATAGAAAAAATTCAAATATATTTGTTTACATTTAAAAGACAAAAGCCAAGAATTTCCAAGACTTGTCAGCATTTCAATAAATTCTTACTTTTTTACTACAATATCTGCTTTGAAAGTTTATATATGTTAAGTTGTTAATTACATATTTGCAATTTTAAATACATATGTTTTGATATAAAAATAAACTCATAATTCTGAAATTTTGGGGATTTCAGTTAAGACTTAATGTGGTATTTTAATCTCAGATTTTTAAATAAAAAAGTAATACAATTAAAATCTCGTATACAAACTAAATAATTCAACTTGGAACCTGTGTGGTTAGCTTAATAAATTCTAAATATCTTTGAAAAATATTTGAAAATTTCATAAAAAATTGGAAGCCTGAATTTAGTTTAGATTTTATTTAGCCAGCTTACACACACACAAAATACAACATTCAAAAACAATAACCTACATGTATTTTTTTCTAACGTTTTTATTATTTTGTTGTTTTGCTGATTTTTAAACCCAATACAGAGTAATAGCAAATAAGGGTAGCGACGTGTAAATCAACCTTTAATTACTCCATTTTTAGAAAACGTTCCAAAAAAATTAAAAGGCGTTAAATTAAATAAAAAAGACAATTGAAGGATAAGTATAGAGATTTCATCGTGATCAGCAGCCAAATACAATTGTATACATCCTACAACGCGTGGTAACTGAGAGAAAATTAAGAAAATTCCGTTGTGTTTATTCAAATTTTTCTCCTTAATGCACAAATTTCAGCAAATTTCCCTGAAATCTGATAAAACCCAATTGGACTTGCAAAAATATCATTTGGTGCCACTTGGAGATCTATCAGAGAAAGCTCAGGAAAAAAGGAATAAGGATTAAACATTTTATAGTAAGACCTTTGGGCTTCGTTTAGGGCATTTTGGAAAGGTAAGTGGTAGGGCCATCTTTTAAGAGAAGAAAACATAAGTTACCTGCCATGTGGCCGAGCAAATTGAGGTTATGTGCACGTTCTTATGTCTTTTTATCAATTTTTTTTTTCAAAAGCTCTGTATCTTGGCGATTTCACTTTTTTTAATTTTTTCTTTTTGATTGAAAGAAATGTGTGTTTACACTTTGGCGTCTATCGAATACTGAATTATAATGACAGATGTTTACCCTCCAAAATACCATATTTGTTATTATTGACACAAACCATATGTGACAGTTATGCCATCTGTTGTCCAAATAGACATTATCAGCTTGTATACCATAGATATACCCATTCGTCGGATATAATTATAACTAAATATATCTAATTACATCTAAATTTATATAATTATATATAATCATATATAATTATATCCACCAATTTCCGCACATGGGGCGATATAATT
This sequence comes from Eustalomyia histrio, assembly GCA_949748255.1. Lineage (NCBI taxonomy): Eukaryota > Metazoa > Arthropoda > Insecta > Diptera > Anthomyiidae > Eustalomyia > Eustalomyia histrio. The sequence continues at coordinate 167,296,707 of OX456523.1, read as the reverse complement.
ATATAAGACCCAATATATAATTTTATATGGCCCCATATAAATTTTTTTAATCAGTTCTATTTAAAATAATTTAATGGAGTCTTATATAATTATATCTAACTATATAAGGCAGATGTAATTATATATTGGACCATATATATTTATATATGGCACCATATAAACCAATTTGGAAATATTCATTTTTAGATATAATTATATACGGTGACATATAAAGGGTGGTTAAATTTTAAGGGCCGATGTTGATTTTGAATAAAACACAAATTAGTTAGGAAATTATTGTCATTTCTTTTTATTATGATAATATGGTTTGGTTCAATTATGTATGGATTAAAATATCGGCCAAATCGCCGCCATCCGATGGTCCAAATTTTCGATGACGCTGAGGCATACTGGAGGTTCTATGCCGTTAATGTGCGGAATTATCTCATCCTTTAGCTCTTGAATTGTTGCAGGATTATCGACGTACACCTTTTCTTTCAAATAACCTCAAATAAAAAGTCCAACGGTGTCAAATCACATGATCTTGGCGGCCACTTGACATCGCCATTGAATTTTTTTCGTTAGCTGTGTGGCAAGTGGCACCGTCCTGTTGAAACCACATATCGTGCGCATCCATATCTTCCGATTCGGGCCATAAAAAGTTCGTTATCATCTCACGATAGCGAACACCATTCACAGTAACTGCCTGACCGGCCTCATTTAGGAAAAAATACGGCCCGATGATGCCGTCAGTCCATAAACCGCACCAAAAAGTCATTGGTTTTTCGACAATCACTCTTGGATTATCATTCGCCCAAATGCGGCAATTATGCTTATTGCCGAATCCACTAAGGTGAAAATGTGCCTCATCACTGGAGATGATTTTCTTCGAAAATTGATCATCCACTGTTGCCATTTCTTGCCACCATTCAGACCATTGCCGACGTTTGGAATGGTCAAGTGGCTTTAGTTCTTGAGTCAATTGCACCTTGTAAGCGTGTAAATGGCAGCTGGAGACTATAATGCCAAGCATACATTCTGGGGGTCACGGCTTGTTACCCCTAAGGGTCGTGTTTTGTTTAATACAATTTCTAAGCTGGGTATGGATGTGATCTCTAGTGGAGAACCCACGTACTGGCCAACAGATCGTCGGAAAATACCCGATCTGATAGACTTTGGAATAACAATGTCTATTGCAAGAGAATTGGTCCATCTAGAACCATTATTGGATCTCTCATCTGATTACACACCTACAGTTGTTACTATTTTAAACCCCCGAGAAATTGTACCCCCCTCTGGTGACTTAGCACTGACAGGAAAAACAACAGATTGATTGAATTATAAAACATTCATCAGTACACATTGCTCGGAAAACATACCGCTAAGAACACCGGAAGATATCGACCTCTCGATTCAAAATTTTGAACTAAATCTCAAACTTGCTACCAAACCGGAGGTTGGGCTAGAAATGATACTGAAAAATGAGATCTGTTTGTAGAACATTTAAGAAAAGTATTCACGCCAAATATAACAAGTTCTGTAACAGAGTTGCCACCGATTATACCCCAGCACCGAGCAGCTACCCGATTGACGTTTGAGATGAGAGAGATCGAAAAGGCTATTTTTGAACTAAACCCCAAAAAGCTCCTGGTATCGATGGAATCGGTAACAAGATGCTCTTGGAGTTACCCCGTATATCATTAAAGATAATTCTCTTTATTTATAATGGAAAGTTTCACTCGTTAAAATGATACCCAGGCCGGGCAAAGATCACACAAAAGTGGAATCGTATAGGCCTATTAGTCTATTATCCAATTTGTCAAAGCTGTTCGAGAAAATCCTAATGGAAAAGATAACTGTTTATGTGCAACAAAACAACTGTATTCCAGCACACCAATTTGGTTTCAGGAGAAAACACAGCACCATTGAGCAAGCCCACAGGCTAGTTACTGTTGTCAGAAAAACGTTCGAGGAGAAAAAATACTGCTCTGCCCTTTTTATCGATGTTTCAAGATGAAATTATTAGACACTGTCAACGCTATTTAACAAAACTGGAAACACACCCCAACATACTAGCCCGTAACTTGACTAATAATCACGGCCACCAGCGTCTTAGAAGGAGGGACACTGCGGATCTGGTCCGCTAATAATAAGGAGAAATAATGGTCTCAGTTAAACCACATAGCATCAGTCTGGCACTGGCCGGACTTAATAATTAATATTTAGTTTTAAGATTTGGAAAATTATTGTTAGTTCATAGTTTTTAAAAGTGAAGATCCAATAAATAATATAAAATATTGAGAACAAAAAATGCAATTCTTATGCATAATGTTCATCAACGACGAGCGTTGCGAGGTGCAATTGTTGGGCACTACGACTAGTTGAGGTGGACGGCTCTTCAGCCACACTACCGCGAACAACAGCAATATTTTCTGCAGTTCGAGCTGTACGAGCATGCACTGGTGTTTTCACCTCTCCTACAGACCCGGTTTGCTCAAATTTTTGCACGATTTTTCCGATTGTACGCACATTTGGACGATTAAATTGACCGAAAAAATCACGAAGCCTCAATAACTTTAACGCGTTGCCCGATTGTGTATCTTTCCATGGTTCAAATTGAGTGAGTCTAAAATTGAGAAATGTCAAATGAAATGCAGAAAAACTTAACGTTTAGGTGTGGTTAACATTCAACATCGGCCCTTAAAATTTAACCACCCTTTATATATATATATATATTAGGGCGACAATGAAATATATATGAAAAATTTTTTTCCAGAATATTAAACAAAAATGTGAAGATTCTTTTGCCACTTGGTCTAAAACTTACTTGCTGAAAATTTGAGCCAAATCGGATAACTCTATCCCGTGCACCTTTGAGGTCAAAGTTCAAATTTTGGGAAATATAGTGTATTCGCCTATATTGGAGCTAAAAAATAGCTTTTCGATATGAATTATACCGAAATCCAATATTAGCCGAATCGAGTAACTCTAAGCCGTGCAAGGTGCACGGTGATCTAAAAATATCGTTTTTTAAGTATATTGATTTAAATTGTTCAGAAACTGGATGTTTTAGATATTTTTAAAAGTATTCTGAAATATTATGAGTAAATTTAACCTTTTGTGCAACGGGGTTGAACCCCACATTTGCTTAAATTAGCTATAAATCCAATATTTAAAAAAAGTGTAAAATATTATTTCTAAAAACTGAAATTTTAAAACCAATATTTAGCACTATATTTTAATTGGAATAAAAATATGTTTTTAATATAAAAAGTTAGGCAACTTGAAAGGTCTTTTTCGGTAAGTTTGATTAAATGTAATCATTTCTTAAATTATTTAAATTCGCATGCTTCGTATATTGTTGTCGATAGTTTTGAACAAAAAGAAACACAATAATTATTTAAATGTAAATTAGTTAAATTTAAATATAACTTACTTTTAATAAATATTGTCGCTGCTGTTCATCTTTTGTGAGCTTCTCATGATAATACCTCGTTCGGCGCAGTCATTAACAACCTTTAGTTTTTGAATGATAAATTTTCCTTTTCAATAATCTTCACAATATTTCTAGCTACTTGGGTCTTTTTGTAAAAAATCCATTGAAATTTGGAATCTCTTCAAAACACTTTTCGTATTTTTGGATACAAGTTCAATCAAAATTGATGAATTATCTTTAGCGAAGAAAGTATTAAGATTTTCTTTTTTCATTAAAAACTTTTTCAAAATTTCTTCTTCCTCAAGGTTTTCTTCTTCCATAAAAATCAAAATTTTTTTAGCCATTTTGTTTTTTGTTTCAAAGTCTATTCTATCATCGAATAAACTGAATGCTACGCATTCTTCATTAAGGTAATATTAATAAAATTTGTTATGGCTCTATCAGCAATTTGTACATTTATTTTTTTATAATCTTCTAAATTTCTCAAAAATAATATGTCGTTTAAGGGAGCTTGCTCCGCTTTATCTGAATTGAACCAGAAAAATGCATAGCACTTTATAACAAAACCTGCAACTTCAACTAGACCATTTATTTCCAATTCTGTGATTTCTGGGAATTGATTGCGAAACATCAATATCTTAAGGCAATATATTCCCTTAGCCATCCATCTAGCTAAATGAAGAGCACCGGGTTTAAAAAATTTTATGCCACTAGGAGGACTTCCACCCAGAAATATGATAATCAATTCCAGGAACTCTTTGTAGTAATTTCGTGGAAAGTCCTCTTTAACTTTTATGTTTGCAAAATCTAAAATTTTAGCGCAATCATCACCTACTATTTCTTTTGTTCGAGGTATTGCTAATCCCGTCATATACTCATCCTTTTTTACGTTCGACCATTGTTTTTTGAATCTTTTAAATAAGCTGACTTCTGGGCCAGTCGAAGAACAAATTTTTGTTTCATTAAAAACAGCTGCTAAAATTATTTCAAACACATGGTGTCTGCATTCTAGGAACAAAATGTCTCTACGTATTTTTTTTTTTTCTAATATATTGCAGGCCCCTTTAAATTTGCCAGTGTTCGAGGCGGTTGTGTCAAAGACAAATGCCTCGATTCTATCCAAAACTTGATACTCTTCTAATGAATCATATACTGCAGATGCTATTTCAACGCCAGTTTCAGCCGGTATATCAGGAATATTAATTATTTGTTCAAAATCGGGAGCGGTTGCAATTATTGACAGTCGGTCTTCGTTTTTTCCTGATATGCCAGATAACAGTTTTGTATCCCAGTGTATCGTTAGTGGCTGAGTATTGGATTGAAGTTTTAACCCGATTCGATTTTAACGTGCGGTTAATAACATACTCTGATGAGTTTAATCCAACTGCATCCAAAACTGCAATAAGCATGTGAACAGTATCTCTAGAGCTTAATTTTAATTTATCTAAAACTGCAGCAAGTCTGGGCGTTAAAATTTTTTTAGATGGCCTTTTTGTGTTTAAAGTATTTTCTTTTTGTGAACTATTCAAAGTATATAATTTTTTTTATATGATTATAAAAAAAATCAACAATTTTTTAAATATTTTAGGTGGAAATAATGATTTTAGTATATTAAACCCATTAGAGGGTAATAGAAGGCTTTGCTGCGTTTGTAAAAGTTTCACAGATTTATAAAAAATAGTTAATTACTATAAAAATTACCTTTTGATGTTGAAGGATACATTTTTCTTTTAGTTTCTTCCCGCTGCTTCCGGGTTTCACGTCTTTCTTCAGTTTTCTTTAATTTTGCATCAACTCCCACCATGCAACCTTCTCGTCCTTTTTCTCTCTGTTTCAACAAAAACAATTTATCCTCCTCGATTTTCATTAACTTAAGTGCATCGGGATGTGCGATGTCAAACAAATCATAGAGTGCATCTTTCCATTGGTCTCTCTTTTTCTTATAAATTTCGGATGTTCTGCTTTTCCGTCTATTCAATTCCCTCCACTCCTCGTACAAGCGAGTTAATTTCTTCTCTGCATTTTGAATTGACATAGTAGGAATCCGAGCTTTTTCCCAAAAAGTAAAACACTCCTTTACCACCAGTCGAACACTGTCTTTAATTTATAATTTCACAGTTCTTAAATTATAAAATATAACTCTGAGGCAATCCCCTATTGATGGAAGTTTACTCCCAGTTAATTGACTTTTTTCAAAACCGATGAGATAAATTTCATCTCTTAATAAAGGCATTGTTTAAAACTCTTTTTTTTTTTGACAAAATACCACTTTGCACTGTTAACTCCAGCGTTTAACGCGTCAAACTGATTAAAATAATAAAGCTTTGCAATTATTTGTAATTTCTTGTAAAAAAAAAATAGATCTAGTACGCCTTGACTTTTTTGTTTTAAATCCGTTAAATTTAAATATTATCGGTTTTTATCTACACCAACTGATAAAATCATGTTTTACAGGGGTTGAGGTCTGCACTAAAAGGTTACATACAGGGCGGTTCATATATATTTTTATTTCGTAATGAAAACAAAACCTTTCAAATGGGTAGTTTTGACCCTAGTAGCTAAAAACCTAATATTTCTATTAAAAATATTTTTCGTTTTTCAGGATTAATATATCACCCTTTGTATTTAAAGCTAAGAAAATTGGTCGTTTTGACCCCCGTAGCAAAAAAGGGTTAAGTTTTCTAGAACATCCAATTTCTCAACAATTTTAATAAATATACGTAAAAAAACGATAATTTTTTTTTATCAATTATAGTTAAATATATAGAATTTCCGAAAATTTGAACTTTGACCTCAAAGGTGCACGGCATAGAGTTACCCGATACATATACATATATATATATATATATATATATATATATATATATATATATATATATATATATATATATATATATATATATATATATATATATATGTGCACAGCACATATTGCGGGGACGGGCTTTCGTTCCACAAGTTACTATGAAGACATTTTGTTACTTTATGGACTGTCCTTAAACTTTTCATTATTCTAGTGTTTACTCTGAAGACATTTTACTGTACACAGCGCATTTTATAGGGACTTTTTTGGCTGTATATACAGATGTCTTCAAAGTATGGGCAATGCATATATATATATATATATATATATATATATATATATGTGCACAGCTCATGTTTTGGACTTTTTTGGCTGTATATACATATGTCTAACAGTAGAATAACAAAAAGTTTAAGGACAGTCCCCAAAGTAACAAAATGTCTTCATAGTAAAAAAGTCCTTTAAATATGCGCTGTATCCAGTAAAATGTCTTCAGTGTAAACAGTGGAATAACGAAAAGTTTAAGGACAGTCCCCAAAGTAACAAAATGTCTTCATAGTAACTTGTGGAACGAAAAACCGTCCCCGCAACATGCGCCGAGCACATATATATATATATATATATATATATATATAATGCGCTGTGTCCAGTAAAATGTCTTCAGAGTAAACACTAGAATAACGAAAAGTTTAAGGACAGTCCCCAAAGTAACAAAATGTCTTCATAGTATCTTGTGGAACGAAAGCCCGTCCCCGCAATATGTGCTGTGCACATATATATATATATATATATATATATATATTCATTGCCCATACTTTGGAGACATCTGTATATACAGCCAAAAAAGTCCCTATAATATGCACTGTATCCAGTAAAATGTCTTCAGTGTAAACAGTGGAATAACGAAAAGTTTAAGGACAGTCCCCAAAGTAACAAAATGTCTTCATAGTATCTTGTGGAACGAAAACCCGTCCCCGCAACATGCGCCGTGCATATATATATCACATGTCGCGGGGACGGTTTTTCATTCCACAAGTTACTATGAAGACATTTTCTTACTTTGAAGACTGTCCTTAAACTTTTCGTTGTTCTACTGTTTACACTGAAGACATTTTACTGGATACAGCGCATATAATAGGGACTTTTTTGGCTGTATATACAGATGTCTTCAAAGTATGTGCAATGAATATATATATATATATATATATATATATATATATATATGTGCATAGTGCATGTTGCGGGGACGGGTTTTCGTTCCACAAGTTACTATGAAGACATTTTGTTACTTTGGGGACTGTCCTTAAACTTTTCGTTATTCTACTGTTTACACTGAAGACATTTTACTGGATACAGCTCATATTACGGGGTCTTTTTTGGCTGTATATACAGATGTCTTCAAAGTATGGGCAATGAATATATATATATATATGTTCACAGCACATATTGCGGGGACGGGTTTTCGTTCCACAAGTTACTATGAAGACATTTTGTTACTTTGGGGACTGTCCTTAAACTTTTCGTTATTCTAGTGTTTACTCTGAAGACATTTTACTGGACACAGCGCATTTTATAGGGACTTTTTTGGCTGTATATACAGATGTCTTCAAAGTATGCACAATGAATATATATATATATATATATATATATATGTGCCCAACGCATGTTGCGGGGACGGGTTTTCGTTACACAAGTTACTATGAAGACATTTTGGTACTTTGGGGACCGTCCTCAAACTTTTAATTATTCTACTGTTTACACTGAAGACATTTTACTGGATACGGCGCATATTATAGGGACTTTTTTGGCTGTATATACAGATGTCTTCAAAGTATGCGAAATGAATATATATATATATATATATATATATATATGCACAGCACATGTTACGGGGACGGGTTTTCGTTCCACAAGTTACTATGAAGACATTTTGTTACTTTGGGGACTGTCCTTAAACTTTTCGTTATTCTTGTGTTTACTCTGAAGACATTTTACTGGACACAGCGCATTTTATAGGGACTTTTTTGGCTGCATATACAGATGTCTTCAAAGTATGGGCAATGCATATATATATATATATATATATATATATGTGCACAGCACATATTGCGGGGACGGTTTTTCCTTCCACAAGTTACTATGAAGACATTTTGATACTTTCGGGACTGTCCTTAAACTTTTCGTTATTCTACTGTTTACACTGAAGACATTTTTCTGGATACAGCGCATATAATTGGGACTTTTCTGGCTGTATATACAGATGTCTTCAAAGTATGGGCAATGAATATATATATATATATATATATGCATTGCCCATACTTTGAAGACATCTGTATTTACAGCGCATGTTGCGGGGACGGTTTTTCGTTTCACAGGTTACTATGAAGACATTTTGTTACTTTGGGGACTGTCCTTAAACTTTTCGTTATTCTAGTGTTTACTCTGAAGACATTTTACTGGACACAGCGCATTTTATAGGGACTTTTTTGGCTGTATATACAGATGTCTTCAAAGTATGGGTAATGCAAAATGTCTTCATAGTAACTTGTGGAACGAAAACCCGTCCCCGCAACATGTGCTGTGCACATATATATATATATATATATATATATATATATATATATATATATATATATGTATATATATATATATATATATATATATATATATATATGTGCACAGCACATGTTGCGGGGACAGGTTTTCGTTCCACAAGTTACTATGAAGACATTTTGTTACTTTGGGGACTGTCCTTAAACTTTTCGTTATTCTACTGTTTACACTGAAGAAATTTTACTGGACACAGCGCATTTTATAGGGACTTTTTTGGCTGTATATACAGATGTCTTCAAAGTATGGGTAATGCATATATATATATATATATATATATATATATATTATATATATATATATATATATATATAAAATTTCAAAATATATATTTTTCCATATATACATAGAATAATTTAATTAAATTCGTCATAAAATCGGATAGAATTATAGTAGATTTGAAAGGTATTTTTATTACCTTTCAGAATCTGTATTGATACGAATATTTTTTTAATTTTAGTAGAGATATTAGGAATTTTTTGTCGAAAATAGCCTAAAATGAACTTTTAACTAATAAATTCTGAATTTTTTTCGATTTTTTTCTAGATTTTTTTTTTTTTTGCAGATTCTGAAAATTCAGATAATTTCCAACAACTTTTATTACGATAAATTTTTTTGTTTTCGAACTCCTTTTTGTAGGAAAATCGATCTGAAAAAATCAACATTTTCAAGCTTTCAACAAAAAACACTATTTTTACATTTTTTATGCAATTTATTTTTAAATATTATTCTCGACCTACAATTTAATGTTTTAACGTGATAATATTATTTTTTAAGGTCTTTTTTACTTTCCATTCGAGGAGTTTTCTTACGACTTTATAATGTCACTGCCATAACTCCTTCACGATTCTTTTCTATAACTCGTTTTGAAACACTCGTTAATAATTGTACATGTCTTTCTGTTCCTTGTATGTGCATTGGAATTTGTGGATCAGCCAGTGGTGGTTCATCTAAATCTAAGTATTCTACCAAGTGATCATATGGAATCTGTCGAGTAAATGCTGGTTCAAATAATATATCGTCGTTATTCATATCAACCATATTGACATAATCGGTAGCATCGAAATTTAAGATATATTTTTTGTAAACTCTGAGTTTAGTTGGATTGTACAATTTAACTCGATAGTGTAAAATCTTTTTGATAGCTCTATCCCGTATTGCTTTTCGATCATCAAATAAAATTATTAATAAGATATTTTCTGGATGTGCGTAATATGAGTTGTTTTGAATTACACCATCTACAATATTACGAAAGTTTGGTTGTAAGTATCGTGAATTGCAACATTTTTAGTCACTGACCAAGAGCACATACATTATAACCAGCAATATAGCTCGATTTCTGTTATATTTATTTAAGAAGAGGTTCTTACGTCGTTTTTAACAAAATTCTTAAGCTCTGTCCAAAATGTGGGCGAGATTAGAAAAATGAGGCGTGTCACATTCCATATAACCTTAAATTTTAAACGTAAAATTCCTCTGCTCATTTTAAACATTTTCGAACAAGATTGTGTGCATTATATTATAACAATTCTTTAAACACTGAGTGAAATATGGACGAAATGGAAAATATGGCATAAAACCCTAGATTTTAAATGCTTTACCCAGGCTTCTACTTAACGTATATGAGCAAGTTGGGCTGTATATTTTAATAACACTTTTAAGGAATAATACGGGGGTCGTGTCACCTCTTATACAACTCAATACTTTATATCTGTTTTCCTCACCTCATGCTAAGCCTATTTGAGTTAAATTTGAAATTGCACAAAAGTCGAGGAATAGGGAAGAGAGGGCGTGGTACCTTCCATACCCAATATTTGTTATTGCTTTATCTCGATTGTTTCTGAATGTATTTGAGCAGAGGCATGTACGTCGTTTTTTAACAATAATTCTAAGCGCTGCCAAGAAAGTGGGCGGATTGAATAACGGGGCGGGGTACTCAATGTAACCCAAGTTTTTAATACCTATACTCCTCCACACCTATTGAAACAATTTTGTACGACTTAAATTTTTTAACTACATCTGATAACAACTCCTTAAAGGGTCAAATACGAGACGGAATGGAATAGAGGGAGTGGCACCTTACATGCAACCCACAATTTTTAATTCCTTTGTTCCGGCTCCAGTAGCGCATATTTTAGAAAAATCTGCACCGCGATTTCTAAAAATGTTTTTAAACTCTGCACTAAATGTGGTTTTTATAAGAGAAGTAGGCATTATAAAAGAAGTGGGTGTGGTACCACCTACACAACTCAAGGTCTTAAATTTCTTCACCGGCTTCTGTTGTTCACAAAATTTTAAGCCATGTAAGAAAAGTAATTGTGATAGGACTTGGCACTTATTATACACACCTTATTGTAGTACAGGCTTGCCCTCTTCAAAGTTTAAAATATATGTTTTCAGGGAGTTCAAAGGGGGAAAGCCTTCCTATTAAACTTGGTTTCTAGGTTCCTCCTCCTTTGGGGGAGGAGTCTCCCCCCAAAGGCCTGAAATTTGAAATATGTATTACATGGAACACGGGCTAACTCATTAATAATGTACGCGTATATTTTAGTATTATCTCTAAGGATGTGGTAAACATGGGAGCTCAAAGGGCGAAAATTCTTCCTATTTACGGCCTGACTAAACCGCTAGAGCTAGGCAGTTTCAATATAAGGTATATAAAATACCTGTTTGTTTGAATGGATTTGGAATGTTTCCTATCCAAATTTTCTGCAAAGATGTAAGTGAAAATTCAACTTGCTAATGTCTTATAAAGGGTGTGTTGATTTTGAATAAAACACAAATTATTTAGGAAATTATTGTCATTTCTTTTTATTATGATACTGTGGTATGGTTCAATTATGTATGGAACAAAATATAGGCCAAATAGCCGCCGTGACTTCGGCGGCACACCTCCATCCGATGGTCCAAATTTTCGATGACGCTGAGGCATAATCGAGGTTCTATGCCGTTAATGTACCGAATTATCTCATCCTTTAGCTCTTGAATTGTTGCTGGCTTATCGGCGTACACCTTTTCTTTCAAATAACCCCAAAGAAAGAAGACCAACGGTGTCAAATCACATGATCTTGGCGGCCAATTGACATCGCCACCACGTAAGATAACACGGCCATTAAATTTGTCGCGCAAAAGAGCCATTGTTTCCTTATATGTGCGGCAAGTGGCACCGTCCTGTTGAAACCACATATCGTGCACATCCATATCTTCCAATTCGGGCTATAAAAAGTTCGTTATCATGTTACGATAGCGAACACCATTCACAATAATTGCCTGACAGGCCTAATTTTGGAAAAAATACGGCCCGATGATGCCGCCAGCCCATAAACCGCATCAAACAGTCACTCTTTGTGGGTGCATTGGTTTTTCGATAATCACTCTTGGATTATCATTCGCCCAAATGCGGCAATTTTGCTTATTGACGAATCCACTGAGGTGAAAATGTGCCTCATCACTGAAGATGATTTTCTTCCAAAAATTGATTATCCACTGTTGCCATTTCTTGCCACCATCCTGACCGTTGACGACGTTTGGAATGATCAAGAGGCTTTAGTTCTTGAGTCAATTGCACCTTGTAAGCGTGTAAATGCAAGTCTTTATGCATAATGTTCATCAACAACGAGCGTGAGAGGTGCAATTGTTGGGCACGACGACGAGTTGAGGTCGACGGCTCTTCAGCCACACTATCGCGTACAGCAGCAATATTTTCTGCAGTACGAGCTGTATGAGCATGCACTGGTGTTTTCACATCTCCTACATACCCGGTTTGCTCAAATTTTTGCACGATTTTTCCGATTGTACGCACATTTGGACGATTAAATTGACCGAAAAAATCACAAAGTGCACCACGATATGCATTTTGATTTGAACGCCCATTTTCATAATAAGCCTGAATAACTTTAACGCGTTGCTCGATTGTGTATCTTTCCATGGTTCAAATTGAGTTAGTCTGAAATTGAGAAATGTCAAATGAAAATGAAACTTGACGTTTAGGTGTGGTTCACATTCAACATCGGCCCTTAAAATTTAACCACCCTTTATAAGCATACTTCTCATATATGATGTTAATTTTTATGGCAAATTACGAATCTACACTCAAAATTAAAAACAAACTTTTGGTTTCTAAATTATTCTCGTTTTATTAAAACTCAACAAAATTTGATTTTTTGTGCTATTTTCCTAAGTACCCAAAAACGTTGTCATCGAAAAATCCAACATTTTGCACTTTTCTAATCTACTTACCAAGACTTTCAGTAGACATGACATTGTTTTAATTTATAAAAAGATAACCCTTTTGTTAATCGTTAACCAACGATTAACGATTTGGGGCAGAGCCAATTTTTTTGATAAAAGTGCAACATTTTTTGTATGAAATTTTCGCGAAATATGCGAATCCGAATTTAATTTTAATTACATATTCGTAATGTAATATATTAGATTTGATGAGTCGCGATATTAATAATTATATTAAATTTTTCTCAATTTTTTAAATATTTAAAATAATATAACAAGTACAACTATGAAACTTCAATGGCGATGCGCTATCTCTAAATAAAACTTTTTTTCTTAAATTTCTTCAATTTGAGAGAATAATATAATATAATATTGAAAATCGAATGAAAGAAAATAAATATAAAGAAAGTAAAAATTTACAATTTTAAAAAGACAAATTATATAAATACGAATATGTTCAAATTCAATATGTTGAAAGACAAAGTACTTTTACAGTACACTTAAAATAATTATTACAATATGCCTCCTCAACATTATAAATTTAATTAAATTTTAAAACAATATTAATTAATTACAATTCCAAAATTTTTACAACAAACAACATGTTTAGGGTTCGGTACAGGTTTCGTAAGAACATCTGCCAACATTTGACAAATAGGTAAATACCGTAACTCGATTATCCGTTGTTCAATAGCCTCCCTTACATAATGGTATTTATAATGGATATGCTTAGTGCGTGAATGGTGAGCACAAAAATTTAGCCATCTCTTGAACACTTTGCGAATCAGTATATATTACAACTGTCGACTGATTTGAATACCTATGTTCTTTTAATACGTAACCCAGATATGATGCTTCCTTGGCAGCTTCTGTTAGTGCAACATATTCAGCCTCTGCACTTGATGTTGCAACGACCTGTTGCTTCTTTGATTGCCAGGACACAAGACAACCTGCGAGTAGAAAGGAAAACCCTGATTGCGACTTTCTATCATTAACGTCTTGAGTCCAATTGGCATCACAAAAACCTCTAAGTGGTAAGCCACTTTGCCTATAAGTCAATACAGCATATTTGGTAGAATTTAAATACCTAATAACATAATACGCTGCATTGAGGTGTTGTTTACGCGGATCTTTCGAAAATTGTGACAACATGCTAACTGAACACGCGGTATCAGGTCTGCTGGACAACGATAAATAAAGTAAAGACCCGACAATTTCTTGATACAATTTTTCATCAACTTTATCCGCTTCCCCCAAAATTGTTGGTTCTTTTTCTAACTGAATTTTTGCCTGCATGGGGATTTTTACAGGTTTACAATTTTCGAACCCATTTTTCTTAACGATATTAGAAATATAACCTGGCTGTGAGATCGTAATTTCACCTTCCTTAACGCCTACTTCAAGACCAATACAATGCTTTGGGATACCCATATCTCGTATATCAAAATTATCATGCAATTTTTGAACAAAATTGTTTGTGAAATCATTGTTACTTGATGCAATTATGTCAACATATACAGCAACAATCATGGTTCTTTCTTCGTTTCGTAAATATTATATACATTGATCATAGTTTGATTGTTTTAAACCAAAGTCCTTGATAGCAGCGTTAATTATCTTGAACCATTGCCTTTCCGCTTGTTTAAGACCATATATAGCCTTTTGCAACTTACACACTTTTTTCTTCGTTGCCTCCTGAATGAATATCTCTAGTTGTTCCATGTATATTTCTTCATCAAAATTTCCATTTAGTAATGCAGTAGACACATCTAACTGCCGAAGTTTAAAATCATGTTCGACGGACAACGCATACAACAGTCTCAGTGAGGTTTTTTGGACAACTGGTGCAAATTTATCGACATAGTCTAAACCATATTTTTCGGAACTAGTCTCGCTTTTCGTTTTTCTATAGTGCCGTCTGGTCTTATCTTTGACTTAAATACCCATTTGCATCCATCAGGTTTTCGACCATGTGGTAAATCAGTTAATACCCAAGCGCCGTTTTTCATTAACGATTTGTACTCATCCTCCATTGATATATACCAATCTTCAGCGCTATCTGAAGTTAAAGCTTCATTTACTGTTTTTGGATCGACTATATTTTCTACTGTATTTGCTGACTCATCTGATTTTCTAAACTTCCAACTCCTAAGCCTTTGCTTTATCGATTGCACTGGAGTTTCTTTCTGTACAATCTCTATCTGATTAGCAACATCTATTAACGTCTCTACTTGTGTATCTTTTACTTCTTCGTTTGAACTTCAACGTTTTCCAAGCTTTCGTGAAACACTTCTTCTATATTTTCTCTTGATTCTTTATAACTATTTTCACGTTGTTCTTTCTCTTCAATTAAGTTTTTATTATTTTCTTGTTGAACGTTTTCAACTTGTACAAATTTGTAAAAATTATGTGGTTGATTACTTTCTGTTTTTCTGTAAAGTTCCTTTCTATGCATTAGATTCTTCAAAATAACCAACAAGGAAAATCTCATTACTTCTAGCATCCCACTTCGATCTACTTGGTGTTTTATCTAGCACAAAAGCCTTACAATCAATACGACGTAAA
The DNA here is from genome assembly GCA_949748255.1 of Eustalomyia histrio. Classification (NCBI taxonomy): domain Eukaryota; kingdom Metazoa; phylum Arthropoda; class Insecta; order Diptera; family Anthomyiidae; genus Eustalomyia; species Eustalomyia histrio. The sequence continues at coordinate 167,281,084 of OX456523.1, read as the reverse complement.
TGTTTAATTATTGGTTTTCTAGCACTCCATAACTCCTCAGGAGTTTTAATACCATTTAATTTCGTTGGGCACCGATTCCTTATTAATGCCGTAGCTAAAATCAACTGTGTCCCCAAACCCATTGGTAAACCGGATTCTAACATATAACAACTTGCCATCTCATTTAAGGTTCGATTCATACTTTCGGCAACGCCTTTCTGTTGAGGCGTGTACTCAACCGTCAACTGTCTCCTAATATCATTATCTTTCAGGTATTTTGTGAACTTATGACTGACAAGTTTGGCTGCATTATCACTACGAATCATCTTTATTCTTTTCCCAGTCTGTGTTTCTACCATATTTTTGAATTCTTTAAATTCTTGTATATACTGACTCTAACAACGCATGAAATAAACGAATACTTTACGGGAATAGTCATCAATGAATGTTGCAAAATATAAATTACCATCCATGGATTGAGTTCTCATGGGACCACAGAGATCAGTATGAATAAGATCTAATACTTCGGACGGTGACTTTTCGTTTTTGTGTGGAAACGACAAACGACTTTGCTTACCACGAACGTACGATACAAAATTGATTTCAACATTCTGAAATTTTGGTAATCCTTTTACCATTTCATCTCTATCCAATTGTTTCAACTGAATGACATTTAGGTGAACATATCTTCTGTGCCACAGTTCTATTTCCCTTTTATCATACTTTCTAACCATACTTGCCACATCTTCAGAACTTTTCACTACTTTGATGACATATAGGCTTTCCTTTTCATAACCTTCCATAATTTTCTCTCCTTTTTTTGAAACTACTACCTTTTTTCCTTCCATAACTTTACAACCATTATCGGTCAATTTACTTGTTGATATCAAATTACAACGTAAGTCCGGGATATAAAGAGTATTCAAGAGACCTATATCCTTCTCATGCCCGTTTACCGTTACAGTTATTGAAACCTTTCCAATGCCCTTTATATTTAATTCTTTGTCCTCTGCTAATCTGACTTTACTACTATGATCTGTGTCTAGATTTGAAAACAATGCCCCTTGGGTACACATGTGGAACGATGCGCCACTATTAACAACCCAAATCTGATTTGAATTAGCAGAAAATACCTGCTCAGTTGTGGTTACTAAAACTTCAATAACACAATTTGTGGTTTCCCTTTTGTTCCTACTCTATAACTCTTCTTTCCGCATCGGAAACATTTAAATGGAAAATTGGGCTTGTACATACCTGCTTCTTGATTGTACTTATTAACATGATCATGACGATTCTTTGGACTGAACCTAACTTTCATTGCAGCATCTTGAGTTTCTTCCTCCTTTTCACCAATTTCTAATAATCTTTATTTCAAAACATTAATTTTTGGAAACTCATTTACTGTATCCACAGCTGCTTTTATAGCAGAAAATCTATTCGGTAATGCATCTATCAACACAACTGCAAGAAGGTCATCATCAACCTCAAAAATTGTGATATTAACTGAATTTCGGACATTTTAATATTTAATAACTTACGGTAACACTCTATTCTCTTCCTCATCGACTTACGATCAAAAATTTCTTTAAGGTGGTGCCAAATTTTTTAAGAAGATTTTATGTTCTTGACCATTGACAGCATTCGGCTCTAAAGCCATCAAAATTTCCGCTCTTTCATCCATATCTTTATTGATAAATTCTTGCTGAACAAACATTGATTCTTCATATTCCCGAGTTTGTACTTCCGTAGGAGTCTTTGGTAGTTTTCTTACATTTGGTGGATTTTTTAAACACAACACAATATTTAGCAATCTACTCTTGTGTAACAAGTCTTCCATTTGTGCTTTCTAGGTACCATAATTGGTTCTATTAAACAATGGTATTCGACTAGCAAACGAACTCATGATTCTTGCATTCACCAATTTATTCAACCCAATGCAACTTCAAAAAGTAACAGCTTCCAATAGATTTCACACTTTTAAAATCTTTCTTTATATCGCTATTTGATCTTGGCCCATAATCTATTGTATTAATTAAACTCTAATACAATTTTGCTGATACAGAAACGATATAATTTATTTGGAGAACAATTTTGAAGTAGATAAAAATTTACAATTTAAAAAAAAAATTATACAAATACGAATATGTTCAAATACAATATGTTGAAAGACAAAGTACTTTTACAGTACACTTAAAATAATTATTATAACAAATACTAGCGGGCAAAACCCGCTACGTTGTTTGCGTAGAAAAAGGTTACCCGGGCTAAAGTTCGGGGTTGCTCGGACTAACGCCCGGATTCGCTAATTTTTACCATGTCCCGAAATGCCTCAACAATGAGTTAGCCCTTACTTTAGGTAACACACATTTCAAGTTTTAGATTTATTCCTTTTGAACCCCCATTTTTACACTCAGAAAAAAAGTTAGTAGAAAAATTTGTAAACGGTTTTCAATCCCACTTCACTAGGAGAATGCCTTCGCAGGAGGACGAATCCAAATATCAATTTCCGAGCTCCAGCGGTTTTGGCAGGGTGTAAAGAGTGAGAATTTTCCCCTTTTCTGCCCTTCCCCGTTGTATTTTCCAAAAATTACGTCTTAACTGTAATCTACTAAATTTCAAATTCTTAGGTCCAACGATTTGGGTAGACCTTTAAGGGGGAGACTTTTCGCCCTTTGAACGCCAATTTTTACCATCAAAGAGTTAGCACATACTCCAAGAAAAGCATATTTAAAATTTCAGGTTTTTAGCTGAAGGGGTTTCTGCAGGCCGTGAATAGGGAGGTTTTCTCCCTTTTTGCTCCTTACCAAAGAAATTTCCAAAACCCCCGTCTTGGCTATTATCTACGCCAGAGGGGGAACCTACATACCCATTTTTAGCGTCCTTCCTACTACGGTTTGGGCTGGGCGATGTTGAATGAAATAAATAAATATATACATAATTACACATTTATACACTTACACATTTGCCTATTTGCAGTTGTGCACATTTGACCATTTGTATATATACATTACGATCAATCCATCAAACCGTCAAGTCATCATACCATCAAAGCATCAACCCATCATACCATCGATTCATCAAACAATCAAATTTTTACTTTTACACATTTGCATTTTTGAAAATTACCACATTTACATATTTGCACATTTACATTGGAGGACGGACCTATGTACCAAATTTCAACTTCCCAACTCCAGCGATATAGACAGGCCATCAAGGGTGAGAATTTTCAGCTAAATACCAAATTTCGACTTCCCAGCTCCAGACGCTTTCGCAGGACGTCAAGAGGGAGAATTTTTTCCATTCTTGCCCCTCCCCGTTAGATTTTCAAAATCAAATCCCATCTTAGCTTTTGGCCACACTGGAGAAGGAACCTGCAAACTAAACTTCAATTTCCTAGGTCCAGTGGTTTGGGCAGGTCGTTAAGGGGAGACTTTGCGCCCTTAGAAGCCTCAGTCTTACCACGTCCGGACGCGCCCCTTGCCAAAATTCTAAAATATACATTACACAGTACAACAGCCAATCTGGGGGGTGAGAAATTCCAAGTCAGGGTGATGGTAATAGGTCAGTATAGTAAAACCCTCAAAGGGTTTGGCGTTCGTATGTGTCAGTTTTTTTTTATGACCTTTTAAATTTTTTCCTTATCTTGATGTTTTTCGCTTAGTTGTAACATTTTGGCAAAAACGTAGTTTAACATAACTCGAGAACTACTTGTCCGATTTTGCTAAACCAAACTCAAAAAAATTTAGAATTACAATTTCTTTAATCCGTTCATATAACGTTTTTCTTTTTAATCAACAGTTTTGCCGGTAAAAATAAATTTGTGGAGAAAAAAAAATATTTTTTTGCCTAAAAATTAATTTTTTTTTTTTTTAAATTCATAAAAAATCCAAAACGGAAAAAAGGATCCAGTGTTATTATATTCATGTAAAGTCACATAACCTATAAACAAAATGCGACATAGATCATAGAAATCGATTAACGCGTTCTGCTTTTATTTACAATTAAGTGAAGGTATCCCATTTTGACAAGAATATTGATATTTGTTTTTATTCAAAAAAGTGTCATTTCTCGCCTTTTTTATAAATTTTCCCCAATAACTTCAGACTTCTGGCCATAAACTAAAAAATTAAGTAAACATTTTTATAATTTTTTGTTTTTATTTTATTTATTTATTTTTATTTTTTTTAATAAATATTGCCTAGACTTTTTCGATGGTGGTTGTTCGGGACTAGTGGCATCGCATTCATCGCTATCATCAGTTTCTGAACCACACATAATGTCAATGTGTGACTCCACTGTTGGCCCTTCAGCATCTCCTGAAAATTCTTTATCATCAAGATCATCCTTGTCTTCCCACACAAGCTTACTCCACCAGCAAATTTCCGCAATTATTGCACTTGGCGACTTTTTGCCTCTATATCTGTAAGTTTTTGTTTTATTAAAATGAGTTTGAAGAAATAAAAAATCAGTATTACCTCATTTCAAATGGCATAGCAACTTGATGTTTGCTGAAGTAGTCCAGATGATGATGTTAATAATGGAATTTCAAGGACTGTGGACATCAATTTCCCAGAATGGTCTTAACATCCTTGCGACAGAAACATCGTAGTTGTTAGAACGATGCTTTCCCAACAAGCCTTCTATTACTTCTTTGATTGCCTGCCATGCATTTAATTCAGCGTCAATCAAAATATTGTTGAATGCGTCACTTTTAATCAGCTTTCGTATATCTGGACCATTTACTACGCCTGATTGCAAAAAATTAATTTGTTAAGATGGAAAATCATGGGAAATGAATGTGATATTATAACTTACCTTCTTTCATTTTACTTTCGCTGAGTCTCGGGTAAATTAGTTTCAAACACAAGAAAACTTCATCTCTTTTGGCGACAGTTTTGATAAAATTCTTAACAATTCCAAGTTTAATATGCAGTGGAGGCAGCAATATCTTCTCCTTCGGCACTAGAGGCTCACGAATAATATTGGCCGTTTGTAACCTGCTGTGCTCTCTAAGTTTCCATCCGTGGCATGCATATTGGTCACCGGAAAATCGTGTGTCCCAATCGCACAAAAAGCACATATATTTTATATAGCCGCTTTGAATACCGCAAAGCATTGCTACAACTTTTAAATCGCAGCATATGCGCCACATATGTTTGGCGTAGTTAACCATTTTTAAAATATTTTCCAGTGCATCATATGTTTCTTTCGTTTCTGTACTATAGGCGATTGGAACTGAAGGTTTTTTATTGGTCTTATGCAGTAAATCCGCCTTCAAGCTGAGTTTTGAACTGTCAATAAATAATCTCCAGTCATCTGCTTCATATTTTATTTCCATTGCGTCCATCAATTTTCCTACATCCGGGTAATATGCATAAGTTTTTTCATCATTCACAAGGAATAAACTTTGGAGTGTTGCCTGACGACTTCGATAAGCTGTGACTTTCACACCGGTGCCAACAAATTGTTTGATTTCAAAATGGAAGCCAGCTCTTCCGATTTATGCTATGTTAATTCCAACTTGGCAACAATTGAATCAAGCTTATTTTGATTTATTAAAATTGGCTCATTGGATACTGCTGGCTCATATGGGGGATCATCACGTGCATGATATGTCGGAGCAGTCGTAGAAGAGAAAATATCTGGGCTAGAAGCTTTTGGCACAGGAATGTGGTCCGAATGAGGCAATGGTGTTGCGGCACTTGCAACACCAACCTAATTATACGATTTTCTTATCCTTTTTGCGGCTCCTTTATTCGCACATGCATAGCAATTCAATGGATTGTGACCTTCGCCAGGATTAGTCCAAGTCCATTAGATGGTTGTAGCAGTTTTTACACACTATATTTCGTACCCAATTTTCGTTCACTATAACATTTTGGTTGAAGTACATCTCGTATGTTTGAACAAAATCAGTACTGAAATTTCCCCTTTTTTATGTGTTGAGACATATAGACCACAGCAGTAGCAAAAGCTATTTATATCTGGCTTGCACAGTTCCATATTCTGTTCAGTTTTGTTCACTTTTAAAAAACTGGAGAAAAATCACTTTTACTGTTCGCGTTCGTCGGCACTTGTTGAATGACAAAAATCACAGAACCAGTGTGAGAAAGAGAAGAAGTATAATGACAATGCATGTTTTATGTGAACATTACAGAACCAGTGTTGCCACATCAATATTTCTCTTTTAGTACAGTAGAAAAATGTGAGAGAGTTCGGCTTGTGAGTGTCAATGTTTTCTCCAAATAATGTTGTGCAAATCTGAAGCAAATTTTTGAAATTCATACATTTACCTAATTGTGAATAAATGAGAAACGCGTGCATCGATTTTCATGATCTATGCCTTTTTTTGCTCATGAGTTATGTGACTTTACGCGAAAGTAATTAGTTTTGGCACTTTTTTCCATTTTGGATTTTTTATGAATTTAAAAAAAAAAAATATTTAAATTTTTAGGCAAAAAATACTTTTTTCCCTTCATACATTCATTTTTAACTTCGAAAGTGTTGCACATATAGGAAAACGGTGCAGAAACAGATTAGAGAAATTGTAATTCTTAATTTTTCTAAATTTGTTTCATCAAAATCGGACAAGTGGTTCTCGAGTTATGTTAAACTACGTTTTTGCCAAAATGTTACAACTAAGCGAAAAAACATCAAGATAAGGAAAAAATTTAAAAGGTCATAAAAAAAAACTGACACATACGAACGCCAAACCCTTTGAGGGTCTTACTATACTGACCTAGTACCATCACCCTGACTTGGAATTTCTCACCCCCCAGACAATAATCTCAAAAATGTTCCATAGTGTTATCAATGGATTAGTATAGTAGCATATATGGCAAATATTAACTTTCCAGCTAAATCGGTGTGGGCAGGCCGTTAATGGGGGAGCTTTTCCTCCATCCACCCTCTTGGGTGGATGTCTACGCCGGAGGGGGGACATTTGTAGAAAATCTCAACCTCCCGGCTCTAGGGGTTTTGGCAAGTCGACAAGGGGTAGAATTTGTCCCTGTTTGCCCACCCCTTCAGATTTTCCAAAATTGACATCTTGGCTGTTATCTACACTGGAAAAGAAACCTGCATACCAAATTTCAACTACCTAGGTCCAGTTTGGTTTGGGCAAGCCCTTAAAGGGAGACCTTTCACTCTTTAAAGCCCCATTTTACCACGTCCTTGGCTAAAATTCAAAAATGTAGCTAATCATTGAGTTAGTCCATACTCTAGGTAATACATATTTCAAATTTCAGAATGTCTACAACTCAGGTGGAACCCATATACCAAATTTCAACCTCCCAGCTCTAGCTGTTTTTGGCAGGCCATCGAGGGGGAGAATTTTACCCTTTTCTGCCCCTCCCTGTTGGATTTTTCAAAAATCACGACTTAGCTGTTATCTACACTGGAGAAGGACCCTGCGGTATGCTCCCAGGTCCAACGGTTTGGACAGGCCGTAAAGGGAGCGACTTTTTGGACTTTAAATCCCCATTTTTACCACATCCCTGGTAAAAATTCTAAAATGTAATTTATCAAGGAGTAAGCACATACTCCCAGGAAGGCGTATTTCTAATTTCAAACTTTCTAGCTAAAGAGGTTTGGGCAGGCCGAAAAAAGGGACTTTTTCCCCTCCCCGAAGGAATTTCTAAAAACCTTGTCTTCCTGGATGCCTACGCCGGAAGGGGAACCTACGTACCAAATTTTAGCTTCCTAGCTCTAGCGGGTTTGGCTTGCCGATGTTGAATGCGTGAGTGAGTGAGTAAGTGAGTGATTGAGTGAGTGAGTCATTCAGTAACATTATTCCTTTATATATAGAGATGATTTAGGCCCGATTACTGAATGTTCCGTTTAAATTTAACTTTCAGATAAATTTATATTTTATATGGAAAACAACAACACATGTGTCAGTTAAAGTCCTAATCAGTAGCTAATGGGTCATTGCGATACTGGGGCCCGGGAATTAAGAAAGAACTTTAATGACTTCAAATTGCAGTTTAAATTCTGAAAATTAATAGCTTTTTCATTTAATAAGAAAGGCACAGTCACAATTAACCCGAAATTTCACTTTTTCACTAGAAAAATAATAGTGTTGTATAATTATACAATTATTATATATATGTGGATTTGTAATCCAGTTATTGAGCAAAAAGGTGAAAAATGGGGAAAATGGGCATTTTTGCGATTTTTAAGGCACTGGATGCACTTTTTCCTATTCAATATCTACAACTTTGCTTCAGACACAAAAGAGATATTCCGACCGAGATATAACCGTGTTAAAATTTAGAAAATGTGATAAAAATCCACAGTGAGCAAAAAATTCGTTTGGCCATTAAATTATGCAGGGGTTCTTATTTTTGGGGCTACTTTCACTGCAATTCTCAGAATTGAATCCCAAATCAATGAGCTGAAAAATGTTATACTGTGTAATTCATGTGCCTAAAAACAAATTCTGCTTAATTTTTACTAAAATTCATTATCGTGAAGTGAAACCCGAATAATTTACTATGTTTTAGCAGAAAAACCAGCTTATTGTGGGGCAAATAAAAGTTGACACTATCCATAACAAAATCCTCAAGGGTTTTTTTTAGTTTAGTGCGAGATCTTTTTTACACGCTTTTGAAATTGTTAATTTGGAAACGCTGTCTAACAAGAAAAAATTTAATAAAATAATGCTTATTTATTTTTGTTATCCTGTAAAGTTGTGGTATTTTACTCGGTCGAGGAATCCATTTTTGATATTTATTTTTACCTAAAACTCACGCTAGATATCGCTGTCAAACAAATGTTGCTATTTTTTGTAGATTGTCATAGATAGGTGGTAGGTGGTATTACTTTTTTGAGGCTAAAAAATCAAGTTTTCATGTTGTCTTCATTATAAAACATATTTCTAATGATATTACGAAGTACATTTTTTTGTTCTCAGTACGTTACTATTACTATTCTCAGCACGTTACTATTTTATAAAAATATATGTTGTCTTTTATTTACAATAATTTTCTAGCTTAACTAAAGTAAAATATTCTTACTATACTAAAATGATTACATGCACAGCGATCTACATGTTGTGTGCCTGTGCAGTATCTAATAAGAAAAAAAGAATATTTTGGGAGTTCTTAAGAGGTAAGAAAAATCCATAGTCATAACAAGGACTGTTGAATTAAAGGATGTACAAAATGAATGAAATACATAGAGAAAGATTTTGTCGAGTTAAGAAGTTCCAACTCACATTAATGTAAGATAATATAAAATGTAACAATGTCTATTCAATAACTGTTGGTACGAAGAAATGTTACTGTTAGGTAAAAAAATGCATAGACATTTCTCAACTGCAAATATTGTCAAGGAAAAAGGTTATTTCGAGTTAAGAATGCTCATAGGTAACAAAAAATTGATTTAAGAATATTTTTTATAATAAAATAAGTTAAACTTAATAAAATAAACAGTATTATTCATTTGTTTTTAATTGCTTATGTTTTTTCTTTGTATTAAATTAATTTAAAAATATTAATAATAAAATTTTTTAATCAATTACATTTAAATGATACTATTATAATTTTTTCAAGAAGAAAAAATATACATAGATACCGGGAAGGTATACTACTTTGTTTTGCCGCCATTTTGGTAAACATTAGTGTTGACATATCATATTTGGCAGTCGTGAAGTAGACACGTGGCAAATTTATTATGGAAAAATATTCGACAAACCAACGTGTTTTAATCGTTAAAACAGCTCGCCCATGACAACCCTGATTTTCATGAAAAAATCATGAGTGACGAGGCACATTTTCATTTGAATGGATATGTTAATAAACAGAATAGTCGGTTCTGGGCAATCGAAAACCCTCAAATTATTCATCAGTCACCTTTGCATCCATTAAAAGTGATAGTCTGGTGTGCAATTTAGTCAGGAGGAATCATTGGACCTTACTTCTATGAAAATGAAAATGGCGTAACGGTAACTGTGAATGGGGAGCGATATCGTGATATGATTGAAAAATTTTTAATGCCACAACTGCATGCTTTGGGCTTGATTAACATGTGGTATAAACAAGACGGTGCCACATCGCATACAGCCAGGATTACAATGGAATTACTGCGAGACCTCTTTCCACAACAAGTTCTTTCAAAAAAGGGTGATACTGACTGCCCTCCACGGTCGCGTAATTTGACTGATCCGGACTTCTTTTTGTGGGGATATCTGAAAAGCAAAGTTTATGCAAACAAACCAGACACGCTTGAGCAACTCAAACATAATATTCGTGATGAAATTAATGAAATACCGCGAAGATTTGTGAGAATGTAATGAAAAATGTGCTCAAAAGGGCTCGTATATGTGAGGCTAACAAGGGCGGACATTAATCTGATATTGTATTCCATACATAATTGCCGACATTAAATAAAACTTTTATCAATATAAGATCCATTCTCTTTCATTTAATGTTTAATTCCTAATTTTGTTATACAAACTCCTTATTATACACTTTGTGGCATTTTAATGTGCCAATGAGGTCTCTGCACTTTATGCATTCACTTTGTTGAATAGTCTATGCAAAAAGTGCAAAGACTTATACATTGTATTTTATTCGTTGTATTCGTCGTTTTAGTTGTATTCGTTGTTCTAAATTAAGATTGTATGAAAAACTTTTTTAGACAAATAAATTTTTGTTAGCAAATGAAAATTGACAACATCGTAAAAGCAAAACATTATTAAATGAATTTTGTTTGCAAATGAAAACAAGCAACATCGCAATTTTTTGAATTTTCTAAAATTTTAAAATTTATCAACTTACAGATATTTGTTTTTAAAATGATTCATACAAAAAATTTTAAACCCAAAAAAAAATAAAACACCCCATCTTCAGATCAGGACTTGAAACCGAGACAACCCAAAAAAGAATCAATTATTTTTCGCGAAGCCCCTTACCACACGCGGCCACGCATGAATTGTGTGAAGCTGTGTTCTACTTGAATACAGCGTATAAGATTCCATCCTTAAGTTCAAAGAATTAAAAATAAATAATACTATTATGTTAGCCAGTTACAACTAAATCAACAAATACAACTAAAACGACGAATACAACTAATAAAATACAATGTATAAAAGTATTTGCACTTTTTGCCTAGACTATTCAACAAAGTGAATGCATAAAGTCCAGAGACCTCATCGGCACATTAAAATGCCACAAAGTGTATAATAATGATTTTGTATAACAAAATTAGGAATTAAACACACTTTATATCTTAATATATTTTTTTTAAATGGATAGATGACAGAAAAAATGTATTAAAAAATACAATAAAAACATTTTTTTATATAGGTATGTATATACTATATAAAAATGCCGCGACAAAGTATCTGGACTGTAACCACTGGGAACACCAACGAAAGCTTCTCTAGGCAGACAAGTAAAAAAGATTAAAAAAAGGAGAACAAGCTTCTGTCGTGAAAAGAAAAAAAAAAACAAAAGGACAATTCGATTTACTTTCCTTTTAATTTTACACTTTATTTTTTCCTTTAGAATTTTAAAATGGCGTACAGGTTTTTTTTTTTTACAAATTTCTCGAACTTTTCTCTAAGAGAAAAGAAAATGAACAAGTAAAAGCAAAAGAAAATTAATATCAAAAAGGATTCTCTAATGACAACAGCGTCACCCATTGGTTAAATCTCGACAACTTGGCACCATCGATACCTTAAAGCCACCAACTGTTGCACAAAAACGAGACAAAGGAGTCAGACATAAACATCCCGGCGGCCTTGCAACACTGCAATCAGATTTTTGCTCCACTTTATCTAAGAAAAAAAAGTAAAAGAAAAGAAAAACAGAAAAAAAAGAAATACCCTTAAATCCACATTTCGGGACATTCCATTTATTTCCGAGGGGAAAAGTTTAGTAAAAATAAATATAACAAACGAAAAATAAAAAATATTATATAGTATGATAAACTAATAAAGTAAACCCTGCAACGCTAGAAAAAACTCCAGGTACCAGACGTCCAGGGCATCAACAAACTAAGTAAACTTCTTAGCCAAAAGAATTCATGGAGAACAAGATCCAGATATGATGTAGCCGAAGATCGAAAATTGCGCTAGCGGTTTGCCAAAGGAACCACCGACAACACCATTACGTATAATCTTGGAGTAAATGTCACACCCCAAAGTCATTTGTACCGGTGCCGACACATGGAACTGGGGATCAGCCAACTGCAAGCCAGCGAACTCATCCAGTATCCCCACATCTAAAGATTTCTGAGGCGTCACTAATCGATACCCACGCCGTACTTCCGCATAAGTCTCCACCCTTTCACTTAACCCATGGTTGGCACTGATGATAATATGACACCTCTCCTTATTGCCAACACGAACGGTCTTCAAACCCAAGCGCCGCACCACCTCCTCTGATATTATAGAATATTCTGAACCAGGATCGATCATAGCCCGCTCGAAAACAAACCTCTTGTTTGCTACCATTTTTACCATTGCTGTGGGTCTCAGAACGATAACCTGGCTAATCTGGTAAACTGGCAACGCCACGGTATTAATTGTGGATTTCGTGCTGGTAAAGTTCTTCTTCGTTTTCTGTGCAGGATTTCTCTTGTTCCTCCTCGACTGACTCGGAACTAACGCTTGAGACGTACTAGGTCTCTCGCTATCCAGACCATCGGACGAACTAGGTCCCCCGGCTAAGACTCGGGACGAACGAGGTCCTCTTCTCTTAGGGCCGGTGGATGAACTAGGTCCCAGTTGCTTTATTTTTTGCTGCTCATACGGGCCTTTGAACGAGACTTCGTGGCCGGCTTATGCAAAAGTGTGTGATGCATATCACCACAGCGTCGACATGTTCCCGTACTCTCACAAGTACGCCAGGTATGGTCATGGCTCAGACATCCCGCACAGTAACGGTAGATGGACACCAACTGCATCCGTTCGTAGTAGTCTACCTGAAGGAACTTTTTACAAAAACGTAACGGGTGATCCCCTAAACAAACTCGGCAAACCATCTTCTTACTGGAGCGACGATCTTCAGCATACTTCTTAGGAGAGAACATGTTACTGCAAATAAACTATTAGAGGAAAGAAAAAAAAACAATGAGACCCTAATAAGTTGGAAGCACAACCAACTTCACAATGGGTCTAGATACTAAGCCACGCGCTGTTTTTAACTCCACAACCCTGACATGACCACCGGCGCCGTATATAAGCTTCTCAACACGACCTAACCGCCATTCACTTGTCGGTAAATTATCTTCACGTATGACAACCATATCACCTACTTCCAGATCTTTCTTCATAAATTTCCATTTATTTCTCTTGTGAAGATCTTTTAAGTATTCATCTCTCCATCTATTACATAAACGTTGATTCAACGCTTTTACCCGTTCCCAACGATTGATAATGGAACTAGGAGCCTCGGAAATCTCCGGTTCTGGCGGCGATAACAAAGGACCACCGATCAAAAAGTTATCAGGAGTGAGTATATCTAAACATTCTACATTCTCTGATAGAGGACACAGTGGTCGGGAATTAAAACAAGCCTCTACGCGCGCTAACAATGTTGAAAATTCTTCGAAAGTATATTTTGTACTACCAGCAATTCTCCTAAAGTGATGCTTAAAACTTTTCACCCCTGCTTCCCACAAGCCCCCCATATGAGGTGCACTTGCTGGGTTAAAATGCCAACTAAGACCCTGTGGCCCATAATTAGCATTAACTTCAGAGCCTGTCGCACGCAGAAAGGCGCGAAACTCTCCTTTCAAGGCTTTTGCGGCTCCGACAAAATTGGTTGCATTATCTGAATACATTTCACTAGGATAACCACGACGAGAAACAAACTTTGAAAAGGCTGCTAAGAAAGCTGGCGTCGATAAGCTACTAACAGCTTCTAAGTGAATAGCTTTCGTAGCGAAACACACGAACAGGCAAACATAACCTTTCGTAATGAGACAAGCTCGACCAGTATAATTTGTATATCAAAGGGCCCAGCGAAATCCACTCCTGTTGTCGTGAATGGGCGTGAAATCACTGTACGAGCTGTGGGAAGTTACGCCATAATTTGACTCTGAGTCGTTTTTTTCTGGATTGTACAAATTCTACAACGGCCTATGACAGTTTTTATAACATTTTTGGCATGTCGTATATAAAATTCGGTTCTCAAGACCCTCAACATCAACTGATTTCCTCCGTGTAAGGTTATCTTATGAATAAAAGTCACGAAAAGATAAGCAAAATGGGATTGTGAAGGCAAAAGAATAGGAAACCTCTCATTGTACGTTAGATTCGGAGCGTTAGCTAAGCGACCCCCGACGCGAATTAAGCCCCTATTATCCAAAAAGGGATTCAAATTTATTAATTTGCTATCCAAAACGGGTTACTTGAAATACTCAGTAGAATAAAAAGCTTTCTGAGCCACAATTATCAATTTCTCTTTTACAAATTTCAATTCAACCGAGCTGACCTCCCCTGAGGTATAAGTGGGATTAGTCCTCGAAATCCCAAAGCGAGCCAGTAAACCAGATATCCCTCTCATTACCAAAGCCATAACACGTAAGGCCCTTGAGTATGAGGAGAAATTTCTAAGTGTATCAGAAAATTCTTTAAAATAAGTGTTAAAAACCTTTTGTGCTCTTTCCTCTTCTTTCGTACCAAACTCCCTCTCTAGAGGCACAGACCACCGATCCGTAGAGGAACGAAGCCACGAAGGGCCATGCCACCAAAGACTATTTTCAACCAAATCTTGAGGCCGAACGCCTCTGCTTATCAAATCCGCGGGGTTGTCACTAGAACAAACGTGTCTCCAGCAATCTTTGCTGGTCTTGCCAATGATTTCAGCCACTCGATTCGCAACAAAAGTAGTCCAAGAATTCGGCGGTTTTTGGAGCCACGCTAACACGATCATGGAATCGCTCCATGTATAAAATTTTGTCCGGGTTTCGTCAAAATTCAAATCCCTCTTGACGGTATCAAGAACATCAGCCAATAGAGTGGCACAGCAGAGTTCAAGCCTAGGTAAAGAGACAGTGTTTTATGGGGCGACTTTAGATTTTGCTAACAATAGGTGGGTCTGGACAGAACCACCCTCGTCTTCCAGTCGGACGTACACACAAGCTCCGTATGCCTTTTCCGAAGCGTCTGAAAAACCATGGACTTCTAATTTAGCCGTAGGATTAAAACCAACCCATCGATAAATCCTTATACGGTCAATGAACTCGTGATCCATCAGAAATTGCTTCCATCGAAGACTACTGCTTTCAGATTAAATATCATCCCAGCCAGTCTTCTCGGACCATATATGCTGCATTAACATCTTAGCGACAACAACGATGGGACCTAACCAACCTGCCGGATCAAAAAACCTAGCTATTATAGATAAAACTTCCCTTTTCGTAAAATTATCCTTTGACAGGCTTGGAGTAGTCTGGAAATAAAATTGATCAGACTTCGCATTCCATCGCACGCCTAATGTTTTAGTTGTGCTGAAGTCTTCGATCTCCAAAAAATTTTCCCGCAGCAAATGGTCTGATGGCAAACCTTCTAAAACGCGACTATCATTTGAAGTCCACTTTTTCATTGAAAAACCTGCCGATGTTAAAGCCAAATTTAACTGATCCCTGGCCTGGATCGCTATCGAAACATCATGAGCTCCTGCCAACGCGTCATCAACGGACATCATATGCCGCAAAATCTTTGATGCTAAGGGCCATTTTCCTTCAATGTCGTCAGCCAGTTGCAACTAAGATCTGATGGCTAAAAAGGGGGCACAATTTACACCAAACGTGACTGTTTTCAATTCGAAATTCCTTAAAATGTCCCCTGAGTCTCTACGAAATACAATCCGCTGATACGCAGACTGTTTAGGGTTGAGAAGGATCTGGCGATACATCTTTTCTATGTCCCCATTGAAGACATACCGATAAAATCGCCACCTTATGATTAAAAGCATAAGGTCATTTTGTAAAACAGGCCCTGTGTATAAAACATCATTTAAACTTAAGCCTGAAGTCGTTCGGCTCGAAGCGTTAAACACCACCCTAACCTTAGTGGAAGAACTCTCTGGCTTAAATACAGCATGATGTGGCAAGTACTATGAATCTGCCGCATCCGCAACCTCATAGGAACCCGACACATATGACCTAATGACTCGTACTCAGATAAAACATCGTCATAAATCCCCTTAATTGCTGGGTTTTTAAGGAGTGAAACCTCATTCCTAAAAAATTGACGAACGGCCTTTTCACGAGACGATCCCAAACCCTTATCGGCACAATAATGAGGCCTAAAAGGCAAAGAAACGATATAACGACCATCAGAGTTTCTCTTCGTAGTCCTTTTGAAAAGTTCCTCACAATACTCATCTTCAGGAGACACCTTTGAAGCCTGAGGAAGTTCTTCCAGCTTCCAAAACCGTTCAAGCTGTTTGTCCAGACCTACTTCCGTATAAAATGACACACACCTATTATACGATCCTGGATTTATGTTAGAAAGTGGGCCTGTTAAAATCCAACCAAAAATACTCTCCTGACTTATCAAATCACCTAAAATTTTTCGCCGAACACCGTCTAGCATTATTTTCGGATAAATGTCACCTCCTATCAATAGATCTACCTGACCACTCTTAGCGAAATTGGGGTCAGCTAACTTGAATCCCACTAACAAATTTGATTCCGAAATATCAACTGTTTCACTAGGCAATTTTCCCGTTAATTTTGGCAATACCAAACCTGACACTTCCAGCTTAAACCGTTTATCCAGGGGGGAACTCAAAACAAAAGAACATTGCTTCTGAACCGAACCAGCCATTGCGTCATTTAGGCCAGATACCTGAGCATTTATACTCCTAACTGGCAAATCAAGTCTCCTTTGCAGCTTTTCCGAAATAAAAGTTGCCTGGGAACCCGAATCAATAAGTGCTCTAGCCTTAAACATGTCGCCTCGATGGAATATATTCACCAGAGCTGAATATTCGTTTTTTGAGACGTTACCTGGCTAGTACTTTGTCCACTAGCGGACTGATCACTTGAATTTGGTACAGACGAAGATCTAGGCACTTCCCTATGCAATAAGGTGTTATGCTTTAAGTTACACGTCAAACAACTCAAACTACTTTGACATGTATTTAGTCTATGGCCACTACTCAAACAATTTATACAAAGATTGTACCTTTTGACACGATAATTTCAAAAATTTTGGACAGTCCTTCAACACATGATCTTTCGAGCACAAAAAACACGTTTTTTTTCCTACTTTTGTCGAGTACGACTTAACTTTCTTCTTTGAATTTGACAGAGTTTCAAAATCAGCTCTCCCTGATTGTTTCATTTGCTCCGAATTCCTAAAATCCGAAACCGTTTCCAACGATTGAAATCTAAAAGTTAAAAACTCATCAAAATCATTCCATTTTGGAATCTCAGTTTTATTACTAACTGTTTGTTCCCATAGCGATAAGGTAAGAACTGGTAATTTTGTTGAACAAAGGTAAACGAAAATTGGGTCCCAATTTGAGATATCAGTTTCGTGAAAACGCAGAGCCGATATCGAATTATTGATATCTCTTTGCAACCTTTTTATCTCAGTGGCTGATTTCGATTTCACTGCCACCAGATTAAAGAGCACTTTCAATTGGCTATTGACCAAAATCCTTTTGTTCTCATACCTATCTCTCAAATTATCCCAGGCACCTTGAAAGCCAAGGTTTGTGAGAGGAGATTTCTTAACAATCTCTAGTGCCTCGCCCCTTGTAAATTGCCGCAAATAAAAAAGCTGTTTAACAGAAGTCAAGTTAGAATTCTTTACATAAACGGCAGTAAACATGTCACGAAAAGAGGGCCAAGATTGATAATCACCGTTGAAAACTTCCATAGTGCAAGGTGGCAACTTCACTTGGTGACTTTGCACTCTATTCTCATTTGCACCAACTCCCACTGAATTGTTGGTAGACGATAAGACCGTGTTATTAAAAAAAGTTTGAGAAAGTTCTCCTATCAACGCTCCAATTGTAATATAAGCAGATCTACAATTGCTAAAAAGAAGTTTAGCCTCTTTGCAGTGTTCCACTGAATCCCCTGCACCATTGTTGGTAGCAAACTGCTCATATGCGGTCTTCACCTTCTGCCATAAAGACTTTAACTCCTCTTTCTGGAGTTCAACCAAAAAAATTGTTCGATTTTCTTGCGGACCCTCATAGTATTCTTGCTCAAAATCAAGAAACAAGCCCGCCATTTTCTCAAACTTCACTAATTTTTGAGATTTTGACATAATGCTATTCAAATATAAGCGATGTAGCGAAAAATTTCAAACAAAATTTAAAACAACCAGAAATCAGTTTATTTTATTAATAAAAAAAAAATGTATTTTACCGTTTAATCAAATTTGTTAATAAATTAAAAGATTTTTTCCAATTCTTGTTTTATTTTCAATATGAAATACAAACTTTTTTTACTGGATATTTTAACTAAGACAAAAAGCTCGTAATTTAGTGTATTCCGTGTATTAGTTGCCTGTTAAAAAGATTTAAAAATATATTTCTTTTAAATCTAACTATTTAATCCACTGAAAACAACTTTACTGATTTTCTTTATTGTAATAATGTTGTTAGTACACGGAAGGAATTGATTTTTCAACAAAATAATTAAACTTTTGCGAGTTCAAATGTAAAATAAATCAATCGTAAATAATTTACTTACTGCAATTAACATGAGGCAATCGTCCTACTATGACAGCAAACAAGCGCTTTGTTCCAAAAATTCCACAATCTAATTTAGTATATTTCACAATGAAATGATACCTTTAGAGCTCTGTCTCACAAATTCGAAATTTAAGGCCGTATATGTTCCGGAAGAACAAAAAAAAACTGCCTTCGTTATATATCTGACTTACAGCAATTCAATGAAAAACTGGTATATTTCACAAAGAAATGATACCTCGCCAGCTCTGTATTGTTTCACCACCAATTTTTTATCAAACCACACAAAACGAACCACCAAAGAAAAGACTTAAAACAAAAATCAAAAAAAAATTTTTTTTGCCAAAATATGTACACGATCACGTACCTATTTTTTGTACCCTCTGCTGTAGCTAACAATACGTATGTAAGTATGTATATACACCGGTATGTATTGCTTGTTCTTTATTATTTTTCTATTTGTTGTGTGGTATTTAATTTGTTTGCACGCACTAGCACATGTAATTAATTAATTTTTAATTTTTTTTTAATTTACACCGCGGCACAGAAATGTGGAATATTATTTAAATAAATTTATAAATTAAATTAAAAAAACTAATATGGCTGGCTAATATGGCGATCGCGAAAAAAAGAAAACAAGAAAAACAAAATAAATAAAAAATGACAGATAACAGTGCTGCCAAATCTAATGGTATTAGGGTTGTATAAGTCTTGTAGAACAGGGTGGCTTAGCGAAATATTTTACAATAATACTAAACAAAACCAGACTCTAGTACTATTGTAATGATCATTAACCAAAGAATTTTTTAAGGTAATTTCCTTAAAAAAACCTATTGGTCTTTATGTATTTTTTTTAATTCACTTAAAAAAAATTCAAAATGTACTTCACCTTAAAATCCTGTAGTATTCTTCAAAAGAAAAGCTGTGTTCCACAAATATCCGGCTCGAAGGACTAATAAAAATGCCGCGACAAAGTATCTGGACTGTAACCACTGGGAACACCAACGAAAGCTTCTCTAGGCAGACAAGTAAAAAGGATAAAAAAAAGGAGAACAAGCTTCTGTCGTGAAAAGAAAAAAAAAACAAAAGGACAATTCGATTTACTTTCCTTTTAATTTCACACTTTATTTTTTCCTTTAGAATTTTTAAATGGCGTACAGATTTTTTTTTTAACAAATTTCTCGAACTTTTCTCTAAGAGATGTTAACAACGAATGAATACAAAAAAAGTTACAGAAAATGAACAAGTAAAAGCAAAAGAAAATTAATATCAAAAAGGATTCTCTAATGACAACAGCGCCACCCATTGGTTAATTCTCGACAACTTGGCACCATCGATACCTTAAAGCCACCAACTGTTGCACAAAAACGAGACAAAGGAGTCAGACATAAACACTATATATTTTTTCTTTTTAAAAAAAATATAATAGTAATGTAATTAATTAAAAAATTGTATTATTAATATTTTTAAATTAATTTAATATAAAAAAAACATAAACAAAAACAAATGAATAATAGTGTTTATTTGATTAAGTTTAACTTATTTTATTATATAAAAAATTCTTAAATCAATTTTTTGTTACCTATCGCATCGAACGCCATAATGAGCTTTCTTAACTCGAAATAATCTTTTTCCTTGACAATATTTGCAGTTGAGAAATGTCTATGCATTTTTTTTACCTAAAAGAAACATTTCTTCGTACCAACAGTCATATACATTGGTACATTTTATATTAGATTTTATATTATCTTACATTAATGTGAGTTGGAACTTCTTAACTCGACAAAATCTTTCTCTATGTATTTTATTCATTTTGTACATCATTTAATTCAACAGTCCTTGTTGGAAGTTCTTAACTCGACAGAATCTTTCTCTATGTATTTTATTCATTTTATACATCCTTTAATTCAACAGTCCTTGGTCAACGTTTTTGTTTTTATGTATGTTTTAACATAATGTTTAAAAAGTTATGGAATATGGGCATAAATTAACCCTTAGTGAGCAATCTTTAATTTAACATGTTTTTGGTGTTTGTATTAAGTGTTGCGCTTTGGTGTGTTCTGACATAAGTAGTAAAGTTTAATGACCACCAACATATTTGTAGAATATTTCATGCCCGCCCCCCCTAATTTTTAGGGTTGTTTTTTACGATTTGTTAGAATAAAACCAAAAATTACCGTTATATGGGGGAGTTAGAGGATTAATATGTTCCACAAAAATAGTTGCGCTCACATCAGATGTAAAGAACGCATAGTTTTATATACCCCCTAAAATAAAATTCCGTTATGATGAAAAGGTATTACGTGCCAATCATGCAAAAATCTTTAAATGCTCAAATTATTCCAACATATTTGTAGAATATTTCATGCCCCCCCCCCCCACCCCTTCTAATTTTTAGGGGTGTTTTTTACGATTTGTTAGAATAAACCCAAAAATTACCGTTATGTGGGGGAGTTAGAGGGTTAATACGTTCCACAAAAATATTTGCGCTTAGATCAGATGAAAAGAACACATTTTTTTATATACCCCCTAAAATAAAATTCCGTTATAATGAAAAGGTATTGCTTGCCAACCATGCAAAAATCTTTAAATGCTCAAATTATTCCAGAAACTGGTTTTTCAGTAACCTTTAGACGCAATGTAAGTTAAAATACATATTTACTATAATATGAATATATAAATGTTTATAATAAGTACTTGCACACAAATATTTGTTTTAAAAATCATCATCATCTTTAAATATTGACATACGTAATTGAGTTATTAAAAATGCCTTTACTACACCACATTTTATGTTATTTAAGTATCAAAGTAAATTTTATATGTACATTCATTTTGTTTAAACATACATAAATTCGATCATAGTATATTGTATTAACTTTTTGTACAATTGTACTTTGTTCCTTTTTACACGTATTTGTTATATTTTTCCTAAAGTCACGCATAGAAATTTAATTTCACACTTAATCAAATATATGTACAGTAAACCCGGCTAAGACGAACACCGAGGGACAAAAAAAAAAATAGTTTGTTTTAACCTTTGTGTCTTCAGCCAAAAATTATAAATAAACTACACCCAGCATCAGTGGATTTTGTTTCGGTGGGGGGGGGGCCAATATATATTTTCTAAAAAATATTTTTTAAAAGCTGGTAATTTCTAAACCTAATTATTTTTACCTATTTGAAGCATTTAAAACAAAATTTACAGTTTTAAATTAATATACAATTTTATTTATCACATTGACTGAGATCTAATGTATATATTTAATATTGAACTAAAATATTATTGCCACGATTTTTCGATATAAAACTATCAACAATTTTTTCTGGGTTTAACTCTTCAACACATTCGAGCTAATGCGGAAAGTCTAAGGTCACCCATTGATTTTCTTAAGTACGTTTTGATTCTTTTTGCATTGTGGAGCTTATTCCGCTTTTATATCATTTTGATAAAAATGTATTGTGTTAAAAAATTCTTTTCACGAAATTATCTACCAGATTATCATGACCGGAAAATCTATTTGTGATACTTGAGATTATTTCATCTTGGTTATTCTGGTTCTCAAATAATAAACTCCTCCTCGTTTGTTTTGTTTTGAGAAAGTTGTAACATTATTTATTAGAGAAGAATTAGTTTGATAGAATACGTTGACGATAGTCGTGAAATAGTGACTAATTATAGGCCGAAAAAATGGAGTGTATTTTTGTTTGTGGGAAAATATATAATATTAAATTATAATATTTTGTGGCTCAAAAAAGACCAGAAATCGTGCGATTTTTATTAAAAAATTTTCACTTGGTTTTTCGTATATCAATAGTTTTAGAAGTTGGCGCCGCAGGCGAAAATTTTGTTTTTCATACATTAAGAATAAATATAATTCTTAAAGGTTTCAACAAGCTCTAAGACGCAATGACATAGAAACTATTCACTCTAAAATTTTATAAGAGTTTCGAATGCTGCAAAAACCGCATATCGGAAATTGAGTGCTCTTCCATTGTTACCAACAATTTATTAAAAACTGGCTGGAAGGAAACACGGCGCAACTCATGGATGGAGAGTATAAATTTACTTACTTTTTGAACTATGTTGAAAGGCAGTGGTTGTGCATCACTAAAATATTTGATTTATTTAAATTGATTTTGATTCTAATTCTTCAAAATATTTCATTTAGGTCGGCCCAAGTATTTTCAGTGTTTATAAGGGGTAGATTCGGATGTTATTGATTCCATGCAATATAAATGCGTATAATGCTGTGCATAAACAATATTTATTTGCTTTGAATATTTTGGGGTAATTTTTATTTCATCATATTAGGGTGCATTTTTCATTTCTTCAGCTGAAAATATGCCCCAAACTAAATTTTTGTAGCTAATTTTCATTTATTTTTGGCATTTTTCATTATATTTTTATGGTTAATTTTCATTATCAAATTTTGCCCCAAGAAATGGGGCTTATTATATTTTAAGATTGGGGTCATATTTCCTGGGGCACAACGCCACTGTGAACTACATCGAATTTTTAAAAACAAAAAAACAGCACAGATATGATTTTTGTTTACATTTAAAATAGAAGAGCCAAGAATTTTTAAGACTTGTCAACATTTTTATAAATTCTTACTTTTTAACTACAATAACTGCTTTGAAAGTCTATTTAAGTTAAGTTGTTAATTAAATATTTGCAATTTTAACTACATATGTTTTGATATAAAAATAATCTCATAATTCTAAAATTTTGGTTATTCCAGTTAAGACTTAATGTGGTATTTTAATCTCAGATTTTTAATTAAAAAAGAAATACAAAAAAAGAACACAATTGGAATCGCGAATTTTTTTGTTTTAAAAGAAAATATAGAAACAAAATAATTCCACTTAGGACCTGTGCGGGGTAGCTAAATAAATTCTAAATTTCTTTGAAAAATATTTTAACAACTTTTAAAATTTCATAAAAATTTGAAAACCTGAATTTAGTTTAGATTTTATTCACACCTTATATTTAAACCCAATACTGAGTAATAACAGGTAAGGGTAGTCGACATGTAAATCAGCCTTTAATTACCCCATTTTTAGAAAATGTTCCAAAAAAGGTAAAAGGGCTTAAATTAAATAAAAATGGTAATTTACCGGGTTTTAAAAAATTAGAAGTGTATTTTTGGTTGTATATTACGAGTGTGGAAATAATTAATAATAGAGGAAGGATAAGTACAGAGATTTTATCGTAAGCAGTAGCCAAATCAAATTTTGTACATATTACAAGGCTCGGTAACTGAGAGAAAATCACGCAAGTTTCCCTAAATTTCAAAGCTAATTTTTTTCCTTAATGCACAAATTTCAGCAGATTTCCCTAAAATCTGATAAAACCCATTTGGACTTTAAAAAAATCAATTGGTCTTGCAAAGAAAATCAATTTAAATCCTAAAAATACAATATATTTTGTATATATTGTTACGATTTTATCCTTTATAAAAATCGTTGATTTATTTACCTTTTAAATAAATCGAGTTCTTTCTATATTGCAAATAATAAACACTGTTTGAAATTATTTATAGCTCTATTTATTTATAACAGGAATTAAAAATTACAGAAAAACACTTTAATAGCACACTTTATTTACACGATATAGATAGACTAAACGTTAGCCACACTTTAGTTCTTGACACTAAGCGTTTTATTTATGAATTGAACTACTGCGTCACCAAATACCCGTATTTATATGAGTAGTCAGGTATTCTAGTTATTTTCAGTTTATTACGACACTAGATTTTTCCAGCTGTCAATACTCGCGTGAAGAAATCTCTAGTTGTGGAAATTTCTTGTAACACTGCCGCCCACTTAAGCCTGTTCGTCCCGAACAGACATAGCTATTCCTTTTCCATAGTTGGCTAGTCGTTCTAGATGAACAACCTTCATTTTGGACCGTGGGCTCTGATCTCTCTGTACTCTGTATTCCACATCATTCAACCGTTGCGAGTTAAATAGCAGAACCAGCTGACCCTCATTAAATCCTTCGGAATTTGCTGCCCTATCGTACCTCGCCTTCATCTTATCGCTGACTATTTTAATTCGATTGCGTACTAACTCATGAAGCTCGTTAAGGTCTTCTTTTACCTGGGAAGCATTGTCTTTATCTATAGCGGCAGGCTTAACACCAAATTCTAAATCCCCAGGCAATTTAAGTTCCGTTCCGAAAATAACTTTTGCAGGCGTCCGGGAGGTGGAATCATGAACAGCTGATCTGTATGCCAGCAGAAATTTAGGGATGTGCTCGTCCCAGTCCTTATGATGAGCACCGACCACTTTTTTTAAGTATTCCTCTAAAGTGCGATTGAATCTTTTGACCATAGCATCAGATTGTGTTTGCAGCGGGGTGGATCTTGTCTTTCTTATTCCATACAACTCACACATTTCCTTGAAGAAAGCAGATTCAAAATTCTTTCCCTGGTCTGAGTGTAATTCTAATGGAACTCCGTAGCGGCAAACCCAGTTGTTCACAAATGCGCCTAATATCGTTCTGGCTTCCTGGTTCGGTATAACGTACACCTCAGGCCATTTACTGAAATAGTCAATCACCACAAGAACGTAAGGGTTTCCGGAATCACTGGCAGGGAAAGGGCCTGCTACATCCATTGCTATCCGCTCAAATGGGGCACCCGAGTTGTATTGTTGAAGTTGAGCACGACTTCTCCTTACCGGTCATTTAGCTGCGATGCATTGCGCGCACTTTGCTATACAGTCGCTTACAGCTTGCTGGCAGCCGACCCAGTAGAATCGTTGTTTTAACTTCTCTAGGGTTTTCGTGACACCGAGATGACCACCACCGGGACCGTCATGGAACTCTTTTAACACTTCGTCTATTTTGCTTGATGGCACCACAATTAGCTTTGTCTCAGTTTTGCCGTCCGCTCTTTCCCATATAAGGTATAAGCAGTGATTAATAACCCGTAGACTGTTCCACTGGGCCCAATACGCCTTCATTAGCGGACTTTCAGCTGATATTTGTTCACGGGTAGGCCTCCTGTCCTCTGCTTTGGCTGACATAATTTTTGACAGTATGGGGTCATTCTGTTGCACCGCCAACCAGGCTTCACTTGACTCAATATGCGTTAGTCTTATATCAACAATGCACTCTTTTCCTTCAGCCCTCAAACAATGTTTGCACTCTAAATTACAGGGGCGTCTTGAAAGGGCGTCCGCATTGCAATGCTTTATGCCTTTCCTGTGCTCGATGCTGAAATCATAGCTATGAAGTCGTTCAATCCAACGAGCTAGCTGCCCTTCTGGTTGTTTAAATTGCAGAAGCCACCTGAGTGCAGAATGGTCGTTTCTTAGTTAAAAGTGCTGACCGTACAGATACTTGTGGTAGTGCTTTACACATTCTACCGCCGCCAAGAGTTCCCGTCGCGTTACGCAGTAGTTTCTTTCAGGCTTCGAAAGTACTCGACTGAAATAGCCTATGACTTTTTCGGTTCCATTGATCACCTGTGAAATCAAACCCCATATTCCGTGTCCGCTTGACTTCCCTCTGGAACAGTGTACATTCCTTTGCGCTAAGCTTGAGTCCAGCCGCTGATATTCGCCTTAAACCTTCTGCTAAGTTCTTCAGGTGTTCATCGAAAGTTTTTCCCATGACAATTATGTTGTCAAGGTACACTAGGCAAGTTTTCCAGTGGAGTCCTTTTAGCACATTTTCCATTAACCGCTCGAATGTTGCTGGAGCATTGCAGAGTCCAAAGTGCATCACATTAAACTGCCATAATCCGTCACCTGTGCTAAAGGCAGTTTTCTCCTTGTCTTGATCACAAATTTCTACTTGCCAATAACCACTTTGCTTCCCTGCTAGCGTGCTTAGAGTGTCGTCAATTCTCGGTAGTGGGTAGCTGTCCTTCTTGGTGATATCGTTTAGTTTCCTGTAATCAACACATAATCGGGTGCTGACATCTTTTTTCTTAACTAAAACTATAGGCAAGCTCCATGGACTAGAAGATGGTTCGATTACTCCACTACGCTCCATTTCGTTGAATACTTCTGGGCGCCTGCTTTATTGGCCTCGCTTCACCAGTATTTATTCGGTGTTTTACAATCGCCGTTCTTCATTGACTTTGGTTTTTCATGGCGCAGACAGAACCGTATTTCTTGATTAGCTGTTTGGCTTTATTTCTATCAGGCGGGGCCAGTTCTTTTACCCATTTTTCCACATATTCTGACAGCATCTTTCGATCTTCAACGGACGCGTTGGAAGGTTCCAAGTTCTTTTCGCAACTGATTATTGCTTCTGGCGAAGTACATTTGGCTATTTCAGAGTTCGCTCGGACAACTTTTTCACAATTTGATAGGTTCAGCACTCTTACAGGAACTCTTTTGTCTTTGCTGATTTTTACGAGGTCTTTTGCTGTTATAAGGTTACTTTTTATTTCGGTTGGTTCTACCACCCACAAGCTGTTGTCCTCACAATCTCCATGCGCACCCATACTAAAGTTTCTGACCGTGCCGGTATCTTCTGATGACTGATGGTTACTAGCTTTCTTACTCGATCCGCTCGCTCTTATCCAACATCAAGGGGTATTTCAACATTGCGAAAAATTATAACTTTTGCCCCATATGCAAATTAATGCCGTGACTAATCATGAAATCTGCACCAATGATTACTTCTTCCACAATATCGGCAACAATAAATACGTGATTGACGCTTCTGCTGGCAATCGTTAGTTTCACATTTACCGTACCATAGACAGAAGCCTGCTCTCCAGTAGCTGTTCGCAAACTTACCCCGTGCAATGGTTCAACTGGCTTTCTAATTATATCGGGCCTAATGATGGACTGTGATGCTCCTGTATCTATGGTTAAAATGTGCTTTTGTCCGTTGATGCACCCATAAGCAGTAAGATTGCTGTGCTACTGATATGGAGATTGTGGGGCCATCGGTTGTGGGAGCTAGCTCATGCCCCGTAGTGCTAGCTCTTCTTAGTTTTACGGTGACTCTTGGGTTGATTGCTGATCGACCCAGAGGCTTTTTCTTGGTGCTTTGCAGTTTCGCTGAAAGTGTCCCACTTCACCGCAGTTGTAGCATTTGTCCTTCGGTTTGCTTCGCTTTTCACCTAATGCATTCATAACTGCCTCTGTTAACTTGGTGCTAATATCTTTTTCAGCAGTTACTTCGAGGTTACGCACCTTAAATATTTGAAATCATCTTCGCAGTCTCTTGGGCCAGCGCGTATGAGACAGTTTCAGCAAAAGTCGATTTCTGCGTAGCACACACCGCATATCTCACATCAGAATCCCGATTTCCATTCACAAATTCTTCAATTTTCAACTGATCTAGGAATGGATGATTTTCACCTGGATAAGTCAGCTGCACCAACCGCTCAATCTCTGTCGCAAAATCTTGCAATGACTCATTTGCTTTCTGAAGTCTACCACTTAGTTCCATTCTGTATATTTCTTTTTTGTGTTCGCCACCATACTTTCGCTGCAGTGCCACCATTATGTCGTCATAATTATTTCTGCAGATGATTTACACACTTTCTATAATCTCTGCAGCGTTTCCTTTTAAGGCCAGAATCAACTCCATAGCCTTTTCTGGCGGAACTTAAAAACATTAAACGGTATGCTGCCATCAAAAGTAGGGGCCTTTGCTCTACCAGAACTTTCCTGAATAATTCGTACAGACATTGGAGATTATTTACTTTATTTTCTAGATCTTCTAGTTTTTTCTCAACGTCATGCTCTAAGTCAGAAACTCGTTTTTCAACCACAGAAATTTTTTCATTAGTAGCTTTAGAAGTTTCCTGAAGTTTTTCTTCCATCTTAGCAAACATTTTCTCGTTATCTGCCCTCGAAGTCTATATCTTAGCTAACAGTTTCTCGTTGTCTGCTCTAGAAGTTTCTTGAAGTTTAACTAACAATTTCTCGTTGTCCACTCTAGAAGTTTCCATCTTTTCCATCATAGCAGCCAACATTGCGCTTAACTCCAAGTTACCTTTTGTTTTACGCGTACTAACCTCCATTGCTTCTTTTTCATCAAATTCGTAAGTGGCAATGTCAATGTTACGCCGCTCGAATTCCTCTATCAGCCGTTTTTGCAATTCTGTCTTATTACCTGCTGTCGGTAGCTCCAACTTGCTCAATTCCTTTTTGAGCTGTTCCACCTTAAGCTCCTCCAATTTCATGACTGCTTATTATTTTGCAATCCCACTTCTGACAGCAATTGTTACGATTTTACCCTTTATAAAAATCGTTGATTTATTTCCCTTTAAAATAAATCGAGTTCTTTCTATATTGCAAATAATAAACACTGTTTGAAATTATTTATAGCTCTATTTATTAATAACAGGAATTAAAAATTACAGAAAAACACTTTAATAGCACACTTAATTTACACGATACACTCACCAAAAAAGTCTGTAATGACAACTGAAAATTTTGCTGTTATTACGGGAAATTCTGCTAATTTGAGCCCAGCGGTATTTTTTGCTAATCTTAGCAACACATGTCTGCTGACGTGTAGTACAATGAAATTAGTAGAAAAATAAGTAGCCGCTACTAAATTTTAGTATACTTTTTGTAAAGTGGAATTTAAAATCTGTTTGCTAAAATCAGCAAAAAAAAAATACTAAATAGTATTAATATTAGTACAAAGTTTTAGATTTATTTTTTTTATCGAGCATCAAAAATTTTGATTATATTTTTTAAAGATGTTTTATACAAAATGAAAAAAAAAATCAAAGGCTTAAAAATCTTAAAAATTGTTAAAACATAAACGAATTTATCATTTTGTTTTAATTTTGTAAATTCTGTTTTGAAAAATATTTTAGTCAATTTTTTTTTTACTCTTAAGGTTAAATTTAATTATTTTTAGGGCTGATTTTTAGAACTAAAAAACACTTTTTAGTGTTATTTTAAGTGGATGTCCTCTTTTTAGACATGAGTCGGTTTCTTCACTTCCGATCCCTTTTTTAATCCTATGTAACATTTTAGGGCAATTTAAGCTTGTATGTATAAGTTTAAATTATTAGAAATAACATTTCCTTCAATATAGACTTTTTTAAAATTAGTAATTTTTTTGCTAATTTTAGCAAATCGGTTTTCAAAAATTTGTAAAATGATTTCTGAAATTAGCAACGAAAACTTGTAGATATTCTGTAAAAAATTATGTAATTTGTAAACAGCAAAAAGATTTGCTAAATAATAATTTTTTTACTAAAAATCAGTACAAAAATAGTAAAGTGGGATTGAAAACCGTTTACAAATTTTTCTACTAACTTTTTTTTTGAGTGTATAGATAGACTAATCGTAAGCCACACTTTAGTTCTTGACACTTAGCGTTTTATTTATGAATTGAACTACTGCGTCACCAAATACCCGTATTTATATGAGTGGTCAGGTATTCTAGTTATTTCCAGTTTATTACGTCACTAGATTTTTCCAGCTGTCAATACTCGCGTGAAGAAATCTCTAGTTGTGGAAATTTCTTGTAACGATATGTATACTAAACATAGAAAAAATGTGTACTGCCCAGCATACCCGGTTATATCCCATGCATTTTGTATGATTATTTTTACTTTATTAACGGTTTTTTATATAATGGGATTCTATAGGAATACTTTAAGTACCCGGTATAGAGTATCAAGAGTTTACCTCATTTATGGATAATTAAAGTAACTACTCAATATTTTGATCAACTAGTATCGAGTATTGTATAAATTAAAAATTTTGCTCTGTTTGCATAACTTTTTAAACAATTTTACTTTGTATAAGGTTTTAGTAACTATTCAGTTCTTGATCTTACGATTTAAACAATACACTTAATTTACTCTAAACTAGTTTTAAAGTAAATGAAATAATGTGATTTATTTATTTTTTTCGAATATTCCAAAATTTAAGAACTTTCGGATTAGATTTAAAAAAACACATACAATTTAGAGAAATGTATGAAATCTTTATTTGAGTCGATAGAACGGTCCGTATAATTCAATGTTTAAAGATGATTTCATGTGAATGTTGACCGCGGCTGCGCCTCAAAAGGTTCATACGCTGGGTCCAATTTTGGCATACTCTCTCCAACATATCGGCCGGTGTCTCACTAATAAATTCTTGAATATAGGCTTACAATGCGTCAGCCGTTGCGGGCCAACTGACCGGCCCTAAACGTGAAATAAACTGTTCACCGAACTCGCCTCTCAATTGGGCAATTTTTTCTCGTGCTGTGTGGCAACGTCTTTTTGAAACCACATGTCAGCCAAGTCCAGCTCTACCATTTTGGGCAAAAAAGGCCCAATTTCTGCGAACGGCGCCGTATCGATAATTCACGGTCATCAACAACACTGGCGGATACAGCTGCGATATTTCATCTGTCCACACTACGTATGCGTGTTGGGGGTGTAATGTCCAATAATGTTAATTTGGTGCGAAATTTAGTCACAAGATTCCGAATAGCCGCCTCAGAAGGTCGCCCAAACTGACCATAAAATGGAAGAAGTGCACGAAGAAGTGCAGATTATTGAAATTTATAATAAAATTCAATAATCTGCAAGCGTTGTTCGTTTATAAGTCGATTCATTGTTAAATTATAAACCAAACTGAACATGTTTTGCAGTAACATGTTACACGAAAACAGCCGAGCTGCTAAAAACAGTGTTGCCAAAAAGAAAGTTGTTAAAAAAATCACCCATTATAATATTTACATTTAATTTTATTAAAAAGAAACAATATACGTGCATTTAGAAAAAGTTCTCATATATGAATATTGTGTTCATTATTCTAGCGTATACTGTCAAGACATTTAACTGGATACTGCGTGGACATTTTTATATAAATACAGGGTAGCGCAAAAGTAATGTCATAATGTTAATTGGCTGTCAATTTGTTGGAAATAAAAAGATTGTTCTCTGTTTTCACGGAAAGTTTACAATTGATGACGTTTAGTCGAAAAAATTATATCGGTCACCTTCTGAGTTGATGCACATTTGCGCTCGTTTTACGGCATTTTTAATTTTTACTCGCAAAATATGGATTCAAATTGGTGATTTTGTCTTCAGTGTTGGCTTCCAAGACCTGGAAGGTTTGTAGTTTGTTGCGGTAAGCGTGAAATTTCAAAAAACCCAAAGGCGGAAATGTGGAGATGTTACATTGAACCATTGCGCCTTAAATTTAGTTATATACAGTTTTTGTAATCCTTAATAAATATTCAAATTTTAAACTAGCATGTTTCATTTTTGGACCTAGTTCATAGAAAACATTTTAACAAAAAAAGTCAACAAAAAAGTCTAAGAAATCGTTAAAAATCTGCTTCAAATTTGGTTTATTTCTTTGCAGGCACAATTTTTTTAATTTTTTTTTTTCAAATATTCGAAAAATTTTATTTTATGCAATGTAAGCCAGGGATGCAATATTAAAATCTCAATATTGTACTAACGGGCTTATGAAGTTGTATTTTCCGAACCTGTTTTTACTAATTAATTTTTGTGTTATTTTAGAAAGTTTGTAAATTGTAGCAAATTAGTCATTGTGTACTACGTACTTTCTAAAATGGTACAATTGTACCAACTTTTGCATTCCTGATCGAACCAAACACAATATTTTATTGTTAA
Source organism: Eustalomyia histrio (assembly GCA_949748255.1). Classification (NCBI taxonomy): domain Eukaryota; kingdom Metazoa; phylum Arthropoda; class Insecta; order Diptera; family Anthomyiidae; genus Eustalomyia; species Eustalomyia histrio. Next base: position 167,248,851 of record OX456523.1, on the reverse strand, counting down.
GTTTCTATTTTTTCAATTATGTTTGTCATTGGTCTAATGCAAGCTTATATACCAAGTTTCGTCTGGTTATTATAAAAACTAAAATTTTTCGTGTTGCTTACTTTTTTTAATAGCTAATATAAAAAACGGTTAGCGCTATTGGATTCTGTGAAGTTGACTTAGTTTAACCAACAGTGTGCCCCGTTTGTCGGTTTTTTCAACTAGCATAATTATTATCTTCAAGATATAATTAAATATAACACAACACGGCCAGTGCAGTCTTTTAAAGCTAGTTAATATGTATAGTAGTGTATGACTGAGTTAAGCGGTCGACTATTTTTCATATAAATTTAGAACCTTCTAAATCGCCGAATTTGAAATTTAGAACAGAGCTGAATTTTATTGTATTACAATATTTTGAAAAATCACTTTAAATTTTTTAAAAAATTAACCAATTTAACCGCAATTTTCCTTTACCGCAGTTACGGTTAAAATGGATGCGGTTAATCGCACACACTATAAAATATTTTTTAACCAAACTATTTTTCACAAAACTAATTTCAATTTTAACGTTAAAAGGGTAAAGTATACTTATATACTGATGTAATTATAAATAATAACTGCATAAACTTAAGCCAAATACCAATCTGATGGAACTAGTAAATTTTAACAAATTAGTACCCAGTGTGCGGTTTGCTCCTAATATCACAATTTTTTTTATAAAAGTCCCACAGTAACATTTGTAATTTTTTTTTAATTTTTCTAATAGTTTTTGTTGTCAATTTCAATTCATTTTCTTAACAAGACCAATAGATTTTGTACAAGTGCAATTGAGTTTTAGCAGATTTCAAGGAAATTTGTGCAAAAAAGGAAAAAAAATGCTTTAAAATTCAGGGAAATTTGCTCATAGTTACCGAACCTTTGTAATTTGTACATTTATCTTTCTTCAAACATTTGATAAAAAAGAAGTACACAATGATTGATTGACACGTCGACTACGCTTATCTAGTATTACTCAGTATTGGGTATAAAAATCGGCAAAATAACAAAAAATTATTGTTTTTAAATATTGTAGTTAATGTGGGAGCGAGCTGGCTAAATAAAATCAAAACTAAATTCAGGTTTCAAAAATTTCTATAAAATTTTAAAATTTTTTCAAAGAAATTTCAAAACCTTTTGTCAATTTATATTTAGAATTTATTTAGCTACCTCGCACAGGTTCTTAATGAAATTATATTAATTGTATATTTTCTTTTTTTTTAATGAAAAAGTAATACAATTTTATATCAATTGGCTCTTCTTTTAATGGTGGGAAGACTGGCATCTATTTAAAGTTCAGTTTTAACTTCTGTAGGAACTGCTTTAGGATATTTCGTGAAGAAATTCGTAATTTTTTTGTCTTCTCTTACAGTAGTAGTACGGGGTCTTCTTCCTTTGTGAGTTGTATGGATGAGCACATAATTTCACGTTTTGAGCCGGTAGATTGGCCACCAAGATCGTGTGATATCACATCGTTAGACTTTTTCCTTTATGCGGACAAACCCGCTTCGATTCAGGCCTTGGAGGAAAGCATCATGCGTGTCATTCGCTCGTTACCAGTCGAAATGCTCGAACGAGTCATCGAAAATTGGACTCAACGGATGGACCATCTGCGACGTAGCAGCGGCCAACATTTGATAGACATAATCTTCAAAAATTAAATGCCAAAGAATATTCTTTCAAATGATAATAAACATTCCCCATTAAATTTGAATTTTCTGTGTTTTTTTCTTTAAAAAAGTTGGGAACCTCGAAATGGATCACGCTATAGATATAGCTGCTTAAAAATTAAGAATTTATAAATATACAGTCAAGTCTTGGAAATTCGTGGCTTTTCTCTTTTATATGTAAACAAAAATATTTGTCATAAATATATTTGAAATTTTTGTATTTGTAATTAGCACACAATATTATTGCTTTCATACAAAGGCGGCACTAAATATTCAAATTACAAAACACAAAAAATAAAGGAAACTCAGTTATGTAAGGATAGTAATTTTCTTTACAAATAGTTTTTTTACATTATTTGTATCAAACCCATCAGAGAACATATTGGTGGAGGCATTCAAAGATTCGGCACAGCCAAATTTTAGCGATCTTTCGGGTTAAAAACTTCAAAAATATTCGTGATGTAGACAATTCTCCTATTGTCGTTAAACTTAACTCAGCATATGATAAAATCTTTTACCTTAAAACTGTATCAGCTTTTCGTCGTAAAAATAAAACACCTCTTCTATTGCATAATGCTGGTTTTGATAGCAATGACCATTTTTACGTTAATGAAAACTTAATTCCGCACAATTGCCAAATATTTAAAAGAGCACTTGCTTTAAATAAAGATTCTTGTTTAGCAACGGCTTATACACAGCGTGGGATTGTGCATGTAAAGAAAAATGTTAATGATGAGCCCTTAAAAATAGAATTATTTGAAGAACTAACGCAGTTTTTTTCCATCTTCAAGTTAATCATTGTGTTTTTGACGTCTTTTATTATACCTAGTTGCCTGGAGGAAGAGTTGTAAACTTGCTATATATATATTTTATTTTTACTATATTTAAACCTAAAATTCTATAAAAACTTGCCAATTTTTTTTGCTTTGTTGTTAGTTATGGTTGCTTTAAGGAAACACATTTTAATGGATCGCCCTCCAGTTAGTCCAGCTGAAAGTTCCAATGTTATGACAATGAACATGGTAAAGATTTTTGCGAAACACAGAAAAGGATTTAAAATCGTTCATATAAACGCTCAAAGTTTGAATAATAAGATCGATGAGTTTAAACTAGATTTTGAAAACTCGAACGTTGGTATTGTTTGTGTCTCCGAAACCTGGCTTTCAGAAAGTACTCCCAACGGTCTTATTTGTCTTAATGGCTATAATATTTTTAGATCTGACAGGTCATGCGGGTGGTGTTGCTATCTACGTAAAAAATAATATATCCTGTAAATTTTGCCTTAAGTCGCTCAAGGATGACAAAGTTGAGTTTATCTTTGTAGAAATCGTATCTTTTCAAAAGAAAATGCTGAATGGATGCGTTTACAGGCCACAAAGGAGGACTTATTTTAACGATTTTATTTCAAAATTAGAAACCTTAACCGTTGCTTATGACGATATTGTAATATCTGGAGACCTCAATTCAAATATCCTAAAATAATCAAATTTTACCGATGAAATGTTAACACTGGGGAGTGTGCCTGTCAATAAAACTATGCCAACTTCACAACGACTTCTAACACTTTGCTTGATCTTTTTTTTTTGTTGCCAACTTTTCTAATGTGATACTATACGACTAGGTTTCGGCTTCTTGTTTTTCGAAGCATGCTCTGATATTTTTAACTTAAAACTTTCTACTTCAACAATCAGATCAGATTTGTTACTACCGAGACTTTAAGAATAAGAATTACGTTCTGTTACGTGAGAATTTCTTTCAAATTAACTGGAGTAGTATGTATGCTATGACTTCTGCAGATGGGCAGTTGTCTTTTTTTGAGAACAATATTCAGCGACTCTTTGAAGATACAGTCCTATTAAAAACCAACAACGTTTCCGGAAAAGCTAAACCCTGGTTTTCTGCATCCATCGAGAAACTTATTAAAAAAAGAGATGATGCATATTCAAGATGGAAGAGATTTAAAACTTCTGAATTAAAAGCAGAATATCGTGTTGCCAGAAGGAATGTAAATAATAGCATTAGAATTGCAAAGAGAGAATATTATTCTAAACGCTTTGGATCTGCTTTAGAGTCAAAAAAGACTTGGAAAACCATACGTGAAATCGTGATTGGCAAAGTTAATACAACTAATAACTGCCAGGTTCACGCCAATATTTTAAACATAACATTTACAAACTTACCAGGTGTCCAAATAAACAAACATTTTTATAATTTTCCAACGGATGTAAACAACTCTGCTCTACATGACGTTGTATTTGAATTTGCCTGTGTCACCCAGTATGATATCATGTCGATTTTTTCTTTAATAAAATCTGAAGCAGTTTGATACGATGTTATGCATCCGAAATTCGTAAAAATAAATCTGCCATTACTTTGCCTTATATAACCCACTTTTTTAATACAATCATCACCTCAAACACTTTTCCGAAGAAATGGAAGCGCGCAAAAATAGTACCACTCCCGAAGACAAATACTGAGTTTCGACCAATTGCCATTTTGTGTTTCCTTTCAAAAGTATTGGAAAAGGTTTTAAATTCGAAAATAATTGAATATATAAAGGAAAAGTGTCTGATGTTTGACAAGCAATCTTGATTTCGCTCAAATCATAGCTGTGTTACTGCCTTAATTGACGTGTCGGAAAATATTCGACGCGAACTTGATGCTGGTAAAGTCAATTTTCTGGTGCTCCTGGATCACTCCAAGCCCTTCGATATGGTTGACCAATTTACTTTATGAATAAAACTTAGAAATATCTTCAAATTTTCTTCACATTCGACTCAGTTTTTATTTTCATACCTCACTAATCGTACACAATCTGTTTTTGTTAATAATTCTTGGTCTAATTCATTACCGCTTACTACAGGTGTGCCACAAGGGTCGATTCTTGGACCTTTAATTTTTTCGTTATATGCGAATGATTTGCCAAACCAACTTTCATATTGTAAACTTCATATGTATGCAGACGACGTCCAATTGTATTTGAGTAGCCCAATGAAATCAATCAAAGATAATATTATGAAAATTAATTATGATCTTAACAAAATATATCTATGGGTCACAGCAAATGGGCTTTGTCTAAATTTACAAAAATCTAAGTGTGAGGTGATTCACAAGCAAAGATGTGTGCCAGTTATCGAAGATGATATAGTTATAAATGGAGGAAGAATCGAGATCGTGGCATCTGCTAAAAACCTTGGAATAGTTTTCAACAAACATTTATCTTGGACTAACCATATAAATTGTTGGTCAAAGTTACTCTAAATTACGAACTCTTTGGTCAACACAGTTTTTAAGGCCTTTAAAAGTGAGAGTACTACTTGGAAAGTCGTACCTAATTCCTAGTTTAATATGTGGATGTGAGCTGTTTGAAAACTGTGATACAATTAGTAAACGGAAGTTAAATGTATTGTACATTTATATCATCAGATATGTCTATGGATTAAGGAGGCTTGAACGTATTTCAACATTTGCAATCAAACTTTATGGCGTATCGTTTGAAAATTTCTTAAAAATACGAGTGTTACTGTTTTATCATACAGTAATTTATACTAAAATTCCACTTTACACTTATGACAACAAAGAATTTGCCACAGCTCCAAGGGGTAGAAAAATTAATATACCAAAACACCGATATCATATGTCTGAATGGCATTTTTATGTAAATGCCGCACGTCTTTGGAAAAGTCTTTCAGCAAACCAACAATTTAACAACAACGCAAACAATTTCCTTAAACTTGTTTGCCCTACTTTAAACTTGTTTTCTTGTGTTAAATTATGTTTGTCAATAATATTACTAAATATTCTTTATATATATTTAAAAATGTGATTTTATACCTATATATGTTAATTATTTAAACGTAATTTTAAGTTTTAAATAACTTGCAAAATTATTTCTCCACAAACTGCTTTCCTGTACTTTAATTATAAGATTTAATCTTGTTGTACAGGATATGTGAATATGAAATAAATAAATAAAATACTTATTAGTTAGTCAAAAAATCTGAATTAAATAAATTAGTAATTGATATGTTGAATTCGATGCGGAGAAGGAGTACGTTATGAGGAGTACGTTATTATATACATGGAGACCACTGAAATCGTAAAGCTGTACGGTGAAAATACCGTTCAAGTTAACAAACTGATGATCCAACGGTCAGTCTTATTCATTCCATGTTAAGATAAAATACTCTCAAGTATCAAAAGGTACTTAAGAAATTCAATGGGCGACCTTAGACCTTCTGCATTGGCTCCAATGTATGTATGTCGTGGAGGAGTGACCTAGACAAAATTTTTGACAGTTTTATGTTGAAAAATCGTTGTATTAATTTTTTAATTCAGTATTAACCCCGATATGCAAGTTAAGATACCCTAATATATGTTGGGACACCCTAACATTATTTCTAGTTACACGCGCGGAATATTTTTGCTGACGTCTCGTCTACAATATGAACTTTTGCAAAACGTAATCGGAAACCTTATTTTTGTTTCCCACAACGAGAAATGCAACATAAACAAATAATTATATTATAATTCTTGCTTTTTAAAATAATTAAGTAAGTTTTTATTCAGACAGCAATGTGATTGAAACTTCAAAATTAATATAAAAATAAAAGTATATTTTTTACGAAAAATAAAACAATAAAATTTAATTGGGGGCTCAACCGGGATGTCCTGCCGTTAATAAAAGGTTCCGAAAACAAAGAACCTGGTAGTGCGTCCGCCAAGTGTAAAAATAAGTATCCTTCAAAGGAAGGAGAAAAAAATTAGAAAAAAAATTAAAACAAGTATCCTTCCAAAGAAGGAGAAAGAATATAAAACTATTTAATAGAAAACAGTTACAAGAATATAAGTTGTGAAAACAGTTAAAAATTTAAACGTCATGTAAAAAACATTTTTTTTTCCTAAAAGAGAACTAAATGCTTGCAGTCTCAAAAAGTGACTATTTAACAAAAATGTTTTAATCCATATTATAAAAAACATTATAAAAATCCACTAAAAATTAATATTAAAAAAACACAAAAACATTAATATTAAAAAAAAAAAAAACATAAAAACAGAAAATTGCTAAGTTTATAATCATCCCTCAATAACAAAACTCTTTAAAACAACTGTGAACTTTTTAAATTAATAATTTAATTTAAAAATAAAAAATCTTAAACCAAAAAGTTGAAGTGCTAGATCAGAACAACTATAACAACGCAAAAAAAACTTCAAAATCACAAATAAAAAGGAGTTTTGAAACACAAATATTAAACCTAGTTTTAATTCAAATGTGATACAAGTTTAAACAAAAGGAAGAAAATAACCTGAGGAAAATTACGGAACAAAAGCCAATGTTCTAAGGGTGGGTGTGGCCGATACACCACCGCATCAACTAAAGCAACAACATTACCAACATCATAGAAGAACATAAAAACAGCAGCAGCAACGCAACAGATACTGATGTAAGATTATTTTTATATTAATTTTTATTTATATTTCTGTTTAAATATCATTGGAAACATTTATATATAGTTTAAATATCATAAAAAATTGTTTGTATATTGTAAAAAAAAAACTGTGTTTAAAATTGCAAAAATTTCATATTGAAAAAAAGTGTTTAAATATTGTAAAAGAGTTTAATAATACTAAAAAATTTAAAGTAGTATAAACCTTAAAGATATATCCTTTTCAATCTGGATTCGGAAATTGATAGTTTGTCACATTTGTTTGCGTCTTTGGATACTAATATTGTTGGCAGAATAGCAACTACGGACCAGGTTAACACTTTAATTGAAACACATACAAGACCACTGTTAGCTAGAATTGAAGAATTGGGTAAAAGCTTAAATAAACTGACCACGTGTGACACCGTGGGTGAATTTGAAGAGGAACAGATAAGTATTACGGTACGTTGTGACGAACCATTGGACGTCATTAAATCGATGCCAACTTTTGATGGCAAGCATTCATACGTTAGCTGGCGTGAAGCCGCCACCCATTCAATGAAATTATATGCTAGAGGGAGTAAGCGTTACTACTCAGCATTGACAATACTTAGGAACAAGATAATTGACGAGGCAAATGACACATTGACTAACCATGGTACTGTACTGAATTTCGACGCCATTATCAGTCGTCTAGACTTTGCTTATGCCGACAAGCGGCCTTTGCATTTGATCGAACAGGACCTTAGTGTGATGCGACAAGGATCACAATCAATAATGAACTTTTACAATGAAGTAAATAAGAAACTAACTGACTTGATTAACAAGACAATAATGACACACGGAACTAATTCTGCCCTGACTAGGGAATTGAACAATAGAAACAGACAATACGCACTTAGAGTGTTCATGACGGGCTTGAATCCTCCTTTAGCCGACATACTATTTTCTGTCTCTCCAAATAGTTTGCCAGATGCTTTGGCGAAAGCTCAGGAATTGGAGGCCAATAAAGTGCGTGCCAATTTCGCTCTTCATTTTAATAAACCGCATGTTAACCATAATTTCAAGGAACAAAACTCTCTACGGTTTCCTAATCACGGTCGAAGGGACTCGCATTCTAATCATTTTAATAATCGCCGATTAGAGCCAAAACCAGAACCAATGGAGCTTGGTAGTTCTGCAAATGTTGTGGCTAAACCACCACAAAACATTAACAACTACAGGAACTTCGGACAGGAAAGACCTTTTAATCAGAATAATAATTTCCAACGCTTCAAACCCACACCCTTTAATAATAATTTTCAACAGGGAGTTAAACGCCAATTAAATGGTAGTGGTCAAGTCAGCCACCAACCACAAAATAAAGCACTGAGGATAAATAACCTCAATGACTCTTTTTTAGGCCAAGAATTGGGCTGCCCTACATCATTAGGACAGCCTCAACGGGAAGAAGATGTAGAATTTTAATTGATAGCGGCGCAACAAGCTGCTATTGTAGTCCTGGAGTTCTCACGAACAGAAAGGAGTTAGTAATTAAGAAGAGGGTAAGGACCATAAATAAATAAATGGATCATTAAATATTTTTATGAAGCTAGTATATTTGGATTTAGGGAAAGATTTTATAAATTACCTAATTTGGAAACAGACATTCTTATAGGTTACAATTTTATGAGAAGGGCAAACATAATTTTGAATTTTGAAGAGGGAACATTAATTTGCGGTAAACACTGCGAACAAATTATAAGCTTTGAGTCAGAGGATTCAATTTATGGGGGTGAGAATACAGAGAAACATAATAAGGATAATGAGCATTTTGAAGAAAACGTTTTAAATAAAATTAGAAATGAAGAAATTATTGATTTTAGTGATGAAAGTGAAGAGTCACTAAACATTTTGAGAGGGAACATTATAAAAAATATAGAGAAATTGCATTCAAATATAAACATGAATTTGCCGTTTAGGACGGACATTAGAGCAGAAATTCGATCAATTGCTGAAGCGCCATTATGGAGTAAGCAATATCCTTATCCACTTTCTGCCAATAGTTTCGTTAATATTGAAATAAAAAGATTATTAGAGGATGAAATAATTCGTCCAAGCAAAAGTCCCTATAATTCCCCAATATGGGTTGTTCCAAAAAAAGGAATGAATGATAATGGTACACAAAAATTGCGTATGGTTATTGATTATAAGAAATTGAATGAGCAAACAATATCCGATAAATATCCCATTCCCGATTGCAATGTAATACTTTCGAATTTGGGAACAGCAAAATATTTCTCTACAATTGATTTGGAATCTGGATTCCATCAGATTCTCATGAAAGAACAGGATATTGAAAAGACCGCGTTTTCTGTTAACAACGGAAAATACGAATTTATAAGATTACCCTTTGGACTTAAAAACAGTCCAAGTATTTTCCAACGGGCTATGGACGATATTTTACGCGAGTATATCGGAAAAATATGTCACGTTTACATAGATGACATAATTGTTTATTCAAAAACATTAGAGGAACATTATAACCATCTGAAAATAATAATTGATAAACTTAAGGAATCAAATATGAAAATTTCATTGGAGAAATAAAAATTTTATGAAAAAGAGGTAGAATTTTTGGGCTACGTAGTGGCTCAGAATGTGATCAAAACTGACCCAAGGAAATTGGAAACTATAAATGACTATCCTTTGCCTAGAACGTTAAGACAACTTCGAAGCTTCCTTGGAATGGTAGGATATTACCGGAAATTTATAAGGGATTACGCAAGAATAGCTAAACCATTGACAAAATATTTGTCAGGAGAAAATGGAAAAGTATCTCAACATATGTCCAAGAGAATTGAAATAGATTTAGATGAATGTGGTGTACTTACTTTTGAAAAACTAAAGAGTTTATTATCTCAACAGGTCGAATTAGCCCAGCCTGATTTTAATAGGAAATTCATACTCACCACTGATGCCTCTAATGAAGCAGTAGGTGCTGTCCTCAGCCAAGATGGCAAACCTATTACATTTATATCAAAAACATTAAGTTCAACTGAACAAAACTACGCAACAAATGAAAAGGAACTTTATGCTATTGTATGGGCATTAAAGAATTTAAGGAACTACCTATATGGCAGTTCGAATCTCGAAATTCACACAGACCATCAGCCGTTGACATTTGCAGTTTCTACACGAAACCCTAATGCAAAAATTAAAAGATGGCGCTCTTTTATAGAGGAATTTTCGCCGAAAATTATTTATAAGCCAGGTGTTACCATCACGGTAGTTGATGCTCTTTCACGCCAATACTTAAACAAAATTTCAGACGAGGAATCTTTACATGATACTCAACATTCCACTGAAAGCAGTGATGACTTTAATATTCCCGAAATTTTTAAACCCTTAAACGAATTCAAACAACAAATTCTGTTAAGTAAGGCAACAGATAAATTTAATAAATTTTGGAAGAACTAGACATATTATAGAATACGACACTAGGGAGAATCTCAAGACCATTCTTTTAGAATTTATTCAACCAAATTTAGTTACTGCGGTACATTGTACGCAAGAGGATCTCTATGATTTTCAAGAGACTGTCAAAGGTGTTTTCACGAATAAATTTGTATACACCAAAATATTTCCCATGGACGTAATAAATGTTGATGACCAACAGGATATTATACAAAACACTCATTCCCGAGCTCATCGGAGCTGTGGAGAAAATCACAAACAAGTATATAGGCAGTACTACTGGCCAAAGATGGCTTATCATTTTAAAGAATACATTAGACATTGCGGCATCTGTAATAGAAATAAGTATAATAGACACCCACAGAAAGTCCCAATCGGAGAGGCTCCGATTCCCGAGAAGGAGGGGGAGTATCTTAATATAGATATTTTTTATGCAGAAGGCTTAAAATTTATAACTTGCATTGATGCATATTCCAAATTTTTGATCATTAAACATATTGAAGATAAAACTAACCTAGGAGAAAAAGTGTTAGACGTACTACAGGGCTTTCCAAATGCAAAGAAAATTACACTCGATAATGAACCAGGCTTTCTGGCCGCCCAATTCAAATCACTAATGCAACGATTAGGTATTGAACTATACTATTGCACACCACGTCATAGCACGACGAATGGTCAAGTCGAAAGAGTCCATTCAACCATAATAGAAATAGCGAGATGTATCAAAGAAGAATTTCACCTCTTAGAGGATACAGAAATTTTCTATAGAGCAGCCCGACAATATAATCATTCAATTCACTCAGTCACCCAAAATAAACCAACAGATATTCTTTTCAATAGGGTACCACATAATTTAGTGAAAGCATTGAAAAAGGCTTAGGAAAGAATGTTATTAAAAAATAATCTTAGCCAGATAAAAACCTATCAACCAGGCGACATAATATATGAGAAAATTATAGGACAAAGAAACAAATTATTGCCAAGATTTAGGAAGCAGAAAATTGAAGAAGACCTCGGTAATAAAGTAAGAATTAAATTTAGAAATATAATTATTCATAAAGATAATATAAGGACTTAGAACATGTTAGATAACGTATATTTTTTGTTTTACAGAACATGAATTTTCTGTTAATACTTTTTGCAATATTGGGAGTTTGCAAAACGGAAGTTCAAATATTGGACTATACGAATTCGCAATCGATCTCGATCCATTTAGGGCAAGCGAGACTACAGAATGGAAATTTTAAACTCATCCATATTTTGGAATTAGACGAATATGAACGGACTGTCGACATTTTGAACGACGAGATTCAAGGGAAAATTTTAGGAAACAGTTCGATACTTCCATTCCTACTTCATGACATTAACCAACTGAGAAACCAGTTGAGGAGAATGAAGCCACGAACAAAACGTTCGATCGATATTATAGGAACGGCTTGGAAATGGATAGCTGGTTCGCCAGATCACGAGGACCATGACATTGTTGTGAACAGAATAAATAGACTACTAACGAATAATGAACGACAAAGGATAGTAAACAGGGATACCATTGAAAGAATTAACTTACTGACCAACACCACAAATGAAATTTTGAGAACAGTTCAATCCTTGGGAGAAGTCCAGAGGACAGCAGAAGATTCTATTAGAAATAAAATAAATATTTTGAAAGCTGAAATAATGAACATAGAATACGCCTTACAATGGGCAAGAATAGGTGTAGTAAATTCCTTTATTGATGAAGCCAAGAAGTTCTTGGACCTTGAAGAATTTCCCTATATATATATCAATTTAACGGAATTGTAGAAATATCTGAAAATAAAACATATCAGTTGTCCGGAACGTATTTGATTCAGTTTCACAACGAAACAATTACTATCGAAAATCGAACATTTGTTTCAAAGGAATTATCAACTTTGAAACCCCTTCCAGCTGTACTACAGCTATCTTCTAATCAATCACTAGTTGAAGAAGTCCTATCTTTAGAAATGATAAAGAACTTACAGGTAAACAATATTGATGAAATAAACTCCATATCCACTAAAGGAAATCTAATGTTTTCCACCAATATAATTTTTTCTATTGCACTGCTTATTGCAGTTTGTCTAGTAATCTACAAAGGTAGAAATAAATCCAATTCGGGTATTAACGTAATAACAATGGTAAAAGAAGAGGTAGAACCAAAGGTTTCTATTGGTAAAGAACCCTCTTCACAATAATCCCCACAACGATTCTGTAGTGTTAACGATCTTCCAGCATTTTAACAATCGGGACGATTGATCTTACAGGGGGAGGAGTTAAGACACCCTAATATATCTTGGGACACCCTAACATTATTTCTAGTTACACGCGCGGAATATTTTTGCTGACGTCTCGTCTACAATATGAACTTTTGCAAAACGTAATCGGAAACCTTATTTTTGTTTCCCACAACGAGTAATGCAACATAAACAAATAATTATATTATAATTCTTGCTTTTTAAAATAATTAAGTTAGTTTTTAGTCAGACAGCAATGTGATTGAAACTTCAAAATTAATATAAAAATAAAAGTATATTTTTTACGAAAAATAAAACAATAAAATTTAATTTGCATAGACATTTAGATGATTCATCTTACAGTCTTATAAGGAAAATTTGTTGTTGTTTTACATGTTAATTTGATTTATAAGTGTGTTATAAAAATCAATGTATACATTAGATCTTAGTCAATGTGATAAATAAGTTCAAAATAAAAAAAATATATGAATTTAATAGATGTTAGTTTTATTTTATGATTATAAAGGGAAAAATCGTAAAAATTGATGTGAGAAGTGGGATTGCAAAATAATAAGCAGTCATGAAATTGGAGGAGCTTAAAGTGGAACAGCTCAGGAAGGAATTGAGCAAATTGAAGATACCGACAGCAGGTAATAACACAGAATTACAAAAGCGGCTGATAGAGGAATTCGAGCGGCGTAACATTGACATTGCCACTTACGAATTTGACGAAAAATAATCAATGGAGGTTAGTACCCGTAAAACGGAAGGTAACATGGAGTTAAGCGCAATGTTTGCTGCTATGATGGAAAAGATGGAAACGTCTAGAGTAGACAACGAGAAACTGTTAGCTAAGATGGAAACGAAACTGCTAGAAATATCGAGAGCAGATAACGAGAAATTGTTAGCTAAAGTGGAAGAAAAGTTTCAAGAAACTTCTAGAAAAATTTCCGAGGTTTCATAAAGAGTGACCGACTTAGAGAATGACGTCGAGAAAAAACTGCAAGATCTGTAAAGTAAAATAAATAATTCTCAATGTCAAGAGGGCCCAGTACGAATTACTCAGGAAAGTTCTGGTAGAGCAAAGGCCCTCACTTTTGACGGCAGCGTACCATATAATGTTTTCAAGTTCCAGTTCAAGACAGTTGCCGCCATAAATATGTGGAACATCGAAGAAAAAGCTATAGAGTTGATTCTGGCCTTAAAAGAAAACGCTGCAGAATTCTAGAAAGTGTGCCAATCACCTGCAGCAATAATTATGACGACATAATGGTGGCACTGCAGCGAAAGTATGGTGGCGAACACAAAAAAGAAATATACAGAATGGAACTAAGAGGAAGACTGCAGAAAGCAAATGAGTCATTGCAAGATTTTGCGACAGAGATTGAGCGGTTGGTGTAGCCGACTTATCCAGGTGAAAATCATCCATTCTTAGATCAGTTCAAAATTGAAGCATTTGTGAATGGAATTCGGGATTCTGATGTGAGACATGCGGTGTGCTACGCAGAAATCGTCTTTTGCTGAAACTGTCTCATGCGCGCTGGCCCAAGAGACTGCGAAGGTGATTTCCAAGCCACAAATATTTAAGGTGCGTAACCTCGAAGTAACTGCCGAAAAGGATATAAGCACAAAGTTAACAGAGGCAGTTATGAAGGCATTAGGTGAAAAGCGAAGCAAACCGAAGGACAAATGCTACAACTGCGGTAAAGTGGGACACTTTCAGCGAAACTGCAAAGCACCCAGAAAAAGCCTCCGAGCCGATCAGAAATCACCTCAAGAGTCACCGTTAAACTAAAAAGAGCTAGCACTACGGGGCATGAGCTAGCTCCCACAACCGATGGCCCCACAATCTCCATATTAATAGCACAGCAGGGGAAAAGCAATCTTACTGCTTATGGGTGAATCAACGGACAAAAGCACATTTTAACTATATATACAGGAGCATCACAGTCCATCATCAGGCCCGATATAGTTCGAAAGCCAGTTGAACCATGGCACGGGGTAAGTTTGCGAAAAGCTAATGGAGAGCAGGCTTCTGTCTATGGTAAGGTTAATGTGAAACTAACAATTGCCAACATACGCGTCAGTGACGTATTTATTGTTGCCGATATTGTGGACGAAGTAATCATTGGTGCAGATGTTATGATTAGTCACGGCATTAACCTGCATATGGGGCAAAAAGTGTTGGATATGAACGCGAGGATCAGGTAAGAAAGCTAGTTACCATCAGCCACCAAAAACTACCAGCACGGTCAGAAACTTTAGTATGGGTGCGTATGGAGGGAGATTGTGAGGACAGCAGCTTGTTGGTGGTAGAACCATCAGAAATAAAAAGTGACCTAATAACAGCAAAAGCCCTCGTGAAAATCAGTAAAGACAAACTAGTTCCTGTAAGAGTACTGAACCTATCAAATTGTGAAAAAGTTGTCAGAGCGAACTCTGAAATAGCCAAATGTACTGCGCTAGAAGCAATAATCAGTTGCGAAACGAACTTGGAACCTTCTAATGCGTCCGTTGAAGATCGAGAGATGCTGGAAAAATATGTGGAAAAATGGGTAAAAGAACCGGCCCCGCCTGATAGAAATAAAGCCAAACAGCTAACCAAAGTCAAGGAAGAACGGCGATTGTAAAACACCGAATAAATACTGGTGAAGCGAGGCCAATAAAGCAGGCGCCCAGAAGTATTCCTCTGGCAAAACGAAATGAAGTAAAGGAGTTAGTCAACGAAATGGAGCGTAGTGGAGTAATCGAACCATCTTCTAGTCCATGGAGCTCGCCTATAGTTTTAGTTAAGAAAAAAGATGGCAGCACCCGATTCTGTGTTGATTACAGAAAATTAAACGATATCACCAAGAAGGACAGCTATCCACTACCGAGAATTGACTACACTCTAGACACGCTAGCAGGAACCAAATGGTTCTCCACATTGGGCTTGCAAAGTGGTTATTGGCAAGTATAAATTTGTGATCAAGACAAGGAGAAAACTGCCTTTAGCACAGGTGACGGATTATGGCAGTTTAATGTGATGCCGGTAGATTGGCCACCAAGATCGTGTGATATCACATCGTTAGACTTTTTCCTGTGGGGATATGTAAAGTCTAAAGTTTATGCGGACAAACCCGCTTCGATTCAGGCCTTGGAGGAAAGCATCATGCGTGTCATTCGCTCGTTACCAGTCGAAATTCTCGAACGAGTCATCGAAAATTGGACTCAACGGATGGACCATCTGCGACGTAGCAGCGGCCAACATTTGATAGACATAATCTTCAAAAATTAAATGCCAAAGAATATTCTTTCAAATGATATTAAACATTCCCCATTAAATTTGAATTTTCTGTGTTTTTTTTCTTTAAAAAAGTTGGGAACCTCGAAATGGATCACGCTATAGATATAGCTGCTTAAAAATTAAAAATTTATAAATATACAGTCAAGTCTTGGAAATTCGTGGCTTTTCTCTTTTATATGTAAACAAAAATATTTGTCATAAATATATTTGAAATTTTTGTATTTGTAATTAGCACACAATATTATTGCTTTCATACAAAGGCGGCACTAAATATTCAAACTACAAAACACAAAAAATAAAGGAAACTCAGTTATGTAAGGATAGTAATTTTCTTTACAACTAGTTTTTTTACATTATTTGTATCAAACCCATCAGAGAACATTTTTTTAGGATATTGGTGGAGGCATTCAAAGATTCGGCACAGCCAAATTTTAGCGATCTTTCGGGTTAAAAACTTCAAAAATATTCGTGATGTAGACAATTCTCCTATTGTCGTTAAACTTAACTCAGCATATGATAAAATCTTTTACCTTAAAACTGTATCAGCTTTTCGTCGTAAAAATAAAACACCTCTTCTATTGCATAATGCTGGTTTTGATAGCAATGACCATTTTTACGTTAATGAAAACTTAATTCCGCACAATTGCCAAATATTTAAAAGAGCACTTGCTTTAAATAAAGATTCTTGTTTAGCAACGGCTTATACACAGCGTGGGATTGTGCATGTAAAGAAAAATGTTAATGATGAGCCCTTAAAAATAGAATTATTTGAAGAACTAACGCAGTTTTTTTCCATCTTCAAGTTAATCATTGTGTTTTTGACGTCTTTTATTATACCTAGTTGCCTGGAGGAAGAGTTGTCAACTTGCTATATATATATTTTACTTTTACTATATTGAAACCTAAAATTCTATAAAAACTTGCCAATTTTTTTTGCGTTGTTGTTAGTTATGGTTGCTTTAAGGAAACACATTTTAATGGATCGCCCTCCAGTTAGTCCAGCTGAAAGTTCCAATGTTATGACAATGAAAGATTTTTGCGAAACACAGAAAAGGATTCAAAATCGTTCATATAAACGCTCAAAGTTTGAATAATAAGATCGATGAGAATATTATTCTAAACGCTTTGGATCTGCTTTAGAGTCAAAAAAGACTTGGAAAACCAATCCGTGAAATCGGGATTGGCAAAGTTAATACAACTAATAACTGCCAATATTTTAAACATAACATTTACAAACTTACCAGGTGTCCAAATAAACAAACATTTTTATAATTTTCCAACGGATGTAAACAACTGTGCTCTCGATGACGTTGTATTTGAATTTGCCTGTGTCACCCAGTATGGTATCATGTCGATTTTTTTTTTAATAAAATCTGAAGCAGTTTGATACGATGGTATGCATCCGAAATTCGTAAAAATAATTCTGCCATTACTTCTGCCTTATATAACCCACCTTTTTAATACAATCATCACCTCAAGCACTTTTCCGAAGAAATGGAAGCACGCAAAAATAGTACCACTCCCGAAGACAAATACTGATTTCGACCAATTGCCATTTTGTGTTTCCTTTCAAAAGTATTGGAAAAGGTTTTAAATTCGAAAATAATTGAATATATAAAGGAAAAGTATCTGATGTTTGACAAGCAATCTGGATTTCGCTCAAATCATAGCTGTGTTACTGCCTTAATTGACGTGTCGGAAAGTATTCGACGCGAACTTGATGCTGGTAAAGTCAATTTTCTGGTGCTCCTGGATCATTTCAAGGCCTTCGATATGGTTGACCAATTTACTTTATGTATAAAACTAAGAAATATCTTCAAATTTTCTTCAACATCGACTCAGTTTTTATTTTCATACCTCACTAATCGTACACAATCTGTTTTTGTTAATAATTCTTGGTCTAATTCATTACCGCTTACTACAGGTGTGCCACAAGGGTCGATTCTTGGACCTTTAATTTTTTCGTTATATGCGAATGATTTGCCAAACCAACTTTCATATTGTAAACTTCATATGTATGCAGACGACGTCCAATTGTATTTGAGTAGCCCAATGAAATCAATCAAAGATAATATTATGAAAATTAATTATGATCTTAACAAAATATATCTATGGGTCACAGCAAATGGGCTTTGTCTAAATTTACAAAAATCTAAGTGTGAGGTGATTCACAAGCAAAGATGTGTGCCAGTTATCGAAGATGATATAGTTATAAATGGAGGAAGAATCGAGATCGTGGCATCTGCTAAAAACCTTGGAATAGTTTTCAACAAACATTTATCTTGGACTAACCATATAAATTGTTGGTCAAAGTTACTCTAAATTACGAACTCTTTGGTCAACACAGTTTTTAAGGCCTTTAAAAGTGAGAGTACTACTTGGAAAGTCGTACCTAATTCCTAGTTTAATATGTGGATGTGAGCTGTTTGAAAACTGTGATACAATTAGTAAACGGAAGTTAAATGTATTGTACATTTATATCATCAGATATGTCTATGGATTAAGGAGGCTTGAACGTATTTCAACATTTGCAATCAAACTTTATGGCGTATCGTTTGAAAATCTCTTAAAAATACGAGTGTAATTGTTTTATCATACAGTAATTTATACTAAAATTCTACTTTACACTTATGACAACAACGAATTTGCCACATCTCCAAGGGGTAGAAAAATTAATATACCAAAACACCGATATAATATGTCTGAATGGCATTTTTATGTAAATGCCGCAAGTCTTTGGAAAAGTCTTCCAGCAAACCAACAATTTAACAACAACGCAAACAATTTCCTTAAACTTTTTTGCCCTACTTTAAACTTGTTTTCTTGTGTTAAATTATGTTTGTCAATAATATTACTAAATATTCTTTATATATATTTAAAAATGTGATTTTATACCTATATATGTTAATTATTTAAACGTAATTTTAAGTTTTAAATAACTTGCAAAATTATTTCTCCACAAACTGCTTTCCTGTACTTTAATTATAAGATTTAATCTTGTTGTACAGGATATGTGAATATGAAATAAATAAATAAATAAAATACTTATTAGTTAGTCAAAAAATCTGAATTAAATAAATTAGTAATTGATATGTTGAATTCGATGCGGAGAAGGAGTACGTTATGAGGAGTACGTTATTATATACATGGAGACCACTGAAATCGTAAAGCTGTTCAAGTTAACAAACTGATGATCCAACGGTCAGTCTTATTCATTCCATATTAAGATAAAATAATCTCAAGTATCAAAAGGTACTTAAGAAATTCAATGGGCGACCTTAGACTTTCTGCATTGGCTCCAATGTATGTATGTCGTGGAGGAGTGACCTAGACAAAATTTTTGACTGTTTTATGTTGAAAAATCGTTGTATTAATTTTTTAATTCAATATTAACCCCGATATGCATAGACATTTAGATGATTCATCTTACAGTCTTATAAGGAAAATTTGTTGTTGTTTTACATGTTAATTTGATTTATAAGTGTGTTATAAAAATCAATGTATACATTAGATCTTAGTCAATGTGATAAATAAGTTCAAAATAAAAAAATTATATGAATTTAATAGATGTTAATTTTATTTTATGATTATAAAGGGAAAAATCATAAAAATTGGTGTGAGAAGTGGGATTGCAAAATAATAAGCAGTCATGAAATTGGAGGAGCTTAAAGTGGAACAGCTCAAGAAGGAATTGAGCAAATTGAAGATACCGACAGCAGGTAATAAGACAGAATTACAAAAGCGGCTGATAGAGGAATTTGACGAAAAATAATCAATGTAGGTTAGTACCCGTAAAACGGAAGGTAACATGGAGTTAAGCGCAATGTTTGCTGCTATGATGAAAGAGATGGAAACGTCTAGAGTAGACAACGAGAAACTGTTAGCTAAAGTGAAGAAAAGTTTCAAGAAACTTCTAGAAAAATTTCCGAGGTTTCAAAAAGAGTGACCGACTTAGAGAATGACGTCGAGAAAAAACTGCAAGATCTGGAAAGTAAAATAAATAATTCTCAATGTCAAGAGGGACCAGTACGAATTACTCAGGAAAGTTCTGGTAGAGCAAAGGCCCCCACTTTTGACGGCAGCGTACCATATAATGTTTTCAAGTTCCAGTTCAAGACAGTTGCCGCCAGAAATATGTGGAACATCGAAGAAAAAGCTATAGAGTTGATTCTGACCTTAAAAGAAAACGCTGCAGAATTCTAGAAAGTGTGCCAATCACTTGCAGCAATAATTATGACGACATAATGGTGGCACTGCAGCGAAAGTATGGTGGCAAACACAAAAAAGAGATATACAGAATGGAACTAAGAGGAAGACTGCAGAAAGCAAATGAGTCATTGCAAGATTTTGCGACAGAGATTGAGTGGTTGGTGTAGCCGACTTATCCAGGTGAAAATCATCCATTCTTAGATCAGTTCAAAATTGAAGCATTTGTGAATGGAATTCGGGATTCTGATGTGAGACATGCGGTGTGCAACGCAGAAATCGTCTTTTGCTGAAACTGTCTCATGCGCACTGGCCCAAGAGACTGCGAAGGTGATTTCCAAGCCACAAATATTTAAGGTGCGTAACCTCGAAGTAACTGCCGAAAAGGAAATAAGCACAAAGTCAACAGAGGCAGTTATGAAGGCATTAGGTGAAAAGCGAAGCAAACCGAAGGACAAATGCTACATCTGCGGTAAAGTGGGACACTTTCAGCGAAACTGCAAAGCACCCAGAAAAAGCCTCCGAGCCGATCAGCAATCACCTCAAGAGTCACCGTTAAACCAAAAAAAGGTCTCACTACGGGGCATGAGCTAGCTCCCACAACCGATGGCCCCACAATCTCCATATTAATAGCACAGCAGGGGAAAAGCAATCTTACTGCTTATGGGTGAATCAACGGACAAAAGCACATTTTAACTATAGATACAGGAGCATCACAGTCCATCATCAGGCCCGATATAGTTCGAAAGCCAGTTGAACCATTGCACGGGGTAAGTTTGCGAAAAGCTACTGTCTATGGTAAGGTTAATGTGAAACTAACAATTGCCAACATACGCGTCAGTGACGTATTTATTGTTGCCGATATTGTGGACGAAGTAATCATTGGTGCAGATGTTATGATTAGTCACGCATTAACCTGCATATGGGGAAAAAATTGTTGGATATGAACGCGAGGATCAGGTAAGAAAGCTAGTTACCATCAGCCACCAAAAACTACCAGCACGGTCAGAAACTTTAGTATGGGTGCGTATGGAGGGAGATTGTGAGGACAGCAGCTTGTTGGTGGTAGAACCATCAGAAATAAAAAGTGACCTAATAACAGCGAAAGCCCTCGTGAAAATCAGTAAAGACAAACTAGTTCCTGTAAGAGTACTGAACCTATCAAATTGTGAAAAAGTTGTCAGAGCGAACTCTGAAATAGCCAAATGTACTGCGCTAGAAGCAATAATCAGTTGCGAAACGAACTTGGAACCTTCTAATGCGTCCGTTGAAGATCGAGAGATGCTGGCAAAATATGTGGAAAAATGGGCAAAAGAACCGGCCCCGCCTGATAGAAATAAAACCAAACAGCCAATCAAGAAATTCGGTTCCGTCTGCGCCATGAAAAACCAAAGTCAAGGAAGAACGGCGATTGTAAAACACCGAATAAATACTGGTGAAGCGAGGCCAATAAAGCAGGCGCCCAGAAGTATTCCTCTGGCAAAACGAAATCAAGTAAAGGAGTTAGTCAACGAAATGGAGCGTAGTGGAGTAATCGTACCATCTTCTAGTCCATGGAGCTCGCCTATAGTTTTAGTTAAGAAAAAAGATGGCAGCACCCGATTCTGTGTTGATTACAGAAAATTAAACGAATTGACTACACTCTAGACACGCTAGCAGGAACCAAATGGTTCTCCACATTGGGCTTGCAAAGTGGTTATTGGCAAGTATAAATTTGTGATCAAGACAAGGAGAAAACTGCCTTTAGCACAGGTGACGGATTATGGCAGTTTAATGTGATGCCGGTAGATTGGCCACCAAGATCGTGTGATATCACATCGTTAGACTTTTTCCTGTGGGGATATGTAAAGTCTAAAGTTTATGCGGACAAACCCGCTTCGATTCAGGCCTTGGAGGAAAGCATCATGCGTGTCATTCGCTCGTTACCAGTCGAAATGCTCGAACGAGTCATCGAAAATTGGACTCAACGGATGGACCATCTGCGACGTAGCAGCGGCCAATATTTGATAGACATAATCTTCAAAAATTAAATGCCAAAGAATATTCTTTCAAATGATAATAAACATTCCCCATTAAATTTGAATTTTCTGTGTTTTTTTTTCTTTAAAAAAGTTGGGAACCTCGAAATGGATCACGCTATAGATATAGCTGCTTAAAAATTAAGAATTTATAAATATACAGTCAAGTCTTGGAAATTCGTGGCTTTTCTCTTTTATATGTAAACAAAAATATTTGTCATAAATATATTTGAAATTTTTGTATTTGTAATTAGCACACAATATTATTGCTTTCATACAAAGGCGGCACTAAATATTCAAATTACAAAACACAAAAAATAAAGGAAACTCAGTTATGTAAGGATAGTAATTTTCTTTACAACTAGTTTTTTTTACATTATTTGTATCAAACCCATCAGAGAACATTTTTTTAGGATATTGGTGGAGGCATTCAAAGATTCGGCACAGCCAAATTTTAGCGATCTTTCGGGTTAAAAACTTCAAAAATATTCGTGATGTAGACAATTCTCCTATTGTCGTTAAACTTAACTCAGCATATGATGAAATCGTTTACCTTAAAACTGTATCAGCTTTTCGTCGTAAAAATAAAACACCTCTTCTATTGCATAATGCTGGTTTTGATAGCAATGACCATTTTTACGTTAATGAAAACTTAATTCCGCACAATTGCCAAATATTTAAAAGAGCACTTGCTTTAAATAAAGATTCTTGTTTAGCAACGGCTTATACACAGCGTGGGATTGTGCATGTAAAGAAAAATGTTAATGATGAGCCCTTAAAAATAGAATTATTTGAAGAACTAACGCAGTTTTTTTCCATCTTCAAGTTAATCATTGTGTTTTTGACGTCTTTTATTATACCTAGTTGCCTGGAGGAAGAGTTGTCAACTTGCTATATATATATTTTACTTTTACTATATTGAAACCTAAAATTCTATAAAAACTTGCCAATTTTTTTTGCGTTGTTGTTAGTTATGGTTGCTTTAAGGAAACACATTTTAATGGATCGCCCTCCAGTTAGTCCAGCTGAAAGTTCCAATGTTATGACAATGATTTTTGCGAAACACAGAAAAGGATTCAAAATCGTTCATATAAACGCTCAAAGTTTGAATAATAAGATCGATGAGAATATTATTCTAAACGCTTTGGATCTGCTTTAGAGTCAAAAAAGACTTGGAAAACCATCCGTGAAATCGGGATTGGCAAAGTTAATACAACTAATAACTGCCAATATTTTAAACATAACATTTACAAACTTACCAGGTGTCCAAATAAACAAACATTTTTATAATTTTCCAGCGGATGTAAACAACTGTGCTCTCGATGACGTTGTATTTGAATTTGCCTGTGTCACCCAGTATGGTATCATGTCGATTTTTTTTTTAATAAAATCTGAAGCAGTTTGATACGATGGTATGCATCCGAAATTCGTAAAAATAATTCTGCCATTACTTCTGCCTTATATAACCCACCTTTTTAATACAATCATCACCTCAAGCACTTTTCCGAAGAAATGGAAGCACGCAAAAATAGTACCACTCCCGAAGACAAATACTGATTTCGACCAATTGCCATTTTGTGTTTCCTTTCAAAAGTATTGGAAAAGGTTTTAAATTCGAAAATAATTGAATATATAAAGGAAAAGTATCTGATGTTTGACAAGCAATCTGGATTTCGCTCAAATCATAGCTGTGTTACTGCCTTAATTGACGTGTCGGAAAGTATTCGCCGCGAACTTGATGCTGGTAAAGTCAATTTTCTGGTGCTCCTGGATCATTTCAAGGCCTTCGATATGGTTGACCAATTTACTTTATGTATAAAACTAAGAAATATCTTCAAATTTTCTTCAACATCGACTCAGTTTTTATTTTCATACCTCACTAATCGTACACAATCTGTTTTTGTTAATAATTCTTGGTCTAATTCATTACCGCTTACTACAGGTGTGCCACAAGGGTCGATTCTTGGACCTTTAATTTTTTCGTTATATGCGAATGATTTGCCAAACCAACTTTCATATTGTAAACTTCATATGTATGCAGACGACGTCCAATTGTATTTGAGTAGCCCAATGAAATCAATCAAAGATAATATTATGAAAATTAATTATGATCTTAACAAAATATATCTATGGGTCACAGCAAATGGGCTTTGTCTAAATTTACAAAAATCTAAGTGTGAGGTGATTCACAAGCAAAGATGTGTGCCAGTTATCGAAGATGATATAGTTATAAATGGAGGAAGAATCGAGATCGTGGCATCTGCTAAAAACCTTGGAATAGTTTTCAACAAACATTTATCTTGGACTAACCATATAAATTGTTGGTCAAAGTTACTCTAAATTACGAACTCTTTGGTCAACACAGTTTTTAAGGCCTTTAAAAGTGAGAGTACTACTTGGAAAGTCGTACCTAATTCCTAGTTTAATATGTGGATGTGAGCTGTTTGAAAACTGTGATACAATTAGTAAACGGAAGTTAAATGTATTGTACATTTATATCATCAGATATGTCTATGGATTAAGGAGGCTTGAACGTATTTCAACATTTGCAATCAAACTTTATGGCGTATCGTTTGAAAATCTCTTAAAAATACGAGTGTAATTGTTTTATCATACAGTAATTTATACTAAAATTCTACTTTACACTTATGACAACAACGAATTTGCCACATCTCCAAGGGGTAGAAAAATTAATATACCAAAACACCGATATAATATGTCTGAATGGCATTTTTATGTAAATGCCGCAAGTCTTTGGAAAAGTCTTCCAGCAAACCAACAATTTAACAACAACGCAAACAATTTCCTTAAACTTTTTTGCCCTACTTTAAACTTGTTTTCTTGTGTTAAATTATGTTTGTCAATAATATTACTAAATATTCTTTATATATATTTAAAAATGTGATTTTATACCTATATATGTTAATTATTTAAACGTAATTTTAAGTTTTAAATAACTTGCAAAATTATTTCTCCACAAACTGCTTTCCTGTACTTTAATTATAAGATTTAATCTTGTTGTACAGGATATGTGAATATGAAATAAATAAATAAATAAAATACTTATTAGTTAGTCAAAAAATCTGAATTAAATAAATTAGTAATTGATATGTTGAATTCGATGCGGAGAAGGAGTACGTTATGAGGAGTACGTTATTATATACATGGAGACCACTGAAATCGTAAAGCTGTTCAAGTTAACAAACTGATGATCCAACGGTCAGTCTTATTCATTCCATATTAAGATAAAATAATCTCAAGTATCAAAAGGTACTTAAGAAATTCAATGGGCGACCTTAGACTTTCTGCATTGGCTCCAATGTATGTATGTCGTGGAGGAGTGACCTAGACAAAATTTTTGACAGTTTTATGTTGAAAAATCGTTGTATTAATTTTTTAATTCAATATTAACCCCGATATGCATAGACATTTAGATGATTCATATTACAGTCTTATAAGGAAAATTTGTTGTTGTTTTACATGTTAATTTGATTTATAAGTGTGTTATAAAAATCAATGTATACATTAGATCTTAGTCAATGTGATAAATAAGTTCAAAATAAAAAAATTATATGAATTTAATAGATGTTAATTTTATTTTATGATTATAAAGGGAAAAATCATAAAAATTGGTGTGAGAAGTGGGATTGCAAAATAATAAGCAGTCATGAAATTGGAGGAGCTTAAAGTGGAACAGCTCAAGAAGGAATTGAGCAAATTGAAGATACCGACAGCAGGTAATAAGACAGAATTACAAAAGCGGCTGATAGAGGAATTTGACGAAAAATAATCAATGTAGGTTAGTACCCGTAAAACGGAAGGCAACATGGAGTTAAGCGCAATGTTTGCTGCTATGATGAAAGAGATGGAAACGTCTAGAGTAGACAACGAGAAACTGTTAGCTAAAGTGAAGAAAAGTTTCAAGAAACTTCTAGAAAAATTTCCGAGGTTTCAAAAAGAGTGACCGACTTAGAGAATGACGTCGAGAAAAAACTGCAAGATCTGGAAAGTAAAATAAATAATTCTCAATGTCAAGAGGGACCAGTACGAATTACTCAGGAAAGTTCTGGTAGAGCAAAGGCCCCCACTTTTGACGGCAGCGTACCATATAATGTTTTCAAGTTCCAGTTCAAGACAGTTGCCGCCAGAAATATGTGGAACATCGAAGAAAAAGCTATAGAGTTGATTCTGACCTTAAAAGAAAACGCTGCAGAATTCTAGAAAGTGTGCCAATCACCTGCAGCAATAATTATGACGACATAATGGTGGCACTGCAGCGAAAGTATGGTGGCAAACACAAAAAAGAGATATACAGAATGGAACTAAGAGGAAGACTGCAGAAAGCAAATGAGTCATTGCAAGATTTTGCGACAGAGATTGAGTGGTTGGTGTAGCCGACTTATCCAGGTGAAAATCATCCATTCTTAGATCAGTTCAAAATTGAAGCATTTGTGAATGGAATTCGGGATTCTGATGTGAGACATGCGGTGTGCAACGCAGAAATCGTCTTTTGCTGAAACTGTCTCATGCGCACTGGCCCAAGAGACTGCGAAGGTGATTTCCAAGCCACAAATATTTAAGGTGCGTAACCTCGAAGTAACTGCCGAAAAGGAAATAAGCACAAAGTTAACAGAGGCAGTTATGAAGGCATTAGGTGAAAAGCGAAGCAAACCGAAGGACAAATGCTACATCTGCGGTAAAGTGGGACACTTTCAGCGAAACTGCAAAGCACCCAGAAAAAGCCTCCGAGCCGATCAGCAATCACCTCAAGAGTCACCGTTAAACTAAAAAAAGGTCTCACTACGGGGCATGAGCTAGCTCCCACAACCAATGCCCCACAATCTCCATATTAATAGCACAGCAGGGGAAAAGCAATCTTACTGCTTATGGGTGAATCAACGGACAAAAGCACATTTTAACTATAGATACAGGAGCATCACAGTCCATCATCAGGCCCGATATAGTTCGAAAGCCAGTTGAACCATTGCACGGGGTAAGTTTGCGAAAAGCTACTGTCTATGGTAAGGTTAATGTGAAACTAACAATTGCCAACATACGCGTCAGTGACGTATTTATTGTTGCCGATATTGTGGACGAAGTAATCATTGGTGCAGATGTTATGATTAGTCACGCATTAACCTGCATATGGGGAAAAAATTGTTGGATATGAACGCGAGGATCAGGTAAGAAAGCTAGTTACCATCAGCCACCAAAAACTACCAGCACGGTCAGAAACTTTAGTATGGGTGCGTATGGAGGGAGATTGTGAGGACAGCAGCTTGTTGGTGGTAGAACCATCAGAAATAAAAAGTGACCTAATAACAGCGAAAGCCCTCGTGAAAATCAGTAAAGACAAACTAGTTCCTGTAAGAGTACTGAACCTATCAAATTGTGAAAAAGTTGTCAGAGCGAACTCTGAAATAGCCAAATGTACTGCGCTAGAAGCAATAATCAGTTGCGAAACGAACTTGGAACCTTCTAATGCGTCCGTTGAAGATCGAGAGATGCTGGCAAAATATGTGGAAAAATGGGCAAAAGAACCGGCCCCGCCTGATAGAAATAAAACCAAACAGCTAATCAAGAAATTCGGTTCCGTCTGCGCCATGAAAAACCAAAGTCAAGGAAGAACGGCGATTGTAAAACACCGAATAAATACTGGTGAAGCGAGGCCAATAAAGCAGGCGCCCAGAAGTATTCCTCTGGCAAAACGAAATCAAGTAAAGGAGTTAGTCAACGAAATGGAGCGTAGTGGAGTAATCGTACCATCTTCTAGTCCATGGAGCTCGCCTATAGTTTTAGTTAAGAAAAAAGATGGCAGCACCCGATTCTGTGTTGATTACAGAAAATTAAACGAATTGACTACACTCTAGACACGCTAGCAGGAACCAAATGGTTCTCCACATTGGGCTTGCAAAGTGGTTATTGGCAAGTATAAATTTGTGATCAAGACAAGGAGAAAACTGCCTTTAGCACAGGTGACGGATTATGGCAGTTTAATGTGATGCCGGTAGATTGGCCACCAAGATCGTGTGATATCACATCGTTAGACTTTTTCCTGTGGGGATATGTAAAGTCTAAAGTTTATGCGGACAAACCCGCTTCGATTCAGGCCTTGGAGGAAAGCATCATGCGTGTCATTCGCTCGTTACCAGTCGAAATGCTCGAACGAGTCATCGAAAATTGGACTCAACGGATGGACCATCTGCGACGTAGCAGCGGCCAATATTTGATAGACATAATCTTCAAAAATTAAATGCCAAAGAATATTCTTTCAAATAATAATAAACATTCCCCATTAAATTTGAATTTTCTGTGTTTTTTTTTTCTTTAAAAAAGTTGGGAACCTCGAAATGGATCACGCTATAGATATAGCTGCTTAAAAATTAAGAATTTATAAATATACAGTCAAGTCTTGGAAATTCGTGGCTTTTCTCTTTTATATGTAAACAAAAATATTTCTCGTAAATATATTTGAAATTTTTGTATTTGTAATTAGCACACAATATTATTGCTTTCATACAAAGGCGGCACTAAATATTCAAATTACAAAACACAAAAAATAAAGGAAACTCAGTTATGTAAGGATAGTAATTTTCTTTACAACTAGTTTTTTTACATTATTTGTATCAAACCCATCAGAGAACATTTTTTTAGGATATTGGTGGAGGCATTCAAAAATTCGGCACAGCCAAATTTTAGCGATCTTTCGGGTTAAAAACTTCAAAAATATTCGTGATGTAGACAATTCTCCTATTGTCGTTAAACTTAACTCAGCATATGATAAAATCTTTTTCCTTAAAACTGTATCAGCTTTTCGTCGTAAAAATAAAACACCTCTTCTATTGCATCATGCTGGTTTTGATAGCAATGACCCTTTTTACGTTAATGAAAACTTAATTCCGCACAATTGCCAAATATTTAGAAGAGCACTTGCTTTAAATAAAGATTCTTGTTTAGCAACGGCTTATACACAGCGTGGGATTGTGCATGTAAAGAAAAATGTTAATGATGAGCCCTTAAAAATAGAATTATTTGAAGAACTAACGCAGTTTTTTTCCATCTTCAAGTTAATCATAGTGTTTTTGACGTCTTTTATTATACCTAGTTGCCTGGAGGAAGAGTTGTCAACTTGCTATATATATATTTTATTTTTACTATATTTAAACCTAAAATTCTATAAAAACTTGCCAATTTTTTTTGCGTTGTTGTTAGTTATGGTTGCTTTAAGGAAACACATTTTAATGGATTGCCCTCCAGTTAGTCCAGCTGAAAGTTCCAATGTTATGACAATGAAAGATTTTTGCGAAACACAGAAAAGGATTCAAAATCGTTCATATAAACGCTCAAAGTTTGAATAATAAGATCGATGAGAATATTATTCTAAACGCTTTGGATCTGCTTTAGAGTCAAAAAAGACTTGGAAAACCATCCGTGAAATCGGGATTGGCAAAGTTAATACAACTAATAACTGCCAGGTTCACGCCAATATTTTAAACATATCATTTACAAACTTACCAGGTGTCCAAATAAACAAACATTTTTATAATTTTCCAACAGATGTAAACAACTCTGCTCTCGATGACGTTGTATTTGAATTTGCCTGTGTCACCCAGTATGATATCATGTCGATTTTTTCTTTAATAAAATCTGAAGCAGTTTGATACGATGGTATGCATCCGAAATTCGTAAAAATAATTCTTCCATTACTTCTGCCTTATATAACCCACCTTTTTAATACAATCATCACCTCAAGCACTTTTCCGAAGAAATGGAAGCACGCAAAAATAGTACCTCTCCCGAAGACAAATACTGAGTTTCGACAATTTGCCATTTTGTGTTTCCTTTCAAAAGTATTGGAAAAGGTTTTAAATTCGAAAATAATTGAATATATAAAGGAAAAGTATCTGATGTTTGACAAGCAATCTGGATTTCGCTCAAATCATAGCTGTGTTACTGCCTTAATTGACGTGTCGGAAAGTATTCGACGCGATCTTGATGCTGGTAAAGTCAATTTTCTGGTGTTCCTGGATCACTCCAAAGCCTTCGATATGGTTGACCAATTTACTTTATGTATAAAACTAAGAAATATCTTCAAATTTTCTTCAACATCGACTCAGTTTTTATTTTCATACCTCACTAATCGTACACAATCTGTTTTTGTTAATAATTCTTGGTCTAATTCATTACCGCTTACTACAGGTGTGCCACAAGGGTCGATTCTTGGACCTTTAATTTTTTCGTTATATGCGAATGATTTGCCAAACCAACTTTCATATTGTAAACTTCATATGTATGCAGACGACGTCCAATTGTATTTGAGTAGCCCAATGAAATCAATCAAAGATAATATTATGAAAATTAATTATGATCTTAACAAAATATATCTATGGGTCACAGCAAATGGGCTTTGTCTAAATTTACAAAAATCTAAGTGTGAGGTGATTCACAAGCAAAGATGTGTGCCAGTTATCGAAGATGATATAGTTATAAATGGAGGAAGAATCGAGATCGTGGCATCTGCTAAAAACCTTGGAATAGTTTTCAACAAACATTTATCTTGGACTAACCATATAAATTGTTGGTCAAAGTTACTCTAAATTACGAACTCTTTGGTCAACACAGTTTTTAAGGCCTTTAAAAGTGAGAGTACTACTTGGAAAGTCGTACCTAATTCCTAGTTTAATATGTGGATGTGAGCTGTTTGAAAACTGTGATACAATTAGTAAACGGAAGTTAAATGTATTGTACATTTATATCATCAGATATGTCTATGGATTAAGGAGGCTTGAACGTATTTCAACATTTGCAATCAAACTTTATGGCGTATCGTTTGAAAATCTCTTAAAAATACGAGTGTTACTGTTTTATCATACAGTAATTTATACTAAAATTTTACTTTACACTTATGACAACAACGAATTTGCCACATCTCCAAGGGGTAGAAAAATTAATATACCAAAACACCGATATCATATGTCTGAATGGCATTTTTATGTAAATGCCGCACGTCTTTGGAAAAGTCTTTCAGCAAACCAACAATTTAACAACAACGCAAACAATTTCCTTAAACTTGTTTGCCCTACTTTAAACTTGTTTTCTTGTGTTAAATTATGTTTGTCAATAATATTACTAAATATTCTTTATATATATTTAAAAATGTGATTTTATACCTATATATGTTAATTATTTAAACGTAATTTTAAGTTTTAAATAACTTGCAAAATTATTTCTCCACAAACTGCTTTCCTGTACTTTAATTATAAGATTTAATCTTGTTGTACAGGATATGTGAATATGAAATAAATAAATAAAATACTTATTAGTTAGTCAAAAAATCTGAATTAAATAAATTAGTAATTGATATGTTGAATTCGATGCGGAGAAGGAGTACGTTATGAGGAGTACGTTATTATATACATGGAGACCACTGAAATCGTAAAGCTGTTCAAGTTAACAAACTGATGATCCAACGGTCAGTCTTATTCATTCCATATTAAGATAAAATAATCTCAAGTATCAAAAGGTACTTAAGAAATTCAATGGGCGACCTTAGACTTTCTGCATTGGCTCCAATGTATGTATGTCGTGGAGGAGTGACCTAGACAAAATTTTTGACAGTTTTATGTTGAAAAATCGTTGTATTAATTTTTTAATTCAATATTAACCCCGATATGCATAGACATTTAGATGATTCATCTTACAGTCTTATAAGGAAAATTTGTTGTTGTTTTACATGTTAATTTGATTTATAAGTGTGTTATAAAAATCAATGTATACATTAGATCTTAGTCAATGTGATAAATAAGTTCAAAATAAAAAAATTATATGAATTTAATAGATGTTAATTTTATTTTATGATTATAAAGGGAAAAATCATAAAAATTGGTGTGAGAAGTGGGATTGCAAAATAATAAGCAGTCATGAAATTGGAGGAGCTTAAAGTGGAACAGCTCAAGAAGGAATTGAGCAAATTGAAGATACCGACAGCAGGTAATAAGACAGAATTACAAAAGCGGCTGATAGAGGAATTTGACAAAAAATAATCAATGGAGGTTGGTACCCGTAAAACGGAAGGTAACATGGAGTTAAGCGCAATGTTTGCTGCTATGATGAAAGAGATGGAAACGTCTAGAGTAGACAACGAGAAACTGTTAGCTAAAGTGGAAGAAAAGTTTCAAGAAACTTCTAGAAAAATTTCCGAGGTTTCAAAAAGAGTGACCGACTTAGAGAATGACGTCGAGAAAAAACTGCAAGATCTGGAAAGTAAAATAAATAATTCTCAATGTCAGGAGGGCCCAGTACGAATTACTCAGGAAAGTTCTGGTAGAGCAAAGGCCCCCACTTTTGACGGCAGCGTACCATATAATGTTTTCAAGTTCCAGTTCAAGACAGTTGCCGCCAGAAATATGTGGAACATCGAAGAAAAAGCTATAGAGTTGATTCTGGCCTTAAAAGAAAACGCTGCAGAATTCTAGAAAGTGTGCCAATCACCTGCAGCAATAATTATGACGACATAATGGTGGCACTGCAGCGAAAGTATGGTGGCAAACACAAAAAAGAGATATACAGAATGGAACTAAGAGGAAGACTGCAGAAAGCAAATGAGTCATTGGAAGATTTTGCGACAGAGATTGAGTGGTTGGTGTAGCCGACTTATCCAGGTGAAAATCATCCATTCTTAGATCAGTTCAAAATTGAAGCATTTGTGAATGGAATTCGGGATTCTGATGTGAGACATGCGGTGTGCAACGCAGAAATCGTCTTTTGCTGAAACTGTCTCATGCGCACTGGC
The DNA here is from genome assembly GCA_949748255.1 of Eustalomyia histrio. Lineage (NCBI taxonomy): Eukaryota > Metazoa > Arthropoda > Insecta > Diptera > Anthomyiidae > Eustalomyia > Eustalomyia histrio. Next base: position 167,215,724 of record OX456523.1, on the reverse strand, counting down.
CCAAGAGACTGCGAAGGTGATTTCCAAGCTACAAATATTTAAGGTGCGTAACCTCGAAGTAACTGCCGAAAAGGATATAAGCACAAAGTTAACAGAGGCAGTTATGAAGGCATTAGGTGAAAAGCGAAGCAAACCGAAGGACAAATGCCACAACTGCGGTAAAGTGGGACACTTTCAGCGAAACTGCAAAGCACCCAGAAAAAGCCTCCGAGCCGATCAGCAATCACCTCAAGAGTCACCGTTTAACTAAAAAGAGCTAGCACTACGGGGCATGAGCTAGCTCCCACAACCGATGGCCCCACAATCTCCATATTCATAGCACAGCAGGGGAAAAGCAATCTTACTGCTTATGGGTGAATCAACGGACAAAAGCACATTTTAACTATAGATACAGGAGCATCACAGTCCATCATCAGGCCCGATATAGTTCGAAAGCCAGTTGAACCATTGCACGGGGTAAAGTTGCGAAAAGCTACTGGAGAGCAGGCTTCTGTCTATGGTAAGGTTAATGTGAAACTAACAATTGCCAACATACGCGTCAGTGACGTATTTATTGTTGCCGATATTGTGGAGGAAGTAATCATTGGTGCAGATGTTAAGATTAGTCACGGCATTAACCTGCATATGGGGCAAAAGGTGTTGGATATGAACGCGAGGATCAGGTAAGAAAGCTAGTTACCATCAGCCACCAAAAACTACCAGCACGGTCAGAAACTTTAGTATGGGTGCGTATGGAGGCAGATTGTGAGGCCAGCAGCTTGTTGGTGGTAGAACCATCAGAAATAAAAAGTGACCTAATAACAGCGAAAGCCCTCGTGAAAATCAGTAAAGACAAACTAGTTCCTGTAAGAGTACTGAATCTATCAAATTGTGAAAAAGTTGTCAGAGCGAACTCTGAAATAGCCAAATGTACTGCGCTAGAAGCAATAATCAGTTGCGAAACGAACTTGGAACCTTCTAATGCGTCCGTTGAAGATCGAGAGATGCTGGCAAAATATGTGGAAAAATGGGTAAAAGAACCGGCCCCGCCTGATAGAAATAAAGCCAAACAGCTAATCAAGTAATACGGTTCTGTCTGCGCCATGAAAAACCAAAGTCAAGGAAGATCGGCGATTGTAAAACACCGAATAAATACTGGTGAAGCGAGGCCAATAAAGCAGGCGCCCAGAAGTATTCCTCTGGCAAAACGAAATAAAGTAAAGGAGTTAGTCAACGAAATGGAGCGTAGTGGAGTAATCGAACCATCTTCTAGTCCATGGAGCTCGCCTATAGTTTTAGTTAAGAAAAAAGATGGCAGCACCCGATTCTGTGTTGATTACAGAAAATTAAACGATATCACCAAGAAGGGCAGCTATCCACTACCGAAAATTGACTACACTCTAGACACGCTAGCAGGAACCAAATGGTTCTCCAATTGGACTTGCAAAGTGGTTATTAGCAAGTATAAATTTGTGATCAAGACAAGGAGAAAACTGCCTTTAGCACAGGTGACAGATTATGGCAGTTTAATGTGATGCCCTTTGGACTCTGCAATGCTCCATCAACATTCGAGCGGTTAATGGAAAATGTGCTGAAAGGACTCCACTGGAAAACTTGCCTAGTGTACCTTGATGACATAATTATTATGAGAAAAACTTTCGATGAACACCTGAAGAACTTCACAGAAGTTTTAAGGCGAATATCTGCGGCTGGACTCAAGCTTAGCACAAAGAAATGTACACTGTTCCAGAGAAAAGTCGAGTATTTAGGGCACCGAGTAACTGCAGAGGGTATATCAACCGATGAAGATAAGGTTCGGGCTGTAAAAGATTGACCTCGCCCGAAAAATCTGCACGAGTTGCACAGCTTTCTAGGTCTCTGCACCTACTACCGACGATTTGTACCAAATTTTTCCAGTGTTGCTGCGAGTCTACATGAGCTGACTAAGAAGGCGCGACCATTTCATTGGGGTGAAGCCCAAGAACAAGCATTTCTAGGGGTCAAGGAGTTATTATGCACGGCACCGCTTCTTGGATATCCTGTGGCCGGGGAAAAATTTGTGCTGAATAGCGATGCAAGCGGACACGGAATAGGAGGTGTGCTTTCGCAGGTGATACATGGCACCGAAAAAGTCATAGGCTATTACAGTCGAGTACTTTCGAAACCCGAAAGGAACTACTGCGTAACACGGCGGGAACTCTTGGCGGCTGTAGAATGTGTAAAGCACTACCACAAGTATCTGTACGGTCAGCACTTTCAACTAAGAACCGACCATTCTACACTAAGGTGGCTGCTGCAATTTAAACAACCAGAAGGGCAGCTATATCGTTGGATTGAACGACTTGAAAGCTATGATTTCAGCATCGAGCACAGGAAAGGCATAATGCATTGCAATGCGGACGCCTTTTCAAAACGCCCCTGCAATTTAGAGTGCAAACATTGTTCGAGGGCTGAAGGAAAAGAGTGCATCATTGATATAAGACTAACGCATATTGAGTTATGTGTATCCTGGTCAGCGGCGCAACAAAATGATCCCATACTGTCAAAAATTATGTCAGCCAAAACAGAGGACAGGAGGCCTACCCGTGAACAAATATCAGCTGAAAGTCCGCTAATGAAACAGTCTCCGGGTAATTAATCACTGCTTATACCGTATATTGGAAAGTGCGGACGGTGTGGTGAACGATTTTTAACTTCATGTTATTTTTCATAATCCTCTAAATTAATTCTACCATTTTTAGCTACTCGCTTTTAACAACCAAACAATTGAGAAATTTTTGTTCCCATCGTTTGTATGATTGTTTTTTTTTTTTTCATTTATTAATTCTTATTTTTCCAATCTACTCGTTATTGACTCTATGTATTCACTTTATAGTCGTTATTGACTTTATAGATTTAATAGCTATAATCCCACTTTTCTATTATAGTTTCAAATGTTGGCAACTCTAGAATTATGAAAAAAATTTCAATGAAATAAACGTATTAAATGTTCAATGAAAATGGAAAAAAAAAAAGAAATCAAATAAGAAAAACAACAACAAAATACTATATTTTGATCTGATGAACATTTAAATATTTTTGTCAGAGATGGATAATTTTTTTTCTTCATTACATTGATGTAAACAATATGTAAACAATAATTTTTCAAAAATTGTAATTATTTCCTGCCACTTTTATTTCTGTGAAGTTCGAACTTTATCTCTACAGGATAATTTACTATTTTCCAATCTAATACCTTATATTATATTTTGTATCTGCCTAAATGCTTTACTTTCCATAAAATTGGCTTAATTCAGGTTATACTTCTATGTAAAACTTACACTAAAAATATTAGTAATATAAACAGAAAATGTTTAGGGTTTCACAATACGACAGGACAGTCAAGTTATATATAGTTTTTAATTATTCAATTGGTAAATAATGTCTATTTTCATTGAAGAAAAAAGATTTCATTTGTCGAAAATAACTTCAAGATTATAGTAAAAGGGTGGTAATACTGTCAATTTAAAGCAAAGTATTTACGAGTACTCAGTTTTCACAAGCAAAATCCCAATCATGTGTTCAATCATTCTCTCCAGCATATTGACAAGCAAATTGTCAAGTATATTTTTTTCTCGACCACATGCCTTCCTGGCTGTAGAAAAACTAACCAACTTCCTTTCTAATAAAATATTTCGAGGAGGCAAGATCAAGTGTTTCATTTAACCTAAACCTTAAACAGAAAAAATTTCTAAAATCGTTTATGAAAGCGCATATCTAAAAGCCAAAAAAAGTTTTAATATAGCTTGTGTTAAAATCTAACCAGGTAATTTCTCAAATTTGCTTTAAGAAAGAAAGAATTTTTAACACATTTCCAAAAACTTTACCAGGAAAGTTCAATTATCCGAAGATTTGTGAAGAGAAATTCTTAAAAATCGGCGGGAATATCCAGAAGGCAAGAAAAATTTTGAATTTGGAACACTCATAGGTGATTATTGGATTACTATCCATAACCTTTACAACCACAAAAGGGTACTTGTTACTTGTAATATTTTTTTTTTGATTTTTATTACCTCGCCTCAAAACTCTTATGGGTAAGCATATTTGTCGAGAAAAAAGAAACAAATCTTATTCTCATTTCTTAATTGTGATTTTGTTTCTCACCTCCTAGGCCTGTTTTCAACTGGCACATAAGAGTTTTTGCAATTTATTTCATTCTACATTTCTATTGAAACTATTGACAAACAAACACCAAAGTGAAATAATTTAAAGAAGAACAAAAAAAAAGTTCAGACAGTTCCATAAAAATCACTCATCAAAGTGATATTAAACTAATTAAAACGTCATTCTGTGAATTCCATCCAGTGTCCTAAAAGAAAAAGGCAAATCTTTACTTCTTCAAACTTGAATTTGGTCCTAGTGAAAACATCAGCTATTGGAGAAGAAATTAAGAAAGAAGTTCAGTTCCATCAAACAATTCATATGAAACACCTTCGTTAAGATTGGTTGATAAATAAGTGTTAAAATTAATTTTGAAAGTCAAGAATTTTAATAGGCTAAGTATTGATATTTATTACCAAAAGTAAAACAAACAAAAAATTTTACTAAATTAATTTCCAAATTTTTAATAGTGAACAAACATAATTATTACAGATAAATCCAAAACTAATTACTAAGATTAATACTAATTTTATACATATGCAACAATATTAATAATTTAACTTCAACGAAACTGTAACAACATCTTCACCGTGTTCGAGGAGGCCTCATCGTACTAGTAGTGAATTTGGTGAGTAGTAAGAAATATTAAAAAGTGTGTACTATTGTTTGTAAAACTATATTTTTTTTTGTCAAAGTCTTTCATTCACATTGTTTTTTCATTCATGGTAAAATAAGAAGGAAAGATTAACAAATGTATTAATGACGTCATCATTTTGAATTCGCCTGATCAAATAAGTATTAATTATTTGCTCATTGCAATTGCACTCTGAGTGGCATTAAGTGTTGTTTTTATTGTAAAATTACAATTATTGCTTTTAACTAACTCTCATTAATACAGTTGTTATTTTATCTTTCTTTGGTTTTATTTTCGGTAGTTCAGCTACTTAAAATAATTAATTCATTCGTTGGTTAAAAGCCGTGTTACAATTTTAATGATAAACCAATGCAAAATCAAGACTTTGACAAGGGAATAATTTGATTGAATAATAACTTAACCTTGAATTTGGAAATTAATTACCAACGCGAATTAAAAAAAAAAATTGGATATTTTTAAAGTGTATTTTTCAAGTTTATTTTTTTTATTAAATTAAAATTTTTATATTACAATATTAGAGTGTTTTGCGACGTGCTAAATTTACATCAACCTAAATTAACCATTCAGCATAATTCACATTGAGGTTTTTCTTCCAATATAAATATTTGACTATGTTATTAGTCAATATCATTTTCGTTTAAACTTTGCGTAAACAATTTCCATATTTTTTATTATTTGCTTTGTTAATACAAATACTACCAATCATATAGTTTAAATCTGTTTTAGAAACATTCTTGATTTCGTTTTGAAAAAAAAAAATATATATTTGTTTTGATGTAATCGAGCATTTCGCAAATCAATTTTGTCATTAGAATTAATAAAATTTCATTATCTTTATATATCATAGTTTTTTTTATGTTTTCATGATTTAAAAACCATAATTAAAATTTAGTAATGTTTAGAATTTTTATCAATGGGTTGAATTATAACCAATAAAAATAATGAATTGTCAGTAAATATATTGTTTTCATCATGTGTGATCTACATTATGTAGCTTCTTTCGCGGGTTCCAAGAAAGATTCGTGCTACTAGGATATGGTAGGGAGGGTAAAGAGGCAGTGGTTCCCAAACTCCATCGGGGAACTAACTTTATTCTTGGGTTTAACTACAGTGCCTTTTGTTTTAAATTTCAAATATCAAGTAACCATATAGGGGCTTTTTCTTTTTGTTGTGTGGTTACTTTTGGCCCTTTAAGTTTAGAGTTTTAGAAATAAACTGGGAGTCTATAATACTTATTGTAATGCAAATGAGCGTGAATAGGGAAGGTCACGAACCCCGACACCGACTGCTGCTAGCAACTAAATGGCTCCCTTCGACCTTATTCTATTTGCTGCTTTGCGAAGTTTAATTACTTCCTAACTTTAGAAAATTCTTCTATATGTTGTTTTTTTTCTAAAGTTAAAAATTAACATCATGTTCTCGTGTGTGTACATTACAACGGCACAACTGAGACAAAGCTAATTGTGGTGCCGTCAAGCAAAATAGACGAAGTGTTAAAAGAGTTCCATGACGGTCCCAGTGGTGGTCATCTCGGTGTCACGAAAACACTAGAGAAGTTAAAACAACGATTCTACTGGGTCTGCTGCCAGCAAGCTGTAAGCGACTGGATAGCAAATTGCGCGCAATGCATCGCAGCTAAAGGACCAGTAAGGAGAAGTCGTGGGCAACTTCAACAATACAACTCGGGTGCCCCATTTGAGCGGATACGCTTTACCGAACCAGGAAGCCAGAACGGTAATAAGCGCATTTGTGAACAATTGGGTGTGCCGCTACGGTGTTCCATTAGAATTACACTCTGACCAAGGGAGGAATTTTGAATCTGCTATCTTCAAGGAAATGTGTGAGTTGTGTGGTATAAGAAAAACAAGAACCACCCCTTTGCATCCACAATCTGATGGTATGGTCGAAAGATTCAATCGCACTTTAGAAGAATACTTAAGAAAAGTGGTCGGTACTCATCAGAAGGACTGGGACGAACAGATCCCCAAATTTCTGCTGGCATATAGATCGGCTCTTCACGATTCCACCTCCCGGACACCTGCAAAAATTATTTTAGGAACGGAACTTAAATTGCCTGGCAATTTACAATTTGGAGTTAAGCCCGCCACTATAGATAAGGACAACGACAACGCTTCCCGGGAACAAGAAGACCTTAACGAGCTTCATGAGTTGGTTCGCAATCGAATTAAAATAGTCAGCGATAAGATGAAGGCGAGGTATGATAGGACAGCAAACTCCGAAGGCTTTAATGAGGGTCAGCTGGTTCTGCTATTTAACCCACAACGGAAAAAAGGATTATCTCCCAACTTACAAACGCATTGGGACGGCCCCTATAGAGTAATTAAAAGGTTGAATGATGGGGTGTACAGAATACAGAAAGATCAGAGCCCAAGGTCAAAAATGAAGGTTGTTCATCTAAAACGACTAGCCAACTATGGAAAAGGAATAGCTATGTCTGTTCGGGACGAACAGGATTAAGTGGGCGGCAGTGTTACAAGAAATTTCCACAGCTAGAAATTTCTTCACGCGAATTTTGTTGGCTGGAAAAATCTAGCGTCGAAAGAAACTGGAAATAACTAGAATACCTGACTTTTCATATAAATACGGGTATTTGGTGACGCAGTAGTTCAGTTCATAAGTGAAACGCAGAGTGTGAAGAACTAAAGTGTGGCTAACGTTTAGTATTCCTAAATCGTGTAAATAAAGTGTGCTATTAAAGTGTTTTTCTGTAATTTTTAGTGACTGTTATAAATAAATATAGCTCTATAATTTCAAACAGTGTTTATTATTTGCAATATAGAAAGAACTCCATTTATTTAAAAAGTAAATAAATCAACGATTTAATAAAGGGTAAAATCGTAACAATATTTTTGATACTTATACATTTGAATATTTTAATTAAAACAAATATTTTTTCTACCTACTACACCACAAGCACTTATAAATTTTGGTGGCTAATTTTACATAAAGTGATTTAATAATATCAATAAGTCGATTATGTCATGAAGTTAATGGTTTAAAGTCAATGATCATTATTTAACTTCAAAACAAAGTAAACAATAATAAAAACATATATAACACTAGTCAAATTTTGAAATTGTTTTTTCTTATCGTGGTTACTACACATTTTTTCGGCCCCATTCACGGCGTTTTTATACCGTTGCTCGCAATGGGTTAAATTTTGTAAAATCAATATACACATAATTCTTACTTAAAATCGAACAAATTAAATTAACTTCTAGAGGAAAAAAACTGGTTTTTGAAGTCAGAAAGTCCTTTACTTTTCATACATTTGTATGAAATAGCCACGGTCTTTTTCGGTCCAATGTACGGTGTTTGTATGCCGTGGATCATAATGAATTGAAATTTTAGAGAAATAATCTAGACGTAGTTCTGACTAAAACCTGTCAAATATTTCTCAACTTGTGGAACAAAAATATTCCGAAACTGCCTCTTGAAATTTTATTAAAAATAATGTACATAATTCTGAGAACAATTTGGATTTTTTTTTCAAAGAAGCAAGCGTTTCAATTTAAATTGTAAATTTCAATTTAAATTGCACATATCTCAAGAACTGAACAAGATATAGCAGAACGGGTGAAAATGTTGCACTGTGTGTATTAACACACATATGTAAATCAAATTAACGTGTTAAAAAACAACAAATTTTCCTATAAGTCTGTAATCAACTAAGTGTCTATGCATATGGCTGTAAGAATACGTTTTTTCAGCTTAAACCAGACATAGGGAATACTAACTACTTTATGTATTAATTACAGAGCAATTGTTTCTGAAATTACATATAATTGGATGTCATTGTACCTTTAACTATAGACAATGTAAAAGTCAGGTTTTCATAATATTGCATTATGAAAAAGTTGCACAACTAAATAATTACAAAACATAATTAAAAACGCCTTGGTCTGAATGTACTTTTCTATTATATTTTTTAATAATATTAGAGGAATATTTTTAGCAAACAAAATTTTTTCATGCGTTTTCTTAAAATATATAAAAAATAAAAATATGGCAAATATATTATAAGTATTAAAAATAAATATATAAAATATATTAAAATAACAATAATAATAAAATATAATAAATATAGAATATGTTATATAAATATAAAAGTATATAATAAGTCTGTTCCCGTACGTTACCGCGGGTTCCCAAACTTACCCAAATTTACCCAAAAGCGTTCCCGTACTCGAAAATTGGGTAAATGAGAGCGTTTATGAGAGTGTATTAGTGTTTCTCTTTTTACCGAAAGTTACCTAAACTTTTTCTTTGGGTAAATTGTCAAAAGAACAGTTGATAAACAAAAACAGCTGTTTTATAATTGTAAAAAATAAAACTAAGGAACTTCAGCGATGCTAATTTAGCCCTTTTCGTGTTACACTAAGCGGTTTTTTACTTTCTAAAAACTGCAAATATTTTCTGTTTATAAAAAAAGGACAGATCGGCACCTTTTAACTTTTTTTACCGCTTTTTTGGAAAATTGTAACCCCCTCTTTTACATTGGCACGAAATCACGAGATTTTTATATACACCACTTTGAAAAAACAATAAAAAAAGCTCATAAACATTAAATTATGAGAAAAATATATTTATTGGAAATAACTATGTGTGTTTTTTCAAAGAGGAAAATATCAAAATCTCGAAATTTCCTGCCACTGTAAACGGCGGGCAATTTTAATATATTTTTTTTTTGAGTCTTATTTCAATTTTCGCATTTTTCCATTAGCGCGTTTTCACTTGTCGAGTTACACTTATTGCACTTAAAAATTTGGCATCACTGATGCATTTTGACATTTTTTTTTTTGGGCTAGAAAAGTGGTTTTTTGCGTTCCCGTACTTTTGGGTAATTTTGTCATTTTATGAGAGTATTTTGTGCTTACTCTCATTTTACCGAACTTTACCCAGAAAGTAAGGGAACAGAGCTAATATAAAAGATATTCAACAATACGTGCAGTGAACTTACGTTGAATTTAAATAAAATTTTGTTTTTTTTTTTAGTTTTTAAGTTGAAAGTGCTAAAATTTGAAAATGAATTCCAAAATAAAATATTTAGTTAATTATTTTTTTTTAAATAACAAAACGAACAAATCAAAAAATAACAAAAGAACAATAGTCAATTTAAATTATATTTAAAGTTAATATTTTTTACTAAAAATGTTGGATTATAGATTAGAATAAATAAAGAAATAAATAAATACGTCTTTTCGTTTCAAATTCCATACAAACTTTAATATAATTAAAAAACAAGAATAAAATTAAAATAAAACTATTAAAAGATTTTTTTTCTGGTAAATTTTATTTTTAAAATTGGCGATAGAAATTTATTTTAAATTCCTCATACAATAAAGGCCACCTTAATATAACGTGTATTTAAACATCACCAACAACAACAAGTTTTACATACTGAAAATTTCCACAGCATAAACACACACTTCTACCTACATATTCAATAAGAACAACAATAAAATTTCATGTAAATTTGGATATTTTTTTTATTCTTTTCTATTATACATATATTTTTGTTGTTAAATGCGACCGAAAAAGAACGTGGCTTTTTATATCCCAGCAAAACCACATATTACCAAATAATGTGTAAAGTATTGTGTAGCCATAGGGAAGAATGCATTTCTTTACACCTTACTTCATTGAGGTAAATTGAGTAATGTATGGACCCATTAAGTTAGAGGTGATTAAGTAAGTGGTTACTTATATGGTTACAAGGGTGGGAAAAGTAATGTGTCTACAAATTTATTTTAATAAATAAATATTATTACAAATATTTCAAACGTTCTTAAATATAATGTGGTCATGATGGGAATCGAACCTGGAAACTGGATGCCAGCCGAGAACTCTACCACTGAGCTATCGACTCTTCATGTTTTCGTTCGTGATGTCGAAACGTACATACATTACAACTTTGCTTACAAAAAACGAAAAGTAATGAGTCTTCAAATAGATTTTCAAAAATATTTAGATTATTACTTTACGGTAACTATTACTTTATGCTTGCAAATAATACAAAAGTAACGAGCTACCATTATTACCAAATTTTTGCTGGGATTCATAAATGTGTTGTATAAGAAAAATTATATGCAGGCATTTATAAACTAAAGATATGTTTTCGTATAAGAAAAATTTATTGAATTTTATAAAATTTATGGATTTTATAAAATTTATATATGTTTATAAAATTTATTGAAATTTATAAAATTTTTAAAATTTTTTTTTTCCAATTTTTTAAAAACTTTTCGTTTTTAAATTTTTTTTCGATTTCTTCAAACTTTTTAGATTTTGCAAAATTATATGATTTTTAAAATTATACGATTATTATTTTATTTTGATTGAAACCTAAATGTGAAAATCTGAATATTACAAAAAATGGTTTGACTTAGTTACATTTCGTAATGTAACTTTGTATAATAACATATATATATATATATATATATATATATATATATATATATATATATATGTGCATATCCCAAAGTAACAAAATGTCTTCATAGTAACTTGTGGAACGAAAACCCGTCCCCGCAACATGCACTGTGCACATATATACATATATATATATGTGCATATATATATATATATATATATATATATATATATACAGTAGAACAACGAAAAGTTTAAGGACAGTCCCCAAAGTAACAAAATGTCTTCATAGTAACTTGTGGAACGAAAAACCGTCCCCGCAGCATGTGCTGTGCACATATATATATATATATATATATATATATGCATTGCCCATACTTTGAAGACATCTGTATATACAGCCAAAAAAGTCCCTATAAAATGCGCTGTGTCCAGTAAAATGTCTTCAGAGTACACACTAGAATAATGAAAAGTTTAAGGACAGTCCCCAAAGTAACAAAATGTCTTCATAGTAACTTGTGGAACGAATATTATAGGGACTTTTTTGGCTGTATATACAGATGTCTTCAAAGTATGAGCAATAAATAAATATATATATATATATATATATGTGCACAGCGCATGTTGCGGTGACGGTTTTTCGTTTCACAGGTTACTATGAAGACATTTTGATTTTTTGGAGACTGACCTCAAACTTTACATTAATCTACTATATTTACTGAAGACATTTTACTGGATACAGCACATATTATAGGGACTTTTTTAGCTGTATAAGTTAACACCTAAATTATGACAATAGCAACAACACTTTAGTTAACACTTGGAGTACGGTAACGAAAACAACAACAAATATAATAAATCAAAACGTGCCAATATAATCAACAAACTAAGCAGAAGTTCCCAGACGAAATTCGAATCCAAATAATTACGGCAACTGCAATAAATAAAACGTATCAACATTTAAACCACGCAGCTAGTGCATGGATGGCCGATTGTGGGAAACAAAACGTCAGCGGTTTTTGCTAAGTAAATTAAATGTATTTATTAAATTCCAATTGTAAATTCTGGGCAGTCATTATTTTAAAGTTGTGAAATAAAGTTGGGTTCGTTAACAGAAGTTAACGAATCAAAAAAATATTTTTTTTAAACTTTAAATAAAAAATAAATTAATTGGCGCCCAAGCAGGGACCCTCTTAATAAAAAGAAAAGAGGAGTCCTTTTTCGTAAACGAAAAAATAAAACCCTCGGAAAAAGGGTTTTCCGAAAAATAAAAAATTTAAATATCGCGGAAATAGTGCGCCGTAGTAAGCTCTTTTGTAAATAAGAGATAAACCGGAGATCTCAAGGCAGATCAGCGGCCGTGATTTAGGATAAGCAAACAAAAAAACTATCAACAAATTTAAAACATTAGTGAAATAAGTGAACAATCATTGAAAAAAAAAAATGAAAAAGCTATCAAAGAGTAGTCAAGTTAAAACTATCAACAAATTTAAAATTCTAACAAAAAAAGTAAAAACAAATAAACAAATAAATGATAAAAATATAGTGAAAAATTAAAAAGGAAAGAAAAAAAGCTTAAACCACTAGTAAAATAAGTAAACGACTATTAAAATAAAAGGCTATCAAAGTCTAATCTATTTTAAACATTAACAAAATAAGTGAAACTATTAGATATCAGCAAATTATAGAACCCTAACAAAATAAGTGAACGTTTATAAAGCAAATAGAAAGCAATAAAAATATAGAGGAGAAAAAGGAATCTATTTTTCTAAAAAAAACATTTTACACAAATTTTTTCAAATTGAATTAATGGTAACAAAATAGTTTCTTAAAGAAAATAAATATCATCGAGAACTACAAAATATAAACCAACGTGAATAAGTGAAAGAACATTTTATAACCGAAATAGACAACATCGCCAGCACAAAAAGATTTGAAGAAAGAAAAGCAGCCCTACCACCAAAATAAACACCTGAAGATGATAACACCAACATTAATGTAAGATTATTTTTAAGCTTATAAATATTATTATTTCTCTGTCTAACCAATAATTTTACAATTAAAAGTTTAAGTGAAAAAAAAAGAATTTTTGTTAAGTTGATTGATTATTTACGATCTCGAATTAGAAAACAAAAGGATATTTTCTTTTATTTGCTTCAATACCTCTCGGGAAATTTTCAACCATTTTACCTTTCTTTGTGATCAGCCGGAATTTTCCTTCTCCCTTTATTCCTTTTTTTTTTCCTTTTACTTTTTAACCCCGCATCATTCCAAATAGCATGCCTGACGAAACCATCAACGAGTTGACTGACAGACTTAGCAGGGCTCTTACCATGACAAACGAACGTACCGACGGCAGGCCTCACAGAGCTGCAGAAGGAACAGATAGGTTTGATGATTAAGGAAGCCCTCAAAACGCCTGCTAATCTGGCGGACGAAGGATGCGATCACCCTATTGGTGCGGTTACGAACCGGTTGGAAGAATTGGATAAAGTACCCGATTTTGTCAGGTCTTTGAGGGAATTTTCTGGAAAACCTGGGGAATTCAACTCCTGGAGAAAATCCGTGGAGAGAGTTTTGACACTCTACAACTCGGTCAAGGGAACTGGCAGGTATTACGCGACCCTACACACCATACGGACAAAAATTGTCGGGGATGCAGATACCGCCTTGGAATCATATCGAACTCCACTGGACTGGCCACGCATAAAAAAATGCCTTATGATGCACTACTCTGATAAGAGGGATATAGGAAGTTTAGAATACCAGATGATGGTACTATGCCAAGGGAACATGACCATAACAGAATTCTATAAAATCGTGTACCAACATCTTTCGCTGTTGCTCGAAAAAGTTTCATGCCTGGACTTAGATGAAAGTAGCCTACACGCCATGACAAACACCTACAGGGAGAAGGCATTGGACACATTTGTAAGAGGGCTAAATGGAGATCTACCCAAATTATTAAGTGTGAGGGAACCAACTTCATTACCTCAGGCACTACATATTTGCCTAAAGTTGGACAACATGTCATTCCGTAGAAGCCACGCTCATGGACATTTTTCAAGGACTAATGCCCAGAAGGAAAGAAATGGTCCGCCAAGTTCCGTAAATGGTCGAAGATTCTATGCGGAACTCGCTCATGTCGGCGGAATGCCTCCCATAAGGCCACCATTACCGCCTGCTTGACCAACACTCCCATATGTTGGACCAACTGTACCCCCTAAATACAATGCAGTGCCTATCCCTAATCCAGACTATAATCGTAATCCGAACATGTACACAAATCTACCGAGGAATACTGGCCCGAATACAAGATTTCAATATCAACGAGTAGAACCAATGGATGTGGATCGTTCAATCCAAACCCGACAGGTCAATTACGTGAATAGACCACAACCTAATCCAATCTTTAAGAGACCGTCACCCGCATCTTTTCAGGTTCCAGTGAATAAATTACAACGAAATTTCCATATAAATACAGATTACCCACCAGAGAAGAATTTCTATGAATATTATCAACCCGCAGGAAACGAAGCCGACTGCAGCTTCGAGAGTTCGGAAACAGAAAATGTTCAGGAGTATTTCCAGCAAATTCCAGAAGAAACAGCTCAACTTGGAAAACAGGAGTACGAACCCGATGAAGTTGAACTTGCCGTTAATTTTTTAGAATAAACTGTTCCTCACTGCCATATTTCACAGCAAAAAAGGGGAACGACCAAATATTAAAGATACTATTGGACACTGGCAGCAATAAAAACTACATCAAACCTACAATTATAAAAAACCCTAGGGAAAACGATAAATATTTCAATGCAAATACCGTTAAAGGTTGTATCAAAGTCACGCAACACAAAATGTTAAAGTTATTCAATGATTCTCCCATAAAATGTTTCCTGTTACCAGGATTGGAAACGTTCGACGCAATATTGGGAAATGACACTCTAAAGGAATTATCGGCTGTCATTTACACAGCAGAAGAGTATTTCAGTATTAAGGGGGGAAAAGAAAATCCCAATTAAGCAACTTACCTCCCAGAACGTTAATAATATTGAAATTAAAACAAATCATCTCTCGAAAAGTCAGAAAACATCATTAGAGGACATCGTCGAACACCATAGGAATCTATTCGCAGACCCTGACGAAAGCCTTACGTATACGACCAGGGTTGTGGGAGAAATACGAACGACTACCAACAATCCAGTGTACTCCAGAAGTTATCCCTATCCCATGGCTCTAAGGGGCATTGTGGACGAGGAAATCTCTAAACTACTAGGGGACCAAATAATTCGACCATCCCGCTCTCCTTACAACTCCCCAATTTGGATAGTTCCCAAAAAACAGGATGCTTCCGGAAAGGACAAGTATAGAGTTGTGGTTTACTTTGGGAAACTCAACAATCATTCCATACACTCTACGATAGGCAGGAAACCCGTGGATATGTTTTTCGGGAGGACTGTAGATTTTTCCCCCGGAAGTTACGAGAAAACTAGGGAGAATAATATAACTAACTTAAAACGGAAACAGGAAAAGGATCTGAACTACCATAACAAGGGTAAAATGGAATTCAAGGAGTACATACCAGGACAGGAGATTTTTGTCAGAATGAATAAAAGGCTTGGTACGAAATTATCTGAAAGGTTTAAACGCGAATTGGTTAGAGAGAATAGACATTCCACAGTAGTGACTGAGAGCGGAAGAATCGTTCACAAGAAACATATTAGAAACTGATATTTGTTGCATTTACTTACAGGTTGTTTTGGATATTCGGAACTGCGATAGCCGAGTTCCAGATAATGGATTACTCCAACTCTAGGCTGGTCGTCGTCGATTCGGGATCGGCAAAAATTCAAACTGGCGTATTCAAACTTGTCCATACGATAGACTTGGGGGAATACGAACGTTTGGTAGGGACATTGGAGAACTAAAGCGACTTACACAACGGTACTGATAGCTCACTATTACCTTACCTATCCTATACCATATCCCAAATGAAATCCTGTTTATCCAGACTAAAATCCAGGACAAGGACAAAAAGGTCCCTTGACTTCATCGGCAGTGCTTGGAAATGGTTAGCGGGTAGTCCGGACCACCATGATTTCGAAATATTACAAGATAAAATGAACAACGTCCTAAGTAACAATAATAATCTGATCGTCATTAATCAATTGAGAATAGATAAGGTAAAACAGCTCTCAACAATAACAAATAATATTTCTAAATTATTAGAAGAAAAAGGTAAAGAAGAAAATTTGTTAGATTTTAAGTATAAAATGGAAATTATAAAAGAGGAGTTGTCTAATATCGAATATGCCATCCATTGGGCTAAATCCAATATTGTAAATTCATTTATTTTTTCTAACACCGAAATTAAAACCTTGAGAGAGATTTTTTATAATGATAATATTCCATTTGGTAATATGGATGAATTACTAAATTTTTCAAGAATTAAAGTTGCTTCAAATGATAAAGAAATTATTTACATAGTTAATATCCCAACAACTAATAGTGAGAATTGTGACAATTTGCTAATTAGACCTGTAAGGAAAGATAATAAAGTAATTAAGACAAATTTTAAAAATGTTCTGAAATGTAATAAAGAAATATTTGGTATAAGAAATGACTGCAAGAATTATAATAAGTTAAGTATTTGTGAAATTGATAACATCATAGACATAAGTTAATCTGACTGCATTCCCAATCTACTAAAAAGTAAACCATCACGCTGCATAACAACGAACGACGAGCACATAGCATCGGTGGAGGAAATAGATGAGAACATGATATTACTGAACCAGTACAAAGGACAAATTGAAATAGATAACTCAATAATTAAAATAGATGGCACATTCATAATTCACCACCTGAATTCTACAGTACGGATTAGAAATCAAACATACCTAACAACTCAGGTCACCCTTACTAAACCATTGCCGGTTTTACTACAACCAAGTTGCTCTAGTGTCCAAGAACAAGTGATAACTTTGGAAAGGATGGAGGCAGTTAACGTCAACAATTCCCACATAATCGAGAAACTACAAGTTCGAAACAAGATAAACCTAACCATCAACATTGGACTGGCAATGACGGTCATAATATCGATTGTTATTATCATCTTCATAGCTAACAGAAAGAGGACAAATGGAAATGACAAAATTAACTCATCCAAAAATAATACAAAATCCACAGAAACAAAACAGGATATTGAAAATGCGGAGGAAGATCAACCATCCACCAATCCAAAAATCTCCTTGTCACCACCATCAAAAGGTTCCAAAAACAAAAGGATCCACGACCTTCCATTTTTCTGAAAGACAATTATTCATACGAGGACGCACGAATTTAAAGGGGGGTGAGTTAACACCTAACTTATGACAATAGCAACAACACTTTAGTTAACACTTGGAGTACGGTAACGAAAACAACAACAAATATAATAAATCAAAACGTGCAAATATAATCAACAAACTAAGCAGAAGTTCCCAGACGAAATTCGAATCCAAAGAATTACGGCAACTGCAATAAATAAAACGTATCAACATTTAAACCACGCAGCTAGTGCATGGATGGCCGATTGTGGGAAACAAAACGTCAGCGGTTTTTGCTAAGTAAATTAAATGTATTTATTAAATTCCAATTGTAAATTCTGGGCAGTCTTTATTTTAAGGTTGTGAAATAAAGTTGGGTTCGTTAACAGAAGTTAACGAATCAAAAAAATATTTTTTTTAAACTTTAAATAAAAAATAAATTAATTTATATACAGATGTCTTCAAAGTATGCATAATGAATATATATATATATATATGCACGGCGCATGTTGTGGGGACGGTTTTTCGTTCCACAAGTTACTATGAAGACATTTTGTTACTTTGGAGACTGTCCCTAAACTTTTCATTATTCTACTGTTTACACTGAAGACATTTTACTGGATACAGCGCATATTATAGGGACTTTTTTGGCTGTATATACAGATGACCTCAAAGTATGGGCAATGAATATATATATATATATATATATATGCATTTCACATACTCTGAAGACATCTGTATATACAGCCAAAAAAGTCCCTGTAATATGCACTGTATGCAGTAAAATGTCTTCAGTGTTTACAGTACATTAATGAAAAGTTTGAGGACGGTACCCAAAGTAACAAAATGTCTTCATAGTAACTTGTGGAACGAAAACCCGTCCCCGGAACATGTGCTGTACACATATATATATATATATATATATATATATATATATATATATATATATATATACATATATATATATATATATATTCATTATGCATACTTCGAAGACATCTGTATATACAGCCAAAAAAGTCCCTATAATATGCGCTGTATCGAGTAAAATGTCTTCAGTATATATAGTAGATTAATGTAAAGTTTGAGGTCAGTCTCCAAAGAATCAAAATGTCTTCATAGTAACCTGTGAAACGAAAAACCGTCCCCGCAACATGCGCTGTGCACATATATATATATATATATATATATATATATACATATATATACATATATATATATATATGTGTACAGCGCATGTTGCGGGGACGGGTTTTCGTTCCACAAGTTACTATGAAGACATTTTGTTACTTTGGGGACTGTCCTTAAACTTTTCGTTATTCTAATGTTTACTCTGAAGACATTTTACTGGACACAGCGCATTTTATAGGGACATATACATACACATATATATATATATATATATATATATATGTGCACAGCGCATGTTGCGGGGACGGGATTTCATTCCACAAGTTACATGCGCCATGCACATATATATATATATATATGTATATATATATATATATATATGTGCACGGCGCATGTTGCGGGGACGGTTTTTCGTTTCACAAGTTACTATGAAGACATTTTGTTACTTTGAAGACTGTCCTTAAACTTTTCGTTATTCTACTGTTTACACTGAAGACATTTTACTGGATACAGCGCATATTATAGGGACTTTTTTGGCTATATATACAGATGTCTTCAAAGTATGGGCAATGAATATATATATAAATTAAATTAGTTTTAATTTATTTTTTTTAAAAAATTAATTGTTGTGCGCCGATAGCGACACAACAACCTTCTTTATTGGTAATTCAAATTAAAAAGCAACAATATTCTTAAAACTACCCTATTTTATAACTACAGGTTTGTTGATCACGCCATTTAGGTATTTGGTGTCATCAGTTTGCTCGTGCAATGTTGTGAAATACTGTTCATGGGAATTTTACTACATTGCAATAATTTTGAGTTTTGTTGATCATGCCATATAGGTGTCAAGTATCGACCATTGGCGTGTGCAATGGTATTATTATGAAATAAGCTACGTTGTTGGATTTTTAAAAGACGCATTGTCAGCTTGTGAACTAATTTGTATGTTTTTTGCGAGTTAATAAGTTTGTCAGCAAAATTGTTATTTTCAATGTGTTTTGTGTTAACTCCTCCCTCCTTAAATGCAATCGTCCCGATTGCGTAAAATGTGTGAATGTCGTATATGGTAGTGTTCTTTCTCCTGATTTTTTCCTCTGTGGGTTTTATAACGGTTGGATGTTCCGGTTGGATTTCTTTTACTTCTATTACTTCATGTTCTTGATTTATTTTCTTCTTCCTAGAGATCCAAATGATAGTGGCACAGACGGATATAACGATAATTATGCTTGATGTTAGTAGAAAGTTGTTTTTGTTCTCTAATACTTCCAATCTTCGGATGTTTTTCACATTAAGTTTTTGGAGTCTTTGTAATGAAAGAATTTCTTCAGTTTTACTATTCCATGCTTTTGGTTGTAAAGAGGCTGGAAGAGGTTTATTGCCGCTTATCTCTTTTGAATAATATTCTCGACCGTCGATGTTGACTGTTGTATTGAAGTATTTCACCAAATAGGTTCCGTTCAATGCGATTTCTTCTTTATTTACTGTAATATTCCCGATGTATTGATTCAGCAGTAGCAAGTGACTTCCGATTTCTTCTATGGCGGGTACGTGCTCGTTGTTAACCTGTGTACAGCTCCCTACTCTGTTTCTAAATAAACTAGTTATACAAAAGTTATCATTTAATTGTACCAGCTTATCTCTATTACATATAGTTAGTTCATTGTAGCTTTTGCAGTTTTCTTTAATAGCGAATAAATTATTATTACAATCTAAAATTTTGTCATATTCGATTTTATCAATTACATTTCCATTTTTTACTGGCTTTGCTAAAAATATTTTACAAATATCATTTTGGGAAATGGGAATACTTAAAATATATAAAATTTCTTTATTATTTGTCACAATTCTTACACTTCCGAAAGATAATAATTCGTCTACGTTAAAAATGGGGATGTTATAATTTTCTAAGACATTAATTTAAATTTTCAATTTCAGTTTTGGAGAGAATAAATGAGTTAACAATGTTTACTTTGGCCCATTGAATTGCATGTTCAATATTTTGTAGTTCTTTTTCAATTAACCCTAATTTGTGTTCTAGTGTATTTGCCAGTTCGTTATTCCAATCTTCTCGTTTTACCTTTAATATTTCATTTGTAATATTTGAAATATCTTGTATTCTGCTAGTTGTCAGTTCGTTTATGATCATTTGTCTATTGTTGTTTTCCAATAAATTGTCAATTTTCTGATTCAAAATTTCAAGATCATGTCTGTCTGGAGTACCAGCAACCCATTTCCACGCGCTACCGATAAAATCGAGGGATCGTTTTCCTTTATGTGAACTCAATCGTCTGAGAAGTGCATTAATATCGGAGACTTGCTGTTTTAAAAACGGACGGAGCGGATGACTATATGTAATATTAATGTTCAATATGGATTCAATATCCCTTGATAAAGTTCCATATTGTTCTAGGTCAATAGAATGTATAACTTTAAAGGTGCCGTTTTGTCTTCTTGCGATTCCATTCTGAATGGTTATCAGTCTCGCGTTAGAGTAGTCGAGAATATTTAAATCCGCAAGGGCATTACCAATTAGTAATCTGCAAAAAGGAAGAGGTATAAGGTGAAAGAGGAGGACAAGGAAGAGAGAAAAAAATTCAGTTTCCTATGTGACTCTTGTGAATAACACGGCCACTTTCCGTAACTATAGTTGTATTACGGGTTTCCCTCACTATTTCCTCTTTGAATCTGTTAGTAAGTTTTGTCCCTAATCTTTTATTTGTCTTAACGTAGACTAATTGACCAGGTACGTATTCCTTGATTGGCTTCCTTTTCTTATTATGAAATGTCAAGTCATTTTCCTGTTTGCTCTTCAGTCGGTCAACGTTGGTTAGTCTGGTCATTTCCAAATCTTGGGGTGAGAAGTCAACCGTTCGACCAAAATAGAGATCTACCGGTTTCTTTTTTATCGTCGAGTGAATGCAATTATTATACTCATTTACTGATCTTTCCAACAGCTCCTCAAAATTTCTAGATGTCCCATCACTCTTCAAGCATCTCATAATTTCCGCCTCGACTATTCCTTTCATAGCCATTGGGTATGGGTAATTTCTGGTATAGGTTGGTATGTCCGTAGATGTACGTATATTACCAACAACCCTTGTTGTATAGGTAAGTCTTTCATCCGGGTCCGCGAATAAGCTCCTATGGCGACTCACAATGTTCCCGAGGGAAATTTTCTGCCTCCCCGAAAGGTGTTCCATTTTAATCTCTATGTTATTGACATCCTGGGAGATGTATTGAAATGTCGGGATTTTTACTCCCCCTCTTACCGTAAAATAGTTCTTTGATGTATGAATCACGGCCGATAGTTCCTTTAAACTATCATTGCCCAGTATTCCATCAAAGGTTCTCAATCCAGGTAAAATAAAGAATTTTATAGGGACATCATTGATGCCAAACATGTTCAAAAGGGCATGATGTGATATTTCCACATTTCCCCCGATCGATTTTGCGCTAAATTTTTCCCGATTAGGTCTATGATTTACAACTAAACTAGGTTTTATATAATTCTTATTACTACCAGTATCCAAAAGGAATTTAAGGGTTCGTCCGTTCCTCGCTTTAACTTGAAAGTAGGGTAGCGAGGAACTGTTTAACCAAAAAAAATTAAGATCGTTGAGTAAATCTTCCTGTGGGTAATCTGTTACTATGGGGGCACTCCTCTCGGTTTCAGGATTTTCGGGAAAATGTTCCGACATCTCGAGTCCACTGTTAGCAAATTCCCTATAGTATTCATCGATTTCACTAATTCCACCAACTGCGCCGCCCTCCTGATCGTTTTCGCAATATTGTGAAGCCTGATTCAACTGTTGTTGATTTGCTTCATTGTCAGTTACCACATGGAAATTTCTCTGAAATTTGTTGAGTGGTCCCTGGAATGAGCCCCCAGCAGGTCTCTTAGGAATTGGGTTAACCGGTGGTCTGTTCATATAGTTAACCTGCCTAGATTGAATTGACCTATCCACTTCCATAGGCTCCACTCTGGGTGGTGGTCTTTGGTAATTCGGAGTTGGATATTGGGGCCTATTATGTTGGTTCTGAAACCCGTTTTGGTTCCCTTGACTAAATTGTGGTCTTGGTACGAACTGCCGATAACCAGTTGGATAAAAATTTGAGTTACGATTGTTATTCGGGCCATAATTCGGCATGGGACCATTACGAGGTGGCAATGGCGGTCCATTCCCCCAGTGTAAGCAAGTTCAGGGAAGAATTTTCGTTCATTCCTTAAGAATGAATTACCTGCTCCAATTTTATCCTTTCGCATTCCCCCCTTAGATATTTGTCCGTGTGCGTAATTCATACGGAACGTCATGTTGTCTAGTTTTAGACAAATGTGTAATGCCTCAGGCAAAGAAGTTGGTTCGCGTACGCTTATCAACCGTGGAAGGTCACCGTTTAGGCCCCTCACAAACGTATCCAGGGCTTTGTCCCTGTAGGTGTTTATCATTGACCGTAGGCTTCCCTCGTCTAGATTCAGACATGACACCTTGTCAAGTATCAATGAAGGGTGTTGATACACAGCCTGGTAGAATTCGGCTATAGACCTATTACCCTGGCACAAAACTGTCATCTGATACTCCAATGTACCGATATCTCTTTTATCGGAATAGTGCATCATAAGACAAGTTTTCATCCTAGGCCAATCCAAGGGTGTTCTGTATGATTCTAATGCAGTATCTGCATCGCCGACAATCTTCGTCCCTATAGTATGCAAGATCGCATAATATCGTCCTTTCCCCTTAAGGGTGGAATATAGATCCAATACCCTGTCAACGGATTTCCGCCAGGAATTGAATTCACCTGGCTTCCCAGAAAATTCCCTTAGCGATCGTACAATGTCTGGGACCTTGTCCAATTCCCCCAAATCCGTCGTAACGGAGCCTATGGGTTGGTCAATACCCTCGTCCGAAAGACAATCAGAAGGCGGCCTCAAAGTCTCATTGATTATCTGTATAATTTGTCTCTTCTGGGTTTCACTGAACCCAGTTCCGTTAGTGGTTGTTGTTCCACTTGAAGACATGTTCAACGTCCTACCTAATCTTTCCGTCAGTTGATCTATCGTTTCGTCCGGCATTTCGAGAAAATTGGATCAATGTATTTAGTACTAAGTGTTTAAAAAGGTGGTAATGATTAAGAAAATTCTTTTTATAATGGTTGGACTTTATTTTTTAACAATATTTATAAGATAATACAATATGTTCTTACATTAATAACAGCATCTCGTAACCTGATGAATGCGGGAACTCTTGATGAATTGTTGATTAGGATGACGTTTATTTCTTCTATGCAATGCTCGCTTTTGTTTATTGAGGAGAGTTTGGATTATTATTTAAATAGTATTTGCAGCATTCACTTTTATTTTTATTGTTCAATTTAAATTGTTAATTTCTTAAATATTAATGTTTGAATTAATTTGTTAACTTGGGTTTCCAAATTATATTTTTTATTTTTCAAAAAGAAAATTTATTCACTTTTGCTTCTTTTTTTTGTAATTTGTCCAGTTTTTATTAATATCTTAACTTTCAGAAAAAAAAAAAAATATTGTCCTCTTAAAGGAATTTATTTATTTTTTAAATTTTTCAAAAATTTGTTCACTTTTTATTCTTTGTTGACAATATGTTCACTTAAGTTCAAGTTTCCTTTTAACTTTTCCTTAGATAAAATTGTTTCATATTTTGATTTTAGGCAGTTTATTCACTTAGTCTCTAGTTTCTTCTGTATTTAGGTTTGTTTTTCTTTTTGTTTAGGTTTCTTTAATATATTTTTTTAACTTTACTTTAGTTTTTTTTCTTTCTCTTAATTTTCTTAAAAATTTTCCTTTTGATTCGTTCACTTAACTAATATTTTAATTTTTCCTTAATATTGTTTAACTTCACTTTTTAGTTCTTGAGGTTTTTCTCTTAATTTCCTTGTTTTTCTTAAAAATATTCTTTGTTTTCTTTTGATTCGTTCACTTAACCACTATTTTAATTTTCCTTAATATTACTTAACCGTTACCGCATCTGCGGGCTTTTCAAGCTGCGACTTTATTTACGTTCACTCCCGTTTATCCTTCAAGGATTACTAAGGCGCTTGAGAAAGCTTGACTTTTTCTTTTTCGAACTACCGGAGGACCTTTATCCGTGGGTCCCTGCTCGGGCGCCAATTAAATTAGTTTTAATTTATTTTTTTAATAAAATTAATTGTTGTGCGCCGATAGCGACACAACAACCTTCTTTATTGGTAATTCAAATTAAAAAGCAACAATATTCTTAAAACTACCCTATTTTATAACTACAGGTTTGTTGATCACGCCATTTAGGTATTTGGTGTCATCAGTTTGCTCGTGCAGTGTTGTGAAATACTGTTCATGGGAATTTTACTACATTGCAATAATTTTGAGTTTTGTTGATCATGCCATATAGGTGTCAAGTATCGACCATTGGCGTGTGCAATGGTATTATTATGAAATAAGCTACGTTGTTGGATTTTTAAAAGACGCATTGTCAGCTTGTGAACTAATTTGTATGTTTTTTGCGAGTTAATAAGTTTGTCAGCAAAATTGTTATTTTCAATGTGTTTTGTGTTAACTTATATATATATATATATATATATATATATTCATTGCCCATACTTTGAAGACATCTGTATATACAGCCAAAAAAGTCCCTATAAAATGCGCTGTGTCTAGTAAAATGTCTCCAGAGTAAACACTTGAATAACGAAAAGTTTAGGGACTGTCCCCAAAGTAACAAAATGTCTTCATAGTAACTTGTGGAACGAAAACTCGTCCCCGCAACATGTGCTGTGCACATATATATATATATATATATATATATATATATATATATATGTGTGTGTATATATATATATATATATATATATATATATATATATATTCATTGCCCCTACTTTGAAGACATCTGTATATACAGCCAAAAAAGTCCCTATAATATGCGCTGTATCCAGTAAAATGTCTTCAGTGTAAACAGTAGAATAACGAAAAGTTTAAGGACAGTCTTCAAAGTAACAAAATGTCTTCATAGTAACTTGTGGAACGAAAAACCGTCCCCGCAACATGCGCCGTGCACATATATATATATATATATATATATATATATGTGCATAGCGCATGTTGCGGGGACGGGTTTTCGTTCCACAAGTTACTATGAAGACATTTTGTTACTTTGGGGACTGTCCTTAAACTTTTCGTTATTCTAGTGTTTACTCTGAAGACATTTTACTGGACACAGCGCATTTTATAGGGACTTTTTTGGCTGTATATACAGATGTCTTCAAAGTATGGGCAATGCATATATATATATATATATATATATATATATATATATATATATATGCATTGCCCATACTTTGAAGACATCTGTATATACAGCCAAAAAAGTCCCTATAAAATGCGCTGTGTCCAGTAAAATGTCTGGACACAGCGCACCATCCAAGGATGGTGAAAGAACCACATCTAGTTGTTTTGGAGGAACCAAATTCTCAAGTGATAGGCTACACAAAAGTCGAAAATGAAGATGCTGAACACAAATTGATGACATTGAATGCATTCTTCGTCGAAAAAGAAATTGCTCTCGATGCATTAATCGGCATATGCCTGATGCAAGAATTCCGGTACACATACAAGCAACGGAAAGACATGTTCAATTGCTGACAAGCGTTTCTAAACGTGTTTTAGAAAAAGTCGACACAGTGTTATGGCAGTTACATCAGAAAGCCGTGCAAAATACCCCAGACTTGAAAGCAAGAAAGATTTTCAAAAATAACTTATTTCGCTTTTCTTCCACTAAATTCATTTTTTTACACATGTTCTTATTTTTTAGGTTGAATTTCTGTTGAATAAAATAAAGATCAATTTTACCGAAAAATTATTCTCGGAAAATAGACGAAAAATAATTAAAATATGCATGAAACGCCCTCTGGTGGTGGTCATATTTAAAAATAAAGATCAGAAATGAATTTCTCGACCCCAAAAACCCCCATATACACATAAAAAAGATAATATAACGATGAATAAAAAATCAAATTTTGAATCAAAATGATGTTTTAGGGAAAAAATCATTTTTTGAATAGTGGGAACTTTGGTTCCTTCACCAAAGTTGCTTAGAATTGTCCATAGAATCATCCTAGGGGGCGGCTCTAATCGACAAAAAATTTGGCCCGCCCTAATATATATATATATATATATACACAGTACCCGAGTAAAAAAATTTATCCAGAAATATATTTGGCAGGGGCGGATCCAGCTCAAGCTTTTGGGAGGGGGGAGAACTTTTTTGATATATTTTATACCCTCCAC
The DNA here is from genome assembly GCA_949748255.1 of Eustalomyia histrio. Classification (NCBI taxonomy): domain Eukaryota; kingdom Metazoa; phylum Arthropoda; class Insecta; order Diptera; family Anthomyiidae; genus Eustalomyia; species Eustalomyia histrio. Next base: position 167,188,816 of record OX456523.1, on the reverse strand, counting down.
TATATATGGTGAGGCTATATATCAGTTTGTCATTCCGTTTGTAACATAAAGTATATACACTCACCAAATATGTCTGTAATGGCAACTGAAAATTTTGCTAATTTGAGCCCATCGGGATTTTTTGCTAATCTTAGCAACACATGTCTGCTGACGTGTAGTACAATGAAATTGGTAGAAAAATTAGTAGCCGCTTCTAAATTTTAGTATAGCTTTTGTAAAGTGGAATTAAAAATCTGTTTGCTAAAATCAGCAAAAAAAATTATTAATATTAGTACAAAATTTTAAATTTATTTTTTTATCGAGACTCTAATTTTTTTTTATTTTTTTCAAAAAATATTTTTTACAAAATTAAAAACAAAATCAAAGGCTTAAAAATTTTAAAAATTGTTAAAACATAAACGAATTTATAATTTTGTTTTTATTTGGTAATTTGTGTTTTGAAAAATATTTTAGTCAATAAATTTTTACTTTTAAGGTCAAGGTTTTTAGGGCTGATTTTAAAAACTAAAAAACTTTTTAATGCTATTTTAAATGGATTTCCTATTTTCAGACATGAGTCGGTATATTAACTTCATTTAACATTTTAGGGCAATTCAAGTTTGTAGGTGTAAGTTTTAATTAGAAATAGCATTTTCTTCAATATCCACTTTTGCTAATTTTAGCTAATCGGTTTTCAAAAATTTGTAAAATGATTTCTGAAATTAGCAACAAAAATTTGTAAAAATTCTGTAAAAACTTTGTAATTTGTAAAATGTAAATAGAAAAATGATTTGCCAAATAATAATTTTTTTACTAAAAACTGTACAAAAATAGTAAATTGGAATTGAAAACCGTTTACAAATTTTTCAACAAACTTTTTTTCTGAGTGTATATTCGTGATCCTTATGTGATTTTATGTCGTGTAAGCGATGTCCTTCCGTCCATCTGTCTGTTGAAAAAGCGATCACGGCTCGAAGACACAAGCGAGGGTGCTCATTTTTATCTTGGGCACTATGTTATTAAAAATGAGCAAAATCGATCCAGCGGTTAAAATGTTATGAGTAAAAATGTGAAGGTACCTCTAAATTATAGTAGCGACTAGACACGTGTGCAGCCGTGCATTATGGTCATCTTGCAGACAGCACCCATCTTGCAGGCAACTTTCTTAAACCCAACTGAGCATTTAAAATCAAAACCACACTGCCATATGAAATACCTATAACATCAACAATCTCACGCACTTTTACTATTCGATCGGCCAACACCATATCGTGGATTTTTTCGACATTTTCGGGTGTATGACCTCAATTGACCGTCCAGAACGTACAGCGTCATTTGTACTTGTGGGACCACAACGAAAGTCAGTAAACCACTTTTTTAGCATTGAAATCGATGGTGCAGAGTCCCCATAGTGTTTATCAAGCTTTTCCTTGGTTTGATTGACGGTTTTTTCGCAAAAAATAATGTTTATTGAGCACTCTAAATTCTTTTTTTTTTCTATTTTAAAAAAAATGCACGAGGTTGTGTGTTTTGAACAGCTTTTAAACGCAAAGTAAATGACGGAACATGCTCAAAATTTGACAGTAGTCTATTAACAGGTGGTACTTGATAGGAGCAGTGTTGAATTTCATACAACTGCGAGGGAAGGTACTTAACTATGTACCTTTTGAACTATTAGAACCTTAAAAGTGGTATGGTATTCCTTTGAATCATTTGGTACTATTTCTTTATTTATGACAACTTTTGTGATCTAATTTCTTTTAAAGGCTGTTTGATAAAAAATAATTTTTTGGGGATGATATAGTTTATACGAGTACCAAACCATTTTACCAAAGTAAAACATTTTGAGCCACACAATTAGAACCTTAAATGTACTTTTATTCCTTAACGAATTAAAGATATAAATGTATGTCATTTCTAATGCGATATTAAAGTTTTTAATTTCTATAATATGGTTGATTTCGTAGATATTTAGACATTTGTGGGGTTTAGTGTATGTGCCTTGCTTTTTTTTTTAATGTTATACCAGGCAAAAAAGTTTGTGGCGGAAAATGTATTTAATGGTTTCTGTTTTTAGCGGACTTCTTTTGGGTTCACTAACACCCAACGAACACATGAGGTTACGTTTGCCTTTTAGAAAGCTTTGTATATTATTTACAAATTATATCTTAATTCCCTAACAGAGCACTAGCAACGAAGGCCTTCGGCTCGTTGCAGCGAAAACAGACCAGAGCCTCTGGTGGGAATTGAACCCACGACCCCCGCCCTGATAAGCTAGCACGCTACCAACTAGCCTACCGGGGCGCTCTAAAACAAACATATTCAACACCTTTTATTTGAAAACATTTTGTCTGAAAGTGCTCCTAAGATCAAATAAAAAAGGTCAAAAAAACATACATGTTACAACTTAAAATTTACCGAAAGAATCGATTAAATTTTAAAATTTTTTGTTGACATGTGTAATGTATTATCTATGATTAGGTAAATGATTTTGTTCTAGGGACATGGGTATTGAAATAGTCGACACAGCCGAATTTAGTATTTTTTTTACTTTATAATTTAAAAATCATATTTTTTGTTTACCTGTCTATTATTATATTTTATGTTATTATATTTTAATGAGGATCCATGTTATCCTTTATGGACAAAATTTTAAATGAAACGAAAAATTTGCTTTAACAGTTTATTTATAAAAAACAAGTAAAAAATGCTTAAATTCGGATGTGCCAAATCTTTGAATACCCTCCACCAATATCAAAAAAATTTTTCTACTGTTTTTCATACAAATAATGTTAAAAATTTTAAAGTAAAATTATGGAGGTGGAAAAAATTTTTTGAGATGAAAAACTTTTTTTGATGTGAAACCACATTTTGTGGCGGAGAAAAATTTTGAGGTGAAAATATTTTTGAGGTGAAAAGTATTTTTTTGAGTTGAATATAAAATATTATTCAATTCTAAGCGACTGGTGAAAAAAGAAGACGAAATATTTTACTTGCCGCTATTTTTATGGAAAATGTAGAAGTACCTTCAAATTTTCACTCATAACTTTTTAGCCGCTGGAACGAGTTAAAATTCAATAAGGATCGCGAATATATATACTTTATAGGGTCTTAGACCTATCTTTCGACATGTATCAAATGGAATGACAAACCCTCACCATATACATATGGTGAAGGGTATAATAACATAAAAACAAGATTAAAAAAATTAAAAATGAATTCCGTACAACAAATTACTTAGTCTTTACAAAAAATTAAAAAAAAAAACTAAATAATCAGTCTGTTGAGGAACGAATCCCCAAAATACAGCTCTGCATTTGAATTTGTCTAACATCTTTATTTTCTTTGGGTGCTCCGCAAAGCACAATAAAACAACATATTAGTTTGTGTTACAATAACAATTAATTGGGTGCTCCGCTAGGCACATCAATAATAATAATTGCATTAAATACAAAATCAATACGTGTGCGTGTACAAAAGAAAAGCAAAAGGGATAAAACAACAAGAAATGCAAATAGTTCGTAGTAGTGTATGTGTGTATCGAACAAAATTTTTTGCGTAAATCTCTTCTGGTTACAGCATTGAGTGGTAGAAGATTTTTGAATTTTTAACGTTCGTTTTTTATTATCATAAAACTTGAGTGTGTGTCACGCAGATGTTCATGACAACTAGAAAACTTTAAAAGTTTTGTATTCTCTTGTTGCTACACGTAAATCAGTGATCGGCAGAAAGAGAGAATATAAATGTATTGGTGTTTTACACCTTAAGAAATTATTTTATCTTTCTAGATAAATAAATGAATGAATAAATTATTAAATGACTTAATCGTTAAGAGAATATCCGTATTCATTGAATTAAAATAGTTCATGCTTTTGTTTATGAAAAATAATTCATAATAATGATAATCATAATTTATTGATTGCATACAAGGCACTCTGCCTCATTTAATATAATTTAAGAAAATAAAAAAAAAATCTTCCCACTCAACGTTCCACATTTTTAATTTAAAATGTAAACGAAAAACAAAATAAATACCTACAATAAAAAAAATACCTATAATAAAAAAAAACAAATTTTTAGTGTGTACCTTATTTATATAACAAAGCGGCATTTACTTGCTCTGTTGAAAGTTAGCGTGCTACTGAATGAAATACAGTCACTCAAAGAACTGTCCCACTGTTTTTCGAATGCTAAAAAAAAGAGTACAACAACAAAGCTATTGTCCTAAATATTCTCAATTTTGCATTGTTTGTTTATTGTACTTTTATTTACAACTACAAAGTAATAACGTAGTTGTAATATGTACCGTTATCAAAAATAACCAAAATTTGGTAATTAGTCATTGGGAGAGTTTTTTGTGTTTAATTACTTGTTGAAGCTTCACGTGTTTTGTTATTAAAAAATAGTATAAAAGTTTTCGCAAGTTTATTATTCTTGGTTGAATAACATTTTTGAAAACGTAAGACTAACTTGAGTTTGTTGTCAGATGAGACCAAAATTAATCGTCTTGGATCGGATGACAGGGAGTGGTGTTGGCAAAAGCCAGGAAGAACTTTGTAAGCGAAAGATGGCAACCAACTTTAAAGCTTGGCGGTGGATCCGTCATAGTATGCGGTTGCATGATGGATAAAGGAGTTGGAACAGTGCACAGAATTGTTGGTACGATGACTGCGCAATCCTATGTCGATATATTAAGGCACTGATCTCCCCGCCACTGCCGAAAAATTCGAATTTCACTCGGCGGATATCGTGTTTCAACAGGATAATAACCCCAAACACACCGCCAAACAATACCAACAATGGCTTAATGACAAAGGCTACAAAGTACTTGATTGGCAGCGTTAGTCACCAGATCTTAACCCCATTGAACACCTCTGGGCAGTTCTTAAAAGAGGTGTTGATGGTACGCCTGGAAATTTGGATGAATTGTGAACAGTGTGGAATGGTATTAATCCAAGCGACTGCCAAAACTTAGTGGACAGTATACCCCACCGTATAGAGGCTGTTATTACTGCCAAAGGAGGCTATACAAAATATTAAGCATTAAAAATATTATAAAAATTATTAATTAAAGTGACCACAATAAACTCTCCAAATAACTAATTAACACATGCTTTAATAATTTACTTATTACAATAAATTTATGGTATTGCAGTTGTAGATAAGAGTGCAATAAAGATACAATGCAAATATGAGAACGATTGACACAATAGCTTTGTTGTTGTACTCATATTTGTTATAAATAGAAAAACACTGGGACAGTTCTTTGAGTGACTGTAATTGTATTTTTTGTGTTCTTAGCTGAGATTTGTTGACATTCGTGTAGTGTAAGTGTAAATTGCCGATTGTGTTCGGCCCCTGAGTGCCGATGACTGACGTAAATACGTACATAGAATCTATCGGTTGTGTGTAAGAGAAATAGAAAAAAAAACTCGTTTGTATACATAGAAAAAAATATTGGTCGTTTCACAAAACCAAATTTGATTGATTTTTAACCCTCTACTGCATGAGAAGCCATATATAGTTCTCAACGAAAAATAATAGTTTTCGAAAAGCATAAGTAGGCCTTTATGAATATGAGACGAATGTTGTTTTATCTTTTCTCTACATAGCTGCATAGAAAACCTCAGTCGTAGATTTAAAATACACAAAATAAAACATTTATTTTTTAAAGTTACATGGAAGTTGCTAAGCTTTTATAATTTTTTTTACGGAATATATAGCTTTGTTAATAGTGTTTATGTGATTATTTTTCAATTGTGCATGTAGAACTCATGAAATCACGCATTTCTTAGAACAGCCATATATGGCTTCTAATGCATTCACAGAAAAATTCGCCCAACTTTGTTATGCCATATTTGGCTTCTCATGCATTTACGGAAAACAATTAAGGAAATTTGTTTTCATATTTTTCATAATATGAACTCCTTCCATGACATCAGCGATGACTACAAAACGATTTTATTCGATTCCTTGTGATGAGAAAGTGAGACAGAAATACCTGAGTCAGGCAATGAATCAGTGCAAATAAGTCTGGTGATACCTGGATGATGATCCGGTGGTCAGTTTATTTACAAAAAATAAAAAAGGTCAGAAGAGGGAGCAGAAAATAAGCTGGAAGGAAACTAAATTTGGTACATTCAAGAAGACGATTTACCTTTTTTGGGAACCAAGGAATTGCCAGCGGTGATGTCTAAATTGGAAACACCTACTGATTTTTTTCCCCGATGAATTACTTGACATGATTGTAGAAGAATCCAACAGAAAGTGTTCTTTTTGTGTTTTTTATTTTTAATATTAGTGTTCCTTATACTATTTTTAGTTACTTTTAATTGCTCAAATAAAATATTAATAAAAAATTTAAATTTTCTTTGTTGCATGAAACGCCATATATGGCAATAAATTTTTAGGCCATATATGGAAAATTTTTTTCCGGAAAACAAACAAAAAAAAATCTTTTTTAGCTGGATCATAATGCATACAGTAAAGGGTTAAGTGGTTGTCAGATAATACAACAAGAACAATAATTTCGTGGCAGAAGATTAGCGACGCAGCAACAGGCTCGGTAATGTCAAACAAAAACATAAAACGTTGTGTTGAAGGTATTACAATTGGTGTACTATTTAAAACAGATTGAAAACTACACGCGACAAGCGTGTACAAGGAGTGGCCAGCTTTTAAAGACCTTTTTACAAGTGCTATTGATTCCAAACCTAATTTATCAAGTACGCAGAAATTTCATTATTTGAAATCCTTATTGAAGGATGATGCCGCAAATCTCATTAAGCAATGACAGTAACAGAGGTATCGTACGGTACTGCATGGGATCGATTCAAAGAACGTTTTGATCGTCCTCGACATATCGTCAATTCGTATATTGAAACATTTATGTCCCTTTCATCAATGAAAGAGGAGAGTTCTTGTGGTTTACGTAAGATTTCTAATGTTTTAAATGAGGTTTTTAGAGGTTTAGAAGCTATTGGTTATGATGAGCGTGATCATTGCTTAATTTACATACTTCAGACAAAAATTGATTCTGACTCGCGTAGAAAATGGATAGAAGACTCTAGATGAGCCGAAACCCACTATAGCATCACTTTTACCTTTTTTGGACCAGCATTGTGAGGAAATTGAGCTCGGAAAGAACGCCGAGAAAAAGCCTTATGTCAAGTCAACTGTTTCCAAACATAATTCATCGGCCACTTTGGTGGCTACAAATGACCGTATAGCTTGCGCAGTTTGTCGTCCTAATGAACATCATATTCAAAAGTGTCCACATTTCTTGTCATTGCCTGTCAATCAGCGTCGCGCGTTGGTTAAAAACAAATCTTTATGCTTTAACTGCTTACGGGGTGGACACACGTTTTATAGTTGCAAGTCTGGGGGCAAATGCCGGACTTGTCATAAAAGTCACAATACTCTTTTGCGCAATTAGCAAGCAGCTCTTGCTGGGAATCAACGTAACTCCCATAATTAAAATGTCGTTACGTCAGAAGTTGAAGCTTGTCATCAAGTCTCGCTAAATACTCTCGTTCTGCATCCCAACGTTGAATCCTCAGGGGAACTCAAATTTAAACGTCTTTTACCCACCGCATAGGTGGTGCTCCGTAATCACAAAGAAGATTTCGCAACATGTCGTGTTATACTTGATACTGCATCGGAATATTCGTATATCTCAGAGGATTGTATCAAACGTCTAGGGTTACCCCGTTATGCTTCGCGTATGCTGCTTTCTGAAATTCAATCAATCAAGGCTAACCCTACACGCGGTCATAGTTTTATTCATATCAAATCTAGAATACCACAGGATTATATTGATACATCCGTACACATTTTGGGGCATATCACTGCTTCGCTCACAAGATCTTTAATTACAAGTTTTGATCCTAATCTTTTTGGCAATATTCCTCTTACTGGCCCAAATTGGCATCGGTCATCGCCTATTGATATTTTGTTAGAGGCTGATGAGGTTTGGGATATTGTGTCTATGAATTAAATGTATCAAGGTAAAGTCATTGCAGTTTCCACTGTATTTGGTTGGGTGGTAATATCTGGTATATTTTCTTGTGGGGACCACGTACCCACATCGTTATTGACTTTGGGCAACCTATACCAATCGATTCTGGCATTTTTGGAAATTGAGGAATGTCCTACTACAGCAAAATTGAATGATGAAGAGTTAATCGTGGAACAACACTTTGAAAACACTCATAGCAGACACACTGATGGAAAGTACATCGTGGAACTTCCATTTAAGGAACGAGATGTTCAATTTTCAGATACGCACTTAACTCGATTTAATGCTAATGAACGTAGGCTTTTGAAAAATCCTACATTGAAAGTAGAATATACAAAATGTATGCAGGATTACCATAGTTTGGGCCATATGCGAGAACTTTCTTCAGAAGCAATCGATGTTAAGGAAAATCGATTGTACTACTTACCACATCACCCAATTCTTGGCGCCAAACTAAAAGTAGTTTTTGACGGATCTTTTCAAGATTCTGCAGGTGGTTCTCTGAACGATAAATTACATATTGGACCCCCAATTAAGCACAACTTATTCGCTGTTTGCCACCGGTTCCGTTTCCATCAAGATGTTTCGTCAAATTTGGGTGACTGAAGATCACCGTAATTTCCAAAGAATTCTGTGGAGAGAAAACCCTGAAGAAACGCTCAAGCATTTTCAACTTTACACAGTGACATACGGTATTGCCTCTGCGCCATACCTCTCAGTGAGGGTGCTTGAACAAATTGCTAAAGATTACCAAGAATCTCTTCCCAATGCATCAAAGATTTTACTTAAATACTACTATGTCGACGACGTATTAACTGGCGCCTCTTTGCAATAAACTTGTGGATTTTCTTTCACAAGCTGGGTTCGAATTGAGCAAATGGGTATGCAACAGTGACGCACTTACAACAACAAATCTGAATGTACCAAGTTTCCTGAAAAAAGATGAAGATTCAACAAAGGTTCTCGGTATCCATTGGTACTCAAGCGAAGAGTTTTATCCGACTTATCTCGGATCTTTGACCCGCTTGGATTGGTATCTCCGGTCATCATAAAATTTAAGATTTTGTTCCAGGAGTTGTGGCCCCTAAATTTAGACCGGGATGACCCTTTACCTCGAAATTTTTTCCGATGGCTTGAATATCGAAATGATTTAAACAATCTCGGAAAACTAATATTACCTAGATTTGTACCAAATGGTACAATGATCAACCCAATATTGAAACAAATGACCTAGTTTTCGCGAAGGAAGTCCAAACACCCTTCTCTATATGGATCACAGGCCGTGTAGTTGCTATTCATCCAGGGAATGATGGCTTGACCAGAGTCGTGAAGCTAAAGACTACCCAGGAAACGATGACCAGATCAATAACAAAGATTGTAAAATTACCCTTGTGCTGAAAATAGTCTTTCAGGGCCACCCGGGATGTTGAGGAACGGTTCTCCGAAATACAGCTCTGCATTTGAATTTGTCTAACATCTTTATTTTCTTTGTAAAGCTATTTATATTACACTTTTTTCTTATGTATTATATTTTTTTCTCCCTACATACATGCTGTATGCTAATTTAAATAAAATGTAAAATTAAAATTAATAAAAAATATCAATGTTTTTATTTGGAAAGAATCAGAAACACAGTCATTTCATTAAAAATAAAAAATTCATATATTGCAAAAACAAAAATAATTTATTAAATTAATAATTTAATTTAAATTGTTCAAAAAATTAATATAAAAAACAAAAACACAACAGTTTAAATAATTTAATTTTTACATAAAGAAATTGCATAAAAGCTTTGAAAAAATATTCCAAATTAGTGTAAAATAAAAATTTAAAAAGTAAACATTAAAAAGAAATAAAATTGTGATAATTGAGTAAGATTAAAAGATACATCGTTTTTTTAACTAATTTTGGTTTCGATTCTGAAAATAAACTTCTTATCGGTGAAGCGAATTTTAGATGAAGCCTTACGATTTTCATTTCTTTCATCACATAATCTTTATAAAAAAATTTTAAAATCTTTTGAGCAATTCTTGATCATTCTCAACGTCATTTTATAAATTAAAGCTTAACTAATTTTTTAAATTATCTAAAGAAAAAGTGTTAAATAAAGTAAAAAGTGCTAAATCCACAAAAAGTTGACATACTATATCTAAAATCTGATTGACCTATCTATTTCAGAATTGTCAATTATTATAACTATTAAAAAAAACTGATTTTTAAATTTATGTATATTTTTAACTGATTTAGAATATTTTTCCACATTTTTCCCGCAATAGGACATATGTTCAAAACAAAATTTTATATTCAAAAAATAATTTAAATTCAATTTGCTTAAATTAAAAATTAGTATACAAAAACTCAACAAAAATTAAAAGTCAATTCCATAAATCAAATTAACTAAGCTAATCTTTAAATAAAAACTAAAAATACATATAAATCTTTTAGTAAAAAAAATAAAAATACACATCGATGGCTCAATATAGAAAAGACGTATCTCGATTTATCGATACTAAAATTGGACAAGGAAAAAACTAAACAAATTTAAAAAACATGATACAAAAACCGTTTTAATGCAATTTTTATTCTAAACAAAATCAAATTTATCATTTCTACTTGCAAAATTAGTTGAGACAGATGTGTATAAGAGTGGTCTACAAAAAACTTTAAAAACACGATATTTGCAGTCAAATATTTGGATAGGCAACAATATATTATTTATATAAATTTTAAGCAATTTTTTAGTAGTTGCAAAACGTAAATCACTTAGTTTTTTTGGGATTTGTATCCGAGTTGAGAGGCGGGATATATCCCGTTATCCCCCCCCTGAATCTGCGCCAGTATTTAGGGATTTAGAAGGGTCTAAATTGATCCGAAAAATGTCAGATCTAAATAAATCCAGCAATATATTTGGGGATTTAGAAAGAGCTAAATTTATCCGAAAAATGGCAGATCAAATTAGATCCGGCAATATATTTGGGGATCTAAACTTATCCAAAAAATGGCAGATCAAATTTGATATAGCAATATATTTAGGGATTCTTATCCGAAAAATATTTTAGATTGAATTGTATCAGATTAGATCCAAAAATATTATATATACGAAGTATAGTTTATTAAAAAAATAGAAAAAAATATTTAAAAACAATGCCTTTGTTGTCTGTGGCAGCCAACTTTTAATTAATTTAAGATTATATAACACCACTAAAGAGCTAACTATATTGGATTTATGCTAGCTTAAGCGAATGTGCTAAGAACACAGTAAACAAATGTGTGTAACTATGTTCTACTTAACAAACTTTTCGTCAAGTTTCATTTGCTTAAGCAAACAGCGAAACTAACCGCACTTTTCTTAAAGAAACAGCTTATTTTAGAAAAGCTGTTTATGGAAAAAACAAGTTGCAATGGACACGGAAAATATCTTTATAAAAAATTTTATTGAATATGTTAAAAAAACAAGTAAGAGCGGCTAAATTCGGTTATGCCGCATCTTATATACCCTTCACCATGGTTGGGAAAAGTTTATATATGGACATATATGGAATGGACAGATTTATATACGGACGTCTTTAAGAGAAAATTTACCATTTAGTTTGGTGATAAAACTTGGACTCGGGAAGATTTATGGTTCCCGAAAATAGGTATTTAAAAAAATGTATGTTTGAGTCATAACTTTTTTGTATCTAAACCGAGTTTTTCAGAAAATATGTTCTACTAAAGATTATCGATATTTTGATATATAAGACGTATCCATAGGCATATTACAGCTCTAAAATTATAGTTTTTATAAAAATTTTAATGTTTTTAGCGCATTTATGGAGTATTTAATTACGGTCTTACCGTTCTAAAGATATAAATTAATCTATTTTGTGCCACACCCAATTCAAGTATCCCGCCAACATTTGGTCAGATGTCGTGTATTGATAACCAAGATGCTTGTACCTTAATTGGGAACTTTTCCTCTTTCCGTTCTCCAAATATACAGAAAAACTGACCGACATCGTTAAGTCAACTGTGCTGGACGTATTTTTTTTTTTTTTGTTAAAAAAAAACAAAAAAAGTCATAAGAAAATAAAATAAAAAAACATAAAAATGTGTTAAGAAAATATAAAAATAAAAAATTGTACAAAAAAGTTGAATTGACAGATTTGTATTGTTTTTTTATTATTATTAAATTGTAAATTTTTGTATGTGTTTGTTGTTTGTGTATAAAAGATGAAGAGGTGAAAGAAAAGAATTTCAACAAATGCATGTGTTTGTTATGCGTTAAATTTAACATATGTACATATTTAACAAAGGGATTTTACGGAAAAAATTAGAGGTAGTCCTGGTTTTTTGCTAATATCTCAGCCATTTATTAACCGATCTGTCTGATTTTTAATAGCAAACAGAAATGGATCACATGTAACAGAAATATATAACAATCAATTCCTCATCATGTCTGGGGTCTTTGGAAAACCCATTTCAACACACAGACGGACATCGTTAAATCAATATTGTAAAAATTACAAACGGAATGACAAACTTATATATACCCTTCCACCAGTGCAGAAGGGTATAACAAACGTGCCTGTATGACAAAAGGAATGGTTTTTATTACTGCTTGTCTATTGAGATGCACGCACTGTTGCATTTTTTAGTACTTTTTTATTATACCCTCCATCATATATGGTGAGGGTATATATCAGTTTGTCATTCCGTTTGTAATATATCGAAATATAGGTTTAAGACCCCATAAAGTATATATATTCGTGATCCTTATGCAATTTTAAGTCGATTAAGCGATGTCCGTCTGTCTGTCCGTCTGTCTGTCCGTCTGTCTGTTGAAATCACGATCACGACGCGAAGGCGCAAGCGGGGGTGCCTATTTTCACCCAGATTATTGAACATCCTCCCGAGCAGTTTGGTATTTAAAATGAGCAAAATCGGTCAAGCGGTTCAAAAGTTATGAGTGAAAATGTGAAGGTACCTCTAAATTTTCCATACAAATTTGTACAATTTTTCTGTATCTATTTTTTTTTTCTGTTAAGTAAGTAAAAATGTTATTAAGTCTTCTTATTGTTCGATTACATTTATTGTCTTACATACTATGATAACTAAGTTAACGTAAAAATGAACAATGTTAAAGTCGCTAACAGAGCAGACCTCTGTAAATAACATTGCTAAAACTAAATAACAGAAGTTCGTTACATAAATTGACAAAACATATTCATATTACAGTTCATGCAAAATTTAGTATATACGTATATCATCTTCATCCCCTTTGGTGAAGGGTATTCAAAGATTCGGCACAGCCGAATTTAGCCCTTTTTTACTTGTTTATGTTTTCATTTGTTTCTTTAACTCATATCTTTCCACTTATTTTTTTATAACTTTATAAAACTTGGAAGGTTATGTAATTCGGGGTTAAAAACACGAAACTGAAGTCAATTTTTTTTTAGATTTTTCGTTTTTGAGAAAAATGGAACACAATTTCTCGAACACGGTATTTTGAAGTCATATTAACACTATACAAATGAAAAGCAAAAAAACGATCAGTCTTAATTAAAAAAAGAAAACAAAATTATAAAAACGAGGTTTATGGTAACATATTTGTAAATTGTACACATTAAATAGAATTTTTTAAAGAAATACATATATTTAGTGTTCACGCGGCAAATGTTGGGCAACGGCGTGAATCCGCCGCCTGGTACGTACAACAGTGTGTCATCCTTATTCAGCTAGTGGGAATGTAGCTCTTTTTGTTTTCCTTACGGCACTTGTCTCCCCACTAACTGAATAAGAGCCACAGCAACCGGCTGCATTAAGTGCAAAGAACTAGAAAGTGAAGAATAGAAAAAGAACAAAAAAAAAGCTATACATTGTATATAAGAATATTACTTATTAAAAAAAAAAAAAAAAAAAAAATTAAATTTAAAGGAAATTAAATTGAAAATATATTTGGAATCAAAATTAAAAACAAAATCTTTTAAATACAAAAAAAACCAACAAAAAAAAGTGAGTGTGCCCAAAATATTTGTAGCCCAAGCTGGACTGCGTTCACCATTGATCTATCAGGAACCAGGAGTCATCCGCAGCCACAACATTTTTGGTCCTTCTCCCGTGAAGTTTTTGGTGGAAGTTTCTGAAGTTAAAGCAAAGAAGCCATTTTCCCATATCAACAAACGTGTCTCAAAACGGGAATTTTGTTTTACTTTTTCAACCTTTTTTGACTTGTTGTTCTCTTATACCAAATTGTTCTGGAATAAAATAAATTAAACATGTCGGTTTTGGAAAAATATTTTAGCGCGGCTGAGGAAGTTATTGGAACCGAGCCGCTGCTTTTAGAAGAAGATTTTTCGGCATATACAGTGGATGCCTTTGAATTTGAAAAATCAGAATTGAATAAAGTATGGGGAAAATATAAGAAAATTTATGAGGAATGTTCTTTGGCAACTATAGAGAAAAAGAAACATTTAGTTACGGTTCAGGCAAAACACCCACAGGTTCGAAAGGCATACGTACGTTGTATTAATATACTTTCAAAAGCAAGAAAACAATTTCCTGAAGAAATTTCCAATGCAGTGGTTCCAAACCAAGGAAATTTTTTGCCCCTACCTCAAGTAGACACTGGTATTTTTTATGGCGATTATTTATCGTGGCCCACATTTCGGGATTTATTTACTGCTATTATAATAAATAGCCCACGACTTAGCCAAGTGGAAAAATTATCGTATTTATTTCAAAAAACTGCCGGTGAAGCTAGAGAAATAAATCAACATATAGCTATAACATCAGGAAATTTTGAGGTTGCGTGGAATAATTTAAAATCGAATTATGAAAATGAAAGGGTACTAGTAACCAAGCAGTTAACTTTTCTTTTTAATATGGCCCCATGCCAAGAGGATACAGCTCAAGAAATTAAAAGGTTGCAAAGAGACATTAACAATTGTATGTCGGTCCTAAAATTATATGAATATAATATTGAATCTTGGGATGCTTTTTTTATTATTCAATGTTCAACACGTTTAGCACCACAAACTTTACACCTTTGGGAACAATCGGTAAAAGACAAAACAAAGATGCCGAAATGGGAAGAATTGGACACCTTTTTAACTGATCGATATCACACTTTAGAGAGTATTAATGGTATTTCTAGGAACAGTCAGTGGTCCAGCAGTTCCCAATCCGTTTCTCAAATGGTTTCTCAGGGAAATTCTCACACAAATACAAAATTAATACAGTTAAAGACCCACCATATAAAAGTTGATCAATTATTTTGCCAAATTTGTAAAAATGCTCATGCAATTAGTTCATGTCATAAGTTTTTAAATATGGACTATAAAAATCGTATTTCTGTTTTGAAAAAATATCGTTATTGTTTTAATTGCCTTACTATTGGCCATATGTACGGTGATTGCTCAAGTCAAAACGGTTGTTCTAAATGTAAAAGAAAACATCATACATTAATGCATAGAGATTTTACGGAGAAAAATAGAATAGAACATAGAAGGCAAAGTCAATTCAACAGTGGTTCCCAATCTGTTAATCAGGCAATTCAAATACAGTCCACTAATAGTCCAAGTGTGTATAATGCAACTCAATCGCACCATACTAGGGTAGCAAAAGAAGTAATGTTAGCAACAGCGTAGGTCAATATTTGCTCAGGTGGTTCTACTCAGAGAATTCGAGTGTTAATAGATCCTTGTTCGGATGAAAGTTTTATCTCTGAAAGAATACAAAAATTATTAAAATTGCCCACTGCTCCTCTTAAAGCCGCAGTCACAGGTCTGGGTGAAGAATTAGTAAGCATTTCAGAAAAAATTGCAACTTTTAAAATTGTTTCACTTTTTAATTCTAATTATGTTCTTAATATGGAAGCTCTGGTTGTTTCTAAAATTACTGGCAGTGTTCCTACGCATTCTTTTAGCCCTAAAGTGGGCGCTGAGTTACCAAAACTCAATTATGCTGATCCCGAGTTTTATAAAAGCGGTCAAGTCGATCTTTTGTTAGGAGGCGAATTATATCCAGCGATTCTTCTTAAAGGGGTACAACATGGTGTTTTTGAAACACTCGTGGCCCAAGAAACCATTTTCGGCTGGATTGTGACTGGTCCAACATCCAGTAATGCCCCTTCTCCATCAGTTAAATTGTCTTATATGACAAAAGTATCAATTGACGATCAGATGTCAAAGTTTTGGGAGTTAGAAGAAGTATCTCAAAGTCAAATATTGTCAGAAGAGGATAAAATTTGTGAGGAGATCTATCGTTCTACTACGGTGAGGAATACTGATGGGAGATATGTTGTAAATCTGCCCTTCAAAAATAATTGTCCATCACTTGGTCCAAATAGGCATATTGCAGTTAGTCAATTTTTAAGAAATGAAAAATGTTTGATGCGTAGGCCACAATACAAAACTATGTACGATGAGGTCATAAAGGAATATTTAGCTTTAGGACATATGGATGAAATTAAAGAATCATCAAGTAGTCCTGGTTACTATTTGCCTCACCATGGAGTTTTTAAACCAGATAGAACTACTACAAAGTTAAGAGTAGTTTTTAATGCTTCAAGTGCGTCGTCCAATGGGAAAAGTCTTAACGACATATTGCATGTAGGCCCAATTCTACAAAACGATTTAGTTTCCCTTATTTTAAAATGGCGATTTTTTGAATTTGTTTTTAACGCTGACATTTCTAAAATGTACAGGCAAATTTTGATCAACCCGGAACATTTCCCTTTTCAAAAAATTATTTTTCGAAGCTCTGAAAATGATAAATTACAAGATTTTCAACTGAAAACGGTCACATTCGGCGTCAATTGTGCACCATATTTGGCTCTTCGTACCCTTTTAAAGTTAGCATATTATGAAGAACAGCGTTTTCCAATTGGTGCCAGAATTCTTCGAGAATCAATGTACGTTGACGATGCCCTAGTTGGAGCCCATTCAGTTGCGAAAGCATTAGTTGCTCGTGAACAGCTAATTAATATTTTGAAAACAGCAGGTTTTGAACTACGGAAATGGACATCAAATTCTAAACATATTTTGAAAAATTTGCCCTCAGAACACCTTCTTAATTCCTCTTTTTTGTGTCTCGATGATAAAAGTACAGCTAAAGCGCTAGGTCTTCGTTGGAATGCAGCAGCGGACCATTTCTATTTTATCACGGAAAAAATTCAACACAAATCATCATTTAGCAAGAGAGAAGTACTTTCAATAATCGCACGTCTGTTTGATCCAGCAGGTTGGCTGGCACCAGTGATTATAACAGCAAAAATTCTTATACAGCATATGTGGCTTGATAAGATTAAATGGGACGACGCAATAAAACCAGTAACTCTGCATAAGTGGCAGGCCTTTATTTCGAAATATAACGACGTTGACACAATTACAATTCCTCGTTGGGTCCAATATTCTCCTGATTGTAATATTGAATTTCACGGCTTCTGTGACTCGTCGGAGGTAGCTTATGCAGCAACATTATACGTAAGAATTAAAATTGGAGAGAAAATTGCTTCAAATCTTTTGGTGGCCAAAACAAAGGTGGCACCAATTAAAAAACCGTCATTGCCCCGTTTGGAATTGTGCGGCGCTGTACTTTTGGCGAATTTAGTTGCCAGTGTTATGTCTCAATTAAAACTGAGGGCATATACAATGTATTTGTGGTCAGATTCTACAATAGTTTTAGCATGGTTAAGGAAACCACCGTGTAGCTGGAAAACATTTGTTGCCAATAGAGTTGCCACTATATTAGAAAAAGTAGGGAATAAAAATTGGTTTCACGTAGCTTCTAGCTACAATCCCGCCGATCTAGCAACCCGGGGGATGGTCCCTTCGGAATTAAAAGAAAGTCTTCTTTGGTGGCATGGTCCTGAGTGGCTCAAACGCGAAAAATCATTTTGGCCCACCGGACCAGTTGAATTCGAAACCCTGGTAGAATCAAAAGGAGCACAAGTTTATGTTGCTAGATCGTCAGAAAAAGAGGATATTCTCACTCGTTTTTCATGCTTTGCAAGAGCAACTCATGTAATTGCGTACATGTTTCGATTTATAAATAAAGCTAGTAAAAATAGAAGCATAGGCGTACACTATGAAACGCTAAAAATATCGGCTCAAGAGTTGACTTTCGTTAGAAATCGTTTGTTCTCATTGTCTCAACAAATTAATTTTTCGTGTGAATTTAGTTGTTTGTTAAAAGGAAAGAAAATCGACTCTCGTAGCTCTTTACTAACCCTCACCCCGTTTTTGGACAAAAATCATATTATTCGAGCAAATGGCCGTCTGGGTTCCTCCACAAGTTTATCCTACAATGAACGACACCCCATTCTAATTGCTTACGGTAGTGCTTTAGCCCGTTTATATGTCGAATTTATTCATAAATTAGTTCATCACGGTGGCCCGAGGTTAGTTCTTAATACGATTCGTCAAGAGTGTTGGATATTAAAAGCAAAAAACCTGATAAAAACTGTCATTCATAACTGTAAAGTCTGCGTGTTATACCGCAAAAGGTGTCAAGGGCAGATTATGGCTCCTTTACCCGATGAAAGAAGTACTTTTAGTCGTCCTTTTACGAATACAGGCGTTGATTTTGCTGGTCCATTTGAAATAAAAAGTTTTACTGGTCGATATTGCAAAATCACAAAAGGTTATGTGTGTCTCTTTGTTTGTTTTTCAACTAAAGCTATTCATTTAGAGGCTGTCAGCGATCTGTCAACCCCTGCCTTTATGGCTGCTTTGGCACGTTTTATTTCCCGTCGTGGTTGTCCTAATAAGATTTTCTCTGATAATGGTAGAAATTTCGTTGGCGCCGCAAGAAAAATTGATGAGAATTTTGTAAAACACATAAAAGAGGTACGCGATAACGCTGTTTCAAAATATGGTCATCAAAAGTTATCGTGGCATTTTGTACCAGCAGGGGCCCCTCATATGGGAGGCCTGTGGGAAGCCGGTGTCAAAAGTTTTAAAATGCACTTTAAAAAGATGTCAGGTCAGATTAAATACACATTTGAAGAATTATCAACCTTGCTAGCTACTATCGAATCGTGTCTAAATTCAAGACCATTAGGCCCTTTATCTGAAAACGTAGATGAAGAATTAGCTTTAACTCCGGGACACTTTTTAGTAGGCTCTACGCTCATGACCCCCGCAGAACCAGAGGAAGCGCAACCGTCTGGTAACATACTCAACAGATGGCGAAAAGTTAAGGCCATGCAGCAAGAGTTTTGTCGTCGATGGAAGGAGGAGTATTTAAAAGAGTTACACAAGCGCAGTAAATGGAAATCTCCTCAAATCGACATTCAAGAAAACGATCTTGTCGTTTTAAAAAATGAGCCAGTTTGCCCTAATGAATGGCGTTTAGGTCGAGTAGTGAAAATCTACCGTGGTTCCGACGGTAAAGTTCGCGTAGCTGACCTTATAACTCAAAATGGGCTTATCACTCGACCAGTCCATAAACTGGTGCTTTTGCCACGTAGCTCTCACTAATAATAATTTCTAACACTAACCCCTCTTTTTTTTGCCAAAAACTAATATATTCATTTTCGTTCAAGCTTCAAAATGTTTGATCTGCTATTTAATGTCAACTACAGTTGCCCACTATGCAGCGGTCGCCCTGGTACGATATCTTCTCAGGAAACTGTTTTTGGACAAGCATATTTTGGCGAAGGAAAAAAGATCCCATGGAACAACAGGTTAGAAAAGTGAAGCCGAAAGCTACGTGTCTCTTATACTTAAAGTAAAAATATTAAATTTATTTTATTTAACTTGAATATTAATGAAATTTAAAGTAATTAGTTTTTTTTGTATACTTTTGGTAACGTTAAATTAATGAATTTTGTTTTGAAAATTTGTTGTTTTCCTATAAGAAACCCCCTTTTTGGATTTTATTTATAAAATTGTAATAAAGTAAATATATAGGGATACTGTGCACTAATTCCGTATGTCATAACCAGAGAATACAAATCTTTTTTGTTTGCCCTTTGAATTTGCTTTGAGCTTTTAGAAAACACACTACGTTGTTTTCTTATAAAATCTTAATTTAACTTTCTGGCCTTAAGGTGCCCTTTGGTCTTCTCTGCTTATGACACGCGGAGCTGTTTGTTGCACTGTTGGTGCAAGTCGGGCGGTATGTTCACGCGGCAAATGTTGGGCAACGGCGTGAATCCGCCGCCTGGTACGTACAACAGTGTGGCATCCTTATTCAGCTAGTGGGAATGTAGCTCTTTTTGTTTTCTTTACGGCACTTGTCTCCCCACTAACTGAATAAGAGCCACAGCAACCGGCTGCATTAAGTGCAAAGAACTAGAAAGTGAAGAATAGAAAAAGAACAAAAAAAAAAGCTATACATTGTATATAAGAATATTACTTATTTAAAAAAAAAAATTAAATTTAAAGGAAATTAAATTGAAAATAAATTTGGAATCAAAATTAAAAACAAAATCTTTTAAATACAAAAAAAAAACAACAAAAAAAAAGTGAACCACATATAATTATATCTTATATCATATCATAAACAATCTAAAATTTGTAAAAATTGGACCATATATAATTATATCTCATACCATATTAAAATATATTTTTGATAATAGACAATATGTTAATATATCTCAAATATTAGATGCCAAAAAAATGCAACGCTGGGTAATTTGATCTTTAAGTGCGTCTTTTTGATAATAACGGTATCCAATTCACCTTGGTTTTTTGGAATTTGTTCTCTACAATTATGGTATACTAGTTTAAGTTACTATGTCTAAATAAGTAAAATTAATAAGTTTTTTTTTGGTTATTTAATGAAATATGTAATATCTATGCGAGCAAAAAAAATGCAACTGCTATTATTTAAACATGTTTATTTTAATTAAATTAAAATTTTTTATAAAACTGGATGCACTTAAACTAATATTTTGTAGCATATCCATTATTTTGAACAATGGACTTAAAAATATATGCCATATAATAAATGATTCACTTTGAAACATATCGCTTCTAACCCACACCATAATTGATCCTCCGCCATGTTTGACTATTGGTAACTTATATCTAGGTGAATACCTTTGTTTAGGTGGTCTACGTACGAAATTTATTCCATCAGAGCTCCACAAGGCCTTAGCCCACTGTTCACTTAACCAATGCTGAAACCGTGTTGCAAAGTCATGGTGCTTCCTTTTGTTGACTGTTTTTTGTGGTCGGTTGTTAGCCAAAAGAAGAGATGAATTAGTTAGCGCTATTATGAAAAGATGCATTCAAAGATCATATGGCCCAGCGTTGCATTTTTTATGCTCGCAACTGTAAATATATATGGTTCCGCATAACCCATATACATATAAGTATATATGGTTTTGTATAAGTTATATATAAGTAAATATGGTCCCGTGTAGAGTATTTCATATTTAGAAAACCGACCGGTTTCGGGTTTTTCCTAATTTGGAATAAACCGAAAACCGGTTTTTTTTTGTCGGTTAACCGGTTTTTTCAATTAAAAAAATTTTTTTAATTTTTGTTCAAAATACCATTAGTTTAACTTATTTAGGTGCTGCACAGAACCTTATGGTGACGGAGACGATTCACGCTGCAGGAAGAGAATGTTAATTACATGATGCGTTCGACGGCAAAACTACCCTGTAGGAAGCCTGGGGTCAAGTGTCTAAAAGTCACCACTTTTGTCGACTACTTTGGGTGACTTTTTAGTGACATGTCAACAAAGCGTCTATACTTTTTACATTCCTTTTTTGCAGCTGCAAAGCTGTGCTTGTTCTTGATTTTTTTATTGTTTTATTTTGTTGAAAATACATAAATAAAAATACATTAATAAAAATATAAAGAAAAATTAATTTAAAAAGTAAATATACAGAGTAAATATATATATGAACAAAATATATAATGAGCAAACGAAATTACAAAAAACTTGTGAAAAAAAATCAATTTTGTATAAAAATAAGAAGAAAGAGGCAACAATTATTAGTGAAAATTGCAACTCTAGAGATTTTTTGGAGCCTGATGAAGATTTTACGGAGACTGTGGATGATTTTGTGGAGTCTTTTGAAGATTTTGTGCAGTCTTTTAAAGATTTTACTATAAAATTAAATTTGCACGAAATTTTTTTTACTTTAATGAAATTTATTAAAAAAAAATTTTATTAATAAAATATCTAGAATTACTAAAATGTACTTGTGAATCTCTGGTTCCAATGTCAACACCCAGTCAATAGTTGTGTAGATTCGCAATGACACGCACATGTTAAATGTGTACAGCAGAAAGCGTTGGCTCGGGCATAATTAGTCAGTAGTACTGGTGACAAAGTCACCACTACAGCTTATTTACATATACATTTTTGTTTTATTTGTGTGTGTTTATTCTCATTTTGCAGTACATACGCCAAATTGATTTGCTATTTTAGCCCACAAATCTTCGTTATATTGGAAGTTTTTGTATAGTGGAGATTGTAAACTGTAAATACAATCATATTTTTTAATCTTGTCTATAATTTTTTCGAAAACATAAATTTTTTCCATATCGAATTAATTTTAAATTTTTTTGCTCCAAATTTGCTTCTTCCTTTTCTTGAAATATTCACAATTATTAATAGACCATATGTCTTTGTTTACAAAATTAGGCAAACATATGGCAACGTTGGTGAGAGAAATGAAAATAAAATAAGTTTTATTTTATTGCGTTTTTTCTCATAGTTTTTATATGCCGAATCTTCATATAAAAAAAAATCGCTCATGATTATTTGATTTATATTGCCTTCCAAAAACTTACGAATTAACAACACTTCCATTTGTCATTCATTTTTGACATATAAAAAAAAAAACAAGTTCTCTCTATTAAAGAAAGGGAAAAGTTAAAATATATTTCAACAAATTTTGTTTAACATTATTAATAAATTAGTTGTCAGAAAAAGTAAGTTAACCAAAAGGATTTATATTAAATAAAACTAAGTATTTTTGTTTTTTAGTAGTGAGTTTAGTGTGGAAATATTAAAAATGGTGATAATGAGCCACACAAGGCTAGATGCTCAAAATGCCCAAAAATGTTATTTTGTGATCTCTTAACCCTTTAACCACTGGAGTCGAAATACGAGGTATTTTGTTATGAAATTTTGGTTCTAGTATTACTTTGGACTAAAAAGCACGAAAGTGAAGTTCATTTGTCAAAAAAATTTAACCTGAAAGCGCCAGATGGAAAAAATGAAAGACCACCTGAAGACAAAAAGCTCGACTCAATCAAAAATATTTGTTTCACAAATCAAACACGCAACAAATTATCAAAATATAGCTTGAAGCTACTTTCCAAAAAAATTTCGAGTTGATTGAGCTGTTGGAAAGTATGTTTTTTTTTAGTTTTAATTTTGCACCAAAATCATAAATAATTTTCATGTCTGTTTTGACAAAAATCTTGACAGAAATGGGTGTATCTATCAAAATATTCAACTGAGCGTGTTCAAATCAGCACTGTTCGAAAGGTAAATTCAAACAGACAAAAATGTCGTTGGCGATTATTGCACCAAAAATATTGCTTTTGATATAATTGAACTTTAGTGATGACCTTCTGTAGACGGTCTTAGTGGTTAAAGGGTTAATATAAAATTATAAAGTACCTTATTTGCAATCAACAAAAAACCTCATGGTATATGAAAAACCTAGAAAACAACAAAAAAAATTGTACCTTCTTTAGTTTAATTTAAACTATTAACGATCTCACTTGATATGAAATACAAATTTTTAAAAAAATTTTAGGCAATAAGAATATTAAAAACTATATTTTTGTAGTTTTAATGAACACAAACTATTTAAGTTTAGTTTTTGTTTGCAATAAAATATTTTTATTAAATTTTAATTTATATTAAGATATTATCATTTTATAAAAAATACTCATCTCTTAAACTTATTTTTAACAATACAGTTAATTCATTCGACTTTTTTATGAATTACTTAAAATCATTTAGTTCTACTTTGTAAAAAACAAATTTTTATTTTTTATAAATAAAACAAAACCTACATTATTTTAACAACTTAATATGTTTATTGTATAACACATAATGTTGGAAACAGACTGAAATAAATTGCTAAACAAATTTAGTTTAATTCCTTTTTAACTAATTAATAATTTTTTGCACTAAAAATACATTATGTATTGAAATTATAAATGTTTTTAATCTCATTAAAAAAAACCGGTTAACCGGTTTGAAAAAGCCGGTTATTTGAATACACTAGTCCCGTGTAAGCCGTATTTAATTATATATAGTGTTAAATATAACTTTATATGATGTAATATATACCATATCTTTTCATATAAACCATATCTAATTTTATAAAGATCAATGTATAACTAGATGTGGTTATATCTGACAAAATATAAGCTAATTTAGCCACATATGATTATATCTAAACTGTTTTACTCGGGTAGTTATTTAATTGTTTTAAAAGAATAAGCACGCGTTGCGACATAAAAAGGCGAATGTACATAATAACATAAATAAATAAATAAAATAAATATATAAATGAATATAATCCATTTAAATACAACTACTAAGAGACATGAAAAAGGTCATGAAATTACAGCTTTTTATATGTGCTAAAAAATCGGGCTTATTTTTCACAAAATTAGTGTTTCCAAGTGGGAATTCAAAATATAAAAATCATAAAAAATGTAAGCAGATTTTTAAGGGATTACTTTAATTTTTTTTTTCATTACAAACCTGCTTACAGGTAAGCACCATTTCTGTTCGTAACAGCATTCGTACAAAGGCGGCCCCAAATGTTCAAATTATATTTGATTACCAAAAATAAAGAAAAGTCAGGATAGTCTTCTTTTCACAAGTAATATAAATATAGATATAAAGATATAATTCGAAAAACAAAGCTGTTTTTATAAAAAGAAAATATTTAAGTCAGTGAAATGAAAAAAATCCGAAATGAAAGATCTAAAAAGATCCAAAAAATGTCAGATGAAATTAGATCCAACAATATATTTAGGCCGGTTGGCCTAAAAAAGTCCTCTAAAACTGGCGTTTAGAGGGTTAAAATGTTCGGCGAATATTTTCGGCTGAAAATTTTACTTTGGGTTACTGAAGACGAAAAATTCATTCAACTATGGTAAATCGTGAAAATGGTGAATTTTATTTTATCACTTTTAGTATAATCCTAAATGTTAATGGCCGTTTACATTTTTGTTTGCTATACTGCATGAAATAAGACACGAAAAACAGTATAAAGATTCTTTTGAGCTTCATTGTGTTCAAATAAATTTAATGATATTTTGTGCGGATTGTTTAAAAATAAAAAATTTTTTAAAAATCAAACATTTTTTTAAAATTTAAAAAAAAATATAGTTTTATAAAAATCCATAAAAAAATTTTAAAATCGAAAAATTTATTAATTTTATAAAAATCCATAAACTTAGTAAATTTAAGCAATTTATTAATAATTTAAAATTTTTGAAAAATTTATAAATTTTAAATAAGTTTTTTAAAAATAGATCAGTTTTATAAAAATCTATAAATTTAATAAAAATCCGTTAATTTTTACAAAATTGATAACGTATTGATAACGCTATTGTTGTTGTTGACTAATGAGTATATAATGGGTGATTTTTTAAGAAATGTTTGAAATCTTTATTTCAGTCGATAGAACGGTCAATATAATTCAACGTTTAAAGATGATTTCATGTGAATGTTGAGCGCGGCTGCGCCTCAAATAGTTTATACACTGGGTCCAATTTGGGCATATTCTCTAACATATCGACCGGTATCTCACGAATAAAATTTTCAATATTGGCTTCCATTGCCTCAACCATTGCGGGCTTGTCACTATAGACATGAACCTTATCATAGCCCCAGAAAAAATTATCTAAAGGCGTTAAATCGCACGATCCGGCCCCGAACGTGAAACTCGAACTCGCCTCTCAATTGGGTCATTGTTTCGCGTGCTGTGTGGCATGTGGCACCGAGTGGTTGAAACCACATGTCAGCCAAGTCCAGCTCTTCCATTACTACATTTACTATACATTTATAGTATGTATATGAAAAAGCCACGGTCTTTTTCTGACCCTTTTACGGCATTACGGTATAACCGTTGCTCGCAATGGGTTAAAATTTTGTAAAAACAATGAAGACATAATTTTTACTTAATATCGAACTAATTTATTTAACTTGAAGAATAAAATATTACGAAACTGGTTTTTGAAGTCAGTCCTTCACTTTATATACATTTTTATAAAATAGCTACGCTTTTTTTGGTTCCATGTACGGCGTTTTTATGCCGTGAATCATATTCTATTTCGCAGAAACAGTCTACACGCAGTTCTTACTTAAAACTGAGAAATATTTTTCAACTTGTGGAACAAAAATATTCCGAAACTGGCTCTTGAATTCAGAAAGTCCTTTACTTTTCATACATTTTCATGAAATAGCCACGGACTTTTTCGGTCCCATGCATGGCGTTTTTTATGCCGTGGATCATATTATGTTTCGCAGAAATCTTACTTAAAACTAAGAAATATTTTTCAACTTGTGGAACAAAAATATTCCGAAACTGGCTCTTGAATTCAGAAAGTCCTTTACTTTTCATATATTTTTATGAAATAGCCATTAATAGCTGACTTTAAACTAAGAAATATTTTTTCAACTTGTGGAATAAAAATATTCCGCAACGTCTGAATACATAGTATGTATGTTGTTACATTGGTATTTTATTGGCATTGGTTATTGCGTGAAATTTATATCACATTCCCCATACAATAAGTCCACCTTAATATACATATGCAGATGTTACGGTATATCACAATTCATCATCACCAAAAACAACACACTACAAATTAAATTTTACATACTGATCATCTATGAAAATTTCCGCAGCATATCATACACACACACGCACGCATACCTACATACTCTTTAGTCAACAACAACAATAGCAATAACATTTCAAGTAAATTTTAAAATTCTTTTTAATCCGTGGCTTTTCCATATCCCGGCATTACCAAATAATATAAAAAGTAATGTATAGCCATAGGGGCCAATGCATTACTGTGCACCTTACTTCATTACAGGCGACGAGCCTCAAAGTAATGTTTCTTATATGGTTACTAGGGTAGGAAAAGTAATGTGTCTAAAAATAGATTTAAATAAAAAAATAATTTAGAAAATAAATTATTACAAATATTTCAAACGTTATTAAATATGACGTGGTCATTATGGGAATCGAACCTGGGAACTCTGGATACCAGCCGAGAACGCTACTCACTGACATTTAATTGCTTTGAACATAAATGAATATTTGCTTTTCATGTTTTCGTTCGTGATGTCGAAACGTACATACATTACAATTTTGCACACTTTACGTTAATAAATCATGCAAAATTTTGCTGGGATTCATAAATGTGTAGTATACGAAATACTACAGTGATCCACAGCTTATTTCGTGTGAGGAATATTTTTGAAAAACCAAGCATAAAAGTGATATATTTTATTGTGATCTCTACAAATAAATATAAATATAAAACACCAAAAAAATTACACAAATACCAACATTGAACGATTGTTTCAAAGCAAAACTAAACAAACATAATTTTCATGCCACAGCATGGTGTTTTCGAATACCCAGTTCTACAATGTGCCACAAATTTTCAGTCACATTTAAAATTGGTGATTGGCCGGATGTTTGGATGACGTGTGGGCAATGTAAAATTAGCTTAGTTTGCACTATACCGGCTTTGTGCTTGGGATCGTTATCTTGGTAAAAGCGTAATGTGTGACGTACGCCCAAGTCTTCAGCAATTTGGAGTAAATTTCGCCTCTTTAGTAATAGTGGATTCTATGAATACCAATTAACCGACACCTGCTGGCGGTGAAAGGTAAATTCATATTTTGGTTGCCTCCACACAAATATCTTATAATTTGATGCTCAAATATAAAATTTGCTCTCATCAGCAAAATTTACTATGTTCAGAAACAAATCTTTGTTTTCATGGTCTTTTGCGAATTGCATGTGGACTTTTTAATTTTGCTTATTAATTAACGGCTTGTATCTTGATGTTCGCCCATTAAAATTAGCATATCTAAGTACCCTGCGCACAGATTCTGGATTACATTTTTTCCAAGAAATATTTCAACATCCTTTGCCGAAGCTGGCACACTTAACATGGGATCTTTTTTAATCTTTCGCAAAATCCACCTCTCATAATTTTGAATAATTTTTTTTGGGCCTTTCTTCCTTTGTTGTGCACACGATTTTCTCGGAAAAACCGCTGAATAATATTTTTACAGATATTCGATTCATCAATTACCATTTACTCATAGAAACACAAATCCCCATATGTTAGCCCTGAAATATAAAACAGCTGAATGGCAACCCTTCACCATAACTAATGTTTCTTCTGTCAAAATTCAAAGTTGTCAGTATGCAGCTTCCGGGCGGGCTGCCACATTCTAGTTATTTTTACGCGCACATATTAATACGTCAGAAAGGTGGCATGACAGTTAGTTGATAATAAAACGCTAAAGAGGGAGCATTGACGATTGATTGAATTTTGTATTCTGTGGAAGAGTAAACTTAATAGAGTTTAAATAAAGTCTCTTTTGTAACCGTTTAAGTTCTTATTTTAATAAAGAGTAGCTATAAAGAAAATTGCAAAATAAAAATAGCTACATTTATTTTAAGGAAGCGTGGATGAACTTTTCAGTAATTTGTTTTTATGTTTTCCCACTTTGAAACTGTTTAAGAACTAACTCACGTTTTCTATTGAAGTGTGTCGACCCATTTTGTAAAACCACGGAATTATAGCTGATTTTAAAACTTTTGAATAGACGAACTATTTCTGATATTATTATTGTATATGTTTTGATCTACCGTTAGTTTTTAGAATCCGTTGTTTAAAAAAAGATAAGAATAAAAATCAATACACGAAATAAGCTGTGACATGAAAATTATGTGTTTGTTTAGTTTTGTTTTTAAAAAACGTTCCATGTTGGTATTTGTGTAAAATTTTTTGGTGTTTTATATTGAAGACTAAATTATCTACAAAACTGCATCATTTATTTGTAGAGTTCAGAATAAAATATACCACTTTTATGCATCTCACAAAATAAGCAATGGGTCACTGTATATGCAGGCCTTTAGAACCAAGGACGGTATAAAACTCAGGATGTACAAAATGCCAAACTTTTAGCTTCAAGTTTAGCCTCGCTGCCTCGATGCCACTTAGTCGTGTTAATAAAACTCTTACCCGAAACCATGAAATTCTTAGCCGATTTACAAAAACACTTAGATTCTAGTTGTGGTGCTAGCCCAAGTACAGTGATAGCGGCTAAGTGACATAGAGGCAGCAAGACAGCGAGGCTAAGCTGGAAGCTAAATATTTGACGTTTTGTACATCCTGAGTTTTATACCGTCCTTGCTTTATTATGAGGTCCTAGGCACTTGACCAGTAAAGCCGGATGTTTATTAGCAGGTTCGAGGGACCTAACAGCAAAGCTGGATGTTACTGTAAATGGCTCAAGAGAACCATATTAGTGAAGACTAATCCGAAAGTGACCCTCAAATCATCCAAAACCAAGTTGAAAAGACAGGATCGATAATGCCAATAAATACCAAGCAGGAACAATGACACTCCACGAAGTAGAAGGTTATCAACAATTTTTCCGTACGAAAATATAATTTTAAAATAGATGGTGTTTATATTGTAGACGCGAGTTTTCGTCCTTAGCGAACCGATTTTTAAATCTATTCAGCGATTTACTGATCAAAGGATATGATGGAATAGGTTGAGAGAAAATATTAAACGAATAAATGTGTAAAGACGTGTAAATGTGAATATCGTAAATATTGCAAATTGGTTCTCACGTCATTATTGACGCGAACTTGAGGCAAAATGTTACAATTATTCGGCAAAGCAACGAAAGTGGTGTTTAAGGCAACAGACGGAACTACAGGAGATTCAATCTTAGCAGAACATATTTTATCCGAAGCAGCAGAGACTACTTGGCAGAGAGCTAAAATTCCAGCGTTTGTAAAATGCGTTGGTGTTATCAAAAGGTTTGGCAAGTGATCAGAAGTGAACTATCCCTTTGAGGACGGTTCATGTTGTGCCCGAGCATGGTACTTTATACGAAATACCTGCAGGTGGACACTAACAAATTGAGCCAAACCCTTACTGAAATTCAAAGTCATAGATAAAAGAGTGAAGTTTGTAAGCGAAGGAAATCTCGTTAGATTTTAAATCGCACAACCTTTCGTTAATTGCTGAGAAACAATTAACCGTTTTCGAATACATGGAATAAGACTGACAAGTTCGGTAAATAGACTTAACGTTGTCCCATTAAGCTCTAATACGCGCATCTCTAATAGAGCATCGGATTCTCTTATAAAAGTATGAAACGTGGTGATTGGCATTATAAAATTAATTTATTTTCAATTTTTTTTAAATAATTACGAAAAATTGATTAAAAAAAAAAGCCGAAATTAAAATTTGTAAAAATTTAATTTAA
Organism: Eustalomyia histrio; assembly: GCA_949748255.1. Taxonomy (NCBI): domain Eukaryota; kingdom Metazoa; phylum Arthropoda; class Insecta; order Diptera; family Anthomyiidae; genus Eustalomyia; species Eustalomyia histrio. The sequence goes on along the minus strand of OX456523.1, from coordinate 167,158,356 downwards.
ATTGCAAAAGTAATATGTCGCGACTATATCATACCTAAAATCGTACTGGTGTGTGGTTGTGTTTTATCACGGCTAATAAAAAACAATAAGTTAATTGCCTTACTGAAAAACGTATAATAGTGAAATCCCGATATATCAAGAGATACATAAGTGACATCCAAGTCTATACAATTGACAAGAGGTGAATTCTTGCTGTATATGTTTTAATATTTACATTATAAAATTTTTATTTTCATAAATAAAATTTTAATTTTATTGGAAGTGAATAAAACATATAAAATTAAATACACTGTATAAGTAAACGAGACAAATATAATTATTACTTGAATTCAGTTTTTAGTACTGCATTATCGACCCAACTTCAACCACATTATTGTGAATGATAGATCAACATTATCCGTTAAGTTCAAAAAACTATACTACAAATCCACAATATTAGATCAGCTACAACTAACAATTTTTACATAAATAAATGTCTAACCTTAAAAGACCTGCTTCACCTAGTACAATTAACAAAAACATTAGCTCACCGTCATTTAAGTCGATGAAGCTAGATGATGGCGTGTTAACTATTAAAACAGTCTTAACTGAAATGAAGCAGATAGAAGTTATATTGCAACTACATACTGAGAGCAAATGAAGTAGAAGATCGCATTGCCTCAATTGAAAGTGAATTAAACACTATTGACAAAATAACGAATAAAATTGAAGTGTTAAAGAAGGAATTAAATGACATTAAGGAAAAACAAAATCTTAATCATAAGCCAGTCAAGGATATTTCCGCCGATGCACTCATTTATGGAATTAAATACGAAAAATCAGAAATCTTAAAATCAAATTTCAATCAGATCTGTCGCTCAATTGATTGATACGAGAGATTTTTAGAGTTCCTTCCAAATTAGCTAATGATAACAAAGATACAGCTGTAATAATTAAATTCTACACGCCATATGACAGAAATCGTGCTCTCAAATCATTCTCCGAGTTTCGCAAGCCGATAAACATATATTTTCACCATTTACCAAAATTTTTAATATTTAAAACTGTCTTTTCTGCAATTTTTTGTGAGCGGACACAGTAGAAGGCGTGGTGTTAATGAAAACCATTCTGTATTGTTAAATGTACTTTGTAGTCAGAGACGTGGCTTTAACATAGTTCATTTTAATGCCAGAAGTTTGAACGGATTAAAGTTTGATGAAGTTAAATGTTCATTTAAGAAATCTAAAATATATATATGATGTATCTGATAATCATTATTGCATAACAATGTATGAGAAAAGAAGGGTGCTGGTGTGGGCATATACTGCATATCGAATCTCAAATGCAAGCTTTTAAACAAATCTGATAAGTCTGCTAGAATTAAATATATATTAACGTTGAAATTTATGACAATGTAACTAGGATTTTAATTGCATGTGTGTATAACCCACGTAGGACGATCAGGTTAGAAATTTTTTTTTACCAATTTTAATACCTTTAGTATTGATTACGATTTTTGTTTGGTCTGTGGTGATTTTAACGTAAATTTGTTGGCATATGACTATCGTAGTAAAAAACTTCGTAAGTTTATATGCTCGGTTGGTCTTTCGGTTGTTAATAATGAACCGCCCACCCGTTTTTGTCACAATATCATTCCTAGTTTGCTCGACTTGTTTCTGCTATTCGACATTCGTTCCTTGTTGTTGTTTGATCAAATTTCTTTTGTTTCTAATCATAATTTATTGTTTTGCAATGTTAATGTCTTGATTAATAGGGATGATACTTCTCATCTTATAATATTGTTACGATTTTACCCTTTATAAAATCGTTGATTTATTTACCTTTTAAATAAATCGCGTTCTTTCTATATTGCAAATAATGAACACCGTTTGAAATTATTTATAGCTCTATTTATTTATAACCGTCACTAAAAATAACAGAAAAAAACTTTAACAGCACACTTTATTTACACAATTTAGATAAAAAAAACGTTAGCCACACTTTAGTTCTTCACACTTTGCGTTTTACTTATAAACTGAACTACTTTGCCACCCTGCTGGCGTTTTTATATATGCGGGTTAGAATAACTAGAATATGGCAGCATCGTCTGGAAGCTGCACACTGGCAACTTTGAGAATGTTCTTTTACAGTTTGACATAAGAAACATTAGTTATGGTAAAGGGTTGCCATTTAATCGTTTTACATTTCAGGGCTAACATATCACAACCAGATCACAACCTTCATCTTAGATTTTGGGCTCTGATATTTCTGTATTCTATAGACCACGTCATTTAACCTTTTAATCACCCTGTAGGGTCCTTCCCAATGCGTTTGTAGTTTGGGAGATAATCCTTTCATTCGTTGCGGGTTAAACAGCAGAACCAACTCGCCCTCATTAAATCCTTCAGAATTCGCTGCTCGATCGTACCTCGCCTTCATCTTGTCGCTCACCATTTTAATTCGATTGCGCACAAACTCATGAAAATTCGATTGCGCACAAACTCATGAAGCTCGTTAAGGTCTTCTTGTTCCCGGGAAGCGTTGTCGTTGTCTTTATCCATAGCGGCGGGCTTAACACCAAATTCCAAATCGCCAGGCAATTTAAGTTCCGTTCCAAAGATTGTTCTTACTGGTCCTTTGGCTGCGATGCATTGCGCGCAATTTGCTACCCAATTGCCTACAGCTTGTTGACAGCCCACCCAGTAAAACCGTTGTTTTAACTTCTCTATAGTTTTTGTGATACCAAGATGACCACCACTGGGACCTTCATGGAACTCCCTCAATACCTCGTTTATTCTAGATGCCGGCACCACAATTAAATTGGCCACATTTTTGCCGTCAGCACTTTCCCATGTACGGTATAAGCAACCATTTAACACTTGCAGGCTATTCCACTGGGCCCAATATGCCTTCATCAGCGGACTTTCAGCTGATATCTGCTCGCGGGTAGGCCTCCTGTTTTCTTCTTTGGCTGATATAATCTTCGCTAACATGGGGTCGCTCCGTTGCGCCGCTGACCAGGCTTCACTCGACTCGATATGCGTTTGTCGGATATCCACGATACGGTCTTTTCCTTTAGCCTTTGAACTGTGCTTGCCATGTTTCCTACCCTTGCTGTGCTCAATGGTAACCGGTTTTCTTACTTGAGCCTTGTGCTCATATCCAACATCAAGGGGTATTTCAACATTTCGCCAAATCATAACTTTTTGCCCCATATGCAGATTAATGCCGTGACTAATCATAAAATCTGCACCAATGATTATTTCGTCCACAATATCGGCAACAATAAATACATGATTGACGCTTACGTTGGAAATCGTTAGTTTTACATGCACTTTGCCATAGACAGTACCAGTCTCCCCAGTAGCTGTGCGCAGTCTCACCCCATATAATGGTTCAATTGCCTCCTTAACTAAATCAGGTCTGTTGACAGACTGTGATGCTCCTGTGTCTATAGTACAAATGTGCTTTCTGCCGTTGATATATCCACAAGCAGTAAGATTGCTTTTTCCCTGCTGTATCACTGATATGGAGATTGTGGGGCCCTCGCTTGTATGAGCTGGATCGTGTCCCGCAGTGCTAGCTCTTTTTGGTTTTAACGGTGACTCCTGTGCTAATTGATTAACCAGCCGGAAGCTTTTTCCTGGTGCTCGGCAGTTCCGCTGAAAATGTCCCACTCTTCCGCAGTTATAGCATTCGGCCTTAACTTGCTTTCTCCCTAATGCCTGCATTACTGCCTCTTTAACTGCTTTTATAAACTTAGCGCTTATATCTTCCTCTTCTTCACCAGTTACTTCGAGGCTTCGTACATTAAATATTTGCGGCTTAGCAATTATTTTCGCAGTCTCCTGTGACAGTGCAAATGAAACAGTTTCCGCAAAAGATGATTTTCGTGTAGCACACACCGCGTACCTTACATCAGGATCATGAATTCCTTTCACAAATGCTTCAATTTTGAATTCAACTAATAATGTATGATTTTCGCCCGGATACGACAGCTGCACCAACCGCTCAATCTCTGCCGCAAAATCTTGCAATGACTCATTTGCTTTCTGCAGTCTACCTCTTAGTTCCATTCGGTAAATTTCCTTTTTGTGTTCGCCACCATACTTTCGCTGCAGTGCCACCATTATGTCGTCATAATTATTTCTGCAGGTGATTGGCACACTTTCTAGAATTTCTGCAGCGTTTCCTTTTAAGGCCAGAATCAACTCTATAGCTTTTTCTTCGATGTTCCACATATTTCTGGCGGCAACTGTCTCGAACTGGAAATTAAAAACATTAAATGGTACGCTGCCGTCAAAAGTAAGGGCCTTTGCTCTACCAGAACTTTCCTGAATAATTCGTACTGGGCCCTCTTGACATTGAGAATTATTTATTTTACTTTCCAGATCTTGCAGTTTTTTCTCAACGTCATTCTCCAAGTCAGAAACTCGTTTTTCAACCACAGATATTTTTTCATTAGTAGCTTTAGAAGTTTCCTGAAGCTTTTCTTCCACCTTAACTAACAATTTCTCGTTGTCTGCTCTCGATGTTTCTAGCAGTTCCGTTTTCATCTTAGCCAACAGTTTCTCGTTGTCTGCTCTCGAAGTTTCCTGAAGTTTTGCTAACAATTTTTCGTTGTCTGCTCTAGAAGTTTCTAACATTTTCATGTTGTCTGCTCTAGACGTTTCGAACAGTTTCTCATTTTCTGCTCTGGAAGCTTCTAACATTTTCATGTTGTCTGCTCTAGAAGCTTCTAACATTTTTATGTTGTCTGCTCTAGAAGCTTCTAGCTTTTCCATCATAGCAGCCAACATTGCGTTTAACTCCATATTACCTTCAGTTTTACGAGAACTAACCTCCATTGCTTCTTTATCATCAAATTCGTAAGTTGCAATATCAATGTTACGCCGCTCAAATTCCTCTATGAGCCTCTTTTGCAATTCGACCTTATTTCCTGCTGTGGGTAGGGCCAATTTGCTCAATTCCTTCTTGAGCTGTTCCACCTTAAGCTCCTCCAATTTCATGACTGCTTATTATTTTGCAATCCCACTTCTGACACCAATTGTTACGATTTACCCTTTATAAAATCGTTGATTTATTTACCTTTTAAATAAATCGCGTTCTTTCTATATTGCATATAATAATAAACACCGTTTGAAATTATTTATAGCTCTATTTATTTATAACCGTCACTAAAAATAACAGAAATACACTTTAACAGCACACTTTATTTACACAATTTAGATAAAATAAACGTTAGCCACACTTTAGTTCTTCACACTTTGCGTTTTACTTATAAACTGAACTACTTTGCCACCCTGCTGGCGTTTTTATATATGCGGGTTAGAATAACTAGAATATGGCAGCATCGTCTGGAAGCTGCACACTGGCAACTTTGAGAATGTTCTTTTACAGTTTGACATAAGAAACATTAGTTATGGTAAAGGGTTGCCATTTAATCGTTTTACATTTCAGGGCTAACATATGGGGATTTGCATTTCTACGATTAAATGGAATTTCTGTAACAATATATTACGATTTCAAATCAATTGTTTATTCTTTGTTGTTTTCGGATATGTTAAGTACTGACTTAACCAATTGCTATCTTCTCTGAGTAATATTTATAACAGGCATGTTCCCATGCGTATCTTTTATGTGAGATCTAATTCATGTCCTTGGTACACCTCTGCTGTAAGGGAATCAATTCGTGAGCGAAATCGGTGTTATGTATGAAGAGACATTCAAACACCCTTAATAGATCCCCCTATACGAGAATTAGGAATCGTACTAGCCTTGTTGTCAGAGAAGCTAAAAAATCTATTGTACTCGTCAATTGAATCCAAACTTGCAGTAGGGCCAGATGTGGAAGAACATCAAAAACTTACGTGTTTATTTCAGGTAAACGACGGATTCTAGTTTGGATCCTGATGATTTAAATTAATTTTTTTGTGGACATGAGTCCCCAGTGAATCATTACAATCTTAAGGGCTAACTATATTATACTTTTTCTAACTTAAGCTACTGTCAAAAATTATCGAAAAGTCTGTCAAATGCTTAATTAACTTATGGACTTGGGTGGCTACAATGTACTCTTTAAACTTAAATACTTACTACACTTAGTTGTAAATATTTGTACTTTTGCAAAAACTGTTTTCTTCTTATATTTCCTAAATATATGTATTTTTACGAAAAATATTATATAATATGTACAATTTATAAATATTTTACAATTAACGATTAAATCTATAGTTATTTTAAATAATTTAAAGAAGCTTAAAAAGTAATAAAAAATGCAGCAGTGCCTAAATCTCAATCGAAAAACAATAACCAAAACTATTTTGTCGTTTGTTTTTTATAATTTTCAATAAAATTATTTTTCGCGTAGATTGCAACTTGTTTTTTTCATAAAGAGTTGTTCTAAGAACAGTTGATTCCTTAAGTAAAGTGCGGTCGGTTTCGCTGTTTGCTTAAGTAAATGACACTTGACGAAACTTAACGAAAAGTTTGTTAAGTATAATATTGTTTTACACATTTGATTACATGTATTCTCACATTTGCTTAAGCTAACTATCTCTTTACTCTTGGTCCATCTCTTCATTATGCGAGCATATTTCACTTTGATGCGGTTTCTGAAATTGATTTTTTAAAGGCCTTTATGGGAAAACGTTCGAATGCTATTGGAGAGGATGTATTTTCTATAAAAAGATAATATTGGCACACGTGGTCGGTGCAATAACACATATTTTCAATCATTTTATAACCACTTCTACCTTTCCTGACCAATGGAAAATTGGCAGGATATTTCCGATTGCAAAAGTTCCCTCTCCCACGCAACCCAGTGATTTTAGACCTATTAGTATACTTTCTGCCATGGCAAAAGAATTCAAAGACTTATTTATCGACAAATTACTGATTATCTCAATGAGAAAACTTTACTATCGCCATTGTAATCAGGTTTTCGGGAGAAACATAGTTGTACAACTGCTTCGTTAAAGATGATTGATGGTATTAAACCTAAGTATGATCTTGGGAGACTGTCTAGTATGTGCTCGTTGGACTTCTCAAAGGCCTTTAACAATCTTGACCATGTTTTGCTGTGCAGAAAGCTGACTTATTACTTTGGTTTCAGTGATGATGCAGTGTCTTTGATGAGATGCTATTTGTGTGATCGAATGCAGAAAGTGACTTTAGGTGTAGGGAATCTGGACTTAGACATATGAATACTGGTGTTCCGCAGGCGTCAGTCCTCGGACCTTTGCTATTCAGTATTTTTGTTAGTGACATATTTAGTGTGTGTAATCATGCAAAGGTTCATGAATATGCTGATGATATTCAGATTTATATGGCAAATGATAATCATGATACTTCAGATGTAACATATAACAAATTGAATGCGGATTTGAAATCTATTTATTCTAGGGTGGAGGCTAACAACTTGAGGCTTAATACAGGGAAGTCTGTTGTTTTAACAGGGAGTAAGAATGATTTGTGTGTTAATCTATTGCCGCCAATAATTCTTGGGGAAACTTCCCTTACTTATATTAAGAAAATTAAATATTTAGGTTTCTACAAAAATTTCTCAATCTTTTGCAGGGACATTATCAACAATGTGATACGTAAGATTTACCTTACACTCCTTAATTTGCGTATGTAGTCTAATTATGTTCCGACTACCGATTATACTTAGCTGAGGTCTGTAGTAATCTAGATTCCTGGTCTTTACACAAACTACAGGTGTCTTTTTGTAATGCTACTCGGTATGTTTGTGGGTGTGCCCTCGTTGACTATCTTCGAATGCGTAAACTATTATTTTCACACAGACTGATAATTGAGAAAAGGCCTTTATATTTGTATGAAAAGATACGATTTGGTCCATCATCTAGATGCATGACAAACTCTTAAATACCACCAGAATATTTTTTATTAACGCCATTAAACTTTGGAATTCTTCCATTTTCGATTATATTAATAGCTAGTCTTCTTATCCTTGATTTTCTTAACTTAACATTTTTTTCTAATACTTTTAATTTATTTTTTATTTTATCATTTTATTTTCTAGCATTCTTCTCTTGATTTAATCTATCTTCTATTAATATCAAATAGTTATTTAATTTTCAATAATAATTTTAATTAAAAAAAAAAATCTTAACTATTACATCTACTATTATTTTATAACTATATTTTAGAATTCTATAAACTCTATTTTATTATGTTTGCATGTTAAATCTTTATAAACATTTTTTAATAATAACTTGTTTTAATGTAATTTATTTGAACTATACAAGAATCTTATTCTTATAACAATGATAAATCGAAAATAAAATAAATAAATAAATAAAAAAAACGTAATGTAGAGTACCCATTTATTTTGAACACATAAAGAAAAATTATACGGTGTGCATTAAGGTGGTCCAAAATAAAAAAGTTCGAATTCACGAGCTCCACAACCCTACAAATATGTAATTATGGAAAAAATATGGTCTGCCAAAGAAATTAAAAAAAAAGTTTTATTTAGAGGTAGCACATCGCCATTGAAGTTTCAAAGTTGTACTTGTTCTATTATTTCAAATAAATTAAAAATTGAGAAAAATTAAATATAATTATTAGGGTCGCGACTCAACAAATCATATATATTTTTGGGTGTACACTACGAATATGAACTCAAAATTTAATTTAGAGTCGCATATTTCACGAAAATTTTATACAAAAAATTTTCGATTTTCATACAAAAATTTTTTTATATTTACCTCAGCGCAAAGTTCTTTTTTGAATGATTTTATGTCCACGGAATGTCTTCTTATGTGTGACAGGATTTTTATTAACAATTTAATTTTATTACGCTAAAAAATAGTGAAATCAAAGTCAAATTTTACGTTCAGTTACAAGTTTAACTATTATCCTTTCAAAATTAACAAAAGTACAAGAAGTTGGATTTCTCGATGACAACGTTTTTAGATAGTAAGGAACAAAGCACAAAAAAAATCGAATTTTGTTGAATTTTGAAAAACCGGGAATAATTTAAGAACCAGAAATTTGTTTTCAAATTTGGTTGTAGATTCGTATTCTTCATAAAAATTAAGATCAGATTTGAGAAATTCGTTCATATAATGCGTTAGCAAGTTGAAATTTTATTTACATCTTTTCAGAAAATTTTGGTATTTTGACTAAAATATATATTTTTACGCATGAATTTAAAAAATTCGCAAACTAATTAAAGGTACTGAATTTTGTAAAATTTTGATCTCATATTCTTCTTATGAACATGATTGGATAACAGTATTGGATATTTTTGTTAAATTATAGCGCATAGTTTAAGAAATAATTCAATTTAAAGTCAACCCCACTTTTCGTTTAAATTACTCTAACGACAAATTACTAATTATTAAAAGGTAATTTTTTGTGCTGAAACTTGAATTTTGCTGAAACTTGAGAAAAGAGAGTTTTTAGACCTTAAGGAATAGGGGCAACATAGTGGAGATTTAAAATTCAAACTTTAATGTTTTTTTGGACCACTCTAGTGTGCATGCTAGCTAACCCTGTCTTTACACATGCAAATATTGTATACGCCCAGCAAAAATAAATGGAAGTGATCCTTAAGGAATCAATTTTTTATTGATTCCAAAGTATCGTTTAGTTCTGATTTTCCTCTTCTAAGGCAGTTCTTTTTCACAACTTCCAAAAATTTGATTTTTAATGAAGTTTTACACTTTTTAAATCTATCACGGGTTCCGAGGTGGAAATATCAAAGATCTCATTTTTCACAAAATCCTGAGAAGGGCTTTAGATGCAATGAAAAAGGATTATAAAATAAAACTTCCGCCCTATGATACGCATATGTAAAAATCATTGGTTCCGATCCAAATTTTTACAACACCGAAATCAAAGCCACTGCTTCTCTTTCTCTCCTTTTACACTCAGAAAAAGAAGTTAGTAGAAAAATTTGTAAACGGTTTTCAATCACAATTTATTATTTTTGTACTGATTTTTATTAAAAAATTATTATTTAGCAAATCATTTTGGTATTTACATTTTACAAATTACAGAGTTTTTACAGAATATTTACAAATTTTTGTTGCCAATTTCAGAAATCATTTTACAAATTTTTAAAATCCATTTGCTAAAACTAGCAAAAAAAATTTACTAATTTTAAAAAAGTAGATATTGAAGGAAATTTTATTTCTAATTAAAACTCAGACCTGCAAACTTAAATTACCAAGTGTTACATAGATTACAAAAAGGGATCGGAAGTGAATATACCGACTCATGTCTAAAAATAGGACATGCACTTAAAATAGTACTAAAAAGTTTTTTACTTCTAAAAATCAGCCCTAAAATCAATAAAAATTTGACCTTAAAAGTAAAAAAAACAATTACTTAAATTTATTTCAAAACAGAAATTACCAAATTAAAAAAAAATTGTTAAATTCGTTTATGTTTTTAAAATTTTTAAGCCTTTGATTAATTTTTTTTTTTTTTTAATTTTGTCTAAAATATTTTTTGAAAAAAATAGATAAAATAAAAAAATTTTTATGCTCGATAAAAAAAAATAAATTTTAAATTTTGTACTAATATTAATTATACTAAGTATTTTTTTTGCTGATTTTAGCACATAGGTTTTTAATTCCACTTTACAAAAAGTTTACTAAAATTTAGTAGCGGCAGCTAATTTTTTTTCTAAAATTCATTATACTACACTTCAGCAGGCATATGTTGCTAAGATTAGCAAAAAATACCGCTGGGCTCAAATTAGCAAAATTTTCCGTAATAACAACAAAATTTTCAATTGCCATTACAGACATTTTTTGTTGAGTGTAAATTTTTTCTTTGCTGGGCGTATTATCAACGAAAAATTCTTCAAAATAGTCGAATCTCTTGCCATTTGCTTTTCTGTTTACGCGTGCGAGTGTAAAATAGAGTTATCGAGTTTGTCATATAGTCACATTTTTGGGGAAACGGTTAACATTTGTTGTTATTAGTATTATTTTAACAATATTTATGCTCTATATTTAACAAGTTTCCGGTTTTTTATCCGAATTTCAAGAAATAAATCATTATAATACGTTTTACAAGTTCAAACTTTAATTTTACATTAATCCAGAAAACTTGCTGTTTCCGAGAAATATTCCCTCAGAAATTTGGGTAAAATAATAAAAACAAAAAATTAGTTTTTTTTCTAATTAAAATATAATCACAAATTGATTTTATTTTTCTTCACAAAAAATACGTACGTACCGTTGGGGTTTACAAGAGTAAGTGAGTTATAAAAAAGAGAGAAACAAATGAAAAAAAGGATAGAAAACATAGCAAATAAAGATAAAACAAATAACATAGAAACAGTCCACTGAACAGACTCAGTAAGCTGTTTACATATGCGCATAAACATCCCGCCCTCCTTGCAATACTGCAACAAGGAAGGCTAAGGACATTGCGGGTTAAAATTATGGGCAGAAAACAAAAAATTCAGATAGGGTACGAGAAAAGAAAAGGGTTTTAATATAAAAATTGTAATTCATTATTGTTTTTTTTTTAATTCAATATAAAAGAAAAAAAAAATAACAATTTATATAAAATAAAAAGAAAATTAGATAAAAAAAATAAAAAAAAGAAAATAATAAAAATAATAAAAAATAATAAAATAAAAAAAAAAATTATATAATATGCCCGGAATGGACATTTATAACAATTGTCGCCGGGGTATTTTGGTAAGGCACATATGCTGGTGCCTGTTGCTGCCGTTGTAGTTGTTTTTGCGGTTGTTGTTGTTGAGGGTTGCAGCAACGATGATGAGGGCAATTATTGTTCGAGGCGCCGTTCGGGCAGTTGCGCCTCTTATTCCTCTTGCGATGTCGTCTTTGTGCTGTTAGAGCCCCGGGATTGTCGTTGACCTGCGTTATGGCGGAATTTCTGCCGTTAGCCCTCTTGTGTCGGTGGAGAAGGGTATGGTGCTCAGACCTGCACTCAACGCATCTCTCCCTGCTGGTACACTTATCCTTCATATGGGAGTGGGCTAAATAATTAAAGCAATAACGGTAACGCCTTACCGTGTTCCACCGCTCCCCCACCGACATCTTTCGGAACTTCAGACATTTCCTCAGTGCATGCTCTGATTTGCCGAGACGACAATCCCGGAGGCTGACGTCTCGCGAAGGTTTTGCCTCAGCGGGTGCCGAATTCTCTGGCGATTCTTCAGGGGAACGGTGCACCTCCAAACGACGGGACATTCTTAAAAAAGTAAGAGGTAAAAAGAAAAAAAAACACGAATAAGTGGGCTTCTGAATTGGGCAACAGAACAAGCTTCACTATAGGCCGGGTAAAAATGCCAGAAGCTGTTCTTACATCTGCTATGCGGACCTTAGAGTCAGGTCCTACATAGGTTTTTACAATGCGACCTAGTCGCCATTCATTTGGGGGTAAATTATCCTGACGGATAACAACAAGATCACCAATCTCAAAATCTCTTTGTGGACATTTCCACTTTACACATTTATGGAGTTCTTTGAGATATTCTTCCTTCCACCTTTGGGCAAACTGGTGGTGAAGAACTTTGAGTTTTTGCCACCTATTGGAAATGCTCAATGAGAGACCAGAATGATCGGGTTCAGGGGGTGCCAGAAGAGGCGCTCCAATCAAGAAATGTCCGGGAGTCAAGGGGCTTAAATCAGTGGGGTTTTCGCTCATGGAAGTGAGGGGTCTCGAGTTTAGACAACCCTCAATTCGAGTTAGCATCGTCGAAAATTCCTCAAAGGTAAATTTCTGCACTCCAGAAATTTTGCGTAAATGTGTTTTCACACTCTTTACACCGGCTTCCCACAAGCCGCCCATATGAGGGGCACCATGGGGGATAAAATGCCATTCAACTGGCAGAAAACTGTTCCTTACAAGTAATTTGCGCTTTAAATCGGCTAAGAACTGTTTTCGTTCGATCTCGAGTAAATTTGCCGCACCAACAAAAGCTGTCCCATTGTCGGAATACAAATGTGACGGGCAGCCACGACGAGAGAAAAAACGAGCAAATGCTGCTAGAAAAGTGTCCGTCGACAAATCACCCGTTGCCTCCAAATGAATAGCTTTTGTGGCAAAGCACACAAAAGAAGGACATATCCTTTCGTAACTCGGCAACCTCTACCAATGTACGATCTTATGTCGAATGGACCAGCGAAATCCAAACCAGTATGGTAAACGGTCTCGATAGAGACGTTCGTTCAGGGGGCAAAGCAGCCATCATTTGCTGACCGGCTTTCTTTCTATAAATGGTACATTCTTTACAATTATGAATCACCGTACGAATCAGATTCTTTAATTTCGGAACCCAAAACTCACTTCTCACTAGACGGAGCATCAATGAATGTCCTCCATGAGCTGAGCACTTGTGAACATGTTCCACAAACAAACGGGTAAAACGGGCCGAATAAGGCAGAATCTTCGGAAAACTGCTGATCGTGCTAAACGACCATTTATCCTGACAAAGCCATTCGAATCGATAAAAGGGTTTAATGTTAATAAAGTGCTCTTCGTACTTAAGGGGGTACCCTTTGATAATTGCGCATATTCAAGGATAAAATTTCGCTGACACACAAGAATCAAGCGATCACGGGTAAATTTCATTTCCGATTGGGATAAATCTAAAGTGTTATACAAACATTTCCGGGTTCTTTAGTATTGCAAACACCTGAACCAATACGAAATAATTCGCATTGCACGGGGTAAATCTGAAAAACGCTGAAGTATATCAAACGGTTTTTCGGTCTGAACTGAAAAAGATTGGATTTCCAAGGGCTGATGATCAGTAACAGAATTCTGGGGCCAATTATCCTTTGGTCGTCTTAACCATGTAGGGCCGTGCCACCACAGAGAATTGTCGACCAAGTCTCGAGCAAGGATTCCACGACTTGCCAAATCGGCGGGGTTGTCCCTGGAATCGACATGAGACCAATTTTCAGTCCCAACTTTCTTTAGTATCAAAGCCACTCTATTTTTAACAAAGGTTGGCCAATGGCACGGGGGTTTTTTGAGCCAAGATAAAACTATAGTAGAATCAGTCCACAGATAAATCTTTCTCTTGTCTAGATTTAATTGACTACACAACGATTCTACCATGTTTGCCATCAAAGCCGCTCCACAAAGCTCCAAACGGGGTAAAGTTTCGGATTTCACAGGAGCTACCTTTGCTTTTGACGCGAGTAAATGCGCCGTTATCTCATTCGAAGCGATATTTCGAACATAGAGTGCAGCACCATATGCTTTTTCAGAGGCATCGAAAAACGCATGAAGTTCAATTTCATGCTCGGGGTGAAAATTAACCCATCTTGGAATGTTAATTCTCTCAATGTTCGGGTAATCATCCACATAGGGGTTAAGGGTTTTAAACATTCGTCCCAATCTGTCTTGTCTTTCCAAATTTGCTGCATTATAATTTTTGCAACAATAATTTTTGGAGAGAGCCAACCGGCGGGGTCAAATAGCTTAGCTATTTCCGACAAGACAGCACGCTTAGTCACAATATCCCTCCCTGGCTGCGAAACTAGTTTAAAATAAAAAAACTGTTTTTATTAGCGTTCCATCGCAGCCCTAGGGTTTTAGTCGTACTAGCATCTGAAAATTTTAAGAAGTCTGCATCAAGCAGATTCTCACGGGGTAAATCTTCTAAGAGCCGAATGTGGTTGGCCGTCCACTTTCGCAGAACGAAACCAGCCGAACCAAGAACTCGAGTCAGTTCATTACGCCTCTTAAAAGCGTCTTCTAGCTCATGTGAGCCAGCTAGTACGTCATCAACATACATTTGGGTTTTCAATATTTCAGATGCTGCAGGATTTTGGGGTTCACAATCGTTTGCCAATTGGATAAGGGTTCGAATCGCTAGATACGGCGCACATTTCACTCCGAAAGTGACCGTATTAAGCTCATAATCCTTTACATCGACTTCGGGATTTTCACGGAACAATATCCGCTGAAATGGGGTTTGGTCGGGATGAATTAATATTTGGCGATACATTTTCTCAATGTCTGCATTAAAAACGTAACGAAAGAGTCGCCATTGCAGAATTAAGACCATAAGGTCTGCCTGTAACACAGTTCCGGGGTATAAAACATTGTTCAAACTTACGCCATTGGAGGAAGGACTTGAAGCATTAAATACTACTCTGAGTTTAGTAGTGACACTATCGGGTTTAAATACGGCGTGATGGGGTAAGTAATATGTAGTCGCATTTGGTTGAGGGGGGTGAACGGCTCTAATATGTCCCGTTTCGGAATACTCGCTGATCACACTATCATAGTGTGATTTCAATTCGGGGTTCTTCAAAAGTCGAGTTTCATTTCGCATGAACTGGGACAAAGCACTGCTACGAGAATTTCCTAGAGACAACGCATTTAGAAATTCCCGGCGAAAAGGGAGTGATACTACATAGCGACCATCGGGGTTTCGATATGTGGTAGACTGGTAAAGTTCTTCACAAAATTCCTCGGCTTCGGAGAGCCGTGTTGCCTGAGGGACCTTCTCGAGTTCCCAAAAGCGAGCGAGTTGAGCGTTTAAATCAAACCTATTGCAGAATGATGCAACCGAATATAAGGGCTCTGATTGGAAAACTTCACCAGTCACTATCCAGCCAAAAACGGTTCTTTGGGCGATCAGGTTGCCATTTGGATGTATTCTTACATCCGTCGTAAGAATTTTTGGATAGACATTTCCTCCAAAAAGAATATCCACATGGGTACATTTGACATCTGTCACCGTAATATCGGGAAAATTAGAGGTTACCATACTAGAAAGGGAATACGAGGGTAACCGACCGGTTATTTTCTCTACAACATATGCTAATATTTCGATCCCAAAATCAGGGTCGATCGGCGATTCGACCGTAAGAACGCACATGCTTGAGCATTTACCACTCAAACAATCCATCATGCCAGTTACGCTAGTTGATGGCACTGAAAAAGTTGGAATTGCAAGCTTCCTTTGTAACCTCCTGGAAATAAAGGTACCTTGCGAGGCAGGGTCAACTAGCGCTCGGGTCGCACATTTGAGATCACCGACACGTACTATACAAGTAGCCGATCCTAAAAGTACTGTCGATAAGGGGTTCGAATTCAGTTGTGCGGTATACGTGTGTACATTATGAGCCGCCACTGTAGTTAAAGGGCTAACATTAGGAGCGGATTGAGTGGACATGCCAGCCGAATTTGGACTCGTAGTGAGTGGGGGTTGGGGTGGAGCAACAGCAGAACCATGTCCTGGTTGCCTAGCTTCTCTATGGAGCAGAGAATGGTGTACAAAGATAAACACTCTTACAATTTCTGAATTCGTGAGAGGTTGCCAGACAGTTTGAACAGCACTTAAGTCTCTTCACCGTCGACATTCTCTCAGCGACACTCTGGCTTAAAAATGTGGGACACAGTCTTAGGAGGTGAAAACCTTGGCAAAGGTAACAACGACAAACCGATGGAGTTGTACCGGTTCCTGTCGCAAAACTTTGAATTCTTTCCGATTCCTGTGGTTTCCTTGAGTTATCCTTCCGGGGGCTCTTAAAAACCGTATTTCTCCTCACGTTAGAAACGGAATGTGAGTGAGCACCTCTAATATCAGAAATCGATTCAAGAGTTTTGAAATGAGCCGTCAAAAAGGTGTCCATATCCTCCCACCTCGGAGTTTTCGGACAAAGTTTTTTCGACTGTTCCCAGAGACTCAGAGTGTTTTCGGGTAACTTTGTAACACAAATGTACACTAACATAACGTGATAAAATATTTCCGGGGTAACTTCGAGTAATGAAAGATTCGTTACACAATCGTTTATGGTTCGTTGTAAACTCTTTATATTCCGGCCAGTCTCGTGGGTAATTGGCTTAATACTTAAAAGAGTTCGAAGCTGTTCATTTATAAGAGCTCCTTTGTTCTCATAAGTGTCAACTAATTTTTCCCATGCTATTGCATAACCATCATTAGTTAACGGAACAGTATGTATGGCGTCATGGGCATCTTTCACCGTTTTTTGCAAAAGATAGTACAGTTTTTGTACTGGGGTCAAACGGGGGTTATTACCATACAGGGCGGAGAACATATCTCGGAACGAAGGCCAGCTTTTATAATCACCATAGAAAATTGGGGTATCGCAAGGGGGTAAATTCATAAAAGGAATTGAGTTATTACTCAATTCCATGGACCTTTCAGCCCGAGTAGCGGAATTCAAACGTTCCATATGCTCTGTAACCATAGAGATTCCACGAACATGGGTGCTATAAGAACACATATACTTAGACTTCATTTCTACTATCTGTGTGCATTTTACTCGTTCCGCCTGAACCGATAAGGTATCGTATTCCGCTCGAACAGCTTCCCATAAACGGGTAAGTTCCTTTTCGTGACTGCGTAAAGATCCAATAGTGTGATCAGTAACGGGTATAATGGATATAAAAGCCTCGAATTCTGCCAAGCGATCGGCATTTCGAATTAAAGCGGCCAAATCCATTTTTGATCTAATGTCGTACGAGTGAATAACGAAAAGAAAAGTCGAACGAATTCACAAATAAATTCAAAATCTTCCAAAAAAAAAATTTTTTTGAGTGAGAAAAAAAATTAAGTTTATTAAATAAAATATGGAAAATTTTCTAATTTTATTTTTAATGGGGTAAAAGTTGGAAAAATATCCGGTGATTTTCCAAAATAATCAACTAAAAACGATTTTCTTTCACTAAAGTAGTAAACCTTTTTTTTTTTTTTGAATGTAGGGTAAATGCTTCAAATTTCACTGACAAAATCTGTTTGAATTTAAGAAAAAACGGTTAAATTTGGAAAATTTCGGGGTAATTTCGAAAATAATAAAATAAAATCGATTTACTTCACAAAAACTAGTAAAATTTAAAAAAAAGTATAGTAATTTTTCAAAATTTACTAATAAAATCAATTTATTTAACAAAAAAGGGTAAAATTCTGAAATTTTTAGATTAATCTCCAAAAATAATAAAATAAAATTGACTTTACTTCAAAAAAACTAGAAAAATTAAAAAAAAATATAGTAATTTTTCAAAATGTACGAATGAAAATCAATTTTATCTTATAAAAAATAGGGTTAAATGTAGAAAGTTTTAGAGTAAATATGATTACACAAAATGATTTTACACGATGATCGCTAAATTTGGATAAATTTTCAAAAAATCTGGGTAAAATTTGCAATTCTGTATTAAAAAACACTGTTTTAGAAAAATCTAACGATTTTTTATATCGTGTAAAAGCACCTTCGTATGTAAAATTCACTAGTGTTGCAACAAAAAAAATAACACGGGTTTTCTTCAACGGGTAAACGAATAAAAATTTTCTTTTCTGTTAAAAAAAAATATTAATATTCAAAAAAAAAAAATCAAAATAAGGATAAATAGAATATAAAAAATGCACAAATTTATCGGTTCTCAACAGGTTCCGATAAAAAAAAAATGAGTAAAAATGCACTTTAACGTCGAAATTTCACTATAACCGGTTTATTCGAATAATAAAAAATCGCAGCACTAAGACACTAGTGTGTTAGAATATATAAAACAAAAACAAAAAAACAACCACCAAATCAAAAAGAGTAAAAACTAGCGGTTTTCTCTTTATTAAACTCCACTCACTGGGTACAAAATTAATATGTTTTCTTTTATATTAAATAATTAATAAATTAAATAATATCATTAGAAACACTGGCAGTTTCACAAAAAAAAAATCTTTAACGCGTATTGTTTGTGTATTAAGAATTTAGTAAGAGTAAAATAAAAAAATAAGTTAAAAATTGAGTACACACTTTTATATTGCCACGTTTTGTCAAGTTGGCTTGCATTAATAATTTGATGGCCATACGAATTTTTTTGCTCAAGGTGGATTTTTAAGAATTTTTCTATATTTTAACACGGTTATATATCGGTATACCATACGGAATATCTCTTTTGTGTCTGAAGCAATGTTGTAGATATTGAATAGAAGAAAAAAGTGGAACAAACCTACCCGAAAAAAGTGCATCCAGTGCCATAAAAATCGCAAAGATGCCCATTCTTTACCTTTTTTTTCTCAATAATTGGATTACAAATCCACAAATATTCTGGTTTTTTTATAAACTTTATTTTGCATGAAAATAAAAATTCCGATTCAAATTACAGTTGTTCTTACACAGAAAATATAAGATTTTTCTTTGTTATCTATGCATGAAATCAAAATTTAGAACAATTTCAATTATTGTTAATATCCATCCACGTTGAAGTTGACGCTTGTTGTTCTGATGATCTTGTTTTCTTCGTAGGTTCTTCATATTCATGTTCCAAGTTAGACATAATATTCAAGGGCATGTTTTCTTCAATGTGTCCACCAATTTCAGTGTCATTTTCATCATCGGTGCTTTCATCTTCAAACTGCATAATTTTAGAAATCCACCAACAAACCTCCACAAGCAATGCATCTAATTTTTTGCATTTGAATCGCTTTTCCATTGGCATGGTCACCTGGTAGAACTTCTCTACTTGTTCGTCCGATTCCCGAGATAATTGCGCCAAAAAGGTATCGAGGTGGAAATGCATGAAATGTTATTTTAACGTCATGATTGCTTTGATTTTTTCAAAATAATACAACAACTTGTCCACTCGTGTCTGTATGTCATCTCGCTGTACACGGTCCTGACTTGTTTCAATGCGTCCTATGTGCATGAGGTGGTTATAATGGTTCAAAGGCATATTTGAGAAAGATTCGCTTTTCATTAATTTTCGTATATGCGGTCCATTCAGAGTACCTGTTTGAAATTAGAAAAAAAAAGCATTTGCAAAAAAATTATTGGTAATGCGAATTTATCGAAGTGAAGAAATTTACATATGACAATATTTAAATACAGACAACGAATGGAATGGACGGTTTTTTGTTTGTTTTGTGCAACAGCACAGCCTTCAAACTTGAAACTGAACCGTTGATGAATAAACGCAAGTCGCCAGCGATATAATCTATTCCCATTTTTTTCACTAAACCTGGGATATCATGGCAGTAAGTGAACGTATTTGTATCAGCTTGTCGTTTCGGTATGATGTTCCGCTGACATTTTACTCTATAAGTTTTTTACGCTTCAAAAATGATGTCAAAAATTTCGAATTTTTTTGTGATAGTTCCATCTTAGCCACAATGTAATCCATTTCGGTTTGTGTTAGTCGTTGTAGTGCATTATTTTCAATATCGGGTGTCCAATCTGCATTATTTACATTGGTCGGATTGGTGAAAACGGTTTCGGTTTGCAGGGACACAGTATCCAGACTCGGAGGTTTAGGTGGATCGGTAACAGCAGCGCGTTGTACAGGAAGTGTTGTAATGGCGCTTGCTATGCTTAGTTTTTTTTAGTTGCAATAGATATGATTTGTTTTTTTTTTTGATATTCAAATTCAGGCAATTTGCTATAATTTTTTTTTTACGTTTTTTGTACAACGCCATCTATACGTGTAAAGCTGCTTTACCAACACTTGCCACTTTTCACTTTCTTACGTTTATTTTATATCTTTTTCTCTGCTATTTTACCGATAGTTGGAATTAAGACGTTAGTCAACCATATTGGTAGTCATATTTGGCGAAACCGAGCTTTCGTTTGACCTAAAGTGATATTTCTCAGCCATTTTATAATCAAACCGTCATAGAAGATAGTTCTCGGTCTAAACTGTTTCTTAAACGAAAGTGATAAAGTTGTTAATATAAAGTGATAAAGTTGTTAATATAAAGTGATAAAGTTTTTTTAAACTGATAAAGTTATTTTAAAGTTTAGTTAAAACAATTTTTTTTTGGTTAATATTTTTGCATGAACTGCTTAAGAATTTCTTTGGAAGATTGCCGGAAATTATGTGAGTAATTGGGTTGTTTTAAATTTTTTTCTATTGCATGAAAGATTTTTGGTTCTCCTTTTTTTTTTTATTTTCCTATAGTGTTCACCGCTGGCCACTAAAGAAAGAAACCCTTTAATATCGAAGGAAAAGGTACCCTTTTGCTAGAATGTAATTTGGTGATTCCAATTTTAATTGCATGCGTTTATTTTGAAAAAATATTGTAAGTTATTAAGGCTTCAAAATTAAATTTTCATCTATACGGCAACCAAACACATTATTTTTCAGCAAATACTATACACTCCATTTCAATTTATTTATTTTGTGGGACTTTTACGTTCGGCTATACAATTTCTCTACATTTTTTCCCCTTCGTGCCATCTCCAACGGTAAAAAAATAAATAAATAACAAATTTTGTATATTATGAGTTTTCTATAAAATCTCTTTATAATAGATTTGGCACCTTGTGTATAATTTAAAATAATTACATCGAGGAGGAATCCTGGCTTGACCATAAGCAGACATAAGCGTTTGGTTAGTCTGGTTTACGTGCTTTGCTGTCGTCGTCGTGCTAAAGAATCCGAGTGCAAATGCATTCGGCGTTATTAAAAAATTAAATTTTAATTAGATAACTAATCTAGAATTTCCTTAAGTGTTTTAAAAGTGCTTTGAATTGTTAAAAAAAAAAAAAACGAAAAAAAAGGAAAAGAATCATCATCATAATAAATGGTAAATTGGCATATTTATGACTTAAAATTATAAAAAAAAGGCGCAAAGTAAAATAACGCAAATAGAAAATGGAAGACATTTTCCAAAATTAAAATTAAAATTTTCTCCAAATTATTAATTGCCTAAAATGTGATAAAAAACTTTAAAAAAAATCCATTCTCGTGAATTGCCTAAAAAAAAAAAAATAAAAAAAAAAAATTTTAATTGGAAATCTTAGTAAAAATATATTCTAAAAAAATTTTGCTTAAAATTGACATTGAAATCTAATTAAAATTGATTCAAAATTAATATAAAAATGATGCCCAATTAACCCTAAAATTTTGCTATAAAAGGAAAAGTTGTAATTCTGCTTAAAACTAGTAAAAAACATGCAAGAACACCGAGACACAATTAAAATTTAAAATCGTTCGAAAGTGGCAAAAATCTAAAAGGAAATTTTTAAAACAAATAATTTAATTGAAAACCATTAAAATAGTTAAAAATATTTATTTAAAATTTATTCTAAATATTTAAATGTTTTAATTTTTTTTTTTTTTACATAATTTAAAAATGAAAATCTGTTGCACAGTGTACAAATATTTCTTCATTTAAACTGCAAAAAAATAATTTAGTTTTCTTTAAATCATTTTCATTTTTTATAATTTCTTGATTTTCTGAGTACGGTTTAACCGAAGTAAAATTCGTATACATAAGATTGCTAACTAGCGACCATTATGTTAACTTACAGTGTTATCCACCTACAATTTTTAATGTTAAATATAAGCTTAAGAGCTTCATGAATTTTGCTTCTGTTAGAAATTACTCGAGTTTTAAATTAAATACTTAACATAATTTGCTCTCACAAGATTTCAAATTGTTTTAAAACAATTATTTTAGAAGTTTAAGTTAATGTTAAATGAAATACTTTACATATTTTGCAACAGATGTTTTCTAAGCATTTATTTACATTTCTTTTACATATAGAGAAAGCTTTTGTTTCCAGCTTTAACGATTGAGCAACATCAACTTAGAAAGTACTTTCCAAGGAGTGAGCATCGTTGATAATGTAAGTTTTTTTCTCTCTCTCATTTTTTTTACTTTATATTTATTTTATGGTTTGTTTACATTTTTAATTTCGGTAAAATTTAATAAAATATCTGAAGTTCATTGAACTTTAAATATTTCATGTCTAACGTGACCAACTATTCTTTTTTTATTTCAACTAGTAGGAATGTTTAAATTTAAAAAAAAAATTTAAACAATATATTTTCAATTTAAACTATTTTCGCTTTAGAATAAATTTTGCCGTAAAAATACCGAAATTAAGATTGTATCAAATTTTTTTTAACCTTTATTTTAAAAATTTAAAACAAAATTTATATGTTTATTTTTTTTATATTATATGTTTCTCCCCCTAAATTTTAATTAATTCGTATTAATTTGTAAACTTTGTTTCTTTCATTTTGTCGGTTAATTAATTATTTTTTTTATACTTTTAATTAATTTGAATGAAAAGAATTCAATGTTCAGGTGAATATACCTCTATAATTAATTTTAATACGATCTTTAACTTTAAATATATAATCAAATGAAGCTTCTGTTTATAAATAAAATCATTATGAATTTGTGCTAAATTTTTAATCTTTCTCTTTGATTTCTGATTGGCGGTAGTTAGCTGTTGTAGTATTAAAACGTTGGGATCATACATGATATACTTTCTTTGGATTTTGTCTTTTTATGATCACGGTAGGGTGGGCTGATTCTGTCAGATACAATGTCACCTAGTATCGACAACTTAATTTTCATTTCTTTCAGTTTAATATTGACACTCTCTACTTCTTTCTTCAATCTTTCTTTTTTACTTCCGTTATAGTTTTTCTTTCAATTTCTTTCTTTTTGTACACGCAAAATAATAAAATATTTATACAGTAGCTTAGTGGTACAGGGTATAGAGAAGATTTGAACCCCCCCATTCGACGAGCAATAAGGCCGGTGAAAAAGCGTGTACCTTCTCAAAACGTTGCCCAAACTTACATCAACCATATCTTTCCCAAAATCAATCGTTACATGCTACAATATAAAATATTTGGCGCCCAACGTGGGGCACGAACAGTTAAATAAGTTGTTAAATTTCCACCTCGATTCGTTTTATTTAAATCTTTCGAATTTGTTCGGCTCCTTTTATTTTTTGGTTTTGATCATCTAATTTATTTTTTTTTACTACTATCTCTAATTTTTTCAATGAATACCGGTATAGTTGAATGGAACTTAGTTTATGATCCATTATTTTTATAGAATATTCATCTACTACCTCAATTAAAATGGTATTCATTGCAAAACTCCTAGCGAACTTATGCAAATTTTCTTTTAACTGGCTGGAATGCAGTATTTGGATTATGAAGCTAAATCTGACCACAGTTTAAGATAATTTGGTAGGTTTACCCTACATTACGATAGGAATTATAAAACCTATATGCAGTTTTATCCAATGTCGTAATATAAAAAAAAATTTTGCTATCTTTTATTTTTTTTGCTGTCTTATTCTATTATTTCCGTCAATATTATTCAGATTGATTTGTTTGTTTTGTTTACTACAACTAGCTTTTGCCGTCTGAAGAAGAAATCAAAGAGAGAATCAAGAATATATTTTGTTTTTGCGGGAAATTACTGCTTTATTGATTTTGCATCAATTTAATTGAAACCCACAATTCTTCCTTCTCCCGAGTTAATTCTATTTACTTTCTTTCTAAAAAACTTGTTATTTTTATTTTTTTTTTGCATGATATATATTTTAATTTTTTTTTCAGCAATTTTCTTTTCGTGTATACATTATCCAATTAACATCTTCATATAAATTAATTGGTTTTGTGTTTGATACATTTTAAATATTTGTTATTAATTTTGAAGCAAGTGTATACTTCTCGCCAGAAATTTCCATAAAACTTGGATAAATAACAAACTTTTTTTTTTTGGCTTTCTTTAATTATTTTCTAGTTTTCTTTTTCAAAATTAGTTTCATTTGTTTTCTGTTGAAAATCAATGTGAAAAGCTTTTTTTTCTTTTAGACTTTTTAGTTTTAGAATTATAAAAGGGAAAGAAAGATTTGATCATTTAAGGCGTTTTACAACCTCATTGATTTTACCATATATTTTATATATTCATTTTTTTTTTTTGAGATTTTCCAACGCATTTAATTAATTTTTCTTGTTTTAAATGGGTTTGGGTGATAATCCCCCAGTTACTCCTGTGGGAGGTAAACATCCGACTTGTGATGTTTGCAAATCTACAATATCTTCGAAAACTTTACTTGTTACTCCTTTGTGTGGGCATACTTTTCACAAGGAGTGTTTAGCAAAAGTTTTAAAATTACGTCCGTTTTGTCCAGTCTGCAATGTTCGAATTGTTAATGAGGGTGTTCAGAAAAGTACTAGGGCTCAGGCTGTTGTAGGATCTGAACAAAACAACCCTCCCTCGAATTTGTCTATAGGGAACGTTCCAGCTGAAACCCCTTTGGGGGATCCCAATGTAGTGTCATTAATTGCACAGCCATTGGTATCGACTGCAACTGAGACTGAAACTCTCAAGGAGATGGTAGCGTCATTGTTTTCCGCTCAACGAGCCGAGTTGCTTTCAACTTTAAGTAGTCAGATTGCAACAATTGTGGAAACGAATATTCAGGCTAGACTTCCAATTTTGAACCCTTCTGTAGCTCAGATGCCTTTGTCGAGTGCTCCATCACCTCGACAATCACAACTACAACCACCACTTCAACGTACCCCACCTCCTCTTATGCAAACCCTTCCTGTCGTCGAGCAGCGCACGTTTAGGGAATTTTTAGGACTTGAACCTGGCGGGTCTAATGCAAATTCAGGTACCCATACTAATCATGTATTGAACACCTCAGCTTCACAGGCTGCGACAGCCTCTGGTATTTTCCGCCCAGACAAAGTTTTGCAGATCATCTCAAATTGGAGAATAAAATTTAATGGGGGTTCAAGTGGTCTGTCCGTTGAAAATTTCATTTATCGAGTAGAGGCTCTAACCGCTCAAACATTACAGTCAGATTTTAGGTTGCTGTGTAACCACGCAGCGCTACTCTTTGATGGTAAAGCAAATGATTGGTTCTGGCGGTATCATCAGTCTGTTGGAGTAATCACGTGGCGTGAATTATGCGTTGCTTTAAGAAAACAATATAAGGACTCGAGGACTGATAATGACCTGCAAGAACTAATCAGGGATAGAAAACAGAAGGCGAATGAAACTTTTGATAATTTTTACGAGGCTATTGTAGCATTGACTGATCGGACGTTAGTTGAAATATTGCGTCGAAGCCTTCTTCCTGAAATTCAGCACGATATCCTTAACATTAAGGTGAACTCTGTGGAGGATTTGCGTGATTTGTGTAGGCGTCGTGAATTCTTTATGCAAGATATCCGCCGAAAACACGGTTTACAATTATCCAGACCTTCCCCAGTTCAGAGGCGGGTTGCCGAAATAAGTCCAGGTTTTGATGAGGATGTAGTGTATTTACCAGATGTAGAGGAGAAAGAAATTTCAGCCATTAATTTTACTTGTTGGAATTGTAGGAAGCCCGGACATAGATATCAAGATTGTTTGTCGGATCGTACTGTTTTCTGCTACGGATGTGGTACTCCAGATACCTACAAGCCCAATTGCAATAAGTGCAATCCAAAAAACGGGAAAGCGACTGCACAACGGAGTGTGCATCGGCCACCGAACCAGGTGGATCCGAAAGACGTATAGAAATTTTGAATCGATCAGCAGAATGTAACAACAACACCACCAGCAATGTCAATACCACCGGATATGAAAATATTACTACAGGAAATAACGTTTTAGCAGAAGATACTGATGACAAAAAATCTTCTAAGGCCAATTTAAAATATTTTAAACCTTTTCACGTGCGTTTGAAGGAATACGAGGAGGCCCGTAATCGAATTTTCGGCAACAGTAATAAACCTACACGCTCAGCTCGGCGTATGCGTTTGGCAAAAGGTTAGGAATTATAAACAACGAATAATCTGCTCTATATTGAATAAACCATGTGATGTACGGCCGTATGCTGAGGTAAACCTCTTTGGTGAAAATATGCTAGGTCTGATGGACACTGGTGCGTCTATCAGTTGTATAGGTGCCAAGGCAGCGGAAAATTATTTGAATTCGGGCTCGATTTATAGGAAAATTAATTCATCTGTCAGGTTGGCAGATGGAAATAGGCAAAAGATTATCGGTGTCGTTGAAACTGTGATTTCATTTAAGAATGAGGAAAAACCCATTACAATTTTTATAATACCAAGTTTAGACCGAGATTTGTATTTAGGTGTTGATTTTTGGGAATTATTCAATTTACTCCCACAGGGAATCAATCGAACTATTTCGCCCAATAGTTCCTCTGAAATTTGTAAGTTAACTAATCAAATACCGTTATCACCTATTCAAAAACAACGCTTAAGCCAAGTCATAAATTTATTTCCTTCATTTTCAATAGAGGGTCTAGGCAAAACAAATGTATTATGCCACGTTATTGACACTGGGGACGCGAAACCCATTAAACAACGGCATTTTCCGGTTTCACCCGCAGTCGAAAAATTAATATATGAGGAGCTGGATCGAATGTTAGCTCTCGGGGTTATAGAGGAATCCAATAGTGCGTGGTCTTCTCCTGTAGTACTGCATAGGAAACCAGGTAAAAACAGACTGTGCTTGGACAGTAGAAAATTAAATTCGGTGACTATTGGTGACGCCTATCCGTTACCTCAGATTGATGGAATTTTGAGCAGGCTTCCCAAAGCTGAATTTATAACATCCTTAGACCTCAAGGATGCCTTTTGGCAGATTCCTTTAGAAATGGGATCGCGAGATAAAACAGCATTCACCGTTCCTGGGAGGCCATTGTACCATTACAGGGTAATGCCCTTCGGGCTTTGTAATGCCCCGCAAACCATATCTCGCTTAATGGACAGGGTAATACCACCGGCTCTTAGGACGGAGGTTTTTGTTTATCTTGATGATCTTCTTATTATATCAGATACTTTCGAAAGGCACCTCGATGTTCTGAGGATTGTTGCGCAAAGGATACGTGAATCTGGACTGACAATAAACGTAGGAAAGAGTAACTTTTGTGTCCCGAAAGTAAAATATTTAGGTCATTTAGTTGGTAATGGGGTTATTCAGACGGATCCGGAAAAAGTGTCCGCGATTACTGACTTTCCAGTTCCGAGATCCATAAAGCAAATCCGTAGATTTTCAGGTATGACAGGTTGGTACCGGAAATTTATCAGAGACTACGCTTCTGTTACTACGCCTTTGACTGACTTGTTAAAGGGAAAGAGAAAATTTGTATGGACGGAGGAAGCCCAAAAAGCTTTTGAAGTTTTGAAGACCCATTTGAGCTCAGCTCCTGTTTTACACAGCCCCGATTTCTCGCAGCCGTTTTTCATACACTGCGATGCTAGTAAAACAGGTATAGGAAGCGTGCTGGTCCAGAAGAATGCGGAGGGTGAAGAGATTCCTGTGGCATTTATGTCCAAGAAACTCAACCAAGCCCAACGTAACTATTCAGTGACCGAACAGGAATGCTTAGCAGCTTTGTTAAGCATTAAGAAGTTCAGAGCTTATGTCGAGGGACATGAGTTCACGGTCATCACTGACCATGCGTCATTGAAGTGGCTCATGTCTCAGACGGATCTGAGTTCTAGGTTAGCTCGGTGGGCCTTGAAATTGCAAGGATACAAATTTAACATACAGCACAGACGGGGTAGCTTAAACGTAGTCCCGGATACTTTGTCTAGGGCCAACACTGAAGACTTGTCCGCATTAGGGATGGAGAGTTTGTCTGATTTGGACTGTGACTCTGGGATTTTTGTTGATCTCAATTCTACCCATTTTCAATCTCACGAGCACCGGGATCTGCTGAACAAGGTTGGGAGGACCATTGACAAAATGCCAGACTTGAAATTGGTAGATGGGTACCTATATCGTAAGATGGAACATGCTACAGGAGAAAAATTACACGATGATTTGGCTTGGAAATTGTGGATTCCAAGAGGTATGGTTCCCGATATTTTAAAACGTGCTCACGATAACCCTTTCTCGTCTCACAGTGGGATAAATAAAACTATTGAAAAGATACGCCGGTATTATTTTTGGCCGAATCTGGTAGTTGACGTGAAAAATTATATAAACAATTGCGATATCT
Source organism: Eustalomyia histrio (assembly GCA_949748255.1). Lineage (NCBI taxonomy): Eukaryota > Metazoa > Arthropoda > Insecta > Diptera > Anthomyiidae > Eustalomyia > Eustalomyia histrio. The sequence continues at coordinate 167,129,656 of OX456523.1, read as the reverse complement.
GTAAAATGACTAAACATCCAAACCAAGTTCTCAGACGTCCTATGGGTAAAACGTCGGAAACTCAAAGATTTTTCCAGAAATTATACGTTGATTTTCTTGGTCCGTATCCGCGGTCGCGCTCGGGTCACATCGGTATATTTATAGTCCTTGATCAGTTTTCTAAATTCCCGTTTTTAAAACCCGTTAAAAAGTTAACTGCGGATCCGGTTGTAAAGTATATGGAAGAGGAGTTGTTCCATACATTTGGGATTCCTGAGATGGTGGTTTCTGACAACGGCTCACAATTTCGTTCAAACCAGTTTAATCAATTCCTCTCTCGTTACGGTGTAAAGCATGTTTATACGGCTGTTCACGCCCCTCAAGCGAATGCTTCGGAGAGGGTAAATAGATCGGTTTTGTCTGCGATAAAGTCGTATATAAAGCCTGATCAGAAGAATTGGGACGCGCTTTTAAGCAGCATTTGTTGCGCCCTTAGGTCGTCAGTGCATTCGGCAATTGGCACGTCGCCATATTACCTTGCTTTTGGTCAGCATATGGTAACCAATGGTTCTACTTATGCTCTTTTGCGTCAACTCGAGATGTTGGACGATCGTTCGGTACGGTTTGACCGTAATGACTCCACGCAAATCATGGGAAAAAGGGCAACGGAGCTTGTTCAAAAACAGTTTGAAAGAAATGAGCGTACCTATAATCTTCGATCTAGAGAGGTGTCCTATCATGTAGGCCAAGAGGTTTTTCGTAGGAATTTTAAGCAGAGTAATTTTGAAAAAGGTTATAAAGCCAAGTTAGCCCCTACTTTTGTCAAAGCCCGCATACGTCGAAAATTGGGTAGTTGTTATTATGAGCTTGAAGATTTGAAAGGTACGTTATTAGGAACCTACCATGCTAAAGACTTACGCCAATAGATTTGATTTCAGATTCTTTTCTGCAAGCGTTATCAGCTTTGTGGTTGGTATTTCACCCCCAAAGTCTGATTTTGGCGGGGGGAATTTGTAATGGCGCTTGCTATGCTTAGTTTTTTTTAGTTGCAATAGATATGATTTGTTTTTTTTTTTTTTGATATTCAAATTCAGGCAATTTGCTATAATTTTTTTTTTTTACGTTTTTTGTACAACGCCATCTATACGTGTAAAGCTGCTTTACCAACACTTGCCACTTTTCACTTTCTTACGTTTATTTTATATCTTTTTCTCTGCTATTTTACCGATAGTTGGAATTAAGACGTTAGTCAACCATATTGGTAGTCATATTTGGCGAAACCGAGCTTTCGTTTGACCTAAAGTGATATTTCTCAGCCATTTTATAATCAAACCGTCATAGAAGATAGTTCTCGGTCTAAGCTGTTTCTTAAACGAAAGTGATAAAGTTGTTAATATAAAGTGATAAAGTTGTTAATATAAAGTGATAAAGTTTTTTTAAACTGATAAAGTTATTTTAAAGTTTAGTTAAAACAATTTTTTTTTGGTTAATTTTTTTGCATGAACTGCTTAAGAATTTCTTTGGAAGATTGCCGGAAATTATGTGAGTAATTGGGTTGTTTTAAATTTTTTCTATTGCATGAAAGATTTTTGGTTCTCCTTTTTTTTTTATTTTCCTATAGTGTTCACCGCTGGCCACTAAAGAAAGAAACCCTTTAATATCGAAGGAAAAGGTACCCTTTTGCTAGAATGTAATTTGGTGATTCCAATTTTAATTGCATGCGTTTATTTTGAAAAAATATTGTAAGTTATTAAGGCTTCAAAATTAAATTTTCATCTATACGGCAACCAAACACATTATTTTTCAGCAAATACTATACACTCCATTTCAATTTATTTATTTTGTGGGACTTTTACGTTCGGCTATACAATTTCTCTACATTTTTTCCCCTTGGTGCCATCTCCAACGGTAAAAAAATAAATAACTAACAAATTTTGTATATTATGAGTTTTCTATAAAATCTCTTTATAATAGATTTGGCACCTTGTGTATAATTTAAAATAATTACATCGAGGAGGAATCCTGGCTTGACCATAAGCAGACAAGAGCTTTTAGTTCTCGTACTCTCTGTGCCTAGGCGATCAACGTCCAGTAAGCGTTTGGTTAGTCTGGTTTACGTGCTTTGCTGTCGTCGTCGTGCTAAAGAATCCGAGTGCAAATGCATTCGGCGTTATTAAAAAATTAAATTTTAATTAGATAACTAATCTAGAATTTCCTTAAGTGTTTTAAAAGTGCTTTGAATTGTTAAAAAAAAAAAACGAAAAAAAAAAGGAAAAGAATCATCATCATAATAAATGGTAAATTGGCATATTTATGGCTAAAAATTATAAAAAAAAGGCGCAAAGTAAAATAACGCAAATAGAAAATGGAAGACATTTTCCAAAATTAAAATTTTCTCCAAATTATTAATTCCCTAAAATGTGATAAAAAACTTAAAAAAAAATCCATTCTCGTGAATTGCCTAAAAAAAAAATAAAAAAAAAAATTTTTTAATTGGAAATCTTAGTAAAAATATATTCTAAAAAAATTTTGCTCAAAATTGACATTGAAATCTAATTAAAATTGATTTAAAATTAATATAAAAATGATGCCCAATTAACCCTAAAATTTTGCTATAAAAGGAAAAGTTGTAATTCTGCTTAAAACTAGTAAAAAACATGCAAGAACACCGAGACACAATTAAAATTTAAAATCGTTCGAAAGTGGCAAAAATCTAAAAGGAAATTTTTAAAACAAATAATTTAATTGAAAACCATTAAAATAGTTAAAAATATTTATTTAAAATTTATTCTAAATATTTAAATGTTTTAATTTTTTTTTTTACATAATTTAAAAATGAAAATCTGTTGCACAGTGTACAAATATTTCTTCATTTAAACTGCAAAAAAATAATTTAGTTTTCTTTAAATCATTTTCATTTTTTATAATTTCTTGATTTTCTGAGTACGGTTTAACCGAAGTAAAATTCGTATACATAAGATTGCTAACTAGCGACCATTATGTTAACTTACAGTGTTATCCACCTACAATTTTTAATGTTAAATATAAGCTTAAGAGCTTCATGAATTTTGCTTCTGTTAGAAATTACTCGAGTTTTAAATTAAATACTTAACATAATTTGCTCTCACAAGATTTCAAATTGTTTTAAAACAATTATTTTAGAAGTTTAAGTTAATGTTAAATGAAATACTTTACATATTTTGCAACAGATGTTTTCTAAGCATTTATTTACATTTCTTTTACATATAGAGAAAGCTTTTGTTTCCAGCTTTAACGATTGAGCAACATCAACTTAGAAAGTACTTTCCAAGGAGTGAGCATCGTTGATAATGTAAGTTTTTTTCTCTCTCTCATTTTTTTTACTTTATATTTATTTTATGGTTTGTTTACATTTTTAATTTCGGTAAAATTTAATAAAATATCTGAAGTTCATTGAACTTTAAATATTTCATGTCTAACGTGACTAACTATTCTTTTTTTATTTCAACTAGTAGGAATGTTTAAATTTAAAAAAAAAATTTAAACAATATATTTTCAATTTAAACTATTTTCGCTTTAGAATAAATTTTGCCGTAAAAGTACCGAAATTAAGATTGTATCAAATTTTTTTTAACCTTTATTTTAAAAATTTAAAACAAAATTTATATGTTTATTTTTTTTATATTATATGTTTCTCCCCCTAAATTTTAATTAATTCGTATTAATTTGTAAACTTTGTTTCTTTCATTTTGTCGGTTAATTAATTATTTTTTTTTATACTTTTAATTAATTTGAATGAAAAGAATTCAATGTTCAGGTGAATATACCTCTATAATTAATTTTAATACGATCTTTAACTTTAAATATATAATCAAATGAAGCTTCTGTTTATAAATAAAATCATTATGAATTTGTGCTAAATTTTTAATCTTTCTCTTTGATTTCTGATTGGCGGTAGTTAGCTGTTGTAGTATTAAAACGTTGGGATCATACATGATATACTTTCTTTGGATTTTGTCTTTTTATGATCACGGTAGGGTGGGCTGATTCTGTCAGATACAATGTCACCTAGTATCGACAACTTAATTTTCATTTCTTTCAGTTTAATATTGACACTCTCTACTTCTTTCTTCAATCTTTCTTTTTTACTTCCGTTATAGTTTTTCTTTCAATTTCTTTCTTTTTGTACACGCAAAATAATAAAATATTTATACAGTAGCTTAGTGGTACAGGGTATAGAGAAGATTTGAACCCCCCCATTCGACGAGCAATAAGGCCGGAAAAAGCGTGTACCTTCTCAAAACGTTGCCCAAAATTACATCAACCATATCTTTCCCAAAATCAATCGTTACATGCTACAGTGTCACGGTAAAAACGGGAAAGTATACTTTTGATTTTAAGTTTTTTCTGTTAAATCCATAACCGGAATTTATGCATGCGTAGCACCTGGATTCATAATGTCCAGTTGGGTCTTGCACCCAAATTACTGGCTTCATAAAAGGAAACAGTACACCTTTTCCATGTATCCACATTCTAAGGGTATTATAACAACTTTTTCACACTATGTTCGGTGTAAAATTTGCACCACTTAAATCTGTTTCACCAAAATAATGACAATACGCTGTTTTGAATTCCTCAGTAAACAAGTTTTCTCGATCCAGTTTGCCTATTTTTGGGATGATATGACCACAAACGTAAGAAAAATCATCCAATTTTGGGCACTTTTATTTTCCATATTGAAATATTCTTCTGGTTTTAAAATGTATTTCACTCTGAACAAAAGGTTTGTTTATTATACAGCTTTCAAAACCCAATGAACAAAAAAAGCCACTAACAAAATACGTATGTATGTAACGGAGACAGCAGCGCACGAGAGTCAAGCGAAATAGATATATATGTATAAGTATGTATGTAAAAACAAGTTAATGAGTAAAACAAAACACAAACTAGCCAAAACCATTGTGTGATAACAGAACAGCAAATTTGTAAATTTGCAATCCAATTATTGAGCAAAAAAGGTTTAAATGGGGAAAATGGTTAAAAAATTTGCATTTTTTGCGATTTTTAAGGCACTAAATGCACTTTTTTCGGGTAGGTTTGTTCCGCTTTATTTTCTCTTATTCAATATCTACAACTTTGCTTCAGACACAAAAGAGATATTCCGTACGGTATACCGAGATATAACCGTGTTAAAATATAGAAAAAGTGATAAAAATCCACCTTGAGCAAAAAATTCGTGTGGTCAGTAAATTATTAATGCAGGCAACTTGATAAATCGAATGATGCAAAAGTTCTTATTTTTGGGGCTACTTTTACGTGCAATTCTCAGAATTGAGTCCCAAATCAATAAGCTGAAAAATGTTGTACTGTGTTGTTCATCGTTTGTTACTTGCATGCAAAATTTCCTGCCACTGGAGCTGCCATTGCGAAAAATGTGAGTCTATTAGTAAAAAGCCGTGAGGGCATTGAGTTTTTCAATAATTTACGTATGTCTGTTCGTGTAAACAAAAGGTAATCAAAACAAATGGACTGTATGTATTAAAACTTGCTAAGGGTTGAAAAACGATCAATTTAAAAGAGAATGCAAACATAGTATGGATTAACAATTAATATTTTTTTTATGCAAAATAAATAAAATAAATTTTAATTATTTATTTAATTTAACGATTTTCCTTTTATAAAATTTAAAACACTTTAAAGCTCATGCACTATACGCAGATGTTATTCGTAGAAAAAATAATAAAATTTTAATAAAAAATGCTGATGTTGTTTGTTGTATTAATGCCAAAAAATATGGATGCTTCTGGAAATATACAAAATTATTTCCACTTTTCGTTGGTTCGATTGGACCAAATGTTTGCCGTTAAAGCAAAGTTTCGTATGGAAGTAAAAATTGTAATTAGGTGTTGGAGAAAATATATTACCTTCGTAGAAAGTAGTTGTGTAAATCGAAGTTAAGAATAGTTTTTGTAAGAAGAACTAACACGAACTTAAAGCAAAAAGAAGGTGGCAAACAACGCTTAAGTTATGATTATTATTTATAATCTATTTAAATACTCCCTTCAAAGAAGTATAAAAGGGGAGTAAAATAGATCCTAGCGTAGTAAGCCACAAAGGGGTCAGAGTTTGCCAAAGGGGCAAAATGTATTAAACCGATTAAAATTAAGCATTTGTGCTTAAACATGTGAAATGTATTATCTGCATTTTTTTATTTTAAAGGGGTAATGTGTAAATTTATATTTTCCAATTTTGTTTTTATCTTAGTTTTTTTTTAGAATCTCTCGCATAGTATGAAAGGTAACTATTTGTGGAGATAACGAACATTCGTAAAACCTTTTGTTTTAAAACATTGTGGGTAAAATTACAAATTTAAAATTTATTTGGGAACATTAAAAGTTCTGCTTTTTCACTAAACCATAAGAAGCGCATTAGATGCAATGCAAAAGGATCATAAAAGAAAACTTCCACCCTATGGCGCCCCTTTGTAAAAATCATTGATTCCAATTTAAATTTTTACAACACCTGAATGTAAATCACTGCTTCATTTTCTCTTCTTTTGCTACTTTTTTTGCTGGGTATAGACAAAAATTAAATATGTTAAATTTCATTGAAAGTATCGATAAAATTTTCAAATGTTTTGCTGACATGTGTAATCCATTTCTAGTGATTTCTTAAATCACTTTTAGACATTGGTGGAGGGTATTCAAAGATTCGGTAAAGAGGAATATAAGCCTTTTACATGTTTTTTAAAAGAAAATCGTTAAAAGTAGGGAGGAGTTCAAATGCTTTCAGAAATTGTATTTGCAATATAAATGCACTTCAAAAAAATTTGTAGTTTTTTGGATTACAAATCGATGCTTTTAAGATGTTTTTGAAAATAGGAATTGTGGCTCTTCAAAGTTTAATACTTTTAGCATTTTTCTATATTTTTTTAAAATATAAAACGTAAATAAAATCGGAACTTTTTAAAATTTTAAAGGAATGTCTTAATGGCTACATAGAGTCTTTTCGGTTAATAATCGGATGTTATTTCATGGAATAAACGATATATAATAAAACTTATGTTTATCTTCTCGGGGATATCTTCTTTTTAAATTCGAGACGATGTTTGAAAATACTTTTTGTTATATTCCAGATGAAAATCTAGCAATATTGCCTATAAAACTTCCAGAAAAATTGTTTTTGTATTGCTTTCAGGACACATTTTTTACCAAATGGAGTATCTTCCGCAATACTTGGACGATTGTTACCGCAATAAAATTTTTATTCTAGACAATTCGATGGTGTTACCATATTCGTATTGCCATGTTTAGTGGGATGTATAAATTCAACCACCCACCCTCACTACCTCTCATTCAGTCTTTAATGAGCTCTTTTGTTGCTGTATGACATTTACTAATGCTTATTTTATAAATCTACTTGAGATTTAACACTTGGTCTTTTACATGCGATTATTACACACAAATCTTGCGTGTGGTTCTCATTTCATTAAAGCAATAATTTATTTTCAAAAATAAAAAGAAAATATAAAACTGTGTTGTGTGTGTATTAGATACGCTCAGATGCATTAATATATTAATATTGACACATGTAATAAGTTTCATGCTACACTCAAAATAATAAGTCTGTAATTTTATTATCGTACGTATTATAATAATCAGATAAAAGTTTTTTTCTCGCATTGTAAACAGCTTAACTTTCTGATAAGAAAAATTCTCGGTAAATACGAACTAATTTGATAGCCACGGCGTTTGGCATTCATTTTCATATAAAAAACATCTGTTAAAACAAACTCGCTTAAGACGAACCCTAGGTTCCAGTTCAAATAATTTTCTATTTTTAATACGATCTTTCAAAAACTTGCAATTTGTTCTATATTTTTGGCGTTTTAACAAATTGCAAACTAAACAACCTGAATAAAAGAATTTACATAATTTTTTTAAATTGTTTTTAGAAACGACATAGCCAGCGAAAACTTGATTAAGGTTTGGACCTATTTCGGGTATTAGGTGGTAAAAGGTTTTCTCCACCCTTAGCTTTACTTTGGAACCTAAAGTAATACGTTACAAATATTTTGATATATCACTACTTGTTTAAAAGATATGAAATAATGTGATACCGATATTGATATTTATTTAGAGAGCTTTTGGTATTGTATTCAAAGCTTCGAAGATTAAATTCTAATTTGAATGAATTCCCTCAAAATCAAATTCGATTTACTTTTTAATCAAATGAATTCTGTGTAATATTTCTCATCGAGCTAAAGATCTTTTATTTATAAAAAATTAATTATAAATATTTATTTATCCCAATATTTCGTCACCACATTGGGTGGCTTCTTCAAAAGATCTTTAGCTCGATGAGAAATATTACACAAACTAAAAGAATTATCAAATTAATTCTTTTTTAAACATTCGGGAGAACTCATTCTTTGGACTTCAATTGATCGAATTTACATCTTAATAATTCAATCAATTTGTCTCATTCGATTTTACCAATCAATCATTATAAATTGAATCATTTTTAATTCATTCCCTTTTTTACTCATTCGTTTTACGATTTGGGAATTCAATCATTCGTTGGGAACTCAATTGATTTTTACTCAATCGATTTACATCATTGGGATTTATTGTTCATACGATTTTGTTTCATATGGTTGAGTAATTTGAGAATGACATTCTTTCTTCTACATTCGATTTAAAAAAATGGAAAATTTTTTTGTTTATAAATTGTAGCAATTTTTAATTTTGATTTTTTAATTTAATTGTTTTTCTTTTTCAATTTTGGCGATTTTTATAAATTTGGTCAATTTTTTCTAATTTTAGCAATTTTTTATTTTGGAGATTCTTAAGTTTTGGCGACTTAAGCCAATTTTAGCGATTTTGATGATTTTTAATTCTTGTTTTTTTTTAATTTGTTTTCTTGTATTTGTAAAAAAAACTTAAATTTCCTTTAAATAAATCTAGTGCCGTTTTTTATTTTGTTTCTAATTTTAAAATCAAATGATGAAAGTCGAAAGTCATTCCCAAATTACTCAATCGAATGAGCAAAAATCCAAAATTTGCAAATTGATTAAGTAAAAAATCAATTAAATTCAGTGATTGACAAATCGAATGAAGTCTTTTAATATTAAATCGATTGAGACCAAGAATTCATTCTCATTCAAAAATTGTAGTTTGAGAATTCAATATTTTTATAGTCTAGCAGAATTGAAAATCGAATGAATTCTTTAGAATCTATGATTATATTACAATAAGGAATTACGATTTTATACAAGTTAATATTCTAAATTTATTGCACAGATTTTATAATTTAAATTCCATTGATTTATGTTTTAATAGTGTGGATTTTTGTACATAAATGAGGTAAAATATATATACATTTTTATTATTATTGTTATTATTATTTATTACTATTCTTATTATTTATTGTTACCCGATTTTTAGAAATTTTAATTGAAGACTTTATTTGTTCACGCTCTTATTTTCCATGACTTATTTTACTCATTAAAAGTATGTACTTATTTTAGCCCTCATTTCGAACCAGTGATTTCATTGCTACAAGTAACTATTTATTGCAGTACTTTCTTAGAAAGGACTTATTTTTGTCTATAGCCGTAAGCTTCGAGTAACAGTTTACCTCCAATGACACCCCATGTTAAAATAATATGTTATTTGACCAAAGTGTAAGTGCTTAGACCTTTAATTTAAATAATATGAATAAACTAAACTACCCAGCAAAACCACACATTACCAAATAATGTAAAGTAATTTGTAGCTGTAGTGTATATCTCTACATAATTCTTTTATACACTTTTGTAAATACTTTGATTTCCGTTTTGTTTGAATTTCCTGTTTTCAATATTATATTATTCAAATTTTACCTTTCAAAATCATTACTTTAGAGGTGATAATGTAAGGGGTTACTTATATGTTACGAGAATGGAAAAAGTAATGTGTCTAAAAATAGATGAGGAATTTTTATTAAAAAAAATTATTACAAATATTTTAAACGTTATTAAAAATAATGTGGTCATGATGGGAATCGAACCAGGGAACTCTGGTTGCCAGCCAAGAACTCTACCTACTGAGCTATCGACGTATATAGTATTTGATTGCTTTAAACTTAATGAATTGTTGCGCTTCGTTTTTTCGCTAGTGTTGTCAAAGCAAACATACATTACCCTTTTGCTTAAAAAAACACAAAGTAATGTATCTAAAAATAGATTTTTAAAAATGTTCATTTATTACTTTACATTTATAAATCATATATTACGTAATTAAAAATCAGAAACTTATTACTTTATGTTCGCAAATAATGAAAAGGTAACGAGCTATCATTACAAGGTAACGCATAACCCATTACCAAAGCTTAGCTGGGTACTGTGTAAAAAGTATAAATAAAACTGTAGTTTTTTACAAGTTTTTCCTATTATTTATATTTGATAAATTCAACACAAAAAACAAATTACATTTAATTAAATGTAATCAATTTATTTGTTAAGCAAACATACATATTATTTTGAGTGTAATTAACCTTTAATTACCATGCACTATATGGCAAGAAGAATTTGCTTATGGGGGTAAAACTAATTAGAAATTGGTTATTTTTTATTGAACCAAATGATAGCATTATTTATTTAGTAATAATGTTATCCCAAGACTTCAGAATTTTTTTTTTTGCATACATTTTTTTTATTAACCACAACTTTTACTCTGCACTTAACATAATACGTCAGCAAAAATGTTTTAAAACTTAATACAAGTCGATTTGTCTAATTTTTAACAATTTTTTAGCGGATTTGATTTTAATTTTCTTCATGTAAGCCTGTGTTATCCAAATGTTAACGTATTGCTATATTACAGCCCAAACAGTTAACCGATTTCAATTCGTTTTTTATCGTTTGTTTCTTTAATCTAGACCTTAGCGTGACCTATTTTTAAAATGTTTGTGAAATAAGTTTTAAATCCGCAAATAAAGTAGGTTATGCCATTCTTTTTTTTATGTCTGTGTGGCCACTTTTAAAATCAGAAATAAAAAATTAAAACAAGGTCAGCAAATTCCTATGACATTAAAAACCACCTACTCTTTAATTTTCCGATAATTAGCTTAGGTTCATAGTGGCAGCTGATACTGCCTTTTTAAAAAAATTCTCATAATGGAGTTGCAACACTTGCGTTTGTGGTGAACGCAGTTTGAAATTATTATGTTTTGAAAATTTTATTTATTACAAATTTCTTGCACTTAAAGAAAAAGTTTAATTAAAATCAATTTTATAAAAAATTAAGCTTTTCATACTTGTGAAGAAAACTTTAATAAAACTCGTATAAGAAAATTATCTCCGCATTGGAATGGGTCGCATTCTTATTTTATAATTTTGATATTTTTTTTTTTTTTTGAGAAACATTCTAGATTGCTTCCGGTTCTTGAAAATTGAAAATTCGCCTTTAAAAGACGCAATTAGAAAAAAAATTAAAAACCTATGAAAGTAATTAACTTAGAATTATTTTTTAATATCATTTATTCGTAAATGTGCAGGTGAAAATATTTACTTATAGAGGACATCGTTAACTTGCTTAAAATTGTTAATAAATAAAAAATATTTAAATTTGACATAATTCTTAAAAACACATTTTTAATTTTATTTGGCTTTAAACATAACAAATTTAAAATTTGTTCTCATCAGGATTAAACATATCTTACACCTAGCAAAAGCCAAGCGAGGTCTCCTTTAGACTAAATTGCATGTGCTTTTTGGCAAACCACTTTTGTCTGGATTTATCTATAAAATGTTTCAAAAAACTAAAGGAAATATAAGAAAATTTAAAATTATTAATAGAAAACTCCTGGTAAGTCTCTCGGAAAAAGCAAGTGCCACTTGGATTTTGCCGAAGCCTTTTTTCTGTATTCCAAAAATGGTGTTAACACTTTCCTGTTAGATTACATTAGATTGCTGTGCTTCACACAGTATTGTGTCCTTGGTCAAAAATGGTCAAAGCAAATGTCTTAAAACAAAACAAGCACTTTTTTAAGAATACATTCTAAATAAAATAAATCCATAACAGTTTTTAGATATCTGATTATGCTGTTTTTATTGACATAAGCTTAGCATATGTTGAATAAATTTATAATAAAGTAAATTTAAAAGAAAAATAGATAATTATTTTGCAAATTACATATATGACAGAAACCCAATTAGCAAAAAAAAAAAGAAAAGTATAATAGTTCTTTAGAAGAAGATTTTTTTTAATTATAAAGGTATTTTTAATCACGTTTGTTTTTAAAAATAGTATGTGAGTGCTATCAAAAAATGTGATGTTCTTCACTCAAATTTTATTTTTTTTACACTCTATTTGTGCTTTGAAAATAATATATACAAAATTTACATACAAAACGTACACTCTAATTATTTTCTATTGAAATTTACTGTACTCCTACTATGAGTTGGGTAAATTTACTCTGTGTGCGTAAATGACAAAAAAATACACGCATTATGCGTAAGTTGATGAACACAAAATGGGTAAAATTCCATTAAAAGTGCGTAAAAATTAAATTAAATTAAAAAATTAAATAGTAAATAGTAAATGTTTAATTACAAATCATTAATTTTGTTTTCGAGTATTTTTCGGCACCTTTGCCTTTCGTGGGTTAATGCTCTGTTAGGATCTAAATCAGTGATAGCCAAAGAGAGAATTTCCTATCACGCGAGTTACGGCACCTCCACAATAACCACTATAATTATATAATTATTATATTATTATGATTACTATTATTAATATTATAAAAGAATTTATCTAATAGTTCTGTTTAATGATTTCATAGTTTTGAAGTGCTGACTTTTTAAATTCCAAATAGTTTTGTTTTGTTTACATTTTAAGTACGTTGGCACACTTAAAATTCCTAGTAAAATTATAACAAAGAACATTAGCCTTTTTATTACAAAACAATGTAATTTTGTTTTAACATTGTCGCAACTGTAGAATTTTGCTTACAGTTGATGTTTTAATTATTAAATCTAGAAATTGTTGCAACACACAAACTCTGTTTGTGAGTAGCACAATGAATTTCTTTGTTTAGATTTTCCTAGTCAGCAATATTGATTGTTCAATCAATATTGACTGAATAATATATAATAGGTTGATTTTTTAGATAGAACGTCACTTACTGAGGAACCATTGTAAAAAGAAGTATTCTTTTCTTAAAATTCGATTTTGTAATAAATAGGCATGTTTTCTTTGTACACTTAAGCTAGCAAGTTATTTCATTTATATGGAGAATTAAGCGAGTACTAAGCGACTAGTTCTCAACTCGCTTAATTATCCATATAAATGAAATAACTTGCTAGCTTAAGTGTACAAAGAAAATATGCCTAATATTAACATTTTGAAAAAATTAAAACATTTGTGTATTTGGGAACACCTAACTCGCGGGGTTGATGAACAAAATTCTGCTAACGCAATTAAAACACACGTACACTATAAACATGAAGCCATACCTTCGTATGAATAACGATTACAATAGTTCGGTTATTGGTTTGTTTACATTTTGACATAGTGGAACAAATTAGTTGCCACAATGTAACACAGTGAAGACACGGTGATTAGAGCGCCTTTTTTTTACGGCCTTTTAGAAAACTACGTGAAAACTACTATTTTAATAGGCTATAAAAGCAACTGCGCTATGAAAAACTGTAGGTGAAACAACTGTATGACAATTATTCTGTCTCTCTTCCTTGCGTCTGATTTTCCAATTCGTCAGCTTATTATTGGTTTGGCCCAATCACCATTTTTGTAATAATAGAGGCGATTGGACTATATATAATATTAATATCCTCTTTCTAATTCTGAAACCCGTTTTTCGATATCTGGCATCATAACTGAGATAACTAATATCAACTTTGATATAAAATTAAGAATGAAAACCATTTTCATTGTTTTTCTTTTAAATCTTTGGGCAAACTAATAATAAGCTGACGATTAATTAAATGTACTTTGTGAGTGTGTTTATTTGCTTATACATTTCACAGATCATATAAATGTGAAACTTTGTTGTATGTTTTGTTCTTTTGAATACTGAGATAAAATAAAAAAAAAATACATTAATTATGTGCAAAAATGCTATAAAAACATAAAACAGTTTTTGTTATTACAATATGTAACCCAAGTATAAAATTTGTTGTGAGTTTGTACTAAGTTTATGAAACAACAATTTTAGTAAATACAGTCATGTTGCACTTCTATGGTATCTCTTTGATATTTTTGGCGATCATATGTTTTAAACCATGCTGTGTAGTTGTTCACTTTTACACATTATTTTTTTGTATACATTGTTTTTAAATCTCTTTCTCGCCTAGGACATGAAATACAACAACAACCCTCACCATACGGTTTTGGATCACTCGTTTGACAGCTGTCACTTCTGACATCACTGGTATACCCTGTGTTAGTTGCACTTGATCACTTCATGAAGGAGTATCGCTGAATTACCTTTTAAAAATACACTATTAAAAATGTTTGAGAAAACATATGAAAATTATTGTTTTTATAGAAAATATTGATGGCGAAGCTCAATGCGTGATTGGCTTTCGCGTTTTAAGTTATGTATCTAGTTATTATTTAAAAAGGTATTTCGACACTTGTCATGGAAATTATAATAACCTAATGGGGGTGAACGAAAATTGAAACTATTGCAATTAAAAGACGAGTATTTTTAAAATTTATGTTTGATGAAACTATTTATCACCAAAATAATTTATTATTATTTATTATATTTGTTATTTATTTATTACATTTTTTGTTTAGTTTTTTTTATTTATTGTTATTTATTATATTTTTTTTTGATTTCATTTTTGAATTAATTATTATTAGCCAATTTATTGTTTTATGAATAAAAAATTATTATAAATATAATTTAATAACAAACAAAATTAATATGTTCATAAAGGGTTCAAATAAAATAATACTATAGAAATAAAAAAACAAACAAAACTATTCAGTGATAATATGTGTGTTGGCCACCACTGATCTAAATATTACTCCCCTTTTTGTACAACTTTGTTGGGAGTTTTTAGAAGATTCTAGCCAATAAAACCGTTAACGGGTATTAACATTTGTTGCTCATCACTTTAGATCAGTGGTGGCAAAAAGTATATAATTTTCTATAGAGTATGTTTCTCTCTCACGAACTTTTTAGTACTCTCTTAGAACACGAACATAGTTTGGCGGCAACAAAGGTGAGTTTTGGTCGGCAACTTTTAGTAGTGTTTAGCGGTGCTGCCATATAACAAATTTTAACTATTTTTTTGCCGTTTTATGGGATGCTAGAGATTTTTCAGATTATTTCATAAAAAAAAAATGTTTTCTTATTTTATTCATGTATTTTTTCAGATTTTTCATATAAAAATATAATATTTGTTCAATATACTATTTATTTTTACTAAATTTAGACATGTCTAATAAAGGAAAAAAATACAACAAAAATTTGCAATTGTGTTAAAAAATAGTTACGAACTCAAACATAACATTGTGACATGAAAAGTATTAAAGTGTGTACACAAACATTGACCAACTATGTCTATTCATATCCATTATTTCCCATTTCTATGGTAAAAATATATAATAAAGAGAATAAATATGCTATTAATTGTTGCAACATATAACTAAAAACCTATAAAAAATGCAATAATTTGAAAAAAAATTGTTTGCATGAAAAAACTGGTAAACTGTTAAGAATCCCAAAAACTGGGATAAAAAATTACACTGTTTATGTGGCAGCACTGCATACACCAAATTTAATGTTTTTCAACACTTTGCAACTTTGAAAATGTTGCCCTCTCATTTAAAAATGTTGCCGCTGAACTCTGTACCATGTTGAATTTCTGGTAGAGCGGGAAAAATACTCTATAGAAAATTATATACTTTTTGTTTTAGTGTTTAAAAATAAAAAAAGTATTAAGTGCATATATAAAGTTATTAAATTTATTAATTTAATAAAATTAAATAGAACATAAGAACTTTTTCTTTTGATACCTTGGTTTATGTTGTTTTAAGATCGCTTCACAACCCTTATTTTTATTGCATTACAACAATTGTTTTCATTGAATTTTATATGGTGTCGTGAGTTTATTTACACGTACGGACATTATTATTTATTCCCTAAAAATTCATAAAAATAATTGTGTTTTATTACCTAAAATTAAATTAATAAGGAAATAAAATTAAGTGTTGAAGACATAAATATAAAGTAAAGTTTAATTTTTTAGTTTTGCAAAAAGCCGTCGGGTTGTTTAAAAGTGATTTTTTTCCTTTTAAATATTAACCTTCCCGGCTAAAAATTTTCATATATGATCATATATTAGAACATATATTGACGCATATATGAGGCCGTATTTGCTCATATATGGAGATATATGTCATTTATATTCGGTCATACATAAATAATTTTGTATATGCTGGTATATTGAAAAATGTTTTTTTTTATTTTAACAAAAACATTAGTGGTGTTCACAATCTAACACCTAAATATAACTTAAAAAACAAGCTCAAAAATGTAATATGTTTTTAATAAAAGTACTTTTATACCAGACATAATACGCTTTTACTAGGCAGATCGTAAATAACGCAATTATTTTTTTTTATTAAAATATATATTTTTTATTTTAAAATATATGTATTCAAATACATTTATATGAAAATAAAAATTATAAACTTTTTAGTTTAATTAATTATAATAAAATAATTGTAATAAAATATAATTATAAAGAAAAAAAATTCATTTTGAAATTGCAATTTTGAATTGCTATTTTTATGAAAAATGCGCTGTATCCAGTAAAATTTCTTCAGTGTAAACAGTAGAATAACGAAAAGTTTAAGGACACTCCCCAAAGTAACAAAATGTCTTCATAGTAACTTGTGGAACGAAAACCCGTCCCCGCAACATGTGCTGTGCACATATATATATATATATATATATATATATATGCATTGCCCATACTTTGAAGTTATCTGCATATACAGCCAAAAAAGTCCCTATAAAATGCGCTGTGTCCAGTAAAATGTCTTCAGAGTAAACACTAGAATAACGAAAAGTTTAAGGACAGTCCCCAAAGTAACAAAATGTCTTCATAGTAACTTGTGGAACGAAAAACCGTCCCCGAAATATGTGCTGTGCACATATATATATATATATATATATATATATATGCATTGCCCATACTTTGAAGACATCTGTATATACTGCCAAAAAAGTCCCTATAAAATGCGCTGTGTCCAGTAAAATGTCTTCAAAGTAAACACTAGAATAACGAAAAGTTTAAGGACAGTCCCCAAAGTAACAAAATGTCTTCATAGTAACTTGTGGAACGAAAACCCGTCCCCGTAACATGCTCTGTGCACATATATATATATATATATATATATATATATATTCACTGCCCATACTTTGAAGACATCTGTATATACAGCCAAAAAAGTCCCTATAATATGCGCTGTATCCAGTAAAATGTCTTCAGTATTATAAAATGTCTTCAGTGTAAACAGTAGAATAACAAAAAGTTTAAGGACAGAGCACCAAAATGTCTTCATAGTAACTTGTGGAATGAAAAACCGTCCCCGCAACATGCGCCGTGCACATATATATATATAATATATATATATATTATTATATATTATATATATATATATATATATATATATATATATATGTGCACAGCACATGTTGCGGGGACAGGTTTTCGTTCCACAAGTTACTATGAAGACATTTTGTTACTTTGGGGACTGTCCTTAAACTTTTCGTTATTCTACTGTTTACACTGAAGACATTTTACTGGACACAGCGCATTTTATAGGGACTTTTTTGGCTGTATATACAGATGTCTTCAAAGTATGGGTAATGCATATATATATATATATATATATATATATATATATATATATATATATATATATATGCATTGCCCATACTTTGAAGACATCTGTATATATATATATATATAAAGGGTGTCCCAAGAAGAACGCAATTTTTAAATCTGGCAACATTCGAAGTGTCATTGTTTGACATTTGAACAATTGTTATTGTTTGCTAGTAGAAGGTACGAGGTTAGTAAAAATGGATCGCTACACGAATGAACAACGCATTCTCATTGTGAAATTGTTTTACCAAAATGGTGAAAGTTTTGCGGCTACAGTTCGCAAATTGCGATCAATTTGGGGTCACAATAATGCTCTAAAAGAGTCAACTGTAAAGAGATTAATGGATAAATTTGCCGAAACTGGGTCTGTTAGTGATGTAAAGACAACAACGCGCCATCGACCGAAAATGTCGCAGCTGTACGTGATGATGTCGCTCAAACTCCATCCACCTCAATTCGACACCGAGCTCAGCAAATTGATGTCTCCAAATCCACTTTGCAGCGAATTTTGACGAAAGATTTGCATCCTCATGCATACAAAGTTCAATTGACTCAGGAACTGAAGCCAGCTGACCATGGACAGCGAAGGGAGTTCTTTAATTGGGTATTGGAGAGACAACATGAAAATGCTGATTTTGCCGATAAAATCATCTTCAGTGACGAGGCCCATTTTCATCTTGATGGCTTCGTCAATAGGCAGAATTGTCGCATTTGGGATGAGGAAAATCCTCGAGTGATTCACGAGAAGCAAATGCATCCTCAACGTGTCACTGTGTGGTGTGGTTTTTGGGCTGGAGGAATCATTGGACCTTTTTTTAGGAAAATGAGGCAGGTCAAGCGCAAACAGTCAATGGTGTTCGGTATCGTGAAATCATAACCAGTTTTTTCTTGCCTAGAATTGAAGAAATGAATGTGGAGGGCATGTGGTAGACGGCGCCACATGTCATA
This sequence comes from Eustalomyia histrio, assembly GCA_949748255.1. Classification (NCBI taxonomy): domain Eukaryota; kingdom Metazoa; phylum Arthropoda; class Insecta; order Diptera; family Anthomyiidae; genus Eustalomyia; species Eustalomyia histrio. The sequence goes on along the minus strand of OX456523.1, from coordinate 167,110,842 downwards.
CAGCCAGAGAAACAATTCAATTGCTGCATCAGTCATTTCCCGGTCGTGTTATTTCGCGTTTTGGAGATCAGAATTGCCGCCTTGATCGTGCGATTTAACACCATTCGATTTGTTTCTTTGGGGTTTTTTGAAGTCGATGGTTTACGCGAATAAGCCGACGACGACTCAAGCCTTAAAAGAGGAAATTGGACGCTGCATTAATGAAATACCGCAGCATTCATGCAAAACGGTCATTGAAAATTTCATTAAAAGATTGCGTGCATGCCAGCAAAGCCGCGGCGGCCATCTGCACGATATATTGTTCCATACATAACCTCATTCTGTCTACTTTACGATATAATAAAGTTTCACGATTTTTTTTTAAATATCTGTGTTTTATTTAAAATTTAAAAATTGGGACACCCTTTATATATATTCATTACCCATTCTTTGAAGACATCTGCATATACAGCCAAAAAAGTCCCTATAATATGCGCTGTATCCAGTAAAGTGTCTTCAGTGTAAACAGTGGAATAACCAAAAGTTTAAGGACAGTCCCCAAAGAACGAAAATGTCTTCATAGTAACTTGTGGAACGAAAAACCGTCCCCGCAACATGCGCCCTGCACATATATACATATATATATATTCATTGCCCATACTTTGAAGACATCTGTATATACAGCCAAAAAAGTCCCTATAATACGCGCTGTATCCAGTAAAATGTCTTCAGTGTATATAGTAGATTAATGTAAAGTTTGAGGTCAGTCTCCAAAAAATCAAAATGCCTTCATAGTAACCTGTGAAATGAAAAACCGTCCCTGCAACATGCGCTGTGCACATATATATATATATATATATATATATATTCATTGCCCATACATATATATATATATATATATGTGCACAGCACATGTTGCGGGGACAGGTTTTCGTTCCACAAGTTACTATGAAGACATTTTGTTACTTTGGGGACTGTCCTTATATATATATATATATATATATATATATATATGCATTGCCCATACTTTGAAGACATCTGTATATACAGCCAAAAAAAGTCCCTATTAAATGCGCTGTGTGCAGTAAAATGTCTTCAGTGTACACAGTAGAATAATGAAAAGTTTAAGGACAGTCCCCAAAGTAAAAAAATGTCATCATAGTAACTTGTGGAACGAAAACCCGTCCCCGCAACATGCGCTATGCATATATATATATATATATATATATATGTGCACGGTGCATGTTGCGGGGACGGTTTTTCGTTCCACAAGTTACAATGAAGACATTTTGTTACTTTGGGGACTGTCCTTAAACTTTTCGTTATTCTAGTGTTTACTCTGAAGACATTTTACTGGACACAGCGCATTTTATAGGGACTTTTTTGGCTGTATATACAGATGTCTTCAAAGTATGGGCAATGCATATATATATATATATATATATATGTATATATATATATATGTGCACGGTGCATGTTGCGGGGACGGTTTTTCGTTCCAAAAGTTACTATGAAGACATTTTGTTACTTTGGGGACTGTCCTTAAACTTTTCGTTATTCTACTGTTTACACTGAAGACATTTTACTGGATACAGCGCATTTTATAGGGACTTTTTTGGCTGTATATACAGATGTCTTCAAAGTATGGGCAATGAATATATATACATATATATATATATATATATATATGCATTTCACATACTTTGAAGACATATGTATATACAGCAAAAAAAGACCCCGTTATATGAGCTGTATCCAGTAAAATGTCTTCAGTGTAAACAGTAGAATAATGAAAAGTTTGTGGACAGTCCCCAAAGTAACAAAATGTCTTCATAGTAGCTTGTGGAACGAAAACCCGTCCCCGCAAAATGCGCTATGCACATATATATATATATATATATATATATATTCATTGCCCATACTTTAAAGACATCTGTATATACAGCCAAAAAAGTCCCTATAAAATGCGCAGTGTCCAGTAAAATGTCTTCAGTGTAAACAGTAGAATAACGAAAAGTTTAAGGACAGTCCCCAAAGTAACAAAATGTCTTCATAGTAACTTGTGGAACGAAAACCCTTCCCCGAAATATGTGCTGTGCACATATATATATATATAACTTGTGGAACGAAAACCCGTCCCCGAAATATGTGCTGTGCACATATATATATATATATATATATATATATATATATATATATATATTCATTACCCATACTTTGAAGACATCTGTATATACAGCAAAAAAAGTCCCTATAATATGCGCTGTATCCAGTAAAATGTCTTCATTGTAAACAGTAGAAAAACGAAAAGTTTAAGGACAGTCTTCAAAGTAACAAAATGTCTTCATAGTAACTTGTGGAACGAAAAACCGTCCCCGCAACATGCGCCGTGCATATATATATATATATATATATATATATGTGCACAGCACATATTGCGGGGACGGGTATCCGTTACACAAGTTACTATGAAGACATTTTTTTACTTTGGGGACTGTCCTTAAACTTTTCGTTATTCTACTGTTTACACGTAAGACATTTTTCTGGATACAGCACATTTTATAGAGACTTTTTTGGCTGTATATACAGATGTCTTCAAAGTATGTGCAATGCATATATATATATATATATATATATATGTGCACGGCGCATGTTGCGGGGACGGTTTTTCGTTCCACAAGTTACTATGAAGACATTTTGTTACTTTGAGGACCGTCCTTAAACTTTTAATTAATCTACTGTATACACTAAAGACAGTTTACTGGATACAGCGCATATTATAGGGACCTTTTTGGCTGTATATACAGATGTCTTCAAAGTGTGCACAATGAATATATATATATATATATATATATATATATATATATATATGTGCACAGCACATATTGCGGGGACGGGTTTTCGTTCCACAAGTTACTATGAAGACATTTTGTTACTTTGGGGACTGTCCTTAAACTTTTCATTATTCTAGTGTTTACTCTGAAAACATTTTACTGGACACAGCGCATTTTATAGGGACTTTTTTGGCTGTATATACAGATGTCTTCAAAGTATGGGCAATGCATATATATATATATGTGCACAGCGCATGTTGCGGGGACGGGTTTTCGTTCCACAAGTTACTATGAAGACATTTTGGTACTTTGGGGACTGTCCACAAACTTTTCATTATTCTACTGTTTACACTGAAGACATTTTACTGGATACAGCTCATATTACGGGGTCTTTTTTGGCTGTATATACAGATGTCCTCAAAGTATGTGAAATGCATATATATATATATGCACAGCGCATGTTGCGGGGACGGGGTTTCGTTCCACAAGTTACTATGAAGACATTTTGGTACTTTGGGGACTGTTCACAAACTTTTCATTATTCTACTCTTTACACTGAAGACATTTTACTGGATGCAGCTCATATTACGGGGTCTTTTTTGGCTGTATATACAGATGTCTTCAAAGTATGTGAAATGCAACATGCGCTATGCACATATATATATATATATATATATATATATATGTGCACGGCGCATGTTGCGGGGACGGTTTTTCGTTCCACAAGTTACTATGAAGACATTTTGTTACTTTGAAGACTGTCCTTAAACTTTTCGTTATTCTACTGTTTACACTGAAGACATTTTACTGGATACAGCGCATATTATAGGGACTTTTTTGGCTGTATATACAGATGTCTTCAAAGTATGGGGAATGAATGTCTTCAGTGTAAACAGTAGAATAACGAAAAGTTTAAGGACAGTCCCCAAAGTAACAAAATGTCTTCATAGTAACTTGTGGAACAAAATCCCGTCCCGGCAACATGCGCTATGCACATATATATATATATATATATATATATATATATATATATATATATATATGTGCACAGCGCATGTTGCGGGGACGGTTTTTCGTTTCACAGGTTACTATGAAGACATTTTGATTCTTTGGAGACTGACCTCAAACTTTACATTAATCTACTGTTTACACTGAAGACATTTTACTGGATAGAGCGCATATTATAGGGACTTTTTTGGCTGTATATACAGATGTCTTCAAAGTATGGGCAATGCATATATATATATATATATATATATATCTATATATATGTGCACAGCTCATGTTGCGGGGACGGTTTTTCGTTCCACAAGTTACTATGAAGACATTTTGTTACTTTGAGGACCGTCCTTAAACTTTTAATTAATCTACTGTATACACTAAAGACAGTTTACTGGATACAGCGCATATTATAGGGACTTTTTTGGCTGTATATACAGATGTCTTCAAAGTATGCACAATGAATATATATATATGCATTTAACATACTCTGAAGACATCTGTATATACAGCCAAAAAAGTTCCTGTAATATGCGCTGTATGCAGTAAAATGTCTTCAGTGTTTACAGTACGGTTTACAGGACGGTTTTTCGTTCCACAAGTTACTATGAAGACATTTTGTTACTTTGGGGACTGTCCTTAAACTTTTCGTAATTCCACTGTTTACGCTGAAGACATTTTACTGGATACAGCGCATTTTATAGGGACTTTTTTGGCTGTATATACATATGTCTTCAAAGTATGTGAAATGCATATATATATATATATATATTCATTATGCATACTTTGAAGACATCTGTATATACAGCCAAAAAAGTCCCTATAATATAGGCTGTATCCAGTAAAATGTCTTCAGTGTAAACAGTAGAATAACGAAAAGTTTCAGGACAGTCCCCAAAGTAACAAAATGTCTTCATAGTAACTTGTGGAACGAAAAACCGTATATATATATATACATATATATGTGCACGGCGCATCTTGCGGGGACGGTTTTTCGTTCCACAAGTTATTATGAAGACATTTTGTTACTTTGGAGACTGTCCTTAAACTTTTTGAAATTCTACTGTTTACACTGAAGACATTTTACTGGATACAGCTCATATTACGGGGTCTTTTTTGGCTGTATATACAGATGTCTTCAAAGTATGGGTAATGCATATATATATATATATATATATATATATATATATATATATATATATATATATATATATATATATATATATATTCATTGTGCATACTTTGAAGACATCTGTATATACAGCCAAAAAAGTCCCTATAAAATGCGATGTATATATATATATATATATATATATATATATATATATATTCATTTCGCATTCTTTGAAGACATCTGTATATACAGCCAAAAACGTCCCTATAATATGCTCTGTATCCAGTAAAATGTCTTCAGTTTATACAGTAGCACATATATATATATATAAACAGTAGAATAACGAAAACTTTAAGGACAGTCCCCAAATTAACAAAATGTCTTTATAGTAACTTGAGGAACGAAAACCCGTCCCCGGAACATGTGCTGTGCACATATATATATATATATATATATATATATTCATTGCACATTCTTTGAAGACATCTGTATATATAGCCAAAAAAGTCCCTATAATATGCGCTGTGTCCAGTAAAATGTCTTCAGTGTAAACAGTAGAACAACGAAAAGTTTAAGGACAGTCTTCAAAGTAACAAAATGTCTTCATAGTAACTTGTGGAACGAAAACCTGTCCCCGCAACATGTGCTGTGCACATATATATATATATATATATATATATATATATATATATATATATATATATATATATATCTATATCTGTTTATCAGATTAAAAAAAAAAAAAATTGCGGAGTTAAAAAAACAATTTTATTCACTCAATCTAAAAAAAACTAAATAAACAAAACACAGCTGTTTAAACAAACACACACTTGTATTAAGAAAGTAGTGTGTAATTACTCAACAGCAAGCGCCATCTAGAATCAAGTAGCAGTGTTAAATATATACAGTCATGGGCAGTTAAATAGACACGTTGTTTAAAAAAAATTAGTGTTACTAATCCCCCTTTAGGTGGGGGCACACCTGTCAGAGGGAATAGAGGCAGCATAATAGCCAGGGAAAATGAGCAATTAAAACATAAACTTTCAGAACTAAGAAAATTAATTAATAAAATGAGTAATGAAATTTACGAACTAAAGAATGAGAACAAATTATTGAGAAATGAAATAACCAACTTTAATACAAATAAATTGGATAGTATAACTGGAATGAACTTTCAAGAAATGGTGTCTGAAGAAGAATCATTAATGGAAGAACCCCAGATAAATGAACCTAACGAACAGGTATATGAAACTGATGAAGAAGAACTCGAAAGAGAAACAAATTGGATTTTAAAAAAGCTTAATAAAGAAAAACGTGAAAAATCAAAACGTAAAAACAAACCATAAAATAGTGGCGGAGATGTAGATATTATTGAGGCTACTCCAGCACCAAATCAAGTAAATTCGGCAAATCCACTACCACCACCCCCAATTATTGTCATAGTGGTACCAGAGTTTTCTGCTATTAGAGAAATACTGGAAATAATCCCAAATAAGAACTATAAGATTGTTGCCTTAAACAACAATATTTGGAAAATAAATACACCATATTCAGATTCATATAGAGCTCTTGTAAAGGAGCTTAATGATGATGGTAAACAGTGGTACACTTATGAAAATAAGCAGGAGAGACCCCTTAGAGTTATGGTAAGAGGTCAACATCCAACTTGTAAACCCGAAGATATTAAGGAAGATCTACAATATCAAAAATTCGAAGTTCTAGATGTTGTAAATATGGTCAAAAAGGTCATAACTGATGAAGGGAACAAGAAAAATAAACTTCCGTTATTTATGGTCTCCTTTAAAAACGAAGAGTCCGTTGATAAAGTATTTAACATAAGATACATACTAAACGTTACAGTTAAAATAGAGGCTTTAAAAAAGAATCCAGAAGTTATCGCGCAATGCAAGAAATGTCAGGGTTATAATCATACTCAAAAATATTGTTCAAGAGAACCAAGATGTGTCAGCTGTGCAGGAAAGCATATGTCTGCATTATGCACAGTTATTAATTCCTCTCCTCCAGTGTGTGTTAACTGTAAAGGTCGCCACCCTGCAAACTACAGGGGGTGTGAAGTTTCAAACGAATTGCAAAAATTAGAAAGCAATCAATAAAAAATCAAAAAACGCAAACAAATCCAATACAGCAAAAATAAAATAATGTGAGGCTTAGGCAAATAAACTCCAATCAAAATGAAGAGTTAATCTATGCTCAAGTAGCTAATGAAAGAAATAATAGAACTTATGATAATAAGCAAACCATACACGAAATATCCCAAACTCTCAACAAGGTTAATCAAAGGCTTGAAAAACAGAGTCGTATTAATGAAATGTTATTCAATAGTCTAAAGACACTTGAGTCTAGACTACAACATCACAACTAAAAAAGTACAATGCCTAAAAATCTAAGTATTGTTACGTGGAATGCCAATGGTTTACAAAACCACCAACTTGAGCTTAGTTTGTTCTTAAATGAACAAAAAGTTGATATATGTCTTATATCTGAAAGCCATAACACGAAACAAACGTATATTCAAATTAAAGGATATAAATGTTACAATGCAATACATCCACTAAATAAAGCAAAAGCAGGTGTATCAATATTTATAAAAGAAAGCATTAAACATTATGTAACAGAAAAAATAGAAGAAAAAAATATGCAAGTCATCGCAGTTAAGATAGAAATAAAAAATAACCAATTTAACATAGCAGCAATATATTGCCCTCCAAAAGACAACCTAAAATCACCTGAATATGTTGACCTTTTCAAAACATTAGGCCCCTGTTTTATCTTAGGAGGCGATTTTAATGCAAAAAATTTATATAAATACAAATATAAAACTAAATGTGTCTCTTAAGTCACCTTAAGAAGTAGAATCTGAATTAGATAATTTGATAGAAGTCATACAGGCATCAGCCTGGAACAGCAGCCCAAATATACAAAGAAAGAGCTTACCTAAATATCCTGAAGAAATTAGAAATCTACTTTCTGAAAAACGTAAAGCAAGAAAAACCTGGCAACAACAAAGAAGTCCCGAAAACAAAAATATTCTAAACAATCTTTCTAATAAATTAAAAAAAATGCTTTCCACTATTAAAAATAACAACATGACAGAACAGCTAAAAAGTTTATCTTCTACAAAAGATACCGATTACTCATTATGGAAGATAACAAAACAGTTTCAAAATACACCCAAGATTATTCCACCTATAAAAAAATGTGATGGTACATGGGCAAAAAGTCCCCAAGACAAAGCTGACCTCTTAGCTAAACACCTTGAAAATACCTTTTAACCGCTGCATAGACTAACATCAGATGAAAATTTTGAAATATTTTATACAGCTGATTCTAAAGAAATTTCTGAAGTAACCCTTCGTGAGCTAAAAACTTGGTAAAACTGGAGATTAAAGCCAATAAAGCACCAGGGTATGATCTTATCACTTTAAAAGTGTTAAAAGAGCTCCCGGAAAGTGGCATGCGACTATTTTTATATATAATAAATGCTTCGATTCGTTTAAAATATGTACCTAGCCAATGGAAAGTTGCAGAAGTTATTATGATACCTAAGCCTGGCAAACAGCTTCATGACAAAACATCGTACAGACCGATATCTCTCCTCCCAACAATGCCGAAAGTGTTTGAAAAAATATTATTAAAAAGATTACAACCAATACTTGAAGAAAGAAGTTTAATTCCCAAACACCACTTTGGTTTTCGTCGTAAACATTCAACAATTGAACAAGTTCACAGAGTTACCAACACAATAGAAAATACTTTAAACTACAAAGAAATAGGCTCCGGTGTCTTTTTAGATGTAGCGCAGGCCTTTGATAAAGTTTGGCATGAAGGTCTTACTTTTAAGCTACAAAGAGATTTGCCTAACCAGTTGATTGACATGCTCAAATGTTATATTTCTGGAAGATATTTTAGAGTGAAACGTGAAGGAGAGTACTCCAAATTGACGAAAATTCATGCTGGTGTTCCACAGGGAAGCGTACTGGGGCCCATACTTTATATACTGTACACTAGAGACTTGCCAACTCCACCTGAAGCAAAAATTACAACTTTTGCTGATGATACAGCTATTCTTGTAACTGATAAAAACATAAATGAAGCTACAAAAAAGCTTCAAAATGCAACCAACAAAATCCTTCAATGGACCAAAAAATGGAGAGTTCTTTTTAATGAATCCAAATCAACACACGTTAATTTTACATATAAGAAAATATAACATTTACCGATTTATATAAATAACACTATTGTGCCATACGCTAATACGGCAAAATACTTGGGTTTTACACTTGATGCCAAACTTAAGTTGAAAGAGCACGTAAAGAAGAAAACCTCAGAGCTTAATAAAAAATTCAAAAAGATTTACTGGCTTTTTAGCTCGGCATCTGATATATCAATGAAAAATAAACTTTTACTATACCAGCAAATCCTTAAGCCTAAGTGGACGTATGGAATTCAGCTTTGGGGATGCACTAAAAATCAAACCTAAAACAAATACAAACCTTCCAGAACAAAGTGCTAAGATGTATCACTTGTTGCCCGTGGTACGTAAGAAACGATGACCTTCACATAGACTTGAGAATACCAACCATAGTAGATGAAATTAAAAAAATAGCAACTAAACATGAAGTGAGATTACAACAACACTGTAATGAAGAACTACAGGAAATACTGCGTAATCCAATAGCAAACAGAATATTAAGAAGAACATTACCATCTGATCTGCGATTGATGAATAATGTCTATATGCCCTTTAGGCATAACCATTGGTTTATTTCCTTACCAAACGTGATTTAACTGTGTAAATATAAGTTACTAGATAAGTAAACATAAAGCTTAGTTGTAATAAATAAGGATATTGAAAAAAATATATATGTATATATATATATATATATATATATGTCCACAGTGCATGATGCGGGGACGGTTTTTCGTTCCACAAGTTACTATGAAGACATTTTGATTCTTTGCGGACTGTCCTCAAACATTTCATTAATCTACTGTCAACATTGAAGACATTTTACTGGATACAGCGCATATTACAGAGACTATTTTGGCTGTATATACAGATGTCTTCAAAGTATGTGAAATGCATATATATATATATATATATATATATATTAGGGCGGGTCGATTTGTAGGGAGTGAAAAAATTCACCGATTTCCCTATGATTTCCGTATTCTATGGGTTATTCCATGAAAATTTGCCGAAGGAACCATACCTCTATCGTTAAAATCGAGTCCCCTACTTTTTGTTGGTAGATTTTTTCCCAAATTGACGTTCGTATGAAATATTACCTACACGTTAACATCCATAACTCGATCGGGTTTAATAGGAAAGGTGAGCTCATTTTGATAAATTTACAAAAAAAATCTCCAACATTGGTCCAACGGTTCAAAAGTTACGGGCATTTTTGTCCAAATTTTGGAGCCTTTTTCCATTTTTTTCATGATTTTGTCCAAGAATATTACTTTCATGGCCATTTTTTTGGCTCAATCCATTATTTAATTCAATTTACAATTCAAAACGAAGAGTTTAAGCCCAAATTTATCGAATTCGGTTGATTAATTCATGCGATATTGCTAAAACAAAATAACACATAAAACCAACTTTTTGATTTTTTTTCCCTTTTTATTTTTTTTTCTACAAAAATTCAAATTAAGAGATAATAAAGTATCTATCAACCTATTATCAAAAAAAATATTCAATTTGAGTGTAGTAAAAGACAAAATGTGAAAAAAAACATTATTTTTTCTGAAAGTCTTGTTTGCTTTCAAGTCTGGGTGTTTTCGTACGGCTCTCTAATGTCGTCGCCATAGCGCCTTCTACATTCTTTCCTGCAACTCGTTTAGCAGTGGCAGCCAGCAATTGGACATGTCTTTCCGTTCCTTGAATGTGTAAAGGAATTTGTGGATCATCGAACGGTAGCACTTCGTAATTTAAATATCCCTCCAAATGTTCATACGAATAACTTTGCGTAAACGGTGGTTCGAATAAAATGGTATCGTCATTTAAATCAATCATATTTGTATATTCCGTACAATTAAAGTTTATAAGAGATTTTTTATAAACTCTAAGTTCCGTTGGGTCGACAATATCTTTTCGGTAATATAAAATCTTCTTTATAGCAATGTTTCGTTTTTCCATTCTATCATCAAACAACATAGATAGCAAGATATTTTCTGAGTGTGCAAAATATGGATTATCTTGAATTACTGTATTTACAACTCCAAGTAAATTCCGTGGTAAAAATCGTGTCCAAGTAATAAATTTAAAAAGTAATGTACTACCGTATGCGGCAGAGCTATAATACTTAACATTGAAATAAACATTGGCGTGTATACTTTTATTATATAGTTAGCCAGAATTTTTAAATTTTCAGTTGGATTATTAGTTGTCACATATTACCGTAATAATCTATTGGCTTTGGTCAGCCAACGAGAATGTGCAATTGGCCCTGGTTTTATGTGAGATAAATCCGCAGGAACCACACCATTAGAAATTGCATTGGCCATTAACATCAAGTACCTCGAATCAGTAGATAATTCTTCTGGATTTAAATCACCAGGAGGCATATTTTCCAAAGCGATTTCCTCAAAATCGGTTACCACCTGAAAAGAAAACATAAAAGCTAAAAAATAGAATAAAAAATGGTAAAGAATTAGCTATAAAAATTACATACCGGAAGATTTTCACAATCAGCAATTTTTGAGCTCAACTTTCCGGTAGTTGATCGTGGTCCAGTGGTGGTTGATTTGTCTAAAGTGTCAAACAAATGTCTAAACGGAAGCTCGTTAAAGTGCAGAAGACACACAAACCAGTGCAGTGGTCTCTTTAACTGTTTTTCGAATAGTCGCAAAATTCCACCGTGTACGCCAGTATTTGTTGGTTCACCATCAGCGCATATGGCAATTAATGAATCGAGAGACAATTGTTTTTCTTGGAAGAATTCGATCAATTTGTTGACTTTGCTTGCCGCAGTTTCACTTTCTAGTTTTGTGTAGCCTATCAATTGAGAATTTGGTTCCCTCAAAACAACTAGATGAGGTTCTTTAACCATCCTTGGATGCAACTTCTCATCAATTTTTTCTACAGTTAGAGCATCATTTTTCCTGCCGTCGAATGAAAATGATATCAAATTCGAGCCATCATACCGCTTACGAAGTGCGTCTTTTCTCCATTTTTCTCTTTCTCTACGAAGTTTACTTTTATCCATGATGACAAGATTGCCATGAGCATCTTTTACGCCCAGGTCTTCCATCAGAGCTGTTGCCAATGCTGATTCCATTCTATCATGCACACCAAATCTGTCACACATCATTGCATAGTTTTTAGTATTGTATCTGGGAGTGTATGTTTGTGGTGGTAGAACTAATTCTGAACCTCCTCTCACATCAACTTCCATTTCGACACTGGGATTGTTGGTATAGTCGTTGGTATCGTCTCTTCACTTCCACTATCGTGTTCCGGTATCGTTTGTATTCTGTCATTATATTGATCGCGCATGAAATCTTTTAAGTTTTCTGGGATAGATCCACATGAGCAGTCGTTTTCTTTCAAGTTGCATTTAAACTTTCCAATGTTGAATAATTGGTTTGTTGATTCTACGAATTTTTTGAATTCTGTTGCGCGTTTTACTCGTTGTTTATCTGCATTACTATATGCGTCAAGCTAATTATTCAATTTTCTAATGATGCTACCTTTGAGTATAAGTTCAATATTAAGTTGATTCCAAATTTCTAACAATCTGTCTGCTACTTGGGGAGTAAATCTTTTATACGAAAACATTTTGCTTTGGGCTTTTGAACGTTCGGCCAAGAAAAAATAGTACTTCAATATATCTCGTTTAGTTGACAGATTAATATCAGGTAATTCACAGCCCACGCCAAAAGAAAAAACATCATGAGAGACCAAATGTTGCAAACTACTGCGTTGGGTATCTGTTGGATTTTGCGATGAACCAGGCTCTGAATCCATTTTTTAAACCGTCACTAAAAGAATTATATATGTTTTTCATAGAATAATAATATAACTATTAACTATAATAGTTAGCAATGTTTTTACACTTACCTTTAAATCTTTTCTAAATTTCAAAATAGTTTGATTATTTGTTAGTTATTTCAAGTAACACTTCACTGAAATGACACTCAAACAAAACTAGCATACACTGGAATCCCCACCCCGCCAACTACAGCTGATTGTTTCGTCCAATTAGAATTGCTGTGTATTTGTTGTTGTCAAAATGACGTCAGCGAAGAATTATTCTTTATAAATCGTATGCAAACCCAAAAAAGAGAGCAAAAATAAAAAGGGAAAAAAAATCAAAAAGTTGGTTTTATGTGTTATTTTGTTTTAGCAATATCGCATGAATTAATCAACCGAATTCGATAAATTTGGGCTTAAACTCTTCGTTTTGAATTGTAAATTGAATTAAATAATGGATTGAGCCAAAAAAATGGCCATGAAAGTAATATTCTTGGACAAAATCATGAAAAAAATGGAAAAAGGCTCCAAAATTTGGACAAAAACGCCCGTAACTTTTGAACCGTTGGACCAATGTTGGAGATTTTTTTTCGTAAATTTATCAAAATGAGCTCACCTTTCCAACGCGCCAACTGGCGATTAAACCCGATGGATAGTTTTTGAGTTATGGATGTGAACGTGTAGGTAATATTTCATACGAACGTCAATTTGGGAAAAAATCTACCAACAAAAAGTAGGGGACTCGATTTTAACGATAGAGGTATGGTTCCTTCGGCAAATTTTCATGGAATAACCCATAGAATACGGAAATCATAGGGAAATTGTCGAAAAATAAATCGACCCGCCCTAATATATATATATATATATATATATATATATATATATATATATATATATATATGCATTACCCATACTTTGAAGACATCTGTATATACAGCCAAAAATGTCCCTATAAAATGCGCTGTGTCCAGTAAAATGTCTTCAGAGTAAACACTAGAATAACGAAAAGTTTAAGGACAGTCCCCAAAGTAACAAAATGTCTTCATAGTAACTTGTGGAACGAAAACAAGTCCCCGCAACATGAGCTGTGCATATATATATATATATATATATATATATATATGTGCACAGCACATATTGCGGAGACGGGTTTTCGTTCCACAAATTACTATGAAGACATTTTGTTACTTTGGGGACTGTCCTTTAACTTTTCGTTATTCTACTGTTTACACTGAAGACATTTTACTGGATACAGCGCATATTATAGGGACTTTTTTGGCTGTATATACAGATGTCTTCGAAGTATTCACAATGAATATATATATATATATATATATATATATATATATATATATGTGCATAGCGCATGTTGCGGGGACGGGTTTTCGTTCCACAAGTTACTATGAAGACATTTTGTTACTTTGGAGACCGTCCTCAAACTTTTAATTAATCTACTGTATACACTAAAGACATTTTACTGGATACAGCGCATTTTACAGGGACTTTTTTGGCTGTATATACAGATGTCTTCAAAGTATTTGAAATGCATATATATATATATATATATATATATATATATATATATATATATATATGTGTGCACGGCGCATGTTGCGGGGACGGGTTTTCGTTCCACAAGTCACTATGAAGACATTTTGTTACTTTGGGGACTGTCCTTAAACTTTTCGTTATTCTAGTGTTTACTCTGAAGACATTTTACTGGACACAGCGCATTTTATAGGGACTTTTTTGGCTGTATATACAGATGTCTTCTAAGTATGGGCAATGCATATATATATATATATATATATATATATATATATATATATATATATATATATATATATATATATATATATATATATATATATATATATATGCATTGCCCATACTTTGAAGACATCTGTATATACAGCCAAAAAAGTCCCTATAATATGCGCTGAATCCAGTAAAATGTCTTCAGTGTAAACAGTAGAATTACAAAAAGTTTAAGGACAGTACCCAAAGTAACCAAATGTCTTCATAGTAACTTGTGGAACGAAAAACCTTCCCCACAACATGTACTGTGCACATATATATATATATATGTGCACAGCGCATGTTGCGGGGACGGTTTTTCGTTTCACAGGTTACTATGAAGACATTTTGATTCTTTGGAGACTGACCTTAAACTTTACATTAATCTACTATATATACTGAAGACATTTTACTGGATACAGCGCATATTATAGGGACTTTTTTGGCTGTATATACAGATGCCTTCAAAGTATGCATAATGAATATATATATATATATATGTGCATGCCGCATGTTGCGGGGACGGGTTTTCGTTCCACAAGTTACTATGAAGACATTTTGTTACTTTGGGGACTGTCCTTAAACTTTTCATTATTCTACTGTTTACACTGAAGACATTTTACTGGATACAGCTCATATTACGGGGTCTTTTTTGGCTGTATATACAGATGTCTTCAAAGTATGAGAAATGCATATATATATATATATATATATATATGTATTTCACATACTTTGAAGACATCTGTATATACAGGACAGTCCCCAAAGTAACAAAATGTCTTCATAGTAACTTGTGGAACGAAAAACCGTATATATATATATATATATATATATATATATATATATGTGCATAGCGCATGTTGCGGGGACGGGATTTCGTTCCACAAGTTACTATGAAGACATTTTGGTACTTTGGGGACTGTCCACAAACTTTTCATTATTCTACTGTTTACACTGAAGACATTTTACTGGATACAGCTCATATTGCGGGGTCTTTTTTGGCTGTATATACAGATGTCTTCAAAGTATGTGAAATGCATATATATATATATATATATATATATATATATATATATATTCATTTCGCAAACTTTGAAGACATCTGTATATACAGCCAAAAAAGTCCCTATAATATGCGCTGTATCCAGTAAAATGTCTTCAGTGTAAACAGTAGGATAACGAAAAGTTTAAGGACAGTCCCCAAAGTAACAAAATGTCTTCATAGTAACTTGTGGAACGAAAAACCGTCCACGCAACATGTGCTGTGCACATATATATATATATATATATATATATATATATATATATATGTGCACAGCACATGTTGCGGGGACGGGTTTTCGTTCCACAAGTTACTATGAAGACATTTTGTTACTTTGGGGACTGTCCTTAAACTTTTCATTATTCTAGTGTGTACTTTGAAGACATTTTACTGGACACAGCGCATTTTATAGGGACTTTTTTGGCTGTATATACAGATGTCTTCAAAGTATGGGTAATGCATATATATATATATATATATATATATATATATATATATATGCATTTCTCATACTTTGAAGACATCTGTATATACAGCCAAAAAAGACCCCGTAATATGAGCTGTATCCAGTAAAATGTCTTCAGTGTAAACAGTAGAATTTCAAAAAGTTTAAGGACAGTCTCCAAAGTAACAAAATGTCTTCATAATAACTTGTGGAACGAAAAACCGTCCCCGCAAGATGCGCCGTGCACATATATATGTATATATATATATACGGTTTTTCGTTCCACAAGTTACTATGAAGACATTTTGTTACTTTGGGGACTGTCCTGAAACTTTTCGTTATTCTACTGTTTACACTGAAGACATTTTACTGGATACAGCCTATATTATAGGGACTTTTTTGGCTGTATATACAGATGTCTTCAAAGTATGCATAATGAATATATATATATATATATATGCATTTCACATACTTTGAAGACATATGTATATACAGCCAAAAAAGTCCCTATAAAATGCGCTGTATCCAGTAAAATGTCTTCAGCGTAAACAGTGGAATTACGAAAAGTTTAAGGACAGTCCCCAAAGTAACAAAATGTCTTCATAGTAACTTGTGGAACGAAAAACCGTCCTGTAAACCGTACTGTAAACACTGAAGACATTTTACTGCATACAGCGCATATTACAGGAACTTTTTTGGCTGTATATACAGATGTCTTCAGAGTATGTTAAATGCATATATATATATTCATTGTGCATACTTTGAAGACATCTGTATATACAGCCAAAAAAGTCCCTATAATATGCGCTGTATCCAGTAAACTGTCTTTAGTGTATACAGTAGATTAATTAAAAGTTTAAGGACGGTCCTCAAAGTAACAAAATGTCTTCATAGTAACTTGTGGAACGAAAAACCGTCCCCGCAACATGAGCTGTGCACATATATATAGATATATATATATATATATATATATATGCATTGCCCATACTTTGAAGACATCTGTATATACAGCCAAAAAAGTCCCTATAAAATGCGCTGTGTCCAGTAAAATGTCTTCAGTGTAAACAGTAGAATAACGAAATGTTTAAGGACAGTCCCCAAAGTAACAAAATATCTTCATAGTAACTTGTGGAACGAAAACCCGTCCCCGCAAGATGTGCTGTGCACATATATATATATATATATATATGCACAGCGAATGTTGCGGGGACGGTTTTTCGTTCCACAAGTTACTATGAAGACATTTTGTTTCTTTGGGGACTGTCTTCAAACTTTTCCTTATTCTACTGTATACACTAAAGACATTTTACTCATATCGCTACGATATACAACTAGGCCTCTGCTAGTCCTGTTGTGCGCTCCTTAAGAACATGGAGATTGTTAACGTCCGGTTTTCAGAAACCTGGTTTCCCGGACGTAACTACTCAAGGTTTTCCAGTCGACGTTCCTCAGGTATTCCAAGTCCGATATAACATCGCCGCCAGGCATCTTAATTCTGCAAATGCCTGACAGTGGCAGAGAAAGTGCTCCACCGTTTCGCTCTCCTCGCCACAAGCTCTACACTCGTCAGAATCTGCCCGCCAATCCGGTAGAGTTTTGCCCGTAATCCTGCATGACCAGTCAGGATACGTACCATCACACTGACCTCGAAATTACGAAATGCTCAGTAGCAAAATCAGGAGAAAGAGGATCAAAAAAAACAGCGTTCTGCACTAAATCCGATTAGGTTAAATCCAGATAAAATCACGTGCATAATCCTGAGCTGGAACCTTAAGCCTGACGGATCCCTAAATGGTTTCAGATGCCAAGAATTTATATATAGGGTACAGTGTTTAGTTGAGGAAACATTTAATGGAAATTTCGACGTTAGTGTCAGTAAAAATTTACATGTTTTATTAACCGGTAAAGCCAAGGATTGGTATTGGAGGTGCCGTAAGACAGTCACCAGAATTATTTGGAATAGCTTTTGTCTACAGTTAAAAGAGGTGTTTAAGGATTTTAGAAAGACTTTTGATATTCGGGAGGAGTTGAAGAATAGAAAGCAACGAACTTCAGAGTCATTTGAAACTTTCTACGATGCCATAAATGAAATTATGGATCGTTTAGGTGTTCCCTTAGATGATGAAGAAGTGGTTGAAATAGTTCGTAGGAATCTTAGGTCTGAAATTCGCCACGAGTTATTATATGTACATATTAGGTTTACTGCACAGTTAAAAAAACTCTGTCTTCAGAGAGAAAAATTGCTTAATGAAGAAGCTTTTCGACGTATAAACGCTAATCGCTACTAGGTGTTGGGCAACCACAACGATGAGTTGCAGCCTTCGAGTCAAATTATGAGGAATATGCGAAACAATCCCGGATGCAGATTGTGTAGAATTCCCGGAAGTAAATGCGATTATTGCCAGATCCGTTACACCAATTAAATGTTTGAATTGTGTGGAGTATGGTCACTTTTGCGATATGTGCCTGAAGGACCGACAGGTTTTTTGATACGGATATGGTCTCAAAAACGTTTACAAGCCGCAGTGTGGTAAATGCGAAAACAATCCTCGAAGTACAAAAAACTATCAAGACCCTTACAACAATCGAATAGTTCCAAATTTGATTCTCAAACTAAAAAAGTATTAGATAGATTAGAAAATTAAGAACATGCTAATATTGAAAATGAAATTAATGAAAATAGAATTAACATTTTAAAAAATAAAGTTTTAAGAAACATTGGAAATGAAAAAGAAAATAGGAAGTTATATAAAATTCGTCCTTTACATGAACGTTTAAAGGATTATATAAGCGCTAGATTTAGGATATTTAATGATAAGATAATGATAGTAAGACACTTAAGAAATATAATAGATCTACGGTGCATTTAAGACATTTTTATAGAAAAGTCAAGAAGACCCAAAATTGGTTATTTCTTCTATAATTGGTTCTAATGATGATAATAGATTATACGCAGAAGTAACTGTTTTAGATGAATTAGGATTATTGGATCTTGGGCAAATATTTGTTTAGAAAATGAGTTAGCATTGACAGATTTTTTGAAACATCCAGGATATAAGAAAACTAGGTCAAGAGTTCATACCGCCGATGGTGCACCTCAGGTAATTATAGGGTTAATTGAATTAGTTTATAGAAATAGTATATAAAAATAGGAAAAATACTTAAGTTTTTTATTAAATCCCCACTTTAAGACCACGCTTATTACTAGATGGAATTGTATCAGGTATAACGTTAGATACAAAGATGGATAATACGACCCAAGGTTCGGATGATTTTCTATATTCAGAAACAAAATGTTAAGTTTAGAGTTTTTTTCCCAAGTTTCGAGAGTCAAGATTTAGGAAGAACTTCGCTTATCACACACAACATCGATGTTGGTAACGCAAAGCCCGTGAAGGAAAGATTTTACACGGTGTCGCCTGCAGTCGAGTAAGATATGTACACCGAAGTAGATCGATGCTTAGCTTAAGCGTTATTGAAGAGAGCAGGAGTGATTAAGCCAGGAAAGGTTAGGTTTTGCTAAGACGCCAGGAAAATAAATGAAGTCACCACCAAGAATGCTTATTGCAAGGTTACCCAAAGCAAACATAATTAGTAAAATCGATTTAAAAGACGCATATTGGCGAATTGCTCTTGATGAGAAGTCCAAGCCAATAACAGCTTTTACAGTGCCAGGAAGGCCGCTGTATCAATTCATAGTGATGGCATTTCGGTTATGCACGGCTCCGCAAACAATGGACTCTATAATACCAACAGAGCTGAAACATTCAGTCTCCGGATACTTGGGCGACGTTTGCGTAGTCTCAAACACTTTTGACAACCATATTTCTATTTTAATTCAAATGGCTGAACAGTTTAAAATGGCTAACTTAACCCTTAATATAAATAAAAGCAAATTTTATGTCAAACGTGTACCATACTAAGGTTATATAATATGTGATGGAAGAATTTCGACAGATCCAACGAAGATTGAATCGATCTTGAATTAAACATTAAACAAGTCAGAGGTTTTCTCCGTTTAACTGGTTGGTTGGAAGATTAGCACGACGGGTGTTAAAACTACAATCCTACAAATTTACCATAAGTCATAGGGAAGGTGAGAATAGTGTTGCACTCATTCGAATGCACGAAGGCAAAATTGCATCTGTGGAACTTATAGAACCGGAAATCGATTAAAAATCCGAACACTTCTTTGATGATGCACATGTTTTGTTAAAAGCTAAGTTTGTTGAACAGGAGAATAGGTACCCGGATATTGAGGTTATAGATAAATACATCTATATAAGAACGAATTTGGCTATAGGTATCGAAAGTATTGATGACAATTCATGAAAATTATGAGAAGCCATGATTCAGTTATATTTGCGCATGGAGGTATTGGAAAAATGCTGTATTTAATCCGAACGGCATTTCTTTTGGCCAAAGTTAGCTACAGATGTTCGAGAGTATGTGAGAAATTCTGCTGTTTGTAAAACGACTAAGGCTACAAACCAAAAACTCAAACCGGAAAAGGAAAAGTTGTCCAATTCGGTAAGGCCTTTCCAATGGAAGTACGTTGATTAACTCGTTCTGTGTCACTTCTCCAAATATCAATGTCTTTGTTCAATAAGAAATTTTACATCTTCGGTTATAACCGAATTTATGGAAAAAAAATGATCATAGAGAATGGGACGATAATATATCTTCGATAAGTTGTGCACTTCGAAATGCGGTACACAATTCTATTGGTTTGTCACCCTACCATGCTCTATATAGTTTTGACATGGTAACTCATGCATCCTCTTACAAACTTTTACGAAATATTGAATCTTTAGGAGAGCCCGATGTTTGACTCAAACGTGATGATCGGTTATCGTTGCTAATAGACCAGATTTCCGAAAATATGAAAAAAGCATATGAGACAAATGTAAAGCAGTATAACTTAAGAGCTCGGCCAATTATTTACAATATGGGTCAGGAAGTTTATAGGCGGAATTTCACTCAGAGCATTGCTAAATTTGGCTTCAGAATCTAAAATTATTTTTTTTAAATAATCCACGAATCTTCACGTGTCAAAGTAAGTTTTAACCCCCATTTTTTCATTATGTAGCTATTCTAATGCACTTAATTCCATTAATTGGTTTATGGAAAGGAAAGGTTTTCCTACAGGAATCTATTACCGCATGGAATATGCATAACCTTTCGAAATTTACGGACTAAGATTCACGAAATCATAGAGAAAAAAAATATCAAAACCCAAAGGAAGAAAAGGCTTATTACCCCGTTGAGGGTTAAAAGTTTTTTTTTTTGCGTTCGATTTATTGGTTTTTTAGATTCGCTCTCAGATTAAGTACGAAAATTTAAAAAGAATGAGAAATAAGGGTACTGTTTTTTCTACTTTCCAATAGCAATAAATGTAAAATGGTGAACATCGTTGAAACCGCATGCTAACATTATTTAAAAAATTAATTTAAAGAATTAAAATTGTGGAAAAAAATTAAATTTCATAAAACCAGTGTTTAAAAAAAATCAAATGTAAAATTTGCTAGTAAAAAGAAATTGGTTCACATATTTTCAATATGTTTTAAAAAAAATAATAGTTATCCTATTCTTTTTTTTCTACTTAAAGATTAATAATTGCTAAAATTTTAAAATATTTAATTTTTTTTTAAAGATTTATAAAAATTAACAAAATATTTCCTTAAATCTATATATTGCACATAGGTTTTGATAATATTGTACACAAATTAGTTCGGCATTAAAAATGATATTCGGTTCCGAAAACTATATATACATTTTTTAAAATATTGCACCAATAAAGAAAAAATCCCGGGCACAAAATTTCTTCTAAAAAGAAGATCCAAAAAGAGGACAAAATTTTTACAAATAAATTAAAATAAAACTACTTAAGAACCATAAAAGAGAAATACAAATTGCGCCAAATCAAAGTGGGTTGTTAGTGAAGTGTTTTTTTTCAGAGTGGTTTTCGTAGACAAAAAGAAAAAGAGAAAAGTTGTTAAAAATTAAAAACAGAAAGAAAAGAAAACCAGGAATCAAAAAGAAATTAGAAAGAAAAAAACAATTTCATACCATAAAAAAATATTTTCTTACTTAATTATATTTTTGATTTTGGCTTTACATGATCATATTTATAGTTTTCTTTTTTGTTTGCTTTTGATATTTTTGGAATGTACATAATTAAATTTTTAATTATGTTTAAAGTTTTTATCTAATTACATTAAATGTTTTACCAAAATTCATAAAGCAACTGAAAGAGAAGACCAAAAGCTCAGCGAGATAAACACTCTTCATTAAATAAACCCCAAAGTGATAAAAAGAGACAACATAATGTTGTAACCAAATGTAAATAAACATTTCTATTGTTACATTAAATCGTGCACTCTACAACACCGCCGTAAAAGTATTTATTTCGTTATCCCGTTTGTGTTTTTTAATTTGTTTAACTCGCGCAAAATTTTCGAAAATAAATAAAATATCTCATGAGCAAAATATATAAATCTTTTTTAAGTGCAAATTAACCTTGTTAGAGGATAAACTACAAAATAATAAAATTTATATAGCTTTTTAGCTATATTATTGTTAGAATTTTGAAATTTTTAATTGTTCCTATTTTAAAAATTAATTATTGCCAAATGAATTTTAACATAAAAAAATTTTATTATGAAAATTGGAAAATTATTATTGTTAAAAATTTATCATTCAATTATTTAATTATATTAAAATGTTTGTTAAATGAATTTAAATCGCGAATTAAACATTTCATAATGTCGGAATTAAAAACCTAAGACTTCTCCTTTAAGGTTGTTGAGAATCTAACAACAAATTTAGGATCCTTATTTAATATGTTAGGGACTAAGGTCGTGTTGGGTTGCGATCCCGAAGGATAGAACATCGTTGTCCTTAAAATTTCCACATAAATACCCCAGGTTTTTAATTTCAATTGTAAATTTAGTAAATTAAATTTTATTATAATTAGCAACCACTTTACCAAGGGACTCTGTAATAATAACGCAGTGCAACAAGAAAAAATTGCCTCAATGGTTTGAACGCAGTATGAAAGTATACCATTAGAATCCCCAAGGGTTTTGGTGAAGTTGGTTCGAAAAGCAAAGTTATGGCTACTTGAAGTTTGTCATTTTTTACCATTTTTTCTGAGTTATTTAAAATGAGTATATTAAAAATTTAATTTGTTCTTTATTGATCTCTTTTTTAATTTGTTTTTTGTGTTTTCTTTTAAAAAAGAGCACTATTAATATATTTTTTTTAATTATACACTCAAAAAAAAATTTATTAAAAAAATTAAAATTTTTATTTTCTTTGTTTTTATGTAATTTTTACCAACAATTTATTTTGAGTGTAAATTTGTTTTTACTTAAGTGATTATTTGTATGTAGGTATATTGTAGAGCAATTTTTAAAGTTCTTAAGCAAATTCTTATAAAGGAATCATTCATAGACCATCTGAATATTTTATTTTTTATAAAATTAATGCCAACCTTTTGTTTATTTAAAAAAAATTAATGCATGATCATTAATTTTAGTAAAATTTCAGGGTTAATAGGCAAATTTTTTTTACTTAATTCAGAGTACCGTTGCTGGTTTTTTAAATAAAATTTATTATCATTATTTTGTCACAAATACTCTTTGGTTTTAGTATAAAAAAGCAATAACATTATTTATGAAATTCACTACCTGCAATTGTAAAGGCATTGTTAGTTAAAGCACTAAAATGTTTGTAAAAAACAAACCAATAAGTAAATTCCATAGTCGTTACTGTCTTTCAATTAGGCAATGCTAAAACTTAGCTTTTGTTTTTGTTTTTTCTGAATTGACTGCCTTAAAGTTACAATATTCTTTTAATGTGTTTCCTTGTTTCGATTTTATAGTTAACAAGTAAGAGCGGCTAAATTCGGCTATGCCGAATCTTATATACCCTTCACCATGGTTGGGAAAAAACTGAAGTTTATATATGGACATATATGGAATGGACAGATTTATATACCGACGCCTTTAAGAGGAAATTAACCATTTAGTTTGGAGATAAAACTTGGACTCGGGAAAATAGGTACTTTAAAAAAATTTATGTTTTGGGCATAACTTTTTTGTATCTGAACCGATATTTCCGATTTTTTCAGCAAATATGTTATACTAAAGATTTTCGATCTTTTGCTATATAAGACGTATCCATAGGTCATAATACAGCTCTAGAATAGTGTTTGTTGTTTGTGTATAAAAGGTGAAGAGGTGAAAGAAAAGAATTTCAACAAATCGTTAAAAGAAATCACTACAACTGCATGTGTTTTATTTCTACAAAATAGTTTGATTTAGCTGGCAAATTTGCATTTGGGATTTTATTTCGCTTTTTTATTAGAAATATTTGTAATTCCTTTAGCTTAATTTTAAAAATTTGAAGGAAAATAGTTTATAATTTTTTTTATAAATTATTATAAGTTATGACCTAAAATAGTTGCACTCAAAGGTAAATTATGTATAAAATTTTCTTAATATGTGAGAAATAAAATGGTTTAAAAATCTTTTTATAAATTCTTTTAAATCGGAGCAAAAAAAAAAAAGAAATAAAACCGTTTGTATTTTGTTTGTATCAGAGGGTTTTTATAAAAATTTTGATGTTTTTAGCCTATTTATGGATTATTTAATTATTAATATAAAATTTTATTTAAATTAATTATTAAATATAAAAAAAAACAAAAAATAAAAAAAAAAATCTTAAGAAAATAAAAAAAAATGTACAAAAAAAAAATGAATTGACCTGACTGAGATTCGAACCCGCGGCCTTAGAGAAAAAAAGTATTTGTGACATAGCGTCAAGACAACTGAGCTATTGAAGCTCACACAAAATCATCGTCAATAGAGGTACATATATAAAAGCCTTCGTTCATTAGAGATTTGTTTAGTTTTTATTTAAATGACAAATCTTTGTATGTGTGTTGTTTGTGTATAAAAGGTGGAGATGAAAGAAAAGAATTTTAATTATTAATATAAAATTTTATATAAATTAATTATTAAATGTTAAAAAAAACCAAAAATAAGCAAAAAAAAATCTTAAGAAAATAATAAAAAAAATGTACAAAAAAAAAGTGAATTGACCTGACCGAGATTTGAACCTCGAACCCCGCGGGCTTAGAGAAAAAAAGTATTTGTGACATAGCGTCCAGACAACTGAGCTATTGAAGCTCACACAAAATCATCGTCAATAGAGGTACATATATAAAAGTCTTCGTTCATTAGAGATTTGTTTAGTTTTTATTTAAATGACAAATCTTTGTATGTGTGTTGTTTGTGTATAAAAGGTGGAGATGAAAGAAAAGAATTTTAATTATTAATATAAAATTTTATATAAATTAATTATTAAATGTTAAAAAAAAAAACCAAAAATAAGCAAAAAAAAATCTTAAGAAAATAATAAAAAAAAAATGTACAAAAAAAAAGTGAATTGACCTGACCGAGATTTGAACCTCGAACCCCGCGGGCTTAGAGAAAAAAAGTATTTGTGACATATCGTCTAGACAACTGAGCTATTGAAGCTCACACAAAATCATCGTCAATAGATGTACATATATAAAAGTCTTCTTTCATTAGGGATTTGTTTAGTTTTTATTTAAATGACAAATCTTTGTATGTGTGTTGTTTGTGTATAAAAGGTGGAGATGAAAGAAAAGAATTTTAACACATGGATGTGTTGTTATGCTCAAAATTCTACATACATATTAAACAAAGGGATTTTACTGGAAAAATTAGAGGTAGTCCTGGTTTTTTGCTAATATCTTAGCCATTTATTAACCGATCTGTCTGATTTTTAATAGCAAACAGAAATGGATCACATGTAACAGAAATAAAAAACAATCAAGTCCTCATTATGTCTGGGTTCTTCGGAAAACCCATTTCAACACACAGACGGACATCGTTAAATCAACTTCGCTCTTCATAAGGACCCAGAATATATATACTTTATAGGGTCTAAGATCAATATTGTAGAAATTACAAACGGAATGACAAACTTATATATACCCTTCCACCTGTGGTGAAGGGTATAATAAGAATATTTTATATGTATTTTTCTTAAATTCTGTGGAAAAAACTATATATTTTTGAACTTTACAAAAATTTGTTATTGTATCTAAGTAATCGGGTGCTATTTTATTTGTCTCTTCGACTTTTAAAAAAGTCTAGAAAAAATATGTATTTCAATTTTAATTTTTTTGTTTTATTTTAGTTTTTTTTTAGCAATATGTCAACAACAAAAGTTCAGCTCATTTGAATCCAAATCTTAAAAACTTAAGAAGTGCTTAAACTTCAATATTATTATAAAATTAATCTAATTTAAAATCGTCTATAAAACTTTAAGTATTTATTTTAATTTAACTTTAAACTTCAAACTTTTTTTTCATAAGATTTCTTGTTTTTCATCGAAAAACATGTTTTTGTATAACAACGAAAAAAATAAAAATTTTAATTTTTTTAATAAATTTTTTTTGAGTGTATAATAATTGTGTTATTTTGTAAAAAAAAACAAAAATATATTTTGAAGCAATGGAAGCAAAAAAAAATAATTTTTAATATTAACTCATGGTGAAAAATTGGTCAGAAATGAGCAAATTCAAGAAGCCATAACTTTTTTTTCGAACCAACTTTGACAAACCCCTTTGGCAATTTTGTCTTTCTTACGGTCTACTTTCAGCCTGTGTTCAAATCATAGAGACAATTTTCGATGACCCAAAATTTGCTGCACGGTGTAATCAGTAATGTGTGGTTTGTTCGGTCCGGATCAAGAACCTCCCCAACCACTGAAGCTAGCGGAAAGACGGGTCCCGCCGACCCTTGATCGTTCAAACAAAGTGTAAGGAGTCAGTGTTCATTTCGATAATGCTTCATTTCACAGTTGGATATTTAGTTGCCGTTTTTCGTTGTATTTTGGAATGAATTCTGCGTTTTTTTTATCCTACGGGGTTCTTCTTTGGAGATTATATTACAGTTCACCACTCTTACTCACCGCGTAAGCTCATTCTCACGCCTACACACATATATCCTATGATAATGAAAAATACGGGCCCGTTGCTAAATTTGTGGAACTTCAAGTTCGAAGCCAAACACAAAGAATTTAAGATATATTCTCATATAACAACTTCCAGAAAAAATATTCATAAAACCTTTGCTATCAAACATCAACTGAAATTTGCTAATTTCATTTTAAAATCAGAACGTAATGAAGATAACGTTTTCAATAAAATTTAAACTGATTTGAAAATTAAAAAACGAATATGCGATAAATTTAAATGTAACGAAATATCAGTATATTTCGAGTCAGTCATATGGGGATATCAGTATGACAACAAATCCTTTGTAGGACGATTTTAAAGTGATGTCGACATCCTAAGTGTTGTCTGTATAATAAAATCCTCGTGAAATCAAATTTTTTTATGTTGCCAAAAAGTCATTACTGTATATAACTCCCACTTTGCAGCATTTGCAATTACTGATATTTCAAATGTTTTCGAAATTGTACCATTTAAGGATATAGTTGGACCTCCGGTAGAAAAAGTAAAAACTTCCCTGGGCAGGACTTTCATAAAACTAAAAGACTTTTACAAAAGTGTACACTAAATTTTAATAACTTTAGAATGAAGGTAAATCTACAGCTGCTATCCCAAATCTCTACTATTATGCAATTGGAATTCACAACATCTTTACAACCATTCCTTCTTTTATTTTATTTGTTATAATTGTGTAATATAAAAGCCTTTTTGGCCAATTTAACTTTTTAACACATTTTTTTTTATAGAAAAGCGAATAAAAATAGATGTCATCAAAATTTTAAAACCAAAGCATATCGATTTGCTATTTAATGGCCTTGCTGTTGCAGACTTGGCAACTTTTGAAGGAAAACTAGAACTATGGAAGAAGTCAATAACAACAACTAATACGCCACCTACACAACAACAAAATGATTTACTAAACCACCAATTTCTTAAGTTTAAACAATGTTAAATGAGACACAAAATGGGAAGTTAATTCTTAAATACTACCAAGAGAATAAAGAACTTCATGAGAAGCAATGTCAGTTGCTTATAAAAACAATTGCAAATTTTGTTGAAGCCAAAGATTGGGTTTGTTCAATAAAAGACTGTTTGGATATGGAAAAAGAGATATGTAAAATTTTTCCTACAAGAAAATTGGTAAGCTAAATTTTATAGCTTACCAATTCTGTTTTTCTAAATAATAATTATTCATGTTATTTTGGGAATATTACACCACCGGCAAAAGAGGAAAGATTTACAATAAAATTTATAACTTTAAACGGTTTTCGAAAAGTATTATTTTTAAAGAATCGCAACGAGATGAAATGTTCACTGAATCTAGTAAGTTTAAATTGTTTTTGTTTATAAAAAATTAATAAGAGCTTATTCCATTATCCATTTCTTAAATCAAATTTATATTTTTTTAATTTATGTATTTAAATCGAATTTGTATTTTTTTTAATTTATACATTTAAATCGAATTAATTATTTTTTTTTTAAATTTCAAGTTCCAAAAACGTGTAGGTATTTTAGTTATAAACTCTTTAAGTGCGAACTAATCCATACTGATTATATAACATTTATTAAAGGCCATTGCAATAGCTATCTATTCATCATGTCGAATTTTTAAAAAATAAAAATATTTTTATTTTTTTTCCAAGTCCCGAAGTCGTTTAAATATTTTTGACAATTCAACATAATTTAAATATAATTGTATTTTCTATCCAATCCTCAAGTTATAAATTCATAAATAAAGCAATAAATTAACTTTATTTTTATAGTTGATGATTCAGATCTTGCCCTTCAATGCCTCCGAAATGAAAATACAACTGAAAATGAGTTCGATATATACTGGAGAAAAGCGCAAAACACCGGTTTCAACAAATGGCAGATTCCAAAACAACAGCAGATATTTTAAAACAATAGCCAGAATATTTAAAACCTTCTGGATTCCAATTGGTTATAACATAATTAACGGTTTTGTTATTAATTAAAATTGTATAAAATTTTGTAGATTGAAATTGACATCAGCTTTAAATTTAACGATGCCAAGGATTTAAAATTAAAATGGCTTTGTTATGCATAAAAGCTATTGCATATTCTAAAAACTAAAGTGAATTATGTTCCAATTTCAAAGAAAATATTGGAATTAAAATTATTATTATTATTATTGGTGGTCTGGGGGCGAACATACAAGGGAAAGCACTGATTGTTATCCACTTGGGGATAGCCAGGTAGCGATCCTTGTCACTGCTCAAACCAAGTTGTCACACGGCCTCCTCGGGGCGCCACTGGATAACTGCTCAACACCCGTTGAGAGTGAACTGACGGTGTGCATAGCGACATCAAAGACCGAGACCAGTAAGGTTTCTGATTATGGTATACTGGAACGCGATATGGATTTGACGACCCCGAGCTGATACTTGTAGTATTCTGTTACCTTAGTACGCAGGAGTGAAATCCGGTGGAAATGGCTTCCAGGCTAATGCTACAGGTGCCTCCGTCCCACTAAAACCTGGCAAGCCTTTAAGTACGTTCGCTGTTTCGTCACCATTAAGTTGGCGGTATGGGCGCAGTTGAGTGTACTCCTGCCTAACACCCGACCCCGGCTCTGAACACAGGATCCCATAAGGACCTGTGTCAACCCTTTCGTGGCCTCCCTGCGTGCATAGATAACCAATGGGTCCAATGGGAACTGTACATTCGAACAGCGATAGCGGCTTAAAGTTGGGACCAAACTGATAACAGAATGCCCATAATAAAGGATGTACTAGTCGAGAAGAGCGTATATGCGGAAATGGAGGACGAGACTAGCGCCTTTCGAAAACAGAGCAAAATCTCGCACTCGCCAACCGGCACAGTATTACGAACTGCCGAGAACCTAAGTTCGAGAACTCAACGTGTAACTCCAAAGGCAACAGTGACACAGCCAACACAGCGTGAGGAGAATATAGATGAAGAAGAAATGGTTATTGGGACAACCAAGGAAAAATCTCGCGACCATATGAACACGCAATCACTTACGTCAAGAGAAAGAGAGTTGGAATCTACCCCTGCCACATCTCTAACACCCAGCTCAAAAAATCAAATAAAAAGCCAGCACTCTCCAAACCAGGAATTCATTGCCAAGATGAGATCAGAGGAGGCAAATGCTATCGCGGACATAAAAAAGTCTCTGGTGAAAATGAGAACGGTGCTTCAGAGACAGCGAAACATCAGTATGGATGTACGCGAAGGAATCCAACAGATTGATGAGCTTGTGTGTATAGCTGAAACATGCAGAGTAAACTGGCTCAAATTGGAAAAAATGGAAGGAAACCCATGCAAATCCAAAATAGTGCAGTAAACCCACGAGAAGGCACGGCGATACCCAACATTAATAGCGCCAAAAGAACAGCCAGCAGCCCAGCCGAAACCCTTAACACGACTAAGAAGCCACGCGAAAGAGAATATGTCGGATGGCAAACTGTTGAATATAAAAAGAAGTCGATACACAGGGAGAACCAGACGGAGAAAGGGGCAAATAGAGCCCAAAATACACAACAGAAGTCAAGAAACAATGACGAAATAACGGCAAATAAAGGAAGCAGGCCACCGAAAAAGAAAGCGGAGGCTATTATAGCCAAACCACGCGAAGGATATACTTACGCAGATGTGCTGAGGACACTGAGGAACCAAACTGGAAATGAGGCAAACAGCAAAGTGAAAACGATTCGGAAAACAAGAACAGGTTCACTTTTGGTAGAGATGGAAAAAGGGGAAAAAGTAGACCCCGAATTATTTCTAAGAGTTAAGAAAAAAAATACTCAAAGATTCTGCCGAAATAGAAAACGCAACACCGAAGATCACAATGGAGATTCGAGATCTGGAAGTTGAGGAATCGATTCGAAGCACGACGCAAACCCACAGTGAATCTATGGATATTAGAATCACGAAACCCAACAGCAGAGAACTCGTCAGAGCCTTTGCAACGGTATCTCAGGGAATAGCTGGAGAACTCCTCAAAACAGGGTATATTAAGATAGGCTGGTGCCGTGTGAGACTGAGGAAGTATGAAAACGTGAAGAGGTGTTTTAGATGTTTTGGCACGGGACATCATCAGTGGAATTGCACAGGACCTGACAAAAAAGGTCAAGGGATATGCATCCGATTTGAAGAAGCCGGACACATAAAGAAAGCATGCAAAAATGAACCAAAATGTTGCCTATGTACTGATGCGGGACACAGCCAGATAGACCACTTAGCGGGCTCAATAAAGTGCCGTATGACAACTAGAGGACCAAGATGAAGATACTGCAAGCCAATATGCATAGAAGCAAAACAGCTGATGCACTCTTAGATCAGCTACTCATAGAGAAAAACGCTGATATAGTGGTTATCAGTGAACAATACGGAAAACCAAAAAATGGCACTTGGATCGAAGATACCAGCAGAACAGCAGCCATATGGATACCGACGTGTAGTGCCCTAACTATTGAGGACAAAGGCTGCGGAACCGGATTCGTTTGGCTTAAAATGAACGAACTCACGATCTTCAGCTGCTACTTAACACCGAACGAAGAACAGGAAGCTTTCCGGGCTAAACTGCATAGCATAGAGGATAAGGGCATGGAGATTGAAGGCCCTCTCTTAATTGGAGGGGATTTCAACTCCCATGCATATGAATGGGGATCACGGTTAACAAACTCCCGAGGCAGACTGGTACCGGACATGACGGCCAGAATGGGACTAGTCATCATGAATCGAGGAAATGTCGCCACTTTTAGGAGGCCGGGATGCGAGGGAACTATCCCAGATATCACATTGGCTTCGGAAAGGGTCGCAAGCAAAGTAGTAAACTGGACGGTCCTAGAGGATTATACAGGAAGCGATCACCAATACATTATGTACAACGTGGAATGCAGCAGAACATTTAACCAACCCAACACCATGACATCCACGCGAAAGTGGAATGTGGCAAAACTCGACACAGATGCGCTATTAGACAGAATTGCACAAAGTCGCGAAATCGGCGAGAATACACCAAGCGCTAGAAATGTGGTGCGAAGCACCATGAAACTTATTAAGGAAGCATGCAACGACGCATTGCCTACCATTGGAAGAAAGCATCGGAAACAAGCAGTATACTGGTGGACTGATGAAATATCCGACCTAAGACGGGCGTGCCTTAGATGCGGAAGAAAATACACTAGAGCCAGACGAACACATGTCGCGATGTCAGAAGCTGAGGATTACAAAAGAGCTAAAAAGGATCTAAAAAATACTATACTCAGAACTAAGAAACAAAAATGGGAAGAACTTCGTTCGGATCTGAACAATGACCCCTGGGGCCTAGGATATAAACTAGTCATGCGAAAACTTGGAGCACGTATTTCAATACCGGATTTAAAGGAAGACACGATGGAAAATATAGTGTATACACTTTTCCCCACAGAGGCCCGCCATCGAACATAGATCCCCCACCACCAGGACCAGACGGAATACCAGCGGAAATCCTTAAGATAATCGCCAAAGAGAAGCCACAGGTACTACGGAATATGTACAATTGTTGCCTACAAGAAGGTGTCTTTCCAGAAGTATGGAAACGACAAAGACTTGTGCTGATAAGTAAGGGAAAGGGGGACCAGACTCCCCATCAGCATATCGGCCCTTGTGTATACTGGACACCGCGGGAAAACTTCTCGAAATGCTGCTCAAACCCTGAATACGCGCGGCTGTAGAAAATGCTGGAGGTCTATCTACAAGACAACATGGCTTTAGACCTGGAAGGTCAACAATAGGTGCTATCGAAGACGTTATAGTAGGAGCCAAAAGGGCTCAAGCGGGAAACCATTTTTCAAGACGCATTGGTTTATTGGCAACCCTAGATGTTAGAAATGCTTTTAACAGCGCAACGTGGGCTGATATGATAGAGGCTCTGGAGACACGGTTTGGAGCACCCACATATATCATGTGGATGGCCAGAAGTTACCTCAGAGATCGTGTACTTATATACGAAAAAGCCGGGAGAACACACGAAAAGCATATAACTGCAGGGGCAGCACAGGGCTCAATCCTAGGTCCTGAACTGTGGATCATCAGTTAAGATGATATGCTCTATATTGAGATGCCAAGCGATACCTACCTGGTCGGTTACGCGGACGACATTGCAGCCGTTATTTCGGCCCGTAACATGGATGAAGCACAGAGTAAGCTGAACCAAGTCATGCTTAGGACTAAGTTATGGTTGGATTCCCACAATCTTAAGCTGGCCACGGAGAAAACTGAACTGCTCATAATTACAAGAAGGCACATGCCACTAGAGGTAGAAATGCGGGTCTTGTCTGAGACAATTAAGACGAGGAGGTGGCTCAAATATCTAGGATTGAGATTACATCCTAGACTAACGTTCGCAGCCCAATTGGAACATGCTGCATCAAGGGCAGCTCAAACAACGGTCTTTCTTAGCACACTAATGGCGAATATCGGGGTACCAAACTACAGCAAAAGGAAGCTGATGATGGCAACAACCCAGTCGATTTTATTATACGGATGCGAAATCTAGGCCGACGCTCTACAGGCAAAGTACAGAAGGAAAATGTTGGCGAGTGTACAACGTACCGCTGCCCTAAGAGTTGCCTCGGCATACCGCACGGTGTCGGAGGCCGCGGTCCTCGTCATAAGCGGGACTATCCCAATTGACCTCTTGGCCGAAGAGCGAAAAGAACTTTGGAGAATACGAATCGGTAGAACAAACGGAGAAACAACAACAAGAGAGGCACGAGCGTAGACCATGCAAAGGTGGCAAGATAGATGGAATGGCGAATCACGAGGTAGATGGACAGCAAGACTGATAACTGACCTAGAAAAGTGGGTGAACAGAAAACATGGCGAGATAAACTATTATGTAACACAGATGCTTTCTGGACATTGATATTTCCTGCAATACCTCCATAGAATGGGAAAAGTGGACGGAGCTCTCTGTATCTATGGATACAACTGTGTAGACGATGCAGAGCAAACTTTCTTCAGGTGCGAGAGATGGAGAACAGAACGACAGTCTGTGGAGGAGATCGCCGGAGAAATATCTCCGGATAATATTGTTAGTCTCATGTTGAAACATGGACAATTGGAAACACGTTGCGACGGAAAAAAGCGGGACCTAGACGTAGGAGCGATGACGGCTGTTTGATAGAAACAGAATAGGAGCCCCGCCCCGAAGCAATACGATAGTGGTACCGGGGTGGAGAAGCGGCTCGAGAAAGCGGGGGGTTTTTTAGTGGATGCAAGCTTCACATACCAGATCTGTGACGACAGTTTCTGAGATGCGTTAACCATTTTTCCTCCCTACCCGAAAAAAAAATTATTATTATTATTAAATATTATTATTATTATTATTATAATTTTAACAAACCTGAAATAATTTTTTTAGTTTACAGTTAATACAAAAATAAAACAAAATTTATGAAAATATAAAAATTATTTTTTTTATTAAACAAAACGAAAAATAGACTGAATATAATTTAAATTTTTCCAAATCAATGTTAATTTAAATCAAATTCATAAATAATTGAATACCAAAATGCATTGATTTGATAATTTTTTTAATCAATATTCAAAAAAAAAATCAATAAAAAAAATTATTTTAATTAAAACTAAAAAAATACAACAAAGATATCCATTGAAATTTTTAATTTTTTCGACAAAAACATTTACCAAATAAAAACAAGTAAGAGCGGCTAAATTCGGCTATGGCGGAGCTTATATACCCTTCACCATGGTTGGGAAAAAAGTGAAGTTTATATATGGGCATATATGGAATGGACAAATTTATATACGGGCATCCTTAAGAGGAAATTTACCATTTAGTTTGGTGATAAAACTTGGACTCGGGAAGATTTATGTTTCCCGAAAATAGGTATTTAAAAAAATGTATGATTTGGTCATAACTATTTTCAGCAAATATGTTCTACTGAAGGTTTTCGATCTTTGGATAAATAAGACGTATTCATAGGTCATATTAGAGCTCTAAAATTTTATTTTTATAAAAATTTTGATATTTTTAGCCCATTTGCTTGCACTTTATTTGGAAACTTTTCCTCTTTCCGTTCTCCAATTATACAGAAAAGCTGACCGACATTGTTAAGCCTGTTGTGGACGTATTTGTTTTGTTAAAAAAAAAAAATAACAAAAAAAAGTCTTAAAAAATCAAAAAAAGCGTTAAAAATACATAAAAATAAAAAAAGTTGAATAGACGGGGCTCGATCGCGCGACTAAAAGAAAAAAAGTATTTGTGACAAAGCGCTTAGACCACTGAGCCATTAAAGGACATAAGCAAACGTCGTTAATAGAAGTAAATAAAGAGTTTTCGTTTAAAGCAGATTTGCTTGGGTTTTATATAAATGACAAACCCTTGTATGGATTTGTTGTTTGTGTATAGAAGGTGAAGAGGTGAAAGGCAAAAAGTTCAACAAATAAAATAAAAACAACAACAATCACGATCATAATGCCAATCAGTTTTGTCATATTTTTTCTTTTGAAAAATCTTTTTAGTTCTAAAAAAAGCTTTTTTCGACCAAAAAAATATTTTTTTACAAATCGTTAAAAGATTTCACTAGAACTGCATATGTTTTATTTCTACAAAAGCGTTTAATTCAGCTCGCAAATTTGCATTTGGTATATTATTTCGCCTTTTTAAAAAATGTTTTTTATTTCTTTAGCTTAATTTTAAAAATTTGTAGAAAAATAGTTTATAAAAATTTGTTTTATAAATTCCACTATGGAACATTTTTGGGATTATTGTCTGGGGGGTGAGAAATTCCAAGTCAGGGTGATGGTAATAGGTCAGTATAGTAAAACCCTCAAAGGGTTTGGCGTTCGTATGTGTCAGTTTTTTTTTATGACCTTTTAAATTTTTTCCTTATCTTGATGTTTTTTCGCTTAGTTGTAACATTTTGGCAAAAACGTAGTTTAACATAACTCGAGAACCACTTGTCCGATTTTACTAAAACAAACTCAAAAAAATTTAGAATTACAATTTCTTTAAGCCGTTCTTTTTAATCAACAGTTTTGCCGGTAAAAATAAATTTGTGGAGAAAAAAAAATATTTTTTGCCTAAAAATTAAAATTTTTTTTTTAAATTCATAAAAAATCCAAAACGGAAAAAAGGATCAAGTGTTATTAATTTCATGTAAAGTCACATAACCTATAAACAAAATGCGACATTGATCATAGAAATCGATTAACGCGTTCTGCTTTTATTTACAATTAAGTGAAGGTATCCCATTTTGACAAGAATATTGATATTTGTTTTTATTTAAAAAAGTGTCATTTATCGCCTTTTTTATAAATTTTCCCCAATAACTCCAGACTTCTGGCCATAAACTACTAAAAAAATTAAGTAAACATTTTTATAATTTTTTATTTTTATTTTATTTATTTATTTTAATAAATATTGCCTAGACTTTTTCGATGGTGGTTGTTCGGGACTAGTGGCATCGCATTCATCGCTATCATCAGTTTCTGAACCACACATAATGTCAATGTGTGACTCCACTGTTGGCCCTTCTGCATCTCCTGAAAATTCTTTATCATCAAGATCATCTTTTTCTTGCCACACAAGCTTACTCCACCAGCAAATTTCCGCAATTATTGCACCGATCTGTAAGTTTTTGTTTTATTAAAATGAGTTTGAAAAAATAAAAAATCAGTATTACCTCATTTCAAATGGCATAGTAACTTGATGATAGCGTTCACCTTGTTCCTCAGATTCGGTAGCCAATTGTTTGCTGAAGTAGTCCAGATGATGATGTAAATAATGGATTTTCAAGAACATGTGGACACCAATTTCCGAGAATGCTCTTAACATCCTTGCGACAGAAACATTGTAGTTGTTAGAACCATGCTTTCCCAACAAGCCTTCTATTACTTCTTTGATTGCCTGCCATGCATTCAATCCAGCGTCAATCAAAATATTGTTGAATGCGTCACTTTTAATCAGCTTTCGTATATCTGGACCATTTACTACGCCTGATTGGAAAAAATTAATTTGTTAAGATGGAAAATCATGGGAAATGAATGTGATATTATAACTTACCTTCTTTAATTTTACTTTCGCTGAGTCTCGGGTAAATTAGTTTCAAACACAAGAAAACTTCATCTCTTTTGGCGACAGTTTTGATAAAATTCTTAACAATTCCAAGTTTAATATGCAGTGGAGGCAGCAATATCTTCTCCTTCGCCACTAGAGGCTCACTAATAATATTGGCCGTTTGTAACCTGCTGTGCTCTCTGAGTTTCCATCCGTGGCATGCATATTGGTCACCGGAAAATCGTGTGTCCCAATCGCACATATATTTTATATAGCCGCTTTGAAGACCGCAAAGCATTGCTACAACTTTTAAATCGCAGCATATGCGCCACATATGTTTGGCGTAGTTAACCATTTTTAAAATATTTTCCAGTGCATCATATGTTTCTTTCGTTTCTGTACTATAGGCGATTGGAACTGAAGGTTTTTTATTGGTCTTATGCAGTAAAACCGCCTTCAAGCTGAGTTTTGAACTGTCAATAAATAATCTCCAGTCATCTGCTTCATATTTTATTTCCATTGCGTCCATCAATTTTCCTACATCCGGCAATATGCAGAAGTTTTTTCATCATTCACAAGGAATAAACTTTGGAGTGTTGCCTGACGACTTCGATAAGCTGTGACTTTCACACCGGGTGCCAACAAATTGTTTGATTTCAAAATGGAAGCCAGTTCTTCCGATTTATGCTGTGTTAACTCCAACTTGGCAACAATTGAATCAAGCTTATTTTGATTTATTAAAATTGGCTCATTGGATACTGATGGCTCATATGGGGGATCATCATCAGTCGTAGAAGAGAAAATATCTGGGCTAGAAGCTTTTGGCACAGGAATGTGGTCCGAATGAGGCAATGGTGTTGCGGCACTTGCAACACCAACGTAATTATACGATTTTCTTATCCTTTTTGCAGCTCCTTTATTCGCACATGCATAGCAATTCAATGGATTGTGACCTTCGCCAGGATTAGTCCAAGTCATTGGGATACCGAATGGCATACTTTCACGTCTTCTATTTTTCCAATCCATTAGACGGTTGTAGCAGCTTTTACACACTATATTTGGTACCCAATTTTCGTTGAAGTACATCTCGTATGTTTGAACAAAATCAGTACTGAAATTTCCCCTTTTTTTATGTGTTGAGACATATTGACCACAGCAGTAGCAAAAGCTATTTATATCTGGCTTGCACAGTTCCATATTCTGTTCAGTTTTGTTCACTTTTAAAAAACTGGAGAAAAATCACTTTTACTGTTCGCGTTCGTCGGCACTTGTTGAATGACAAAAATCACAGAACCAGTGTGAGAAAGAGAAGAAGTATAATGACAATGCATGTTTTATGTAAACATTACAGAACCAGTGTTGCCACATCAATATTTCTCTTTTAGTGCAGTAGAAAAATATGAGAGAGTTCGGCTTGTGAGTGTCAATGTTTTCTCCAAATAATGTTGTGCATATCTGGAGCAAATTTTTGAAATTCATACATTTACCTAATTGTGAATAAATGAGAAACGCGTGCATCGATTTTCATGATCTATGCCTTTTTTTGCTCATGAGTTATGTGACTTTACGCGAAAGTAGTTAGTTTTGACACTTTTTGCCATTTTGGATTTTTTATGAATTTAAAAAAAAAAAATATTTAAATTTTTAGGCAAAAAATACTTTTTTCCCTTCATACATTCATTTTTAACTTCGAAAGTGTTGCACATATAGGAAAACGGTATAGTAACAGATTAGAGAAATTGTAATTCTTAATTTTTCTAAATTTGTTTCATCAAAATCGGTGGTTCTCGAGTTATGTTAAACTACGTTTTTGCCAAAATGTTACAACTAAGCGAAAAAACATCAAGATAATGAAAAAATTGAAAAGGTCATAAAAAACTGACACATACAAACGCCAAACCCTTTGAGGGTTTTACTACACTGACCTAGTACCATCACCCTGACTTGGAATTTCTCACCCCCCAGATTGGCTGTTGTACTGTGTTATTATCAGTTATGACCTAAAATAGTTTCACTCAAAAAGGAATTATGTATAAAGCGTTTAATTTAGCTGGCAAATTTGCATTTGGGATATTATTTCGCCTTTTTAAAAAATGTTTTTAATTTCTTTAGCTTAATCTTAAAAATTTGTAGAAAAATAGTTTATAAAAATTTGTTTTATAAATTATTATCAGTTCCCAGCAAAAAAAAATGGTAGTCATTCTGTGATTATAACTTCTTTCATTGTTTCCTAAACTTCAGTTCACATTCTTTTATGATTTTTTGGTGTTATTCTAAGGCACTTCCAAAAGCATTCATGTGTTCATATTTCAAATGCAGTGATCTGGATATAAACCCGATGCATACTTAAAAAATCACTCTTCATTACTTCTAAGCATATGTTATAGTATATCGTATATTTTTTGAATCTAAAGCATCTATTCAAATTGAAAAAATAGTTCTGATGAAATTTTTTAATTTTTTTATTAAATCATTTTTTTTATATTTTAGTTTAAAATTTCATGAGGGTTAGAATTTATGCATATTTGAAATTTTTATGAAAGTTTTGGAAAATAAGAAAAACAGATTTTTTTAACCTTTAATTGAAACTAGCTGGCCTGTCATTTGCATTTTTCAGCCTCAAATATTTATGACGACGCAATCTGCGCATTTTTGCATTATGTTTATTATTTAACACTACACAATTTCCAGTCTCATGCATCAGAATATCTAATAATTGTATTATCATCGCTTTCTTAGAGTAAAGTATGAGTAATGCTAGTAACTACATTTGAATACTTCCATCCTATGACACGCTAATGTTAATTCATCGATGAAACCATTAGAAAAGAAGTGATGCCTTTGCCATAGTAGTGATGCTTTTATTGCTTCTTTGGCAGCTTCATTTTTGCTGGGTTATGACCTAAAATAGTTTCACTCAAAAAGGAATTATGTATAAAATTTTCTTAATATATGAGAAATAAAATGGTTTAAAAATCTTTTTATAAATTCTTTTAAATGGGAGCAAAAAATAGAAAGAAAACCGTTTGTATATTGTTTGTATCAGAGGGTTTTTATAAAAATTTTGATGTTTTTAGCCTATTTATGGATTATTTAATTATTAATTTAAAATTTTATTAAAATTAGTTATAAATTTATAAATTCTTTTAAATGGGAGCAAAAAATAGAAAGAAAACCGTTTGTATATTGTTTGTATCAGAGGGTTTTTATAAAAATTTTGATGTTTTTGGCCTATTTATGGATTATTTAATTATTAATTTAAAATTTTATTAAAATTAGTTATTAATGTTAATTAAAAAGTCTTAAAAAATATAAAAAAAAAATTTTACAAAAAAGTTGAATAGACGGGAATCGGACCCGCGCCTTAGAGAAATAAACTATTTGTGACATAGCAGTTACACCACTGAGCTATTCAAGCATATTTGCAACCGTCGTTAATAGAAGTAAAAAATAAACAGTTTGTTTAAAACAGATTTGTTTGGTTTTTATTTAAATGACAAATCTTTGCATGTGTTTGTTGTTTGTGTATAAAAGGTGAAGAGGTGAAAGAAAAGAATTTCAACAAATGTATGTGTTTATTATGCGTAAAATTCTACATACATACATACATCATAAATAAAGGGATTTTTCGGAAAAAAATGGAGGTAGTCCTGGTTTTTTGCTAATATCTCAGCCATTTATCAGCCGATCTGGCTGATTTTCAATAGCAAACAGAAATGGATCACATGTAACTGAAATATATAACAATCATGTCCTCATCATGTCTGGGGTCTTCGGAAAACCCATTTCAACACACAGACAGACAGACGAACATCGTTAAATAAACTTCGCTCCAGAATACATATACTTTGTAGGGTCTGAGATCAATATTGTATAAATTACAAACGGAATGACAAACTTATATATACCCTTCCACCTCTGGTGAAGGGTATAAAAAGGTTTGTTGAAAATTTTTAAAATTTCAAATAATATTTTTATTGAATCAATAAAAATTTTTGTTGAAAGTTTTAAAAATTTCAAATAATATTTTTATTGAATCAATAAAAATGTTGGTTAAATATTTTTAAAAAATTTCAATTAATATGTTCATTGAATATGCTATTTTTTAATTGAAAATATTTTCAATAAACGTCTGTCGTTTTTAGTTATTGAATCTACGTAAATGTTTATCACAGGAATTTCAAATAATTTTTTAATTGAATATGAGATTTTTTAATCAAAACTATTTTTTTTCTGTAAACCTAAAGTTTTTAATCGAGTATTTGCTATTTTAAATACATATGTTTTCATATAAAATTAAACTCATAATTCTAAAGCTTTGGGGATTCCAGATAAAAAGGAAGTAATACAATTGGAATCAATAATTTTATTGTTTTAAAATAAAATATACAATTCAAATAATTTCACTAAGGAGCTGTGCGAGGTAACTACATAAATTCTAAACTGAATACAAATTGACAAAAGGTTTTGAAATTTTTTCTTTAAAAGATATTTGAAAATTTTTTCAAATTTCATAAAAATTTGGAAGGCTGAATTTACGATAATTTAGATTTTATTTTATTTGTGCAGGTCGCACCCACACTAAATATAATATTTAAAAACAATAAACCACATATATTTTTATCTAACATTTTTATAATTTTGTTGTTTTGCTAATTTTTAAACCCAATACTGAGTAACAGTAGATGAAAGATAATAGACGTTAAATTCATTAAGAAGCCAATTGACCGGGTTTTCACCACTTGAAAGTGTATTTTTTTTTTTTGGTTTTTACTCAAATAATATTTTGAGTTTGAAAATAATTATTTAGGTCTCGTCAAATAGGGCACATACACTACCCAGCAAAAAAAAGTAGCAAAAGAAAAGAAGCAGTGATTTTGATTCGTTGTTGTGAAAATTTGGATCGGAACCACTGAATTTTACTTAGGGGTCTCATAGGTTGGAAGTTTTCTTTATGATCCTTTTGCATTGGTTTGTTAAAAATGAGATGATTTGATGTCCCCAAAAAAATTTTGAATTTGTAATTTAGATTTTAATGGGACATCAGTAATCGGGCCTTAGCCTAATTTTCACAGTCTTCCGTTAGCTTCTACCTGGGAATTTAACTGACACATTTGTTGTTGTTTCCATATAAAGTTTGAATTTTACTGTTGGTTAAGTTATAACGGGACATTCAGTAATCAGACCTTATTTATTAAATTGTGGCAGTAATAACTACGATTTTGAAAATATTCATATGTGTAATCTATGGATTCATTTATTATTCCATATATGGTAATGGACATATATGAATGTTCATATATGGTCACATATAAGTACTTTTCTGTATACCAAGGTTCGAATATTAGAAGAATATTTTTATTTTTAAAAATAATAAAACAAAAACATACTAATACATAAATCACGTTAATTCATTTAGCCTAAAACTATTTTAAAGTAAAAACTGATATAATAATGAAAACTTATAAAAAGTATTAAAAATTAAAATCAATTAACAAAAAAAAGTTTTATTTCGCAATCGTTACGTTTTTGGAGCTGTTTAAGCTCACCAATTTTGTGGCTCAGGTCTCTATTCATATTGAAGGCACTCTGTTGTACTTATCGTCTTTTAAGCCATATTCCATAGAAAATTAAAAAAATATATAAAAACAAGAAAAAAAATGCTAAATTCGGCCGTGCCGAATCTTTGAATACCCTCTACTGTTTTTGATACAAATAATATAAAAAAAAACTTTTGAAGTAAAATTATTTAGGTGAAAAAATTTTTTGAGGTGAAAAACTTTTTCAGATGTGAAAAGAACGTTTTTGGTGTAATAAAAATTTAGAGGTGAAAGAAATTTTTTGAGGAGAAAAAATTTTTGTGGTGAAAAAAAATTTTAGTGGTGAAAAAATGTTTGAGGTGAATACAAAATATTTACTGCTAAGCGACTGGTGAAAAAAATATGAGAAAATATATTATGTACCAGTCGCTACTATTAAATTGTACTAAATTTTTATGGGCAATTTAGAGGCACCTTTACATTTTGACTAGTTTTTTTAACCATGGACTGCACAAAAAACGAATTTTAAAGCATAGTTTTTGGCAAATACTGAATTTTGTTACTAATTGGGACTAGCTCTGCAGCTGAATATGCCTAATGGAGAAAATGCACTTTCTGATGCGCCACGAATGTTGTTTCTTAAAAAAATTAAAGTGTGTTTGTAGGACAATATGCCTAATGAAGAGAATACAGAAAAGAAATTAATTTGTTAAAGAAAGAACATGAAATGCAACTATTTGTCAATAGATGGCATATCAGAAGGTGCATTCTCACCATTAGGCATATTTTGCTGCAGAGCTAGTCTCCATTAGCCATATTGTGCTACAAGATGCAGTAGAGTATTATTGATTTTCTTCGTAACATAAATGAATATTTGCCGAAAACTATGAGAAATATATATGTTTTATGTGCATATTATACCTTAATTTTTTAAATCAATATTCATTTAGATGTTTAGGAGCACAATATTGCACTTTATTCATGTGAATTTTTTATGAAAGAAAAAATTAACATAAATATACATTTGCCAATCCCTCAATTCTCAAAAAT
Organism: Eustalomyia histrio; assembly: GCA_949748255.1. Classification (NCBI taxonomy): domain Eukaryota; kingdom Metazoa; phylum Arthropoda; class Insecta; order Diptera; family Anthomyiidae; genus Eustalomyia; species Eustalomyia histrio. Next base: position 167,066,942 of record OX456523.1, on the reverse strand, counting down.
TATACAAATACAATAAAACAAATATCATTTTCCTCTATGAAAATTTCTTTTTTGACATAAAAATGTGAAACAAATTTTTTAATTACGTCAAACATTTGGAAAATTGACTTTAAAATTATGTAATAAGTCTACTAGTAACATCTTAATGCATTAGAATTTGACGTATGTAGTTAATTTAATATTTTTGGTAAATAAATTAATTGAAAGCCTAATCCAAGGCTATGTCGACCTAGCCATGGGGCAGGGTATTGTTTTGGTAATTCTACGCCACCTATTCAAAAGTAGCGGCACTAAAGCAATTATGCATTTTGCTCTTTATATATAAATTTCTTTGGAACTAGCCATGGGGTAGGGTATTGTTTTAGTTAATTCTTTATATATATACATAAATGTCTTTGGTTACAAAAACAAAAAATACATTTTATGGAATGAAACGAGCTAAGACTGAATGTAAAGTCAGAAGAAGAGCTGTAAAGACTGTTTTATCAATATTTGTAAGAGGGAGATAACTTATGATGCAAATGAATGACAAAATTAGGATAATTTTAATATAAGTACATTGGGTGATAAATGTGAATTTGTATAATAAATTTATGAATGAAATTGAAATTTATCTATATGAATGGAAATTTACGTTTACTATGTAGTAATAGTATCTTTTGAAGAATGGAACAGTGATTGCGATAATGTAGGGACACTTGAAAAAAATTTTAGGAATTGTAAATTAATATAATTTATAAAAATTTAGACCGGGATTATTTTCAGCATAAATCTAATTGATCTAAGGTTCTAGTTTTAATATAATCCAAAATTTCGATGGAATTGGCTAATATCTTGATGAAAATAAAGCAATCGTAACGTTTGCAAGGTGTTTTCAGGCGTCGAGGTGTTAGCTCGTAATTTTGGTATTCTTCTGATTCTGAGTGACAAATCAATTTTTCCCTCCCTGTCTTTTAGTTTTTTTTTCTAGCGAAACTGACAATGACAGCATATAGTCAGAACTAGCTCAAATTTAGAAATTATGTTGGTTATGAAATTTGGTACTTCAAACACCGATTATAATTGCACGTTGCCGCTGAAACATTAAGGAATTAATTGTTGTCACATGGTTTAGGTGTAAATTCTCGAATCTTACCAAAATTAATATGTTAAGTCGGTTTTAATGTTTGGAATAATTGAATTGTTTTAGTAATTTAACTCTATTTGTTCAATAACTTTTAATTGGATGATTACTGGAATAAAAAAAAATTTATTTCACTGATTCACTTGTAAAAACTTTTATAAGCTGCTGTTTGTCACGTTGTAGTTGATAGTAAAAGGAAGTAAACCGTAAGGTAACAAGATTGCAAATATCATTATAGTGCGAATAACGTAAGCTATAATCCGTAAACAAATCAGGGTAACCAAGTGCTAGTATTTATTATCGATCGCCCTAATTGTCAGTGTTGGCAATTTGTTTGGAAATTATTTACATAATCTGCATATGCATTCTCTTTCCTTTTTGTTTTTATGCGTAAACAATAAGAAATTCGATGGAGCTTCACATGGTTGGTTCCATAGAATATGAAAAGAATGCAAATAGGAGCAAAATCGTAACAAACCTGCTTCATTGTTACGCAACATAAAATATAATTTTTTTTCTTTTGTGTGGTTTCAACGATACAATGAACATGCAGATTTTATAGATTTGGTCTAATAGTCTTTTACGGTCGCATATCGGAGGCATGGTATCTGCCAATAAGTTTGCCTTTCAAGTGTCCAAAGTCATATAGCGCATTCCCTATTTTCCTTATAATGCGACATTTTCTAAGCTTTGGTAAAAATTTGGCATTTATTTTTAAAAATCACTTTTATGAAAATTTTTAACAAAACCCTCCTGACTTTCTCGAAAATGAACAGGTTTAGACCTAATGTTGTATATCTTACTTGACTTTTCATGGGCTTTTTCTAAATTTACTCCTATTTTCTGTCTGATTCTGCTCAGCTTATCCGCATTGGCTCTAACATCAACATCGTCATCTTGTAGATAACTAAGTTTGTCTAGGATTTCATATGTTGATCCATGCTGAATCATGTTTTGCTAGTAAGCGCATAAAAGGGTGAACAACCTTTGGCTGAATGAAAATCGCTGCAAAGTACTGACAGAATTTGTGGGATACAGCTTGGCTTGATTCGCGTATAATACCGTTTTAACATGAACTATACTCCATTTAGAGAAAAAATCTTTTGAGGTAAATTGTGTAGGAATTGAGGAACTCCATAAGCCGGAGAGACACTATTTTGGAAAAAGTTAATTACGTTCAATGAGGTGGCGGCTTTCATAGGCTTTAGAAACAGATATTTCCCATAGGAGGCCTTAATGAGTAATTAGGAGCCTTTATTTGTTTACAGTTTTCACATTGCCTAACATAGTCGCGAAAGTCTTTGCTCATCGTTGGCCAAAAATATTTTATGCGGATCTTTGCTAGAGTTTTCATATATCCTCCACGACAACCAGAAATACCCTCATTAACACTTTCCATTACTATTTTTCCTAGCTCTTTCAGGTATCCACAACCTCCACAAGCTATCTTCTTCATCTTCAGCACCAGTTCTAAATTTTACTCTTTTAAAAACCAGATTATCACTGATGCATAAATCTGGTAAAATATCGGCCTATCCCTAATAGTATTTCTAAGGGTTTCATATTTCGTACTTTCGAATTCGGGAGACCTAAGGTCAATTTCTACGGCTAACGCTTTTTAATCTAATTCATCCACATCAAACCTCGATAATGTGTCTGGTACTACATTGAGGGAACCCTTGCGGTGTTCAATTTTGAAGTCAAAAGCTTGTAGCTTCAGACTCCACCTCGCAAGACGGCCATTGAGGTCCTCTTGGTTCATTAACCATATAAGACTTGAATGGTCAGTGATAATCCGGAATGGCAATCCCTCAATATATGGTCTAAATCCCCTCACGCAAACTACTGCTGCCATACACTCCTGCTCAGTTACAGTGTAGTTGCGCTGAGCCTTATTAAGTTTTTGTGAGACGAACGCTATTGGACTGGATTATGAAATCGCGATTGAAGTTCGGTTGGGCGAGTACAGGGGCGGAGGATAAGGCATCTTTGAGCCGGTTGAAAGAAATAATGGCTTCTTCAGATAACTTAAAAGGTTTAACTAATTTTCGAAGGCAGTCTATTAATGGGCATGATAGATCAGAATAATTTTTAATAAAACTTCTCTACCAGTTTGACATCACGACAAACCTACGCACCTGCCTTGGAATTTTCGGCAATGGAAAATTTTTAATAGCTTCAGCCTTTTCTGCGTCAATCTTAAGACATCCTTGACTTACTCTATAACCAAGGTATTTTATTTCCTTTTGCGCAAATTTGCTCTTTTCTACATTAATGGTTAGATTAGCACTTCGGAGACACTCTGATACCTCGCTTAAAAGTCGTATATGTGATTCGAAGTCTGCACTACAGATCAGCAAATCATCGAGGTAAATAAATACATTCTCACGAAGTCTTGAAGGTATAAACTTGTCAATTAGGCGGCTCAAAGTTTGGGAGTAGAAGGGAATTGAGAGACCAGAATGGCTTAACTGCTTTTCTATGAGAGTTGATAATGATTTAATGGCTTTTCTATGGGAGACCAGAATGATTTTAAGGCTTTTCTATGGGAGACCAGAATGTAAAAGGGTGGTTGGTAATACAAAAATCGCCTTGTGTGTGCTTGGGTAGAAGATGTGATGTGACGAGGATCTTTTTGATATTATATAGTGTACTGTTGTCGTCGGTTAATTTTTTTATCTCTTGTATTTATTTGGTGGTATATACATTTGACATGTGGATGTTTTTTTCAAGTATGTCATAAATTAAATTTTTATTAATATGAGATTTGTTTTGGACTGCACAATTTTTAGGATCAAGTGAAAGTCATTGATCTACATATATGTTTTTGTATTAAGAGGAAATTTGCATTTTTTCTTTCTTGTATTTATGTTCTATTTTATTTTTTGTGTGTGGTATATACATTCTACATATAAATGTACGAGTAGGTCATAAATTAATTATTTATTAATGTGACATTTTCATTAATCTACAAATTTTAAAGTTTTAATGAAATTCGAATCTGTTTGTTTCTTGTTCGGTTTTGTTTCTTGTAATAAAGAGGAAATTAGAATCTGTTAGTTTTTGTTTCTTGTTCGGTTTTGTTTCTTGTAATAAAGAGGTAATTCGAATTTGTTAGTGTTTTGTTTGTTTGTTTAGTTGTGTGTAATTAAAAAAAAAACAATACTATAAATCAGTTTTATGTATTTGGTTTTATTTTACTTTCTTTTTAAATAATTCTTAAATTAAAATCTCAATAAATATTTCTTATAAATTTAAATAGTATGTATAATATAATAATTTCTGTTATTTTTTTATTTAATTAAAAATTTAGATGTTTATGATAGAGGTTTATAGGATCGTTGACTGAATTTTCTCTAAATTTATAGATGATGCACATACATGTATCAGATCCTTCAGTACATCTATCGTCAGACCATATATACAACCCTAAAAATGCTCTCCATGCGCTAAATTAACAATTTTTTTATTCTCATATAATTCTAAATAATCAGCATTCTTTAAAAAGAAGTGCAAATCTTCTAGACACAAAAACTGCTTATATTCATTAAGGAATTCTACAATTTGTTCCCGCATTGACATCTTAATCGTCTGAGTCGTTCTCTCTTTCTGAATCCAGAAATTATTATTTATTGTACCCTCCGCATTTATAAAGTTAATATTTATTTGACAATACTATGAAAATAAAGTAAGCAATTTATTGTAGTATCTTTAGAATAAACACAATATTCACAATATTTTGAAAAAATAGCGAAGAATAATTTCGTCTTTAAAAAAACAGAAACGAATCTGTTTGGTTCTTGTTGGGTTTTGTTTATTGTTTGGTTTTGTTTCTTGTAACAATAATGTAATTATTGTGTTCTTTTTTGTGGTATTTACATCTTTAATATAATCGTTTTTAAATACGTCATAAATTAGTTATTTATTGATATGAAGTATTTGGTAGGGTGACACCCACCCTCCTCTGCCACTAGCGAATGAGTCACAGGCAGCAAGTCGAATAATAAAGATGTATAATTATGGTCGGAAGAAAATCCCATCAGAAAATAAAGTTCAGTATCTTTTACTTTATTATATAATTAAATTACTTTATCCGGTTTTTCGTGTTTGTTGAACTTCTTCTGTCTTTAAAATAAATTTTAAATAAAAACAATATCTCTTACTTTATCATCCGGTTTTTCCTGTTTGTAGAACTAACAAACATAACATGCTTTAACATTAAAATAAACATTGTGTTGAGTGCGGAAAGTTTTTCCTTAAGCGCTCCACAATGCAGGAGCAGGAAAGGACCCATGCAACCACTTCATCGAAATTTTGCGTTCCTTGCAATGAAGCAGTTATTAGCTTAAACTATAGCCAACACTTGCAAACACTACAACATCGCAGCAATTGTGGGATGAAGACAATTAACCCTAGACTCACTGTAAGGAGCAGTGATTATAGTGAAAGACTAGCAATTTATATGCTAGTAAATGAAAAAGATAAAATTCTCATGCCCGAGGAATTTTTCAAAAAAGAGGAATCTATTTTAATAGAACTCCTAAAGGACTGTCAAGCTAAACACATATCCTTTAAATTCAATATGGAGCTTGTATGTGATTATGTCAAAATAAGCGAGCAAGAAATGGTGGGAGCTACAATGACTCACTCAACAAAAATGGCAATGGTCACTTTAAGCGATGACTTCAACAATATTTATGACTCGCAAACTGATGAAATTAGAAATAAAATGTCTGAGTTCCAAGAAAGGGATAGTGGATGGTCTCTGGTTAACATAAAATTTTTAAATAGTAATGTAAATGAAGTTAATATTATAAGAGGATCAAAATATATACCTCTACCAATGGAATTAGTCAGAAAGCGGGCATTTATAAATATCCAGCATGATGATGTCTACTGCTTCAAATGGTGTTAAATTGGTGCATTGTATTGTGAAAGAGAATTTTCTCGTTGTGAACAAACGGATGTTCATCCCACAACATAAAAAGTATTTCTGCCGACATAATAATTGTAAACAATTTGCAATTAAACTTTGCCAACCTCACGTTTTCATTAAGTCTAAAAAGCTTAAAAGTCTTTGAAAGGCAAAATGTAGATGTAAGTGTAAACGTCTTCGGATATGAAGAGAAAAATATAGTCGGACCCTACGAAGGAGGAGAAGAAAAGCCTTATACGAGCAGTTTGACTGGACACAATGGAAAAATATTTGTATGTAATACATGCCTTACTTACAAATATAGTCAACGAGATTTATCACTTCATAAACAAACTTGCAATAAAGTTTGCACAAGGATGCCAGAAGGAGCTGATGCTGTTTTAAATTATTCTAATGGAACTAGATGTTCCGTTTACAGTTTATGCAAACTTTGAATCGATTTTAAGTAGCATAAGTGGAGAGGTTAGTACTAAAACTACAAAAATACAACGACATATTCCATGTGATTTTAGTTATTTTATAAAATGTAGCTTTAATGATAATTTAGACAGTTTAAAATTTATTTTGGAGAAGATGCACCTAATGTTTTTGTTAAAGATATAGTTAAGGACTTAAAAGACATTTATAAAAATTATATTTACAAAAAGAAGTTGAAATAATAATGACTGAAGATGATATAATTTTTCATAATTCGTCTAATATTTGTCATATTTGTGAAAAGGTGATATATTTATCCTAAGCTAAAGATCACTGTCATTTTACTGGAAAAATTTATTCCAGTATTTTTTCACAACTTTTCTTCATATGATTGTCATATGTTCTTTAAATATTAAAAGAGTATTCCAGATAGCGAGTATTCCAGATACGTGTAGTTCCTCTCAACAAGGAATTATATATTTCTTTATCTATATATCTACCTTTTCAAGAAAAATCGACTAAGGAAAAATTCGAAATAAGATTTCTGCATTCCTTCAGGTTTATGGCTTCAAGTTTAGATTAGATTTACGTGTTGAGGATTTAAATATTGTCCGCAAAAATTTCTCTGTTAAAAATCATTTTAATCCAATTGGGAGAAAAGGTGTTTTTCCATACTCAATAAAACTGAGCTCCCCAGTCAAGATAAGTTTTTTAATGTTTTAATTTATTATTTATTTATTTTATTTATTAATCATATAATTACAAATTATATGTTAATACCCTAACCGAGCACTATCAACAAAGGCCTTCGGTTCGTTGTTGCGAAAACAGACCAGAGCCTCTGGTGGGAATTGAACCCACGACCACCGCACTGATAAGCCAACTAGCCTACCGGGGCGCTCATAATGTTTTAATTGACGCAGAATGTTCTGAAGAAGATTATGAACACGCGAAAAATTTTTGGAATACTTTTAGATGCAAAAATAAGTTAGATTATACAAAATTGTATTTAAAAACGGATGTGCTTTTATTGGCAGATATATTTCAAAACTTTAGAAAAATTTGTAAATCCATATATAAGTTAGATCCAAATCATTATTATACCGCCCCAGGTCTTTCATGGGATGCAATGCTTAAAACGACAAAGAAGGAATTAGAATTATTCACAGATAAAGATATGCATCTGTTTATACAAAAGGGAATAAGGGGTGGTCTCGTACAATGTTCACAGAGACATGCCAAAGCCAATAATATATATTTAGATGATTATGATAGTAGTAAACCATCTGAATATTTAGCTTACTTAGATGCAAATAATTTATATGGATGGGCAACGTCCCATTATCTTCCAGCTGGGGGATTTGAGTGGCTTGGCGAAGACGATTTAAAGGAATTTAATCCAAATAAAATATCTGATACTTCTCCTGTCGGTTACATTTTAGACGTTGATTTAAAATATCCACACTTTCTTCATAAACTGCATAATGATCTTCCTTTTGCTCCTGAAAAGAAAGTAGTTGGAAACTCAAAATGCAATAATAAAACAAAATATCAGATTCATTATCGAAACCTTAAACAATGCCTTGCAAATGGTTTAATTTGTACAAAATACCATAGGGGAATCAAATTCAATCAATCACCATGGCTTCAGAAATATATAAACTTAAATACACACCATAGAGCAGAGGCTCAAAATACATACATTTGAAAAATACTTTTTCAAACTTTTAAATAACGCTGTTTATGGGAAATGGAAAATGTTGAGAAAAGGGTGGATGTTAAAATCACAAGAAATTAGGAGAGTGAAGATAGATTCGTAGAGGTGCAAGATATTTTGTTTCTCGCCCCAATTTTAAAAGCATTTCAAAGTTTTCTGAAGACTTAGTTGCAGTTCAGATGGGTAAAGTTGATATATTATACGACAAGCCCATATACATAGGTTTTGCCGTACTTGAATTATCTAAATCGAAAATGTATGATTTTCATTATAGGATAATGAAGTCAAAATATGGTGAAAATATTATTCTCAATTATATGGACACCGATTCGTTTATATATTCAATAAAAACTGAAGTACAAAGATATACTTTATGATTTGTTGTCTGAATTTGATACCTCAGATTACCCCGTTAATAATCCTTATGACATACCGTTAGTGAATAAAAAAGGTTTGGGTAAAATGAAAGATGAGAATAATGGTACTATTATGACAGAATTTGTTGGTCTTAGATCGAAAATGTATTCCTTTAAAACTATTGACAACAAGGAAATTAAAAAAAGCAAAGGGGGTTAAGAAGTCTGCTTTAAATAAATATTGTATGTTTAATATGTGTTTATTTGCATAATATGTGTTTATTTGCATCTAGATTGCATAATGTTTTTACAATAAATATATATATAATCGTTTTAAGTTATAAGGATGAAAAACGAATAATTATGAACAATCAGGTTCAAACAGTCGCTAGGGGGCATTGTGAATATGATAAGTATAATAAAACCCCTGACTATGAATGTCTAAAATGTAGCAGTAGGAATTATATTTTTGATTAAGATAGAGGTAATACTATTATGGGAGTAAATATTGACTTAGTACAATTCCAGAATGATTTTGAGGATGAAATATTTAATATCATCAATTTTTAGGGAATAAAAAATTGTATTTTAATAGCTTTAAATTAAAATTAATGTATATTTTATAATATAATTTAATTATTTTTTAATAATATAATTTAATAAATTTAAGATTAATAGAGATTCTTGAAAAAAAAGTATTTTGTATTTTTCTCTTAAAATTTATTGATTATTAAGCAAAATAAAACACAGGTATTTTAGTTTTCTATTTTAAGAATACATATTTTTATTTATAATTTTAAGACATTGTTTTTAAGTGTGTTTTTTCTAAATATTTAATAAACACAATAAAAATGGAAAACTGCCTTCATTTCTTTTAAAGTTTAAAAATTTTTGTAGTAATTTTTGTAGAGAATTTTTCAGTGCACATGTTCCATGTTTGTGAGAACTACAACGGATGCAATCGGGATATTTTTCATCGAGCTCTCTTAAATTACAGCAGTTGATATTTTCTATATTGAAAATGTTTTTCCGCAGCATATTCTCCAGCCACTTTTTCTTTTCCAAACCCTTGACAAAAATTAAAGAACCCTCTGTGTTTGAGTTGAGAAATTTGCACACAGACTTGAATGATACGGATCCATCTTCCCATTGCAGATGATGATGATTTTTTGTTAACCAATTGACTTGTTTTTGATTCTTTGGTGATAAATAACTATAATCGATGATGAAACTTATATACTCCTTAGCGTTAAAAACCAATGCAATTTCTTTAGCAATAAAATTATTCGAATCTCCTCTAAAGCCTTGGAGATCAATAAAAACTATTCTTAGCATTACCATTGCTTAAACAATTTTATGAACCTGTCCTGTCAAAGGCGTATATTCAATTAAACGATCATGAATAAGAATGCAGTAAGCTGATGAGTTTGGTGGTATATTGATGTCAAACATAATTTTTATATCAATCGGACCCCTTGCAACCGTTTTATTTTGATGGCTTACATCAATAACTGTAATAGGAGCTTTATTTTTGAATTCTTAACAAGTGAGTAGAGGTTGAGGTTCTCTAATAAAGTAGTTTTGTTGAAATCTGACATACATATCATAGAGGATGGCAAACCGTTCTTCCCCAAATTTAATGTTAAGGATATGACACTGAGTTTAAGTGAACTCTGATGTTGGTTAAATCACAATTAATGAATTTATTCTCACGCAGGAAGGCTATCAAAACGAAGCGAGGTCGTTCCCTATTTGCAGATAATTTAACATTCTAAATGTGATTAGATACTTGAGGATTGAAATGACAGTCCCAACTGCGGAATGCTATTGGTAAATTTGTTCCATTTTGTATTATTTTTATCATATTTTTTTACTCAAGTCAGAAAGCTGTACATGTGGTTTCTTCCATGAAATATTCTTAATAGTAATTTTTGTTTTTGAACAGATGCCGTTGAATATACGAGATCATCATCACTTTTGCTACGAAGTAATATCAATTCATGTTTGGAATTAAAAAAAAATTATTGAAGTCTTCAGCAAATCCCAATAATATATTTAATGGTACATAAAAGTTAAAGTGTCCATTTAGTAGATTTAGGTCATCTACTTTACGCCAAGCAGCATTTTCCATGACATCGCCGTCCGTTGCCATCAAAGAAACATAATTTTTAATATTAGTTGAAACTCCTAGATATCTAGTGCGATCGATTTCAATGCCATTTAGCTCATAACGAATTTCATCAAATAGATGAGCAACACAATTATTTTTTAATCTGAAATCAGCAAAAGATGCTACCACTTTTTTATTATCGCCGCTTTCTTCTTCTACTAAACCTTCAATGTAAATAAAACTTTCGCTTGGCAAAACATACAAATCCTGATTTTATATTGATTTTTATCCAAAGCATTAATTATTGATCTCATTCTTTTTGATGTTGGTTTTCAATTCGAAATTCAAAGAGTTGAGAAAAATTCTATTTGATTCTGTTAAATTGTTGGCTGAATGTGAAGATGAGAACAGCGAGGACGTCAACTTTGATTTGACTGATAGCAATAATATGGATTTTGGCGATAACAATGTGGTATAAGGCGTTTCAGGATATTCGCAGGCCTTCAAGGATCTTCAAGGATATAAGCAGGACTTTCAAGGATATCAGAAGGACCTTCAAAGATGTTCGCAGGACCTTCAAGAATTCTCACAGGACCTTCAAGGATATTCGCAGGACCTTCAAGGATATCGTCAGGACCTTCAAGGATATCAGCAGGACCTTCAAGGATGTTCGCAAGACATTCAAGGATATCCACAGGACCTTCAAGGATGTTCGCAGGATACCTACGGGTTGTTGAAGGATGCTCGCAGGATGTTTAGTAGTAATATTACCTTGTGCTCTCGTTCACGGCTGCTGGCTTCTATAATAATTTTCTTCTTCCTCAACCCATCTTTCTCATATTCCCCCTTTATGAAATCGACAATATCGTTCAGCTCATAGGATCCAATATGTATTGTAATAGTTTTACTGCCAATGTGGAACAAATTATTGTATTTGTACACATTTGATATGCTGTTGTATGTGTGAAAATCTACGAGAGCACACTCGTAATCGTCGTTTAAATTTATTGGAGGAAAGTAATTTGCTGATAAATTTGAGGAGTTTCCGCTCAATGTTAGTGTAATTGACATTTTGCTTACCAAATGGTTAATGTAGGAAATAAAACAAAATATTGTTTTTTTAAAGGATTGCTTTTTCTTTATTTTAGATAATTTTATATCAATACTTAAAGTACATGTATTACATATATTTATCAATTTTAACATTCTTTCCAACAGATTCCCATTTCTTAACTTTATTATCATCTTTCTTCTGATTACATTTATTTTCATTGTGATCATTACTACCAGAATAAGTACAAAACTTTAGTTTTTCATATTTAATCTCAGAGCTCTTAAAAATCTTATCCATTCTCCTCCTGCTGGTATATAAATATAATGTAATATCAAGTTAAAGTTTTTTATTCAACTAAAATAATGGAAAAACATTTATTCCTTTTATACTTAATAAGTAAAAGTAAACATACACATTATAAAATATCATTTTTATTTATCCAAGAATTATGCCATGAAAAACCATTTAAGAATACTTTATTATCTTTAGTTTTAATAACTTTTTCAACAGGATATGTGTTAGGCAGTCGAGTTTTTGAGAGTTCCTCATCATAGAAGGCATCTTTAATTATATTTCCCTCGTAATCCACCAAAATATTTGTTGCTGGATATGTGTTGTTTATAGATTTGAATTTAAAAATTTCTGTTGTCCAGTTAGGTGTGTATCCTGATGCGTACCGAATCTCCAACAAGAAATTTTGAGATTTTGTACATTTTCAAGTGATTATATTCTGTGTCTAGTAACATTTTCTCATTCGTAGAATTAACATTAATGGGTGCCATTTTTATGGTACGATGAATCTTGTGATTGTACTCATCAATTAAATCTATATTAATCAATCCAATGATATGATTCGTTTTAGCTAATTTCCTTCCACATCATACCTTTAAGAGTTCTATTGAATCGTTCAACAATAGACGCCTTGATTACACTATACGTTGAGTAGTGATTAATATTATGCTTATTCATCAATTTACCAAAGTTTTTATTAAAGAATTCCTTGCCATCATCATTATGTAAATTTCTGGTATACAACCCAAATTAAATATATTTTTCATTGCTTTGCAAACATCCGATGAACTTTTAGATTTGAGATGTGCTGCCCAAGCATATTTTGAAATCGTATCAATGACCGTTAACAGATAACGATAGTCCTTGCTATCCGATTTCAACTAGATCTGCTTGCCATAAATCATCAATACCTTTGTTCCCTCTTTTTATGCAACTCTTTTACCAGAATTCTCTTTGTATTCATTATCGACAACATATATGAGCTTATTATGTTTTCAGTGTTAGACATCATATGTAACACTTCTTCCCTCGGCATCAATTTTAGTAGTAAGCTCGGTAAAAGTTTAATTCGTTGACGCAACAACTCAAGTTTTCTGTCAAAGTACGATTTTTGATTATGATTTATATCAGAAATTTTCTTATAGACTACATCATTATTTTTATCTATATTCAAAAGTACGTCAGCATTTGGTTGACTTGTAGGAGTAGAAAGTCTTTTGTGACGGCGTCGTTTTCTTCCACAGGGTTTGCAACATTTTGAATTCTTTTGTTTTGGAAATTAAAGTTCTTCGCTATCTAAAATGGGGCCAAATATTTTCGACTTATTCTTTCTTATTATATTATTATAGTTCAGCTTAGAATTGTAATAGTGTCCGAACTTGTCGACAGACATTTTCAATATATATCCTTAACTCACAAAACTTTATATATATTATTATATTATATCAACTTCCTGCAGTTCTTCGATAATAGAAATAATTTCATTGTTATGATTGTTATGACCAGCAGCTTGAGAGGCGATTAATAATCTGAGGCGATCAACTAATTCATTCGGATCATTCCGATATACATAATTAGGTTTATTAGAATTCAATTTCATTAGACCACTTCCTGTTTTGTCATTTTTAAATAATTTGCTGATAATGTTTACATATTTGTAGGCCCTGGGCCCTTTAATTTGTCCGTCCGATTTATAGTTTCTTCTGCGAGCATTTGTCTCCATTAAAGTCTTTTTTTAACTCTCCAATTCTGTTTTATCATAGTTTTTTGGTGTTTTATAAAATATTAACTGAACCAAACCTAGTGTGAACAACCCAATTTGATTTCCTAGCATAATTTTATCATCACTCAACTTTATGTAGCTATTCCCAAATTTCCACTCACCATTCGAATCTTTGTGAGGACCATAAAGCGTTTCCAGTTCATTTTTTCGAGCTAAATGCGATAAATCGAGTGAGTTTATTATTGTATCGTTTGTAACATCAACGGGGGGATTCAGTTTGATAGTAAATATCATCATCATCATCATTTTCATCAATTGTTTTGTATTCATCACTCGTAAAATCTTTCTTTGGGGTTCTTGTCCCCAGTTTCATTCGTAATTTTCTAAAAGATAAACTCGTCTTATTTTCTATTTCATTTTTGATTTCAGTTTTAATTTCTTCTTTTTCATCTTTAGAAATTCTGTTTTCTTTAGAAGAATTGTTTATAAATTCTTTCAGCGGGTTAGTTATGGGCTTAAATATTTCTTGTAGTCTTTCATGTGTATTAGCTTCACCCATTTTTATGCTTTGAAATTTCTTCTTCAAAGCATTTCTTACCTTTACCAGTTCCTCCAACACTTCAGTCATATCAAACCAAGAACAGATCAGCAACAGACCAGGAATAGATCAGAAACAGCAGCAATAGATCAGAAACATACCATAAAATGTAGCAAGCCGAAAGCCTTCGTTGCTAGAGCTCGGTTGGGGAATTAAGATATAATTTGTATGTTAATTATATGTTTAATAAAATAAATAAATAATTATTTTTTTTAATCAGTTAATCCTTTCGATTCAAGAGCTCAAACTTTACTAATATCATCCTATTATTCCAACATCCTTATATTTGAATAAAAACATTAAATGTCTTTCTATATCAACCAGCATTTCTTTACATATTGTTAAAAATCCATAGTTTTCTTTCTAACGTTCTTGACATATTTTACGAAATTGTTCAAAGGACATATCCGTTCCAACATGATTACTGTAGAGGTGTTTCATATTAATTTCATCCTGCTTAAAAATTATAATCATATTGGCATTATCTCGTACCAAATGTTTAGGTATTCTGGTATAAGTTTAACACAAATAAAATGAAGCCTCATTTTTGTGACGATCCATACAAAAGTATGCACGTATATTATTTTGATTTTCATATGCAACGTCATTAAATATAATTATTGGGTTATTTTTAGCTTCATCTGGTGGAATAACACTTTCATTGTTTGAAAATGTAAAATAACCCATTCCTTTAATAGTTGATACGAGTTTATTTAAGTACTCATATTTAGCTTGAAATAATGATTTCGAATACAAATAGATGTTTTCGAATTTTAATCCATTAGGACTTTCAATCAAACTAATCATTGCATTAGTCTTTCCACAGTTCGAAGGTCCCACTATAAGTGCTCTTATAGAATTTGGCAATAGAGAACTGTATTTTCTTCTCATATATGTACTTGTTGAGGAATCAACATTCTTAACAACTATATTTTTATGTTGTTTGGTCAACCGCATTTTAACAATTTTAATTAGTTTCTAGATTATATAAATAGGTGTAACAATATCATAGAATTATCAATCATATGGATTAGTAGATAGAGTTATAAATTCTCTACCATTTGAACTTCATTTACCAGGTTATGAGTTTTGTCGGTACTAAGCTATAAAAACCTTTAAAGAGGGGTGATAAGGGGATAAATCCGTTGGATGCTGCTTGCAGAGAGCACGATATTGCTTACTCTCAAAATAAGGAAATCAGTAAGCGACACCAAGCAGATAAGATACTAGAAAATCGAGACTGGAAACGAGTTTTATCGAAAGACAGCAGTATAGGAGAAAAAACAAACTCATATTTTATAACTAACGCAATGAAGACTAAAGTCAAACTCGGCATCGGTCTAAAGTCAAAAAATAAATTTGGAAAGAAAATTTTTGGCACAGCAATACGAATGAATCATGAGATTCACTTCCCAAACATCCTCGACGAATAGAATGTGGCATTGTTAATCTGGATTCCTCAATTGCAGCAGGCACGAAATGTTTGTACATTTAAAAAAAATATAGTCACTCTATGTATTAAGAAAGAGTATGACTCGGAACCTCATTTCTAAAACAATGAACATTACACTAGCTTAAGGAATAAAATCCTCCTTATTATCGGGACTTAAATAAGAATTTGTTGCAACATGACTTTCCTATTTTAAATTGTTAAATCTGGACTAACAAAATCATATTCCGTAATTTGTTTAGGTTGTTCTGGAAGATTCAATGTTATACTCTTGTAATTTTACAAATTGAAAATTTCTTAAAATGTTTTGCAACTCAATATACTGTGACTAACAATTCGAAGAAAATCAGATAGAATTGTTAATGGTTGTTCATAATAACGTTACCATAGAATACTAATTTAAGAGTTAAGTTTGAAAATTTGGACTTTAAATAAAACATAAAGTTTGTACCAACAAGCTTATCGCTAATTTAACCTGGCTTACGTCGTTTATGTCGTTGGACGCCACTCTTTTGCTATATTTCGGGTCGGGTTACAAATGGTTATGCAGTGAAATCTGGATTGTCGAGGCATGGTGTTTTTTTTCGGCTATCCGCAGTCGTGGCGTGGATCTTTATCCAGAGTCACTTACTAAAATAAGAAAATAAGCTCATGCCCCTCGGAAAATGCCTAAACGAAATTATGAATAAGGTCCTAAATTCCACAAACTATAGGTCGGATGTGGTGACTTTGGAGCACATTATCGCCTCCCGTGTATAAACTTAACGCTTATGGCAATTTATGGTGTTCTTATTTTTTAAATTGCCACTTTACTTCAACTATCTTAAATGATTTACCTACACGGATCCATATATAACATTTCACTTGTTTATTGTAGTTAGCAATTCATATTGTTTAAAATAAACATAAATCAAAAAATATAGGGTATAATAATTGTTGTAAGAAAAATATAATTAAATTAGTATTTATAAATGGTTAGTAAATATTTTAATATCATCACTTTTTTTGTTTACTGTGAACATATGTTTTGTATATAAACAAATTCAAAAGTAAATAATAAAGTTGAAATGCTTGTTATGTGGTCAGTAAACCCATTGATCAAAGCAAACAGTCTAGGCTGAATTAGCCTTACTCATAGGTCTAGGCTGAATTAGCCTTACTCATAGTTATGAAATTATTTATTTTTATTTTGTTGTAAAATTAAAGAATTTATGCAAAGAAATGGCAAAATAGAAAACCAATAAATTATTTGCTTCTTTGGAACTTACAATTTTTGTATCCTCGATGTCGTCTTGGAGGGCCCTTTTCGACTGCAACGGTTATGTTCCTGTATGATTTTTTTTTTGTTTTTGTTGTTTGGTTATTTCTTTGCTGTTAGTAATGTAAAGACAACTGTAAAATTTATTTATTTTAAATATATTTTTCACAATTATTACAGTTCTTTTGTCTTATATTGGAACTCGCGGACGGACACGAATTTACAACAGGCGAACTAAGACTGGATGTAAAGTCCGAAGAAGAGCTGTAAGGGACTATTTTATCAATACCTTGTAAGTAAGAGGGAGAAAACTTATGATGCAAATGAATGACAAAATTAGGATAAATTTAATATTTATTTATCTTATTTATTAATCATATAATTACAAATTATATGTTAATACCCTAACCGAGCACTAGCAACAAAGGCTCGTTGTAGCGAAAACAGACCAGAGCCTCTGGTGGGAATCGAACCCACGACCCCCGCACTGATAAGCTAGCACGCTACCAACTAGCCTACCGGGGCGCTCAAATATAAGTACATTGGGTGATAAATGTGAATTTATATATTAAATTTATGAATGAAATTGAAATTTATCTATATGAATGTAAATTTACGTTTACTATGTAGTAAAATAGTGTCTTTTGAAGAATGGAACAGTGATCGCGATAATGTAGGGACACTTGAAAAAAATTTTAGGAATTGTAAATTAATATAATTTATAAAAATTTAGACCGGGATTATTTTCAGCATAAGCTGCTGTATGTCACGTTGTAGTTGATAGTAAAAGGAAGTGAACCGTAAGGTAATAAGATTGCAAATATCATTATAATGCGAATAACGTAAGCTATACTCCGTAAACAAATCAGGGTAACCAAGTGCTAGTATTTATTATCGATCTCCCTAATTGTCAGTGTTGGCAATTTGTTTGGAAATTATTTACATAATCTGCATATGCATTTTCTTTTCTTCAATAAGAAATTCGATGGAGTTTCACATGGTTGGTTCCATAGAATATGAAAAGAATGCAAATAGGAGCAAAACCGTAACAATTAATATTAATTTTGTTTTTTTTTATTAAATCCTAATGTAAAGATTAACATATTCTTCTATTTACATTTTGCTGATGAATTCATACATTTTGAAGAAATTTAGGAATTTTGAACGAACAAGTTTTGAATATTCGAAGAATATCTTATTTTTAAAAATAATAAAATAATACATATATCACGTTAATTTATTTATTTATTTATTTATTTATTTATTTATTCAATATCAATACAAAGAAAGCCTACATGGCCAATTATACATGTATTGTAAAAAAAATAACTATGTATGATGAACTTAAATTAAAAATTTCTAACAATAAAAATAGCTGTTGCCGTAAGTGCGGGTTTATGGAAATAAAAAACAGAAAATTCAAATTTTTATCAGAGAAAAAGATCTCAATTTATTTATTAAAAAATATTACATTTTTAACAATAGTATATAAAACTGCTTGTAAAAGCGAAGATGGCTGATTAACAAGTGAGTTAACTAATACAAAAAAGAGTATAAAAAGGTGACCAACAATGCTTAAATGGTATCGTTAGCGGTTCTTTTCGTTAGATTAAGTGTAATACTGCCACCAATGTTGTGTAAGAGGGGAATAAAACTTAGACTCTAACAAATTACACAGTGCAACACATAAATTGGTTCCTCTTTCGTACCCGGTTTTTTTTTGAAGTGTATATCGAAACTTAAAAAAATCCGCAACGGACTTGGCCAGATTACATCGAAATTTTTTTTTATGGACACCCTAAGTTTTTGCACCCAAACATGATTTTTTTAAAAAAGGAAAATTTTTATGGAATCCATATATCATAAACCGTTCGGAATTTTGTTTTTATGTCTTTGGCAAAGTTGTAGATCCAAACCAAAGCAAAAAAATTCTCACATGGACCGACCCAAAAAAATTGCATCCACTGCATCAAAATTGCAAAAAATTGGGAAAAAATGCTATTTTTTCATGATAATATGGAAATAGCCAAACTTCTTAAAAAATGTTTCTGAGTGGGTGTGATTGTCATGTGTGTTTTATCTTCGTGTTGCGGTTTTTAGGTGGAACTGGGTTTTTACAACACCTCATTCAAAAAAAAAAAACGGGTATGAAGGAGGAACCACACGATGACCTTAAAAATGCTGCACTGTGTTATTAACCCTACAAAGGGTAGGTGCTAACCAAAAGGAACAAATTTAAAAATTAACAAAGTTTAAGTATTTGTGTTTAAACATTGCCGGCCACCTTGCAACATTAACGTATGTTGCAACAAAAGTTAATCAATATAATTAAACTAAAGGATGTTTTTTTTGTTTTGTTTTGTTTTATTTATTTATTTTTTTTTTTTTCAAAAAACACTTAAACCTACATATGTGGTTAGGTGCCACTGGTGGTCTAAAAGCCCGAATTGACCCAAGAGGGCCGGGTGGTCACAAGAGTGCCGGGTGGTCTCCGAAGAGCCTAGTGTGGTGACTGGCCAGAAATGTATGGTCCTTTGAGAACCTGAGGCGTGACCTCTGGTCCCAAAACGTGGGTCAGCGTGAAACCAAGCAAAGTTTTCTCTAACTAGGTCGGAAGCGGTCTCCAAAGATCTTTGTACGCCGTTCATCTGTGTTATCTTTGCCGTAATAGTAATTTGATTTTCAACATCGTAAGATGAAGAAACGGTAATTCGACAATAGCCGCTACTGTCCAAACTGGATACGGGCAGCCGAAGTTGATGAACCAAATGTTCAGAAATGTTGCTAATGCTACAGCATTGATCTAAGGCTCCTCGTACCGTAAAGGAATTTTCGACGTTTGTAGTCGAAAAGGTAACAATGTGACGGATCGGAAGAGGTACAACTTTGGACAGAGCTAACGAAGGTGGTTTTGGGACAACGGACTTCTTAGGAGGATGTCACTTAGAGGTAGACGCAATAATGGTGCAACACCACAGTCCGTAGTCTCTTTGCCGGTTTGAAACGGCGAAGCGCTTTGCAATGACGCAAAGAATGTTTACCACCACAAACTCGACACTCAATGTTCGTAGCATCATTCGAACGCGAGGTTCCACTGGCTTCCGACAAGGGATCGGAGGTCGACGAATTGTTTAATGTGACGTCGGATGGATGCGTAACAGTTGGAGGTACACCAACAGGAGTAGGCGGTTCCACGCTATCAGGTGTTGTTATGGGTGGAGGAACATTACCCGCTACTACCATGGGTTTCTCGTAGTCATCCAAGATGTCATCCTCGAAAAGGCAGGGCAATGAATCAGTAATGCTGGAGAAAATACATGTTAACGAGTACGAAAATAGTGTGATTATATTTAGTTGGTCAGAATGACCAGCTTTGCGATGTGTCGTCTTACAACCTCATTTTCAGAACGTATGTCAACCACTCTAACATGACCGACACTACCCGGATGTAATTTCAAGACACGGCCTAATCTCCACGAAGTTTGAGGTAACTGTTCGTGACGAATGACAACTAAATCATTTTCCTGTAATTCTTTTTCCGGATATTTCCACTTATATCGTTTTTGCAAGCTCATTAAGTGTTCATCTTTCCACCGCCTTCAGAAGTGTTGAAAAAGAGATTTAATTTTTTGAAATCGAATAACTAAATTAATTGGAGAATTGTGAATTGCTGGCTCAGGATGAGCAGGAATAGGAGAACCGATTAGAAAATGACTAGCAGTTAGAGCAACAGGTTCTTGGGTATTATTAGTAATAGGACACAGCGGACGCGAATTAAGACAAGCTTCTATTCTCCCCAGAAGGGTAGATAGTACCTCAAAATTATTATTTAAAAGCCGGGGCTTCTTTTCTAAAATGAAGTTTGAAACTTTTTACTCCGGCCTCCCAGAGTCCGCCCATATGCGGAGCTCCAGCGGAAATAAAGCCCCAAGTAAGCCCTTGAATGTAATAAGTCGAACACACTGATACCTGACTTTCCCTAAGAAAAGTCCTAAAATCCCTCTCAAGTTCACGTGAAGCAACAACGAAGTTCGGAAAAGATAGTGTTCGGCAGCCTCTACGAGAAATAAATCGTTGAAATGCCGACAAAAAAGTAGACGATGATAAATCAGAAGTTGCCTCCAAATGTATTGCTTTCATCGAAAAGCATACAAAAATACACACATAACCCCTGGTATTCGGCAAGCCCTACCAGTAAAGCTCTTGATCTCGAAAGGCCCTGCGAAATCCACACCAATTGTGGTAAAAGGCCTATCAAGAGAAGTTCTCTCAGGGGGTAAAGCGGCCATAATCTGACTGCAAGAGCGCTTCTTGTCAAAAATGCACCGTTTGCAGCGACAAATTACTCCCCGAATTTTCGACTTTAACCTGGGGACCCAATATTCTATGCCAAGTTTTCGCAACATCAATTTATTTCGACCGTGGATGAAAATCAAATGAACAAACTACGTTAAAAGCAGCGTAAATCTACTAGAGTGTGGTAAAATAATGGGATGAGTTTCCGAATAGGTGAGAGAAGCTGATCCGACTAACCGACTATTAAGTCTTATAATCCCATTTCGTCAAAGATTTAAAGACACGGGAGTTCTCTTTGAACTCAATGGTTTTTCGTTCAAAACGCATTTATATTCATCCGAAAAGTGAAAGTTTGAGACATCCTAGCCAAATGCAATATTGTCCTTTTTAACTTAAAAGAGTTTTATTTACACACAAACGACGACCCGCTCTATGAGCTGGATGACTATTATAAAAGAATCGTAAAATATACGATATTACAAGAAGGTCTCTATCAAGACGGCAAAAATCCTTAAGAATATCCTCATAAATATCCCTTCCGCTTCGTTAAAGCCACTGTGGCCCATGCCACCAAAGTCAATTGTCAGCCAGCTCTGAGGGAGCAATACCACGGCTACCCAAATCGGCAGGGTTATCCTCAGAGCGAACGTGATACCAATTATGACGACCAACATTTGCTTGAATTTCACAGACCCTATTAGCAACAAATATGCTCCAAGAACAAGGGTCTTTTTTCAACCATGAAAGGACTATCGTAGAATCAGTCCAAGTCGAATATTAATCTCGCTAAGTACAGCTCAGAGGCCAAAACTGCACCGGAAAGTTCAAGCCGCGGAATTGAAATTGATTTTATAGGGGCCACTTTAGTTTTGCAAGACAAAAAATGTGTATGAATTTCACCGCTGGTGGACACGATGCGAATATATATCACCCCCGCGTATGCCTTTTCCGAGGCATCAGAAAAAACATGTGATTCGACGAAAGATTCAGGAGTACAATGAACCCACCTGGGAATTCGAATATTAACTTCGTGATATGAAGTTGCGAATTTCCGCCAATTATCCTCCGGTGAGCGGAGAAGTGAATCGTCCCACCCAATATTATCCAGCCACTCCCTCTGCATTATAATCTTCGCTACAATCACCACTGGACCTAGCCAACCAACAGGATCAAACAATTTAGCAATAGTAGACAGAACTTCCCGTTTAGTATGACTCGATTTCAGTGAAATGTTATTCACCTTAAATTAAAATGAGTCCAATTGAGCTTTCCTTTGAATGCTCAAAGTCTTAGAGCTATTTGACTCAACAAAAGTCAAAAGATTAGCATAGACCAAATGGTCCGGTGGAACATTAGTTAGAAGTCCACTTTCTAAGTTCAAATTTTGCCGTTTTTAACGCTGATATAAGCTGATCATTAGCAATTAGCACAGTAGAACCGTCGTGAGTCCCTGTTAAAACGTCGTCAATGTACATGCACCTTCGTGAAATGTGGAATGCCACAGGGTAATCAGCCTCGGAATCATCCGCCAGCTGGAACAATAGCAAGATGCGGAGCGCAATTAACACCAAAAGTAACTGTTTGTAGCTTATAATCTCTAACGTTCTCCGTCGGAGTATCTCTAAACAAGATTCGTTAAAATGGAGTATGAGCTGGATCAACTCTAATCTGCCTATACATTTGCGTGATATCGCAATTAAAAACAAATTTAAAAAGTCGTCAACGCAAAATTAAAAGAACCAAATCAGCCTGAAAAGTTGGACCAACATAAAGGCAGTCATTTAGACTAATTCCGTTCGACATTTTGTTCGAAGCGTTAAAAACTATAAGCAATTTGGTAGTTTTCACTTCAGGTTTAACTATTGGATGATGTGGTAAATAGCAAGAAAAGGTACTAGCGACAGAAGGATTTAACACGAGTTTCATGTGGTCCAGTTGCAAATATTCTTTAACGACATTATCGTACACTTTCGTAAGTTCAGGTCTTCGCAGAAGAAAGGATTCTGTTCTAAGATATTGCTTCAGGACGTTTGACCTAGACACACCTAAAGTCAACTGAAAAATTCAGGCTTAAAAGGAAGCGTCACAATGCAGCGACCATCAGAACCCCGACATGATCTGTGTCCATAATTTTCCTCACAAATCTTATTAAAATTTGATAAGATTTTCCGTTTAGGAGTTTCCTCAAGTTCCCAAAACCTAAGAAGATTTCTATTAAGACAATCTTCCTCCGAAAATTCGACAAGAGTAGAAAAAACATGAACTTCCGGTTGCAAAATTGGACCAGTGATAATCCAACTGAGCTAGCAATGAACCCAAAACATCCTGAGGAGCTTTCCTTAAACAAATTCTAGGATAAATCTCACCACCAAACAAAAGATCAACAGATCTTCTGTCACAATAATTAGAATCCGCCAAACGAAGATTTGGGAAAAATTTCCTCATTTTTGAAGGCAAAAAAAAGACGGTATGTTCCCTGAAACATTAGCCAATACAAGAGCTAAAGTTTCCGCAGAAAAAGACAAATCAAGAGGAGAGCCAATTGTAATGGAGCAAAGTTTTTTTGATGTAGTCAATACTTGTTCCACGCCAGAAATTTGCACATTAGTAGTATGCGTCAAAATTTCCAAGCAATTTCTAAAGCGTTCCGAAATAAAGGTACTCTCGGAGCAGGGGTTGACCGTAGCCGTCCCAATTGGACGGTCCTATTCTTAGAGGTATAAACTACTTGTCTAGTGGTAGGCAATGTGGGATTGCTACCATTAGAAGTGGACTGTATGTTATAATCAATATGTGCAGGTTTGGGAAGACGAACAGCTGTAGCTAAACCCGCAGCTATAACAGACGAAGTATTTAGAGGCCGCAGTATGGTGCGATTTCACCTTTAATTTAGCTGACCTTTTTGAAACGTGTGAGCCACCAAGATTGCGAGAACACTCTAAAGTATCGATTCTTTCCGTTAGAAAGCGATCCAAATAACTCCAGAGTGACATAGCCTTATTATCCCTAACGCACTGTTCCCAAAGGTTAACAATGACAGCAGGTAACCGTTGAATACACATAAAAACTGTGAACTGAACTCCCCCGATGCAGAAATGTCCAAAGTAGACAGGGTCGAAAGACAACCATTTATACCTCGCTGTAAAGTTTTTAAGCGGCGCTTTTGAAACGAGATCCCGTGCATCGCCACTTGTTTTCTCTAAAAGAACAAATAATCGTTCGATTGGGCTTAGATGCGAGTTATTAATGTAAGCGGCGGTAAAAAGATCGCGAAAAGTGGGCCAAGAAGTAACTTTACTGTCAAAGATAGGGATATTGCAATGCGGAATGTTAAAATTTTGACAAAAATCACCAGAATTAGCCGATTAAACCGCAGACTGATCGTTGGTTTTTGTGGTATCTTTGTTCCGCGGTTCGAAATTATGCAATTATTTCTTAATTGCTGCTTAACAGCTCACGTACGCATTAAAGCTCGCGTCATACTTAGCTTCAGCCGCATATACATCAGCCGGTTCAGTCGTATCCGCATTTTCCAAAAAAAACTTAAACACTATTTATAAGACGTTTTAACATTTTCCCATAAATCACTAAGTTCTTTTCCGCGTATTTCGAGAGTGAAAACCGTATGAACATGTTCGCGAAGTTCATTAAACTTTGCTTGGAATTTAATAAGAGCGTCAGACTCTCTTAGAAAAATATCCATAGCTTTATCAGACATTTTGTTATTCAAAACATTAAAAAAAAATTTAAAAATTTGAAAATATTCGAAAAATTCACGAAAAATGCTCAACTCGCGAAATAAGACCGAATTTGTTAATAAATTTAACAAAAATGTCGAAAAAATAATATTCTCAAATTTAAAACACAAACAATATAAGTCGCGACTATGACGGCCTGTAGGGTGACTTGTTTTGTTTACAAAAAACCAAACAAAAAAAAACAGTATGTATGTACGCAGGGGCGGATACTCCTCAAGCTTTGGGGGGGGGGGACTTTTTTGATTTTTTTTATACCCAACACTATATATGGTGAGGGTATACATATATCAGTTTATCAATTCGTTTGTAGCATGTCGAAATATACAGTAGTGGTAAACATTTGGAACTGAGATCGCATTTAACTTTTCATTGATTAATTTTCTCCAAATCACATTTCGTTACAAAAATTTATTATGTCATCATACATTGTTTTTGTTAAAAATATAAACAAAAACAAATCCCGTTAAAGTAAAACAACAAAAAATAAATTTAAAAAGATCTATTCAAAATGCAAGTGTTCAAAACATTTGCAATTCTTATTACCTTACTCTTAACCCAGCAAAAAATTGTGGAACCTGTTGCTAAAGCTATCTGTTCTAGAACAAGTTCTCTGGTAACGAGCCCCCGTTCTATTAATGGTTCCACTGAATCGGTGGAACTAAACATGTTGTAGAACGCGTTGTAGAACTAGTTCTTCAGAATTAGAACACATCGAGTTTAGAAACATAGCTCCAAAAACACGAAGTTAGGGGTAAAATAGATGCCCATATTTTTCCAAGTTAAAGGGCACCAAAGTTTGGATATTTTACTATGTTCAGATGAGACATAAAATTCCATTAACTCTAGGTCCCTAACACAGATAGTCCATTTTATTACATTTTTGTTGTTAATTTTGACTGAAAATGAAATACAATCTTTTTTATTGAAAGCGGCACAAGTTTTAAAATAGGTTAAGCGGAAGCAACACTTTAATTTAAATTTCTGGTTTTTACATTTTTTCAAGGGTGCCCGAAAAAATTAACTTCAGCCGAAAAACTCAATATCCGGCTTATATCTAGGGAACTACAAGATATGTATTTTTGAACTTAGTATTGTAATCTGTCGATAGTGAAAATTTCACATTCGACTTATAACCCTAACCTGGAGTTTACCCATAATATTTACAAAAATGCATCTTCATCCCAGATTTTTTAAAATTATTTTTGAATTTAGTAGAATTTACTATTTCACTGCAAAAATCGATTTTAGATTTATGAAAAATGTTTGGTGGAACTAATTTTCCACATTCTGATTCTTAGGATAACATACAATTCCGGAAACCAAATCAAGTTCATGGCCATGCATTGGAAACGTTGAAGTAATATCTGCCAGTTAATCATTAATAGAAATTAGAATCCACCTGCCCAAATTTTTTGTATAAAATATTTGAGCAAAGGCTTTCTAGATGCAGTAATTGTGACTATAACTCCTACTTTTTGTGATACATATTTGAAATTTTTTATAATTAAAGTAAACATTGACATTGCAAAAAACCGTCACTAATTTATTAACCCTTTACAAAATTGAAAGTGAAAATTTTGTCTATTTTTTTATTTCTAAAATTTTATCCAAATATAATTTGTTAATTGAAATTGGAAAACAAATGTAATCAGCTGTAGTCGTTTGTTTACATGTTTAAATGGAAATAGAATATCATCAAATAGGGAAGGCAAAAAATATTACATAAGATCAGTGTTGCCGGACTAATAAAAATAGGACTTGGTGACACGAATGGTGGTTATAAAAATACATACAAAACAAAAAAATTCAAATTTGGTGTTGTTTTGCAACTTAAAATTTTGTTCTTTCTTAACATCAAATTATATTAGTTGGAGACACCGATTATACAACAAATAACTTTTATCAAATTTTTTATTTCGTTAGTATTTGAACGGCTAAGCTAGATTCAAAATACTAGTGTAATCTGTAATACTAGTATAATATAATAATAATATTTTTTTATAATTCTATCTTGTTTTTTCGCAACCCCAAATCATTGTAAGCGATTTGGATAATTTTCAAATAATTAATCTTTTACTATTTTTTTGTTAGTTATTTAATTTGTGCTTGTGTTTTTTATTTTGCTTATGTTTGTTTTATATTATGTTAAGTGGGATTCACACTAGTGTTTTTTAATGACGTTTACCGAACACGGTTATAATATATTTAGGAACTTTTGTAATAAAATAAAGAGCTTAAACAGCAGTTTTGTTTAAAGAGGTATTTAAACACTCTAGTGTGAATCCCACCTTAAATTTTATGACACGCGTAAAAATCTCGTGATATATTAGAGAAGTTTTGAATGAATCCGGCAACACTGATATTTTGTCCCATTTATCATTTATTTATCTTATTAAAAAGCACTTGTTGTAAATAAAAAATAAACAAGTTGCCATTTGAAAAGCAAACTTTTAATTGAAAAAGAAATGCAAAAGTGAAATTGTGAAAAAATAAAACTGCAATTTTTGTATAAAAAAAATAATTGAAAAAATTGTGAAACGTACAAAAAGTGAAATAATAAAAACGGAGGCTGTAAACTGGAAAATATAAAGGAAAAAACAAGAAAAAGTAAGTAAAAATAATGATATCAAAAAGAACACTAAAATATGAAGTTGCAAAGGAAAGAAATAGGCTCCGTAATCTCATACAGAGTTATGAACACCCAACCCAGCAGCATTCTTCAAGTTCAGGATATCCCAACTTGAACGATATCATTGATTTGGGGGAGGTATCTCAGGTGGGACATGTGCCATCACACCGAAGACCTCCAGTTACCTTAAGTCCGTCTGAACGACTTCGTTTAAAATTAAAAAATTGGTACCCAAACCATAGAGTTTCAGTTAAAGCGTGCACAAATTTGCTTAAAATATTAAAATCAGAAAAAAACAATGTTCCAATAAGCGTTGCAGGGCTGCTACAACGCAAAGGAAAATGTATTCTGCGCACAGTTGCCCCTGGGACGTATATACATATAGGCTTAAAAATGCATTTAGAGAAAATTGCACATATAATTGCGCAACAAAATTGTTCCTTTTTAGAAACAGATGTAGGGATCAACGGCCTACCATTGTATGACAGCTCATCGACAGGGTTGTGGCCTATACTTGGACATATTCCGCAACTTGCTGAAGTTGATGTTTTTTTGATAGGCACTTATATAGATCCTAATAAACCTGCAAATGTAAATAATTTTCTTCATGATTTCATTTACCACTTTCGTAAATGAAATCATGACCTTATTAAAAATGGGTTTGTTGTTGGTAGTACTACCATTGAAATAAAATTCAGGGCATTTATAGCGGACGCCCCCGCCAGGGCATTTATTTGTGGAATTATAGGACATAATGGCCTTAAAGGTTGTTCCAAATGTCACCAACTTGGCAAACGAGATAATAACACCACTGTTTTTAGTACCAGTTCTGGATTATCAAGAACGGATGATGATTTTATCAACAGAAGTGATATACTGCATCACAAAAAACTGTATGTTAATCAAAAATTGGGGTTAGAGGAAATTGGAGTAAAAATGGTTACCCAATTTCCTCTAGACCCAATGCATCTTGTTGATCTTGGTGTCGCCAAAAAAAATGTTGGTAATTTTGACACAAAAAAAACTCAAGCCAAATTCCAAGATTATAGAATTATCTTCTGTATTGACATCGTTTATACCTCACATTCCAAAAGATTTCCAACAAAAAACACGTCCCATAAAAGATATTTGTAGATGGAAAGCTACAGAGTTTAAACATTTTCTCTTGTATTGGGGTATTGTAGTGATAAGAGATTTTTTCAAAGCAGAAATTTTCAAACATTTTCTTCTTTTGAGTTGTGCTTATAGAATGCTTTTATGCCCTAAAACATATAGGGATAATATTCTCAAAGCACAGGAATTTTTAGAAAATTTTGTTGAACTATTTCCAAACATATACGGATAATGTAGTGTTTCGTATAATGTACATAATTTATTGCACTTGGTGGAATGTGTTAAAATTCATGGATGTTTAAGCGGATTTTCGGCATATAAGTTTGAAAATTTTATGAAAATTATAAAAGAAAAAATCAGAATGCCAAGATTTATCGGTGAACAAATTTACAATCAGACTATTCGAGAATTCTTCCGGAAAATTCGAACCCAATAAAAAAATATAGTAATGACGGTGAGCATATTCAAATAGAAACTTTTAGTAGAAATGAAAATTTTGTTGGAAAAAAAAAAAATAACTAACAAAAGCGAATATTTCACTGATCCTCTAAATTCTTCATACTTAGAATTTTTCTTGTTGGGCCAAAAATTATATATAAAACAGAAGAAATTTTTAATTTAAAAACATAAAACACAAATTTTTCTTACTTCCACTTAAAACTGGTTTTGTAATAATACCCCTAATTGACTAAAAACATTTTAAACCTTTTTTTAGATATGGCATCCAAAAACAAAATAGCTAAATTGCAAAACGAAAATGAATTGTATCAAACTATAATTTCCCAACTATCGAATTTAAATACTGAAGTTTCTAATATGCAAGGTAAGTTATATAATAGTTCTATAATATATTCTTTTTTATGTTTTGATAACAATGCATACTCTATATTTTTTTTCAGATGTAATTTTAAGGCAAAACCTGCAAGTACACGCCCTTTTTGTTGAAAAACTAAACAACGTTGTTGAAGATGTTACAAATTTAAGAGGTTAGTAAATTTTTCAATAAATATGACATTCTACCAACATTTAATTTATTTGTAGTAAAGAACGACGCTCAAAATTCAACAATAGTTAATTTTATTGGTGAACATTCCGCATTGTTACGGAATATTTTAAAAACTCAATTTTCCATACCCAAATTTGTGGAAATATTTCCTCTAAAAGACATAAAGGCTTTAGATGACATAGAAAATGATATAAATGAAGAACATAAACAAGAAATGGTAAGTA
Organism: Eustalomyia histrio; assembly: GCA_949748255.1. NCBI lineage: Eukaryota > Metazoa > Arthropoda > Insecta > Diptera > Anthomyiidae > Eustalomyia > Eustalomyia histrio. The sequence goes on along the minus strand of OX456523.1, from coordinate 167,036,883 downwards.
TTCAAGTTTATTTATTTGAAATTGTGAAAATTAAAAACAAATAGTGAAAAAAGAAAATGATATTTCATGAAATTCAAAGTGTATGTATTATAAACTTTTTCACATTTATAAAGACAGAGATTTTTATGTAAGTTAAACTTGATTAGTTAACTCGAAAACTTATTTTTTAACCTTCCAAATTACCTAACAAAATTTTGCGAAAAGTTTTTTTTTTACTTTGAATATTAATTTTAAGCAGCATTCCAATTTTAAATATTTTTAAACTAAATTTAACGTAAATTTGCGTCTTAGGCCCAGTTTTTTGGATGTGGTTTAACTGAAAACATTAACGTAGTTGGAAACTGGAATACTGCTTCCGAAATGTGGTTTATTTTGTTTTATTATAATAATGGTTGAAATTTTAAACTTAAAAAATCCGCCAAATTTTGATAACCAAATTTGGAAATGGCAGACCAATTTCGTTTCCGGATTAACTAATCCAAGTTTAAGTGACATCCTAAAAACTAGGCCTTAAAAACGCAAAGTCAGAAAGTTAAATCCATGAAAATTATCCATGGCATTATAAAATAGGTTAAGTTTCGCCAAAATTTAGCCAATCAAACTTTTAAGATAATTTAAATTTTTAATACCATTAATACAATTTTTTTTGCAATATTTCAAATAAAAAACTTAGGCCCATTATTATAACTAATCTTTAGCTAAAGGTAGGATTTTGTCGGGCAGATTATATACTTTTCGCTACTATAAACCTTCAAACTAAGTGAACGATAAGTCAAGGGGAAGAACTTATCGCTCCATTAGCTTAAAGAAGGTTTACTGTAGCCAGAAACTTATAATCCGCCCGGTAAAATCCTACATTTAGCTAAAGGCAAGTTATAATAATGGGCCTTAATCTTTTTTATAATTTCAACATACTGAAATTTTCAAAATCAATTGAAAAATATAACATATAAAATATAAAAAACAGATTTTAATAAAATATTTTTTTAGATATCATCCCTAAAATCTATTATTTCTGAAGGATGGAGTTCACAAAAAAAAAAGATTATTGGACTACGAGAAATTTATTGATGTTTTACATAGTAAGAATTATTATTGTATGCAAATTAATTTGTTATTTTGCTTATACAAACTTATTTTTCACAGATGCTGCAGCAAAAAATGCCGACTATAATAGAGATGCTTTTATTAGTGACTTGAGATACGGTATTAAAGCAGAAAAAAATAAACATTTTAAAGCAAAAGCTTTGTTGAAGAAAAAAGTTATAAATGATTCATCCAATAATGAAATAAATGGGTAAAACAAATGATTGCTGCAATAAATAATTCTTTTTGTACCGTTTTATTTTAAGTGTTCACTAAAGAATTTTTACAAGAAAGAGTATTTAGTCTGAAATCCAATATAATTTTTCTCAAAGATTATACAATAAGTTTTTATTCATAACATTTATTAAAATTGTTTATATTTTTAAACTTAAATTCGCATTAATTAAATATGTATTATATACTTTGTATAAATAGTTTTCATGCATTTTTAATTTTAAAACATAGTCATAATTTACGTTGCTTAAATGTTATTCATCCTTTATTATTTTTTTAAAACATCACTTTATTAGGTTTGTAAAACAACACTTTATTAGGTTATAGGAATTTCATTTAAACAAATTTTGTCTATAAAACTTTTTAATGTGTTTTTGAATTTAAACTTTAGTTTGTATATTCGTTGTAAAAATATTATTCATGAATTTTTTTATTTAATTACAAACTTAAAATTTTATTAATCAAACATAGTTTTTATACTCAATGTACAATAGTAAAAAATACGCTTTAATTAAAAATAAATTTTGAAAAAAAAATTATTTTGAAAAAAATGCCTCTTTTATTCAGTTTTTTGAAGTAGTGCTGCAATAGCTTCTTAAAAGCGCTGAAACAATGCGTTTCTAAAAGTATACACGTAGTATGAAATTCTAAGTCGCTAATATTCAATACTTAGAATTTCACGGAAACAATATAGAAAAGATTAAAAATATATTATAAAAAATAATAATAATTACCCAATTCAACTAACATGTAATTAAATAAGGCAATATAAGAACAGAAATAATTTTAACACAGGAAACGTTATTGAACCTAAAATTTAAAAATCTTATGTTCCTCTTATATTTGAAAGGTTAGATAGATCAACAATTTATGATAATAAGAAATATATAGTAGCACATACAACATATAACACATTAAGTAGACTATTTAGCAACACAAAAGACAGGATAGATAAATCAGAAATGTCAAATTTAGTTTATAAAATACCGTGTAATGGTAATAATAGTGAAAACTGTAATATGGTATACGTAGGTACAACAAAAAATAAACTTAAAACCAGAATTGCAGGACATAAATCCGATCAAAAATACAAGAACACCATTCCTACACCAAAAAAACAGCATTATCATTACACTGCAATAACTCTAATCATTATCCTGATTTTGATAATACGACAATTTTGAACATAGAAAATAATTACAGACGTAGATATATGTTAGAAATGTTACAGATAATGAAAATACCATCTTCAGAACGCATAAACTATAAAACAGATATAGCGAATATAGCCCAAAATTATAGACATTTAGTGAATAAGAATTGAGCTAATTATTTTAATTTTAAATAATATATGTATTTCAAAATACTTTTTTGTTCTATGTAATATTTTCATTTTAAATATTTGCAAAAACATTTTTGTTTCCTTATCTTTTTTAAGCTTAAAATATTTTTAAGCTTAAAATATTGTCAAAAAGTATTTTTATGATTTCCCGCCTTTTTTAAAAAAGTTTATATATATAAGTTTTAATTGTTGAAAAAATTATATAATTTCCCTGAAGAAGTCACCCAATAAATAATCATTATTATTTTTCGTAAAAAGATCTTGAACTCGATTTGAAGGAATAATATAATATAATATTGAAGATCGAATAAAGGAAGGTAAATTTTTTTACCTCCATAATGTCACTTCTAAAGTTTTTTACATTATGTGTTCTAAAAGCAGTAGAGAAAATTTTTTTAGGACATTGGTGGAGGGCATTCAAATATTCGGCACAGCAGAATTTAAGCCTTTTTTACTTATTAAATTAATAATTTAATTTAAAAATAAATTACACAACATGGGTGACAGTATTACATATAAAATCGCTAACAGTACCATTTAAGCATTGTTGGTCGCCTTTTTTTACTCTTTTTTGTATAAGTTAACTCACTTGTTAATCAGCCATCTTCGCTTTTACAAGCAATTTTATATACTATTGTTAAAAAGGTAATATTTTTTAATAAATAAATTGAAATATTTTTTCTCTGATAAAAATTTGAATTTTCTGTTTTTTTTCCCCATAAACCCGCATTTACGGCAACATTTTGATCCATCGAGCCGGATTTTTTATTTACAAAGTAAAAGTAAAAACACTAATAAAAAAGTTGTTGTTTGCAAAAATCGCGTTAATTAAATATTGAAAAATAAACAATATATTTTTGTAAGAAAATAACCCTAAGCTCACAAAAATAAATTAGTTATCAATTAAATTATTTATTTAATATAAACTTTTGTTTTAAACATATGTCCTATCACAGAAAAATTTAGAAAAATATTCCAAATCAGTTAAGAATATAAGTTTAAAAAATTTGGAATGCTTAAGAATTTAAAATTTGTTTTTATATAGTTATAATTATTGACAATTCTGAAATGAAATAGATCGGTCAATCGGATTTTCAGATAGAGTATGTCAACTTTTTGTGGATTTAGCACTATTTACTGTTTTTATTTTACACTTTTTTCTTTACAGAATTTAAAAAAAAAATCTTAAAATGCTTGGTTAAACACAGTCAAAAGTTAAATTAGTTAAGCTTTAACTTAGATGTTGAAGGACCTATGATGGATAATGTACAAAATTTACGTGTTAAAAGAGGATTTTGATATTTTTTATAAAGATTCTTTAATGAAAGAAATAAAAATCGTAATGCTTCGTCTAAAATGCGCTTGACCGATAAGAAATTTGTTTTCAGAATGGGAACCAAAATTAGTTAAAAAACTATATATCTTTTAATCTTACTCAATTATGACAATTTTATTTCTTTTAAATTTTTATTTTTTAAACTTTTATTTTACACAAATTTGGAATATTTTTTCAAAACTTTTATGCAACTTCTTTATGTAACAACTAATTTATTTAATTTAATTTCATTAAAGAATCTTTATAAAAAATATCAAAATCCTCTTTTAACACGTAAATTTTGTACATTATCCATCATAGGTCCTTCAACATCTAAGTTAAAGCTTAACTAATTCAACTTTTGACTGTGTTTAACCAAGCATTTTAAGAAAAAACTGTAAAATAAAAACAGTAAATAGTGCTAAATCCACAAAAAGTTGACATACTCTATCTGAAAATCCGATTGACCGATCTATTTCATTTCAGAATTGTCAATAATTATAACTATATAAAAACAAATTTTAAATTCTTAAGCATTCCAAATTTTTTAAACTTATATTCTTAACTGATTTGGAATATTTTTCTAAATTTTTCTGTGATAGGACATATGTTTAAAACAAAAGTTTATATTAAATAAATAATTTAATTAATAACTAATTAATTTTTGTGAGCTTAAGGTTATTTTCTTACAAAAATATATTATTTATTTTTCAATATTTAATTAACGCGATTTTTGCAAAAGAAAAAAAGAAACAACTTTTTTATTAGTGTTTTTACTTTTACTTTGTAAATAAAAAATCCGGCTCGATGGATCAAAATGTTGCCGTAAATGCGGGTTTATGGGAATAAAAAACAGAAAATTCAAATTTTTATCAGAGAAAAAATATCTCAATTTATTTATTAAAAAATATTACCTTTTTAACAATAGTATATAAAATTGCTTGTAAAAGCGAAGATTGCTGATTAACAAGTGAGTTAACTTATACAAAAAAGAGTATAAAAAGGCGACCAACAATGCTTAAATGGTACTGTTAGCGGTTTTATATGTAATGCTGTCACCCATGTTGTGTAATAGGGGAATAAAACTAAGAATCTAACAAATTATTAACCCTGCAAAGGGTAGGGGTTAACCAAAAGGTACAAATATAAAAATTAACAAAGCTTAAGTATTTGTGCTTAAACAATAGAAATCAATAATGTGTATTAGTGACTTCCTAGCCTTGTAAGCATTGCAAAAAAAAACATATATAAATCTTTATATAACCAGATATGACACTGCTCATTATTCATATTCATTAAAGAAATAAAGGAGTTTTCTTATATATAAGTTGAATAAGAATACGAAAAAAGTTTAAGATTATTTGGAAGATTATTCCAAACACGGTAAGCCCGTGAGAGATGTCCAAGGGGTATCTCATTCTGAATATTACGTGTTGAATTTATAAATGAAAATTCATTACAAAGAAGTTAGGGTTGTCGTAATTTAACGATTTCATAAAAATGTAGTAAAAACGTATGTATAGATATTTTTGAAAATTACATCCTAAGAAATGAGGAACAAGTTTAGAAACACGATCGTGTTCCCGTATATTAACATTGTAAATGTAACTCACAACCTTGCTAACAATTTTCTCTAGCCTATCTAAATTATAACCCCAGGTGACAGAAGAAACTTCAAGACAGTAGTTGGCTTGATACACTATTAGAGAGTTAGCTAACTGATTCCTTACATGTTTGAGTGTATAGGCTTTCAATTAGTACAACTTAAAATAATACAGGATTTATTCGTAATTGAATAAATGTCGTTTCTAAATTAGGTTTAGGATAAAGAATAACACCAAGACATTTCAAGGAATACACATATGTTATTCTATAACTTGCTCGTCAATAAAAATTATCGGATATATTAAATGTAAGTTCTGCAAAGAAAACTGCATCGCTTTTGTTTTGGTTGAGTTAATCTCAAGATAATTTAAGTACATCCAATTTTAAATCAAATTAAGATGGCTTTTCTCAACATTAACTGAATAGTTAGTTTTATTTAATTTAAAACTATTTTAAAGTAAATTATATAAATGTATTGTTCAAAAACTGAATTAATAAAAAAAACTTATTAAAAGCATTAAAAAACTAAAATCAATTACCAAAAAAAAATATATTTCGCAATCGTGACATTTTTGTGGCTTAGGTCTCTTTTAATATTGAAAGTACTCTGTTGTATCAATCCTCTTTTCTGGCGACACTTCATAGAAAACTTAATAAATAAAAATAATGGTTTTAAAAGTACAGACTTGATTGTTGCGTTTACCAGAGAACTGCAAAATCAACTTTGTTCTTGATTTAATCATACACAAAAATTCTTGTTCACATTTAATAATTCAACAAAATTCACTGTAGAATAAAATCAGCATCATGTTACTGAACGCGTAATTCGGATCAGTTTGAATCATCTGTCGATTATGTTTACTGCAAATTTAATCACATTACAAAAAGTCAGCGTTGAATAAATCATAAAAAACAACAATCAACGCGTATGTGTGTATTCATAATTAAAACAAAATAGAAACACATTTCATAAATGATATTGTGTACATTAGGGTGGGACTTAAATCCGTTTTTTCGAATTTTTATTAGTAATACAATACTAAAAATATTCTTCTTAGTGAAATAAAAATATTTTTTTGGAAAAAAAAATTAGGTCGATATGGAAAATTAGGCAATATTTAACTTTAACCGGATTGGGAGAGCCTGAGATATAGACCTAAATTAAAAAAAAATTGGTATTACTAATACAAATTAAAAAAAAAAACGTATTTTAGATCCACCCATAAAATGTGTTTCTACAAAACCACCCTCTTTTTATGGATAAGAAACTATTTTGTTTTAATTATGAATACACTCATACTCGTTGTTTGTTGTTTTTTCTGATTTATAATACATCAAAATAATTATTGTTGGCTCGAATGAACAGAATAAAATCAACGGTATAACAACGACCGTTTGATTGATTTAAAATCATCAAAAAATATGTGTGTTGGAGTATATTCAGCGTTTGAACGCAAACACATATTTATTCTTGTTTTGATTGCGTATGAACGTTTTGCAATCAGCATTTGCAGTTCTCTGGCGTATACTCACCAAGAATGAAAATGGAAATTTTGAAATTTGGTCTAAGTGAGGAACAAAAAGAATGAAAATTACTAAAAGTCTTATGTCTACACCAATTTTCGCCTAAGAGTTCGAACTGGATCTTAATTCGGTAGAACAAGAGTTTAAATTGAAAAAAAAAATCTTAACCATATCTGATAAAAAAATAAAACATATTACCCATATATGGAATAATATATGCAATCATATATGAACATATATGGCATATACGAATCAATATATCATATATATGCGATATATGGTACAATAAATTACAATATATGCACTTATTCTTTGAATGTATTTGCCCATATGGGCAAATCCTGCGTGACGAATCCTACATTCGTACGCGTTTTAGGATTGAAATATAAAAATTTCTTGGTCTTTCAAATGAAATAACTTCAACTTAAACATAATGTTTAGTTGGATTTAAGAGTACTTTCGAATGGCATAAAACATAATTTTTAAGAGGTATTTGTTGCGAAATATTTAATTACAAAGTTTTGCGACGCACGCTGCAAAAAATTTAAGTAACTTTGAAAGTAGAAGTATGTTTTAAAAGTAAAATGAATATAAGAGAATTCTAAAACAACTTTTTTGCAGCCAAAAAATGTTATAGTTTTTAATCTAAAGCCGGGAAACCTTTGTTACGCACGTTACATTTTTTCTAGTAGTATATAAATAAACACAATTGAATTTATTTTAACAAAAAAATTAATTTAATTTTTTAATAACATTTCTTAATACAAATTTTTAACTTTTTAACCAACCAACTCAAAGCAAGTGCTGTGTAGCCCTTAGGAAATGCAATAGACAATTTAAAAGTTTTGTTCTAATTCCTTAAATAATTCTAAATCATGTAAATTATATTTTCATGTATTTAAGAGAAGGTTGCATTAGCTCTCGGTGTAATAACAGAAAATTAATAATTTAACTCTTTAGGAATTCTGCCAACAAAATTCTTTTGAAATCGGTTCCCAACCAAATTTATTCCACAACATATTCTGTTAGAACAAATAAGATACAATATAACTAATTAGAACTAGCTCTAGAAGTGGTTCAAGGAATATCTGGTTACTTTTGGAATAATTTCAAACAAAAATTATCGGTGTTACAAGCGACAGAAAAACGTTTTTAGGAACCTGTTAAATTATTGATTCCATAAGACGAGCGACGATTATTGTCCACTATTTACCAAAATGTTTAACCATAAGATTGAAAATTACTGTCATTTACCAAATTTGTAACAACAGTGTACAATTTTTATGTAATATGGTAGATTTTTAATTTCGAAAGTGGACGATAAACGATACTCGTTCTGAGAAATAATAATTCACTCTGAAAAATTCTTAAATTCTAAAGCTACCCTGTAGGAAGCCCGGGGTCTGCCTCTAAGTCACCACTTTTGTCGACTATTTTAGTTGACTTTTTGGTGACATAGTCAGCAAAGCGTCTACACTTTTTACATTTCTTATTTTTGGTGACATTGTCAACAAAGTATCTGCTGCATTTTTTACATTACATGTACATCATCTTAGACCGATTGTCCAAGTGGAAAAAAATTATATCGAAATGAAACAACGTTTCACGGGAAATAATTTTTTCCGTGGGTCAAATCAATCTATTCCACAATACAGTAGTCTTAATACTCACTTTCCTGCTTTGCATTCAGAGCCACCAGCTGCTAACAGCTGGTCTAATGTAAATACTGATACCAAAGGTTTATTTTCGTTCGATGAGATCAATATTATAAAGTTTGAACTTATCCATAAGTTAAGAGCATGCAAAACAAAACTTGACCAGTTAGAGGTGGTGTCCAGTATTGCAACCAAATTTCTTTTAATCAATAAAAATAATAACGTGGAACGCCAGGGGCATTCGACACAAAAAAGTTGAGTTGTTTGATTTTCAGTAGTTTTTATTGTTATAAAAATGATCGACAAGAATTAAGAGTTGGAGGGGTGGCCATCATTGTTAAAAAAGGTATTCGGCACAAACTAATACCAATAGTAAATACTATTTTAATTGAAAATATCGGCATTAAATTGGAAACATGTGAAGGGCCAAAACAGGGCCTGTTTTAATATATTCGTGCTACTTCCCTGGAGGTGCTTCTGGTAGCGATGGTGTTAAAAAGAACAGCTTCAAATCAGATATTGTAAATCTTACTCGAGGCTATTATGATTATATTCTTGGAGGAGATTTTAGCAATCGACTTCGAGCATGGAGTTGTCTACGGGCCAATTCTTAGGAAATATCCTTCATGAAAAATTGGAATTTAATAACTTCTGGATTAAACTTCCCTGTGACCCCACGTACTTACCGACTAACGAGAATCACCAACCGTCAACACTAGATTTTTATTTAACCAATATACCATTAAAAATATCCGAGCCAATAGTAATGAATGAGTTAAGCTCTGATCACCTGCAAGTGCAAGTCACTCTCAAAGGCTCCACCAATAACACCACAACTTTATGATAAGGCTAACTGGTCACTGTTTAAACAACATTTTTTTTTTTTCCATATTTTATATTATTTATTGAATCTTCACTTTTAAAAACTGTGAACTAACAATAATTATCCAAATCTTAAAACTAAATATTAATTGTTAAGTCCAGCCAGTGCCAGACTGATGTTGTGTGGTTCAACTGGGACCATTATTTCCCCTTATTATTAGCGGACCAGATCCGCAGTGTCCCTCCTCCTAAGACGCTGGTGGCCGTGATTATCAGTTAAGTTACGGGCTAGTATGTTGGGGTGTGTTTCCAGTTTTGTTAAATAGCGTTGACAGTGTCTAATAATTTCATCTTTGACCAGGGGTACATTCAGGTCTTTATGTATGTTGTAATTCCTAACATACCAGGGTGCGTTCGTGATCGTCCTCAAGAATTTATTTTGCATTCTCTGAATTTTCCCTATATTGGACGCAGAGGCAGTACCCCAGAGCTGAATTCCGTAGCACCATATGGGTTTCATGATCGAATTGTAAATGAGTAATTTGCAGTCCAGGCCTAGTTTAGAGTTTTTGCCAGTAAGCCAAGCGAGTTGAGCAGTTTTTAGCCTCATCTGAGTTATTTTCGCATCTATATGATTTTTCCACGTGAGTCGACGGTCAAGGTGAATACCTAGATATTTCACACATGTGTGTTGGGGTATATTCACATTATTAATTTTAATGGGTGGACACGTCTCTTTTCTCAGTGTGAAAGTAATGTGGATACATTTCTGTTCATTCACCTTAATTCTCCACTTATCCAACCAAGCTTCCAATTGTGAAATGTGAGTCTGTAACATTCTAGACGCTATTTTTGAGTCATCGTGGACGCTTAAGATTGCAGTATCGTCAGCGAAAGTCGATGTGTGGGTATTAATATCTAATGGCATGTCTGAAGTATAAATGATATATAACAGAGGACCCAAAATGCTACCTTGTGGAACTCCGGCTTGTATATCTTGAGGAGAGCTGACAAAACTTTTTTCAGCAAGAGTGAATTTTCGATTTGTTATATAGCTTTTGAGTAGCTTGTGAGTATTTGTTGGTAACAAAAGTTTTATTTTAAACAGTAGACCATCATGCCAAACCTTATCGAAAGCCTGTGAAACGTCGATAAAAAGGGCAGAGCAGTATTTTTTCTCCTCGAACGTTTTTCTGACAACAGTAACCAGCCTGTGGGCTTGCTCAATGGTGCTGTGTTTTCTCCTGAAGCCAAATTGGTGTGATGGAATACAGTTGTTTTGTTCCACATAAACAGTTATCTTTTCCATTAGGATTTTCTCGAACAGCTTTGACAAATTGGATAATAGGCTTATATGCCTATACGATTCCACTTTTGTGTAATCTTTGCCTGGCTTGGGTATCATTTTAACGAGTGAAACTTTCCATTCTGGGGGATAGTATTCAAGGCGTATAATAGCATTAAAAATAAAGAGAATTATCTTTAATGCTATACGGGGTAACTCCAAGAGCATCCTGTTACCGATTCCATCGATACCAGGAGCTTTTTTGGGGTTTAGTTCAAAAATAGCCTTTTCGACCTCTCTCATCTCAAACGTTAATCGGGTAGCTGCTCGGTGCTGGGGTAAAATCGGTGGCAACTCTGTTACAGAACTTGTTATATTTGGCGTGAATACTTTTCTTAAATGTTCTACAAACAGATCTCCTTTTTCAGTATCATTTCTAGCCCAACCTCCGTCTAATTTTCTCAAAGGAGGCTTACATAAGACAGGTCTTTTTAAATTTTTCGTTGCACGCCATAATGAGTAATCAGTTCTTGATGTTGGATCTAAATTTTCAAGATATCTGTTTAATGAAGCAGTTCTCTTATGTTCAAGTAGCTTTCTTAATTTTTTAGTGCATTCTTTCAACCGTTCCTTAAGTTGAGGAGATCTGTGCTGTTGCCACTCTCTTCGAGCTCTTCTTTTTTCATTTAAGAGTCGTTCGACATCGGCAGACAAAATAATATTTTGTCTGTTGTGTCGGGGGGGTTTGGTAGCAAGTTGAGCAGCAAGTTTGAGATTTAGTTCAAAATTTTGAATCGAGAGGTCGATATCTTCCGGTGTTCTTAGCGGTATGTTTTCCGAGCAATGTGTACTGATAAATTTTTTATACTTCAACCAATCTGTTGTTTTGCCTGTCAGTGCTAAGTCACCAGAGGGGGGTACAATTCCTCGGGGTTTAAAATAGTAACAACTGTAGGTGTGTGATCAGATGAGAGATCCAATAATGGTTCTACATGGACCAATTCTCTCGCAATAGACATTGTTATTCCAAAGTCTATCAGATCGGGTATTTTTCGACGATCCGTTGGGTTCTCCACTAGAGATCACATCCATACCCAGCTTAGAAATTGTATTAAACAAAACACGGCCCTTAGGGGTAACAAGCCGTGACCCCCAGAATGTATGCTTGGCATTATAGTCTCCAGCTGCCAGAAAACGCGGTCCTAATGATTCGAAAAAGACTGTGTACTGATCCTCCGTTATGGAGAATCTGGGGGGAGAATAAATTGACGAAATCACCAAGTCCCTATCGAATTCTTCAAAACATATAGTAGTGGCCTGAAGATAATTTTCGCAAAGATCACACATAAGAAAATGTTTTAATCTAGATTTAATGAGAATAGCTGATCCTCCACATGACCTGCCTCTTGGGTCCTTAGTATCATACATTGTGTACCAGCGAATTGAAAATGAACTTCTCAGGGTTAAATGGGTCTCAGAAATAAGCATTACGTCAATTTGCTGATTTCTGAGAAAATACTCGAGCTCTTCTTTATGTTGGCATATGCCGTTAGCATTCCAGTAACATATTTTCAAACTGTTCATGGTTTAGTTAACAAAGCTTGCATCAAAATAGACTGATTTCTCATCATCTCTTGCATCATATTACTCATTGAGTTTGTAAAGTTAGTAACAGTTTGAACCAGGGATTCAATGGATGCTTCAAGTCTGTTGAAATTTTGTATCTGGGGTTCAGATTGAGAAAGTGGAGCATTTGGATTGACTTGTGCGGCTTGTGGAGTTTTTGGGGGCTGTGGTTGTCCTCTTAGAACTTCAGAGTATGAAGCACTGTTGGTGATAATTTGTGGGTATTGTGGAATATAAAATTCGGGTTCCAACTGTGATTTCATTCGGGGGTTTCGGGTTCTGTTTAAATTTGAGTTTTTTAATTTTAAATATACCTCACAACCTCTGTAATTAGCAGTATGGGGGTTACCGCAATTGCTACATTTCTTTTCAGTATTTACTGTCTTTGGTTTGGTACAGTCAGCTGTGCTATGCAGCTCACCGTAAACTACGCAAACTGCATGTAGTCTACAATAAGACCTAGTGTGACCATACTCCTGGCAGTTCGTACACTGAGCAGGTCCTCGTCGCTTATGTGGTGCTTCAACTGTAACTCTATAGTGTAGCAAGTACCTAAGTTGATAAATAGGGTGTGTTTCATTTTTCTTCAACTTGATATCGCCAGGCTCTAATTCAACTCGGAAAAGGGGTTGGGGGAGCTTATCCCGGTTTCTAATATTAACAACGGACTTAACTTTAAAGCCGTTGATTTCGAGTGCCTTCTTTACTTCAAGTAGGTCATTGTATGATTCAATACCCTTAATGACTATCTGAAGACCTTTGCTGCTCTTCAACTGGTAAGTATAAAAATTTTTTTCTGGATTCAAGAAATGATACTAATTTTCTGAAATTGGATTCACATTGAACTTGAATCTTAGTTTCAACAATTTTGCCATTTTTTATTGGAACAATATAAAAAGAGTTTTCCCCAATAAGGCTGACTAGGGTTTTAACAAATTCATTTGAATTTTGCTCTCTTAGATAGATAGGGGGAGGTCTTTGTGGTTTAGGTATCACCGGGGCATCATTATCTTCGCTTTCCAGTATGGCAAAACGGTTTTGGGATTGAGTGACATTTATTTCACCTCTACTAAGCTTAGGATAGGGAGCTGTTTTAGCCGATTTTGGGCTTCTTTTCCTCTTAACTATTTTAACATACCTGTCTAATCCAGTCTGTACCAATGGTTTGGCGGTAATGATGACTGGCAGGTCAACATTGGGTGTTGCGCCAGTTGAGGGGTTAATAGTTAAACTACTTACTGACGGAAAGTGAAGCATAGTTTGGGGCTGTTTTAAGTTATTAGGTTGAGCCATAATATTAATATCACTGTTTAACGTAGCAGATGTTGTTGGTGTTTTAATAGTCTCACTATTTGTTGATATTGTAGCTGTAGGTTTTGGTGAAGTCAAAGCAGACAGCGTTTTGTGTGTTGTTGTTAAACTAGGCACTGTATTTGTTGGTACTTTTATATTTTCATGTTCCTTTGTGTTATTGGTTTTAATTTTTTCACATGAGAGTAAAGGAGAACATGAACGGGATCTCTCAATTGTTTTTGCGGTTAAATAATTTTTGTTGTAATTGGGATCACTAATGTTTTTATTAACATTGATGTTGTCTCCCTTTAGAAAAACGTAGGCATTTCTGCCATTTGCACTGAGCCTTCTCTCCTCTTGAATTATAGAGCTCATATACTCTTTTCTTTATAAGAAAGAAAAGAAAAAAAAAAAAAAAATAAACAAAACAAACAAGACAAATCCCTGTTTGTTAAGGGTTTTTTATAAAATGTTTTTTTTATTTAAATTTTAAATTGAACACGGTTTATTTGTTTTTTGTAATAAATATATTATTTTTTAAGCGTCCAAGCGCTGTTGTTTTTTTATATATTTTTTTACACACTAATAAGCCGATATTTTAATAAATTCACGGACCGAATAAATAACACGTCTATCCTTATTGAGAATTTACAAGTGACATACTTGTAAACAACATATAAATCATAACATTTCTGAAATCAGTGGATAATGCAATAATAGGAATGACATCAATCTTATAATAGATAATTTTAAAAGTCTTATTGAAAATGCGTCAGAGATCAGTATTCCAAAAAACCAATTATAAATAAAAATAAGCCTCTACCTGCACACATTAAAAACATGATCGTATATCGTAATTTCATTAGAAGAAGCTGGATTATCTACAGACATTCTGGCGATAAAATTGAAATGAATCTTTTAAATAAAAAAATATGGAAGAGCTTATCAAAGAGAGAAACCTTGGGGCAATGTTTTGTCATCGCTTGACAAAGGCTCTTCACGCTTTTGGAATATTTCAAAAATCTTGTGTAAGAAGTACAACAATATGCCAATACTCAGGCACAATGGCACCCGTCATTCAACTGCACAAGAAAAATGTGATTTGCTAGCCAATTCATTCAAATTTAATCATGAGCTATCAGCAAATCTAAGTGACTCCAACACTATTTATAATGTTGCTTGTCCAATAGACTCATTTCAAGCCTCTGATGTTAGCATCAGCAACAACTTTCTAATATCTTAAAAAAATCGCCCGGTATGGATGGGATAAACAATAAAATGTTGAAGGCCTTTCCAAAAAATGGAATTTGACAAGTATTAAAAACAACAGCTTAACCCTCCGATGAGTGAGAAGGTCCCTAGGGACCTTTTTGCCTTTTCAAACTGAAATTACTCCGACTTCGGCCACTACAACCCCCCCCCAAAGTTACTCTGTTGCGCATCTTTTGGAAAAAAAATCAAGCCGATCGGATCATTACTTTAGGAGTTATTGAGGTTTTAGTGAGAATAGTACGCGGACGTGTGAATAGGTCCGTATGGACCTTGTACTGAATTTCACTAATAAATGCATGTTTTTGGGCATCATTATAATATTTTTATTGTTTCAACACATAATTTACTTGTTCTGAACACAAAGACCTAAACTCAAAAACATTAGGGATGATGATAAAAACAAAAGTAATCCCTAAATGTCTTTGAGTTCAGGTAGACGTACGAAAGAGTATAAAAGAAGTTGTAGTTTCGTAAACCAAATCAGTCAAAGTTTAGACAGCGAAGAGTAAAATCGTGTGTGATAGAAACAAAAATATAAATATGGCAGATGCAAGTAATTTGGACGTTGCTCAAATGGTTGTACGCCGTAGTACACGTTACGAGCAAATGACTGCGGATGAAAGGCGTGCAGCTGATAGTAGATTTGCTGATTTTATGGATGAAGAAATTGATATTGGTGCAATTAATAATTATGAAGTTGAGGATGATGAAGATCGCACATACCAACCTGCTGAAGAGTCAGATGCCGAAACTGAAGGATACGTCGAGCTAAATGAAGATACTGATGACGACGATGATGAAGAGGAAGAAAATGATGGACAGGAAACGAATGAAAGTTACTATATTGCTAAAGATGGCACCCAATGGAGTAAAAAAGCACCACCAACATCACGCACTCGTAATCATAACGTGGTCGACTTCACAAGAAAGAAACGAGGACTAACAGGAAATATACACGACCCCTATACAATAATGCGTTCAATCATGACACAGGAAATAATACACTTAGTGCTACGTGAAACAAATCGTAAAGGCAGAGAGGTTACAGCTGCATGGAATTTGGCGAATCCCACGAAGAAAAAGGAGTGGAAGCCAGTTACAGTGAAAGAGTTAGACGCCTTTGTAGCTCTTCTTTTGTATGCTGGACTCACAAGATCAAACCATGAACCAGCTATGGAATTATGGGGCGCGACGCGTTGCCCAATATACAAAGCTGCGTTGTCGTACGATCGCTTCATGTGTATAAAGCAATTTATTCGATTCGACAACGAAAATACTCGACAACAGCGACTCATCAACAGTAAAACTGCGGCTATTGACGATATTTGGCAAATGTTACAACATAACTTGGCAGCAGCTTACACTCCTCATGAAGCACTAACAGTTGATGAGCAGTTGTTCCCTTACAGAGGCCGCACCCGCTTCACGCAATATATTCCGTCAAAGCCAGCTAAGTATGGTTTAAAAGTATGGGGGTTATGCGACTCACAGAGTTATTATCCTGTGAAGGGAATGATATATTCTAGAAAACTGCCAAACCAACAACGAGAGATAAACCAAGGGCAGAACGTTGTGCTGGATCCTGTGGAAAAATATTTAGATGCTGGCCGTACTATATACGCAGATAATTTCTTTACCACTCTTGACTTGGCGCGTATTTTGATGAGGAGGAAGACGGATATGTTGGTACAGTGCGCTACAACAAAACATTCATTCCACAGGAGTTCAAGAAGAACCCGAAGCGCACCATCAATAGTACATTATTTGGGTTCAACGAAGGGATATAGCGTTATGCTCAAACGTGCCGAAAAAAAATAAAGTGGTGAACGTGCTCTCCACAATGCACTACACCTGCCGCGTTGACGAGCAAACCGAGAAGCGG
Source organism: Eustalomyia histrio (assembly GCA_949748255.1). NCBI lineage: Eukaryota > Metazoa > Arthropoda > Insecta > Diptera > Anthomyiidae > Eustalomyia > Eustalomyia histrio. Next base: position 167,019,942 of record OX456523.1, on the reverse strand, counting down.
AAGCCCTATTAGATTACAACGCCAACAAATGCGGCGTTGATACCATGGATCAAATGCTAGGCACTTACAACTGCAAAAGAGCAACACAACGATGGCCGTTGGCCATGTTTTATAATATGCTGGACGTCGCTGAATTGGCTGCTTTTACGATTTACAACGAAACGAAGCCTATAAAAAGGAGTGACAGACGGCGGTCGTTCTTGTTACTGCTAACGAAACAATTGGCCACACCAAATATCGAAGAACGTGCCCTGAACAACCATATAACCTCATATCCAAGGATACGCAATGCGAGAATACATATTTATTTGTTTTTTATTTTTCTTTTCATTTCAGGTATTACCAAGACCGATGGAAGGCAATGCACCGTCGTTTCCGGCTAGGTCAAGTAGACCGTCATGTCGCCTTTGCCATTCTGAGTACGGGCGGCAGCGGAAAACGCGGGCATACTGCTTCGGCTGCGGCAACGCTGTTTGCGGAGAACATAGCACACTTTTACATCGCTGCAACAGTTGCGCACAGGGCGGGGGATAAGAAGTACACGCTCAACAACAATAATTTTTAAACTTTTTTATAATAGTCTTAAGAAAATTCAAGCAAAAAAAAAAAAAATTAAAAAAATTGAAAAAATTATTTTTGTATGTAGAATTTAGTTATAAACAATAAAAACGAAAAAAAATCAAAAAAAAAAATTTTTATATGAAAAAAACATGATTTACAAAAAAGGTCCGTAGGGACCTTTTCACACGGCCGTGAAGTTCAGAACTGTCACTCATCGGAGGGTTAATATTGACATATTTTCCAGATTGCTGGATGGAGGCAAAGGTGATTGCAATATGTAAGCCTTAAAAAGATTCATCTTGTCCATCCTCATACAGGCCAATTAGCCTTTTATTTTCTTTGAGTAAAATTTTAGAAAAGGCAATCAAAGAAAAAATCTTATAATTATGTGACGAAAATCATATTTTTCCAACCTAGAAATTTGGTTTTAGAACTGGTCATAACACTTCTCACCCCCTAGTTAGAATAAAACAAGAATTAATGATAACTTCAATGCTGGTAAATCAACAGGCAAGGTATTACTTGATATAAAATCAGCCTTTGACTCAGTATGGCACGATGGATTAATTTTTAAATGATCAAATTTTATTTTTCACAGGAATTAATAAAACTAATCCAAAGTTTCTTAAAAAAACCGAACATACAGAGCTTGCAATTTCCGCCGGCTGCCCCAGGGATCTTGTTTATCGCCAATATTGTACAACATATACCCATCGGACTTCCTTTTTTTGTCGATTGCTCCTAATCTTTGCAGACGACACCGCAGTTCTTAGCCATTGAATTTTATCGAAAGATATTGTCACCAGTCTCCAAAATGCATTACCCCAATTAAAAGATTATTTTAAAAATGAAAAATTCTTATAAACTCTTAAAAAACACAAGCCATCTATTTTACACGTAAGCGTAAGGCCTGCTTCCTACCACAGAGAAAAATTTGCATTAACAACGCAAATATTGCTTGGGATGATAAAGTTAAATATGTCGGTATTGTTCTAGATACAAAAATCAACTTTAGTCGCCATGTTTCATACGTAATAGACAAGTTAAATAACGTATCAAGACTATTGTACTCGTATATAAAGAGAAAGTCCACCCTAAAACAAAGTAATAAAATCATTATTTTTAAAGCTATTTTTATGGCCATACATATTACGAGTATATTATGGAGCCCCAGTATGGCAAGATGAAGCGAATTGTCATATTCTTAAACTACAAATAAATCAGAATAAACTGCTGAAAATGATATATAACCTGCCACGCTACTATTCTACAAGACGATTGCATTCTGTTTACGATATTGCTATGGTTAAAGACAGACCCAGCTGGGGGAATTTTAAAACTCACAAATACCCAGCAAAAACATAGTAATGACATATCATTAATTTATACATTACTTTGTAATGAGTACTCCTTATATTCAGCAGTATTTTCAGAATAAAAATAATATATTACTTATAATTTGTTACTTATTTTATTATTTTGAATTAAATAATAATAAGTTACTTGTAATGGCTTACCTTTTCTATTATTTTAATAAAAATAATAATGAGTCATTGTTAATAGTTTAAATATCTTTATTTATTAGTGTGTATTGTATTACTTTATGAATTAAAAGGGTTTAATAAAACAAATTATCATGTAAGTGAAAAGGAACTAGTGAAAACTAGTTTTGAGTAGTGTCGAATTAATTTATTTTAAAATATTTGTGTTATGACACATCTTATGTAATTAATTTTGGTATTCAACTGTATAAAATTTTTAAAAATTGTAAAGAGATTGAAAATTTGGAGATCAAATTTGGAATCAGGAGAAAAAATCTATAAAAATCAATTAAAATAAAAATTACTTGAATTTCAATGCGAATAAAAAATTTTTAAAACTGAGAAAAAACTTCCCCTCTTTGACCGTTATCGACCATGGGATACATATGACTCAAATTGTATCAGTATCCTGTAATAATGAAGTAAACCAATTCCAAATATCTCGATGTTTCTCAAAGTTGAAGGAATGGACCATGTTGTACCAAAATTTTGATCCCCTGTGTTGCCCAATAGGATTTGAAAAAAATGTTGTAAAAATTATGCAAAAACACATTTTTTTTATAAATTTGTGGTGATCCTATTGGCTCTGAGAACATATTGATGCAAATAGTTAGTATTCTGTGAAAGCAACAACTATCATCTGTCGATACAAATCGGTTAAAAAATGGGCCAAATACGACAAAAAATGGGACATTTATCAACCATTGGCAGTCGAAGGGTTAATTTATATATTTCCTTTTGAAAGAAAAGTGGATTAGAAATTGGGATTCACAATACTGCATCGCATTACCTTGTCGCTTACTCAAAGTTAAATTATTATTGGTAACCAGGAGTTAAAAAATAATGTGTTACTCAATTTTTTATAGAAAAATATAATAACAATTGGTTATTAGTAACAAGTTATTAATATGCATACCCATTATTCTTTATTTTTTCGTAAGCTTGCACGTAAGCAGAACACCTTACCTTTTTGACAATCTAATATAAAAAAGTTAGGATTATATAAAGGGTAATACGTGGAAACCTTGGAGATTAGATTACTAGACTCATTATTTGGTAAAGTGTGTTTTTCCTGGGTAATTATGATCTCAGATTCCAAATGCCTGAATATAACCTCATCAACCAATTGACAATCTTAATGTAGCCTTAAGTTTTATCTACAACAAAAATATATATTTTTTTGCTTATAGGTTTTGTTACTTTTTGCCTAAAAATGTATAAACTTTAAACAACAATTTTATTATTTGTAAAGATTTCTAAGTAGGAAAGGCCTGAAATCTTAAGAAAACTAGATTTTGTTTAACGTAAATATTTTCTCATGTTATGTAAACATGTACATAGCTGCGTGCAAAATTAGTTTTTAATAAAAATATAAAGAACAAAATATCTAATGAGCAAAAGCAATTTCAAAGAACTTGTGAAAAAACAGTCAATTTTGTTTAAAAATAAAGATAACGAGAAAGAGGCAACAATTTTTAGTGAAAGTTGTAACTCTAGATTTTACGGAGTCCATGGAAGATTTTGAACTTGAATTTCCATTTAATTTGAATCGTTTTCTGTTGTTATCACTCGATTGAAAATTATTCGATTTATCGAGCGATCAAAAAGGTAATTCATACGAACCATTTTGAAATCATGATTTTTGAATAACGATTACTTCGAATATTTTTGTCGATTAATCGGGAGAAAAAAAAAACAAATAAATTATATAATCCAGTTTTTCTCAGCTATTTTTCTTACTATTATTTCTATCAAATTTTACTGGGAAATTTTACAAATTTAGAATAAACACATACTTCAAATTGTAATGAAACAATTATTTTGAAACTTTAGTTTTATATTATTCGGAAGTCACAAAAGTTGGAAACGACAAGAAAAAAATAGAACTTTAATTACAGCTGTTTTTTGTATTCATTTGTTTGACTATGGGAAATTTCTGAAAAACTAATCGCGGAACTTACGATCAAAGAAATCACTGATCGATCAAAATATAAAGAAAACGAATACTAATTGTCCGTAAATTTTTTTGCTTACTCTTTTATTGAATTTTTGGTGCCAATTTTATTCCCTATTTATTTCTAAATTGACATTTTCTTGCCCTCTCTGTTCAAAACTTACAGCTAAATTTACCTTCGGCGACAAATTTGCATCTTATATTATATCACATTGTAAATGTGAGTGTAAAAATCACGCCGCCAGTAATTCAGCAAATTTGATTCAATACATAAGTTGCCCTTAAAAGACCGAAACTACCTTTATAACCTTGCTAGTCGACTCTTGTTTGTTGTCGTTTAATACGAACAATTTATTTTTGTATTATTTAAATACAAAACTGTACCAGTTTCAAAGCTGGATTAATTTGAAACTATTGTAAACCTATCAGGAGAAGCTATAAGCAAGAAATTTAAATTATTTCTGCTGATGTTGATTTTTTTTTTAAAAAGAAGTATTCCATATAAAATCAATTTTGCCTTTGGCTGTGTTTTTAATTTTTGGTGCCACATCCATTACGGGTAAGATTTACTTCCATATACTTTAATAAATAAAAGTCAAATTATTGTGAAAATATATATTTCTCTCGCAGATCTGGCACCAAACTCTAAGTCTAACACTTAGTATATTGGAATATGACCACAACGTGCTTTAACCGAATGCTATGGGAAACGAGCATGTAGTACAGTTTCATGATTTCGGCAGTTTTATATATAAAGCAAGGGGAATTTTAATTTGGCAAGGAAAATCATCGTACCAAAATTTACTAAATAGTGAAGAAAAGAAAATTGACAAAATAGTGTTCAAAAATTTATTAAGTTTAAAAATACTCTATTTTTTTGCCCGGTGATTACACAATTTTTCGGTTTCGGTAAAATACATTACATTTTGTCCATATTAAAGAACATAATTTGGGAAGTTATAAATTTAAAATCATTAATCAATTTCCTATTGGGAAGAAGGATTTACAAAAAAAAAAGAATTATTTCAAAATAATTAGTGATTCGAATATGAGAAATATTCATAACGGGATTAAGAAATTTTAACCAAATGAGTCACTATTTCAAATTAATAAAATTCCATTAGCGTTCTCTTAAGTGTAGAGATTTATAAACTATAAACCAGTCGTGAAATTGTTCGGTAATCCAATTTTATAGTTAACGAGCTAGGATTTTTAAAAATCGTATAATATCAAAATAATTAAGTAATGAATACATACTAAAGTTCTGATGATATGTGTATCGATTAAACAGTTTAAAAATGAACCAAAGTTTTTATATATATGCTAAACTTTTCTATATAAACGTTGCGGAGACATGTTGCAGTTAAATTATTTTGTGAATAGTAAATAACAGTAAAAAAGAGAAGAGATATATAAAAAAAAACTCGACAAAAGAAACTAACATCATGTGGTAGGGTAGGGGTTATTAAAATAGAAAGAACAAAGGGAAAAAAGTTTTACCCTTATAGCTGCACTTGTCTAACGCATCAAAATCCTTTGCTAATGTACATTCAACGTTGGACCTATTAAAGTAAGTTTGCATTTTCAATAATAATTACTTATCAATCCTGTAAGCACCACCAAAACTAAACAAAAAAACATCATGTAAATTAATTTGGAAATATTTAGTGAAAGTATTAAAATTAAGTGCTAAAACAAAATATAAAATTAATTGGAATTTGGATAAAGAAGTAAGTTATTTTAAATTGCCAAATTAATAAAACCGAACAAGTCAAACAAGGGAAAAAATAAAATGTTTACTACTTTTGGGGTGTTCACAGTTGTTATGTGATCTAATTTTTGGTGAAAGAATGTGAAAAAGAGAAATGATAAATAACAGAACTAATTTTACATAAAAAAAAATAAAAGTAAACATTAGACAAAATGTTAATGATAGACAAGTAGTTTTTTATTTTTTTTTATCATGAATAGTGTTTAACTATAACTACAAAAAAAGTTTAATAAGTTCTATTATACAAATTTCATTCTCTTTTTCTCCCTTTACTAAACTTTACGTACATCTTTGAGAAAAATAACCAAACAGCCATGACATTGAACAACAAATTTTGTGTATCGTAATTAATAAAAACTCGTTAATTTCTTGTTTTTCGCAACGATTAAAAATATATATTTTAAAAATTTAAAATATAAACATTTATTAATCTACACTCATTTCCGTTTAAATTCAATTCTCAAAGGGGATCCCACGTCCTTTTATAATACGTCATACTTTAGTTATTTTATGCATATAGTATGCATAAATGTTGTTGTACCTTTCGTGGATATTAGATATTTATTAAATTAGAGTATAATCTAAAAGATAATCAATTTTAAAATTAATTGATAGGTATCCATTATTTTTTTTAATCAATTTTAAAATTAAGTGATAGGTATCCATCATTTTTATATTCTTTTCTCTTCTTATAAGAAAATATTTATGAATAATTTTTTGAAACACAACTTTCTTGAAGTAAGATTTATTTTCCAATAGCCCTAAATTATAAGAATTAAATTAGTACAACTGTATATTACATATTATTTTATATAATAAACCAATGTTTATGATGAACTAATTTTCTTTATTATTGATTTCTTGTGGTAAGACCGTGTAAGTAGTGAGTATTTTTTTGGGATCATCAAGATCTTGATTGAGAGCTCTGTTTGATAATCATGGTTGGGAGGGCTACGTGTTGCAATATAAACATCGGCGTGCAACAAACTTGGCTACCGTGGATTTGCTAACAATAAAACTATTTTTACCAACTACTTCCGTTAGAAAAAAAATCTATTGTCTACCTTTTGAATGCTTTTCTTTTCTATTAGATTTCCGTTTTCTTATTGGTGAAACCTTACTTTTGCATGCATTATAATTAAATATGAAATTTCTATGTGGAAGATGATATGGTAAAGTCAAGGTCAAGAACTCACCCTGTTAGCCGACAAGCCAGAGCCGGACGATGAATGGCCAAGCTTGACTGAGCCTATATAATATATATTATTATTCAACGTTATATGCTGCATAGAATTTAATATTTTTGGCGCTTAACGTACGGCCCACAAGATTGTAACATCTAGTACACATATTTTATATATTATAAACCTCCCTGCTCTGTGGATCACTACTAAAGTTTTCTGGTACAATATTCTTTTCCCCAATTATCATATACCTGTCAGTTTAATTTCTCTTTTAAATCTTTTTTTTGTTGTTCTTTTATCTTCATTGGAAATTTAAAATTCTTTCATAAAACGCTGAATAAAATTGTGTTGCTTGGAACTTATTGTTTGGAACTTTTACTGTATAATTACCACGACACGAATTTACTTATCTACTTCTACTTCTCTTCTCTCATTAATTTTATTCTGTCTAGAATCTCGATAAGTTTTGGATCTTGCCGACAGAAAATGTACTCTTCGAGTTTTCGCTGGAATCGAATTGTTTGTATTTATCCGAATAACGCCACCAAAAACATTTCGTCTTGAAATTAAATCCTTTATACCCTTTCTATTTAAATCTTACTATTTTTATAGGGGAAAACAATTTTACAATATAATAAGTTTTACGGTTAGCCATTTTTATTTATACACCACTACAAACACATTATTACCACAAAGGAATCAAATTAATGGACATATTGGTTTTCATCAAATTCTTATTTTTAGGAACATTTTGTTAATTCATACTTTAAGACTTAAATTGTTAGTATACGTTGTTTTTGTGAAAAACAATAAAAAAAACAAAGCAAATGCTGTCTTTCTGCTTTATATATAAGAATTTATTTACTGCTATATATATAAGAATTTATTTACTGCTATATATATATAAGAATTTATTTAAGTAAGAAAGTTGAAACTTAATAAAACTATTTCACTATTTTTAAATTTATAAAAAAGGCAAACCATTTTCTTTGTTTACCTTTAGTTTCTTATTTTTATTTCGAATCATATATTGTTCGCGCAGTTGTGAAACGTCAAAGGTCATTATAGACTATCACGTTTCGAGTTTTTTAAATCTATCTGAATGAAACTGTATTTGCGGATATGGACTATAGAGAGTAATAAGAGATAGGAAGCAAAGACCTGGAGAAAATTTAGACAATTTTTACGAATCCATAGTGGGACTTACCGATCGTCTCGAGGCGCCATTATCGGAGTCATCATTGGCGAAAATTTTGAGGAGAAACTTACTTCCGGAGATTCAACATGAAATTCTGAATATTAAGATAGTTTCGGTTGAGCAATTGCGTGATATTTGCAGAAAGAGGGAGTCCTTTTTCCAGGATATTCGAAAGAGAATAACTTCAAAAAGCCATGAAGTTTTCCAAAACGCTTCTCGGAACTACTAGACTCTCCAGAAGAAGATCTGGGATCAGGGGTGCAAATTCGGGATCAGGATGTTTCGGAGCTCGGTCTCAGTTGCTGGAATTGAGAGGACCGTATTTTGTTATGGGTGCGGAGCACCGAACGTATATAAACCATCATGTTGAAAATGCAAACCTTCAAAAAACTTGCAAATGAAAGCACCAAGTGCACGCAAAAAGTGTCTCACAAGGAAGACAGTGGATCACTCAACAAACACCGATCAATAATATCTGCCGAAAATATAATACAACCACCATATGCCGGAAAGTCGGAAAAAAATATCCAGATGAAACGATTAAGACCAATTTTACCTCTTCACGTTAGAATGGAGAACTATATACAAGTAAAGAATAAAATTTTTTATAGCTCTATTGATTTCAAAACAACAAGATCTACAAAGCGAATGATAAATTTTTGGAAAGAGGTTAGGAGGAGACACAAGAGTATATTCTCCTGCATATTTGAAGGAAAAAATGATACCCTACCATACGCCGAGGTACAAATTTTAGATGAGAAAGTAACGAGCCTACTGGACAGTGGGGCATCGATTAGTTGTATAGGCGGGGAGTTTGCGAAAAATTTTCTCGAATCAGGCAGGTCTTATACGAAACTTAGCACCAATGTTCGCACTGCGGATTATAATCCCTGACCTGTTGTTGGTTTTATTAGAACAGGCCATGTGTTCAGATCCAGTGAAAACCTCTGGATATTTATATAATTCCCTCTCTTTCTCAATCACTATACCTACTTTTCTCTCCGCCCTTTCAATGTCTTCTATTGATTACCTCTTGAAATCATGTATATTGAACGATTCTCAGAAAGTTATTTTAGGGATATTTTCCCTTCATTTTCAAGGGAAGGTCTAGGGAAAACATGATTAGTTAGCCACGTTATAGATGTAGGTACCGCAAGGGCTATAAAACAGCGTCATTACCCCGTTTCGCCCGCTATAGAGAAATTAATGTACGATGAGGTTGACCGAATGTTAGGTTTATGGGTGATAGAGGAGTCGAATAGTGCTTGGAGGTCTCCTGTGGTTCTTATCAGGATACCTGGTAAAAATCGGTAATGCCTCGATAGCCGAAAAGTAAATGATGTAACTGTTAAAGATGCGTATCCTTTACCCAACATTGATGGAATTCTTAGCAGACTCCTTAAAGCCAGGTTTATTACCAATCTGGATCTTAAAGATGCTTCTGGCAAATCCCATTATATCCACTCTCTAGGGACAAAACAGCATTTACAGTGCCAGGTCGTCCTTTATATCAATTTAAAGTGATGCTCTTCGGGCTCTGTAATGCACCCAAACTATGTCCCACTTGATGGATAAAGTAATACCTGATGACCTTTTAGTGGTTTCGGACACCTTTGAGAAACTAGTAGACGTTCTAAGGCAAGTTCCTCAACGTTTACGTGACTCGGGCTTGACTATTAATGTCGAGAAATGTAATTTTTGTGTGGAGGAGGTTAAATATCTAGGTCATGTAATGCATTATTCAGACCGATCCTAACAAAATTTCAGCTATTTTAGAGTATCCAACACCCAAATCAGTCAAAGATACTAGTCGATTTCTCGGGATGGCTGGGTGGTACAAAAAGTTCATTGGGAACTACGCTTCCTTAACATCTCTTCTTACGAATCTTCTAAAAAATAAGAGGAAGTTTGGTTGGAATGATGAAGAGTGTTGGTACATTGTTGGTGATGAAGTTCCGGTGGCTTTCATGTCAAAGAAACTTAATAAAGCCCAAAGAAATTACTCTGTAACCGAACAGGAATGCTTGGCTGCTGTGCTAAGCATAAAGAAATTTCGTCCTTATGTTGAAGGATATGAGTTTACGATAGTGACCGATCATGCGTCACTAAAGTGGCTCATGTCCCAAAACGATTTGAGTTCCACATTAGCGAGGTGGGCGTTGAAACTCCAGGGATTTAACTTGAAAAACCAGTACAGAAAGGGTAGCCAAAATATTGTCCCTGATGCACTTTCTCGAAACAACCAAGACGATTCGAAAGTAGGCTTGATTTAGTAGTAAGCAGCATGTCCGATGACGAGGGGGTTTTTGTTGATTTAAAGTCACCTCATTTCCAAAATGACGAGTATGAAGGACTTATTAAAAATATAAATGTGAATAAAAGCAAATTCCCAGACATAAAGGTTATATACAATTTGGTATACAGACGAACCGAATACGTAACCGGTGAGCAACTTCACGATGATTTATGTTGGAAATTGTGGATACCTCATGAGATGATCCCAGAGATGTTAGAGAAGGCACATGATAACCGTTTGTCAGCCCATTTTGGTATAAATAAAACTTCGGATCGCATTAGAAGGTAATATTTTTGGCCTAATTTGGTAAATTCAGTTAGGGACTATATACATAAATGCCTGTGATATATGCAAGGGAGCGAAGCATCCTAATATTGTTCTGCGACCACCTATGGGAAAGCCAACTATGACTGATCAGTTGTTCCAGAAGCTTTACGTGGACTTTTCGGGCCCTTATCCACGTTCAGATTCTGGTTACATAGCAATTTTTGTCGTCCTTGACCACTCTTCTAAATGCCCTTTTTTAAAGCCTGTCAAGAAGTTATCTGCAGATGTAATTTGCAAATTTCTGGAGGAAGATATATTCCACATATTTGGAGTATCAGAGACAATAGTCTCAGATAACGGGGTGCAATTTAAATCTAAATTTTTTCAGCAGCTACTGAAGAGATATGACATTTTTTATACTCCCACAGCAATTCATTTACCCCAAGCAAACGCATCTGAGCGTTCATTGCAGCCATCCGCGCCTACGTATCTCCGGATCAAAAGAACTGGGAAGAAGTTCTCAGCAGTATAGGATGTGCGTTGAGATCCAGCACCTACTCATCCATTGGTGTAGAACCCTATTATTTAACTTTTGGGCCAAACACGGTGACTAATGGTCAAACCTATTCGTTAATAAGGAGGTTGGGAATTTTGGAGGATAGAGCTGTAACTTTTAACAGAGAGGATTCTATGGATGCTATTCGAAAGAAGGAAAAACAGCTCATGGAGAAGCAATTTCAGCGCAATGAAAGAAGCTATAATTTAAGATCAAGGGAAGTTTCTTTCAAGGAGGGACAGGAGTCTAGAAGAAATTTCAAGCAATCAAATTTTGAAAAGGGGTATAACTCTAAGTTGGATCATGCGTTTTTAAAGGCCCGAATTAGAAGAAAACTTGGTAGCTGCAATTATGAGCTGGAGGATCTTCAAGGGAAATTAGTTGGTAAATATCATGCAAAGATACTAAACCATAGGTTTTAAATTGTTACACTCGGAAAATTATGTGGGTAGGAGAGAAGGGGTACATATTTGAATGTTTCCCCAGTGCAGTAGTTTTTGTAGGGTGTTTGAAGAAAATAGAATAACTGTAGTCATTGAAAATCTCTTTCCTAACAGAACAAATGAAATTGCAGTTAAAATAACTGCTAATGCCTTGTATGTAGTAACTGAAGAACTTTTCTCAGTTAGGCTGCTATCGGAATCAGTTTTGGTTTTGCAACCCCAAAATCTGATTTTGTTTGGGGGGTTGTGTTAAGGCGCTAGCAGCTTTTATTTATAATTCCCTTCACTCGCACTATTATATACTTTATCGGCTGTGATCTTGGTTAAAAATACGAGGAACATATATTTATTTTCTAAGGAGGTGCCTGTTTAGTTTTTTTACATTTGTTCAAAAATAATTTACAACCATATACCGAGTTTATTTTTTGGATTCATTTTGGTTTTTGCCGCTATGTAGAATTCATTTAAATTTTGCCCATAAAAAAAGAATTAGTGGGTTACTTCTTTCCAACTTAAATTCCCATCTAATGTCTGTTCAAAGCAAAACTGTAGTAAAACAACTGGTGCCGAATTACGGCATTCGTGATCGAACGAAATTGTTCGAAAACTGTTTTTTAAAAAAGTTACCACAATAATACTGATAATGATAACACCAACTTTAACTTTTATTTCCAATCTGGGGCCAAACTACAACATCCCTGATGGAAAATATTCCGTTCTAATGTTTGATTTTTAGAAATAAAAAACTAATTTTGATCGAAAAATTACGATCACGAATGCCGTAATTCGACCCCTGGTCTTTTATTATATTAAAATTGTTCGATTAAATATAAAATAGTTAATCATTAGAATAAATTTTAAATGAATTTCCATTTCATTTGAATCGTTTTCTGTTGTTATCCCTCGATTGAAAATTATTCGAATTATAGAGCGATCAAAAAGGGAATTCAAACGAACCATTTTAAAATCATGATTTTTGAATAACGATTACTTCGAATATTTTTGTCGATTAATCGAGAGAAAAAAAAACAAGTAAATTATATGATCCAGTTTTTCTCAGCAATTTTCTCTTACTATTATTTCTATCAAATTTTACTGGGAAATTTTACAAATTTAGAATAAACACATACTTCAAATTGTAATGAAACAATTATTTTGAAACTTTACTTTTATATTATTCGAAACTCACAAAAGTTTGAAACGAAAAGAAAAAATAGAACTTAATTTACAGATGTTTTTGTATTCATTCGTTTGACTATGGGAAATTTCTGAAAAACTAATCGCGGAACTTACGATCAAAGAAATCACTGATCGATCAAAATATAAAAAAAAGGAATACTAATTGTCCGTAGATTTTTTTTGCTTACTCATTTAATGAATTTTTGGTACCAATTTCATTCCCTATTTATCTCTAAATTGACATTTTCTTGCCCTCTCTGTTTAAAACTTACAGCAAAATTTACCTTCGGCGACAAATTTGCATCTTATATTATATCACATTGTAAATGTGAGTGTAAAAATCACGCCACCAGTAATTCAGCAATTTGATTCATTACATAAGTTGCCCTTAAAAGACCGAAACGACCTTTATAACCTTGCTTGTCGACTCTTGTTTGTTGAAGATAACTATCGTTTAATACGAAAAATTTATTTTTGTATTATTTAAATACAAAACTGTACCAGTTTCAAAGCCGGATTTATTTGAAACTATTGTAAACCTATCAGGGGAAGCTATAAGCAAAAAATTTAAATTGCTTCTACTGATTTTATTTAAAAAAAAGTATTCCATTTACTTTAATAAATAAAAGTCAAATTATTGTGATACATTTCTCTCGCAGATCTGGCACCAAATTCTAAGTCTAACATTTAGTATATTGGAATATGACCACAACGTGCTTTAACCGAATGCTATGGGAAACGAGCATGTAGTACAGTTTTATCTTCATTAACGTGATTTCGGCAGTTTTATATATAAAACAAGGGAAATTTTAATTTGGCAAGGAAAATCATCGTACCCAAATTTACTAAATAGTGAAGAAAAGAAGAGTGACTCAATAGTGTTCAAAAATTATTAAGTTTAAAAATACTCAATTTTTTCCCCCGATGATTACACAGTTTTTCGGTTTCGGTAAAATACCCTACATTTTGTCCATATTAAAGAACATAATTTGGGAAGATTTAAATTTAAAATCATTAATGAATTTCCTATTGGGAAGAAAGATTTACAAAAAAAAGAATTATTTTAAAATTATTAGTGATTCGAATATAAGAAATATATATAACGGGATTAAGAAATTTTAATGAGTCACTATTTCAAATTAAGAAATTAATTAAATTCCCTTAGCGCTCTCTTAAGTGTAGAGATTTATAAATTATAAACCATTCGTGAAATTATTTGGTAATCAAATTTTATAGTTAATGAGCTAGGATTTTTAAAAATCATACAATATCAAATTAATTAAGTCCCAAATATTTTAATGAATACATAAAAATCTGATGATATGGGTATCGATTAAACAGTTTAAAAATGAACCAAAGTTTTATAAACACTTGTTGCTAAACTTTTCTATATAAACGTTGCGGAGACATGTTGCAGTTAAATTATTGTGTAAATTTTTAAGAGTAAAAAAGAGAAGAGATATATAAAAAAACTTGACAAAAGAAACTAATAGCCTTTTTCCACTGAGCTAGATCATTCACCTTTCATTAATTTGCAAAGATTAAGATAACATCTTTCCATAAGAATTATACAAGCCAAAAATTCTACATCTACAAAAGATGATCCTTTCTCATTTTGTTTCATCTTACATCTTTCGTTATTTAAAGTGTCATCACTAAAAAATTGCCAATGTAAATACATGATTCACATTTTCAACATCTTCCACGCGTTTCACAAAGATGTTGTTCAGTGTAAAAAGCATATAACATCATGTGGTAGGGTAGGGGTTATTAAAATAGAAAGAACAAAGACATTTAAAAAAGTTTTACCCTTATATATACACTTGTCTAACGCATTAAATCCTTTGCTGAATGTACATTCAACGTGGGACCTGTTGACTCTATCAAAGTAAGTTTGCATTTTCAATAATAATTACTTATCAATCCTGTAAGCACCACCAAAAGTAAACAAAAAGACATCATGTAAATTAATTTTAAAAAATATTTAGTGAAAGTATTAAAATTAAGTGCTAAAACATAACAAAAAAATATAAAATCAATTGGAATTTGGATAAAGAAGTAAGTCATTTTAAATTGTCAAATTAATAAAACCGAACAAGTCAAACAAGGGAAAAAATAAAATGTTTACTACTTTTGGGGTGTTCACAGTTATGTTATGTGATCTAATAACAGAACTAATATTACATAAAAAAATAAAAGTAAACAATAGACAAAATATTAATGCTAAAGACAAGTAGTTTTTTATTTTTTTTTTATCATGAATCGAGTTTAACTATAACTTCAAAAAAAAGTTCAATAAGTTCTATTATACAAATTTCATTCTCTTTTTCTCCCTTTACTAAACTTTACGTATATCTTTGAGAAAAATAATCAAACACCCATGATATTTACCAACAAATTTTGTGTATCGGAATTAATAAAACTCGTTAATTTCTTGTTTTTCGCAACGATTAAAATTATAATTTTTAAAAATTTAAAATATAAGCATTTATTAATCTACACTCAATATCATCATTCCCGTTTAAATTTAATTCTCAAAGGGGATCCCACGTCATGTGTTTTATTGTGGCGAATTGGTAACCCGAATTGTTCAGAAATTTATTTAAATTTTGCAGTTCATTGAACTCTGTTAACAGTCAGTCTCCTTTTATAAAACAAAGTTTAATAATCGAACAGCTGTCATACGTCATACTTTAGTTATTTTATGCATATAGTATCCATAAATGTTGTTGTACATTTCGTGGATATTAGATATTCATTAAATTAGAGAAAAATCGTATAATCTAAAAGATAATCAATTTTATAATTAAGTATCCAGTTAAGTATCATCGACACAAGACAATGTTGTCTTGGGATTTTTTTTTTAAATTGGTATTCCCGTTGTCGTTATCGAAAATAATTGATAACTGTCGACAAGTATTTGGTATTCTGTAAGAAAATGTGACGACGATATTGTCTTGAAACGACTCTGATTTTGTCGACACAATTTTTAATAACGACTTGAGGAAAAGTAATGACTGAAAAAAAAAAACGGAAAAATGGGAAGAAATATCAAATTTATTAAATGCACTTGGTCCACAGAGAATAATGTAAGATGGCTGGCAGAAGGTAAAGAAAGCATTATCATATAAAGTGCATTATAAAAATATAACAAAATTTATTTATAGGTTTGGCGAGACTTAAAATTTAAAGTTAAAAAGAAAATGGTAGCCAACAAAGCCGAGTGTAATGCTACAGGTGGCGGAAGATTCAAGCAATTTATATTGAGCCCGAAGGAGGAAGCTGTGGCAAATCTTCTACAGTTTCAGAAACAGCTGAACCCTAAGTTAAAGTCGTTTCCAACACTGAGCTGGTACGACCAGCTGCCAACTTTATTGTTTTGGAAATAAATGTGGACTTGATTCCGGTTTTCAAATTAGGTGCTATTGTTCCAGCACATCTTTGAAGGCTGTTTTATTCAGCCGAAAGTAACTTTCAAACCTTTTAAAAAAATTAGAAGATTAACATTCTTTAAAGTAATAGACTTTGATTTTGCTACTCACTTGTTATCCGGCAGATTAAAGATATTGGATTTCTGTATGAGAAATCTTTTTCCAATACTAGATTTTCTTCATCACTGGTATCAGAATTTAAATTACACATAAAAACATTTTTTCGCAAAAATAATAAACAAAATAAATCTGCCGACTCAATTTTTAGAGATGTGTTTTTGTTTAAATCGATAAACTGCCAAAGTCGTTACAACACTGTTTTAGAATACCAATTTGGTGTCGAAGTGATGTCGACGTCGAAGCAAAGTGATGTTGCCTCAAAAACGACGACGACATTGATAACGACAACTAGCATAAGGGTGATTATTTTATATAATAAACCAATGTTTATAATGAACTAATTTTCTTTATTATTGATTTCTTGTGGTAAGACCGTGTAAGTAGTGAGTATTTTTTTGGGATCATCAAGATCTTGATTGAGAGCTCTGTGTGATGATCATGGTTGGGAGGGCTACGTGTTGCAATATAAACATCGGCGTGCAACAAACTTGGCTACCGTGGATTTGCTAACAATAAAACTATTTTTACCAACTACTTCCGTTAGAAAAAAAAATCTATTGTCTACCTTTTGAATGCTTTTCTTTTTCTTATCTATTAGTTTAGGCTTCCTTTAGATTTCCGTTTTCTTATTGGTAAAACCTTACTTTTGCATGCATTATAATTAAATATGAAACTGCTATGTGGAAGATGATATGGTAAAGTCAAGGTCAAGAACTCACCCCGTTAGCCGACGAGCCAGAGCCGGACGATGCATGCCCGAGCTTGACTGAGCCTATAGAAAATCTATTATTATTCAACGTTATATGCTACAATCCTTATGCAATTTTAAGTTGATTTATCGATGTCCGTCTGCCTGTCTGTTTAAATGGCGATTACAATGCGAATACGCAAGCGGGAGTGCCTAGTTTTACCTAGATTATTGGGCATCCTCCCGAGCAGTTTGGTATTGAAAATGAGCAAAATCGGTCCAGCGGTTAAAAAGTGAAAATGTGAAGATACCTCTAAATTTTCCATACAAATTGGTGTAATTTAGTACAATTTCATAGTAGTGACTGGTACATAATATATTTTCTCATATTTTTTCACCAGTCGCTTAGAAGTGAATAATATTTTGTATTCACCTCAAATATTTTTCACCTCAAAATTTTTTTACACCAAAAAATTTGTTTTCGCATTCAAAAAAGTTTTTCAACTCAAAAATTTTTTTTACTTTAAAAGTTTTTTACATTATTACAGTAGAGAACATTTTTGTAGGATATTGGTGGAGGGTATTCAAAGATTTGGCACAGCCGAATTTAGCCTTTTTTACTTGTTATTTATTTATATTTACACTAGCTTAAAAGCCCGATACTTCGTTATCGGTAGTTTTTAATATTGAAATATGTTGAGAAGAAAATATTATTTTTTTTTTAATATTATACTATTTAAATAAATTTGTTTAATCTTTTTAAGTAGATGTTTAATTTAAAGTTTTTAATTTCTTGTTCATAGGTCATTCAAGTTTCCAGTGTAAACTATTTTAACATCACTTGTTCCCCTTTCCATCCCATTACGTTCTCCTTGTCTAATGATTCAATTCCACTCGTTCCCATTCCATTTATTTCCTCTCGTCTAATGTTTCAATTACACTCGTTCCCCATTCCATTTTTTTACCCTATCAAGTGTATCGATTTCACTCGTACTCCGTTTCATTCCATTTTGTATCCCTTGTCTTGTGTCAATTTTACTCGTACCCTTTCCATTTTTGTACTTTTCCAATTTTACCATGCAAATATTTCCGTAGAAAATGGTTGCTCGGGCTAACGCCCGGGAGTATAAGGAGCTGCCAAATAATTACCCGGACTCCCCAATTTTTTTTCCATGTCCCAGACCAAAATTCTAAGATGTGCCTGTATAATGAAGTAGCCAGGTAATACATATTTCAAATATAAGATTTTTCCCTTTGGGGTCAAAGAGAAAAATCTGAAATTTGAAATATGTGTTACCTGACTAAATTTCTAAAGCAGACTAAAATTCTAAAATGTAACTGATCAATGAGTTAGCACATACTCCAGTTAACACATATTTAAAATTTCAGGTTTCTGGCTAATCGGTGTGAGCAGCCCGTCGAGAAGGAGACTGTTCCCCTTTTTGCCCCTCCCCGTACACATTTCCAAAAATTTGACCTAGGTGAATATCTCCACCGGAGGGGGAACCTTCGCACCAAATTTCAACTTTGCAGCAAGGTTCTGGCAAGGGTGTTAATTTTTTCATTTTCTGCCCATGCCCATTCGATTTTCTGAAAATTACGTCTTAACTGTTGTCTACATACACTGGAGATGGAGCCAGCAAACTAAATTTCAACTTCCAAGGTCCAACGGATTGTGCAGGCTGTTAATGGGGAGACTTCATCGATGAGTTAGCACATACTCCAAGAAAAGCATATTTCAAATTTCAGGTTTCTAGCTATAGGCGTTTGGGCAGGCTGTGAAAGGAGTTTTTCCCCGTAGAAAGGAATTTCCAAGAATCTCGTATTAGCGAATGTCTACGTCGCAGGGGGAGCTTTTGCATATTTGCACATTATTTCTTTTGCAAATTTGCACTTTTGCAAATTTGCACTTTCGGAAATTCGCGCATTTGTACCTATGCAAATTTGCACATTTTCGCATTTGAACGTATGCACTTTGAAAATTTGCACATTTTCACATATGCAAATTTGCACATTTACATTGGAGGAGAAATCTATTTTAAATTTCCTAGGTTCAACGGTTTAGGCAGGCCGTAAAGGGGACACTTTTCGCCCTTTTGACCTCCATTTTTTAACGTCACTGGCCAAATTCTAAAATCTACCTTATCAAGGAGTTAGCACATACTCCCAAGAAGACATATTTCAAATTTCAGGTTTCTAGCTAAAGGGGTTTAGCCAGGACGTGAAAGGTAAGTTTTCCCCATTTTGCCCCTCCCCAAAGGAATTTCCGAAAACCCCGTCTTAGCGGATGTCTACACCGGAGGGGGAACCTACATACCGAATTTCAGCCTCTTAGATCTTGCGATTTGGGCTGGGCGATGTTGAAGGAGTCAGTCAGTCAGTAACGTTATTCCTTTATATATAGAAATTTCATGTATAGTTATTTCTGCGGAAAAAATGGGGTCAGTTGGGAATTGGGGTCTGTCCCGTGATAGGTGAAAACTGGACCGATTCCGAAAATACATGTCACGAGATAGGTGAAAAGAGGCCTGGTTCCTAAAGTACCTACCACGTGACCGGTTAAAAAGTCACTATGAACCGGTGACGTGTTCTGGGATAGGTCCTTTTCCCTCAGGGTAATTCAGTATTATTTTGGCCTCAGCGCTAAAAACAACACAAAA
Source organism: Eustalomyia histrio (assembly GCA_949748255.1). Taxonomy (NCBI): domain Eukaryota; kingdom Metazoa; phylum Arthropoda; class Insecta; order Diptera; family Anthomyiidae; genus Eustalomyia; species Eustalomyia histrio. The sequence continues at coordinate 167,000,093 of OX456523.1, read as the reverse complement.
ATTATTTTCAATCGGAAAATACAAAAATTTTTAGTACTTAAAAAAGTGGATTTGGCAAAAAATTTTGAAAGAGTAGAAAAACTTAAGTAGAACCCAAAAAAGGAATCGTTACAATTTACTATGTAAGGACCTGACAGGAATATGCGTATTCAAAAGTTTTATTTTATAGTCTCACAAAAACAACACAATATTTTTATGATTAATATACTGAATAGTGTTTAAAGGCCGCTCTTGTTTATTTAGAACATTTTGTACAATGATTTCTCTGCTGTAAAACACTGTATACACTGCATTTTTCTGTTTTAGGTTTAAGGGTTTACTTGAACATGTGTGGCCCCAAGATTCTAATGCCTCATTAAGAGGGTAGAATTCGGTAATAAATTTTGTATTAACGATCATCCAAATACATTTTTTTGTATTTACAATATTTAAAAAATAAAGTTGGAGAAATTTCAAAAACTTTTGGTTGGTGAACAGTTTCTAGGACTTGCCCATATTTGCTTTCATACATGACATATGTGTTCTATATGCTCATACATGAAACCATATATGCTCATACATGACATATGTTAATATGTGACGATATATGAACATATATTATAATTTTCACCTGAGCTGGGATGTATTTTGTATAGATCAAGATTATAAAAATTTTCAAATAAAAACAACAACCAGAACAAGTCTTTAGATAAATTTTAATAACTTTTTCTTTGGAAAATGTTCATGATCTTGAACCAAACAAAAAACATCTCAAATTATTAAGAATTTTCAGTTGTACAATCCCCCTTAAAAGAAAGTACCACATAACTAATTTTGCATTTTGGCTTTTCAGTGGTACTATCCGCCTTAAAACAAAGACCCACATAACTATTTTGGCATTTAGAGCTTAACCGAAGTATTTTCTTTTGGTGTGACAGCACCATCAACTGTGACGAAAATTACTACATGCAAACTGCACAATTAAAATACATCTCACAGTTAATGTTTGACTTCATTACAATACACAACACAACATTCAAAATGTATAAATCTGTTGTGAAGTTTAGTTTTAATAAAATAATAATTTTCATATTTTTTTTTAATATTATTGTTTGCATTCGTGCTATAAAGTTTTCACATCAACAGCAACTGCATCCGGTTGACCTTAATATTATTGATTTCAACGTTGAAGACATATTCAGTGGCGATTTAATTCCAGTGAAAATGGTGACAGACCAAATAAAAAATCTGCTAAATATAAATAATTTGGAAAATGTGTCACAATATTACTTGCCAGAGATTATGTGTCTTAATAATACGGATTTAAGTACAGCTGTACTAGCCATGACATATCACAGGTAAGCGAATGAAATACGAAAACCATTACAAAGTAACTAAATACCTGTATGGATTGTAATTAGGCGCATGATGAACGAATACTTGTTATCCAGTTTTTTGGCCAAACAAATTGCTGCATCGATATCGAATTCTAAAACAATTGAAAAACGTGTCGGAAAAGCAAAAAACGACTCGGATACTGATGATAGTGTTAGCAATTTAAAAGTCTCAAGTCTGCAATATAACAATCACAAATTAATAGAGGACGAAGGATCTTCCAGATATTCGTCATGGCTAAAAAAGTAAGTTTTAAACTTAATTACATAAAATTCTTCATTTAATTTACCAACTCTTATTAAGGGTACACACAGTGCATACACTCTGGCAAAAAATTCATCATATTTATGAAAACCTTTATAAGTTATATATAAACATACATGATTTCATGTATGAACATATGTGGTTACATGTATGAGCATATATGAAGATTTGTGGCATCAGTGGTGTGCCCAGGATTTTGTTTCGAGGCATATATCCTAATTTTTTTTAAAAAGTTCGTAATTTCAAAACCTAAATTATTCGACCTGTTTAAAACATTTAAAACAAAATCTACAGGTTTTAAATTCATATAAAAAAATTATTTATAACATTGACTGACATCTAATGTGTACATTTAATATTGAACTTTAAAATTAATGTGACGGTTTTCGAAATAAAACTGTAAACAATTTTGTCTGGGTATACCTCTTCACGATATACAGATATTAGAGCCAATGCAGAAAGGCTTACTTCTCCTATTGAATTTGTTTAGTACACTCAGAAAAAAAGGTTAGTAGAAAAATTTGTAAACGGTTTTCAATCAAACGGGTTTTTCAATTTTTGTACTGATTTTTAGTAAAAAAATTATTATTATGCAAATCTTTTTGCTATTTACATTCTACAAATTACCGAATTTTTACAGAATATCTACAAATTTTCGTTGCTAATTTCAGAAATCATTTTACAAATTTTGAAAACCGATTTGCTAAAATTAGCAAAAAAATACTAATTTTAAAAAAGTCGATATTGAAGGAAATGTTATTTCTAATAATTTAAACGTATACATACAAACTTAAATTGCCCTAAAATATTACATAGGATTAAAAAAGGGATTGGAAATGAAGATACCGACTCATGTCTAAAAAGAGGACATCCACTTAAAATAGCACTAAAAAGGGTTTTTTTAGTTCTAAAAATCAGCCCTAAAAACAATTAAATTTAACCTTAAAAGTAAAAAAAAAATTGACTAAAATATTTTTCAAAACAGAAATTACCAAATTAAAACAAAATGATAAATTCGTTTATGTTTTAACAATTTTTAAAATTTTTAAGCCTTTGATTTTTTTTTCATTTTGTATAAAACATCTTTTAAAAAATATAATCAAAATTTTTGATGCTCGATAAAAAAAATAAATCTAAAACTTTGTACTAATATTAATAGTATTTAGTAATTTTTTTTGCTGATTTTAGCAAACAGATTTTAAATTCCACTTTACAAAAAGTCTACTAAAATTTAGTAGCGGCTACTAATTTTTCTACTAATTTCATTTTACTACACGTCAGCAGACATGTGTTGCTAAGATTAGCAAAAAATACCACTGGGCTCAAATTAGCAGAATTTCCCGTAATAACAGCAAAATTTTCAGTTGCCATTACAGACTTTTTTTGGTGAGTGTACGTCTTGATTCCTTTTGTGTTGTAAAGCTTGCTAACAAACAATTCGTTCCGCTTACGTACCGTTTTCGTTTTGTCATAAACGGAATCCAACTCCGTTTACGTACCGTTTTCTGAAACGGTACGACTCCGTATTTAGGATCCGTATCTAGTCCGTATTCGTATAACTTTTTCCACAAAAAATGCCTTAATGTTTTAATTTTAAGTAGCAAATTTTAGTTTTTTCCTTTAATTTATTTATAAAGATATTGAAAAAATAAAATAACAAAACTGTTACAAACTTAATTAAATGCTGTGTTCATCTCCAGCTCAATTAGCATCTTTATCCATCACAGCGGTTGTGGCCCATTGAAAATCAAGAAAAAATTAAATTTTAATTTTTTCACATTATTTTCACAAAATCTAATATAAACAATGAGACAATTTTTTTATTTGCAAAACTGCATCAATTTGCACACAATATTTTAAACTTGTTTTAAATTTCATAAATATTTATCAGTTAAAGTTATTTTCGATATGCGATGACAACAAACCGATTTCAAAATCAGCGAAAGAAAAACTGATGAAAATCGATGAAGTGCGTATTTGACGGTAAAAAAATGGATTCACCAAAACGGATTCAAAACGTATTGTTTTCGAAAATTCAATTATACTGTCCGTCAATGTTCCGTTCACGTACAAACTTTGACGGATACTAGTTTACGGACCGTAAACCTACCCGGTTCAAGAATTCATATGTGTCGGAGAGTCCGTAAAAATGTTTCTCGGGTTATCTTCGCTTTTAGATCATTTTGATAAAAATCTATGAGGCTGGACAAATTTTTTGATGAAACGTCAAAGACTCGCTTGGTAAAATTTTTTTAATACTTTAGATCAGTGTCGACCAAACATTGGCCTGGGGCACGAACAACCATCGGCTTTCACACGTAAACAACACGAGCGTCAAGAAAATTCATAGCAGAGAGCGTAAAAAACAAAAAAACTTAATTTAGTTTTATGCCAACCATGAAAGAAGCAAGATAACGCTAATCTGTTTCATAATTTGAGTACACCGATAAAATTTTAAAATAACCACAAACATTTTTATGTAGGCAAACATATTTGTTTTTTTTTTTTGTTATTAATGAATGGTATTTTATTTTCATATATAAAAACGACATGTGGAATATAAAGTACGAAATGAATTTTTATTCTGTTTAAATGTTTTTAATGAAGCTGAGTGTCTTGTGTGCAATCAGAAATTAAAAAAAACATATTTGCATTCAATCTTAAAGGGCTAACTATATTATACTTTTGTTAACTTAAGCTACTGTCAAAAATCAACGAAAAGTCTGTCAAATGCTTAATCAACTTATTGAAGACTTTTTGGTGGCTACAATGTACTTTTTAAACTTAAATACTTACTACACTTAGTTGCAAATATTTGTACTTTCGCAAAAACTGTTTTCTTCTTATATTTCCAAAATATATGTGTCTTTTCGAAAAATATTATTTAATGTGTTCAATTTATAAATATTTTACAATTAACGAGTAAATCTATATTTATTTTAAATAATTTAAAGAAACAAATGAAAACATAAATAAAAAAGTACTAAAAAATGCAACAGTGCTTGCATCTTAATCGAAAAACAAATACAAAACCCAGCCCTTTTGTTATACATGCACGTTTGTTTTTTAACATTTTCAATTAAATTGTCTATAAAAATATTTTCCGCGTACATTGCAGTTTGTTTTTTTTTCATAAACAGTTTTTTTTAAAATCACATGATTCCTTAAGTAAAGTGCGGTCAGTTTCGCTGTTTGCTTAAGCAAATGACACTTGACGAAACTTAACGAAAAGTTTGTTAAGTACAATATAGTCATACACATTTGATTACATGTATTCGCCCATTTGCTTAAGCTAGCAAAAGTATAATATAGTTAGCTCTTAAGGGCTAACTATATTATACTTTTGCTAACTTAAGCTACTGTCAAAAATTAACGAAAAGTCTGTCAAATGCTTTATCAACTTATTGAAGACTTTTGGGTGGCTACAATGTACTTTTTAAACTTAAATACTTACAACACTTAGTTGCAAATATTTGTACTTTTGCAAAAACTGGTTTCTTCTTATATTTCTAAAATATATGTATCTTGTCGAAAAATATTATTTAATGTGTTCAATTTATAAATTTTTTACAATTGACAAGTAAATCTATATTAATTTTTAATAATTTAAAGAAACAAATGAAAACATAAATAAAAAAGTACTAAAAAATGCAACAGTGCTTTCATCTCAATCGAAAAACAAATACAAAACCCACCCCTTTTGTTATACATGCACGTTTGTTTTTTAACATTTTCAATTAAATTTTCAATAAAAATATTTTCCGCGTACATTGCAATTTGTTTTTTTTTTCGTAAACCGTTTTTCTAAAAACATATGATTCCTTAATTAAAGTGCGGTCAGTTTCGCTGTTTGCTTAAGCAAATGACACTTGACGAAACTTAACGAAAAGTTTGTTAAGTACAATATAGTCATACACATTTGATTACATGTATTCGCACATTTGCTTAAGCTAGCAAAAGTATAATATAGTTAGCTCTTTAAGCGCCACTATAACAGTCGTCATTTTGATCTTCATTTAGTAACTGAAACTGGTAGAGTTCAACTAATTTCAAAACTAAAAAAAGATTTACGATTAAAAAACAATCGATTTTTAAATACCATGATTGGCAAGCAATATCTTTTCATTATAACGGTAGTTGTCTATCACGCTCTGATCAATACCGATACGAAAAATTTAAAAGTTTAAGACATTTGAAAATTCAGCCGGTAAAATAGCGGTTATACAAAGACACTTGTCTTTAATGGAATAGCCATTTTAAAATTTTCATATCGGTCTTATATTGGCTGTGGTAGCCAACTACCGTTATTATGAAAAGTATTGACTGCCAACGATGTAAAATACTAATTATGAAAAAAGTAATTCTTCAATATGTGGTCGATATTTGCGACACTAGCCAGATCATAGCATAAGAACAGTTGACAATTTTTTTAATTCATTTGAGGAAATTATAAAACTCCACTGGTGAAACCATTTATGCATCTTTCAAGCGCAATGTTTCATCGTTAATAGAAAAAAATTAACTGTCTGCAATATGCACGGACGGAGCAGCCGTTATGGTTGGCCGTAAGCAGCTGAAATAAATGTTCCCACCTTTCAATGCATTATTCATTAGCACGCTCTATTTGCAAAAACAGTTGGTTTCGCTGAAGTAATCAAAACTGCATTAAAAATAATTAATTGTTTAAAAGGGGGACATAATGCTCGTAGAAAGTTAGTAGCATTTTTAGAAGAAATAGATGCAAATTATGGGGATATTTTATTATTTACAAAAGTAAGGTGGCTGATTCGAGGAAAAAGCTTAGAACGTCTTTTTAGCCTTAGAGAAAAAAAATATATTTTTTTGCAAGCTAAGGCTTCCCCAAAGGACACAGATTTACTTAGTGCCCTTACATGTCCCGACTTTTTATTAGAGTTAGCTTTTCTAACAGACATCACCCTACAAATTAATAATTTAAATCTTATTTTACAGGGAAAAAACAAAAATAATTGCGAATTAATTTATGCCGTAAATGAATTCTCCAGAAAATTAGCCATCTTTAGGGATCAAATTGCGTCCCAAAATTTGACAAATTTTCCAAAAATTATCTCAATATATTTAAAATTTCCTAACCCCAATAAATGAAACTTATTTTAATTATAAATTATTAAGCTTCTTGTAAATTTTAACAAAAGGTTTAAAGATATATTTGAAATGCAATGGATTATTTACATTTACAATAACTCACTAACATTCTCATTGGAAAATATACCTTTAAGTATTAAATTTGAACTGATTAAGATAAGGGACGATTTATCTATCCCAATGGAAACCGGAATTCCATTCATTCATCCATATTTAAAACAAAGTCATTCATAATTTAAAACAAAAATCAAACATACATATTTAAAAAAATATTTGAAAAGAATTGAAAAATATAATTGAATTTCATAATTTACGTAAATTCATTTTTTTAACTTTGTTGTTTCTAACAAACATTTTTATAATTGATTATTTTGATTTATCTTCTTATTCTTTTTTTAATTTATTAATTTTGTTACGTTATTCATATATTAAAAAAAGGCATTTATTCATAATCATTCATAATACATATTATAAAAAAAATCATTCAGAATCATTCATAATTCATATTCAAAGAAGATTCATTCATATAAAAATTATTAATTCATATAAAAAATTATTTATTCATACATATTTAAAAAAAAATTATTCATAATTCATATTTAAAAAATCATTCATATTAAAAAAACCTTAATATTAAAAAACAAAATTCATTCATTCATTCTGTTTGGTCACCAGCGTGGAGTTTTTACCTGTTTGGTTTTCTCCACAATGTTCTCGCAATGGGTTTTTTATAAACACATTTTTTTTATCTTTTTTAATACTTATTGCAAATAATAACACATTTTGTTATTAATTGTTTTTTATAATTGAATTTTTATTGAATATGGAATAGATTTTGCATTTAAATATGTAATTCAAATATAACGTAGATTTACATAATAATTAATTTTACAACTATGTTAATTGTTTTTGGTCTACCCTTTATAATTTGTTTAATATGTTAATTGTAACGGCAATTGCTGAAATAGAAGAGAAGAAAGAAAACTGGAAGAATATGGAGCTTGATGCTCCATATTGCTTAATAGAACGATACAGTTGGGTTTTTAAAGCAAATAAACAAGACGTGTTTTTCTTACCGCAAATTCTTTAAAAATTTAACAAATCTGCCCACCATTTTTTATTTAATAAAATCCTAAAATTTTGAATTTTATTTATTTTCACCTTAAAAACTATTAAGGATTTTCATTTTGACGCCCGAGCAGGGACTTGATTTGTTGAATTGTTTGATTAAATATTTTGAAAAATTTATTTAAAATATTTAAATTTTGTTTACTAAATTGTTGCAAACAATTTTTCTTTCTCTGTTTGTTTCTTATCGTTGATAGAAACATACAAAGTTGTTCGCGATTAATTCGTAAAAAATAAAATTGAAAGTAGTTTTCGGTTTTATTATTATTTGTGCCTTTGTATTCCTGTTGCTGCTTTCCATGCCTCGTCATTGCCGCTGCCGCAAGTGCCGTCCACAACACAACCAGGAAAGTGATTCGGGTCTATCTGACATAGAGGTAACAGTGTAAAAAATATTTTGTGTAAACCTAAAATCTGTAAGTTAATCAGATTTTAGAAATAATTCTGTAAATTATTCAGAAGTTATTATTCTTTTTCTCAATTGCGAGTTAAAACACAAAATTATTTTTACACTTCATTTTCATTTAAACATACATATATTTTGTAAACAAAACCCACCCTTAAAAGTGAAACATTTAATATCGCGAGTGATTATTAACACAAAAACAAATATACATACATACACACGGATCAATATATTTTCTTTTTTACCACGAACACATAACTATACCGCTCGTATTAAATTCCGTAACACGTACCGTCGGCATTTTAATTAATTTTAATTTTTTTAAATTAATTTGATTTATTTTTTATTTGCACTTTTTTCGCGAGTGTTAATTAATTTAATTTTGCAAAAATTTATTTTCATCGTTTTGTTTTTATCTCCTTTTTCTTCGACACTTTCATATGTATACATTTGTTTGTTATCGGTAACAATAACAACATATGATCATTTCGGTGCTTAACGTGACCAACTTAACCATAAAAGAGGACATTTCATTAATGGACATACATATCGTATGGCAAAATTTATTTTTCTAAATAAATTTTTGTAAATGTCCACCAGAATTGTGCATGAAGATTAAATTCAGTAAAAATAAAAATATTTCTCGGATTAATTTTATTAAACTTGGTAAAGTATTTTATATTTTTTGTAAACGTTACCAAAGGTTGGTTCAAGTGGCTGAACGAACAGTGATTGTGATTTTTAGTGAACAAAATTGTAAACGGAGTAAAAACAAACATTTTTTGTGGAATTTGACCACAACTTAGGCAAATTTAAACAAGATTAAAGTGCAAATTTTTTATTTTTTTTTTTAATTAAAATTCTTGAAATTCATTGCCGGTGAGACAGTTAGTATAAAGTTGATCGCAAACGGGCGAGCGAGGTGTTTAATTTTAGAAAAAACACTGGTTTTCTTTTGCAATTATTTTTAAAAAGTTCGTGTCGTGAGTTTTTAAATTTGATATAAAAATAAATTGAAATTGTATGTTGAATCGATTTTTATAATTACCAAAAGGTATTTTTTAGATATATTAGTGAAAAATCGCGAATTTTAAGTTTTTCTTAAACCCAAACAAATTTCGTATAAATTTTCAGAATTCAGTAATACTCTGGTCATCGTATTAAACAATATTTGAAATTAATTTTTTTATTTAATTTCATTTGGTTCCGTTTTTGACGTTTTCTTTTTTTTTTAATACAAAATTTTGTTATTCGAGCGCGATATTTCCCCCAAATTATTTTCAAATTCAAATAATTTGGTGAAAGTTTTACACAATTAAAAGGAAAATTTATTTCAAATCTGCTTTTGCGAAATTTATTGGAATATTATTCCATTATCAATTATACTTTCGTTTTTTTTTGAGATTTTTTTTTTTTGGTTTTCTTTCAATATGGTCTGTAAAAAACACCATGGCGATCCTGACTCAGAGACATTGTCTAAACTGATTCAGAGGAGAGCCAAAGTGATTGAAAATATTTCGAAGATTCGTTGATCTATTGTGGATAAAACGATGGAAATATTAAGCAATATCAAGCAATGCAGTATCACTCTGAATTGGATATTTTAGATCCAACAAATGACGACCGATCTGGGCTTGAAGATATAAGTGTGACCACGAAAGCTATGTTAATGAGTCTTCAGGCCAAACATAGAAGGCCTAGTATGCCTGCAAACTGGTCATTCTAGGCTTCCAAACAGGCTGCCAAAATTCAGTGGAAAATATTCCGAATATGAAAACTTTATGAGCCTGTTTGAGAATCTGGTCCACAACGATCCGACACTTACAGATATTGAAAAATTCAATCATCTCATATCATGCTTATCCGATGGAGCTTTGGGTACAGTCAAAGCTTTTCAGATTTCTGAAAACTACCCCAAAGCATTAGCCAGCTTAAAAAAGGTTTATGACAATGATTGTCTGATCTTTTTCGATAATATTTCGAAACTTTTCGATTTTCCTGAGATCAATAAACCTTCGGCTTCTGCTTTGCGTAGCATGATTGACACTGTTTCTGCCATATACGATTCATTGTTACTATTGGTGATGATAAAAAGATAACAAATGCCATTCTTATACATCTAGTGATGTCGTTGGTCGATCCAGTCACTAAATCCAAGTGGGAAGAACAGCTTGACTTCGAAAAGCTCCCATTATGGGCTGACTGTGAGACCGCCTTAAATAAAAGGTACCAGCACTTCTCTGCTGATAAATCGGCTGGTTCGAGACCTAGTTCTTCAAAGAAAAGACATGATAATGGGCCTAAGAAAAATACAAAGACAGCACTAGCTTGTTCGGAACCTCGACAATCTGCTGAGAAATGTTTTTTTTGTAAATCTACACAACACAATATCTATAATTGTCCTTCTTTTTCCGCAGTGTCAGTTCTTTAAAGATTTGACTTTAATAAAGCTGTGCCTACGTGTATAAACTGCCTGAAAAAAGGTCATACTGTAGGAAAATGCAATTCACAAAAGTGTAGAGTCTGCAGTGGCTCTCATCACTCAATGCTACATAGATATAATACTAGTTCTCAAGCCTCAAGTTCTAACCAAAATTCTTCTGTAAATTACTTGTCACAGCAGCCGTCTACTTTTCACGCTTCGGTGAATATTTCATCATCGGATGGGAATACAATTCTCGCCACAGCGGTCGTGAAAGTGAGGAGTAGTTCCGGAAATTATATTCTGGCTAGGGCTCTTTTATATTGCGGTTCTCAAACGAATTTGATAACTGAGGAACTTGCACAGAGGCTTAGAATTAAGAGAGAAGGAGGCAGATTAAATTTAATTGGCATAGGCGAAACAAATTCTTCTGCTAAATCTAGCATCGAAGTCGGTGCCATGTCGAGGGTTAATTCTACTCAATTCTTTTCCAAGTTTTGGGTATTGAGTTCAATTATGAACTTCCAACCTGATCGCAAGATTTGTACTACCGATTGGAATATTCCGAAGAATATTGAATTGGCAGATCCTTGCTTTTACAGTCCGAGAGGATCAACTACACAGAAAGTTGATTTATTAATCGGTGGTGAACTCTTCTTTGAACTGCTATGCGTTGGACAAATTAAGTCTAACCCCAACCTACCAGTTCTTTAGAAAACTACTCTTGGCTGGATTGTAGCTGGAAAATGCAACCATCCAAAGGGCTCACGTTCAAATGTATGCCACGTTAGCAATTCTATTGAAAACGAGGATACTGTGGATTCAATTGTCCTAAAATTCTGGGAATCAGAGGAACTGTCTAATGAATCAACAGTAATTTTTAATGAGGAACAACAAAAATGTGAGGATAAGTTTAAAGATTTGGTACGACGTTTATCGTCATGACGTTTTGAAGTCTCACTTCCTTTCAAATCAGATCCTAATATTTTAGGATCATCCTTTGATACTGCCAAGAGGCATTTTCTTGCGCTAGAGCGTAGACTCTCAACCGACAACATCATGAGAGAAACGTATCACGATTTTATAAAAGAGTATGTCGACTTAGGTCATATGTCCATTACGGACAATCAAATACCGAGCTCTCCTCATTATTTTATTCCGCATCAGTGCGTTTTACGTCCTCAAGGCACTACTTCCAAACTTCGTGTAGTTTTTGATGCCTCGAGTCGAACTTCTTCAAGAACTTCACTTTACGATTTGTTAAGGGTTGGCCCTACGGTGCAAGAAGAATTATATTCGATCCGTCAAGAGTTAGTTGGCGAGAACGATAGAAATTTTCAACTAATCCTTTGGAGACAAAATCCATCTGATTTGCTACAAGTGTTTCGCTTGAACACTGTTACTTACGGTACGTCTTCCGCACCATTTTTAGCAATTAGATGTCTTATTCATCTAAGCGATTTATACAAAGAGGCTTTGCCCATAGCGTCAAAAGTTATTCGCAGTGATTTTTATGTTGACGATTTGTTAACTGGCGCCTATAGTTTTCAAGAACTGTTAACTATTCGAGACCAGGTGACTCAAATACTGAGTTCAGCTGGATTTAATTTAATTTTCCAATCATCCCGATTTTAACCTTACTAATTGTAACGAAAAACTGTTACATAGTGATTCCGATTCGGCCAAAGCTTTAGGCATACACTGGGTTCCGAAGAATGATTCATTTAAGTTTTATTTGGAAGATAATTTTCATGATCTAAAAGCAACAAAAGCGAACATTTTGTCGGTTTCGTCTGGGTTGTTTGATCCTCTCGGACTCTTATGCCCAATCATAACAAAATCCAAAATGTTGCTGCAAGAACTTTGGATTCAGAAACTTGACTGGGATGAATCGATCCCCATGCGATTAAATACTGGGTGGGAGAATTTTAAAATAAGTTTGTCGAAAATCGATTCAAATGAAATCCCAAGATTCGTTCACATAACTTCTTCAGCAAAAGTTCAGATTCATGGCTTTTCTGATGCTTCTCTTCGGACTTATGGTTGCGGCATTTATATTGGGAGTAGTGACTCAAATGAAGTTTTTTGTAGGCTTCTTACAGCCAAATAAAAAGTCGCTTCACTCAAGACAAAGTCTCTTCCGAGACTTTAGTTGTGTGCAGCACACCTATTGGCTAAATTGTGGATTCGAATTAAAAACATGATGAGCTTTGAAATCGAGAGTGTACATTTCTGGACAGATTCAAAAATCACTTTACATTTAATTAACACTCATCCATCCACTCTCGCAACTTTTGTATCCAACCGAGTTGCTGAAATCAAGAAAATTCAGACCACGTGCCCACGAAACAAAATCCGGCTGACATTGTATCTAGAGGATCTGATGTTGATGATCTAAAAGACTCAATTTGGTTTGTTGGCCCTTCGTTTCTTCTCCTCGATAGCTCAAACTGGCCTGTTAACCATCATTTCGTGTTAACAGAGAATCAAGAGTATTTAGAGAAAAGAAAATCCAATATTCTCCTTACAGTAGAGAGTTCTTCGGAATTACAAAATTCTACGGAAGAAAATCACATGAATATGTTCTTGAAATTGATAGACGATCATTCATTCATTGACTTTTGTAGAAAACGTAAAATTATGAAAACTGTATGGCCTACTGTAAAGGAGATGAACTGGGCCTTTTATAGGTTTGTGGAAATAGTCCAGAGAGAAAAGTTCTCTGACTAGATTGCTAAATTACAGAAATCTCAGCTGTTGCCTTCGAATATTCAACGTTTAACACCATTTACCCACAAGTTAACTGAAAATACGCGAAATTTTTCACTTATTAGGATAGGTGGGAGGTTGCTTAATGCACCATTACCGTATAATACGAAATTCCCACATCTATTACCAAGAAAAACTCTCTTTGTGAGACGATATTTGCGCGATTTGCACCTCAATAATTGTCATGCTGGTACAAAAGCATTGATAGCCCTTTTACGGGAGAATATTTGGCTTATAAATGCCAGAGAAGAGTGGTCAAATAGTACGTAAATGTGTTAATTGCTTCCGCTATAAACCAAAATTGATGACCCAAATAATGGGAAATATACCCACCGACAAAGTGAGAGCGCTAGGTCCATTTTTAATTTCCGGCGTAGACTTTTGTGGTCCCGTGAATATTTAATTACGAATTCGTGGTAGATCTCCTATCAAAATGTATATAGCGGTTTTTGTATGTTTCACTTCGAAGGCTGTTCACTTAGAATTAGTTTCCAATTTATTCTCCGACGCATTTATCCTTTATTTAAAAATGTTCGCTGCCAACGCCACCAACTTCGTGGGAGCCAACCGAACGCTCAAAGAGCTATACGAGGCGTTCGAGAGGAACAAAAAGGACGTCGTATCGTACGCAGTATCGTGCAGGGTAAAATTCACCTTCATGCCTCCCAGAGCTATTTACTTCGGAGGACTGTAGGAAGCAGCCATGAAGCAGATGAAGCACCTACTTCTGCGAACCTTGGGCAATGCTCACCCAAGAGGAAATGGCAACAATGTTCGCAGAGGTAGAGGCGGTGCTCAACAGTCGCCCAATCGCACCGCTGTTTCCGGACCCCAAAGACGGGGATTCGTTAACCCCTGCGCATCTGCTCATAGGCGGGGGTCAGCATTCGCTGCCGACAGAATCCGCCGAAGACATCAGAGGCAACAAGATAACTTACTTGAAGCGATGGCGGATGCTCTGCGCTCTCAAGCAGATGTTCTGGCGTGGGGTTGCAAGGCAAGGCCAGGTGGTACACCGAAGAGCCGAACCTTCTAGTCAACCAGCTAGTGGTGGTCCAAGAGGACAATCTCCCGCCCCAAGAGTGGCTGACCGGCAGAGTCGTCCGCGTAATAGAAGGCCAAGACGGCAAGGTCAGAGTGGCGGAGGTAAGGACGGCAAGAGGCGTTTATGAACGTCCGATATCCAAGCTCGCACCACTACCAGTTGGATTTTAAAAGCAAATAAACCAGACGTGTTTTTCTTACCGCAAATTCTTTAGAAATTTAACAAATCTGCCAACCATTTTTTATTTAATAAAATTCTAAGATTTAATTTTTATTTATTTTCACCTTAAAATCTATTAAAGATTTTCACATTCATAAAATCATGTATTCGTTCCTTCATTCAATCATTCTTAAAATTAAGCACATAAAAATATAAATAGTAAAACAATCTAACTATATAAACAAGATTTTTTTTAGTGCAATAGCACCAATACACTTTAATTTTTAGTGAAATATCACCAATACATTTTCATTTAAGAATTTTCTCTGTTTGGTCACCACTGCTTTAGATTATTTGATCTAAATATGGAATGAATAAGGCTATATGTAATATTCCGTTGGATCATCTGTTTGTAAATTTTAGCAGTATTTTTGTGTTCGTATTCGTCTTGGTAACTCTGGCTCTATATTATACAGCTTTACGAATTTAGTAGTACCCATATAAATAACAAACTGTTATTAAATTGATATGTTCATACGCCTTTATTTTATTAAGATTAACTGTCTAATTAATAATTAATAAGTAATTTTAATTAGAACATTTTTTTAAAAGAAAGAATATTCATTTAAAAAAATAACAATTGTGAACCAAAAACTCATATTTAAAATTTAAAAAAATATTATTTCAAATTAAAAAAAAACACAATTTGAAATTCAAAAACATCAATTGAAATTAAAAATATCAAATGTTGTTAAAAAAATCCAGTCATTCTATGGATATCACTGAAAAGTTAGGACATGGATATTCCACATTTCTGTGGTATCTGTGCTGTTTTGGTTTTTAAAAATTCACTGTGTATCGATATTAAAAGTTGGATACTATTAACGGCTCAAATTTGGATAAAAACCCCATGTTTTAACTATTCTAACCTTTTAAGCAATTATTTTTACAAACCGTATATTATATGATAGCTTTGATCTTCTACTCTTAGATAATTGCTTCGAAAATAATCACTTTTTACAGAAATATTGCAAAAATGCAAAACCTTATTTACTCGCGACTATTTAAAAAAACACGTCTTAAATTTTTTTAAAAAACAGGGACCATCTTTGAGCCGCGATATACCGTAAACTCGAAATTTGAAAAACAAAAAAAACAACACAGATACCATTAAAACTGGAAATAGCCACGTGCAAATTTTTAGTCAAATCCAAAGATAACCATTTTAAAAACTATTAGATTGTTTCAAAAACTTTTGGAATGACTCCAACTGTAACTTATAAAATATCAATTAAAATTCAAAACACATCCAATAAAATTTAAGAAATATTTGTTAAATATTAATATTTTTTATTGCATTTTCGATTCATTTTCAATTGGTAATTTTTTAATATTAATTGTAATTTTTTGAGTTGAAATTGTGTTCTTTTATTTCGGACTCTTTTTCTTAATTTCAATTGTCATTCTTGGGCAATTTAGTCTACATATATGGGAAATTTTAAAATATTATTATGGCAACACTGACTTAACCATTTTCTTTTTATAAAAAAAAATTTGTTTTTTTTCTATCCCTACTTACCTGACTGTTGAAAACCGAAAGGTTTTTTGGTCGAAAGGTTAATGATTTGATAAACACTACCCATTTACAATATTTGTGGCGAATTTCATTAAAATCGGAGAAATATAGCATTGTATGCCCTGCACTGCACAAACATATAACTAATATATTCAAATTTGTTGCTTTTAATAACACTGCGCTAGTTGAGAAAATCGGTGTCCCGCTTATCTAGTTGGTTAAAGTAAATCTGCTACGCTGAATCCAATGGCGTAACCGTCCTTTTTTTAAGATTAACTCTTTAAAGTCAGCAAGATTTTAGTTTTTAAAAAAATAACAATTGTGAACCAAAAACTCATATTTAAAATTTAAAAAAAGAAAGAATATTCATTTAAAAAAATAACAATTGTGAACCAAAAACTCATATTTAAAATTTGAAAAAATATTATTTCAAATTAAAAAAAACACAATTTGAAATTCAAAAACATCAATTGAAATTAAAAATATCAAATGTTGTTAAAAAAATCCAGTCATTCTATGGATATCACTGAAAAGTTAGGACATGGATATTCCACATTTCTGTGGTATCTGTGCTGTTTTGGTTTTTAAAAATTCACTGTGTATCGATATTAAAAGTTGGATACTATTAACGGCTCAAATTTGGATAAAAACCCCATGTTTTAACTATTCTAACCTTTTAAGCAATTATTTTTACAAACCGTATATTATATGATAGCTTTGATCTTCTACTTTTAGATAATTGCTTCGAAAATAATCACTTTTTACAGAAATATTGCAAAAATGCAAAACCTTATTTACTCGCGACTATTTAAAAAAACACGTCTTAAATTTTTTTAAAAAACAGGGACCATCTTTGAGCCGCGATATACCGTAAACTCGAAATTTGAAAAACAAAAAAAACAACACAGATACCATTAAAACTGGAAATAGCCACGTGCAAATTTTTAGTCAAATCCAAAGATAACCATTTTAAAAACTATTAGATTGTTTCAAAAACTTTTGGAATGACTCCAACTGTAACTTATAAAATATCAATTAAAATTCAAAACACATCCAATAAAATTTAAGAAATATTTGTTAAATATTAATATTTTTTATTGCATTTTCGATTCATTTTCAATTGGTAATTTTTTAATATTAATTGTAATTTTTTGAGTTGAAATTGTGTTCTTTTATTTCGGACTCTTTTTCTTAATTTCAATTGTCATTCTTGGGCAATTTAGTCTACATATATGGGAAATTTTAAAATATTATTATGGCAACACTGACTTAACCATTTTCTTTTTATAAAAAAAAATTTGTTTTTTTTCTATCCCTACTTACCTGACTGTTGAAAACCGAAAGGTTTTTTGGTCGAAAGGTTAATGATTTGATAAACACTACCCATTTACAATATTTGTGGCGAATTTCATTAAAATCGGAGAAATATAGCATTGTATGCCCTGCACTGCACAAACATATAACTAATATATTCAAATTTGTTGCTTTTAATAACACTGCGCTAGTTGAGAAAATCGGTGTCCCGCTTATCTAGTTGGTTAAAGTAAATCTGCTACGCTGAATCCAATGGCGTAACCGTCCTTTTTTTAAGATTAACTCTTTAAAGTCAGCAAGATTTTAGTTTTTATAATACCCAGACGAAACTTGGTGTACAGCTTGCAGTAAACCAATGACAAACATAATTGAAAAAAAAAAGAAATTTACCAACAATCTAAGGACCAATTTTACAGTGTGAACTAAGCATTGACTTTGGATAAGCATTTGGTTAAATAAGAAATGTTCATACAAAATTTCTTGGTCCAAGTTAATGCTTAGCTCGCACTGTAAAATTTAGCCCTAAGTAAATTTAAATACTTATGTTAGGTACTAAAGTTTCAGACCAACTCCATTTTAATTTTTATACCCTTCACCATAGGTGGAAGGGTATATATAAGTTTGTCATTCCGTTTGTAATTTCTACAATATTGATCTTAGACCGTATAAAGTATATATATTCTGGGTCCTTATGAAGAGCGAAATTGATTTAACGATGTCCGTCTGTCCGTCTGTGTGTTGAAATGGGTTTTCCGAAGAACCCAGACATGATGAGGACTTGATTCTTTTTTATTTCTGTTACATGTGATCCATTTCTGTTTGCTATTAAAAATCAGACAGATCGGTTAATAAATGGCTGAGATATTAGCAAAAAACCAGGACTACCTCTAATTTTTCCAGTAAAATCCCTTTGTTTAATATGTATGTAGAATTTTGAGCATAACAACACATCCATGTGTTAAAATTCTTTTCTTTCATCTCCACCTTTTATACACAAACAACACACATACAAAGATTTGTCATTTAAATAAAAACCAAACAAATCTCTAATTAACGAAGACTTTTATATATGTACCTCTATTGACGATGATTTTGTGTGAGCTTCAATAGCTCAGTTGTCTAGACGCTGTGTCACAAATACTTTTTTTTTTCTCTAAGGCCGCGGTGTTCGAGGTTCAAATCTCGGCCAGGTCAATTCACTTTTTTTTTGTAAATTTTTTTTTATTATTTTCTTAAGACTTTTTTTTTGCTTATTTTTGTTTTTTCTTTAACATTTAATAATTAATTTATATAAAATTTTATATTAATAATTGAAATTCTTTTCTTTCATCTCCCCCTTTTATACACAAACAACACACATATAAAGATTTGTCATTTAAATAAAAACTAAACAAATCTCTAATGAACGAAGACTTTAATATATGTACCTCTATTGACGATGATTTTGTGTGAGCTTCAATAGCTCAGTTGTCTAGACGCTGTGTCACAAATACTTTTTTTTTCTCTAAGGCCGCGGAGTTCGAGGTTCAAATCTCGGTCAGGTCAATTCACTTTTTTTTTGTACATTTTTTTTTATTATTTTCTTAAGACTGTTTGTTTGCTTATTTTTGTTTTTTTTTTTAACATTTAATAATTAATTTATATAAAATTTTATATTAATAATTAAAATTCTTTTCTTTAATCTCCACCTTTTATACACAAACAACACACATAAAGATTTGTCATTTAAATAAAAACTAAACAAATCTCTAATGAACGAAGACTTTTTTATATGTACCTCTATTGACGATGATTTTGTGTGAGCTTCAATAGCTCAGTTGTCTAGACGCTGTGTCACAAATACTTTTTTTTCTCTAAGGCCGCGGGGTTCGAGGTTCAAATCTCGGTCAGGTCAATTCACTTTTTTTTTGTAAATTTTTTATTATTTTCTTAAGACTTTTTTTTTGCTTATTTTTGGTTTTTTTAACATTTAATAATTAATTTATATAAAATTTTATATTAATAATTAAATAATTCATAAATAGGCTAAAAACATCAACATTTTTATAAAAACCCTCTGATACAAACGAAATACAAACGTTTTTATACCTTTCACCACAGGTGGAAGGGTCGCGGGTTCGTTAAGATTTTTTTTTTGTTTATTTTTTGTTTTTTTTTACATTTAATAATTAATTTAAATAAAATTTTATATTAATAATTAAATAATCCATAAATAGGCTAAAAACATCAAAATTTGTATAAAAACCCTCTGATACAAACAAAATACAAACAGTTTTATTTCTATTTTTTGCTCCGATTTAAAAGAATTTATAAAAAGATTTTTAAACCATTTTATTTCTCACATATTAAGAAAATTTTATACATAATTTACCTTTGAGTGCAACTATTTTAGGTCATAACTTATAATAATTTATAAAAAAAATTATAAACTATTTTCCTTCAAATTTTTAAAATTAAGCTAAAGAAATTACAAATATTTCTAATAAAAAAGCGAAATAAAATCCCAAATGCAAATTTGCCAGCTAAATCAAACTATTTTGTAGAAATAAAACACATGCAGTTCTAGTGATTTCCTTTAACGATTTGTTGAAATTCTTTTCTTTCACCTCTTCACCTTTTATACACAAACAACAAACACTATTCTAGAGCTGTATTATGACATATGGATACGTCTTATATAGCAAAAGATCGAAAATCTTTAGTATAACATATTTGCTGAAAAACTCGAAAATATCGGTTCAGATACAAAAAAGTTATGCCCAAAACATAAATTTTTTTAAAATACATATTTTCTGGAACCATAAATCTTCCCGAGTCCAAGTTTTATCTCCAAACTAAATGGTTAATTTCCTCTTAAAGGCGTCCGTATATAAATCTGTCCATTTCATATATGTCCATATATAAACTTCAGTTTTTTCCCAACCATGGTGAAGGGTATATAAGATTCGGCATAGCCGAATTTAGCCGCTCTTACTTGTTTTTATACTCCCATTGTTCACGACATTTCGTTCAGTGTAATGCTCGCAATATGCGTCGACACCACCTCACTGTACGAAAGCTCAATTGAGACTGATTTATTATTTTCATGCTATCTGTGTTAGTATGAGTGAGTCGCCCAGTGGCGACTCTGCCGGCCACTGGTCTAAAAACTCTCTGTGCAAATGTTAACAAAATTCGTTTATATTTAGAGGTAGCACAAGAAGTTAACTTTTAAGAATTAGTAATTTGTCGTATACAAAAAGTAGGGTTGATTTTAAATTGAATTATTTTTTAAACTATACGCCAGAATTGAATAAAATTTTCCGATACAGTCTTAATTAATGTGCATCAGAGGAATATATTAAAACTTAAAAAAAATTAGTAACTTTAAAATAGTTCGCAAAGCATCCAAATTTTCTGAAAAGATGTAAGTAAAAATTCAACTTGCTAATGCCTTACATAGGGTGGTTAAATTTTAAGGGCGATGTTGATTTTGAATAATACACACATTATTTAGGAAGTTATTGTCATTTCTTTTTATTATGACATGGTATGATTCAATTATGTATAGAGCAAAATATCGGCCAAATGGCCGAAACTTAAGGCGAGAGATTTCACCAAGTGAAAAAAGACTCGAACACTGATATAGTGACAAAAAACTTTATTCGCTTTTAGGGGAAGAATAATAAATTTCTAAATAAAAACTTTAACAACAAAAATACATGTTTTTAACTTTTGAATATCAAATGAATAATAAATTTAAATTTTTCTTTAATTTTAGTTTTAAATACATGTATTTAATTTTTCTTAAAGTTCATTCGATTATATTAAAAACAAGTAAGAGCGGCTAAATTCGGCTATGCCGAATCTTATATACCCTTCACCATGGTTGGGAAAAAACTGAAGTTTATATATGGACATATATGAAATGGACAGATTTATATACGGACGCCTTTAAGAGGAAATTAACCATTTAGTTTGGAGATAAAACTTGGACTCGGGAAATTTATGGTTCCAGAAAATATGTATTTTAAAAAAATTTATGTTTTGGGCATAACTTTTTTGTATCTGAACCGATATTTTCGAGTTTTTCAGCAAATATGTTATACTAAAGATTTTCGATCTTTTGCTATATAAGACGTATCCATATGTCATAATACAGCTCTAGAATAGTGTTTCTTGTTTGTGTATAAAAGGTGAAGAGTTGAAAGAAAAGAATTTCAACAAATCGTTAAAAGAAATCACTAGAACTGCATGTGTTTTATTTCTACAAAATAGTTTGATTTAGCTGGCAAATTTGCATTTGGGATTTTATTTCGCTTTTTTATTAGAAATATTTGTAATTTCTTTAGCTTAATTTTAAAAATTTGAAGGAAAATAGTCTATAATTTTTTTTATAAATTATTATAAGTTATGACCTATATGTGAGAAATAAAATGGTTTAAAAATCTTTTTATAAATTCTTTTAAATCGGAGCAAAAAATAGAAATAAAACTGTTTGTATTTTGTTTGTATCAGAGGGTTTTTATACAAATTTTGATGTTTTTAGCCTATTTATGGATTATTTAATTATTAATATAAAATTTTATTTAAATTAATTATTAAATGTAAAAAATAAACAAAAAAAAAAATCTTAACGAACCCGCGACCCTTCCACCTGTGGTGAAAGGTATAAAAACGTTTGTATTTTGTTTGTATCAGAGGGTTTTTATAAAAATGTTGATGTTTTTAGCCTATTTATGGATTATTTAATTATTAATATAAAATTTTATATAAATTAATTATTAAATGTTAAAAAAACCAAAAATAAGCAAAAAAAAGTCTTAAGAAAATAATAAAAAAAATGTACAAAAAAAAAGTGAATTGACCTGACCGAGATTTGAACCTCGAACCCCGCGGCCTTAGAGAAAAAAAAGTATTTGTGACACAGCGTCTAGACAACTGAGCTATTGAAGCTCACACAAAATCATCGTCAATAGAGGTACATATAAAAAAGTCTTCGTTCATTAGAGATTTGTTTAGTTTTTATTTAAATGACAAATCTTTATGTGTGTTGTTTGTGTATAAAAGGTGGAGATGAAAGAAAAGAATTTTAATTATTAATATAAAATTTTATATAAATTAATTATTAAATGTTAAAGAAAAAACAAAAATAAGCAAAAAAAAAGTCTTAAGAAAATAATAAAAAAAAATGTACAAAAAAAAAGTGAATTGACCTGGCCGAGATTTGAACCTCGAACACCGCGGCCTTAGAGAAAAAGCTCACACAAAATCATCGTCAATAGAGGTACATATATAAAAGTCTTCGTTAATTAGAGATTTGTTTGGTTTTTATTTAAATGACAAATCTTTGTATGTGTGTTGTTTGTGTATAAAAGGTGGAGATGAAAGAAAAGAATTTTAACACATGGATGTGTTGTTATGCTCAAAATTCTACATACATATTAAACAGAGGGATTTTACTGGAAAAATTAGAGGTAGTCCTGGTTTTTTGCTAATATCTCAGCCATTTATTAACCGATCTGTCTGATTTTTAATAGCAAACAGAAATGGATCACATGTAACAGAAATAAAAAAGAATCAAGTCCTCATCATGTCTGGGTTCTTCGGAAAACCCATTTCAACACACAGACGGACAGACGGACATCGTTAAATCAACTTCGCTCTTTATAAGGACCCAGAATATATATACTTTATAGGGTCTAAGATCAATATTGTAGAAATTACAAACGGAATGACAAACTTATGTATACCCTTCCACCTATGGTGAAGGGTATAATAAATAATGGGAGTCGAAATTTTTTTCGGCAAACCGATTAATTTATTTCTATTTCTTCATTTATTTATTTATATGGTTATTTTTCTACTTAACATTCATATTGCTTTTCAGAAGCTTTAACTTAGAAACTACTTGTATCTTTGAAGGCTTTAGTTAGAACCCCCTCCCCCTCTCATAACAAATACAAATTTAAATAAATGGCCGAAACAAAGGAAACAATTAAATGAATGGGGAAAAAATTGTAATTTTTTTGAATAATTTAATAAAAGCAATGGCGAATAATCATTGTTAAAATAAAGTATACTTTAGTGGTTTTAAAGTCGACTTTTCTTAAAAGTTTACTTTAGGCCTACTATAGACAAGTAAAAGTGTTGTTAAATTGGTTTTATCCAATTTAACAACACTTACAACAGCTGTATTCCGCTAAGAAAATTTTTGTGATAAAAAATGTTTGAATTGCAAAATATTGAAAGGAAAATTATACCAATAAATAAGGGATTCTGCATAATATTTATTAAGCTAATAAATTTTTATTAATACAAATACCCTTTTATATCCCTTGTTTTATAAAGTTTTTCCTTTTCACATTTTGCAAACGCAAATATTTTTTTTACACACTTTTTTCCAGCTAATATAAAATCAGCTGATCAATGTTGCCATTTGCTTATTTATACCCTCCACCATATATGGTGAGCGTATATATCAGTTTGTCATTCCGTTTGTAACATGTCGAAATATAGGTTAAAGACCCCATAAAGTATATATATTCGTGATCCTTATGCAATTTTAAGTCGATTTAGAGATGTCCGTCTGTCTGTCTGTCTGTCTGTCCGTCTGTCTGTCTGTCTGTCTGTCCGTCTGTCTGTCTGTCCGTCTGTTGAAATGGCGATCACGACGCGAAGACACAAGCGGGGGTGCCTATTTTTACTCAGATTATTGAACATCCTTCCGAGCAGTTTGGTATTTAAAATGAGCAAAATCGGTTAAGCGGTTCAAAAGTTATGAGTGAAAATCTGAAGGTACCTCTAAATTTTCCATACAAATTTGTACAATTTTTCTGTATATATTTTTTTTTCTGTTAAGTAAGTAAAAATGTTATTAAGTCTTCTTATTGTTTGATTACATTTATTGCCTTACATAATATGAGAATAATAACATTCTTAGAGCTATATGTGTGTTACTCTGATAACTAAGTTAACGTAAAAATCAACAATGTTAAAGTCGCTAACAGAGCAAACCTCTGTAAATAACATTGCTAAAACTAAATAAATAAAATTACTAAAACTAAATAACAAAAGTTCGTTACATAAATTGACAAAACATATTCATATTACAGTTCATGCAAAATTTAGTATATACGTATATCATCTTCAGCCCCTATGGTGGAGGGTATTCAAAGATTCGGCACAGCCGAATTTAGCCCTTTTTTACTTGTTTTTTAGTACAAAATTTATTCGGGCATTTGGTGCATTTGATGTGATACCCATTTAAAGCCAATTCAACTTAAAATTGGCTTTAATTCTAACAATAGCAAAATAGATAATAAAAGGTTTTTAATTTAAAGTCGTTTTTAAAAAAAGCCGATTTTAGCGCTTGACTATGATTACGGGCCAATGGTTTTGTTTTCTTGTGCTGTTGTTTTTATTTGCTTTTGTTAATTTTTTGTCATGCTTTTTTTTTTTGTTTAAATGTGACTTTAGAAATATTACAAAACACATTTCTTTCGGTGCATTAAGAGAGGGAGAGCACAACTCACACATACAATGGCAACAATATGGTTGTATTAGCCTGCCGACCACTGTTTTAGACATTACCCAACATACCAAATGACTTGAGAAAAATATTTTTATAAGCTTACAAACACAAGCCTTAAGCTTGAAAAAGACTTGAAAATATATTGAGAAGGTTATCGTAATAATATTGTATTAACTTGGGTATAGAAAAGATTATTTGACGCAATATATTTATAAGCTTTTTACATAATTGTAGAATAAGCTTCAGATATAATATATTATTTTTTATTTTAATTTTAAATATAAATAATAATAATTAATTTTAAATATAAAAAATAATAATTCATTTTAAATATAAATAATAATTATTAATTTTAACCATAAATAAAAATTATTATAAAAATAATTAAATTTAATATGCAATTGCACGTTCACTTTATAAAATTTACAACCAAATGTACACGCAAAACACGTGTGACAAATTAAAAAAAAAGTAACGGCACTTGTGGTATGCATTATAAGCGTAGAACAAAGACAACAAGACTAGAATATATTGCAAAATATTTCTATTTCAATCGTCATACTGCGTTGTTTATAAGCATACTTTAGAAAAAGTAATGTTTAATAATGTTTTCTCAATAATTGTTAAATACTGCTTGTGAATTCACATTTTATAAACATTATAATAAATGAAATTAAGAAAAGCTTAAAACACACTATTTATATAAGCAAGTTTTATTGCAGTTTGATTGCTATTGTTATACATTACTTTTTCTAAAGCAAGGGTACCCAAGCCCTATGTTCTTTATGCTTATTTGTTTTTGTAAAAGCGCTTAGCTACACTCAGAAAAAAAAGTTAGTAGAAAAATTTGTAATCGGGTTTTTTAGTAAAAAAAATATTATTTAGCAAATTTTTTTGCTACTTACATTTTACAAATTACAGAATTTTTACAGAGTATTTACAAAT
Source organism: Eustalomyia histrio (assembly GCA_949748255.1). Lineage (NCBI taxonomy): Eukaryota > Metazoa > Arthropoda > Insecta > Diptera > Anthomyiidae > Eustalomyia > Eustalomyia histrio. The sequence continues at coordinate 166,974,054 of OX456523.1, read as the reverse complement.
TTTTGTTGGTAATTTCAGAAATTATTTTACAAATTTTTGACAACCGATTTGCTAAAATTAGCAAAAAAAATTACTAATTTTAAAAAAAGTGCATATTGAAGGAAATGCTATTTCTAATAATTAAAACTTAGATTAAAAAAGGGATCGGACTCATGTCTAAAAATAGGACATCCACTTAAAATAGCACTAAAAAGTCTTTTTAGTTCTAGAAATCAGCCATAAAAACAATTAAAATTTGACCTTAAAAGTAAAAAAAAAATTGACTAAAATGTTTTTCAAAACAGAAATTACCAAATTAAAACAAAATGATAAATTCTTTTATGTTTTAACAATTTTTAAGATTTTTATGCCTTTGATTTTTTTTTTAATTTTGTATAAAATATTTTTTGAAAAATATATTCAAAATTTTTCATGCTAGTTAAAAAAAAATAAATTTAAAATTTTGTACTCATATTTATAATATTTAGTAATTTTTTTTGCTGATTTTAGCAAACAGATTTTAAATTCCACTTTGCAGAAAGTCTACTAAAATTTAGTAGCGGCTACTAATTTTTCTACTAATTTCATTGTACTACACGTCAGCAGACATGTGTTGCTAAGATTAGCAAAAAATACCGCTGGGCTCAAATTAGCAGAATTTCCGTAATAACAGCAAAATTTTCAGTTGCCATTACAGACTTTTTTTTGTGAGTGTATAGGCTGTGTGTTTTAATACACATAGAGCACTCAGCAATAGCAATACGAAATACACAAACAACTTTGCCTTATTAGTTTTTTTTTGTCGCTCTTCACTGTATTCACGCAAGTGCAAAACAACAACACTTTCGTATGCTTTGCTGGTAATCATTGACGGCAGCGATCATCAATGTAGATTTTGTTTTTGTTTAACGTATGATATGAAATATTTTTTTTCTTTTTTCTTTGTATGTATTGCTTTTTACAATAAAAAATATTGAATAAAAATTAGTTATTCTTTAAATGTATTTGTGTTTACTCTTCCATAAGGAACTTTTGGGCACCCCTGTTCTAAAGTATGCTTATAAAAAACTCAGTATGACGATTGAAATAGAAATATTTTTCAATATTTTCTAGTCTTGCTGTCTTTGTTCTACGCTTATAATGCATACCACAAGTGCCGCTTCTTTTTTTTAATTTGCCACACGTGTTTTGCGTGTACATTTGGTTGTAAATTTTATAAAGTGAACGTGCAATTGCATATTAAATTTAATTATTTTTATAATAATTTTTATTTATGGTTAAAATTAATTATTATTATTTATATTTAAAATTAATTATTATTTTTTATATTTAAAATGAATTATTATTATTTAATTCAAAATTAATTTTTATTTTTTATATTTAAAATTAATTATTATTATTTATATTTAAAATTAAAATAAAAAATAATATATTAAATGTGAAGCTTATTCTACAATTATGTAAAAAAGCTTATAAATATATTGCGTCAAATAATCTTTTCTATACCCAAGTTAATACAATATTATTATTGTAAGCTTATTCTACAATTGCAAGAATAAGCTTATAGTAATCATACACACATAATATTTTCACGAGGGTTCCGTTTTGATTTTTCTAGAATTGTTACGATAACCTTTTTCAATATATTCTCAAGTCTTTTTCAAGCTTAAGGCTTGTTTTTGTAGGCTTATAAAAATATTTTTCTCAAGTCATTTGGTATGTTGGGCACGTACAAATTACATTTGTATGTGTAATAATATGATAATACATTTGTTTGTGTTTTTGGTACAACACATTAATCTATGTTTCAGTTTTTTTCTTTGTAACAAAATTAATTTTTTAATACTGGGTGCAAAATGGGCTGATAAAATCTTTTTTTAATTTAAAGTTTTCATATTATTGTTTGGTATATTCATATTTTTTGAAGACCTAACCAGCTGTTTTTTTTATTGTAAAATTGAAATCCCGAAATGTATAATGTAATCGATATGGATTTCAAAATGAAATCTACTTAATAAATGTTTTAATGTAAATTCGCTATAAAACATTTTCAATTACTGATTTCACACAATTCCGACGAATGTCCGGTCCATTGCGTATTCCTGTAAAATAAGATTATGATATGAAATATACATTTAATTTAATATAGCAGATTAGAGATCATACCTTTTTTTTACTTTCATGCCGCTTAACAGTGGGAAAATTTGACGCAATTCGGTAAAACCATTCCTATCTGGGTCCAATGCTTTTAAATTTTTTTTTCACAATTGCCAGATTAATGTGGAGTGGAGGATTGCTTCCTTTATTATCGGCATAAATGGAAAATCAATAATATTACTCCTTTGCAATCTGATCTCCTTACGTAAAGGCCAATCCCGTGTAGTGTACTTGTCGCCAGCAAAACGCGTATTGCATAAGCACTAGGGTGTCCAATAAAATTAAAATGCGATTTTAAAGAGTGTCAAGGTCCAATTTAATTTCCTTCTATATCAGTGATCGGCAAACTAATACAACCATATTGTTGCCATTGTATAGGTGAGTTACGCTCTCCCTCTCTTAATGCACTGAGAGAAATGTGTTTGTAATTTTCTTAAAACTATGTGCATATAAACAAACATAAAAAAACGAAGGATGAGAACAAAAAAAATATAACAATTGCAAATAAAAAACAACAAAAAAACGAAAATGTATAATTAAAATCTTTTAAGATCCAAGAAGTTTCTCAGTTACAGCTTGGGAAAGTCAAACCCTTCCCTATTTAAATATGAATCTTAAATACACAAATAAATATATATAAATAGATCAATAAACAAATAATTAAAGAAAAAAAGAAATAAATAAATAAAAAAAATAAATAGATAAATATTAAAGATTTTTTATACTTTAACTTACAAACTACAAAATAATTTGAAAGTTCATTTATTCATTGCATATTTTATAACATCCTTGAAAAACTGGCCATCCCCGAATGGACGGCAACGATTTGCAAGTTTAGCAGCAACAATAAAAGGCGCTGGTATATTAAAAATTTTCGACAAGCAGGTAATCACACTCCCATTCTTCGTAAGTCATTTCGTTCAATGTTATGTACGTACTATCAGTCGACACTACCTTACTGCACGAAATCTCAACTGAGACTGATTTATTATTTTAATTTTCATGCTATCTGTGTTAGTATGTTAGTATAAGTGAGTCGCCCATGGGCGACTCTTTGCCGATCACTGTTCTATATAAAACAATCCACGTTTTATTCCATTTCCATCCCCTTGTCAAGTGTTTTAATTCCATTTCGTATCCCTTGTTTAGTATTTCAATTTTACTCGTACCCTTTCATTCCATTTCTGTTCCCTTTCAATTTGCAATTTTACCTTGCAAATATTTCCCCATATACACCATATCGGGCAAAGCCGGCTACGTTGTAAGCGTAGAAAATGGATGCCCGGGCTAAAGCCCGGGATTGCATGGGCTGACGCCCGGAAGTATGCGGAGTTCCCAGATGTCCCCAATTTTTACCATGACCCAGACCAAAATTCAAAGATGTACCTCAATAATGAGTTAGCCAATACTCCAGGTAACACAAATTTAAAATTTCAGATTTTTCCTTTTGAACCCCCATTTTTACCATGTACCTGGCTAAAATTGTAAAATGTAGCTGACCAATAAGTTAGCACATACTCCAGTTAACACATAATTAAAATTTAAGGTTTCTGGCTAAATCTCTGTGGGCAGCCCGTTCAGGAGGAGACTGTTCACCTTTTTGCCCCTCCCCGTACACATTACCAAAAATCGGACCTAGATGAATATCTATATCGGAGGGGGAGACCTCATCGATGAGTTAGCACATACTCCAAGAAAAGCTTATTTCAAATTTCAGGTTTCTAGCTATAGGGGTTTAGGCAGGCCGAGAAAGGGGGTTTTCGCCGTTTTGCTCTTCCCAGAAGGAATTTCCAAGAACCTCGCATTAGCGAATATCTACGCCGCAGGGGGAACCTACATACCAAATTTCAAGGGGAGAATTTTCGCTTTTTTGCCCCTCCGAGTTAGATTTTCAAAAAGTCACGTCTTATAACATATCTACACTGGAGAAGGAACCTGAATACCGAATTTCAACATTCTAGTGTCAGCGGTTTGGGCAGGCCGACTTTTCCCCTTATTGCACCTCCCAGTAGGAATTTCCAAAAATCCAACTTGGGTGGATGTCTACGCTGGAGTAGTAACCTATGTATTAAATTTTAACTTATCAGCTCTAGCGGTTTTGGCAAGTCGTCAAGGGGGAGAATTTTCCTCTCCCCTTTGGATTTACCAAAATTGACATCTTAGCTGTTATCTGCACTGGAGAAGGAGCCTGCATACCAAATTTCAACTTTCTAGGTCCAGCGGTCTCGCCAAGCCGGTAAAGGGGAGACATTTCATCCCTTAAAGCCCATTTTTACCACGTCAATGGCTAAAGTTCTATAATGTAGCTGATGAGTGAGTAAGTCCATACTTCGGGTAATACATATTTAAAATTTCAGGTATGGCAGGGCGTTAAGGGGTAGATTTTCGCCCTTTTAGCTCCTTCCCGTAATAATTCACGAAAATCCCAACTGGGTGGATGTCTACACCTCAAGTGGAACCAATATACACAATTTCTACCTCCAGCTCTACCGGTTTTGGCAGGCCGTTGTTATCTGTTATCTACTCTGGAAAAGGAGCCTGCATACCGAATTTCAACATTCGAGGTCCAACGGCTTGGGAAGGCCGTTAATGGGAGACTCTCGCCCTTTAAGCCCCCATTTTTACCACATCCCTGTTCAAAATTTACCTTATCAGGACTTGGCACATACTTCCAGGAAGGGGTATTTCAGGTTTCTAGCTAAAGGGGTTTTGGCCGGCCGTAAAAGGGTAGTTTTCCCCATTTTTGACCCTCCCCGAGGGAATTTCCAAAAATCCCGTCTTAGCGGATGTCTAGGTCCAGCGGTGTGGGCTGGGCGATGTTGAATCAGTCAATCCCCTTTTCAAGTGTTTTAATTCGTTCGTTCAATTTCGTATCCCTTGTTTAGTGTTCCAATTTTACTCGTACCCTTTCCATTCCGTTTCTGTTCCCTTCCAATTTTCCCTTGCAAATATTTCCCCATATACACCATAGCGGGAAAATCCTGCTACGTTGTAAGAGTAGCAGGTATAAAATAATGTCTCTTAAAACTGATAAATTAATTGAAATTATATGTAGCATAAAAATCACTATCTGATAAATAATTTGTATCCCATCCCATCTATATTAAAGAAAAAATATTAGCAATAAGTGCAAAACGTCGGCAGAATAATGGCACGAAATTGCTCATCGCCGAGCTTATGTTAAATTTTTTGGTTTGTTAGATTTGTTTATTTGTTAAATTTTTCTTTTTTGTCGCCTTTTTTATAATTGGAAAACGAATATGCCACCACCCTCCAATATGGTGAGGGTATATATCAGTTGTCATTCCGTTTGTAATATGTCGAAATATAGGTTTAAGACCCCATAATGTATATATATTCGTGATCCTTATGCAACTTTAAGTCGATTTAGCGATGTCCGTCTATCTGTTGAAATGGCGATCACGACGTAAGCGGGGTTCCTATTTTAACCCAGATTATTGAACATCCTCCCGAGCAGTTTGGTATTGAAAATGAGCAAAATCGGTCAAGCGGTTAAAAAGTTATGAGTGAAAATGTGAAGATGCCTCTAAATTTTCCATACAAATTTGTACAATTATTCTGTATCTATTTTTTTCTGTTAAGCTTTTGGTTTTTCGTTTCATTTCATAAAATGTATTTTTTGTCTTTATAACCAAAGACATTTATATATAAAGAAAAAGCAAAATACATAATTGCTTTAGTGCCGCTACTTTTAAACAGGTGGTGCTGAATTAACAAAAACAATACCTTGCCCTATGTCTAGGCCCAAAGAAATTTATATATAAAGAAAGAGCAATATGCATAATTGCTTTAGTGCCGCTACTTTTGAACAGGTGGCGCAGAATTATATTAAAACAATACCCGGCCCCATGGCTAGGTCAACATAGCCTTGGATTAAGCTTTCAATTAATTTATTTACCAAAAATATTAAATTAACTACATACGTCAAATTCTAATGCATTAAGATGTTACTAGTAGACCTATTACATAATTTTAAAGTAAATTTTTCAAGTGTTTGACGTAATAAAAGCATTTGTTTCACATTTTTATGTCTATAATTTTTGAGCATTGAGGGATTGGCATATGTATATTAATGTTAATTTTTTCTTTCATAAAAAATACACACGAATAAAGTGCAATATTGTGCTCTTGAACATCTAAATGAATATTGATTTAAAAAATTAAGGTATAATAGTTTTTGGCAAATATTCATTTATGTTACATATAAAATCAATAATACTCTACTGCATATTGTAGCACAATATGGCTAATGGAGACTAGCTCTCCAGCATAATATGCCTAATGGAGAGAATGCACCTTCTGATGGGCTATCTATTGACAAATAGTTACAACTCATGTTCTTTCTTTAACAGATTAATTTCTTTTCTGTATTCTCTCCATTAGGCATATTGTCCTACAAACACACTTTAATTTTTTAAAGAAAGAACATTTGATGCAACTATTTATACGTGGCGCATCAGAAAGTGCATTCTCTTCACTAGGCATATTCTGCTGCAGAGCTAGTCCCAACTAGCCAGTAACAAAATTGAGTATTTGCCAAAAACTATGCTTTAAAATGTGTTTTTTGTGTAGTCAATGGTTAAAAAAACTAGTGAAAATGTAAAGCTGCCTCTAAATTGCCCATACAAATTTAGTACGATTTCATAGTAGCGACTGGTACATAATATATTTTCTCATATTTTTTTCGCCAGTCGCTTAGCAGTAAATATTTTGTATTTACCTCAAACATTTTTTCACCACTAAAATTTGTTTCACCACCAAAAATTTTTTCTCCTCAAAAAATTTTTTTCACATCTAAATTTTTTTTTACACCAAAAACGTTCTTTTCACATCTAAATAAGTTTTTCACCTCAAAAACTTTTCTCACCTACATAATTTTACTTCAAAAGTTATTTTATATTATATGTATGTATCAAAAAACAGTAGAGAACATAATTTTAGAATATTGGTGGAGGGTATTCAAAGATTCGGCACAGCCGAATTTGGCCTTTTTTCCTCCTTTTTATTTAAGCACGTTACTAGCGTTAAGTTTGCATATTTTTACCATTACTATAATTTGACCATCCTTTAAAGATTTATAATAAAATTCAGTGGGGCAGATAATATTAGAAAAGCTTTTAATAACAGCGCTGATATTAGAAACATTTGGTATAATTATAGGTGAAGGTTTCGTTAAATTATTTTCTGTTGCTCATTATATGTATCACATTTATTATACCCTGTTCTATATAAAACAATCCACGTTTTATTCCATTTCCATCCCCTTGTCAAGTGTTTTAATTCCATTTCGTATCCCTTGTTTAGTATTTCAATTTTACTCGTACCCTTTCATTCCATTTCTGTTCCCTTTCAATTTGCAATTTTACCTTGCAAATATTTCCCCATATACACCATATCGGGCAAAGCCGGCTACGTTGTAAGCGTAGAAAATGGATGCAGGGTGGAAGGGTATATATAAGTTTGTCATTCCGTTTGTAATTTCTACAATATTGATCTTAGACCCTATAAAGTATATATATTCTGGGAAATGGGTTTTCCGAAGACCCCAGACATGATGAGGACTTGATTGTTATATATTTCTGTTATATGTGATCCATTTCTGTTTGCTATTAAAAATCAGCCAGATCGGTTGATAAAAGGCTGAGATATTAACAAAAAACCAGGACTACCTCTAATTTTTTCCGTAAAATCCCTTTGTTTTTATATATATGTTGAATATAACGCATAACAAAACATCCATTTGTTGAAATTCTTTTCTTTCACCTCTTCACCTTTTATACACAAACAACAAACACATACAAAGATGTGCCATTTAAATAAAAACCAAACAAATCTCTAATGAACGAAAACTGTTTATTTAATTATATTAACGATAATTTCGCATGACCTCAATAGCTCGGTTGTCACAAATACTTTTTTCTCTTAAACGCGGGTTCCATTCCCCGTCTATTCAACTTTTTTTTTTGTACACTTTTTTAATATTTTCTTAAGAATTTTTTTTGTTTTTTTAACATTAAATAATTAATTTAAATAAAATTTTAAATTAATAATTAAATAATCCATAAATAGGTTAAAAACATCAAAATTTTTATAAAAACCCTCTGATACAAACAAAATACAAACGGTTTTATTATTTTTTGCTCCGATTTAAAACAATTTCAATAAAGATTTTTAAACCATTTTATTTCTCATATATTAAGAAAATTTTATAAATAATTCCCCTTTGAAAGCAACTATTTTAGGTCATAACTTATAATAATTTATAAAAACAAAAATTTATAAACTATTTTCCTTCAAATTTTTAAAATTGAGCTAAAGAAATTAAAAATATTTTTTAATAAAAAAGCGAAATAAAATCCCAATTGCAAATTTTCCAGCTAAATCAAACGTTTTTGTAGAAATAAAACGCATGCAGTTCTAGTGATTTCTTTTAACGGTTTGTTGAAATTCTTTTCTTTCACCTCTTCACCTTTAATACACAAACAACAAATACATACAAAGATGTGTCATTTAAATAAAAACCAAACAAATCTCTAATGAACGAAAACTGTTTATTTAATTATATTAACGATGATTTCGCATGACCTCATTAGCTCGGTTGTCTAAACGCTATGTCACAAATACTTTTTTTCTCTTAGGCGCGGGTTCGATTCCCCGACTATTCAACTTTTTTTTGTACAATTTTTTTATATTTTCTTAAGACTTTTTTTTTTGTTTTGTTAACATTAAATAATTAGTTTAAATAAAATTTAAAATTAACAATTAAATAATCCATAAATAGGTTAAAAACATAAAATTTTTTATAAAAACCCTCCGATTTAAAAGAATTTATAAAAAGATTTTTAAACCATTTTATTTCTCATATATTAAGAAAATTTTATACATAATTCCCCTTTGAAAGCAACTATTTTAGGTCATAACTTATAATAATTTATAAAAACTATTTTCCTTCAAATTTTTAAAATTAAGCTAAAGAAATTAATAATATAAAAGTCAAATAAAATCCCAATTGCAAATTTGCCAGCTAAATCAAACGTTTTTGTAGAAATACAGGTTGGTTGAAAAGTTCCTGCGCTCGAAATGAAAGAATACTATTTTTGTTACGAAATATATTTTTTTATTCAATATAATCTCCCAGAAGATCAATACACTTGTTCCAATGATCTTCAAATAATTTTATCCCATCCTTATGATGGTTTTCCGGAAGCTCTGCAAAATAACCGTCTACGGCTGCTATGGCCTCTTCATTCGACGAAAAATGCTTTCCACGAAGGAATTGCTTGAGATTTCATCCAGCTGATCCAAAAGGCTGCAATAATATTCAGAGTTGATTGCTTTACCTTTCTGAAGATAATCAATCAACAAAATTCCTTTTTCATCCCAAAAAACTGATGCCATAACCTTCTTTGCTGATCGTTGTTACTTTACCTGCTTTGGAGCTGAACAACCAGCTTCAGTCCACTGTAAACGTTCTTGTTTCATTTTAGGATCATGGTGGTAGATCCAAGTCTCATCCATAGTTATAAAACGACGCAAGAAGTCGGTTTTATTCGGCTTAAAACGCTTCAAATTACGCTAAGAAATTTGTTTTCGATCCAGTTTTTGTTGAATTGTTAATGTGTGCGGCACTAACTTTCCAAACAGTTTTTTCATACGTAATTCTTCATGTAAAATATGGAGTACTCGTTCGTCTGAGATGCCTATGGCATTAGCAATTTCATGCTTAGTCAAACTTGGATCTTCACTAACCATATTTTGTACCTGCTCAATGATTTCTGCTGTGGTTGCAGTTTTTGGTCGTCCTTCGCGTGGATCTTCTTTAAGGCTGGTACGACCACGTTTAAATTCACCAGCCCAAAATTCAACGGTGCGTTTTGAAGGTGAGGACTCCTTATACACTTCTAACAATTGTTCATACATTTCCTTTGCTTGTAAACCCTTCAAAACAAAGAATCTAATGACTGCACGATATTAATATTTTTCCATATTAAAAAAAATCAATGACACGTCAACTTCAAATAGCTTGTAAACAAAGAAAGAATTGAAAAAATGACTTGCAACTTTGCATGTGTTCTCAGGACAGTTATACCAACTTGAGAAAAAAAAGTTTGGAGCTAGCAGTGCCATCTCTTGGTGAGCGCAGAAACTTTTTAACCAACCTGTAAAACACATGCAGTTCTATTGATTTCTTTTAACGATTTGTTGAAATTCTTTTTTTTCACCTCTTCACCTTTTATACACAAACAACAAACACATACACAGATGTGTCATTTAAATAAAAACCAAACAAATCTCTAATGAACGAAAACTGTTTATTTAATTATATTAACGATGATTTCGAATGAACTCAATAGCTCGGTTGTCTAAACGCTATGTCACAAATACTTTTTTTCTCTTAGGCGCGGGTTCGATTCCCCGTCTATTCAACTTTTTTTTTTGTAACATTTTTTTATATTTTCTTAAGACTTTTTTTAACATTAAATAATTAATTTAAATAAAATTTCAAATTAATAATTAAATAATCCATAAATAGGTTAAAAACATCAAAATTTTTAAAAAACCCTCTGATACAAACAAAATACAAACGGTTTTATTTCTATTTTTTGCTCCGATTTAAAAGAATTTATAAACAGATTTTTAAACCATTTTATTTCTCATATATTAAGAAAATTTTATACATAATTTCCCTTTGAGTGGAACATCAAAATTTTTATAAAAACCCTCTGATACAAACAAAATACAAACGGTTTTATTTCTATTTTTGGCTCCGATTTTAAAGAATTTATAAACAGATTTTTAAACTATTTTATTTCTTATATATTAAGAAAATTGTATACATAATTTCCCTTTAAGTGCAACAATTTTAGGTCATAACTTATAATAATTTATTTTGTTTTTATAACTTTCCATTTCTTTATTGAATCTGCCCCATAGGGCCTCACAATAAGTATTTAAATCTTAGAACTAAAATTTAAGGTATATACTGCTTTGAAGGGTGGTAGGTCGGCTCTACGAAGCCTTGTCACTGATTGTGTTGTTAACAGTTGTCTTGCTAGAGGGTTTGGATGTTGTTGCATTCTTGCTTTGTATCTCTCACGAACTTTCTCGAATTCTTCTTTGACTAGTTTCACTTGTAAGTCTTTGATGATGTTTACATTTGTGACGTACCATGGCGCTCCAGTGATGGTACTAAGAACTTTTGATTGAGCTCTTTGTATAATATCAACACTGGTTCTACTTGCATTTCCCCATAATTCGATGCCATATTTTTTTTTTTATTTATTTACTGCAACTAGTTATAATAACTAACAAGCAATTTAATACAATATATATTATTAAAAACAAAAGAATTTATATTTTAAGTATATTAAATATATGAAGTTGTTACACGGCATTAGAATTTACAATTAGGTGGGATGGCTTCCTTCTTCTGAGTCTGCGCTCCACACCAATGAGATCAGCAAGGGATGGTGCTTCCGTATTAACATGGTCTCTCAATCGGTTGTTGTGTTTGTTTGCAATATTGGCAATTTCTTGCATTACGGTATTCACTCCAAGATCACGATGAAGATTTGCATTTCGGATATACCATGGTGCGTTGACGATACTTCTAAGTACTTTATTTTGAAAACGTTGTCTTATGTTTATATTTTTCTTGTTTGTGCATCCCGACAATTGTGCACCATATGTCCATATTGGTCTTAACATTTGATTATATAACAATAGTTTATTTTCAATTAAAAGATTTGATTTTCTTCCTATCAACCAGTTTAGCTTTTTCCACTTCAGTTGCAGTTCTACATTTTTAATTTTAACGTGCTCATTCCAGCGTAATTTCGCATCAAGTGTCATACCAAGGTATTTAGCTGTTGTTGTGTTTGTGTATTGTCTATATATATAGGAGTACATAGCAAAGATTTGTTTGTAAAGTCAACATGCGTTGATTTGGAACTGTTTAAATTAATGCGCCATTTTTTGGTCCAATCTAAGACCGAATTTAAAGCTTGTTGTATTTTTTTTTGCTTCATTCTCAGTTCTTCTAATTGATAGAATAGCTGTGTCATCAGCAATAGTAGCCATAGTCGTTTCAGGAAATTCTGGTATATCACTGGTGTATAATAGATATAAAAGAGGACCCAATATACTCCCCTGTGGAACTCCTGCTTTTATTTCTTTTAGTTTTGAATATTCATCTTCGTATTTTATGCGGAATAATCTGTTTTCCAGATATGATTTTAATAACTTGCAATAAGCCTTGGGCAGTTGTGTTGTGAGTTTTGCTAGGAGACCCGTATGACAGACTTTGTCGAAAGCCTGCGAAACATCTAAAAGCACTGCGAAACAAAACTTTTTTTTCCTCTAGAGCATTTTCGATTACATTAGTTATACGATGAACTTGATCAATAGTCGAATGTGCGTTCCTAAAGCCAAATTGATGTTTAGGAACTATGTTTTTGTGTTCTATAATTGGTTCAATGCAATCTTTCAATATCTTTTCGTATAATTTTGACAGTATAGGCAAAAGCGATATTGGTTTGTATGACTTAACATCGGTTAAAGGTTTTCCAGGCTTTGGTATCATTATTACTTCAGCTACTTTCCAGAATGATGGTACGTATAGTAATCTAAATGATGCATTAATAATCTGTGTAAGTTTTATTATAATATTATATGGCAGATGTCTAAGCACTTCGGTAGTTATAAGGTCGAAACCAGAACATTTTTTCATTTTAAGATTAGTATGAATATGATATAAAACTTCATTTGGCGTTACTTCTCTTACGATAACATCATCATCAATATCTAGGTCTTGGGTTACTATAGGCATTGTGTTGTCTTCGTGGGAAAAAACATAAGCCAGATGGCTTGAAAACAATTCAGCTTTTTGGCTGTTGGTCTTGGCCCAATTTCCATTTGTCATGTGGATTGGAGAGTTTTGTATAATTGGTCATTTCAAGTTTTTTGTTGATTTCTATAATGAGTAATCTGAGGCTTTTCATTATTCAGTCCTTCTAGATAACTGTTAAACGTTTCGTTTTTATATCTCTTAATCTCTAAGCTCAACTCATACTGGAGACCTAGATTGTTGCCATGTTTTTCTTAATCTTCGTTTATATGATATCATATCTCTTATATTCGCTGGATACGAAATCACATTTTGTTTGTTGGGTAGATTTGGTGTGCTCTCCCATGCTGCAGATTGAATAAGCTTTGTAACTAACTCAACATCTTCTTCAATTTCATCGGTTGTTTGAGGTTCAACAATAGTTAAGTTTGAATTTTCAAGCACTGATAGGAATTACTGCCAATCCGTAAATTTATTTGTTAAAAATGGTGGTTTTTCCTTAAGAAAAGCTTTTTCAAAAATAGTCATAAAAATAGGGGAATGATGGGAGTTAAGATCAAATCCATTTTCTAGCTTAATACACGACTTTGATACCTTAGTTATGATGAAAAAATCTATAAGGTCTGGTATTTTGTTTTTGTTGTTGGCCAATATGTTGGACTTCCGGTTGAAGCAACTTCACATCCGGTTTCTACAATTGCCTTATAAAGCTCGTTGCCTCTTGGAGTATTTAAACGGGAGCCCCAAAAAGTATTCTTTGCATTGAAGTCCCCGCCCATGATAAACTTTGAAGTATGTTTTGTTATTAGGTTTTTATATTCGTTGGATTTAATTGTATGTCGCGGTGCACTGTAAACTGATGTTATTAGCAGACTCTGTGAATTTGTAGTCAACCTAACTGTAGTCGTTTGGAATTCTCCTGAACTGAGCTTATCTTCTTCATAATGTCTTATACTCTTACGTATGATGACGGCACTTCCTCCTCTTGCGGTATTTTGAGGATGAATAGTATGATACACTTCGTAGTTTCTGAACCTAATAAAAGATTCCTTTGTAAAATGTGTTTCAGAGATAAGGCACACATCTATTTTCTCGTTGTTTAGAACTAATTCGAGTTCTCTCTGATGTCTCATTAGACCATTGGCATTCCACAGAATATCTTCAGAGCCATTTCTGTTTTTAATATTGTTGGGTTATTTGTTCTAATTGAGTTAAACGAAACTCTATAGATTTAAAAAAGGTTTCTTGTTTGCTAAGTCTATTTAATATTTGTGACAAAGCATCATTATTTGTACAGTCTTTATTTTGATTTTTTAAAACTGTTGCAAAAGTATTTGGTTTGGGTTTTGACTGATAAATATTAGGTTCCTGACCATTTTTATTATTTTGGATGTTGAAATTTATTGATTTTTGGGCTTTTCTAACAGTATTTTCTTGCGAAGCGTAGTTTCTAAATGGTGTGTTTACTTTGAAATCTTCACGAGTTTTTTTGTTCAGAGTATTTCGGCTTTTAATGGCATTGTTTCGGAATTTTCGAAGCTCTTTTGCTACAATGCAGCCTCTATAAGTTGCTGGGAGATCACCATCACAGTTGCAGCATTTCGGTTTTTCAATTTGTTTGTCACATTCAATGGTACTATGATTGCCAGAACATTTTACGCAGCGTGGTTGTTTATTGCAGTAATTTTTCGTATGGCCAAAGGATTGACAGTTTCTACATTGTGGGACTAATTTTTGGTGTTTTACTGGTTCTTTATTTACTATTGTGTCAAGAATATGACAAATTGCATATATTTTTTTGATATCTTCGGATGCATCAAATGATACTCTGAACATATTTAATTGTTCCTTAGATTTCCATTTCAATTTGATAACAGCATCAATAGCTTTATACCCTTGGGATTGCAAATCAGCAATAATACATTGCGGGTTATTTGAATAATGCAAGTTTTTTACCATAACCTTAATGGGCCTTGTATGTTTATTTTCAAAGCTATACCAATCAAAGTTATTCGAATTTAAGGACATTGTAATGTTCCTGTAATCTTCTGAGTGAAAAGTGCTTATTTTATAAGATCCTTTACTTAAAAGTTTTATTAGAAATTTGTTTTTAATAATATTTTTCAGATGGTTGTGAAATTCTTGAAAATAATTAACATTTGAAAATACTATATGCGGTGGTCTCAATTTTTCAGTATGTTTGTTATTTTCACTTGGATCTTTTTGTTGCATATTTTGTATTTCATCATTATGTTGTACAGTAGGGCATTCGATTGAAACCATTATACGTTGCGGTCTTGTTTGGACATATTGATTACTATTTTCATCAATTTGTTGAATGTTTACTTCAGGGCATTCAAGAGAGTATTCAGCTTTCCGCTTTTTGGATTGTTTTGGATTGTTTTTTATTTTTCTTGTTTTTTTGAAGAATCCAATCAGTTTCTCTGATAACTTCATCTTCATCAGTTTCAAAGATTTTATTATTTGAGCAAGAAGGAGGTTTGCTTATGTTTGGATTAACATTTCCAAACTTTTTTAGATTTTTATTTTCTTCCTGCAATTGTATGCAAATTTTTTCTAACTTCCTAATTCTTTCATTTAGTTCGTTATTACATTTTTCTAACTCTTTAACTTTAGTAATTCTATAAGTAGTTAGACTGTTTCGGGGAGTATCAGTATTTGGTTTTTCATTTGGGTTAATTTTAATTTTGGATTTTAAGCCGTACTTTAATTGTTCTCCAAACGTCTTAAATAATTGTTCAGTTCTGTTGCAGCCATGTGAATACAGGATAGCTGTATCATCAGCAAATGTTGAAATAGTCAAATTTGCACTCGTTGGTAGATCAGAGGTGTAAATTAAGTAGAGTATAGGACCAAGAACACTGCCCTGAGGGACATCATACTTTACTCTAAACAGGCGATTCGAGAGGTATGACTTAATCAATTTATATGTGTTAGGGGGCAGTAAATCCTTTACTTTGTATAGAAAACCTTCATGCCAAACTTTGTCGAACGCTTGTGCAACATCTAGGAAGAGAGCTGTGCAGTATTTTTTATGTTCAAATGCCTTTCTCATCTCACCAGTTATGCGATTGATTTGCTCAATTGTTCCATGATGTTCGTGAAAACCAAACTGGTGGACTGGGATAAGCATGGCAGCAAAATGATTGGTCGGTACGAGGAAGGTACCGTCGGATCTTTTCCTGGCTTTGGGATCATAATAATTTTGGATATCTTCCAACTACTTGGAAAGACATCTGTATTTATAATTGCATTAAATATACAAGTTAAGGATGCTACTGCAACATTTGGTAGATTTTTAATCATAATTGTCGTTACAAGGTCGTATCCTGTTGCTTTTTTTGGTTTTAAGTTATCCTGTATAACTACCTGGATATACTCTTTATTTATTGTTATCAAATCTACATCTGTCATTGCGTCATCTGTTCGTTGCTGTAATACGCTATCTCCTAGTGGTGAGTTTGGAATAAAGACGTTGTATAAGTGTTCAGCAAATATTAGAGCCTTATCTTTGCTGTTACGCGCCCAGGTGCCATCTGCTTTACGAAGTGGACTTCGCATCTCAACCGGTGGCTTTATACTCTTAGCTTCCTTCCAAATTGAGAAATTGGTGTACTTAGTATTTGATAAACCTTGAATATAATTATTATTTATACGCTCCTCTTCCAACGCAAGAGTTCTTTTGAGTTTCTTTGTAGCAGCAGACAGTCTTTTTTTTTTGATGTGGGAGATCTGTTGAGTTGCCATTCTCTCCTACGTTTCCTCTTTTCAATAAGTAGGTTTTGAATTTCTGCGTTAGAAATGCGTACACAGATTTCAATCGGAACTTAACACTTAGAGTGATCCAAGGCTGCAATCATTGTTTCGCTAAATTCATTAATAGATTCGTCTATATCTTCGGGAAAGTTTATTAAGGAATTCTCATATAGGTGACTGCTTACAAATTTTCTATACTTCAGTCAGTCAACTTTGATATGGAAATTTTGTACGACTTTGTGTTCGCAATGATTTAAAATCACTGGAGCATGCTCGGACGACAAGTCGTACGATATCTGTGTTGTTATTGAGTTCCGGTTTACGTTCTTGGATATAGCAAAATCTATGAGATCTGGAATTTTTTTTGGATCTGCGGGCCAGTATGTAGGTTGTCCAGGTGATACGAAGTCCAAGCCATTACTTTTATCCATCAACATTCTATAAAGCTGACTTTCTTTAGGATTTACAAGTCTGGAGCCCCAGTACGTGTGTTTGGCGTTATAGTCACCGCAAGCCAAGAAGCGATCTCCTAATGTGCTAAAGAATTCTTCGAACTTTTCTTTTGTTACAGCAAAACGTGGAGGACAATATATGGAACTTATTGTCAAATTATCAGCACCTTCAAGACGGATGGATGTTGCCTGCATATAGTCTTTTGCGAAGTTTTCCAAGGCACGATGATTGATTCTGTTTCTGCTTTACCATCAGGATGATTGGTAAAATGATAAACGTATCTTGGGATACGAAGGTTGTGTTTGCTGGTGTGGTGAGTTTCCAAATATAACATTACATCAATATTATTATTTTGCATGAAGTTGTATACTTCGGTTTTATGTTGGCTTAAGCCGTTGCAGTTCCAAAAACAAATTTTTAAAAAAGCCATAATTTTTTTATTTATTTTTTGTTAATTAACTTATAATAATTTATAAAAAAAAATTGATAAACTATTTTCCTTCAAATTTTTAAAATTATGCTAAAGAAATTAAAAATATTTTGTAATAAAAAAGCGAAATAAAAACCCAAAAGCAAATTTGCCAGCTAAATCAAACGTTTTTGTAGAAATAAAACACATGCAGTTCTAGTGATTTCTTTAAACGATTGGTTACAATTCTTTTCTTTCACCTCTTCACCTTTTATACATAAACAACAGCTGTAATATGACCTATGGATACGTCTTATATAGCAAAAGATCGAAAAATGTTAGTATAACATATTTGCTAAAAAACTCGGAAATATCGGTACAGATACAAAAAAGTTATGCCCAAAACATATTTTTTTTTTATTTTAAATACCTATTTTCTGGAACCATAAATCTTCCCGAGTCCAAGTTTTATCACCAAACTAAATGGTTAATTTCCTCTTAAAGGCATGCGTATATAAATCTGTCCATTCCATATATGTCCATATATAAACTTCAGTTTTTTCCCAATCATGGTGAAGGGTATATAAGATTCGGCATAGCCGAATTTAGCCGCTCTTACTTGTTATCAATATCTTCATTATTGTTAACATCAATATAATCATTATCATCACCTTCGTCGTTTCTTAGTACTTGTGTGCTTGTTTAGAAAAACTAGCACCGTATTTGATATGCATTACATTGTTATTATTATTTTTTGATCTTCTAGCATTGTTGTCGCTGTTTGCTACCGTTGTTTTCACACGAGTTGTTATTGTTTGGCTTTTTGTACTTAACAATTTTTGGAGATTCGGTTACACGACGTTTTTGCAATCTAGACGTGGAACTGTCTGCCAGTTTACATTATTTTCTTCACTATCAGCCATGATGATTAGCAATGTAAATTGTTTGTATACCCTCCACTATATATGAAGAGGGTATATATCAGTTTGTCATTCCGTTTGTAACATGTCGAAATATAGGTCTAAGAACCCATAAAGTATATATATTCGTGATCCTTTTGCAGTTTTAAGTCGATTTAGCTATGTCCATCTGTCTGTCTGTTGAAATATCGATTACGTTACGAAGACGTAAGCGAAGGTGCCTATTTTTACCCAGTTTATTGGACATCCCGAGCAATTTGGTATATAAGTAAAAATGTAAAGGTACCTCTAAATTTTACATACAAAAGGTGTATTCGACGTACGTTACTGCGGGTGCCCGCGGGAACCTAATTTAACAAAAAGCGTTTCTGAAAAAAAGTGGGTAAATGAGAGCGTTCATGAAAGAGTAATTGTGTTTCTCTTTTTACCAGAACTTACCCGTAGTTTTTGTTTGGCTAAAATAGTAAAACTGTCAAATTATCACCTGCTGCTAATAAAGCAGCTAATTTGCATTTGTGAAAAAAATTAAAATTAAATAAAAATTTACTATAAAGAACTTTTTATTCTTAATAATGAAAAATACATTTAAAAATGTAAGCAGTTATTTTCCATTTCAAATACATTTATTAATAAAGGTGGTTTTTAATATGAATAAATTTGACGTTTATTTTTGGGTATGAAATGTGGTTTTGTGCGTTCCCAGTATTTTGGGTATTTTTATTTTTTTGTGAGAGAATATTTTGCTTTCTCTCATTTTACCAGACTTTACCCAAAATTATCTCGTACAGACCTAAATTGGTGTATTCTAGTAAAATTTTTTTCTGTATCTATTTTTTCCATTGATAAGCTTTGTTGGTTTTTCGTTTCATTCCATAAAATGTGCTACAATCAGACATTCATTTCTTTAAAGACTTTAATTTCTTACAAAAATAACATGAGTTGTAACTATTTGTCAATAGATGGCCCATCAAAAGGTGCATTCTCTTCATTAGACATATTTTGCTGCAGAGCTAGTCTATTTCAAACAAAGACTTTTAAGCAAAGACTTTTAAGCATAAAGAAAGCAAAAATGAATATACTTAAAGATAGATCAAAGCGCATAATGGAGTTAATTTTATAAAATTTGACTAGATGGCGTGTTCTTGTAGTTTTTCGAATTGCATATACAACTGGAGAGTGTAGACTCTCTCACAAAAAATTGAAAAAACAGCTGTTCGTAGTTTCCAGTCTTTTTAAAATCATGGCAGTTAATTTCAATTTACAATAAAATAAAATATTGTAATTGTGAAAAATTTTAAGAAAATTATAAAGAAAAAACTGTATTAAAAAATTGTGTTGAAAAAAGAAATTAATTTTGTGTTGTCAATGTGTGTTATATATCAAATAAAGAAATCGTGCAGTGTAATGTTAATTTCAAACTATTTGCAATAATAATAAATTGTAAATAATCCTAATTTAATTTATAATTTGAAGGATTTAAAATTTGAGTTAAATTTTTCCACGTGAAAAATAATTTAAGCACAGTAAGTTGTTCGTTTTTCAGGTGAATGTTATAATCCATATAAAAAAATATTTTTCACGATAATGAGTTTTACGTAAAAAGTTAGTACATTTTTTTCACACAAATTTAATATACAAAAATATTATTGTTGTACACACAAAAAGATAATCCTCAAGGAATCAGAGTACTTTTTTCTGTAAGAAAAAACCAAGAAATATTGTGAGCTTTTTCCCAAAGAAATATTTACATTTTAAGGACTTTTCTTATATAAAACCGGTAATATTATTATAGCAAAAAATTTTATAATTTTTATTTTTATAATTAAATTAAATTTAAATTAAATTAAAATTTTCTATATTAGCGGGCTTATTTGTAATAAAAATCTACCTAATATCCAAGTTATATTACCAATATTTTGCCTATATTAACATTGGTAATACACCTATTTTACTCAGTTAATTTAACAAAAATTATAGGTGATTTTTCGAATATAAAATTCAAGTGTGATTTACCTATTTTTTACTGTAATATTGCCGTAAAGTATAGCGACTTTATGTTGTCTTTGAAAATAGGTGATATCACCCTATAATTTTAGGCAATATAACCTATAGAGTTTTTTTTTGCTTAGTGAAAAAAAAATACATTTTGGATTGTGTGTTTTTTTATAAAATTAAATTTTAAGTCTTTAAGGTTCGAGCGCATTTTAAATATAATAAAATTAAATATTCAAACAACTTTGATATAATAAATAAATAAAGAAATGTCAAAAAGATATGTGATGGGCACGAGTTTCCGAAAACTGAAGCGGAACGGGATATTTGGTACAAGAACCTGGGAATTTCAAGAGAAATGCATACATATGTTCGAATATGCGACAATCACTTTTCAGAGGAATACCTCGGAAGCAAGAAGTTATGTAAAACCGCTGTTCCGACATTGAATTGTAAGTATTCATTATATAGTTGTTAATTTTCTTAAAAAATAGCTACACAATTAACAAGTTTATAAATATACTTATAAAAAAGACCAATTATATTTGAGTTTCAGAAATAAATTAAATTTCTAATTATATTTTAACAAATTTTTGCTATTGTATTTCAAAAATTAAACGAAAATCTGATGATGAATTTAAAAATACAAATATAATTTTTCAAATAATATAGCAAATTTTAATTTAATTTAATTATAAAAATAAAAATTATAAAATTTTTTGCTATAATAATATTACCGGTTTTATATAAGAAAAGTCCTTAAAATGTAAATATTTCTTTGGGAAAAAGCTCACAATATTTCTTGGTCAATAAATGTTATAAAGTACCTACCACCACCAAGAAACTTTACTCTGAACGGCCCGCAAACGTCGGCGTGTACAATTTCCAATATTTCATTTGTTCCCGTATTAGACTCCTTGGGAAACGAGAGTACGTGTATTTTACTTAGCATACAGGTCTTAAAGTTCTGTTATGCCGTACCATCATTCGTTCTTTTATGCTGAATACAGAATACGCAACGTGTTTATGCAATACGTTTATCCTTTAAGTTGCATATTTTTATACACACACTGCAACCAAAAAATAAACGATAAACGCAACTTCAGTTCTGTCGTTGAAAAAGTGAGCGGTGAGTATTCACAGCTTGCTTGTTTTCAATGAACTAAACTGGTAAAAACAATAAACAACGATTTAAACTATGCAACCAGAAAATATCAAAATATTTTGATATTTTGGAAACTTCAAATGCAACATGAAATGAAATCATAAACAAGGCTACAGACTATGCAACCAACAACGAAATATAACAGGTTGCATAAACACGTTGCGTAGTGTGTATCCAGCATTATAAACTGCATATACAATGGTACTGTTATACTTTTAGTATAACAGTACCATTCGGACTATTACATAAAAGCGAAAATTCGAAATTTTTTTCCATTTTACTAACAGAATTTTGAAATATATTTAAAGCTACTTTAAGTTCAATATTTAAGACTGTTAAGATTAGAGATGGGCACGTGAGCGATTTTTGACTCAAGCTCACGCAGGATCACGAACCAAAAGTTACGATCATGCACGATAATTTTTTTAATGAATACTTTAAATTGTTTCATGAAATAGTATTTTTTATTTTAAATTAGGAAAATTAACTACATAGATTGTTTTTAATCTATAATGTTTTTTTTTGTGAAAATAAGAAACTTTTTTTATAAATCAAAATTTTTCTCAATTTAAAAAAAAATTACTCGTTTTTTTAATTTATCTGAAGAATTTTTTAGAAAAAAAATCCTTTACCTAAGCTTATAATTTCCCAAAAATTAGAAAACTTACTTGAAAAAAAAAATAATATTTTATTAAAATTTTTAAATTTATCTGAACTATAAGTTGCATGAAAATTTTCCCTAGAAATAGTTCATAAGTTTCTAAAAACAAAAAAATTTATCTTATTACAGAGGAAAAAATTTATTTGTTTTTGTTTTTAATTGCCTGAACTAATTCTTAGAAAACAATTCTTAAAAATTTGAAAGTGGTAGACTTGAAAAATGAATATTTATATCTACTCACAATTTTCAGTCAGCCGTGTAGTAAAGTCGTTTGTTTACTGGTGTTTATTCGCGTTGTTTTGCTTGTAATTTTTAATAAAACAAAAAAAAGTGTTTATTGGAATAAAAAAAATTGTGCTCAAGTGTTTTAAATAAAAAATATGTAGTAAAACGAACAAAATGTCATTAAAAACAACTGCTGCACTCTTGGTGGCATTTATGTATGTGTATCTGGCGTGATTTTGACAGCTTATATTATGATATAGTTGTTATAATATTTATTATGATAACTCTGTTATAATATAAATATAACACTAAGAGCAAGATTAATTTGAAGTCTACATGCAAATATAATTCTCTCTGCGATTGGATATGACGTTTGCAAACAAAAAATTTTATATCAATCGCAGGTGTAGACACCTAGTTAAGAAAAAAAAATTAATTGTCTTGTAACAAGAACAATATAAAAAAAAAACAAGTAAAAAAGCTTAAATTCGGCTGTGCTGAATCTTTGAATGCCCTCCACCAATACCCTAAAAAAATTTTCTCTACTGTTTTTGATACAAATAATGTAAAAAACTTTTGAAGTAAAATTATGGAGGTGAAAAAAATTTTTTGAGGTAAAAAACTTTTTTGGCTGCGAAAACAAATTTTTTTGTAGAAAACAATTTTGAGGTAAAAAATTTGTTTGAGGTGAAAAAAAAATTTTTGTGGTAAAATAATTTTAGTGGTGAGAAAATTTTTTGAGGTGAAAAATATTTGAGGTGATTACAAAATATTATTCATTTCTAAGCGACTGGTGAAAAAATATGAGAAAATATATTATGCACCAGTCGCTACTATGAAATTGTACTAAAGTGCACCAATTTGTATGGAAAATTTAGAGGTATACACTCATAACTTTTTACCGCTGGACCTATATTTCGACATGTTACAAAAGGAATGACAAACTGATATACCCTCACCATATATGGTGGAGGGTATAAAAACAAGTAAAAAAAGGCTTAAATTCGGCGGTGCCGAATCTTTGAATACCCTCCACCAATATCCTAAAACAATATGCTCTACTGTTTTCGATACAAATAATGTAAAAAACTTTTGAAATCAAAAATGTATATACTTAAAGATAGAGCAAAACGCATAATGGAGTTAGTTTTATAAAATTTGACTAGATGGCGTGTTCTTGTAGTTTTTCGAATTGCATATACAACTGGAGAGTGCAGATTCTCTCACAAGAAATCGAAAAAACAGCTGTTCGTAGTTGTCAGTCTTTTTTAAAATCATTGCAGTCAATTTCAATTTACAATAAAATAAAATATTGTAATTGTGAAAAATTTTAAGAAAATTATAAAGAAAAAATTGTATTGAAAAATTGTGTTGTAAAAAGAAATTAATTTTGTGTTGTGAATGTGTGTTATATATCAAATAAAGAAATCGTGCAGTGTAATGTTAATTTCCAACTATTTGCAATAATAATAAATTGTAAATAATCCTAATTTAATTTATAATTTGAAGGATTTAAAATTTGAGTTAAATTTTTCCACGTGAAAAATAATTTAAGCACAGTAAGTTGTTCGTTTTTCAGGTGAATGTTATAATCCATATAAAAAATTATTTTTCACGATAATGAGTTTTACGTAAAAAGTAAGTACATTTTTTTCACACAAATTTAATATACAAAAATATTAGGCAATATAACCTATAGAGTTTTTTTTTTAATTTTTTTATAAAATTAATTAATTATAAACTTTTGCAATTTTCTTTACAATTTTAAGTCTTTAAGGTTCGAGCGAGTTGTATTATGTTGTATCTGTGCTAAAAGTCTTTGCTTTTAAGCATAAAGAAAGAACACGAGTTGTATTATGTTGTATCTAGGTGGCGCTGGTGTGGTTTCGGACGTAAAGTGCATTTTGTAAACTCTCCATTCGGAATATTCGAATTGTGCATATATGGCTAACGGAGAGTTCAATTTGTGTTCGAAATGCAAATACTAATGGGTTGGTAAGTCTACACAAAAAAATTTTTAAATTCATCAGATTTTCGTTTAATTTTTGAAATACAATAGCAAAAATTTGTTAAAATGAAATTAGAAATTTAATTTATTTCTGAAACTCAAATATAATTGGTCTTTTTTATAAGTATATTTATAAATTTGTTAATTGTGTAGTTATTTTTTAAGAAAATTAACAACTATATAATAAATACTTACAATTCAATGTCGAAACAGCGGTTTTACATAACCTCTTGCTTCCGAGGTGTTCCTCTGAAAAGTGATTGTCGCATATTCGAACATATGTATGCATTTCTCTTGAAATTCCCAGGTTCTTGTACCAAATATCACGTTCCGCTTCAGTTTTTGGAAACTCGTGCCCATCACATATCTTTTTGACATTTCTTTAATTATTTATTATATCAAAGTTGTTTGAATATTTAATTTTATTATATTTAAAATTTGCTCGAACCTTAAAGACTTATAATTGTAAAAAAAATTGCAAAAATTTATAATTTATTAATTTTATAAAAAAACACACAATCCAAAATGTCTTTTTTTCACTAAGCAAAAAAAAAACTCTATAGATTATATTGCCTAAAATTATAGGGTGATATCACCTATTGTCAAAGACAATATAAAGTCGCTATATTTTACGGCAATATTACAGTAAACAAGTAAGAGCGGCTAAATTCGGCTATGCCGAATCTTATATACCCTTCACCATGGTTGGGAAAAAACTGAAGTTTATATATGGACATATATGAAATGGACAGATTTATATACGGACGCCTTTAAGAGGAAATTAACCATTTAGTTTGGAGATAAAACTTGGACTCGGGAAGATTTATGGTTCCAGAAAATATGTATTTTAAAAAAATGTATGTTTTGGGCATAACTTTTTTGTATCTGAACCGATATTTCCGAGTTTTTCAGCAAATATGTTATACTAAAGATTTTCGATCTTTTGCTATATAAGACGTATCCATAGGTCATAATACAGCTCTAGAATAGTGTTTGTTGTTTGTGTATAAAAGGTTAAGAGGTGAAAGAAAAGAATTTCAACAAATCGTTAAAAGAAATCACTACAACTGCATGTGTTTTATTTCTACAAAATAGTTTGATTTAGCTGGCAAATTTGCATTTAGGATTTTATTTCGCTTTTTTATTAGAAATATTTGTAATTTCTTTAGCTTAATTTTAAAAATTTGAAGGAAAATTGTTTATAATTTTTTTTATAAATTATTATAAGTTATGACCTAAAATAGTTGCCCTCAAAGGTAAATTATGTATAAAATTTTCTTAATATGTGAGAAATAAAATGGTTTAAAAATGTTTTTATAAATTCTTTTAAATCGGAGCAAAAAATAGAAATAAAACCGTTTGTATTTTGTTTGTATCAGAGGGTTTTTATACAAATTTTGATGTTTTTAGCCTATTTATGGATTATTTAATTATTAATATAAAATTTTATTTAAATTAATTATTAAATGTAAAAAAAAAACAAAAAATAAACAAAAAAAAAATCTTAACGAACCCGCGACCCTTCCACCTGTGGTGAAAGGTATAAAAACGTTTGTATTTTGTTTGTATCAGAGGGTTTTTATAAAAATGTTGATGTTTTTAGCCTATTTATGGATTATTTAATTATTAATATAAAATTTTATATAAATTAATTATTAAATGTTAAAAAAACCAAAAATAAGCAAAAAAAAAAGTCTTAAGAAAATAATAAAAAAAAATGTACAAAAAAAAAGTGAATTGACCTCACCGAGATTTGAAACTCGAACCCCACGGCCTTAGAGAAAAAAAAAGTATTTGTGACACAGCGTCTAGACAACTGAGCTATTGAAGCTCACACAAAATCATCGTCAATAGAGGTACATATATAAAAGTCTTCGTTAATTAGAGATTTGTTTGGTTTTTATTTAATTGACAAATCTTTGTATGTGTGTTGTTTGTGTATTGAATTTTAACACATGGATGTGTTGTTATACTCAAAATTACTAAAAAAAGGTAAATCACACTTGAATTTTATATTCGAAAAATCACCTATAATTTTTGTTAAATTAACTGGGTAAAATAGGTGTATTACCAATGTTAATATAGGCAAAATATTGGTTATATAACTTGGATATTAGGTAGATTTTTATTACAAAAAAGCCCGCTAATATAGACAATTTTAATTTAATTTAATTATAAAAATTAAAATTATAAATTTTTTTTGCTATAATAATATTACCGGTTTTATATAAGAAAAGTCCTTAAAATGTAAATATTTCGTTGGGAAAAAGCTCACAATATTTCTTGGTTTTTTCTTTCAGAAAAAAGTACTCTGATTCCTTGAGGATTATCTTTTTGTGTGTACAACAATAATATTTTTGTATATAAAATATGTGTGAAAAAATGTACTAACTTTTTACGTAAAACTCATTATCGTGAAAAATATTTTTTTATATGGATTATAACATTCACCTGAAAAACGAACAACTTACTGTGCTTAAATTATTTTTCACGTGGAAAAATTTAACTCAAATTTGAAATCCTTCAAATTATAAATTAAATTAGGATTATTTACAATTTATTATTATTGCAAATAGTTTGAAATTAACATTACACTGCACGATTTCTTTATTTGATATATAACACACATTCACAACACAAAATAATTTCTTTTTTCAACACAATTTTTCAATACAATTTTTTCTTTATAATTTTCTTAAAATTTTTCACAATTACAATATTTTATTTTATTGTAAATTTAAATTAACTGCCATGATTTTAAAAAAGACTGACAACTACGAACAGCTGTTTTTTCAATTTCTTGTGAGTCTACACTCTCCAGTTGTATATGCAATTCGAAAAACTACAAGAACACGCCATCTAGTCAAATTTTATAAAACTAACTCCATTATGCGTTTTGCTCTATCTTTAAGTATATATATGCTCTATCTTTAAGTATATACATATACCTAAAGATAGAGCAACACGCATAATGGAGTTAGTTTTATAAAATTTGACTAGATGGCGTGTTCTTGTAGTTTTTCGAATTGCATATACAACTGGAGAGTGTAGACTCTCTCACAAGAAATTGAAAAAACAGCTGTTCGGTCTTTTTTAAAATCATGGCAGTTAATTTCAATAAACTTAATTAAACGGTAAGATCTCTATTATTAAAAAACATATTTTTCTGTTTTTTCATTGTATTTTTCTTGATTAGTTAAAAATGGAAAGCGATTCTAGTGTCGAAGAAATTCACTGCCAAAAAGTAAAAAAAAAATAGTCGAAAATCGCCGCAAAAACAAATTTAGAGATCAGTGGACAAAGGCTTTCAATTGGTTAAATACCAAGGAAGAAACAATGGCTAAATGTTCGGCTTTCGGGATTTCGTTCTCAATTGGTAATGGTGGTATTAGTGACGTTAAACATCATATGAAATCCGCCAAACACAAGAGGAATTTAGTAAGCATTCAGCGGAAACCCTTTACCAGTTTTTTAAATCAAAAAAATAACCCAGATGGTAATCGCGAGTGTAGCTCCATGGCAGAGGCTGCTTTTGCATACCATACGGTGATGCATAGCCACAGCTTCGCATCGGCAGCTTGTACCAGTAAGCTCTTCAAACAATTGTTTCCTGACTCAAAAGTTGTTACCAATTTTACACGTGGAAGGAGAAAGTGCTCCAAAATTTTAACTAATATACTGGCAAAGTGTTCAATCGAAACAGTTATTAAAGACTTAGATAATAACCACCCTTTTTCTATATCGACCGACGCGTCAAAAAAGGGAATATCAAAACTTTTCCTATAGTAATAAGATATTTTTCAAAGCATAAAGGAATAAACACAAAACTGTTGAACTTCTTTGAGTCAAACTCAGAAATGTCAATCGATATCGCAAACTCTTTAAAGTTAAAATTAGACGGACAAGGTTTAAACATAGAGAATGTAACCAGTTTTTGCGTTGATATTGCAAACGTAAACTTTGGATGTAAAAAAAGTGTTTTTGCGGAGCTTAAAAAAATAACCCAGATATAATCGGTGTGGGATGTTTATGTCATATCCTAAATAACGCATTTAAAAATTCATTAAAGCTATTAAAATATGATGTAGAAAATATTATTATCAAAGTCTTTAATGAGTTTAGCTCTTCAACAAAAAAAGACTACAAACCTTAAAGAAATATTCGAGTTCTGTGATATGCTCCGCCATGTACCGACACGTTGGCTTAGTTTGACTCCAGCTATTGAAAGACTTTTTAAAAATTATGAAGCAATAAAAACTTATTTCCTCTCTCAAGATTGTCCAACTATTTTAAAACAATTTTTTGAACTAGAGAGTTCTGAAGCTTATTTAGGATTTAACCACAATGTAGGTACTGCTTTATCATCCTGTATAAAAAAATTAGAAGACCAAAATAGCTATAACCAAGCTCGATGTGTTTGAAATAATTAAAAGTCTTCGGGATAAATTTATACAAAAAATGAAGAGTTTTATGGTTATTAAGCTGGAACTGTGTGCAGTAGTTTTGATAATCTTTAAGAAGTAGTTTTGTTTAAAAAACGAGCTGACGCTGTTTTAGATTCGATAGTAAAATACATTGAAGACCGTTTCGATTTAAGTAATAATAAATTTGAAAAACTTAGTGTCTTTAATTTAACTTCCAACATATCATTTAACTATTTAACTGTTTTAAACAAATTAATTTCTATTTAAAATATTGATATGGATTTACTTTTTGATGAATTTCTATCATTAAAGACTTTTTCTGAAACCATAGAAAGACAAAAACCAGTTGACGAAAAATGGTAAGAGTTTTTAAATAGTGGCACGTTTCCGAATTTTGAGAAAATATGCAATTTTATTTTTTCCATACCAGATTCCAACGCTGGTAGGGAAAAAAATTTTAGTTTAATGTTTTCGTTTTGGAGAAAAGAGAGAAATCGACTTTTAATAGAAAATTGGAAAGCGAGTTGATTATAAAGCCAAATTTTGCATATACATGTATTGAATTTTATAATTTTTTGAAGACTAAAACAGGAAAATATTGTATTGTAAAATGTGTACAAAAAAGGGATAAATATTTATAATTTTTTTTATTTACTTTTTTTAGTAAGCACGAATTATTTTTTTATATACTACACTATCACTTATTGTGTTTTAGAATTAACAATTGTATTTAAAATAATATCAAATGTATGTAATTTAAAAATTCAATTGATTTGTTTAGCATTTTTTCTTAAAATTACAATAGTATTTAATTTATACTTTTAGAATACTATTCATAATTTAAATATATCAATTGTATTTGAAAAATTATAAATTTTAAAGCAGGCTTTTACTTTATTATCCGTAGAAACTGTTCCTGTCTAAAAAATAAGGTACAAAAAATTTAATAAAAATAAAATTATAGTCGACTTTAAAAGAAAAATATTTTCTTTTTGTTGGGCCCAAATATTTTTTTTTCTTAAAATTGACTATAATTTTATTTTTCATAAATATTTTTAAATTGATTTTAACTACAATAACAATTTCTATGGACAAAACAGTAAAAGTCAACTTTAAAATTGATAATTTGTCAAATACAATTGATATTTTTTTAAGTTATAAATAATATTCCAAAAGTATAAATTAAATGTTATTGTAATTTTCAGAGAAATTGCTTAAAAAATCAATTGAATTTTTAAAATACATACATAATATAGATAATTTTAAAATTCAATTACCAATTTCGAAATTCTATTCAGAATTTTTGAAGTTTAATTAATAAATTTTAAAATTTATTTGATCATTTTCAAACTTTGTTTTGAAAATATAATGGGTGGTTCTGAAATACAGTTAGAAATGGTGTAGCATTGGTAATTCGTTTGTTCAAACTAACATTCAAAAAACAACGTTTAATTTTTGTTTTTTATCACGTTAGTAACTTAAGATACTATTTATAAAAAAAAATGCAATATTTTTCGTTACGTTCTCATAGTTTTCAGTGTATGTTTTATGTTTTTATTAACTTATTCTTAAAACATATGTGATGTATTGAATTAAAAGTCTTGTCACTGTTATGTTTTCATGGTTTTAAAATGTTTTTATGATTCTTATTAACTTATTTTAAATAAAAATGTGATGTATTGAAGTAAAATATATGTTACCAATAAATAAAAAAATGTACTTTTTTTTTAAAGTACTTTTTTTTTCTTAATGTACCTTTTTCTCACTTTTCAAATATGGCAACCCTAGTTGTATTCATGTTTACATGTATACATTTATGGTACAACCCTTGCTAGAGACTAAGTTTTTCCGTAAATCGGCTCAGAATTTCGTGGTCTCGACTAAGAAATTTTTTGTAGTCGCACCATTTGGCATCAAGGGTGGCAAAAATTTGGTAGTTTGTTCATCCTGGTTTATTGGGTCCTTGGTTTAACATATTGTTACGATTTTACCCTTTATAAAATCGTTGATTTATTTACCTTTTAAATAAATAGAGTTCTTTCTATATTGCAAATAATAAACACTGTTTGAAATTATTTATAGCTCTATTTATATATAACCGTCACTAAAAATTACAGAAATACACTTTAATAGCACACTTTATTTACACAATTTAGATTGACTAAACGTTAGCCACACTTTAGTTCTTCACACTCTGCGTTTTACTTATAGAGCAATTCCATATGAAAACGATCAAAATTGGCAAATTTTTGGACGACCCCTTTCCGGTTTTAAAATAAATAGTCTCAATCGATTGCCCAGCAAAAAATAATGTACCTACATATTTTTTTTTTTTTTATAGTGACTGGTTAAGTGGTGGTGTACACCACTGTCATGTGACAAAATTGAAGAATTCTTCATAAGGGACCTCATTGAAAGTTGTTTTAATTAATTGTTTAATTACTAAAGCCATCGCAACGAGTGATAGCTCGTTGGAAAGGTATTGAATCAGGCTTTAATTGAAAAATAAAATTTTCCTAATTTTTCTCAGAAATTTACCTTTTTTCCCATGAAAATTAAATTTTCCCATGAAAATTAAATTTTCCGATTTTCCACAGAAGCTCCTAAATTTTCCGGCTAATTTTATTTTTTTTGGATTCCTCATAATTTTTGCTTTAAGAATCAGCAATAAAAAAATGGGCCCCGACTCCTTGTTTGGACAGGAGAAGAGCATTTAAGAGACCACCTTATTCTCATTGTTTTTATATTTTTTATAATTGTATTATTTTTAATTATTTAACATTATTTTATTTTATTATTAAAAATACATTTTAAAAATTATTTTACAGTTAAAAATACATTTATGAAGAAAAAATCTTTCTTATTTTGCTGCTTATACTTAATTACAATATTTATTAAAAATTTCAATTGTCTTGGCATCATTATAAAATTAAAGTAACTTTAAATTTAGCACGTCGGCAGACGAAGAGTACCGCTTTACATTAATTGACATATCAGAAATATTTGGTATGAAGCAATGAAACTTTTGCGTTCCAGTTATAGTTTTGACATTATTATATCTGTTTTGAAGTCGTCGCTCCATGGCATCGTGTTCTTTTTGAGTGCATAAAACTGTGTTAATGGCAATTTCCTTGCTTTGAATCCACGAAAACAAATGTTGTACATTTAAGATCTGGTCAGTATATGGCCTTTGCAAACTTGCCTTAGTCGCCATGCGTTTTAGGGTTCCCCCTAACGCATCGCATGGGCCCTTACCGTGGGACGTCGCAAAAAAGTGCCACTCGACCTTGCAGTTTTGTTCTTCTTCAATTATGCAAAGATTGTAAAATTTTTTTTTATTCTTGTACTGAGAAGCCGCGCCGTCTGAGAAAAACGTTACTTTGTCGATTGCATCGAATTTTGATCTTAAGAATTCAAACAGTTTCATTTGAAATAAATAAACGGACACATAATTATGAGCTAAACTCTCCGCGAAAACAACAAGGCTTACGGTCTGTAGTTCGTTATCTTCGTTTTTGAAATAAATGCAAAAAGGATGCACCGTGCACTGGTCGTTTGCCCAGTGATAAGCCTGA
Source organism: Eustalomyia histrio (assembly GCA_949748255.1). Lineage (NCBI taxonomy): Eukaryota > Metazoa > Arthropoda > Insecta > Diptera > Anthomyiidae > Eustalomyia > Eustalomyia histrio. The sequence continues at coordinate 166,941,442 of OX456523.1, read as the reverse complement.
ATTTCATCCTGAACGAGAAAAGTGTAATTCTCGGCAAAGTCGCTTATCACAATGAATTCATTTTGGGCTAATTTCTCCTTACTTTTCTTTAGAAATTTCGATTGCATCTCGGATATGAAATGGTGCGCCTTCAGTTCATTCAACTTGAATCCGAATTCCTCGATGAATTCCGGAATCTGCTTTACCACGGTCTCAAGGGAACATCTGCCGCTGCTAATTATCCACTGTTTGAAATGCACCTCCTGAATTAACAGCTGTTCAAACTTTTCCGCCAAATATTGCTCTAACTCGTCAATCTTCGGACAATTGTCGTATTTGGACAGATGACAATTTTCGGTGGGGTATGCGCACAACGACTTCGACAGGAGGTCCCTATATGTTTCAATTTCACCGTGAAATACTTTCAATTTCTTGCATGAAAAGAACATTAATTTGATGTTTTGATGAAACATGCAAACGCAGACTGAATGCGTTCCGTGCCTGTCTAATGCCAGCACGCATTCTTTTGGTCGTAGGATGGCAAACTTAGAAAATCCCACTTTTTCTGCTGGGTATTTCTCTTTGAACTGATGGTATGCTTCGGATAGATTACATAATAATAATCTGCGCTGCTTGTGTACTTTTTCTCCATCTTCACGTGTGATAACATAGTCACGTGTACCTGGGCAGGCGCGGCTGTTGTCATCATTGCAGTAAAAATCTTGAATCAATTTCACCGTTGCATCGCTGAGGGTCCTTGAGCCAAATTTCTTGGTGGGAGTCGCCAATATGCCCTTCTGTCGAACTACTTCTTTGCTTCTTCTCGCGATGTAAAAAGATGTTTGAAACTGTTCAGAAATCTTGCGTATAGACCATGATTGAGGCAGCACAGATAAAATGAGATATTTCTCCGGAAAAGTGGTCGCTAAATTGAATTTTCTTTTCAACTGCTCAATCATTTGTTTGCCGTCATCAACGTCATCTGCTTGACTGCATTCGTTATCAGAGCCTTCATCAAATATTGTCGCGATTGCACTCATAACCTTGCCTTTTTTATCTTTCCTGTATTTTTCACTTCGCAACTTTCTTTTTCTAATAGGCGTTTCACCTAAAGTGGTAATAGCCTCATTCAAAGGACTCAAAGACATATTGACCTTCGGAATGTCTGCCTCACTATCAGATGAAACATTTTGTTCAATTGTCATTTCACTCTCGGATTGTGGTTGCATTTGTTTCAATGCATTTGCTTGTTGAGACAAATCGATTTTAAACTTGGGGCAAATGAATTGTGCTTCTTCACCGTATTGTATATTTAATTCATTCATGTATCGCTTCGAAACACCAGTTAATTTTAATACTTTTATCTTTTTCGAACGATGTCCACTCTTGTTAAACGGATTGCAGCAAAATTTATTCATTTTACTTTAAATTGTCTTTACAGCTTCACTCTTTACTTTACAAAAAAACACTTTAACACTTTCACGTTTAGTATTCAACTGAAATTTGACTCAGAGTGTGTGAAGTATTTATATTTATTTTTTGGTAAAAAATAGGTAAAAAAAATAAGCGATATTTGCTTTTCTTTAATAGGAAAATTTGCGTGAACTACTGGTCATAAAATGTTTTTTAAAGAGGGACTTAATTGGTTACTGCCAATAAGCCGACCACAGGTCATAAAATGTTTTGTAAATTTTTTAAATTACCAGGTAATAAATATTTCGCCATATTTATGGAAAATCCGTGTTTTATGACTTGTTTCTGCACGTGTCATTTTAGGGGAAATATTTATTACCTGGTAATTTAAAAAATTTACAAAACATTTTATGACCTGTAGCGTCAGTCGGGTTTGGTGTGCCATTACATGCCACTGCTGCTATTATCCATGGATTTATGGCCGATCTTGTGAAGGCAGGCAGACCATATTCACTTCACACTCAACTTGGGGCTCTTAAAAAAAAATTGATTTGTTCTTCATAAATGTATTTTTAACTGTAAAATAATTTTTAAAATGTATTTTTAATAATAAAATAAAATAATGTTAAATAATTAAAAATAATTCAATTATAAAAAATATAAAAACAATGAGAACAAGGTGGTCTCTTAAATGCTCTTCTCCTGTCCAAACAAGGAGTCGGGGCCCATTTTTTATTGCTGATTCTTAAAGCAAAAATTATGAGGAATCCAAAAAAAATAAAATTAGCCGGAAAATTTAGGAGCTTCTGTGGAAAATTTTAAAATTTAATTTTAATAGGAAAATTTAATTTTCATGGGAAAATTTAATTTTCATGGGAAAAAAGGTAAATTTCTGAGAAAAATTAGGAAAATTTTATTTTTAAATTAAAGCCTGATTCAATACCTTTCCAACGAGCTATCACTCGTTGCGATCGCTTTAAATGAGGTCCCTTAAACTTAAAACAACTTTCAATGAGGTCCCTTATGAAGAATTCTTCAATTTTGTCACATGACAGTGGTGTACACCACCACTAAACCAGTCACTATAAAAAAAAACAAAAATATGTAGGTACATTATTTTTTGCTGGGCAATCGATTGAGGCGATTTATTTTAAAATTGGAGAGGGGTCGTCCAAAAGGTGATCGCTTTCATATGGAATTGCTCTATAAACAGAACTAGTGCGTCACCGAGTACCAGTATTTATATGAGTAGTCAGGTATTCTAGTTATTTCCAGTTTATTACGACACTAGATTTTTCCAGCTGTTAAAATTAGTGTGAAGAAATTTCTAGGTGTAGAAATTTCGTGTAAAACTGCCGCCCAATTAAGCCTGTTCGTCTCAAACAGACATAGCTATTCCTTTTCCATAGTTGGCTAGTCGTTCCAGATGAACAACCTTCATTTTTGACCTTGCGCTCTGATCTTTCTGTATTCTGTATACCACATCATTCAACCTTTTAATTACTCTATAGGGTCCGTCCCAATGCGTTTGTAGTTTGGGAGATAAACTCATGAAGCTCGTTAAGGTCTTCTTGTTCCTGGGAAGCATTGTCTTTATCTATAGCGGCGGGCTTAACTCCAAATTCTAAATCGACAGGCAATTTAAGTTCCGTTCCGAAAATTATTTTTGCAGGTGTCCGGGAGGTGGAATCGTGAACAGCCGATCTGTATGCCAACAGAAATTTAGGGATGTGTTCGTCCCAGTCCTTCTGATTTGCACTGACCACTTTTCTTAAGTATTCCTCTAAAGTGCGAATGAATCTTTCGACCATACCATCAGATTGTTGATGCAGCGGGGTGGTTCTTGTTTTTCTTATTCCATACAACTCACACATTTCCTTGAAGACAGCAGTTCTAATGGAACACCGTAGCGGCACACCCAGTTGTTCACAAATGCGCTTATTATCGTTCTGGCTTCCTGGTTCGGTATAGTGTATACCTCAGGCCATTTACTGAAATAGTCGATCACCACAAGACCGTAACGGTTTCCGGAATCAGTGACAGGCAAATGGCCTGCTACATCTATTGCAATCCGCTCAAATGGGGCACCCGAGTTTTATTGTAGAAGTTGCCCAAGCCTTCTCCTTACTGATGCTTTAGTTGCGATGCATTGCGCGCAATATGCTATCCAGTCGCTTACAGCTTGCTAGCAGCCGACCCAGTAGAATCGTTGTTTTAACTTCTCTAGGGTTTTCGTGACACCGAGATGACCACCACTGGGACCGTCATGGAACTATTTAAATACTATTTAAATAGCTTTGTCTCAGTTTTGCCGTCCGCACTTCCCCATATACGGTATAAGCAAGGACCAGTGATGCCAGACGAAATATTTGCAAATCCCTACGCTTCTCAAAAAAATTCCCTTTTTCCCTACGCCCAAAATTTTTTTCCCTACGCTATAAATTCATTGATTTTAGTAACAGAATAAAATTTTTAAACAAAAGTAAATTTTAATTGCATTTTGTAAGGTTTGTACATTAATTCACTCAGGTACATGTATGTACAAAGAAAAAACAAAAACTTATTTATTAATGTCATTAATAAAAAACCGTTACACAGATATTTAAAAAAAAATATATATATATAAAAATAAAGTAAAAACTAAAAAAACTAATTTTTCAAGTGGATAAAAAATAGTTATAAAGTTCCTTAGAGTTCATTTTTTTTAAATGACTAGTTGTACACTTAAAACTTATGCAGTTCATTGTATGAGACTGTAAGTGAGATATAATTATACAAATTGAGTTTAAAACTTCGTGGCTTAACTTTTTTTTTGTGTTCGGACATCTGTTACTAAAGAAAATATTCCTTCATCATACGCATTAGCATGTGGTAAAGCCTATAAAATTTTGACCACCTTTGCAAAGTTTGGAAATAATAAGGAATTATTAAATTTCTTGGATTTACATATTGTTACACGAAATTTCTACACCTAGAAATTTGTTCACACTAATTTAAACAGCTGGAAAAATCCAGTGTCGTAAAAAACTGGAAATAACTAAAATACCTGACTACTCATATAAATACTGGTACTCGGTGACGCAGTAGTTCAGTTTATAAGTAAAACGCATAGTGTGAAGAACTAAAGTGTGGCTAACGTATAAGCAGTGATTAATTACCCACTGGGCCCAATACGCCTTCATTATCGGACTTTCAGCTGATATTTGTTCTCGGGTTTGTTCTCGGGTAGGCCTGTTGGCTGACATAATTTTTGACAGTATGGGGTCATTTTGTTGCGCCGCTGACCAGGCTTCACTTGACTCAATATGCGTTAGTCTTGTATCAACGATGCACTCTTTTCCTTCAGCCCTCGAACAATGTTTGCACTCTAAATTACAGGGGCGTCTAGAAAGGGCATCCGCATTGCAATGTTTTATGCCTTTCATGTGCTCGATTCTGAAATCATAGCTTTGAAGTCGTTCAATCCAACGAGCTAGCTGCCCTTCTGGTTGTTTAAATTGCAGCAGCCACCTTAGTGCAGAATGGTCGGTTCTTAGTTAAAATTGCTGACCGTACAGATACTTGTGGTAGTGCTTTACACATTCTACCGCCGCACTGTGGTCAATATTTTGAGATAGCGGCCAAAACTCCTTTGGTTTTTGTTCTCCGATTTTAAAGTTATTAGACTCATATGAAAGTAGACAGTAGTAAACCTCGGGAGCCAAAAAATTATAACTCTATTTCAACTATTTCACTGAGAACAGGGTGGTCCAAAATGGGCTTTTTGAGAATTTAGTAAATTTATGATATTTTTAGTTAATTTTTAAAGTTTAAATGATCATTACTTTTTTGTTTTTCAAGATTTTTGGACGAAATAAATTTGTCCAAACTTATTATTATTATTTCCTATTACTGGTAAAAAATTGAAGCTCTACTGTTTAAAGAACAATTTAAATATTTTTTTTTAAAAAGGTCAAATTTCTCGGAAATTTCCTACTTCATAGAGCACAACTCCTCAAGCTGAGTCAAAACACAAATTTACCATTTTTTAGTCCTAACTCTCCCCTACATTCCTATACATACATGTCCATGCATCGGGACTGCACTTTTTGAGCTACAGCAATTTTTCTGACCCAAGGTGAGATATTCGGTACAAATGCACGTCATATTTTTTGAGAAGTTATTTGTATGTGAAAGTGGCTATTATGCATATATTTTGATGAAATTTTGTACAAGAGTTCTTATTGACCCAAAATTATCAAAATTTTGACAAAAATGACAATTCATTTGGAAAAGGTAAAAATTGATTTTAATTCCATCTAATATTACATAACTTAAATACCTGAAAATTGCAATTAAATTTAAAACCAATGTAAATAACTGGTAAAACCAAGTACCTGTTATATTATTACCAGTACATGTTAACTCTCAAATTATGTGGTATCTACCAATTCATTTGGAAAAGGTAAAAAACATTTTATTGCCATCTAATATTACACAACTTAAATACCTGAAAATTGTAAATAAATCTAAAACCAATGTAAATAACTGGTAAAACCAAGTACCTGTTATATTATGTTTCAAAGAGGTAAAAAAGATCATGTTGAAACTTCGAGCAATAGTATATTAATCCATGCATTCATTTTTTTTTTCTTCATTATTGTTCTAAATTCAGTTATAGTGTCCTATCTGATATATATTTTGAAAGGAAAGATGAAAACGACATTATTTTACATATAATGAATAATCCATTCTTCAAAATATGCGATAAACAAGAAATTAAAATTCATAACTTAAAAATAAAAAACTTTTTAAATACTTTAAGAAAACGGTACAATCAATGTTCCAGAAACAAGAAATTGTTTTACTCACGCAACCAAGAATGGCTAAGAAATAAACATATTTTTAAAAAGCCATCAGTAAAGCTGAAATTACTTGAGCGTAAACGTAACGCCACGAAACAGCTGATTCAACCTGGTTATTGAGAAACACATAGTACTGAGTACTCGACGAAAACGAATCGTAACGGCACGTCCAATTCTCTTGAAAATAGAATTTTTCACCGTTTTTACGTGGCAGTTACCAATCAGCTGTTTTTTCTTGTCAAACAAAAAAAATGGGGGAAAAACAGAAAAACAAATTAAAAAACATAGACACCGACAATCTCTTACAACAAGTCATAAAAAAGTTAAAAAGCAATTAAATTGAAATTATGGACGATGAAATGCTGATTTTATTGGTTCATTTATGACAAATATAATCAAAATTACAAAAACAAAGAGAAGAAAAATAGTGCTTGGGAACAAATTGCACAGGAAATGGCATGTCCAGGTAAGTACTGGTGTAAAAATTTACGTAAAAACTATTAATGGTGCTTTTTTATTAGTGGAAATGTGTTTAACAAGATGGTCAACACTAAGAGATCGGTATGTTAGAGAGAAGCGTGATGCAAAACTTCCATCTGGCAGTGGCTCCAAATTTAAATATCCATGGCCACTTATGAGCTCAATGGAATTTATAGCACCACATATAACTTCACGGCCGTATGAAGTCTTTTTTCTTCTAGTTCTTCTTAACATTTATAATAAACCTGTTTTTGCTTTCCTTAGCATGCGTTCTTCCAAGAATATATTAGACAGCATGCGGTCATCTGGTACTTTATTACCATTAAACCCGAGAATATTATCCCCTTTACCAGAATCTTCATCCTCATCTTCACTCTTCCTCACACAATCTTCAGATATGGATAATTCATTATTCATTACATCAAAGTCACCAATCCCTACTCAGATGATTCCACTTGAAAATGATTTAGTGCCTATTGCAGCAAACCGTAGTCCAGCTGTTGCACCAAAGCGGAAAGGCAAAAGTCTTGAAATTTTTGATGCGGACGAAGCTTTTTCTGATGCTTTGGAAAGTTTTAAAAAACTTTGTGAATTGCAGCAATAAAAGGAAAAGGAAGAAGAAAGCAACCCACTCCACGGCTTCGGAAAAATGATCATAGCCACGATCGGTTCGATGAGCAGTGCAAAACAAGTACAAGCCATGCAGAGGGTGACAATGCTTGTAATGGAGATAAAATTGGAGCCAGATAATGCTGAATAATATGATTACTATTAAGAAAAATCCAAATTTAGTTGAAATTTTTAACTCCAATACAAGTCAAAAAATTTAAACAAAATTATATGCATATGTTTGGGGACTCTTGACAAAACAAATTAAATGATTAAAGTAGTTTTGTCAAAATGAAATTTAATAGTCTCTTTCACCTTATTATATTTATTAAAAACTGAAATTTTAATTTTCAAGGATCTCTTGAAAACTTCCTAGAACAAGGTTAATTCAAACCAAGTCTCTTAAAATTTAATTTTTAAAAAAGGACTTAAAACATTTTAGTCTTTACGGCAAAGTTCCACAAAACTTTTTGAATTTAAGGCCTCTACTTAGATGAATGGCTTCATACTAAAATTTTAATTTTTCTAAAAATAAAAAAGATTTGTTTAGCCCTTGGTAAAAACTATTTCTAGAACTTTTAGTGTATTATTTTATAGTGTTTTTTTTATAAAATTAAAATGCTTTTTTTATTAATTATTATAAAATTTATTAGTTTTTAAGACAAGATATTTTTTATAATTAATATACATATATATAATTTAATAATTATTAAAAATCAAATGACTATAGCCTTTTTTTAAATGAATGATTTAATGAAAAATTTAATTTAATTTTTAATTTAATTTAAAAGCTTAAATTGTTATTAAAATGAAATTTTTTAATTTTTTATAAAAAACTGTTAAACTCAAAAATATATATTTTATGTTTTTAAAATGAATAATTAATGAAAAATTGATAAGACTACAAGGCCTTATTTAAATGAATGATCTCATACAAAAACTTGAATTTTTAAAACTATTAATTCTTTAAAAAAGTAATTATTTTCTTTTATTATAAATATTAATAAAAATTGAATTGAATTGAATAAGTCCATTATTTAAATTAGTGATCTCATGAATTTTTTTATTCTTGCAAAATGATGTCTTTCAAAAAATTTAATTTTTTGAAAATAAATAATAAATAAATAAATGTTTATATTAACATTTTGTGTCAAAAATTTAAAATTAATAGAATTTACCAGTTCCTTAATTTAACATCTAATTATCTAATTAGATAAGAAAATAAATTGTAGTTTTAAAACCAATTTTCACAATGTTTCTTTGAAAACAAAATAATCCTTTAACTGACGATTTTTATTCTGTAAAATTTAATTTAACTTTAATTATGATAAATGCTGAAATTAGCAGAATGTTCTTGCTGCAATAATATAAAATAAAATGAAAACCGGAAAAATTTGCTAATTTACGAATTTTGTAAATTTAACAGTTTTATCTTTTCAATTTATTAATATTCAGCAAAAAGTTTCTGGTTATTTTAGTAACGATAAATTTTTAACTAATCATTAGTAAGTCAAGTTTTATATATTTTTTTAAGAAAAATTTAAATTGTTTTAAAAAAGTACAACGAAGAAATTTAAAATCTTATTTAGTTTTTACAAAAAAAAAAAAATAGAAGATTTTTGAAAAAGTGTTTATTATAACCGCAAAGGTTATAATTTAAGTTTTATAACCATAATAGTGCCGCAATGTGTCAAAAGTCCGTATAGGTACTAAAAAATTTAATTAAATCATTGAATCTTGAAACGGCACCGCACCTTCATTCAAAAAATAATCGGTCAATCTGTCCCTCAATTGCAAAGCAGTTTCTGATGATCTCCTTGCATGTGTTGTTATTGATCGCAATGGCCGATTACCACTTGTTCTAACTTGCATACGCCAATGGCCTTCTGTGACATGACCATTATTCCCCTCACTATCCACAAAATTTTGTGGACAATACCAACGTTGTTGATCGTTTAACATAGCAAAATTGTGTAAAACAACGCATGCCAAGACGATAATTTCAACAAAGTCTGGTGCAGCTTCAATTGTTGTAAGCAGTATTCTCCATCGTGCGGCTAGGATTCCGAAGCAGTTTTCAATGACTCTGCGTGCTCTTGAGAGTCTATAATTGAAAATAAGATTTCTTCTTTCTTTACTAGAACCAGCATATGGACGCATTAGGTTCCGTCGTAAGGGGAAGGCAGCATCCGCAACAAAATAGTGTGGAAAAGGTCAGTCTGATGTTCCTGGCAATAGTTTGTTAGGTGGAACTGGTACTGTATTTAAAATTACAGATTCTCCAAAAGGTGTTAGGCGAAATATACCTATAATTTTGAAGAGCATAATTAATATAGGAAAATATATCAATACCTTAAAAAATCTTACCTCCATCACTTTGAGATCCAGCAGCGCCTACACTTACCGAAATAAATGTATATTTGGCGTCGCAAGCCGCCATCAAAACTATACTAAAAAACTTTTTATAGTTATGAAAAACAGATCCCGAGTTAGCAGGACATTTTATTGGGACGTGTTTGCCGTCAATGGCACCAACACAATTAGGAGCATTCCACATTTGATTAAAGTCTTTTTGAATGTCTTTATACTGGTCAGTTGTGGGCTCACTAATGTATACTGGTGAGAGTAACTTCCACAAAATGTCACACGTCTCTAAAATAATTTTTCTTACCGTTGATTTACCGACTTTATAGCTCCATGCAATTGATTGCATGGATGTGGCATGGGCCAAATATCTATAGATATGAATAAAATTTATTTGCAAATCGTTTAAATAATGTTTGAATGGACTTACAATAAAGTAATTGACAACCTTTCTTCAGGGCCGATTCTTTGTCTAGGCTTCATTAAATAGCTTCCAATGAGCTCTAGCAACAAATCAAAGATAGGACGAGTCATCCTCGTATGCAAAAAAAATTGTTCGTTATCTAGAGTTTTTATATTTAAGAACACCTTTTTGTGGTATCCGTTCCTAACCCAATCTCTATTGATTGGGCGAACGTTCCAGCGTCTTCTTCGTCGAAGTTTTTGTTTATTTTTTTTATATAGTCTGCATAAGTGTAGGAAGTTTAGGTGAACAAGCATTTTGCTTTTTTCCATCAAGATCTTTTATTTTTTTTTTTAATAAATAAATATTTTAATATTTAAAAAATTATTTAAAAGAAACACTAAGCACAAAACTATTGTTGAATATTTTGTTTGCCAAAAACATATGATATCGTACGTGTGTTGAGTAACTCTTAAAAAATACAACGTGGCGTTCCACTCGTTTACGATACGATAACGCTCAAGTAATGAAGCCTTAACTACCACGGAAACTGGAAAAGGTGGTCGACCAGCAAAGCCAATTGATAATTGTAGTGAAAGATCACGAAGACGCAAGCTTAAACATATCAATGAAGAAGTTTCTTGTAGCATCATAAAGGATTCATTTCTGCACCAAATTCAACCATCGAAAACTAAAAAGAGTAAAATTGCTATCATTAAAAAAAAAAAAGGAAGCAAGCCCCAGACGCACAAAAAGGATTTTAGAAAGTATGCCGACACCAACTGAAGAAAATAAATTTACTCCAGAAGCAGCATTTGCACTATTTTTGGATTTGAAAATGACTTAAAACCAATATACAGAATTGCGGAAGCGAACCAATGAAAAAAATTGTGGAATTTTTCCATCATATCGAGATATAGTTTCTGCCAAAAAAGATTGCTTACCTTCACCAACTGCTATTAGTGTAACTTCAAGTTCAGCAGAAATAAAATTGCAGGATCTTCTTGAACACACTGCAGAACGATTATCAAAAACATTTGATGCTGACTATTTAAAGAAGTTTAAAAATTGCAGCATGACTTTAATTTCTAAATGGGGATGTGATGGGTCCTCTGCCCAGAAACAATACAAACAATTTAATGCGGAAAATTCATCAGATGCCAATTTATTCATGATTTCTTTCGTTCCATTACGTTTAACAAAAACTTATATTGGTTCAGAGCCGTCAACTAGTAGAGCTGCAGAGATAGATGTATGGAAAAATTAAATTCCCTCGTCAACAAAATTTTGTAGACCAATAAAGTTTGCTTACAAAAAAGAAACTAAAGATGTCATAACTGAAGAAGTTGGCAAAATAAGAGATGAAATTATAGAACTTCAACCAGTGATATTTGAATTTAATGACCAATGCATCGAAATTAACTTTAAAATGTCACTTACAATGATCGATGGAAAAGTTGCACAAGCTTTAACCGAAACAAAGTCTTCGTCAAGTTGCACCATATGCCAAAAAACATCAAGTCAATTGAGCCAACCACCAACACAAGACGATAGTTTTAATGAAGCATATGAATTTGGAATGTCACCTCTTCATGCTAGAATTCGTTTTATGGAGCATATTCTTAAATTGGGATACGATTTGGAATTTGGCCCGTTAGGCGAAACAGTGAGAAACAACAAAGAAAATTTGGAAAAAAGAAAGCAAAAAAAAAAGGTATTCAAGAAAAATACCGTGAGATAGGCCTTATAATTGACCAGCCAAAGCAAGGAGAAGGAAATTCTAATGATGGAAACACAGCAAGGAGATTTTTTTCCGATCCAGAAACTGCAGCTTCTATAACTGGAGTAGATTATAATTTAATACGACGATTCCAAATCATATTAGAAGTTATAGCATGTAGCAAAAAGATAGATGCAAAAAAATTTGGTCAGTATGCTAATGAGACAGCAACCCTTTATAACCAAAAATATTCTTGGAGACATATGCCAACCACTGTTCACAAAATTTTGTTCCATGGGGAACAAATAATTCAGCACAATATGGAGATCTCTCAGAAGAAGCGCAAGAAAAAAGGAACAAAGACTACAGATTCTTTCGCGAGCACAATACAAGAAAAATTTCCAGATATTGTACTAATGAAGATCTTATTAATATTTTGTTGTGCACATCAGACCCATATATGTCCAGTATTCGACAGAAATGGAAATCAACCTCATTAGAGTTAGATGAAGAAGCTAAACAACTACTGCAAAATGAAAATCAAAGCTATTTGGAAGAAATTTTTACTAATATTGTTTAATTAATACTAGTTTAAAGATTATAATTTGTTTCTAATTTTAGTATAAATTTTTATTAATACATTTAAATAAAATATATGTGCACTTTAAATCAATAGTAAAAGTTTACTTAAAATTTTATCGATGTTGTGTTCTGTATATAATATATCCAAATGGTATTGATATTGTTGGGAATTTCAGTGTTATTTTTCAGTTTAATCCTCACAAGAATTAGCTTTCTTCCAAAAAAACCAACCTTTGGCCCCTGTGAATATTGAGACTAAATAAATGTCAGGGGCCAAATGTTGGCATTTTCTGACCAAAATTAAGTTTAGGAATAATAAATAAGTATTGGTTGTAAAATACGATTGAAGAAAATAAGAAATTATAAAAAAAAATACCTATTTAAAATGTCAAAATATTCAACTTTTACATGGAAACTCAACAAAACATTAAAATGCATTTTTAACTCCACATTACTTACGTTCCTATCAGTCGTTTGAACACGCAAATTGAAGCTTAAAGTCCCTCCTATTGAACAAAACAAATTGCGTAAAAAAATACCAATCCGGTCAAAAGTTATAGAGTTTTGACCGCTATCTCGCGAAATTGACCACTGTGCGCCGCCAAGAGTTCCCGCCGTGTTACGCAGTAGTTCCTTTCGGGTTTCGAAAGTACTTGACTGTAATAGCCTATGACTTTTTCGGTGCCATTTATCACCTGCGAAAGCACACCTCCTATTCCGTGTCCGCTTGCATCGCTATCCAGCACAAATTTTTCCCCGGCCACAGGATATCCAAGAATCGGTGTCGTGCATAATAACTCCTCGAGTCTTAGGAATGCTTGTTCTTGGGCTTCACCCCAATGAAATGGTCGCGCCTTCTTGGTCAGGTCATGTAGACTCCCAGCCACACTGGCAAAATTTGCTACAAATCGTCGGTAGTATGTGCAGAGACTTAGAAAGCTGCGCAACTCGTGCAGATTTTTCGGGCGAGGCCAATCTTTTACAGCCCGAATCTTATCTTCATCGGTTGATATACCCTCTGCAGCTACGCGGTGACCTAAATACTTGACCTCCCTCTGGAACAGCACATTTTCCATTAACCGCTCGAATGTTGCTGGAGCATTGCAGAGTCCAAAGGGCATCACATTAAACTGCCATAATCCGTCACCTGTGCTAAAGGCAGTTTTCTCCTTGTCTTGCTCACAAATTTCTACTTGGCAATAACCACTTTGCAAGTCCAATGTGGAGAACCATTTGGTTCCTGCTAGCGTGTCTAGAGTGTCGTCAATTCTCGGTAGTGGATAGATGTCCTTCTTGGTGATATCGTTTAGTTTTCTGTAATCAACACAGAATCGGGTGCTGCCATCTTTTTTCTTAACTAAAACTATAGGCGATCTCCATGGGCTAGAAGATGGTTCGATTACTCCACTACGCTCCATTTCGTTGACTAACTCCTTTACTTAATTTCTTTTTGCTAGAGGAATACTTCTGGGCGCCTGCTTTATTGGTCTTGCTTCACCAGTATTTATTCGGTGTTTCACAATTGCCGTTCTTCCTTGACTTTGGGTTTTCATGGCGAAGACAGAGCCGTATTTCCTGACTAGCTGTTTGGCTTTATTTCTATCAGACGGCGCCAGTTCTTTCGTCCATTTTCCACATATTCCGCCAGCATCTCTCGATCTTTAACGGACGCACTGGATGGTTCCAAGTTCTTTTCGCAACTGATTATTGCTTCTGGCGCAGTAGATTTGGCTATTTTAGAGTTCGCTCTGACAACTTTTTCACAATTTGATAGGTTCAGTACTCTTACAGGAACTCTTTTGTCTTTGCTTGTTTTAACGAGGGCTTTCGCTGTTATTAGGTCACTTTTTATTTCTGATGGTTCTACCACCCACAAGCTGCTGTCCTCACAATCTCTTTCCATACGCACCCATACTAAAGTTTCTGCCCGTGCTGGTAGTTTTTGGTGGCTGATGGTAACTAGCTTTCTTACCTGATCCTCGCGTTCATATCCAACACAAAGGGGTAATTCAACATTCTGCCAAATCGTAACTTTTTGCCCCATATGCAGGTTAATGCCGTGACTAATCATAAAATCTGCACCAATAATTACTTCTTCCACAATATCGGCAACAATAAATACGTGATTGACGCTTATGTTGGAAATTGTTAGTTTCACATTAACCTTACCATAGACAGAAGCCTGCTCTCCAGTAGCTGTTCGCAAACTTACCCCGTGCAATGGTTCAACTGGCTTTCTAATTATATCGGGCCTGATGATGGACTGTGATGCTCTTGTATCTATGGTTAAAATGTGTTTTTGTCCGTTGATGCACCCATAAGCAGTAATATTGCTTTTCCCCTGCTGTGCTATTGATATGGAGATTGTGGTGCCATCGGTTGTGGGAGCTAGCTCATGCCCCGTAGTGCTAGCTCTTTTTAGTTTTACGGTGACTCTTGAGGTGATTGCTGATCGGCTCTGAGGCTTTTTCTGGGTGCTTTGCAGTTTCGCTGAAAGTGCCCCACTTTACCGCAGTTGTAGCATTTGTCCTTTGGTTTGCTGCGCTTTTCACCTAATGCCTTCATAACTGCCTCTGTTACTTTTTGCTTATATCCTTTTCAGCAGTTACTTCGAGGTTACGCACCCTAAATATTTGTGGCTTGGAAATCACCTTCGCAGTCTTTTGAGCCAGCGCGAATGAGACAGTTTCAGCAAAAGTCAATTTCTGCGTAGCACACACCGCATGTCTCACATCAGAATCCCGAATTCCATTCACAAATGCTTCAATTTTGAACTGATCTAAGAATAGATGATTTTTACCTGGATAAGTCAGCTGCACCAACCGCTCAATCTCTGTCGCAAAATCTTGCAATGACTCATTTGCTTTCTGCAGTCTACCTCTTAGTTCCAGTCTGTATATTTTTTTTTGTGTTCGCCACCATACTTTCGTTGCAGTGCCACCATTATGTTGTCATAATTATTTCTACAGGTGATTGGCACACTTTCTAGAATTTCTGCAGCGTTTCCTTTTAAGGCCAGAATCAACTCTATAGCTTTTTCTTCAATGTTCCACATATTTCTGGTGGCAACTGTCTCGAACTGGAACTTAGAAACATTAAATGGTACGCTGCCGTCAAAAGTAGGGGCCTTTGCTCTACCAGAACTTTCCTGAATAATTCGTACTGGGCGCTCTTGACATTGAGAATTATTTATTTTACTTTCCAGATCTTGCAGTTTTTTCTCCACGTCATTCTCTAAGTCCGTCACTCTTTTTGAAACCTCGGAAATTTCTCTAGAAGTTTCTTGAAACTTTTCTTCCACCTTAGCTAACAATTTCTCGTTATCTGCTTTCGATGTTTCTAGCAGTTTCGTTTCCATCTTAAATAACGTTGTCTGCTCTCGAAGCTTCTAACATTTTCATGTTGTCTGCTCTAGAAGTTTCCTGTAGTTTTGCTAACAAATTCTCCTTGTCTACTATAGACGTTTCCATTTTTTCCATCATAGCAGGAAAAATTGCGCTTAACTCCATGTTACCTTCTGTTTTACGCGTACTAACCTCCATTGCTTCTTTTTCATCAAATTCGTAAGTGGCAATGTCAATGTTACGCCGCTCGAATTCCTCTATCAGTCGTTTTTGCAATTCTGTCTTATTACCTGCTGTCGGTAGCTCCAACTTGCTCAATTCCTTTTTGAGCTGTTCCACCTTAAGCTCCTTCAATTTCATGACTGCTTATTATTTTGCAATCCCACTTCTGACACCAATTGTTACGATTTTACCCTTTATAAAATTGTTGATTTATTTACCTTTTAAATAAATCGAGTTCTTTCTATATTGCAAATAATGAACACTGTTTGAAATTATTTATAGCTCTATTTATTTATAACCGTCACTAAAAATTACAGAAATACACTTTAATAGCACACTTTATTTACACGATTTAGATAGACTAAACGTTAGCCACACTTTAGTTCTTCACACTATGCGTTTTACTTATAAACTGAACTACTGCATCACCGAGTACCAGTATTTATATGAGTAGTCAGGTATTCTAGTTATTTCCAGTTTTTTACGACACTGGATTTTTCCAGCTGTTTAAATTAGTGTGAACAAATTTCTAGGTGTAGAAATTTCGTGTAACAATATGTAAATCCAAGAAATTTAATAATTCCTTATTATTTCCAAACTTTGCAAAGGTGGTCAAAATTTTATTGGCTTTACCACATGCTAATGCGGATGATGAAAGAATATTTTCTTTAGTAACAGATGTCCGAACACAAAAAAAAAAGTTAAGCCACGAAGTTTTAAACTCAATTTGTATAATTAGATCTCACTTACAGTCTCATACAATGAACTGCATAAGTTTTAAGTGTACAACTAGTAATTTAAAAAAAAATGAACTCTAAGGAACTTTATAACTATTTTTTATCCACTTTAAAAATTAATTTTTTTAGTTTTTAATTTATTTTTATATATATATTTTTTTTTAAATATCTGTGTAAAGGTTTTTTATTAATGACATTAAAAAATAAGCTTTTGTTTTTTCTTTGTACATACATGTATGTATTGTACCTGAGTGAATTAATGTACAAACCTTACAAAATGCAATTAAAATTTACTTTTGTTTAAAAACTTTATTCTTTTACTAAAATCAATGAATTTATAGCGTAGGGAAAAAAATTTTGGGCGTAGGGAAAAAGGGAATTTTTTTGAGAAGCGTAGGGATTTGCAAATATTTCGTCTGGCATCACTGGTCCTTGCTTATACCGTATATGGGGAAGTGCGGACGGCAAAACTGAGACAAAGCTAATTGTGGTGCCGTCAAGCAAAATAGACGAAGTATTTAAATAGTTCCATGACGGTCCCAGTGGTGGTCATCTCGGTGTCACGAAAACCCTAGAGAAGTTAAACCAACGATTCTACTGGGTCGGCTGCTAGCAAGCTGTAAGCGACTGGATAGCATATTGCGCGCAATACATCGCAACTAAAGCATCAGTAAGGAGAAGGCGTGGGCAACTTCTACAATAAAACTCGGGTGCCCTATTTGAACGGATAGCAATAGATGTAGCAGGCCTTTTGCCTGTCACTGATTCCGGAAACCGTTACGGTCTTGTGGTGATCGACTATTTCAGTAAATGGCCTGAGGTATACACTATACCGAACCAGGAAGCCAGAACGATAATAAGCGCATTTGTGAACAACTGGGTGTGCCGCTACGGTGTTCCATTAGAACTGCTGTCTTCAAGGAAATGTGTGAGTTGTATTGAATAAGAAAAACAAGAACCACCCCGCTGCATCCACAATATGATGGTATGGTCGAAAGATTCAATCGCACTTTAGAGGAATACTTAAGAAAAGTGGTCAGTGCACATCAGAAGGACTGGGACAAATACATCTTCAAATTTCTGCTGGCATACAGATCGGCTGTTCACGATTCCATCTCCCGGTTGCCTGCAAAAATTATTATCGGAACGGAACTTAAATTGCCTGGCGATTTAAAATTTGGTGTTAAACCCGCCGCTATAGGTAAAGGCAACGACATCGCTTCCCTGGAACAAGAAGACCTTAACGAGCTTCATGAGTTTGTGCGCAATCGAATTAAAATAGTCAGCGATAAGATGAAGGCGAGGTACGATAGGGAAGCAAATTCTGAAGGATTTAATGAGGGACAGCTGGTTCTGCTGTTCAACTCACAAAGAAAGAAAGGATTATCTCCCAAACTACAAACACATTGGCACGGACTCTATAAAGTAATTAAAAGATTAAATGATGTGGTATACAGAATACAGCAAGATCAGAGTCCAAGGTCCAAAATGAAGGTTTTGCATCTAGAGCGACTAGCCAACAATGGAAAACGAATATCTATGTCTGTTCGGGACGAACAGGCTTAAGTGGGCGGCAGTGTTACAAGTAATTTCTGTAATTAGACATTTCTTCAAGCGAATTTTGACAGCTGGAAACATATAGTGTAGTAATAACTGGAAATAACTAGAATACCTGACTACTCATATAAATACGTGTACTTGGTGATGCAGTAATTCAGTTGATAATAAAATTCTAAGTGTTAAGAACTAAAGTGGGGCTAAAGTTTAGTCTATTTACATCGATTTAATAAATTGTGCTATTAAAATGTTTTCTGTAATTTTTAGTGCCTGTTATAAATAAAAAGAGCTATAAATAATTTCAAACAGTGTTTATTATTTGCAATATAGAAAACTCGATTTATTTAAAAGGAAAAAAATCAACGATTTTAATAATGAGTAAAATCGTAACAATATTGTTCTTATTATAAGGCAATTAATTTTTTTTCTTAATACACTTTACACTAATCAAAAATGTTTTGCTCATGCGTACACGATCACAGATCGCAGACTCAGTTGAAAAATGTGTAACTAAAAATGAAAAAGTACTTGAACTTAATGTTTGTTTCGCGAGTAGTAAAATTAACTAAATTTTAGAAAGCCATTTCTAAATTCAGCTTTTAAGTCTACCACTTCCAAATTTTTAAGAATTGTTTTCTAAGAATTAGTTGAGGCAATTAAAAAAAAAAAAAAAAAATTTTTTTCCTCTGTAATAAGATAATTTTTTTGTAAGTGAATAGTATAGTAGGATTCTATATCATGTAATCATATTCTTTTTTAAAAATTATTTTATTGTAAAGAAACATGAAAATTTTTATTAGTAAATTATAGAGAATAAAAATTGAGGAATTCCACAGAGCCAGCAGGATAGAATACTTAGTATTTTCGGTTGACGCTACTTAACCTTGTTAATATCCATGCTCTTCTTCTCCCTTTTTGGTCATTGCTTGTTGATGATTATCTATTTTGTATTGAGTGTTAGGAAACAAATTAACAAACTTGTAAACAACAACACAATTAGACTAACATCAACGAAATTTAACTATTTATATTTATCCTCTATATTTTACAGTTTTTGTTATGAACTTTAATTCTTATGCATGGTTTTCACTATGTCATTTTTAATGTCAATTTGTCCAAAATATTGGCAATTGTATGAAAACGGGTTGTCATATGGTGTCATCTGAGTTTGCAGTCAGTTTGCAATGACGGACAAGTGAAAACGTCAAATTTCAGTTTGTCAACAGATATGGCAGCATTTTTTATCTAAAATAAAATTGACAACAAGTTGTAAATTTTTTTTGTATGACGATCGCAAAGCTGTTTTTTTGCTGGAAAAATTAATTGCAATGGAAATTTTTTAAATAAAGAATGAAATGGTAATAATATAATTTTTAATTTTTTTCCACTTTTTATTGAACACAAATTAATATTTTCTAATCAGCTGTTCGCTCGCCTCATCATATTTGACCTTTGTAATGAAAACGGCGTGTCAGTCAACTGACACCAAAATTTGACATAAGTCTTTGACACGCTCTGCTTTATAAACTTATTGTCAATTTTTAAGATGTAATGAAAACGCATATGACACAAAATGACGAGAATTCATTTGAGTCAGTTTTTGTTGTCAGTTCATGTGACATAATGAAAACCAGACATTAAAGTATCAAATAACATAGCTTATATGAAGCATTAAATTTCAAATGTTTGTCCTAATCCATATTAAATCTACAACTTAATCTTTGTTGATAGTTAATGAATAGACAATATTTTGAATTATATTTTCCACTCTATTCTTGTGTTTAAAGTAATGGAGTTTTATGAATTGTTGATCTTTTATTTTGTAAGCGAATAGTATAGTAGGATTCTCGATCATGTAATCATATTCATGAAAATTTTTATTAGTAAATCATAGAGAACAAAAATTGAGAAATTCCACAGAGCCAGCGGGATAGAATACTTGGTATTTTCGGTTGACGCTACCCAATATCCATGCTCTTCTTCTCCCTTTTTGGTCATTGCTTGTTGATGATTGTCTATTTTATATTTCGTTGATGTTAGTCTAAATAGGTCTGTACGAGGTAATTTTGGGTAAAGTCTGGTAAAATGAGAGTTAGCAAAAAATTCTCTCACAAAACCATAAAAATTCCCAAAATACTGCGAACGCACAAAACCACATTTCATACCCAAAAATAAACGTAAAATTTATTCATATTAAAAAATAGCTAAAATAATAAATATATTTGAAATGGCAAATATCTATTTACATTTTCAAATGCATTTTGCATTATTAAGAAGGAAAAGTTTTTTATAGTAAATTTTAATTTAACTTTATTTTTTTTTAAAAAATGCAAAACAGCTTATTTATTAGCAACAGCTGATGATTTGACAATTTTACCATTTTACCCAAACAAAAAGTACGGGTAAGTTCTGGTAAAATGAGAAATAAAATTACTCTGTCATGAACGCTCTCATTAACCCAATTTTTGTTACAAGAAACGCTTTCTGGTAAGATTGGGTTCCCGCGGGCACCCGCGGTAACGTCGACACACCTATTGTGTTGTTGTTTACAAGTTTGTAATTTGTTTCCTAACACTCAATATAAAGTAGACAATCATCAACAAGCAATGACCAAAAAGGGAGAAAATTTTCATGCAAATTAATTCAGATAAATTTTAAAAATTTAAGTAAAATATTATTTTGTTGTTCAAGTACGTTTTCTAATTTTTGGGAAATTATAAGCTTAGGTACAGGTTTTTTTTTCCTAAAAAATTCTTCAGATAAACTAAAAAAAAACTTGAGAAATTTTTCCTTAAATTAACTTATTTTCAATATTTAAAAAAAAAACATAAATTAAAAACAAACTATGTAGTTAATTTTCCTAATTTAAAATAAAAAAATATTATTTCACGAATTTTGAATTTGAATTTAATGTACCATAAATTTAATTAGCATCGTGCTTACAGAAATATATGAACACAAATTTTTTTATAAATAAAGGCTATAACGCTATTGCTCCCGGAGCTTTACTTGACTTGAGAGTTGATCTTCTAAATCTAAAAATGGACTTAAAACTAACTTAGAATCTAACAAAGAAGAAACAAAAAGATAAAAGAACAAACAAGTAAGAGCGGCTAAATTCGGCTATGCCGAATCTTATATACCCTTCACCATGGTTGGGAAAATAGTGAAGTTTATATATGGACATATATGGAATGGACAGATTTATATACGGACATCTTTAAGTGGAAATTTACCTTTTAGTTTAGTGATAAAACTTGGACTCTGAAAGATTTATGGTTCCCGAAAATATGTACTTTTTTAGGTTTTGGTCATAACTACTTTCAGCAAATATGTTCTACTAAAGATTTTCGATCTTTGGATATATAAGACGTATCCATAGGTCATATTACATTTTAGTTTTTATAAAAATTTTGATGTTTTTAGCCCATTTATGGAGTATTTAATTACGGTCTTACCGTTCTTAAGATATAAATTAATCTATTTTGTGCCACTCCCAATTCAAGGATCCCGCCTACATTTGGTCAGATGTGGTGTATTGATAACCAAGATGCTTGTACCTTATTTGGAAACTTTTTCTCTTTCCGTTCTCCAATTATACAGAAAAGCTGACCAACATCGTTAAGACAACTGTGCTGGACGCATTTGGTTTGTTAAAAAAAAATAACAAAAAGTCTTAAGAAAATAAAAAAAAGTGTTAAAAAAATATAAAAATAAAAAAAGTTGAATAGACGGGGCTCGATCGCGCAACTAAAAGAAAAAAGTTTTTGTGACAAAGCGCTTAGACCACTGAGCCATTGAAGGACATAAGCAAACGTCGTTAATAGAAGTAAATAAAGAGTTTTCGTTTAAAACAGATTTGTTTGGGTTTTACTTAAATGACAAACCTTTGTATGGATTTGTTGTTTGTGTGTAAAAGGTGAGGAGGTGAAAGACAAAAAGTTCAACAAATAAAATAAAAACAACAACAATCACGATCATAATGCCAATCAGTGTTGTCATATTTTTTTTTTTCAAAAATCTTTTTAGTTCTAAAAAAAGCTTTTTTCGACCAAAAAAATATTTTTTTACAGATCGTTAAAAGAAATCACTAGAACTGCATGTGTTTTATTTCTACGAAAAAGTTTGATTTAGCTGGCAAACTTGTATTTGGGATTTTATTTCGCTTTTTTATTTTTAATTTATTTAGCTTAATTTTAAAAATATGAAGGAAAATAGTTTATAATTTTTTTTTATAAATTATTATAAGTTATGACCTAAAAAAGTTGCACTCAAAGGGAAATTATGTATAAAATTTTCTTAATATATGAGAAAATGGTTTAAAAATCTGTTTATAAATTCTTTTAAATCGGAGCAAAAAATAGAAATAAAACCGTTTGTATTTTGTTTGTATCAGAGGGTTTTTATACAAATTTTGATGTTTTTAGCCTATTTATGGATTATTTAATTATTAATATAAAATTTTATTTAAATTAATAATTTAATGTTAAAAAAATAAAAAAAGTCTTAAGAAAATAAAAAAAAAATGTACCAAAAAAAAAAGTTGAATTGTGTCTTCAGTAGGATTTGAACTCGCGTTATTAGAGAAAAAAAGTATTTGTGACATAGTGTTTATACGACTCGGCTATGAAGGCTATATAGAATCATAGTTTATAGAGTTAAATGAACAGTTTTCGTTCAATAGGGATTTGTTTGGTTTTTATTTAAATGAGATATCTTTGTATGTGTTTGTTGTTTGTGTATCAAAGGTGAAGAGGTGAAAGAAAAGAAGTTCAGCAAATCGTTAAAAGAAATCACTAGAACTGCATGTGTTTTATTTCTACAAAAAAGTTTGATTTAGCTGGCAAACTTGTATTTGGGATTTTATTTCGCTTTTTTATTACAAAATATTTTTAATTTATTTAGCTTAATTTTAAAAATTTGAAGGAAAATAGTTTATAATTTTTTTTTTATAAATTATTATAAGTTATGACCTAAAATAGTTGCACTCAAAGGGAAATTATGTATAAAATTTTCTTAATATATGAGAAATAAAATGGTTTAAAAATCTTTTTATAAATTCTTTTAAATCGGAGCAAAAAATAGAAATAAAACCGTTTGTATTTTGTTTGTATCAGAGGGTTTTTATAAAAATGTTTTTAGCCTATTTATGGATTATTTAATTATTAATATAAAATTTTATTTAAATTAATTATTAAATGTTAAAAAAACAAAAAATAAACAAAAAAAAATCTTAAGAAAATAAAAAAAATGTACAAAAAAAAGTGAATTGACCGGGATTCGAACCCGCGACCCTTCCGCCTGTGGTGAAGGGTATAAAAACGTTTGTATTTTGTTTGTATCAGAGGGTTTTTATAAAAATGTTCATGTTTTTAGCCTATTTATGGATTATTTAATTATTAATATAAAATTTTATATAAATTAATTATTAAATGTTAAAAAAAACCAAAAATAAACAAAAAAAAAAGTCTTAAGAGAATAATAAAAAAAATGTACAAAAAAAAAGTGAATTGGACCGGGATTCGAACCTCGAACCCGCGGCCTTAGAGAAAAAAAGGATTTGTGACATAGCGTCTAGACAACTGAGCTATTGAAGCTCACACAAAATTATCGTCAATAGAGGTAGATATATAAAAGTCTTCGTTAATTAAAGATTTTTTTAGTTTTTATTTAAATGACAAATCTTTGTATGTGTGTTGCTTGTGTATAAAAGGTGGAGATGAAAGAAAAGAATTTTAACACATGGATGTGTTTGTTATGCTTAATATTCTACATACATATTAAACAAGGGGATTTTACCGAAAAAATTAGAGGTAGTCCTGGTTTTTTGCTAATATCTCAGCCATTTATTAACCGATCTGTCTGATTTTTAATAGCAAACAGAAATGGATCACATGTAACAGAAATAAAAAACAATCAAGTCCTCATCATGTCTGGGTTCTTCGGAAAACCCATTTCAACACACAGACGGACATCGTTAAATCAACTTCGCTCTTCATAAGGACCCAGATATATATACTTTATAGGGTCTGAGATCAATATTGTAGAAATTACAAACGGAATGACAAACTTATATATACCCTTCCACCTGTGGTGAAGGGTATAAAAAGATTAACCAATTTACATCCCATAGCAATCAACAAAATTACATATTAATTGGCTTAAGCCAGTAATAAAAATCGATACTATCCTCTATGTGTGCTTGTTGTACTCTTTGAATAAAAGTTGTGTCGTTCAGAAAGCAAAATATCAAAAGATTCTGGAATTTCATTAATATAGCTAATTGGAGACAAATAATTAGTATTAGACCAAGTAAAGTCCTTTTGATTTAGAAAAATATCCTTAATGAACTCATTTTCATGAATCGCAATTCTGGCTACAAATCTTCTAAGAATGTCACAAACATATAAACCAATAGGTGTAACATTGGCTTCATTATAAACAACAAGATTTGAATAACGTCTGGAGAAAGATTCAAAAGTTTTTCCAATACAGTATCTTAAAACTTTTCGTTCTAGAATTTCCATTTCCTTCATAACGGTTGGTGAAATATTAAACCAAATTGGAAACCCATATAAAAATACAGGTCTAATGCAAGTTTTGTATAACAACAGCTTAGTATTTTTAGTTAAATTTTTATTATGGAGTATTTTTGAAAAAGAGCCAATAATTGAATATAATTTTTTCAACACAAGTCTTGCGGGATAATTGAATTTCAAAAGTTTGCCAAATGTTATACCAAGATATTTAATGGTGTCTTTAAAGGTAATTTCAATCCCATTTAAAAAAAGTTTAAGGTTTCTACTCTCAGGTACTACAAATCTTCTACATTTACCTGCGGCATTACGTAGGCAGAAGCATTTATTTTAATCCCCCAATCATCATAAAAACGTTTGACAATTAACAAGTGATCAGATAGTTGACGTAATGCAATAATAGAGAGTAGAGGAGGGCGTCATCGGCGTATAAAAGACCTATATAGTTTGTGTTTAAATGGGAAAAATCATGCATAAAAATATTGTAGAGGTGCGGAGCTAAAATAGAGCCTTGTGGAACACCACAGTTAACATTACCAAAACTAGTTAAATTGTTATTAAATTGTACGCAAAACATCCGATCAGAAAAGGAACTATTAAACATTTTAACAATAGAAGGATCAAACCCGATTCTAATCATCTTAAAGAGAATTCCATTATGATAGGCATGATCAAATGCTTTTTCAACATCTAAAGACACTGCCACTGTGCATTGCTTAACACGAAGATGATTAACAATATCATTCTGAATATAGGAATCTGTTATTCCTAAATCCATTTTTACTCGTAAGACTTTTTCTAAAAGCTTTCCTAAATTTGAAAGTAAAGAAATAGGTCTCAAATTATTTATTTTAATATTATTTGTTTTTTTTTTTGAATTGGAATGATTTTAGAAATTTTCCAATTATCTGGAAAGTATGAGTTATTAATGCAGTGATTAAATATTACAGTAAGAAATTCAACTGCTTTCATTGGGAGCTTTCTTAAAATAAAATTCGAAATATTATCTAAACCGGAAGACTTCTTGTTATTAATACTTTTTCTATGATTTAACAACTCATCCATGGTAACGAATCTAGAACAATTTTGGGTATTAAGAGCAGAAAAATTGGTATCAAAAATAAAAAGATGGTCGTGAGCATTAGAAATTGTCTCATTAACAACATGAACAATATTTGAGACATCTCTATTAGGAACAGAGCTACTATAAATCATAGAAAAGTGCTCTTTTAACTTATCTAATTTTTGAGCTTCATCATCCAAAATAACACCATTAACTGCCAGATTTTTTGCACAATTATTCTTGTTGTAACCAACAATCTTATAAATCTTCCTATGAGCAGTTGGACCTGGTCTATTATTCTTAAGCTTTTCACTAAATAATTTAGATTGTTCCAATTTTACTTGCCTTTTAATAATAACACTTATTAATTTAATTTGTTTTGATAATAAAATATAATCAGGATTCTTACTATTAAGAGTTCTATAATAAATTCTCTTTATATCTTTCTGCCAATTATACTTAATCTTAAACAATTTTTTAATATTATCAGGTACTAAAAATTTTCTACTTCCCATATTAATTGTTTCAGAGTGTATATTAGTTAGGAAATTAATAGTAGTAGAAAATGCATCAATATAATAATCAATTTCTGAGTTTGAAAGGTTAAAAGAAGAGTCTGGAAAATGATTCAGAAGTTCTTGTATAAAGTCATTTCTAAAATGATCCCAATTAGTATTTTTAAATGATGTAAAAGTTGTTGGTGGCTTCAAAAGAAACTCATAATCTTGAATCATAATTTGTAACTTAAGAGGGAAGTGATCAGAAAAAGTAGACAGACTAAAAATTTTGATTATTAGAATCAATTAAATTTTAACTTATGAGAAAATGATCAAGAAAAGAAGAACCATTTGGATAAGAAGGGAAAGAGTTTGAAATTCTCATCAAATTTGCAGACAATTTTTGAAGCCAATTAAAAAATGTATTACCATTCGAATTATTCATATTGTCACCCCAAGAAATGTTCTTAGAATTAAAATCACCGCCAATAATTGTTCCGTCAAAATTTTGAGAAAAGCTTGCCATTTTTGAAAGGCCTTCATAATTCTGAATGTACTAAAATTACAAAGAAGGTAAATTGTTTCACTATTCCATTTTTCAAAGTATGAATTTTTAAAAAAATTATTGGAAAATTTATACCAGCAATTTCTACGCAACATCAATATTTTTGAACTTTAATATATTCAACAAATCTATTCTACGACTCACTTCAATAAGTGAACCTACATTAAAAGTTATGAAATTAAATACATTATGGCCCATAAGTTTTAATTATTTCATCCATTAAGCTACTACATTGATTTTGTGTTTCTTCTCTTGAAAGTGAACGGTAATTTTTCATAAATTGTTCTATTTTCTGTTCCAAAGTAAGAGGTTCTGGTTGACATATAGATTTTGCCAACTTCAAAAATTCTTTGATTATTAAAGGTTTCTTATTTGATTGCCTAGATTGACTATGATCGGAGTTCTTAAGTTTACTGGCAAACGAAATATTTGATTGGACAAAAGTTGACGCCATAATAGCATTAGAAACTTTATCATAAACGTTGTTATTTCTCTCCTTATTATTATTTTTAATTTTCTCCTTCATATCACGATATTTTTTGTATGCCGGACAACCTCTAAAGTTTGATGGGTGATCTCTCTGATTGCAGTTAACACAATATGGTAGATTTTCTTTTTTTGAAACAAACTGACATTCTCCTGGAGCATGATCTTGACCACACTTAATACAAACATATTTTCTATTACAATTTCGAGAAATATGACCCCATTTTTGACAACGCTAACACTGAATATCTTTCAAATTAACCTTTGGAGATTCCCACAAAATCTTTTGATTTAACATGTATGGCAAACTTGTGATTTCAGACGATTTTCTACCAGCAATAAGAGTGACTTAAAATAAACCTGTATCAATATTGTTTCTTCTTGAAAAGTTTGTATAACATTTTGTAACTGAGTCAACTGTGTTAGGACCTAACTCCTTTTTTATTTCATTCAAACCTGATTTGTGATATAAACCGCGCAAAACTATACTCACGCGTTTGAATTCCTTAGGTGTATAAGAATACGATTCAATTTTTTTCTCTTAATAGTTGCATCATTTCGGAATGAGCCACATGATCTTTAAAATATAGTTTGCTTTTGTTTTTGTTTATGATTTTAAAAACAATTTTTTTAGTATTTAATTGATCAACTAAATGTTTTATATTTTCAATAAACAAAAAAATTGGTGGACAAAACACGTTTTCCTTGACAGAATCTCTCTTATGCTCGTCATTATCTGAATTAACTCTCCTAGAAACATTAGGTTCTTTTTCAATGTCTAATTCTCCTAGGACTGCAAATCTATTTTGTGTATTTATATATGACTTATCTTGAGTCTTATTTTGATATTTAAAATTTGACAAATCAACTTCGACATCTTGCTTGTCATTATTTGGCCTCTTTCTTTTATGTTGAACAGGAAGAAATTCTTCATCTTCGATGGACGAAATTGAAATGTTTGAATTATCAAATTGCAATGACTTACAGTTATTGTTTTGAAATAAAGGAATATCAGAATGTTTAGCATTTTGATCATTAAACTGTGTAGAATGCCCATTTTGAACACCAGATGAGCTAGCTGTTATAATAGAACCATTTCCAATTATACAAGATACATTACATTACAGTCTTAAATATTGAACTTTAAGTAGCTTTAAATATATTTTAAAATTTTTTTAGCAAAATGGTAAAAAATTCCGATTTTTTGCTTTTATGTAATAGTTTGGTTGCTGACTGCAATACAAAATATCGCAAGCATATTTTATCCATTCGGCATAATGGCTTTCCTATAATTGATGTTGCGCCTATTAAACTTTATATTTATAGAAGGCACTAAAACTATTTTTTTTTTCAGTTAGTGATAAAAAAAATTCAAAATTTGTATATGCCAATAAAAGTTTAAGCTAAAAATGCCATAAAATAAACTTATGACATTTTTACAGTTTCCAATAGTAACAAGAAATATAACTGTGATACTTTATAATTTTACAACAATTTCCTTAAATTATGTCATTTTCTTTTCTGACAAAAAATGTTGCCTTTTTTCTGCCCTTTTTTACAAAATGTCGTTTTGTGCATAGTAATAAAAAGTAAAAGCAGACAAATTAGGTATAAGATTAAAGGTATTTCAGATACCTATTTGAATGTGTATAAGATATGTTGAATCATGCCTTAAATGTCGTGAAATTTAACAAAATGTCACACTTTGGATATTTTGATGTTTTATTAAAGAAGTTGTGCATGCTTGGACATGTTTTTTTAACACTTTTAAGTATGTTATTTTGATATCTAATTTGTCCGCTTCTACTTTTTATTACTATGCACAAAACGACATTTTGTAAAAAAGAGCAGAAAACAGGCAACATTTTTTTTCACAAAAGAAAACGGCATTAATTAATTTAATTTAGTTCTCACGAAGGATCTGACTGTCACAATTTATTATTTTAGATTTTAAGTACATGACTTTATTATTATAATTTAATAATTTATAATTTAATTAGTATAATTTAATTTAATAAAATATGTATAGCAAAAAGCTTGTTGAAAGCAATGTCTTCACAATGCGGAAGTCCTCCGAAAGTGGGAAAATACTTACATAATGAGTGTAAAGCAGGGATGCGAAAGTTGGTACAATTGTACCATTTTTGGTACGATTTGGGTCTTAAAAGTACGATGGTACTCCTATGGTTTATTTGGTACAATTTACAAATTTTCATAGCTTATCGGTATTTAGAGTTTGGTGCAAAAGTGCGCCAATGCTAGTAAAATATTGGTAAATATTCTGTAATTTTTCTGTTTGCTTTACAAAAACAAAACTTTTTCCTTATTAAGATTTCATACTTATAGTTATCTTAAAATTTAAGTAATCTTACCCAAAATACGTTCTCTTCATTTGAAAAAATCGATCTCTTTAACTCAAGGCAATTGGCTCACTTTTGCACCAACAAAAAAAATACTCAATTAAGGGTACTAAGATTGTTTATACTTATTATTAGTTTGAAATTTATTTTTAATTTTGTGGATAATAAAGTGAAAAATAATAAAAAAAAATTTCGATGAAACCAACAGCCGATAACGTGAAAAAAGAGGTGCTGGAAAAAGCTGGTGATTCCACACGTAAAATCGCCAATTTCTTTAAAATGGGTCAGCGATAATATGGTCCCATGAGACCAAAATCAACAGATACCAATCGGATGGAAAAGTTTGGTATTGGGCCAAGCCATTAACCACACCAAACCCAGCCTATGTAACTCAAACCATAAAGCACGGAGGTGTTTTTTTTGTTCTTTGGTGCAAAATTGAGAATTTCAAAGTATTATGTTTTTAGATACTGAAGTTTGGATTACATGTTTATGTTTTAGTTGTTTTATTTTTTAATGATGTATATTTTCGTTTAAGTAAATAGTTTTTCGGGGTGTTTTTGTCTCCGGGGGTGTTTTTGTCAATTTATCCTACCGGACGCGTCCCCAGGTGGCGGATAGGGGGAGGTGATGGACATTCTGTCCTCTCCCAACCATGGCTACACCTATGGGGGAGAGGGGGCAGAATGCCCTTTACCTTAGGGAATCTAGTATTCCCCTCGAACCAAAAGAAATTTACAACAAAAACATGGAAATTAATGAAAATAATATAAAAGTTACGGTGCAGGGCTTAAATAACCCAGTACCGGCGGCAAGTGTTGATCTGCTCGCGAGTCATGTGCCGTCGTCATCCTGCGATCGTGAGCATAAAGCTGCTACGGAGGTGGGTACCTTGGCCTCAGTAGCAAGTAATGTGACAAGTGTACACAATGCCTATGGCAAAAATGTAGAGGTGAAAGAGAAGGACGCACTCAAAGGGCCGCCATCTTATGCCAAAATTGCCAAAAAGAAATACCATGACAATCTATGATATGCAGTATATGACGCTGGTAATCCAACAGGCAAAATCCCAGCAGACCAACAAGCTATAGTCGAAGACTTGGTCAATAATAAGATAGTGGACCACGCAATCGCGTCTAAGGGAAAACAACCCATAGGGAGCGTTAGTAGCGGGTTCGTCAGGGGTGTGATGATCATGAGGCTGGCATCACACCAATGTGCTTGCACCCTGAAGGACTTAGTGGAGAGCATCCCTCCTCCCTGGGACGGCGCTAAGCTAGGACTAGTAAAGAGGAAGCAACTTCCGATGCTCTTGAAGTCCACTGTCTACATCAAAGATGGGGCAGTAAACTGGCGAATTAGCGCATACTAGAAATTCTGGGCAGCCAAAATGCTAAACTAGCCGTGGAGAAATGGGAGGTTTTTCATAGGAAAGAGGACCCTGAGGGTACTCTTCTTGTGATAGGCATTGACCAGAACTCCATGACTAGCCTTGCCAAGAATAAAGGTATGGCTTATTTCGCCTCAAAAGCTGTCTTCTTTAAAAACGGGAAGATACCCATTGGAGGGGCTGCCATGGTCAAACCCGACAAGGTGATACAGGAAGCGGTGCCGAAAACACCAGCAGTCACGGAGGACTCAGATCCTAAAAGCGAGGGGGTTATGTCCAACTCGCAGGAAGACAGACTTTTGGAGGGCCACGATTGAGGTCATCCAAATAAACCTCCACCGGAGCGACACGACAACTAACGCTCTGATGTCTAAAATAAACAAAGGTAAGATACACATTGCTTTAATCCAGGAACCTTGGACCATTCGGAACAAGGTTTCTGGGTTGAACCATGTTAATTATCAACTTTTTTACTCTGATACAGGATCTCGTCCGAGAACTTGTTTCCTATGTCATAAAAACATATGTTTTCTTCTCTCAACAGGGTTGTCAACGTCGGATGCAACGGTGCTGAAGCAAGGGGGTAGCAATACGTACCTTGCGGCTATTAACCTGCCCTTCGAATCTCCGACACTTCCACCCACGTCGGAGTTGATGAAACTGGCTGAGGAGGCGCAAAGAAAAGGTATGAAACTTATAGTAGGTTGTTATGCTAACTCTCACCATGTAGCTTGGGGTAGTACTAACACCAATCGTAGGGGACAGGCCCTCACAGATTTCTTGAATACAAAAGACTTGATTACTTTGAACGTAGGAAATAAGGCCACCTTTGTCAATAGGATCAGGGAAGAAGTATTGTATATAACCTTTTGCTCTGAGGACCTTATAGACGAGATCCAGGATTGGAGGGTTTCGGATGAACACTCCTTCTCGGACCACCGGTATATAAGGTTCAAAATTCTTCGGCCACCGCCGATGCCGATAAAATTTCGGAACAGGTCTAAGACCGACTGGGTACAATTCGGGGCCGGATTGGGGAACCGATTGGGAACATGTCAATCCCGGAATAAGGAGGACATAGACGCCAAGGTAGAAACGCTCACAAACGCCCTGGTTGAATCGTTTGAGGAGAGCTGCCCCCTACGTGAGCGGAGATCCCCGCAGGAGAAGCCGTGGGTAACGGGGGAGAGTCGGAATCTGGGGAGGAATCTTCGCAAACTCTTTAACCGGGCAAAGCGTAAGAAGACCGCAGTTTACTGGGACGAATATCACAGTAAGCTGAAGGAATATAGAAAAATCACTAGAAAGGCCAAACGAGACTCCTGGAAACTTTTCTGTGAACAGGAAGATAGCGTGAATGATGTTTCGAAGATTAAGAAATTCTAATCCGAAACCCATCTTCAACCAGGATTAATGGTCGATGGGACTAGGAGGAGACTGGATGATATAGAGGAGATCATGAAACTCCTAATGGACTCCCATTTTCCGCCGACCGAAACGGGCGCCATGGAGGAGCCGTCACGGGAGCAGGGAGACCAAAATGGAGGGATGGTCGTAACGACTGTAATGATCAAGGGTGCGATCAGAGGTTTTGCACCATACAAGGCCTCGGGGCTGGATTGTATATTCCCGGCACTCGTGCAGAAAGAGGTGGACTTAGTGTCAACTCATCTGTCAGTGATATGTACTGCGTGCTTAAAATTCGCATACACTCCGGTTAGATGGCAGGTTGCTAGGGTAGTATTTATACCCAAACCTGGGAAGCCGACCTATGCGACACTAAAGGCTTATCGCCCGATTAGCCTAACGTCCTTTCTACTTAAAACCATGGAGCGGATAGTCGATGCCATGATTAAAAGTAGAATACCGGACAGAGACCTGAAATATAAGCAGCATGCTTATGTAAAGGGCAGATCAGTGGAGACCGCATTAAATGAGATCGTACACTATATTCGGAAATCCTTCGAGGACAAACTGTACACACTGGCGGTGTGCATTGAAATCGAGGCAGCCTTTAATAACGTACTGACCGATACTCTTATCCGATCCTTGAGCCGATTTCGGGTTGACCGGGCGCTTAGTTACTGAATCACCCACATGCTAAGGAATAGATGGATAAGTTGCGAAATGTTCGGTGTAGCTATTAGGAGAAGGGTACTTCGCGGAACGCCACAGGGTGGGATTTTATCTCCACTGCTATGGGTAAACGCCTCTTATCTCTTGGCGAGCTATATATAGGTGATTTCAGAGCAGATCATCAGTTTATACTGGGCACGTTGTTCGGTTACACACACTCATCTGACATGCCCGACCGCATACCGGAGACGGAAATTGTCGGAAACTGCGAGATTATGATCCCTAATAGGGAAGAATGGTCGAGCGGAACTCTGGGGCGAATGACCGTGGGGATCTGTTGCTACACAGACGGATCTAATAGAACGGGTATGGGGGTCTATATTGAGAACTCGGAGACCGGGATATCCTTCCGTCTTCCTGATCACAACACCAGCTTCCAAGCGGAAGTCCGTGCTATTACGGAGTGTGTGATATGGATTGAATCGAATATGGGGCGAGTAGACGCCAACATATTCACCGACAGCCAAAGGGCGATTAGGGTGATATCAGCTAGTAGGGTAAAGTCCAGAACCTTGCTGGACTGTATAAGAGCCATTACTGATTTTTCCTCTGGGGGCAGGATCCATATTATATGGGTACCGGGCCACTCAGGGATAGCCGGGAACGAAAGGGCCAATACACTGGCCGTCGAGGCAAGAGAACTCGAGGCAGTTAACTTGGCGAACGCAAAACCGTTTGAGGCAACAAAAGCGGAATTAAAGGCGTGGGCAAGAGAAACCCACACGGCTTGTTGGAACAACGGGACGGTGGCCAGGACCACTAGGATTTTGTGGATTGTGCCAGACGAGAAGAGGACAAGAGGCCTCCTTAATGGAAGTAAGTCCGAGGTCAGTATGATAGTACGTAGCCTGACTGGTCATGCAGGATTACGGGCACAACTGTACCGGATTGGACGGGCAGATTCTGACGAGTGTAGAATGTGTCGCGAGGAGAGCGAAACGCTGGAGCACTTTCTCTGCCACTGTCAGGCATTTGCAGAATTAAGATCAAGGCACCTCGGGGGGCGATATTATATCGAAACTGGAATACCGTCCCGGTAACCAGGTTTCTGAAAACCGGACGTTAACAATATCGTAGCGATATGAGGTTGCATTTCGATGCTTCATCCTCCTTTCGATCTAACCTAACCTAAATAGTTTTTAATTTATTAAATACACACAATAAAAAAACAAAGGTTGCTCGTTTTATTTTAACCATTGGCTCACTTTTGTACCAAACTGTATTTTCTTGGCAACTCATTTTTGTTGTCACATCTTTGTAAATATCTCTTATATTAGAGCCAATTTAGACGGCGACTTGGTTGCATATAATTATTGCGTGCAATTTTTGATTGTTGTCGAACGGGATAGAGAAGCAAGCGGGGTAACAAAAAGGCACAGTTTTTTTCTTTCGTGCATGTTTCTGTTATCTCTATTTTACACTCAATATGTATTCTTATTTTGTTGCTTCATTCACATTCAGTTTTCGTGCAATTAAAGTCACCGTATAAATAGACATAACTTTGGAGGCAACTTCGAAAAGGGAATTAAGAAAATTGCACGCAAAGAAAGATTTGTTACATTTATCGAATTATTGTTGCTATAATTTTAAAATAACAAATAGTTTGTTATCTATTTAAATATGATATTGATCTCATGGATTTTTGTACCTTATTTTACATTTTTTATTATATTCTTTTAATGTACAACAGCATTTTCTGTAAAGTTTTTTTGTTATGTTTATTAAAAATAAAAAAATATTAAAAAAATCTATAATTGGTGTTTTATTTTTTAATACTAAAAATATGGTACAATTGAGGTCAAAAAAGTATAATTTGGTAATCACTTTTGTACAAAATTGAAGTTCTCATTTCGCATCCCTGGTGTAAAGTACTTAAAAATAAATAAATTTATTAGAAAATTTTTATAAAATTTAAGGATAATTCACAGAGAAAATAGATTCGTGCTGACAACCGAATTTGTATCCAATCGAATGGTTCGGTTGTGGTAACCGAATTTTTCGGTTGTGATAACTGAAAACTAATTGAGTCATGAGTAATTTGAATATTACAACAGTATTTCGGTTGCCTCAATAACTATTCGGTAGTCACAACCAAAAAATTTAGTTGCTGTAACTCAACCATTCGATTGGCAACAAATTCGGTTGTCAGCACGAATCCGTTTTCTGTGAGTTTGTACTTAAAAGAAGTGCTATTAATCTTAATGTTAGAAAATATTTTCTTATTTTTAGGGAGGTAAGTCCTTAAATAAAATAAAATTTTTCTTAAAACAAAGGAAACATTTCCTAACTAAAAGTAGAATTCAAGATGATAAAGGAACTAATGAAGAGGAAATTTTGAAATGTTTTCTAATAAAATTGTATTGTAGTTCTCAATAGAAAAATTTTTCTATAATTTAAAAATTATGACCAAATTTGTTTTTTAATTTCAAAGAAAATTTTATTTATATTCGTAAAATTTCTTGGCGCCGATTTGATTTCAATTTTTCCTTCAAATAAGTTAATTGTTCTAAATTCAAGTTATTTTTTTTTTTTGGGTGAATGAATCCAGTGACTGAATAAATAAAATGAGATAATGTGATTAAATTACTTCAATTTAATTCTATCGAATTTGTAATTTATATGTAAACTTGGGATAATTTGGGAATAGTTTTGATGCGGCCCAAAAAAAAAAAACACCTATAAACGTTATTTTTTAATTTTAAAAATATTTTCAATAGAGTGGTTCATAGTCTTACTTTTTGCCTTATTCGCAAAAAAACTCGTTTCTAATCAAAAAATGCAAAATCAGGATACCCTTAGCATTTGTTAAATTTTAAAAAATGCTAAAACATGTGCAAAAATTAAAATTTCCTACATTACCACACTTCCCAGAATAAACCATGTCCTCCTCATAAAAATAATAAGTAATATTTTTTTGGTACTATGAAGGTGGGAAAGTACTATTTTTAAACTAGTTAGTACTATTTTGAAAAGGCATTTATCATCCCTGTCATGCACTTGTTACTTCATCTTGAAATCTAGACCGGTAAATATAAAAAAATATTTTGTTAGTGTTTTTTATGTTTGACTAAAAGAAATTTTTTGAAAAATTAATAATTTCTTCTTAACATAAATAAATTAAACTGAAGTTTTAGATTGTGTTAGATTATTTTTTTAATTCTTTTTTTTCTATAATAATTTTTCACAGATTTTGTTAGCTGAATATTAAAAAAAAAACATATTAAATGCGTTACGAATAAATATTGTAGAAAAAAGTGTAAAAGAATGTAAAAAATATATTTTCATCAACCCTTATTTCTTGTGTTGTTCGTGTTTTTTTTTAGAAAATAAAAAAGAACAGTTATTTTCACGCGTTGATGAATTACACACAAACATATGTATATTTGATAAAAAATAATTTGAAATTTTTATTACTTCGTAATGGTAGCTATGAGAAGGTTTCTCATACGTTATTTTTACCATAATAGTTAAAAAATTTGTTTACCATTAAAGGTAATGCTCAAAATATCAATTACTGATACTAATGTCTGTTTTGGAATTGAAGAAGTTGGAACATGTTCTGACAAAAAGCAGTCGATTTTGGACAAATTTTTCAACTTCTCTAAGTTATGCTGAAACATTGCATGATCTCCAATAGCAAAGTCTGCTACACTTACCAAAAAAAAGTCTGTAATGGCAACTGAAAATGTTGCTGTTATTACGGGAAATTCTGCTAATTTGAGCCCAGCGGTATTTTTTGCTTATCTTAGCAACACATGTCTGCTGACGTGTAGTACAATGAAATTAGTAGAAAAATTAGTAGTCGCTACTAAATTTTAGTAGACTTTTTGTAAAGTGGAATTTGAAATCCGTTTGCTAAAATCAGCAAAAAAAATTACTAAATACTATTAATATTAGTACAAAGTTTTTGATTAATTTTTTTTATCGAGCATCAAAAATTTTAATTCTATTTTTTAAAAGATGTTTTATACAAAATGAAAAAAAATCAAAGGTTTAAAAGCTTAAAAATTCTTAAAACATGAACGAATTTATCATTTTGTTTTAACTTGGTAATTTCTGTTTTGAAAAATATTTTAGTCAGTTTTTTTTTTACTTTTAAGGTGAAATTTAAATTGTTGTTAGGGCTGATTTTTAGAAATAAAAAAACTTTAGTCTATTTTAAGTGGATGTCCTATTTTTAGACATGAGTTGGTATCTTGACTTCCGATCCCTTTTTTAATCCTATGAAACATTTTAGGGCAATTTAAGTTTGTATGTATAAGTATAAATTATTAGGAATAACATTTCCATAATATCCATTTTTTTAAAATTAGTAATTTTTTTTGCTAATTTTAGCAAATCGGTTTTCAAAAATTTGTAAAATGATTTCTGAAATTAGCAACGAAAATTTGTAGATATTCTGTAAAAACTCTGTAATTTGTAAAATGTAAATAGCAAAAAGATTTGCTAAATAATAATTTTTTTACTAAAAATCAGTACAAAAATAGTAAAGTGGGATTGAAAACCGTTTACAAATTTTTCTACTAATTTTTTTTTCTGAGTGTAACAGCTTGGCAATGACACTGAGCTTTAAAATTTTTAAAACTTCTGCAGTTATATTTTCTTCTATAAATTAAAAGACTAAAAAATATAATATAAATTTGTGTTATTTTCATCTGTATAACAATGTACTTACACAACTCTATTGAGAAGGCAGTTCCAAAATACGATAGTCACGAGGAAAGTTTGATACGGCAGGCTGGAATAAACTCTGATGATTTGGAAACGGATAACGGTGGTAATGAGTATTTAGTCGTAGAAGATGACCAAAAGTTAAATGTTATAGGAAGCTTTTTCGAATCGGTACACTCTCATAGGGAGATCGATAGTAATAAAAGCTTACAGGTTGAAATTGATAGAGGTTTCTCCAGATTTTTGGAAGAACAAAATCTGTACAAATACAGCAAATCTACTGTAACCACATTTAATTCTCATCGGAAATCCAATGGCTCGTCAGAATCCTGAGTAGGCAATTACTTCAAAACTAAAGATTCAATTATATATATATATATTTATAAAATTGAGGAAAAAGAAATCCACGGGTCTGGATAATATCTCTAATATTATTTTACGTAATATTCCAGAAAAAGTTATTTTGGACTACTGTATTTTATTTAACAATATGCTCAATAACTCGTACTTTCCCCATGCATGGAAAGTTACTAAATTTATTGTTATACCAAAGAAGGACAGGGACATAAGTAACCCTAAGGATTTAAGGGCAAATAGCTTACTACCGAATATAAGCAAGGTTTTTGAAATTTTCGTTAATAACATCATACTTAAATTATGCAGATATCAAGGTTTATGTAGTGATAGATAGTTCGATTTTTAACATATACACTTAACAATTCACACAGTACATCTGCTTGTTTCAGATGTGCATTGGAACCTGAACAAATCCTTATATACTGGGGCTTGCCTAATAGATTTTGAGAAAGCATTCGATATTAT
This sequence comes from Eustalomyia histrio, assembly GCA_949748255.1. Taxonomy (NCBI): domain Eukaryota; kingdom Metazoa; phylum Arthropoda; class Insecta; order Diptera; family Anthomyiidae; genus Eustalomyia; species Eustalomyia histrio. The sequence continues at coordinate 166,902,662 of OX456523.1, read as the reverse complement.
CTGGATTCCAGGCTTGATCTTTAAACTGATTCATTATCAGTTTCCTTTTAATTTCATTTCACTAATTTACAACACGTTAAAGAACAAATCGTTTCAAGATTATGATGGAAGAGAATTAAGTACAATGAATTTTTGCATTGTTAACGGTTTGCAACAGGGCACTGTTTTCTCTTTATATATATGGCCTCTTAAGCCAGGTTGAGAATATCATTGGTTTTGCTGAAGATATTATAGTTTATCACTCGGATGATAAAATTGAGATAATTAACAATGAGTTGCAGAAGTTTTTCTATACTGCAGAAAAATATTCGATGGATTGGCAGATGAAGATTAATCTGAATAAGTGTGAAACTATTCTTTTTCGTCCTCCCGTCTGAAAATGCAACAAGAACATTAGGCGCGGTTGGAAATCCTTCGGGATAAAATCCACGGGAAATGTATTATACCAAACAAGAACATTGTCAAGTATCTTGATATTAGCTTGGGAAAATTTTTGTATTTTAATGACCACATAAATCTACAAATTGAGAACGCCAGAAAAGCTTTTTTTGCGCCCAAAAGTAAATATAATTATGTACAAATCTCTTATAAGACCTATTCATACTTATGGTTGCCAAATTTAGTATAATGTTTTCCATTCTGTATATAGACTCTAGACTGTATAATGTATCAAAGATCAGTGGAATTGATAACTTTATAATACATTTGATAAGGAATCACATTCTAAGAAGCACGAAATATTATGAAAATAACCTAATTTTGGCCCCTTGCCATGTAAACGAGGAATATACATATATCGAATACTAATTCAAAAGGGTTTTATTCCACCAGAGGCTTTTCTGTTCCTTGATATATATGGTTATATTCAAAATCAAACAGGTATACCTTTAAGAAGAGCCAATATCAAGGCTATATCATGCAATCAACTTACTTCTATGAATACAAGGTTTGATACCAGTGTTTATTTAGCGGACAAGAATATCAACTCTGATACAATTACCAAAAAATATTGGTGGTTAAACAATTAATTTTGTTTTCTGTCTTTCTTCTTCTGTTTTTTACCCTTGGACCATTTCTTTTAAGCTTTAAAAGATTTAAGTAAGGTTTTTTAAATTTTTTCTTACATTTCAATTAATATATTATTACAAATTATGAACAAATGTAAATACAAATTAAATATTTATTACCAAAAATGATATTATATGCTTATATAAAGTATACTTGAGAGCCCGATACTTGTGTATTATAGGTTATAAAATATCCACTATTTCTTTATTTAATAACTATTTTATTTTGAATAAAGAAAATTTAATAAAAACAAGTAAGAGCGGCTAAATTCGGCTATGCCGAATCTTATATACCCTTCACCATGGTGGGAAAAAACTGAAGTTTATATATGGACATATATGAAATGGACAGATTTATATACGGACGCCTTTAAGAGGAAATTAACCATTTAGTTTGGAGATAAAACTTGGACTCGGGAAGATTTATGGTTCCAGAAAATAGGTATTTTAAAAAAATTTATGTTTTGGGCATAACTTTTTTGTATCTGAACCGATATTTCCGAGTTTTTCAGCAAATATGTTATACTAAAGATTTTCGATCTTTTGCTATATAAGACGTATCCATAGGTCATAATACAGCTCTAGAATAGTGTTTGTTGTTTGTGTATTGTTAGAATTAAACAATCTGGCATTCTCTTTTAAATAAAGTTCTAATTGCATTTTTAGATTGTCATATTGGTATGATTGACTTTTGACATTATAAGTCACTTCCGGTTTGACAATTGCAATGTGCATATTAATAAAAGTCTAGAAAACGTCGAATTATTCCTAACAACTGGCGACGATGGACGAGGAAACGTTAGCAAAAGTTTTGAAATCTTTTCAAGATTCAAACCAACAATTTCTGCAGCAATCCCTTGAAAATAATTTGGCTGTAATACAGCGTGTGTTGGGTAGAGAAAATACAAACACGGTACCCATGTTTAGAGCCTTTGATAAGCGTGTGGAAAAGTGGGCAACGTATATAAAACAAATGGAACAGCATTTTGTGGCAAATGCTGTTACTAAAGGTGAGGTAAAACGAGCATGTCTTTTGTCCTGGGTGGGGACAGAAACGTTTGAGTTGCTTCAAAAAATTTGTATTGGTAATGTAAGTGAAAAATCCTTTTATGATCTGGTGTCGTTGTTGAATACTCACTACGTAGAAAGAGTACATGTACTTGCTGCTAGATTTAAATTCTATTCAATTAGAATGAAACCTAACCAATCTTATGCAGAGTGGGTTGCGGAGTTGAGGGGAGCAGCAAAAGAATGCGTATTTCAATGTCCGAAAGACGGTTGCAACGAATCGTTGGTTGATATAAACATTAGGGACATGATCAGAATTCACACGCCAGATGAAAAGGTACGTAGTACAGCACTGCAAAAAGAAAATTCGACTCTAGACGAAGTACTTAAAATAGCAACAATTTACGAATCAACGGTAAAAACGTGTTTAGAATTGAAGAGGGAGGACAATACCAGCGAAGTTAATGCAGTTAACCAATCCCGCAGTAAATTTTATCGAAGGAAAGAGAAAAATCATAGTAAGTCGGAATATGAGAATGGAAAATATTTCAAGTCATGCCCGGGATGTGGTAACAAACATCAACGTAAAGATTGTTACCATTACAAAAACAAAACGAAGTGTCGTAAATGCTCAAAAGGTGGCCATATCGCCGCAGTTTGCCAAAGACCGCAAGCAGAGTTAAAAAAAGTTCAAAAAGAAGAAAAAATCAATGTCGTATATGAGGATTTTAAAAGTACGTCATTTGAGACTATTGGCTCAATTGAAATTGTCAGTGAGTCGTCAGAAGCCGGTGTATTGAATACATTGACAGGTGGCGATAACGTAAAGAAAATCCTAGTTGACCTCCAAGTAAACAAACAGAGGTGTACCTTCCAAGTCGACACAGGGGCCACGTGCTCTCTTATAGAACTCGCAACTTACGAGAAGTTGGGGAAACCCAGATGTCAAAATACCGGAAAAGTTTTAAAGGCATATGGCGGTAACCTGTTAAAGTTAAAGGGTTCCATAGAAGTTGACGTAGTGTGGAAAAATAGGCACAAGGGGCTTTCGTTGTTGGTGGTGGACAGCGCAAAGGCAACAAATATTCTAGGCTTGGACTGGTTTGAAATTTTAAAATTTAAGTTATCGTGTTCTTCTGTTGAAAATAAACTGAATGAATGCTATTTTTCTTTTGTAGGTGAGGCATGTCGCGAAAGTTTGATCGCATCGTTAAAACATATGTCTGAAAATTTTGTTGAAATTTTTTCATCAGAGCTGGGTCTATGCAAACCGTTGAAGGCAGACATAAAATTGAAAGACAAGGCTATCCCAAAATTTCATAAGCCATATAACTTACCATTCTCTCAATTTGAAGCCGTACGTGCGGAGTTGAAACGGCTTGAAAGTATTGGTGTCTTGAAACCAGTTACAAACAGCGAGTGGGCAGCACCGATTGTGGTAGTGAAGAAACCAAATGGAAAACTTAGAATCTGTGCTGATTTTAAGGTGACGGTAAACCCGCAAATAGAAGTGGATAGATATCCAATCCCTCGAATAGAAGAGTTATTCCACAAATTGCAAGGGGGCAAGTTTTTCACAAAAATTGATTTGAGCGAGGCTTACTTGCAGGTAGAGTTATCCGACACTGCAAAAAAATTCATGGTAATAAATACTCCTTTCTGATTATACCAATTTTTACGAATGCCATTCGGTGTGTCAAGTGCCCCAGGATTGTTCCAAAGGCTGATGGAGGAAGTGATAGCAGGGGTTCCTCACAGCGCTGTATACTTGGATGACATTATAGTAACTGGGTCAACAAACGAAGAACACCTTAAAAATGTGAAAGACATTTTTGAAAGGCTGAAAGCTTACGGGTTAAAATGTAAAGAGAGTAAATGTGTATTCGCTCGGGAAAGCATAGAATACGTTGGTCATATAATTGACAGAAACGGCATCATGCCTACAAAAAAAAGAGTACAAGCGATCAAACTCATGCCTCGACCTCAAAATATACAAGAACTAGAATCTTTTATCGGTAAAATCAACTATTACAATAAATTCATTGACAAGTTTTCGTCCTTGGCAGCTCCTTTAAATGAGTTAAGAAGAAAAAATGTCGTTTTTAAGTGGACTAAAAAGCAGCATAATGCGTTCACTCAACTAAAAGAAGCGATCGTAAAATCAACAAAGTTGGTACATTTTGATGATAAGCTTCCAATTGTGTTAGCAGTAGACGCATCGAATAAAGGTATTGGCGCTATAATTTCACATAAATACACGGATGGTATAGAGTAGCCTATAGCGCATGCATCGAATAGTTCACAACAACGTTACTCACAGGTTGAAAAAGAAGCCTTGGCTGTAATCTACGGCGTTAAAAAATATCATCAATATTTATATGGTAGGCGTTTTGAATTGGTAACCGATCATAAGGCATTAACGACATTGTTTCACCCGTCAAAAAGATTGCCTGTAGTTACATTACATCGGTTACAACGTTGAGCAATAGAATTATTAGCATACGATTATACTATACGGTTCAAGAAGTCAGCTGATAACGCGAATGCAGATGCTCTTTCGAGGCTACCAGCAGGTGAAGATGTTAATTTTGATGAAAAAGAGAATACTATACTTGAAAATATAAATTCCATATATCAACTGACTATCGAATCTTTTCCACTAAACGCTGAAGTTCTTAGGAAATACACAGAAGAAGATGAAACGCTTAAGCTCGTCTGTAAATACGTACAGCATGGTTGGCCGGAAAACCTTTCGAATGCTCAAGGTAATATCGAATCATTTTTTAATCGAAAATTTGCTTTATCTTTGCAGAGTGGTGTCTTAACTCTGCAAACTGAACATTTAAGAGTGGTGGTACCCCACAGTTTACAAAAAGAAATAATCAACATTCTCCACGATGGTCATTGGGGAAAAATCCGTATGAAAGAAATGGCCAGACGTTATGTATGGTTCCCTGGTATTGATAAAACAATAGAGAAAAAACACGACTCTTGTGAAATCTGTCTTGAGTCAGCAATCTATCCGAAGAAGGAATTTGCGTCGTGGGAGGCACCAACCCATCCATGGGATAGAATCCATCTGGATTTTGCAGGTCCATTTTACAATCGAATATGGTTGATCGTAGTTGATGCTTATTCCAGATTTCCATACACAATCGAGCTGTCTGCAGCAACAACAGCATCCACTTTTGCATGTCTCCAGCGTATAATTTCTATTGAACGTCTACCGAATACCATTGTAACTGACAACGGAACGCAATTTACGTCTCATGAGTTTAAAGAATTTTGCAAATTAAACGATATTCAGCACCTTACTACTGCACCATTTCACCCAGCGTCAAATGGAATTGCTGAACGATTTGTACGAACGTTTAAGGAATCGTTTATAAAAATTTTGAAGGAGGACAAAAATGTTGAAAAAGCACTGTACAAATACTTAGCTACATATAGAAGCACACCAAATCCTGAGTCAGGGAAATCTCCAGCTGAGTTATTGCATGGCCGTCAACCAAAGGTAATTTTACAAGCCCTGTTTCCAAAACCAACATCATGTCGTGCATTTTCGTCAAAGTTCTCCGTAAATGACTCAGTACTAGCGCGTAACTTTTCAAAAGGATCAAGATGGCTGAAGGGCACTATAAAGAAAATTATCGGTACGAAAATGTATATCGTAGGAACAACAAAAGGTGAATTAAAAAGGCATAAAAATCAAATCCGCAAATGTCAAGAACACCAGTATTCACCAGGTCAACGTTTGTCTACAACGAATGATCGATTTGAGATTGAAGTCGAGCCAATGTTGGAACAACCGGTTGAAGATCACATAATAACAGAACCTGATCGTAATTTGAACACTCAAACTTCAGTAGCAACTCCTGTGGCTTCAAACAACGAAATATTGTTACCAGCATTGAGACGATCAACTAGAGTGCGAAGACGTGTCCAGTTTGACCCTCGAGAATGGGTTTCGTAAAAAAAACTGAATTTGAAAAACCTTTATATTAAAGTTATTTTTATTATATTTTGGATTGTAAAAAAATTAAGTCTAGGGGAATCTTAGAATTAAACAATCTGGCATTCTCTTTTAAATAAAGTTCTAATTGCATTTTTAGATTGTCATATTGGTATGATTGACTTTTGACATTATAAGTCACTTCCGGTTTGACAATTGCAATGTGCATATTAATAAAAGTCTAGAAAACGTCGAATTATTCCTAACATGTATAAAAGGTGAAGAGGTGAAAGAAAAGAATTTCAACAAATCGTTAAAAGAAATCACTAGAACTGCATGTGTTTTATTTCTACAAAATAGTTTGATTTAGCTGGCAAATTTGCATTTGGGATTTTATTTCGCTTTTTTATTAGAAATATTTGTAATTTCTTTAGCTTAATTTTAAAAATTTGAAGGAAAATAGTTTATAATTTTTTTTATAAATTATTATAAGTTATGACCTAAAATAGTTGCAAAGGTAAATTATGTATAAAATTTTCTTAATATGTGAGAAATAAAATGGTTTAAAAATCTTTTTATAAATTCTTTTAAATCGGAGCAAAAAATAGAAATAAAACCGTTTGTATTTTGTTTGTATCAGAGGGTTTTTATAAAAATTTTGATGTTTTTAGCCTATTTATGGATTATTTAATTATTAATATAAAATTTTATTTAAATTAATTATTAAATGTAAAAAAAACAAAAAATAAACAAAAAAAAAAAAAAAAATCTTAACGAACCCGCGACCCTTCCACCTGTGGTGAAAGGTATAAAAACGTTTGTATTTTGTTTGTATCAGAGGGTTTTTATAAAAATGTTGATGTTTTTAGCCTATTTATGGATTATTTAATTATTAATATAAAATTTTATGTAAATTAATTATTAAATTAAAAAAAAACCAAAAATAAGCAAAACAAAAAGTGTTAAGAAAATAAGAAAAAAAAAATGTACAAAAAAAAAAGTGAATTGACCTGACCGAGATTTGAACCTCGAACCCCGCGGCCTTAGAGAAAAAAAGTATTTGTGACACAGCGTCTAGACAACTGAGCTATTGAAGCTCACACAAAATCATCGTCAATAGAGGTACATATATAAAAGTCTTCGTTCATTAGGGATTTGTTTAGTTTTTATTTAAATGACAAATCTTTATATGTGTGTTGTTTGTGTATAAAAGGTGGAGATGAAAGAAAAGAATTTTAATTATTAATATAAAATTTTATATAAATTAATTATTAAATGTTAAAAAAAAAAACAAATATAAGCAAAAAAAAAAAGTCTTAAGAAAATAATAAAAAAAATGTACAAAAAAAAAGTGAATTGACCTGACCGAGATTTGAACCTCGAACCCCGCGGCCTTAGAGAAAAAAAAAAGTATTTGTGACACAGCGTCTAGACAACTGAGCTATTGAAGCTCACACAAAATCATCGTCAATAGAGGTACATATATAAAAGTCTTCGTTAATTAGAGATTTGTTTGGTTTTTATTTAAATGACAAATCTTTGTATGTGTGTTGTTTGTGTATAAAAGGTGGAGATGAAAGAAAAGAATTTTAACACATGGATATGTTGTTATGCTCAAAATTCTACATACATATTAAACAAAGGGATTTTACTGGAAAAATTAGAGGTAGTCTTGGTTTTTTGCCAATATCTCAGCCATTTATTAACCGATATGTCTGATTTTTAATAGCAAACAGAAATGGATCACATGTAACAGAAATAAAAAAGAATCAAGTCCTCATCATGTTTGGGTTCTTCGGAAAACCCATTTCAACACACAGACGGACAGACGGACATCGTTAAATCAACTTCGCTCTTCATAAGGACCCAGAATATATATACTTTATAGGGTCTAAGATCAATATTGTAGAAATTACAAACGGAATGACAAACTTATATATACCCTTCCACCTGTGGTGAAGGGTATAAAAAGCAATGTACTTACTTTTAAACTTTTCATACAAGTGGTGTAAGTCATCAATACGGTTATCCATTTTGGATTTTTAATAAACATTTTTATAAAATTCTTTCAGTTTAATAAACGGCTTGCCTTGGGTTGTTTTAACTTTTGCGATCGGAAGTCCAACAATATCTAAAATATTTATAAAGTAATATATGTTTGAAACAGCTTCGCATTCAAAAGCCGCATAATGTATCTGAAAAACCGAGGATATTTTTTTGCAAAAAAGAAGCAGCTTATTAGAGGTTGTTTTAATTATTAAACAAATATTAACAATTCAAAATCAGTCGTAAAGTAGAAACAATATTTATAAAGTAATATATGTTTGAAACAGCTCCGCATTCAAAGCCGCATGATGTATCTTATTTATCTATTTTATTGATGCTTATTTTCTCCTTAATGTCATTAATATCGGTTTTTTAAAAATGATATCTTCTTGTGTTATTTTGTTAAAAAATTGGCGAAGACCAATTGTTGCTTATAAGAAAAGCTTTTTGGGATATTTTTTCTGTTGGTGATGACATCTGAATATATTTAAAATTCTTTATGTTTTACTTCATATTTAAAACTCCACAGGTTTCGGAGGGGATCAACATGTATTATTGTTGCATAATTATTTACATTTTAAAACAAAATTAGAAAAAAATATTTTTACCGCCAATTGTATATACTATTAATATTACAAAAAATTGTTTGTCAATTACCGAAACAAAAAATATTTTTTTAATCATCCTTTCTCTTCATTTTCCAACATTTATACTGTTTGCCGTAAATGCGAGATATGGAAATAAAAATACAAAGTTTGGTTTGTTTTAAAGAGACAAGGGATCTCAATTTATTTAATAAATAATTACCTTTTAATAAAATTAGCACGTAATGCTGAGACGACAGTTGAAACGAATTAGAAAGCTTATACAAAAAAAATATAGCAAAGGCAGCAAACAATGCTTAAATGGACCGTTAATGGTTTTACTCGTTAGAATCTAGATAAATACTGCCACCTATGTTATAAAAGAGGGGAGTAAAAAGAAGATTCTATCGAATAGTTATCCCTACAAGGGGTAGGGGGTACCAAAAGGGCACATTAGATATAATTAAGCAAAAAAGTAAGGCTTAGGTTTAAACTTTGCCGGCCACCTTGCTACATTAAGAAATGTTGCAACAAAATATTATTCATAAAAATTCTTATTAAGTACTATAAAGGTAATTAAATTTAAAATTATTTAGTTCAGATTTATTATTTATTATTCATTTTTTTTTTCAAAAAACACTTAAATCTAACCGGTCAAAGGGACCATCCAGTGTAGACTGGTTTTACGACGACCGGTTAAGTAACCGGGTGATCCAAGGGGACCGGATGGACACAAGGGTGCCGGATGGACTCAAGGGGAGTCGGTTGATCGGTTAAGATCGGTGATCCAAGGGGACCGGATGGACACAAGGGTGCCGGATGGTCTGAAAGGAGCCAGTTTGATTTTAAAATTATCTTTCCTCTATAGAGAGGATTGGCCAGTAATAACCCAGCCAAAAATAGTATACTGAGCTAATGGAAGCCCCGGGCTCGAATGTATTTTTCCCTTCATTACTTGAGGGGTAACCTCTGGTCCTAAGACCAAAACGACGCGACCCGAACGGTTAAAATTGGGGTCGGCCAGCTGAAACCCAGCAAAGTTTTCCTTTATTGTGTCCGAAACGGACTCCGAAGGAGTGTTTACCCCCTTCATTTTCGTCACCTTGGCTGTCACAGTAATCGTCTGCGAGGCATCATAAGTCGAGCAGACTGTAAAACGGCAGTATTTACTGTAATCCATGCTGGATACAGAAAGCCCAAGTCGATGCACTAATGACTCACAGACGTAACTAATGCCACAGCAAGGGTCCAAAGCTGCTCGGACCAGAATAAAACGGTTCGGCGTCTGGAGCTTCAGTATAAGTGTCGGCGAAAAAGTGACAACATGACGAATTGGAAGGGGGCAAGCCTGTGCTACGGACAACGCAGAAGGGGTAGCGGACGTAGTTTTCCTCGCTAAGTGCCTTTTAGAGTACGGTGCCGTTTGCTGAGCATGTCTCTTAGTGACCAAAAGATTGGGCCGATCGCCATGGAGAAGGACGTGGTGATCTCCATTGCACCGACGGCATTTTAGCTTGCTCGGGCAATCTTTGGAAACGTGAGAAAATGCCAAGCAAATTTTACACATCCGAACTTCTAAATTTTTGTTGGGTTCAACAATCGAGCCTGCGGTTCCATTAGCTTCCGGAAAAGATTCGGAAACCGACAATGGTGGTGGTATTACGTCCGATTCGGGCGCAACCGTTGGAGGAGGTACAACAACAGGAGTAGCAGTTTCCACTATGGCAGGTGTTGAAGTGGGTGCAGCCGAAGGGACTGCGGCAGAAACAGGTGCAGCTATCTCCATTGTTTCGTCAAAGTCCTCCAAAATAGCATCATCAAAAAAGGGTAATGCGTCCATAGTGCTAGGAAAAGTTATAGATTAGCAAATAAGAAAAAAAGTTTTAATTAGTTGGTCAGAATGACCAGTTTTGCGATATGTCGCCTTACAACTCCATTCGCAGTGCGTACATCAACGACCCTAACATGACCGTCACTACCCGGATATAATTTTACGACACGGCCTAATCTCCACGAAGTTGGAGGTAACTGTTCGTGCCGAATGACAACCACATCATTCTCTTTTAATTCGCGTTCCGGATATTTCCACTTATATCGTTTGTGCAAGCTCAATAAGTATTCCTCTTTCCACCGATGGCAGAAGTGTTGGAAAAGAGCTTTCATTTTCGATTAACTAAACTAATTGGAGAATCGTGAATTGCTGGTTCAGGAGGAGCAAGAATAGGAGAACAGATAAAAAAATGACCAGGAGTTAGAGCAACAGGTTCTTGGGAACTATCAGTAATAGAACACAGCGGACGCGAATTAAGACAAGCTTCTATTCTCGCCAGAAGGGTAGATAGTTCCTCAAACGTATATTTAAAAGCCTGGGCTTCTTTTCTGAAATGAAGTTTAAAACTTTTTACCCCGGCCTCCCAGAGGCCGCCCATATGCGGAGCTCCAGCGGGAATAAAGCGCCAAGTAAGTCCTTGAATGCCATAAGTCGAACACACTGATTCCTGACTTTCCCTAAGAAAAATCCTAAAATCCTTCTCAAGTTCACGTGAAGCACCAACGAAGTTCGTGCCATTATCAGAAAAGATAGTATTCGGGCAGCCTCTACGAGAAATAAATCGTTGAAATGCCGACAAAAAAGTAGCCGATGATAAATCAGAAGTTGCCTCCAAATGTATCGCTTTCGTAGAAAAGCATACAAAAATACACACATAACCCTTGGTTATTCGGCAAGCCCTACCAGTAAAGCTCTTGATCTCGAAAGGCCCTGCGAAATCCACACCAGTTGTGGTAAAAGGCCTATCAAGAGAAGTTCTCTCAGGGGTAAAGCGGCCATAATCTGACTGCAAGAGCGCTTCTTGTCAAGAATGCACCGTTTGCAGCGGCCAATTACTCCCCGAATTGGTCCTTCGAACTGGATATGAACCAGCGACCTATGGATAGAGATACTACGACGGAGAACGTTAAAGATTATGAGCTACAAACGGTTACTTTTGGTGTTAATTGCGCTCCGTATCTTGCTATTCGCACATTGCTGCAGCTGGCGGATGATTCCGAGGCTGAGTACCCTGTGGCATCGCACATTCTACGAAGGTGCATGTACGTTGACGACGTTTTAACAGGGACTCACCACGTTTCTACTGCGCTAATTGCTCGTGATCAGCTTATATCAGCGTTGAAATCGGCAAAATTTGAACTTAGAAAGTGGACTTCTAACGATCGCACGATTTTAGAAGGCTTTCCACCGGAACATTTGGTCGACGCTAAGCTTTTGACTTTTGTTGAGTCAAGTAGTTCTAAAACTTTGGGCATTCAGTGGAATGCTAAATTAGACTCATTTTCCTTTAAGGTGAATACTATTTCACAGAAATCGAGTCATACTAAACGGGAAGTTTTGGCTACTATTGCTAGATTGTTTGATCCTGTTAGTTGGCTGGGTCCAGTGGTGATTGTGGCGAAGATAATAATGCAGAGGGTGTGGCTGGATAATATCGGCTGGGACGATTCACTTCCCCGCTCCACGGAGGAAAATTGGCAGAAATTCGTAACTTCATATCACGAAGTCAATAATATTCGAATTCCTAGGTGGGTTCATTATACTCCTGAATCTTTCGTCGTATTACATGTTTTTTCTGATGCCTCGGAAAAGGCATACACGGGGGTGATATATATTCGCATCGTGTCCACTTTCGTTTTGCAAGACAACAAATGTGTATGAGTTTCACCGCTGGTGGACACGATGCGAATATATATCACAATCCTCCGAAAATTCGACCCGAGTAGAAAAAACATGAACTTGAGGTTGCAAAATTGGACCAGTGATAATCCAACCAAAGACTGTATTTTGAGCTAGCAATGAACCCAAAACATCCACAGGAGCTTCCCTTAAACAAATTCTAGGATAAATCTCACCACCAAGCAAAATATCAACAGGTCTGCTGTCACAATAATTAGAATCCGCTAAACGAAGATTTGGCAAAATTCTCCTCATATTAGAAGGCAATGAAAAAGAAGGTATGTTCCCAGAAACATTAGCCAACACAAGAGCTAAAGTTTTCGCAGAAAAAGATGAATCAAGAGGAGAGCCAATTGTAATGGAGCAAAGTTTCTTTGACGTAGTCAAAACTTGTTCCACGCCAGATATTTGCGCATTAGTAGTATGCGTCAAAATTCCCAAGCGATTTCTAAAGCGTTCCGAAATAAAGGTACTCTCGGAGCAGCGGTCAATAAGAGCGCGGGCAGGGTACGTCATACCCTGGTGAACTACTTTGACCATAGCCGTCCCCAATAAAACGGTCCTATTCTGAGAGGTATGAAATACTTGTCTAGTGGTAGGCAATGTGGAATTGCTACCATTAGAAGTGGACTGTATGTTTGAATCAATATGTGCAGGGTTGGGAAGACGAGTAGCCGTACCCGAACCCGCAGCTATACCAGACGAATTATTTCCTCTATTCGAACTTTCATTAGAAGGAAAATCACGATGCAATAAAGTGTGGTGACGTTTATTACATTTCGAACAACTATGGGTGCTATTACAATTCTTAGCCTCATGTGTCCTCGAAAGACAATTTACACAACAATGGAACTTTTTCACTGTTGAATACCGATCCGCTTCAGATAAACTTTTAAAACTAGGGCATGAGCGCAAAAAATGCACCTGATTTCTACATAAAATGCACGAATTGCCTGTAGAAGTAGAGGCCGCAGTATGGTGCGATTTCACCTTTAATTCTGCAGACCTTTTTAAAACGTGTGAGCCACGAAGATCGCGAGAACACTCTAAAGTGTCGATCCTTTCCGTTAGAAAGCGATCCAAATCACTCCAGAGTGACAAAGCCTTTTTATCCCTAACGGACTGTTCCCAAAGGTTGACAGTGGTAGCAGGTAACCGTTGGATACAGATAAAAACGATTATATGTGAACTTAATTCCCCCGACGCGGAAATGTCCAAAGTAGACAGGGCCGAAAGACAACCATTTATACCGCGCTGTAAAGTTTTCAACCCTTTATCAGTCTCCTTATCAAGAAAAGGGAGATCGAAAAGCAAAATGAGTTGATGGTTTACCAACCGACGTAAATTTTCGTACTTATCGGTCAAACTTTTCCAAGCGATATCAAATCCCCGATTCGTAAGCGGCGCTTTTGAAACGAGATCCCGTGCATCGCCACTTGTTTTCTCCAAAAGAGCAAATAATTGTACAATTGGACTAAGACGCGAGTTTTTAATGTAAACCGCGGTAAAAAGATCGCGAAAAGTGGGCCAAGAAGTAACTTTACTGTCAAAGACAGGGATATTGCACGGCGGAATGTTGAAATTTTGACAAAAATCATCCGAGTTAGCCGATAAAACCGGAGACTGATCGTTGGTTTTTGTGGTATCTTTGTTCCGCGGTTCGAAATTATGCAATTTTTCCTTAATTGCTGCTAAACAGCTGACGTACGCATTAAAGCTCGCGTCATATTTAGCTTCAGCCGCATCTACATCAGCCGGTTCAGTCGTATCCGCATTTTCCAAAAAACTTAAACACGATTTATAAGACGTTCTAACATGTTCCCATAAATCGCTAAGTTCTTTTCCGCGTATTTCGAGAGTGAACACCGTATGAACATTTTCACGAAGTTCATTAAACTTTGCTTCGAATTTAATAAGAGCGTCGGACTCTCTTATAAAAATATCCATAGCGTTATCAGACATTTTGTTATTCAAAAAGTTTAAAAAATTTTAAAATATTCGAAAAAGCGAAAAAATTTACCAAAAATTATTAACTCGCGAAATAAGACCGAATTTGTTAATAAATTTAACAAAAATGTCGAAAAAATTTTATTTCCAAATTTGAAAACGCAAACTAAATGTGTCGCGACTATGACGGCCTGTAGGGTGACTTTTTTTTGGTTTACAAAAAACCAAACAAAAAAACCGTATGTAGGTATGTATGTTTGTGTGTATATGTACGTATGTAAATCACAGCTTATAAACAAAGAGAGCACAAAGAAAAATATAAAAACAACCACTTTTTAATTTAAGAAATGTTTTTGTTGTTTAAAAAAAAAATCCGGTTCGAATGGACCAAATGTTTGCCGTAAATGCGAGATATGAAAATAAAAATACAAAGTTTGGTTTGTTTTAAAGAGACAAGGGATCTCAATTTATTTAATAAATAATTACCTTTTAATAAAATTAGCACGTAATGCTGAGACGACAGTTGAAACGAATTAGAAAGCTTATACAAAAAAAATATAGCAAAGGCAGCAAACAATGCTTAAATGGACCGTTAACGGTTTTACTCGTTAGAATCTAGATAAATACTGCCACCTATGTTATAAAAGAGGGGAGTAAAAAGAAGATTCTACCGAATAGTTATCCCTACAAGGGGTAGGGGGTACCAAAAGGGCACATTAGATATAATTAAGCAAAAAAGTAAGGCTTAGGTTTAAACATATACAACATAAATAAAATAGGTTCAGTCTAAACAAAAAGTTAAATTATAAGCAAAAAATTATAATTTATATCGGCTATAAAAGTAACATATCTTTTAATAAATTATTTCTTTACTTAGATTTTCAATTTATACATATATATTTATATATGTGCACAGAGCATTTTGCGGGGACGAAAACCCGTCCCCGCAACATGTGCTGTGCACATATATATAAATACATATATATATATATATATATATATATATATATATATATATATATGTGCACAGCGCATGTTGCGGGGACGGTTTTTCGTTTCACAGGTTACTATGAAGGCATTTTGATTCTTTGGAGACTGACCTCAAACTTTACATTAATCTACTATATACACTGAAGACATTTTACTGGATACAGCGAATATTATAGGGACTTTTTTGGCTGTATTAACAGATGTCTTCAAAGTATGCACAACATGCGCTGTGCACATATATATATATATATATATATATATATATATATATATATATATATATATATATATATATATATATATATATATATATATATATATATATGCATAGCGCATGTTACGGGGACGGGATTTCGAAAACCCGTCCGGGTTTTCGTTCCACAAGTTACTATGAAGACATTTTGTTACTTTGGGGACTGTCCTTAAACTTTTCATTATTCTAGTGTTTACTCTGAAGACATTTTACTCGACACAGCGCATTTTATAGGGACTTTTTTGGATGTATATACAGATGTCTTCAAAGTATGGGCAATGAATATATATATATATATATATATATATATATGTGCACGGCGCATGTTGCGGGGACGGTTTTTCGTTCCACAAGTTACTATGAAGACATTTTGGTGCTTTGGGGACTGTCCTTAAACTTTTCGTTATTCTACTGTTTACACTGATACAGCGAATATTATAGGGACTTTTTTGGCTGTATATACAGATGTCTTCAAAGTATGGGCAATGAATATATATATATATATATATATATATATATATATATATATATATGTATATATAACATATAAGTTATTTTATTTTAGGTTTAAATAAAACAACTTTTTGGTTTGAGTACTTGACTGCAACTAATTTCTTTATATAAAAAATTCACAATTTAAAATATAAAAATGGTTAATCGTAATACAGAGTTGCGTAAAAAATAATAAAAATTTATTAGTTACGATAATACAAAATTGTGTGTTGCAACAAAATAACCTACTCAAATTACAGAGCATTGTGACAGAGTTAGATGAACTTCAATAAATAGAACGATAATACAAAATTGTGTGTTGCAACAAAATAACCTACTCAAATTACAGAGCATTGTGACAGAGTTAAATGAACTTCAATAAATAGAACAATAAAGCAAACGCAGCAGATTAAAAATAAAATAAAAGAGGGATATTCACAATTAACTAAGAAACATTAAATCGATTGTCCCCAATCAAAAGTATGGTATTTGTGAAATTTTCATTATGGGTTGTCCCTTAGATTCGATTCCACTTAAGGCTATTTCCCCCAATTGTAATGAAGTGTTAACATTGGTTTGTGTTGGGTATTGTGAACCCCTTGGACAGCATGATTTTTCAGACTGACTGACAATAGGACAGTAATCATGAGGATTACTAAAACATAGGTTATTACATCACCCATTTTGCTTTCGACATTCAAGAGCTCGATCGCTTCCGTATTATTGACGTGCATTTCCCTGATCAACTACAAGGTAAGAGTCTCTTCCACGTGTGGGTTCCCCACTTTTGGTTGTACCACGGCTGGTAGTGGATTAGCAAAGCTAATCTCCGAAACTGAGAAAATCCTACCGTTCACCGATACCGTTGCATTGTGGAATTTTATGAGAAAGGTACCATTTAGATAAAATGGCTCTCGGCCAATGAAAATTGTACCATTAAATTGATGGGATGAATCAATTTTTGTTCTCAGTGTTTCTTTGATATCATTAATGATCCTCTGGTAACTATCGAGTTGTACAACATGTATTAGTTTTGTTGAACCTGTCTGAAGTTTGGCAATACCGTTGTCAATTGCGACTATCTGCGAATTGGTGTAATCCAATATTTTCACCTCGCCCCGAGCAAGGGATAATAAAATAATTCCGAAAAAGAGAAAGAAAGAGAGAAGAAAAAGGAAATTAAAATTAGATTTCCCTAGTTGCGGATGTTATTTTTGTGGACGATCCTTCCGCTATTCGTAATCACAGTAGTGTGCCTATCCTCCTTGACTACTTCTGGTTTATTGTTTTTTGAAAATTTGGTACCCAGTCTTTTATTTTGTTTAACAAAGATCACATTTCCCACATTATAAATTATTGGTTCTCTTTTATTCTAGTTGTGATAATTAAGATCAGATAGTTGTTTCCTCCTAAGATCGTTGATCATCTGAACTCTATCTTCTTCGCGTTCAGTGGCATTTTTGTATGATTTCTTTCCAAAGAACGCTTCGAACAGTTTCCTCCCCAGCATTAAATGGATTGTGTTATTGTATTCGAAGATGGATTTGTCCAGAAGCTCAGGTAAATCCGTTTGAGTTCCAGCAGATTTCAGGCATCTCATAATTTCCGACAGGGTTGAATAAAACCTGTCGATTTGTCAGTTGACCGTGCTAGCAAATGCTTGAATCCTAAATACCTTAACATTAAATTGGTTCTCTTGCATAAACACTATGGCCTTGGAATTAAATGATTTCTCATTGTCCATCACTATAGTCTCAGGCTTGCCAAAATGCAACAGAATCTCCCTTAATGGCTGTTTTATGTCCTCTGTAGCCCTTGACATAAGGATCTTTGCCTGAGCGTATTTTGTCAGTTTATCAATTGCCGTTAAAACAGAGGTTTTCTCCGTTATGTAAATATCGATGGGAACTATTTGACCGGGATAATGGGGAATAGGGGTCTCCTGTAATTAAATATTATTGGGATGTCGATCGTATTTATTTTCCTTACAAACCTTGCATGCTTTCGTGATTCTCTTTACTTTCGCCATCATCTGTGGGAAGTAACATTTCTCCAGAAGCTGAGATTTGTTCTCGTCAGCGTTTCTGTGGGCCCTATTATGTACGTTAATGATTTCCACTTCTTGTTCCGATTCGTTGGAGATGCCTACAACCATTTTTCTCGTGTAAAGGACTTTGTAATTGTGGAAACTATTGGAATATATTTCCTGTGCCCAATATTTCGTCGGTGGTTTTACTACAATTGGTGACTGATGGGTTTAAATGTTTTGTTAAGATTTCCTCTAACCTTTTTTCGTTATGGTTTGGTTCCAATATAATGTGCCTATGATATGTTGGGAAAACAATTTGAAACTCGTACGATTGTACTTCACTCGGTTCTATAATAAGCTGGTTCTTGAATGCATTTATGGGAACATTTGTATGTTGGGTTAGGGACCGAGGAGAACTTTGGTTACTATGTTGTGTTGTATCCGTTGAGCTTATTTCAAATATTTGCTGTGGGCTCTAGATAATGCTACCACATCGCTCCTCCCTGGTTTGTAGAGGAGTTCGTAGTCATATTCTTCTAATGACGCCTTCCATCTTTTTAGCCTGCTATTAGAATTTTTATTTGTTAGTGCGTACGTAAGTGGTTGGTGATCCGTAAAAATCTTAATCTTCGCCGAGCCGTATAGATAATTTCTTAGGGTTTTGGTTGCCCATATGATCGCAATCATTTCTTTTTCGTTCGTTGCGTAATGCTCTTTTGCTCTATTAAGTGTCCTGGAAATGAAGGTAATGGGTCTCCCATCCTGTTCCAGTACCGCGCCGATTGCGTAGTTTGAAGCGTCCGTGGTGAGGTGGAATTCTTTCTCAAAGTTGGGGTATGTTAGCATAACATCTTCCGATACTAATGGTTTTTTATTTTGCAGAATGCATTTAAAGCATCATCGTCCATTTTGATCTTCACCTTGCTGGACATGTTTTTGGACATTCGTCCCTCCTCCCCTCTCAAAAGCAGTGTTAAAGGTTTGCCAGTTTGGCATAATCCTTTATAAATCGACGATAAAACCCTGGCATACCTAGAATTGCTCTCAAATCCTTTATCGTTTCGGGGACCGGAAAATTAATGATCGCTTTCACTTGTTTTGGGTTGGCCCGTATTCCTTTATCTGAAATTAGGAATCCTAAAAACTCGACTTCTGTTTTGAGGAACTCACATTTATCTAGTTAGACTTTCATGTTGGCTGACTACAATGTTTGGAAAATCTTTTCGACGTTCTCGATGTGTGTTCGTTCATCTTTACCAAATATAACAGATCTTTCCTATGTGCTCGCGTAATATATCGTCCAAAGTCCTTTGGAAAATCGAAGGAGCATTCCGAAGGCCGAACAGGAGTCGTGTGAACTCGTATTTTCCGTTGTTAATCGAGAATGCTCCATATCACATTCTCTGAGAGGGATTTGATGAAATCCGCTTTTTAAGTCTATTACGGAGAAAAATTTATTCTGTCCTAACTGGGAAAGAACTTCGTTAATCTCAGGAATGGGATATCTATCAGGGATCGTGACCATATTGAGTTTCCTATAGTCAATGACCACTCTAAATTTCTTTACCCCCGAAGCATCCATTTTCTTCGACACAATCCATACTGGTGAATTGTACGGTGATTTTGGGGGTCCAATAATGCCCTGAGTCAATAGTTCTCCTATCTGACGCTTGACTTCGTCCTTTAGATGCATAGGATATGGATAACATCTGGAGTAAATAGGGTTTTCGGTGTTTGTCCGAATTTCCCCTTTTACAGTTGTTGTGTTGGTGAGATTTTCGTTGGGTTGAGCAAACAAATTTGGGTATTTTCATACTAGATTGTTTATCCTGCGTTTCTGGTCCTTTTCCATATGATCTGTTCGTATCGTAATATTGTTTACATGTTGTGATACCTGCTGTTTTAGTTTAATTTTAATGTTGTCCTTTACAACCATCAAATTTTTTGCCGTGTAAATAACAGCTGATAGCTCTGTGAGGCTGTCATTACCAAAAATGGCATGGAAAGATTTAAGTGCTGATAATCGAAAAAATTTTATATTTATATCCCTTAGTCCTAAAAGGTTAATGAATGTGTGGTGGGTTATTGGGATGTTCCCCCCCCCCCCCCCACAGAATTTGCATAGAAAATGTTTTCGTTTTGAATGGCCGTTTTTATAAGTGAAGTCTGTATATAATTTTTGTTCGATCCTGTGTCTACTAGAATTTTCAGTATCTCTCCGTTTTTTGTCTTTGCTTCGAAATATGGCAAGGACGAGTTCGCTATTCTAAAAAATGAATATCTGCGAAGTATTGGTCGTCTTCTTGTTCACTCGGCTATAACGCGTTTGTTGATCAATGTATTCCTGTAGTGGTTGTAATTCTTCCTCTGTTTCGTAAGATGCCATCTCATTATGATAATCTGTAGTAAGTTTATCCTCAGGATTTACTGCTTCTCCATGTTCCGTATCAATATGGAAGTTCTTTTGGAATTTTTGTGGTTGTTGCAATGATTGATCGGTTGGTCTCTTTCCCATGAATCTATCATTAGGTCTGGGTCGGTAAATATAATTCAAATTCCTTGTTTGCATCGACTGATCTATTTCCATTGGGACAGGTTTTGGTTGTGGTTTTGGAGCAAATGGTCGAGGAGGTGGGTTATTATGGGTGGGATTATTATTTTTATATCGCTGAATTTGGGTCGGGAACTGTTGGTTTTGGTTATAATATTGTTGGGGTTGGAAATTATTGTTTAAGTGTTGGGGTTGACGCTGTTGGGTCGGGAATTGTTGGTTTTGGTTATAATAATATTGTTGGGGTTGACGCTGTTGGTAAGCGTATTGGGTTCTCGGGAGTACAGGTGTCACATGAGGAAAAACGTCGGGAGCTCTATGAGTAGATTGGGGTCTAAAATTCTGTTTGACTCTTGGGTGTTGCGGTGTTTTGGTATTCTTGCCATAAGCATGTTCCGTATGGAAATTCTGGTTTTGTAATTTTAGGCATAAATGAAGTGCCTGTGGGAGAGTTGTCGGTTCCCTAATGCATAATAATTTGACAAGGTCGCCCCTTAATCCGCGAATGAATGTATCCAAAGCTTTGTCTGTATACGTTTGGATAAGGATGTTCATGGCTTCTTTACCGATAGTCATGTACGAAATATTATTTATAGTGAGAGTAAACATCCTGATAAAAATCTTGGACCGTGTTACCACCCTGAACAAGGGTGGTCATTTGGTACTCTAGCGTACCAAGCTCACGCTTATCAGCATATTGTAATGCAAGACATCGCGAAATAGATTCCCAATTCAGAGGGGTGTTGTAAGACTCGAGTGCGGCATCAGCCACTCCAATGAACTTGTTCCTTATAACATTGAGAATAGCAAAATATATCGGAGTACCCTTTGTAGATTCGTAGATACTCCAAATCCTCTCGACGCTCTTTCTTCAGGAGCTAAATTCCGCATTATTTCCCGAAAATTCTGTAAGACAGCGAACAACATCTGGTACCTTGTCCAAATCTGTGAGGTTCGCCCTATATTGCTCGTCTATTCCCTGCTCGATCCCCGAAATTTCCGCGCCGGGGTTCAGTATACTCTAAACCAAACCTGTACACTGTTCCCTACAAACTCTAGTTACCAGATTAATAATGTTAGCTTCAAACTGAGCATTTTGGTTTTTGGGAGGATTGGGAAGGTTAGGATTATGGCTACCTGGTATGGGGGGGGAGGTTAAGGATTGGTGGCCCAACCAAATTATTGGGGTTGAACATTTTAAGTAAAATTTATTAAAAAGGTCACAAAAAGGGTATTGGAAGATAAGTATATTTTATCGCAGAACTTTATTTATTGATAAAAAACACATTATTTTTTCTTAAATTAAAAAATATAATAATGATTTAAATTTAAATATCAGTTTCTTATTTAGTTTGATGAAACTGGAGGGTTCCGTAGGAATCGCAGATTTTATAATTATTTTTAAATTTTATAATTAATTAAATTTTCAGGATTAGAAATTTTTGAATAAAAATTTTAGGATGTTTTTTTTTTGTAAAAATTTTAATTGACAATTTTAAAAATAAAAAATATATTGAGTATTATTATTATTTTTTCTTAAGTATAAAAAATATGATAAATTAAAAAGGTACATTACATTAGCATTGTTGTTAGGATAGTTGTCATCGCTATGGTTGTTGTAGCTGATGATGTTATGCTTTTCTTCTTTAGTCGTTGCGTGTTGTTATCTTTTGCTGGTTGCATTATTTCCTTTTGTTACTTGGCAGGTATTGTTGTGATGATTATAGACCACTGTTTAGTTTATTCTGTTTTATTTAATTCGTTTTGTATTTGGACAGTTCTATTCACTTGTTAATGTCTACTTTTGTTTAAATTTTTACTGTATTTTTTAGACGATGTATTTTAATTAAAATTTTTTCTGTTTTTCAATTTGTTTGTTAAATTAATAGTTCACTACTTAAGTGTTCTTTTTATTTTAATTTTGCACTACTTTAGTGATACATTACTTTAGTGTTCTTATTACTTTAAATGATACGCTACTTTAGTGTTTAATTTTTATTTTAAAGTTTTCACTACTTTAGTGTTTTAATAACTTTA
Organism: Eustalomyia histrio; assembly: GCA_949748255.1. Lineage (NCBI taxonomy): Eukaryota > Metazoa > Arthropoda > Insecta > Diptera > Anthomyiidae > Eustalomyia > Eustalomyia histrio. The sequence continues at coordinate 166,879,976 of OX456523.1, read as the reverse complement.
AATGATACACTACTTTAGTGTTTAATTTTTCTTTTGTTGGGCGCCAGTTATTTTATTTTAGGTTTAAATAAAACAACTTTTTGGTTTGAGTACTTCACTGCAACTAATTTCTTTATTTAAAAAATTCACAATTTAAAATATTAAAATGCTTAATCGTAATACAGAGTTGCGTATACAATAATAAAAATTTAATAGTCAATAATTATATGTGCTTATGTTACGATAATACAAAATTGTGTGTTGCAACAAAATAACCTACTCAAATTACAGAGCATTGTGACAGAATTAGATGAACTTCAATAAATAGAACGATAATACAAAATTGTGTGTTGCAACAAAATAACCTACTCAAATTACAGAGCATTGTGACAGTTAAATGAACTTCAATAAATAGAACAATAAAGCAAACGCAGCAGATTAAAAATAAAATAAAAGAGGGATATTCAAAATTAACTTAGAAACATTATTTTTGTTAACTTATACAAGTATTCAGTTGACTGCTAAAAATAATTTATATTTAAATTTGGTTTCATTCTTTCATTAAAATATAAAAGTTTCCTTCAGTTATCTTACTCATAATACAAATAAAAGTTTTAGATTATTTAATTTTTTTTAACATAACAAAAAATTAATCCTTTAAAGGTCTGACAAACAGAAAAAAACGACAAAATTTATTTAGTTCTTTTTCAGGAAAATGATCCTCCGCATTCCTTAACTGTAGATCCACTTAAATTTCTTCAAAGATTGCAGGAATTTTCTGGAGACAGAAAAGAATTATATTCATTTATTTCACTTGTTGATAGAACCAATCCCGTTCTCATTCAATATGATGAACTTTCACAACTCTTATTTTTGACGTTTTTAAAAGTAAATTTAAAGGAAAGGCAAAAGAGACAATAGCAATTAATTTCCGTGCCCAATCGTGGACAGAAATATGATTTATTCCGATAAATAATTTTGGTGAAAAACGTAGTGCAGAAGAGTTATGACATACTTAGACTCGTAGTTTTTAAAACTAATGCCATTGCTTTCTATAACGAAATTAAGGACAAACTTCGAAATTTGAATAATAAAACTTCTACAGATTTAGGAATTAATCCAAACAGTGAACAAGCAGCTAAAAGTAATATGAAAACAGCTCTTAACATCTTTAGGGAAAAAATACCGGAACCCATGAAAACTATTCTAGCATGCAAAAATCCAGACGCAATGGATATTCTGTTTAATTCAGGGTATGCTAACTGCATACAATAGGTGTGTGTTGAAAGGGGTAAACTCTATTGGCACACCATTTGTAGTCAATATTGTTTTGGGCTAAGCTGATCTTCTTTGAAATGGATGACAGCTAGTAGAAAAGAGGATAATGAGTTAATTTATAATTTCTCAAGGCTGGAGAAATTATAAATCGATGTTGGAATTAGTGGCACCAACGGCTCCAAATGTGGTAATTGTGGTTCGGGAAAGTAAAGAATAAATGAAATATAATTATTAGGTTTTCCCTGGATAGAGAGTACAAGGGATAAAAAAAGAGAGATGCTCACCCGTTGATAGTTGTAATGTAAGTAAGTTTTTATTACGTCAGTTAGCCACAGCTAACCTTGGTTTCTTTTTTGTATACATTAAATTTCACAAATTCTATGTTTCATATTTCATTCCAACAAGTTTGACAGATAAATGTTAATTGTTATAAAATGAATTTTATAACGTTAATTTTAAATAAATTAAAATTTTATAATATAAACGCATTTAGTAAATTTACATTATTTTCGACTTTTAAATAAGTTTTATAAATCTAAAAAAATATTTTAATAAATTGTTGATTTTGTGTATAAAATGTATGCATTTTATACATGGCGCCGGCCTTGCACTTGTGCAATGTTAGATTCTGGATTTAACGAGCACAAAACTTGCGCCAAGGAGCGAATTGCCTCCGATAATATGTTGGTGTCTAATCTTGATGATGTTGTCGGTTGTTGGTTACATTCTTGTTTAGCTTTGCGTTTTCTAAGTTGCTTTGTTGTTATCCTCTTTGATGCTTGTGGTCTACGTTGATTTTGATGTAAGAGGGTGTGGTGGTATTTGTCACATATGCGGCACGTATCACCGGATGGACAATTGATGAATTGATGGCTTCGTGCCAAACAGTTTGTACAATATCGGCTGGTTTCGGCCACCCGTTTCCTCTCTTTTACATCCATATTTAAAAACTTGTTGCAAAACCTCAGTGAATGGAACTTTTTGCAAACAGTTTAGGATTGCGACGGTGACGATGATTACGACTGTTGTTGCTACAATTTTGAGAATGGTAAAAGGAACAAAAAGAAGATAAAGAAATAAGTACATTAGTAATACTATATAGGATAAATTTATGGGTAAATTTGTACGTAAAATGAGGAAAGGTAAATTTGCTTAATTTAAGAGTGAATCATTTTCCTCGAGTAATGGTAAGTAGCAGAGTTCCACAATGGGTCGTGTATAATACCCGCGGCGGTTCGAACTTCAGCGATCCTTACATTACCGTCGGAACCCACATGAGTATTTTCTATTCTCCCCAAACGCCACTCATTTGGGGGTAACAAGTCTTCCATTACTACTACGAGGTCACCAGGTTTGATATTAGGGGAATTATTTTTCCATTTATACCTTTTATGTAGGGATTTAAGGTAGTCTTCTTTCCACCTTTTAGAGAAAAGGTGATGAAGTGCTTTTAATTTTTCCCATCTATTTACAATGGATATTCTCTGAGAACCCGGCTCAGGGAGAGCCATGATGGGTGCGCCTCTGAGAAAAAGGCCTGGAGTTAAAGCCTTAATATCTGACGGATCCTCAGACATGGCAGAGATTGGGCGTGAGTTTAAAACACCCTCAATTCGGGCGAGAACAGTTGCAAATTCTTCGAAGTTAAATTTATGTGACCCAGCTACCCGTTTTAGATGGAACTTAAAACTCTTAACGGCAGCTTCCCACAGACCACCCATGTGAGGTGCATGAGGTGGGATAAAACTCCACTGAAAGCCCTGAGTAACATATTTTCGAGCTATGTCTGTCGAAGCAGATTTAATGAAACTTGCGAATTGACGACCTAGCTCTCTGCTGGCGCCAAGAAAGTTGCGGCCATTGTCAGACATTATCCTGTGAGGGAGGCCCCGCCTCCCAACGAACCGAGCGAATGCAGCACCAAACGCTGCAGTAGATAGTTCTGAACATGCTTCAAGGTGTATTGCTTTAGTGCTAAAACAGACAAAAACACTGACATAACCTTTTATGTAAGGGGCATTTCTCAAAGCGGAGGTTTTGAGCTCAAATGGGCCAGCAAAATCTATGCCGGTAGTTTGAAAGGGTACGGAAAGATTGCATCTGTCGGGGGGTAGAGGCGCCATTATTTGAGAACAATATCTGCGTTTAAATATTATGCAATTCTTACAATGACGTATTACCTTTTTTACTCGAATTTTTAGGCGTGAGATAAAAAATTCGGTTTGAATCATTCGGCACATCTGATTGCATTCTGCATGTTCCAAAAATATGTGAAGATGAGACAAATAAAGTTGGCAGAGTCGGGAGTTGCCAGGTAGAATTACTGGGTAGTCGACCATTAACGCGTAACAATTTATTACTATCCATGAAGGGATTTAATGGTTTTAAACAACTTTTATCAGATATCTGTTGAGAATTTGAAATACTTTGGTATTCTGTACCATAAAAGGATTTCTGAGCTAACATAATAAGTCTGGTCTTGACAAAGTTCACCTCATTTTGCGCGAGATGTAAATTAGCGTGACCAGTATATGATCTAAGCTTGGATAAACTTGTATTAACAAAACGAAAAACGTAACCTAAAACACGTAAGGCTTTGTTATATGATGAAAATCTATCCAAAATGTCATTCTCACGGGTTGTTACGAGAAATGTCTGAACAGTTTTATACGAGTTTTGTGTGATGGGATTTTTGTTGGCCAATCTGATGATGGATTCGTAAGCCAAATTGGTCCATGCCACCATAGGGGGTTAATAATTAAATCTTGAGGCTTACACCCGCAAGTGCCAAGATCCGCGGGGTTATCATGAGTAGATACATGACGCCAAGTAGCGTTGGGTACTAGTCTGTGAATCTGAGATATGCGATTTGCAATGTAGGTTTCCCAGGTTCACGGAGGTTTAGACAACCCACCTAACACAATGGAAGAATCGGTCCATAGTGTTAAATCGGTTTCGTTGAAACTTAGAGAAGTAATTATGTGATTTACTAACTTCGCAAGCAGCACGGCGCCGTTAAGTTCTAGGCGAGGCAAGCAAATAGTTTGTAATGGAGCTACCTTGCTTTTGGCTACAAGAAGATTTGAAAAAGCAATAGATTCAAAAGTCTGACATCGGATGTAGACTGCTGCACAATATGCTCCCTTAGGTGCGTCTGCGAAGCCATGAATTTGAATACGATCCGCGGGATTATATTGGATCCAACGTGGGATAACTAACTCCTCTATATGGGACAAGTCAGATAGCAAATTGTTCCATTTGACAAGTGATTCGGAACTTACATCCTGATCCCAATCAACCCCTTCCAACCAGAGTTGTTGCATCAGCATTTTTGCTCTAATAATTACAGGGGTTATCCAACCAGCCGGATCGAACAATTTTGCAACCGCTGATAAAATACTACGTTTAGTTACTCTTAAAGACTGAGGAATGGGTGTGAAAGAGTAACTAAAGGAATCAGTGAGGGCGTTCCACTTAATTCCTAGAGTTTTCGTGGCACTAGAGTCATGAAAACGGAGAAAATTTGAATCATAAAGATTCTCAGAAGACAAATGTGCCAGTAGCCGAGTATCATTTGAAGTCAGCTTTTTTAACGGTAGACCTGCAGATCCTAATGCTGCTAGTATTTGCGATTGAGCCTCCAATGCGTCTTCAATAGAGTGTCCACCTGACAATATGTCATCAACATAAGTCTCCTTTCGCAAAATTGAGGTTGCTCTAGGATATTGGGACTCAGAGTCAGCCGCGAGCTGAAGAAGCGTTCGTATGGCTAAAAATGGAGCGCAGTTGACCCCAAAAGTAACAGTGTTCAACTGGTAATCTTTAAAAGTTTCATTGGCTCCATCTTGAAAGATAATTCGCTGATATTGTCTGTCCTTAGGGTGAATCCATATTTGACGATACATTTTCTGTATGTCGCCACTAAAAACAAACCGATATTTTCGCCAATTTAGTATGACATTCATCAGATCTTGTTGAAGTGTAGGACCTGTGTATAGAACGTCATTAAGTGAGAACCCTGACTTTGTTTTTCTAGACGCATTAAAAACAACTCTTACTTTAGTTGTTTTGTGTTCAGGGCGGACCACGGCGTGGTGTGGCAAATAAAAAGAGAAATATTTGTTATCCGAACTAATTTCGCGAAACGATGTTTTTTCCATGTGGTTAAGGGACAGATATTCTTCCAAAACCTCATTGTATTGTGTTTGAAGTTCGGGATCTTTAGCTAGTGATTGCTTCATTCGAGAATATTGTCCGAGTGCTAAAATTCTTGAAGCTCCGAGAATCCTGATCATCTATGGGACCACTGAGAACCCAACCAAATATTGTTCTGTAAGCAGATGCCAGACCAAAAATATTTTTCTTTATACCGCTAAGTTTCAAATGTCTTTCGCAGTCGTTTCCGAGAATAATATCAACCGGAGAACGTTGATTGAAACTAGGATCCGCTAAATCTAGGTCCGCTAGCTCTGGCGAATGTGGAACTTCGAATGAGATTTGAGGAATGCACTTAACGACCTTTGGTAGGACTATAGCATTCACCGTAAATTTTACCTTGGTCTTTTTTGCAAAGAGAACTAGGTCACATTCCCTAGTAGTAGATTGCGGTTGTTCCCAGATACCAGATACCTCATAACTGGATTTTCGAGTAGGAATTTGAAGCCTATTCCTTAATTTGTCGGATACAAAAGTTCTTTGGGAAGCTGGATCTATGAGCGCTCTGACTGTGAACAGTTCACCCATGTGTTCAATGTGAAGTAACGCCGTTCTAAGTAGTATATAACTGCTACTACTGACAGACACGTTAGCTTGTACATGACCATTGCGTGCTTGATTTGAAGTGGATGGCAAAACTGTTGCGTCTCGACTGTTTGCCTGGGATTCGGGTTTCAAAAATTTAGACGGGTTTTCTACTATTAGGTGTTACTTTGTGAAGTAGGGTGTGATGATTCATTTTATAAATGAAGCAAGTATTTTTGCTAGGGCATTTTTCTTTGAAATTATTTTCTGAGAGACAATTGTCACAAATACCGTTGGATCGAGCGAAATCGATCCTTTGTTGGACAGTAAACCTTTTAAAATCTGGACACAATCTTAGATTATGATCACCATTGCATACTTTGCAACCGTTATTGAGCCTCTCTTGAGAGAGGTTTGAATAAATCTTAGGTTTGGAGGTGTTTTGACGGGTCATTCTTTCCTTGATGTTTCTCATACTAGCGATTCTTTCGACAGTTTCGTATCTGTATACGAGAAACTCTTCCAATTGAGACCATTTGACTAACTCGAGATGGTTCTTAAGAGATTGTTCCCAAAGAGAGAGTGTTTCATTTGGAAGCTTTGAGCGGACAAGAAAGATAAAGAAATAATCTGAGTGTTCAGTATTAACATTTAAAGTTTTCAGAGTTTGCAAAACGTCACTGACAGTAGAATGAATTTTTTGAAGAGACCTACTGTCTTCCGATGTAGCCGGGGGCATATTAAATAAAGTTTCGAGTAGACGGTCGACTAAATCTCGCTTGTTCTCGTATCGTGCTTTGAGTGCATTCCAAGCGAGATCAAAACTGTCATCGCAGAGTGGGAATCGTTTTACAATTGCCCCAGCATCACGAGTTGTCTTGTTTCGTAAATGGAATAGTTTAACGACTGGCGGACAATTTGTGCCATTGATATATATGGCAGTGAACATATCACGAAATGATGGCCATTTTTCGTAGCCACCTTCAAACACTTCCGTATCGCATGGTGGAAGTTTTATGGTATACTCTGAGCAGGTAAACTTGTCCGAAAAGAGGTGTCATGTGAATTGGTGCTGCCTCTCGTAATTCTTAACAAGTCCACAATGTGCGATTTACAAACAAAAAATGACTCAGAGCACGCGTTAAACTGAACCTTTGCGTTAGCCTTAAATTCTCTGGTACCCTCAGAGGTAAGTGAGAGCATGAGATCTCTATAAAACACATCTAGCTTTCCCCACCTATTTTCAAGCTCATTCAATTTTGCTTCCAGTATTGAGTCGGTTTGGTCTCGAATATCCACATTACTGAAACTCGAGCAAAACGTAAGTACGTGGTCGCAATCGAACACGAATTTTTCTTGCAAAACTGACTGTCTGTCCTAGGTTTTTGTGGCATAACTATCCTTGTGGCTCATTATGGTTATTTAGTTCAATTTAATTTGTAAAAATTCTGTTAGAGGAAAATGTACCAGTGGCAAATTTATTTGTTGTTGAATGGGTAAAGTGACAAATTTATTTGTCTCGTGACAAGTTTACTTAATGCTGATAAAATTTTCTGAGATTAAAAAAAAAATTTAAACAAATTAAAGCGTTATGTTCAAATTTGATATTGAAGAGTAAATGTTGACTATAGGTACTAATAGTGGCAAAGTAGATTATTGGATTCTACTATTAGCAACGAATTGTTGACCGTAATAAGATAAGCAATGAACGATGGGATGTAGATTATTCGAATCTAATATTGCAAACGAATAGTTGATTGTGAGCAATTAGAATAGAAGCGTGTTGTAGTTTATTGGTATTTATGATTGCAAACAAATTTTCTACCGTAGTAATTTGAAAATAAAACGAAAGAAGTGAAGTAGATTATTAGAATCTACTATTGCCAACGAATCTGTGGTCGAAAGCAATTAGAGGTTACAGGAGTGATGTAGACTATAAGAATCTACTATTGCCAACGAATCTGTGGTCGAAAGCAATTAGCGGTTACAGGAGTGATGTAGATTATTAGAATCTACTATTGCCATCGAATCTGTGATCGAAAACAATTAGAATTTGAGTGAGTGATGTAGATTATTAGAATCTACTATTGCCATCGAATCTTCGATTGAAGGCAATTAGAGGTTATGTAAGTGATGTAGATTATTAGAATCTACTATTGCCAACGAATCTGTGATTGGAGGCAATTAGAGGTTATGTAAGTGATGTAGATTATTAGAATCTACTATTGCCAACGAATCTGTGGTCGGAGGCAATTAGAATTTGAGTGAGTGATGTAGATTATTAGAATCTACTATTGCCATCGAATCTGTGATTAAAAGCAATTAGAATTTGAGTGAGTGATGTAGATTATTAGAATCTACTATTGCCAACGAATCTTTGATTGAAGGCAATTAGAGGTTGTGTAAGTGATGTAGATCATTTGAATCTACGATATCAAGCCTTTTTTTTTTTTTTTTTATAGAAACAAGAAAAATGCTGTAGAATATTCGACTATATCATTGTAACGAATTGTTGATCGTGAGCAATTAGTTTTAGTGAATGTGTAATATTTTATTTTAGTATTTTTCTTTTCCTGTTTCTTATAGTTTACACTTGAAGCACAGTAAGTTAAGCGGGTTTAACGTGAAAAAACTGTTGTATTTCATATAAAAAACTTTTTTCGATATGACCTTTACGTGAAACTTGTGAAGTCCAAATGTGACGTTTTAAGTTTATTGTGATTTTGTTTTTCGTTTAAATTTAAAAAAAAAATTGTTTAGAAATAAATTGAAAATTTGTTTCTTATATAAAGAGTTTATGAATTAAACTTAAAAATTTTATGTGATTTTGATTTTTGGTTTTCAATTTTTATTAATTGAAGTGTGTGAAAAAAATTTTACTTATTTTTCTTTGAATGTTGCTATTTGTTGTTCAATATAACAATTTATATTAAAAATCGCTAATATTGATTAATTCAAATTTTAATTTAGATTCTTTGAATTTAAGATAGTGTATGAGAAAATTAGTAGAATTGAAGGCAATTTTATTGAAATTCTTTAGAAATATAAATTATTATACGACCAATAATTCTTTTGAAAATCGAAATAAAATCGATTTGTTCCTCTACGGGGACAGTGGCCGTAAAAGGGTGTAATAAATGATGATCGTATTTTTTGTAAAAAATCTTGTTAATGAATTTCTGTTGAAATTTTAAATTCCTTAGTAAAAATTTTGTTGTTTTTGATTTTTCAAAACAATGTTTTTCAAATTTATTGGAAAATTATCTGTTTTATTAAACCTAATAAATTTTTATTTTTGATATGATGAAATTAAATTTTAAAACAGGGAATCAACCACGTTGGTTCTCAATGGGTTAATATTGCATCTTAGTTTTTGTGTAAAAACAAACTCTATATTAAGAGAGTTCTGCCTTTGTGTATTTTCTCGAGAAACCAGTGTTTAAGAGATTTTTAATAAACAATTAAAAAACCATACAGAATGTTATGTTAGTTTAGTGAAAGTATATTGTTTTGTTTACCTTATAATCAGCTACGCTTTTTTTTTAAATAAAATGAAGACTATTATTCTTGTTGTTATTATTTTATGCTTTATTTGTTTTACCGACCGAACTTTTTATTTTTATTATTTTATGTTCTCTTTAATATGCGTTAATTTTTGTTTCTCTTAATTGAGATTTCAATGAGACGTAATTGCAATAAGTGTTTTGAGTAACTTTTTTTTTTAAGAGCAATACTTGTTTGAAAAAGCTTTTGTATTGTTATGTGTAAGAGCTTGTTGATTAATATGTTAAGGCGTGATGTTAATTTGAGTAAAATTTTAAGGACTGAAATATTAGCAAATTCAAGAACTTAATTATCTTTTTTTGTTTTCTCTTTTTGATTTTTTTGTTGTTGTTTTGCTAAGACTTGTCTGTTATGTATAATTTGGTATATAAATTTTAACGGCTTTTTATAAATTTTCTCTTTTTTATATACAATATAAATATTTCTTAATTTGTTTTGGCTTTGATTTTTATGTTTTTCAAATTTAAAATTTTTTTTGTATATGTTCTAAAACTTAACTTTTTTTTTTAAATGAATTTTTTTTACCGTTACTTGATAACGTTGGAATTTTGCAAGTTTGGCCAATTTCAATTTTTCCCGTTTTGCTGTGTGTTTTTTTTTTTCAATTTAGCACAACCATTTTTTAACGGTTTTTTACACTATTTCTTGCCGTTATCACTTGCCAAATTATAGTTTTTCCAAAATATAATATAACCTTCAAAAAATTTCCTACGTTCTTTTGACTTTTAGGTTATGTTTAGACTTTTTATTCTTTTAACTACCTTTTTTTTCTATATTTTTTGTAACTATAGCCAATAATTTTTTCGTATTAATATTTAATTTTTCCACGTTTTTTGTTTGATGTTGTTTTTTTTTACGTTTTTGTTCGTTTTAAGGTAATTTTTCGAATTTTTTCTACGTTTTTCCAAATTTTTATGTAATTTTTCGAATTTTATTTTACTCTGTTTCTTAACTGTTTGCCTTTTTTTTGATTTTACCACGTTCTTTACTCGTTTGTTGTAATTTTTTTTACCGTTTTGAAATTTTTTCTTTATAAAAAATGATTTTTTGTTAAACTTTTTTATGTTTTACACGATTTTATTACGTTTTTTAAGATTTACGGGTTTTATAATTGTATTTTTTTCGACTTTATTTGCTTTGCACTTTTATATATTTTTTCCAATTTATATTAATACGTATTACTTTAATACTCACTGCTGTTTGCTTGTTTGACACTTTGATACTGAGATTTTTGGTGTTGCTTATTACCTCATTTTGATAGTGATGAACTTTTATTATTAGTGACGGTTAACCAATGTTCCTGGCTCTTTTTCACTTTTGAAGGACCATGCATACAATAGGTGTGTGTTGAAAGGGGTAAACTCTATTGGCACACCATTTGTAGTCAATATTGTTTTGGGCTAAGCTGATCTTCTTTGAAATGGATGACAGCTAGTAGAAAAGAGGATGATGAGTTAATTTATAATTTCTCAAGGCGGGAGAAATTATAAATCGATGTTGGAATTAGTGGCACCAACGGCTTCAAATGTGGTAATTGTGGTTTGGGAAAGTAAAGAATAAATGAAATATAATTATTAGGTTTTCACTGGATAGAGAGTACAAGGGATAAAAAAAAGAGAGATGCTCACCCGTTGATAGTTGTAATGTAAGTAAGTTTTTATTACGTCAGTTAGCCACAGCTAACCTCGGTTTCTTTTTTGTATACATTAAATTTCACTAATTCTATGTTTCATATTTCATTCCGACAAGTTTGACAGATAAATGTTAATTGTTATAAAATGAATTTTATAACTTTAATTTTAAATAAATTCAAATTTTATAATATAAACGCATTTAGTAAATTTACATTATTTTCGACTTTTAAATAAGTTTTATAAATCTATAAAAATATTTTAATAAATTGTTGATTTTGTGTATAAAATGTATGCATTTTATACACTAACTAATTTAGCAATAATAGGATGAACACTTATAATATATTTGATAACACAAATAATAGAAATAGAACTTTTTCAAATGTTAACAGGGGTTATCGAACAAATAAAGACAATGGAACAGGTCAGCGTTTTAATTCAAATAGAAACAACCATTATAATAATAGGCAGGAAACGCAACATAATCAAGGTTGTGCAAGTAGGACACATAATAACAACAGGTACCAACATCTCTTTAATGATAACAATAATAATCGAAATTACTGTCAATATAATCATAATAATGGGAAAAACTTTGTGAACAATTTTTCAAATTCTCCAAGTCAACAATCTTTTCCAGAACCAATGGATATTAATTTCATTCAAAATTCCGATAAATTAGAGGGAATACCACAAAATTATTATGTCATAAATTATTCTTACAACTAACAAAACTCTCATAAAATTTTATTAAATCAAAATGAAACAGCAGAAAATTTTCATTTTCAAGCCTCTCGGGAGAACTACTATATACTGTTAATCCTGGAATATGCAATAATGAAAAATTAATTCCAATACTTTGACATTTAAAACCTAAATAAAAAATTAATTCCAATACTTTGACATTAAAAACCTTACAAAACAGAATAATGACTAATACAATTTACCAAGTTCCAACGTTTACGGAAATAGAAGATAGTAATGACCAAATATTGTTACTTGTGAATTACACAATTATTATGACGGAATCTTAGGCAATGACATCATACGCAAGTTCAAGGCTGTTGTAGATTATAGAAATAACTAATTAAGAATTAACAACAAGAACGTCTCATTGTTATATCTAGGAAAAGTTCAAACGGTTAAGTTCATTTCAAATATTGTGTGTGGATTGATTCATAGAAATTTGCATAGAAACTTTTTAGGGGAAACTATTATTAATGAAAGTGTTTACAATTCGCAAAATTTTAAAGTTGAGGTAGAAACCACCGCTATAAGTTCAAGCGTAATACACCTTACTGATAATAGTTCGTGGTTTGTTTCTGCCGAAAATTACTACTTGCAAACAACCGTGAACTACTTTGTATTGAACAAATTAGAACAGATCATTTAAATTCTAAAGAAAAACTTAACTTAATCAAGGTTTTACATAATTATAGTCAATTATTTTATAAAACGAATTCAAAATAAACGTTCACAAATGCTATAATGCATAGAATAATTACCAAAGATGATATACCTGAGTTGTCGAAAATATATAGATATCCTTATGTACATAGGGAAGAAGTAACTTGGTGTCTACACCTGACATTTTTATAAATATTTTTTAATCGCCGAGTAACGGGAATAAATTATCTATAATAATATTAGGGGTGGAGAACACGTATTTATGTTAATATTATATCTGCTCACAATTTTCAGTCAGTCAGCCGTGTCGTAAAGTCGTTTGTTTACTAGTGTATTGCATTTTGTAAGAAAATTTAATTTCCTACCAAATGCAATCAAAAGGTGTTTATATTATATTATAAATATTTTATTTTTTCTTTTTACCTTTAAACGGCGCACAGTGTCGAGCGGCCAAAAATAGAAGGAGTTGGCGTAGAGTTACGAAATTTGGCACGCTTGTTTGACTTGGTGAAAGATAGTCAAATCTTAAATATGGAAAATTTCGGAGCAAGGATTCGGGTCCTTCCCATATATCCTGAAAATTATAAATGTCATAACAGAAGAAAAAAAGTTCTACCATTATGAAATTTTGTACACTGATTGATTACCTTAAACAAGTTTAAATTTTCGGCCAGATCTGGTCCAATTCATAGTAAAGACAAGCACAGTTAAAAAATGTACTTTTTCGAAAATTTGAGAGAAATTGTAAACAAAATAAAATTAATTCGTATTTTTGGTATATGATCATTCTGAATTTATAAAAATTTTTTTTTCAATTTTGAGCAAGGACACAAAAATTCTTAGCCGAGACCACAATATTCTTAGCCGATTTTCAGAAAAACTTAGCCTCTAGCAAGGGTTGAAGCGCAAGTTCAGTGATTGTGAATACATACATGTGTGAATTGTTACAACCCTTGCTAGAGGCTAAGTTTTTCTGACAATCGGCTAAGAATGTTGTGGTCTCGGCTAAGAATTTTTGCATCTTGGGTGGCTAAAAATTTGGTAGTTTGTTCATCCTGATTTCAAGGGTCCTTAGTACAAAGAAATTTAACTTATGTTAAATACTTACAAAATTCAAGTTTTTATCAGTTACAACAAATGGTGTATCTAGTCACGAACAATAATTCTTCTCAAATCGTTCTTTGATATAATAACAGTTTTTCCACTCCTTTTGAATTTTTAATAATATAAAATGTACTTAATTAATTTTCTTTTTATCCAGTTTTATTTTGTAGAATTTTTTTAAATAATATACTACTTCACACTCTGCTGCACTTTGTGTACTATGCTTTAGCCAAATGTTAAAAAATTGACGAATTTGAACCTGATTAGCCACTGAAAATTGCGAATAAAAATTAGAGGTGGACGAAAGTGGAAGTAAAACCAAGTTTTTTGAAATAAACTTACTTGTAGAAATGTTATATTAGAGTATAAAAAATACCTTTTTTATCTTTTTTTTATTGTCCACTTAAGTTAAAAATTTCTAATATTATCACTTATTTCTCTTTGTTTATATTAAGAATAACAGTACGTACATTGCATGTGACAATCACATTGTAGTAAAAAGAAGTGTTGTCATATTTTAACATCACTGTTATTATATTTTAGTTTAAATTATTCTGCTTTATCGACATTTTGATTACCAATTAACCCTTATAACTTATAGCATTTTTTCAGATTTTTTTCAATAATTGTGTATTTACTTATAACTTTCAAATTTGAATGCTCTGAACTTCCTTAAAAATTTACTTTTTTTAAAATTCTTCAGATTTAAATGTGCTTAATAAAACCGTATTAAATTTTTTTTTTTATATTCGATAATTGACTTTTTTATTTTTGGCTGCCCTCACGACACTGTGCGGCGTCCTATGTTGTTTATGTATGTGTATCTGGCGTGATTTTGATATTATGATATAGTTGTCAATATATTTTTTATGATAACTCTGTTACAATATAAATATAACACTAAGAGCAACATTAATTTGGAGTCTACACGCAAATATAATTATCTCTGCGATTTGATATGACGTTTGCAAACAGAAAAACATTATATCAATCGTTGGTGTAGACACCAAGTAAGGAAACAAATACAGGAAATGCTGAATTAAAAAAATAATTAAACCTTCAAACTCCATATTCAGCTTCTATATAGATTGCCCCAAAAAAAGATGATGCTAGTAAATTGGAGAAGTGGCGAATCGTAGACTATAGAAAGCTGAACGAAAAAACTTTAGATGACCGTTTTCCCATCCCAAATATAGAAGAAATTTTTTACAAACTTGGCAGGTGTATGTATTTTACTACTTTAGATCTGGCAAAAGGATTTCACCAAGTTGAAATCGATGAAAGGGACACACATAAAACCGCGTTTTCAGTAGAAGGTGGGCACTATGAATTTTTAGAATGCCTTTCAGACTCAAGACAGCTCCCGCCACTTTTCAAAGGCTTACGATCACTATTTTAGGTGACTTGGTTAATAAAGTTTGTTTAGTGTACTTGGATGACATCATCATCTACTCCACTTCTCTTCAAGAACATACCAATTCCCTACGACTTGTACTTGACAGACTTGCAGAGTCCAACCTGAAAACTACCGTAAAATTATCAAGGACTATGCAAGAATAGCTAAGCCTATGACTAAATATTTAAAGAAAAATGTTAAAATGAATATTAATGATCCCGAATATATCGAGAGCTTTAGAACATTAAAAATGCTTCTTATAATAAATGACCCAATTTTAATTTACCCAAATTTTAACAAACAATTTGTTTTGAATGCGGACGCAAGTAACTGCATTAGCCCCCATTCTTTCACAGGACAATCACCCCATTTGCTATGCAGCAGAACGCTCAATGAACATGAGATCAATTACAGCATAGTAGAAAAGGAATTGTTAGCGGTAGTTTGGGCTGTTAAGTGAAAATCAGACTGGACAAGTATTTTTAAAACAAGAAAGAGGTGGTAAAAACCATGCTAAATTTAGAAAAGTTAAAGTGGGTAGATGAGATGATGATCATGTTATAACTGAAACGGGACACATATATTACAAATCACGTATTAAAAGAAAGAAACATTTGAATGAGTATGAATAATAACCCTTCTTCAAACCAATTAATTTATCCTATCATTTAAAATATATCATTGACAATGGTATTTCAAAATATATTTCACACAAATAATTGTTGATAAGCATTTCTGAACTTAAGTCACAATAGAGAACTACATATATTTTTGAAGATATCGAAACATAAGAAAAATTTTATTCGAAGATACATACATAAAATTAAAATATTTGTTTCGTTATCAAAATAAATAATTATTAATTAATAAAAATAATTGTTGTATTTCATTACAAATAATACATGTAAAACAGCAAAATGCATTTAAAATCTATATTGAGTCATCCCATATGAAAACACCGAAAAAAATGAAAATTGTTGCTGGACCCTTTTGGATTTTGTTAAAATTTTGTAGAAATGTTCCTAAGGGTTCCCAGAACCAAAATCCAAGAGGATTTAATTTTTGCACGCGGCACTACCGGTTTACGCAAAATAGTGGTTTGAGCTGTTAAAATTTTTATGCTAAAGATATCTACATGATCAATGCATCGTTTGTTTGTTTCTGCTAACAAACATGACCAAATTGTAGCCTGAAATATGCAAATTTTCAAAATTTTAAGTAACGATTTTTTCATAACGAGCTGCCAGATTAAGCCAATTTTAATTTTGTATTTTTCTCCGACATGTCTAATTTGTATCTGAGAATTATTATGCTTTTATATTCATTAGCGCCGACACTGGAGTTCATTGAAAAACACAAAAAGCTAATGAAATATGTTTATTTTAATACCACGTTATTTTTCGGGTATATGAATTAAGTCAAATTTTATATTTTTGATAGAAACTATAATCCTTCAGCTTTTAAACGATGCCTTGATCATGTATGTAGATATCTCTAGCAGAAAAATTTTAACAGCTCAAACTACTACGCACAAAAACAAGAATTTTTAATTTTTTTATTTTGCGTGAACCGGTAGTGCCGTGTGCAAAAATTAAATCCTCTTGGGTTTTGAGACCCTAAATATCATTTCCAGTTAGTTTGAGTAAAATCTAAGATATGCCAGCTTTGCCGATTTGGTGATCTCATACATAATAACTCTATTTTTTTTGGTATGAAAAAATACAAAATCTATTGTAAAAACTAAAAACGTTGACAAAAAATGTTAATACACTAAAAGAAATATTTGTTTTAATTTGTAAATATAAAAATTCATTGATCCAAAAATTATTCACAAAAAATGTATTTGTGATTAAAATTTATGCATAGATATTCATTTAACAAATATTTGTATTATATAAAAAAAATTTATGAACTGAGTCACAACTATGTATTTACAAATTTAAATTTTGTATTTAATTATTATTGATTCGCTTAATGAAATTCGTTGTAAGAATACGAAAAATTTCGTCGGAGCCTCAATCTAACGATGGGGGAGTTATGTATATAGTCCGACATTATATATTGAATACCCATAATATTATAATTGTGTATTGCTTAGGACAATATTTAAGTGTCTGGTATTTTTATTTTATAATTCAATATACCAGAGAGCTTGTGCATTCCTCCTTCATATATTTATTGTTTACGAACAGTTGTGTAAACTATTTTTAATATAAATTTAAGCATGCTAGATTATGCATGGGCTTGTTTACTTACTCACATGCGTGGCTTTGCTTATGAGAGAATAGAGAAAACAAAATCATGATCGATCTAGCTTTGGCATGCCCAATCAATGTTGTTTTTTTAAATTCTGCATGCAGAATTTCGTCTATTTAAATTAAAATTGTAATAAACTAGTTTGGAGTCAGTATGTAAGTAAGAGTGTGAAAGTCAACTTCTTAGTATTTGCATCGAGCAAAGAATTATTAAATTTGACATCGATTATAAAAAAAATCCTAAAAACATATTAAACAATAAAGTCTAAAATAAAGTTGTTTTGAATTTACTTTAAGTATCAAATAAAATCCTACAACATAATTGTTATCCCCAAGAAACAATCCCATTACAAAATGTGCATTTTTAACTCCGTCTTTGGTATTAATCTGAATTCTCTCTATGGGGAATTCTTTAACGTATTATATAACGGCCCATAGCATTCAATTCCATGAAGCTTTATGTCAGCCAATTTCAATGTACATTCCAAAAAAACTTCATTCAATTTTGATGTTTTTTTGGAACGCATGCAAAACTATAATAAAAGTTACATGTAGAGTGTCTGGTGTCTTTTGCTCCAAGCGGGTTATTAATTCCAAAATCGTCTGCGTATAGAAAAAACGGTATCAGAATTTTATTTGGGTACAAATTTTTTTGTTTTCATATCATTATGCTCGAAAATCTGTTTAAACTGGAACCCATGAGGCATAATTGCACCGTTTGAGTTTAGATTATTATTAATATTAATTATTTAATATTATTAAATTATTTATTATTATTTCAAATGGCACTACGCACCGCGACCACAGTAGGTCTTTTGTGCTGCACAGAATCACCCTAAAGGTCAAGTTATTGATGAAGCCAAGAAGCTTGCCGGGTGAAGTGTTCCAAATGTCGGAAGGCGACAAGAAACGGTCACCCAAAAACTTGATCCTCCTGACACAAAGCCCAGGACAATCGCAGAGGACATGCTCTGACGTCTCCGATTCCAACCCGCAAAACCTGCACAGTTCAGTGTCCGATTGACCCTTCTTGTGCCTATGGTACCTAAGGTCGCAATGTCCAGTAAAGTATCCAGTCAGAGTCCTTAGGTCCTTCGAGCAAGGGTCAGTAGTCGCCCAGACCCACCACTGGGCAAATATATAAATCTCTTAGCCTGTCGTTGGCCACGAGATGTTTGCCAATAATCGTAAAATCTCGACTCTCTCCATAACCTGAGCCTCTCCTTAATATAGCCCATGGGCACCCCGCAGAAAGGTTCAGGGCATATGAAGGGCCGGCGGGCACCTGGGTTGGCCAGGCAGTCCGCCCTTTCGTTGCCCCTCATGGCCCGGAATCCATCCCAGGATAAGGGAGTTGCTCCTACCGAGTCGGTTGAGTGCCGTAATACATTCCATGACAAGTTTAGATGACACCTTGTGGGACATAAGAGCCCTGAGTGCCGCTTGACTGTCAGAGAGAATATAGATACGAGATCTGACCACACGCCTCCGTAGGCATTCCTCCACACACACATATGGCGTAGATTTCCGCCTGAAATATGGAGGGATATTTGCCCATGGGAAGGGTGCGCTGGCCTTATTCAGCTGTTTTGAGCCATCTGTGAACCATAACTGGGCCCCAACTTCAGGTTCCCAAGTCCGGTTGGTCCACAAAAGACATAGCGTCAAAATTCCTGACCAAAATCTGTTCCGGCAGCATCTTATCTGTGACCTTTCTGATGGGGTCGTCCATAAGAACCTTGGCGATCGTCATGTGACCCCTTAGGTCGCCGCCTCTCATGCTACTGAATTCCCTAAGTCTAGTTGAGCCCATGACGGCCGCCTCCATTACAGAGATATGCAACGGAGGAATTCCCAGCATGGCCCCGATGGCATCCGTAGGACACGTCCCGCTGGCGCCCGTTATACCAATGCACGCCAAATGGTAGATCCTCTTAAGAGCATTCATCGCTTTCGTCGCTTTCGTCTCCTAAATTTCGCTTTCGTCTCCTAAATTTCGATTTAGTAATAATTACTACGCCGAACTTTAGGAATCAAGCAACGGAACACTTGGCCACAAAAATTATTTAAAATATTTAACTTGGCCTAAACTTTTAGATTTATTTGGGTTTTAAAATCTGATTTTACATTGCCAAACAACAATATACATCATTAGCAACACTTGGAATTGTTTTTTCAATGCAGTTATTAGGATTTCGACATTGTTTAATAATATTTCTCACAGGATCCAATATTAAACTCTCTACAAGTTTTTTTATTTAATTTTCGTGCCCACGTTTAAAATTACTCACTTAATGAAATTTAATAATAAAACTTTCAGCAGATTCACGATCTTGTGAAAGATTTTTTTGTTATAAAAAATTTTTTAAATGGGAGTAGACGAAGTTTCAAAACTGGAGTTGCATTCCATAACATCATAGTAATCTATGACATCACAATCCGTTCTATTTTGGGACGATCTAGAAGAATCTTCGACATTGAGTTCAAAATGTTTAAGGGCATGTCTTGTAATAACGAATTTGCACGCTTAGCCGAGGTGTACTCAGTCGTGCCCTGGGTCCATTACAGAAAACCAATTTACCCTTCAATCAAAAAGTTTTAAAGCGTACCACTTTATTTAATTTGAGGACGGCACGATAACAGAATACAGCCGTCAGGTAATTAGTCCATAACCAACTACGTCTGACTTTGTTTGGTGATTATTCCTCACTAACTATCCACTGCTAAGTTGGCTTAATGACTAGTCCTCACTAACCAATCACTTCTTATACTGTATATATATATATATATATATATGTGCACAGCACATGTTGCCGGGACAGGTTTTCGTTCCACAAGTTACTATGAAGACATTTTGTTACTTTGGGGACTGTCCTTAAACATTTCGTTATTCCACTGTTTACACTGAAGACATTTTACTGGATACAGCGCATATTAAAGGGACTTTTTTGGCTATATATACAGATGTCTTCAAAGTATGCGCAATAAAGATATATATATATATATATGTGCTCGGCGCATGTTGCGGGGACGGTTTTTCGTCCCACAAGTTACTATGAAGACATTTTGTTACTTTGGGGACTGTCCTTAAACTTTTCGTTATTCCACTGTTTACACTGAAGACATTTTACTGGATACAGCGCATATTAAAGGGACTTTTTTGGCTGTATATACAGATGTCTTCAAAGTATGGGCAATGAATATATATATATTCAACATGCGCCATGCACATATATATATATATATATATATATATATATATGTGCACGGCGCATGTTGCGGGGACGGTTTTTCGTTCCACAAGTTACTATGAAGACATTTTGTTACTTTGGGGACTGTCCTTAAACTTTTCGTTATTCTACTGTTTACTCTGAAGACATTTTACTGGACACAGCGCATTTTATAGGGACTTTTTTGGCTGTATATACAGATGTCTTCAAAGTATGGGCAATGCATATATATATATATATATATATATATATATATATATATATATATATATATATATATATATATATATATATATGTGCACAGCACATGTTGCGGGGACTGTTTTTCGTTCCACAAGTTACTATGAAGACATTTTGTTACTTTGGGGACTGTCCTTAAACTTTTCGTTATTCTATTGTTTACACTGAAGACATTTTACTGGATACAGCCCATATTATAGGGACTTTTTTGGCTGTATATACAGATGTCTTCAAAGTATGCGCAATGAATATATATATATATATATATATATATATATATATATATATATATATATATATATATGTGCATAGCACATAGCATAGCGGGGACGGGTTTTCGTTCCACAAGTTACTATGAAGACATTTTGTTACTTTGGGGACTGTCCTCAATTTTTTTATTATTCTACTGTTTACACTGAAGACATTTTACTGGTTTCAGCGCATATTATAGGCACTTTTTTGGCTGTATATACAGATGTCTTCAAAGTATACACAATGAATATATATATATATGTGCACGGCGCATAGTGCGGGGACGGTTTTTCGTTCCACAAGTTACTATGAAGACATTTTGTTACTTTGGGGACTGTCCTTAAACTTTTCGTTATTCTACTGTTTACACTAAAGACATTTTACTGGATACAGCGCATATTAAAGGGACTTTTTTGGCTGTATATACAGATGTCTTCAAAGTATGGGCAATGAATATATATATATGTTGCCGTCCCCGCAACATGCACCGTGCACATATATATATATATATATATATATATATATATATATATATATATATATATTCATTTCGCATACTTTGAAGACATCTGTATATACAGCCAAAAACGTCCCTATAATATGCTCTGTATCCAGTAAAATGTCTTCGGTTTATACAGTAGATAAATGAGAAGTTTAAAGACGGTCCTCAAAGTAACAAAATGTCTTCATAGTAACTTGTGGAACGAAAAACCGTCCCCGCAACATGAGCTGTGCACATATATATATATATATATATATATATATATATGCATTGCCCATACTTTGAAGACATCTGTATATACAGCCAAAAAAGTCCCTATAAAATGCGCTGTGTCCAGTAAAATGTCTTCAGAGTAAACACTAGAATAACGAAAAGTTTAAGGACAGTCCCCAAAGTAACAAAATGTCTTCATAGTAACTTGTGGAACGAAAACCCGTCCCCGTAATATGTGCTGTGTATATATATATATATATATATATATATATATATATATATATATATATATATATATATATATATATATATATATATATATGTGCACAGCTCATGTTGCGGGGACGGTTTTTCGTTCCACAAGTTACTATGAAGACATTTTGTAACTGTGGGGACTGTCCTTAAACTTTTAGTTGTTCTACTGTGTACACTGAAGACATTTTACTGCATACAGTGCATATTACAGGGACTTTTTTGGCTGTATATACAGATGTCTTCAAAGTATGCACAATATGCGCCGTCCCGGCGCATGTTGCCGGGACGGGTTTTCGTTCCACAAGTTACTATGAAGACATTTTGTTACTTTGGGACTGTCTTCAAACTTTTCTTAATTCTACTGTATACACTAAAGACATTTTACTGGATACAGGGCATTTTATAGGGACTTTTTTGCTGTATATACGGATGTCTTCAAAGTATGCGCAATGAATATATATATATATATATATATATATATATATATATATATATATGTGCACAGCACATATTGCGGGGACGGGTTGTCGTTCCACAAGTTACTATGAAGACATTTTGTTACTTTGGGGACTGTCCTTAAACTTTTCATTATTCTAGTGTTTACACTGAAGACATTTTACTGCATACAGAGTATATTATAGGGACTTTTTTGGCTGTATATACAGATGTCCTCAAAGTATGCGCGATGAATATATATATATATATATATATATATATATATATATATATATATATATATATATATATATATATGCACAGCACATGTTGCGGGGACGGGTTTTCGTTCCACAAGATACTATGAAGACATTTCGTTAGTTTGGGGACTGTCCTTAAACTTTTCGTTATTCTACTGTTTACACTGAAGACATTTTACTGGATACAGCGCATATTATAGGGACTTTTTTGGCTGTATATACAGATGTCTTCAAAGTATGGGCAATGAATATATATATATATATAATGTCTTCAGTGTAAACAGTAGAATAATTAAAAGTTTGAGGACGGTCCCCAAAGTACTAAAATGTCTTCATAGTAACTTGTGGAACGAAAACCCGTCCCCGCAACATGCTCTGTGCACATATATATATATATATATATATGTTCACGGCGCATGTTGCGGGGACGGTTTTTCGTTCCGCAAGTTACTATGAAGACATTTTGTTACTTTGAAGACTGTCCTTAAACTTTTCGTTATTCTACTGTTTACACTGAAGACATTTTACTGGATAGAGCGCATATTATAGGGACTTTTTTGGCTGTATATACAGATGTCTTCAAAGTATGGGCAATGAATATATATATATATATATATATATATATATATATATATATATGCATTTCTCATACTTTGAAGACATCTGTATATACAGGCAAAAAAGTCCCTATAATATGAGCTGTATCCAGTAAAATGTCTTTAGTCTATACAGTAGATTAATAAAAAGTTTGAACGGTTCAAAAGTTACGGGCATTTTTGTCCAAATTTTGGAGCCTTTTTCCATTTTTTTCATGATTTTGTCCAAGAATATTACTTTCATGGCCATTTTTTTGGCTCAATCCATTATTTAATTCAATTTACAATTCAAAATGAAGAGTTTAAGCCCAAATTTATCGAATTCGGTTGATTAATTCATGCGATATTGCTAAAACAAAATAACACATAAAACCAACTTTTTGATTTTTTTTCCCTTTTTATTTTTTTTCTACAAAAATTCAAATTAAGAGATAATAAAGTATCTATCAACCTATTATCAAAAAAATATTCAATTTGAGTGTAGTAAAAGACAAAATGTGAAAAAAAAACATTATTTTTTCTGAAAGTCTTGTTTGCTTTCAAGTCTGGGTGTTTTCGTACGGCTCTCTAATGTCGTCGCCATAGCGCCTTCTACATTCTTTCCTGCAACTCGTTTAGCAGTGGCAGCCAGCAATTGGACATGTCTTTCCGTTCCTTGAATGTGTAAAGGAATTTGTGGATCATCGAACGGTGGCACTTCGTAATTTAAATATCCCTCCAAATGTTCATACGAATAACTTTGCGTAAACGGTGGTTCGAATAAAATGGTATCGTCATTTAAATCAATCATATTGGTATATTCCGTATAATTAAAGTTTATAAGAGATTTTTTATAAACTCTAAGTTCCGTTGGGTCGACAATATCTCTTCGGTAATGTAAAATCTTCTTTATAGCAATGTTTCGTTTTTCCATTCTATCATCAAACAACATAGATAGCAAGATATTTTCTGAGTGTGCAAAATATGGATTATCTTGAATTACTGTATTTACAACTCCAAGTAAATTCCGTGGTAAAAATCGTGTCCAAGTAATAAATTTAAAAAGTAATGTACTACCGTATGCGGCAGAGCTATAATACTTAACATTGAAATACATTGGCGTGTATACTTTTATTATATAGTTAGCCAGAATTTTTAAATTTTCAGTTGGATTATTAGTTGTCACATACAACCGTAATAATCTATTGGCTTTGGTCAGCCAACGAGAATGTGCAATTGGCCCTGGTTTTATGTGAGATAAATCCGCAGGAACCACACCATTAGAAATTGCATTGGCCATTAACATCAAGTACCTCGAATCAGTAGATAATTCTTCTGGATTTAAATCACCAGGAGGCATATTTTCCAAAGCGATTTCCTCAAAATCGGTTACCACCTGAAAAGAAAACATAAAAGCTAAAAAATAGAATAAAAAATGGTAAAGAATTAGCTATAAAAATTACATACCGAAAGATTTTCACAATCAGCAATTTTTGAGCTCAACTTTCCGGTAGTTGATCGTGGTCCAGTGGTGGTTGATTTGTCTAAAGTGTCAAACAAATGTCTAAACGGAAGCTCGTTAAAGTGCAAAAGACACACAAACCAGTGCAGTGGTCTCTTTAACTGTTTTTCGAATAGTCGCAAAATTCCACCGTGTACGCCAGTATTTGTTGGTTCACCATCAGCGCATATGGCAATTAATGAATCGAGAGACAATTGTTTTTCTTGGAAGAATTCGATCAATTTGTTGACTTTGCTTGCCGCAGTTTCACTTTCTAGTTTTGTGTAGCCTATCAATTGAGAATTTGGTTCCCTCAAAACAACTAGATGAGGTTCTTTAACCATCCTTGGATGCAACTTCTCATCAATTTTTTCTACAGTTAGAGCATCATTTTTCCTGCCGTCGAATGAAAATTATATCAAATTCGAGCCATCATACCGCTTACGAAGTGCGTCTTGTCTCCATTTTTCTCTTTCTCTACGAAGTTTACTTTTATCCATGATGACAAGATTGCCATGAGCATCTTTTACGCCCAGGTCTTCCATCAGAGCTGTTGCCAATGCTGATCCCATTCTATCATGCACACCAAATCTGTCACACATCATTGCATAGTTTTTAGTATTGTATCTGGGAGTGTATGTTTGTGGTGGTAGAACTAATTCTGAACCTCCTCTCACATCAACTTCCATTTCGTCATAATGTGGTTCGTATGTAGGATCGTTGCTCACTGGGATTGTTGGTATAGTCGTTGGTATCGTCTCTTCACTTCCACTATCGTGTTCCGGTATCGTTTGTATTCTGTCATTATATTGATCGCGCATGAAATCTTTTAAGTTTTCTGGGATAGATCCACATGAGCAGTCGTTTTCTTTCAAGTTGCATTTACATTTTCCAATGTTGAATAATTGGTTTGTTGATTCTACGAATTTTTTGAATTCTGTTGCGCGTTTTACTCGTTGTTTATCTGCATTACTATATGCGTCAAGCAAATTATTCAATTTTCTAATGATGCTACCTTTGATTATAAGTTCAATATTAAGTTGATTCCAAATTTCTAACAATCTGTCTGCTACTTGGGGAGTAAATCTTTTATACGAAAACATTTTGCTTTGGGCTTTTGAACGTTCGGCCAAGAAAAAATAGTACTTCAATATATCTCGTTTAGTTGACAGATTAATATCAGGTAATTCACAGCCCACGCCAAAAGAAAAAACATCATGAGAGACCAAATGTTGCAAACTACTGCGTTGGGTATCTGTTGGATTTTGCGATGAACCAGGCTCTGAATCCATTTTTTAAACCGTCACTAAAAGAATTATATATGTTTTTCATAGAATAATAATATAACTATTAACTATAATAGTTAGCAATGTTTTTACACTTACCTTTAAATCTTTTCTAAATTTTAAAATAGTTTGATTATTTGTTAGTTATTTCAAGTAACACTTCACTGAAATGACGCTCAAACAAAACTAGCATACACTGGAATCCCCACCCCGCCAACTACAGCTGATTGTTTCGTCCAAATAGAATTGCTGTGTATTTGTTGTTGTCAAAATGACGTCAGCGAAGAATTATTCTTTATAAATCGTATGCAAACCCAAAAAAAGAGAAAAAATAAAAAGGGGAAAAAATCAAAAAGTTGGTTTTATGTGTTATTTTGTTTTAGCAATATCGCATGAATTAATCAACCGAATTCGATAAATTTGGGCTTAAACTCTTCGTTTTGAATTGTAAATTGAATTAAATAATGGATTGAGCCAAAAAAATTGCCATGAAAGTAATATTCTTGGACAAAATCATGAAAAAAATGGAAAAAGGCTCCAAAATTTGGACAAAAATGCCCGTAACTTTTGAACCGTTGGACCAATGTTGGAGATTTTTTTTTTGTAAATTTATCAAAATGAGCTCACCTTTCCAACGCGCCTACTGGCGATTAAACCCGATGGATAGTTTTTGAGTTATGGATGTGAACGTGTAGGTAATATTTCATACGAACGTCAATTTGGGAAAAAATCTACCAACAAAAAGTAGGGGACTCGATTTTAACGATAGAGGTATGGTTCCTTCGGAAAATTTTCATGGAATAACCCATAGAATACGGAAATCATAGGGAAATTGTCGAAAAATAAATCGACCCGCCCTAATATATATATATATATATATATGTGCACAGCGCATGTTGCGGGGACGGTTTTTCGTTTCACAGGTTACTATGAAGACATTTTGATTCTTTGGAGACTGACCTCAAACTTTACATTAATCTACTATATACACTGAAGACATTTTACTGGATACAGCGCATATTATAGGGACTTTTTTTGGCTGTATATACAGATGTCTTCAAAGTATGCATAATGAATATATATATATATATATATATATATATATATATATATATATATATATATGCATTGCCCATACTTTGAAGACATCTGTATATACAGCCAAAAAAGTCCCTATAAAATGCGCTGTGTCCAGTAAAATGTCTTCAGAGTAAACACTAGAATAACGAAAAGTTTAAGGACAGTCCCCAAAGTAACAAAATGTCTTCATAGTAACTTGTGAAACGAAAACCCGTCCCCGGAACATGTGCTGTGCACACACATATATATATATATATATATATATATATATATATATATATATATATATATATATATATATATGTGCATAGCGCATGCTGTGGGGACGGGTTTTCGTTCCACAAGTTACTATGAAGACATTTTAGTACTTTGGGGACCGTCCTCAAACTTTCAATTATTCTACTGTTTACACTGAAGACATTTTACTGGATACGGCGCATGTTATAGGGACTTTTTTGGCTGTATATACAGATGTCTTCAAAGTATGGGCAATGAATATATATATATATATGTATATATATATATATATATATATGTGCACAGCGCATGTTGCGGGACGGTTTTTCGTTCCAGAAATTACGATGATAACATTTTGTTTCTTTGGGAACTGTCTTAAAAGTATGGGCAATGAATATATATATATATATATATATATATATATATATATGTGCACAGCGCATGTTGCGGGACGGTTTTTCGTTCCAGAAATTACGATGATAACATTTTGTTTCTTTGGGAACTGTCTTAAAACTTTTCTTTATTCCGCTGTATACACTAAATACATTTTACTGGATACAGAGCATTTTACAGGGACTTTTTTTATATACAGATGTCTTCAAAGTATGCGCAATGCATATATATATATATATATATATATTCATTGCCCATACTTTGAAGACATCTGTATATACAGCCAAAAAAGTCCCTGTAATATGCGCTGTATCCAGTAAAATGTCTTTAGTGTATACAGTAGATTAATTAAAAGTTTGATAACGGTCCCCAAAGTAACAAAATGTCTTCATAGTAACTTGTGGAACGAAATCCCGTCCCCGCAACATGCGCTATGCACATATATATATATATATATATATATATATAACGAAAAGTTTAAGGGCAGTCTCCAAAGTAACAAAATGTCTTCACAAGTTACTATGAAGACATTTTGTTACTTTGGGGACTGTCCTCAAACTTTCATTTATTCTAATGTTTACACTGAAGACATTTTACTGGATACAATGCATATTATAGGGACTTTTTTGGCTGTATACGATGTACCCTCCTAAAAATTAAGGTGACATTTTAAATTTTATATTAAATCCCGTACCGGAATTCCGAAGAGTGGATATTCAGTACACCGTTTTCCCAACATACTCTACAAAAAATCCTTATAAAATATCATTGAATTTATCCGAACACAGAATTAAGCTCAGAAGAATCTTTATACTGTTTTTCGTGTCTTATTTTATAGAGTATAGCAAAAAAAATGTATACGGTATTAAAACTTTATTGTGCCTACACAGCCCATATTTCATTCTATTTAACATTTAAGATTATACATACTAAAAGTGATAAAAAATTCACAATTTTCACGATTTACCATCGTTGAATGAATTTTTTGTCTACAATAACATATACATATACCATGGTGTTTTACGCGGAAGTAGCAACTAAACTAAGCGTAGTGTTCGATGGAAGCAGTAAACGTTCACCACATACATCATTAAATGAAGAATTATCCACAGGATCGGCTTTACATAATGATTTTCCAGCAATAATAACAAGATGGCGTCGTTTTAAAATTGGATTTAGGTCGGATATTGATATCAACATCATTAAACTGCAAACCGCAACGTATGGAACTTCCTGCGCTCTTTATCTTTCTATTAGACTTCTACACCAGTTAGCCGAAGATGAAAATATGTCTTTTTCTCATGCTTGTAAAGTCCTACGTACTGATACAAATGTTGCTGAAGCAGATACTGTAGAGGATGCAACATGTCTTCAAAAACAACTTGTCAATTTATTGCGAACCGGTGGTTTTAATCTCAGAAAATGGACTTCTAATTCGGCTGAGCTAATATCTAAGATACAGAAGACTATAAGGAAAATGTAGATAAAGTTGAATTTGATGGACAGTTTTTGTTGGTAATCGAGTTGCTAAAGTAGAGCGTTTATCTAATAATAGCTAGGGGCTATATATATATATTCAGTCAAATAAATTCTGCCGATTGTGCTTCATGCGGCATTAGTGTAACAGAATTACTTAACCACGACTTGTGGTGGTCTGGACCAAATTGGTTATCTTACCCTTCTACTTATTGGCTAAAACAACCGGATGAGCCATATCACACAAGCTCAGAATTAAGAAAATCGTATATTAAGAAAATCGTATATTGTTCGTGTAACCGTTTATATATTACGATCCGGAATGAAAAGCGAAAAACGAGAATTCGGATTTATAGAGACACATAAAATTAACCATGCTATGAGAACATTGGTTAAACTTTCTCAAAGAATCGAATTTAAAGGGAAAATTCAATTTCCAGTACTAGTAACAGTTTGCGTTTGTGCCCTTTTTTGGATGAGTTTGGAATTCTGCGTGTTGGTTATCAATTTTAATATTTACAGATGCTCATGTCAAAACTCTGCACGGTGGTCTTATAAAAATAGGCATACATATCCAGAACCTTTTGGGTACTCTCTGCTACAAATTTAGCCCAAAAGATTTCAAAGACGTTGCATTACATGTTTCAAGTAAAAGGCAAAAAGCACAGCAGATTATGTGCGATTTGCCTGCTGTAAGAGTTGAGCCTAGTCGACCTTTTAAGCACAGTGATGTCTGTGGAGATCCGTCAACGCTGTTGATTAAATGAAGTTTAATTATTCGGCAGCACTAGAGCTCAACAGATGTATGTAATGAAATATTAGAAACTGTGTTAAATGAATTATAATATTTGTGTTAAATGAATTAAAATAAACTTTGTTTAATTGAATATAAAAATAAATATAATTGATTTGTTGAGTTATTACAATGTCGATTATGCAGGACCGATCACAATCAAGCAGTCAACTACTCGACACTCAGTGACCACTAAAGGCTACATTTGCATGGTAACATATGTTATCCATTTGGAAGGCGTTACAAGTTTGTCTTCAGATTCATTTATGGCTGCATTTCGAAGATTCACTGCTCGTCGGGATATGTGTACAGAACTGTACTACGACTGCGGCACAAATTTTATTAGGCAAACAAACAAACAACTCCAAATTTTATTCCTCCTTAGTATTCGAGCAAAGAATTATTAAATTTGACATCGATTATAAAAAATATCTTAAAACATATTAAACAATAAAGCCTAAAAGAAAGTTGTTTTGAATTTACTTTAAGTATCAAATAAAATCCTACAACATAATTGTTATCCCCAAGAAACAATCCCATTACAAAATGTGCATTTTTAACTCCGTCTTTGGTATTAATCTGAATTCCCCCTATGGGGAATTCTTTAACGTATTATATAACGGCCCATAGCATTCAGTTCCATGAAGCTTTATGTCAGCCAATTTCAATGTACATTCCAAAAAAACTTCATTCAATTTTGATGTTTTTTTGGAACGCATGCAAAACTATAATAAAAGTTACATGTAGAGTGTCTGGTGTCTTTTGCTCCAAGCGGGTTATTAATTCCAAAATCGTCTGCGTATAGAAAAACGGTATCAGAATTTTATTTGGGTACAAATTTTTTTGTTTTCATATCATTATGCTCGAAAATATGTTTAAACTGGAACCCATGAGGCATAATTGCACCGTTTGAGTTTAGATTATTATTAATATTAATTATTTAATATTATTAAATTATTTATTATTATTTCAAATGGCACTACGCACCGCGACCACAGTAGGTCTTTTGTGCTGCACAGAATCACCCTAAAGGTCAAGTTATTGATGAAGCCAAGAACCTTGCCGGGTGAAGTGTTCCAAATGTCGGAAGGCGACAAGAAACGGTCACCCAAAAACTTGATCCTCCTGACACAAAGCCCAGGACAATCGCAGAGGACATGCTCTGACGTCTCCGACTCCAACCCGCAAAACCTACATAGTTCAGTGTCCGATTGGCCCTTCTTGTGCCTATGGTACCTAAGGTCGCAATGTCCAGTAAGGTATCCAGTCAGGGTCCTTAGGTCCCTTCGACCAAGGGCCAGTAGTCGCCCAGACCCACCACTGGGCAAAGATATAAATCTCTTAGCATGTCGTTGGCCACGAGATGTTTGCCAATAATCGTAAAATCTCGACTCTCTCCACAACCTGAGCCTCTCCTTAATATACATGGGCACCGCGCAGAAAGGTTCAGGGCCTATGAAGGGCCGGCGGGCACCTTGGTTGGCCAGACAGTCCGCCCTTTCGTTGCCCTCATGGCCCGAAATCCATTCCAGGGTAAGGGAGTTGCTCCTACCGAGTCGGTTGAGTGCCGTAATACATTCCATGACAAGTTTAGATGACACCTCGTGGGACATAAGAGCCCTGAGTGCCGCCTGACTGTCACAGAGAATATAGATACGAGATCTGACCACACGCCTCCGTAGGCATTCCTCCACACACACATATGGCGTAGATTTCCGCCTGAAAAATGGAGGGATATTTGCCCATGGGAAGGGTGCGCTGGAAACCTGGTCCTAAAACCCCCGCACCCGTATCCTTATTCAGCTGTTTCGAGCCATCTGTGAACCATAAAAGGGCCCCAACTTCAGGTTCCCAAGTCCGGTTGGTCCACAAAAGACATAGCGTCAAAATACCTGACCAAAATCTGTTCCGGCAGCATCTTATCTGTGACCTTACTGATTGGGTCGTCCATAAGAACCTTGGCGATCCTCATGTGACCCCTTAGGTCGCCGCCTCTCATGCTACTGAATTTCCTAGTTGAGCCCATGACTGCCGCCTCCATTACAGAGATATGCAACGGAGGAATTCCCAGCATGGCCCCGATGGCATCCGTAGGACACGTCCCGCTGGCGCCCGTTATACCAATGCACGCCAGATGGTAGATCCTCTTAAGAGCATTCATCGCTTTCGACTGCTCGACCTTAGGCCACCATGCGATGGCCGCATTGGTGATCACCATCCGCGGACTCAGACCCCATGTCTTCCCAAAGAGCCTTTGGCAGGCATAAAGAGCTCTGGTGGCCTTTTTGAACAGCAAGTCAATATGATCATTCCAGGTTAGAGATTTGTCAAGAGTAACCCCCAAATACCTAACCTTATCAGAATAATCTATCACCATGCCCCCCACAACGGGCCTTGATAGATTAACCTTCCTTCTGTTTGTAAATGGTACCAGTATCGTCTTCGACGGGTTGATAGATAAGCCCCTTCCCTGGCACCATGAAAGAGTAAAGTTCAGAGCCTCTTGCATGCGCTCTGAGATCGTCCTGTCATCCCATCCAACGACGGATATGACAAGATCATCTGCGTAGCCGTAGGTCTTGAAGCCCTGGTCGTTTAGACCCTCGAGCAACTCATCTATGACCAGTGTCCATAATAATGGCGGTAAAACACCCCCCTGAGGACACCGTCTGGTCGCATTCACAGTCCTGAGTGCAGACCCTATACCAACGGTGATTACCCTGGACCTTAGCATCTCTAGAGTCCAATCCACAATAATTGGAGAGATACCCTTACGCAGCATGGCCCCTTTAATCGCACCGTAGGACGTGTTGTCAAAAGCGCCCTGTATATCTATAAAGGCACAATGGGCAATGTGCTTTGCCCCTAGTGCCCTCTCAACCATATCGACAACGTGATGAACAGCTGTTTCGGTAGACTTTCCCCGCTGATACGCGAACTAAAGACCGTGTATCGGTCTCCGTGCGATGTAAGTGTCCCTAATATAGCGATCCAAGACTTTCTCCATAGTTTTAAGGAGAAACGAGCTGAGGCTAATTGGTCTTTACGATTTAGGCAACTGTTCGGACTTTCTCTCTGCCTTTGGTATAAAGACCACTTTCACCTCTCTCCACGGTGATGGTACATGACCAAATAGCAGACTGGATATAAATATCCTAACCTGCCTTGGGATAATTGCGTACAGCCCCTGCTGCAAAAGGCATGAATAGACCCCGTCCGGACCTGGTGATTTGTATGGAGAAAACATATTCACCGCCCACCTTACCCTGCTCTAATGAAAGATAGACCCCGATAGACGTACATTCCTTCCCGTTAGGTTTGGGATTCCCCAAGTGGCATCCGACCCGCCGGAGACTACGCATCCCGGGAAGTGGGTATCTAGCAGGAGTTTGCAGGTTTCGACGCGAGATTCAGTGAAGGAACCATCTGGTCTCCTCAAGGTACAGATACCACTCGTATGATCCCGTGATAGGGCCTTTTGAAGTCGCACAGCTTCTGGAAGATTCGAGATCCTCTCACAGTAACTGCGCCACGTGGACCTTTTGGATCTGCGTAGTTCCTTGTAGTATGCAGTGAGTGCAGCCCTATAGGTGACCCAGTCACCTGTTCGTTTAGCATTATTAAAGAGCTTTCTGGCTTTACTTTTGAGCTCCTCCAAACCATTGTTCCACCACGGAACATCCCTCTTCGTCCTCCTGGTCATTAGTGGGCAGCTCGCAGCGTAAGCAGAAGTTAAATTCTCTTGAATTTCCGCCGCCTCATAATCAATTTCCCCTGAGCTCAGAATTAACCCCTTGAAAAGTTGGTATCACCCCCCAAGTGGTGACGGAAGTTTTCCCAGTTCGAACGTTTAGGATTACGAAAAACCTGATTAGAATCCAATGAACCCATAACATTAAAGACCAGATGATGATGTTCAAACATTGATAGTTCATTGGAGACATGCCAGTTTGAGATGGCAAATGACAAATTGGAGCTCGTAAGAGTGAGATCCAAGACCTCTGACCTAATTGCATTCCTAAAAATCGGTACGTCACCCCTGTTCGCTATGTTTATATTATTTCTACATATAAATTCTAGCAGGTACTCACCACGTTTGTTGATATCTTTACTCCCCCATACCGTGTGATGTGCGTGGCGTCGCAAGCTAGGATCCAGCTCACTGACCTCTTTCGGTAATATTCAACCAAGGCCGAAACCTCAGCTGTTGGTGCCGCTTCTACGTCGCCAGGCAAGTACGCGGAGGCGAGTACTACCTCATGTACCCCGGATAGGGAGGGTAACATTGCGGAGATTGCTACCAAATCTCCCAAGACAAATTCTGAAATTGGAAGAAAGGTTAGACTATTCCTCACAAAGATGGCCACTCTGGGCCTAGTTAATTGAGAATTATAGATCAGCTTACCTTGACTTGCATTGAGCCCTTTTATGGATCCATTGTGCACCCAAGGCTCCTGGATGAACATTACATCCAGGACATCTGTTATGAACCTTCTGCTGGCGATGTCCGATGCCGCCTTTGCATGGTGAAGGTTCACCTGTAAGCACCTGAGGTGCTTTGGTGCTCCAGCTTTTTTGGCAGCCATTATTTGCGTTTGGCAGCACGCTTTGCCACCTTTCTGCCACGATTTGAGTTTAGCAGCACAGCTTCTTCTGCCGAGTGCCTCTCACCCTTTTTCCGCCTTTCGGAAGCCTTAAAATCGACCCGTTTTTTAGTTGTGGGCTCAGTAGAACTAGGCATAGCAAGGTCCTTCAAACATCACGGTTTATCATTCAACGTATGTGAGCTAGTAACAACTCGTGTGTCGGATTTGGCCGTGGCTGCAGAAATGTTTGCCTTTGCCTGCTTGGGTATGTCGCGCCCGACCCCATGTTGTTGTCGGGTGGGTCTTACCAGCGCTGTTCTAAACCCAAAATTCACCCTGTGATTCTTTCGCTTGAGTATGTCAGCTGAGATAGGGTCAATAGACAGGGTGAGCTCAACTATGCCACCCTTGATAACCCTATTCAACACCTTCCAATACCCAACCGAAAGCTCGCAGTTCTGGCCCTCAACTAGTTTAAGAATTAGATCATTAGACGTGTCCTCCTTCTCGGGAAAATAACACACGAACACTTGGGCCTTCGGCACTTTTTCCTCCGCAACCACACAGCGTCGCTCCATGGCTTTAGAATGGGGACATGAGTCTCCAGCCACTGCGCCGTGTCCTTTTCGCGGCAAACAAAACTGAGCCACCCTGGCTTAAAGGAGCAACTCGAGAAACTGGGCTTAATTGTTCCCTTACTCAGCTCCGCTATTTTGTGCAGCACAGCTCTTTGGATGGAGTAGAGCTGCTCATCCGTCCATCTAGTTGCCGGGAAATCCGGTGGAATAACACCAATCTTCACGGTGGCAACTACATCCTTGTAGGATACCTCTTGTTTCCGCTGATTGGCCGGAACTGGCAAGGCTGGTTTTAGCAGTATAGCGCCTACAGCCTTGCAAGGTGTGCCATCTGCACCCATATCAGCTGTCCGCTTTGCAGGATGTCTAGTGTCAGGTGGTGTCGAGCCATGTGAGCGCACCCTTTTCCTGCTACCTGTGAGCTCTTTGACCTCCTTACGGGAATCGCGCATAGGCAACTGAAAAAGCCGCCGCGCAACCTTTAGGTCAATACTTTCATCCAGGTACGTCCACAAGCTTCACGCGCTCAGTCTTCGGTTTCGACCGATCGCCTGGGACTGTGACGGCACTTACAGGCTGGGAGCTTAACAGCTCATCCTCCTCGTCCGATGGGATATTCGTAGTTGTGTCTGAAATAGGGCCCGGAGGGTCCTGAGTTAAATTACTAACATCCATGAGTTCGGCAACATTGAAATCCAGAACGCCCAATGTCTGCTCAGCCGAAACTATTGCTTCCTTTGTGTCTTTTAGGTTTGAAACCTCTTTACCAGGTGAGACCTGCATCGGTCTTCTCTTGCTCTTTATTTATTAGATTATTTGAGTCCATCTAAAAAGGAAAGAAAAATAAGGGATTACAACAGAACACATAGTATCAGAGCCCTGTGCTACCAGTGAGCTGATACAACCAGGATACGCCACGCTCTGGAGGCCACCGTTCAAAAACACACTAACGTAGTGCTATTCGTCTCATAGGCACGGTACAGATAACACCTGGGATTACGGGTTTTTTTCGAGTGTCCGCTCTAGATCCGCCATGTTCTGTAAAAGCAGAGCCACCTCGAGCAGGATGTGGATTGAAGCATGAATTATCCAGTCGCAGATGCGACTCCGTGTCGTTCATCACAAGGAACCACGTCTGCATCTGGATAAGTCTAGCTTAAACTCCACTCATGGACGGTCATTGGAGTCCTGATAGGCTAAGGCACCATCGATAGATGTGCTGTGTATACGCTTCAAGGACTCCCTGTGTTCTTGCTGCCTGTCTCCTAAATTTCGATTTAGTAATAATTACTACGCCGAACTTTAGGAATCAAGCAACGGAACATTTGGCCACAAAAATTATTTAAATTATTTAACTTGGCCTAAACTTTTAGATTTATTTCGGTTTTAAAATCTGATTTTACATTGCCAAACAACAATTTACATCATTAGCAACACTTGGAATTGTTTTTTCAATGCAGTTATTAGGATTTCGACATTGTTTAATAATATTTCTCACAGGATCCAATATTAAACTCTCTACAAGTTTTTTTTATTTAATTTTCGTGCCCACGTTTAAAATTACTCACTTAATGAAATTTAATAATAAAACTTTCAGCAGATTCACGATCTTGTGAAAGATTTTTTTGTTATAAAAAATTTTTCAAATGGGAGTAGACGAAGTTTCAAAACTGGAGTTGCATTCCATAACATCATAGTAATCTATGACATCACAATCTGTTCTATTTTGGGACGATCTAGAAGAATCTTCGACATTGAGTTTAAAATGTTTAAGGACATGTCTTGTAATAACGTATTTGCACGCTTAGCCGAGGTGTACTAAGTCGTGCCCTGGGTCCATTACAGAAAACCAATTTACCCTTCAATCAAAAAGTTTTAAAGCGTACCACTTTATTTAATTTGAGGACGGCACGATAACAGAATACAGCCGTCAGGTAATTAGTCCATAACCAACTACGTCTGACTTTGTTTGGTGATTATTCCTCACTAACTAACCACTGCTAAGTCGGCTTAATGACT
Source organism: Eustalomyia histrio (assembly GCA_949748255.1). Taxonomy (NCBI): domain Eukaryota; kingdom Metazoa; phylum Arthropoda; class Insecta; order Diptera; family Anthomyiidae; genus Eustalomyia; species Eustalomyia histrio. Next base: position 166,842,708 of record OX456523.1, on the reverse strand, counting down.
AGTCCTCACTAACCAATCACTTATACTGTATATATATATATATATATGTTCATAGCGCATGTTGCGGGGACGGGGTTTCGCTCCACAAGTTACTATGAAGACATTTTGTTACTTTGGGGACTGTCCACAAACTTTTCATTATTCTACTTTTTACACTGGAGACATTTTACTGGATACAGCTCATATTACGGGGTCTTTTTTGGCTGTATATACAGATGTCTTCAAAGTATGTGAAATGCATATATATATATATATATATATATATATATATTAGGGCGGGTCGATTTGTAGGGAGTGAAAAAATTCACCAATTTCCCTATGATTTCCGTATTCTATGGGTTATTCCATGAAAATTTGCCGAAGGAACCATACCTCTATCGTTAAAATCGAGTCCCCTACTTTTTGTTGGTAGATTTTTTCCCAAATTGACGTTCGTATGAAATATTACCTACACGTTAACATCCATAACTCAAAAACTATCGATCGCCAGTAGGCGCGTTGGAAAGGTGAGCTCATTTTGATAAATTTACAAAAAAAAATCTCCAACATTGGTCCAACGGTTCAAAAGTTACGGGCATTTTTGTCCAAATTTTGGAGCCTTTTTCCATTTTTTTCATGATTTTGTCCAAGAATATTACTTTCATGGCCATTTTTTTGGCTCGATCCATTATTTAATTCAATTTATTGAATTCGGTTGATTAATTCGTGCGATATTGCTAAAACAAAATAACACATAAAACCAACTTTTTGATTTTTTTTCCCTTTTTATTTTTTTTTCTACAAAAATTCAAATTAAGAGAAAATAAAGTATCTATCAACCTATTATCAAAAAAAAAATATTCAATTTGAGTGTAGTAAAAGACAAAATGTGAAAAAAACATTATTTTTTCTGAAAGTCTTGTTTGCTTTCAAGTCTGGGTGTTTTCGTACGGCTCTCTAATGTCGTCGCCATAGCGGCTTCTACATTCTTTCCTGCAACTCGTTTAGCAGTGGCAGCCAGCAATTGGACATGTCTTTCCGTTCCTTGAATGTGTAAAGGAATTTGTGGATCATCGAACGGTGGCACTTCGTAATTTAAATATCCCTCCAAATGTTCATACGAATAACTTTGCGTAAACGGTGGTTCGAATAAAATGGTATCGTCATTTAAATCAATCATATTTGTATATTCCGTACAATTAAAGTTTATAAGAGATTTTTTATAAACTCTAAGTTCCGTTGGGTCGACAATATCTCTTCGGTAATGTAAAATCTTCTTTATAGCAATGTTTCGTTTTTCCATTCTATCATCAAACAACATAGATAGCAAGATATTTTCTGAGTGTGCAAAATATTGATTATCTTGAATTACTGTATTTACAACTCCAAGTAAATTCCGTGGTAAAAATCGTGTCCAAGTAATAAATTTAAAAAGTAATGTACTACCGTATGCGGCAGATCTATAATACTTAACATTGAAATACATTGGCGTGTATACTTTTATTATATAGTTAGCCAGAATTTTTAAATTTTCAGTTGGATTATTAGTTGTCACATACAACCGTAATAATCTATTGGCTTTGGTCAGCCAACGAGAATGTGCAATTGGCCCTGGTTTTATGTGAGATAAATCCGCAGGAACCACACCATTAGAAATTGCATTGGCCATTAACATCAAGTACCTCGAATCAGTAGATAATTCTTCTGGATTTAAATCACCAGGAGGCATATTTTCCAAAGCGATTTCCTCAAAATCGGTTACCACCTGAAAAGAAAACATAAAAGCTAAAAAATAGAATAAAAAATGGTAAAGAATTAGCTATAAAAATTACATACCGGAAGATTTTCACAATCAGCAATTTTTGAGCTCAACTTTCCGGTAGTTGATCGTGGTCCAGTGGTGGTTGATTTGTCTAAAGTGTCAAACAAATGTCTAAACGGAAGCTCGTTAAAGTGCAAAAGACACACAAACCAGTGCAGTGGTCTCTTTAACTGTTTTTCGAATAGTCGCAAAATTCCACCGTGTACGCCAGTATTTGTTGGTTCACCATCAGCGCATATGGCAATTAATGAATCGAGAGACAATTGTTTTTCTTGGAAGAATTCGATCAATTTGTTGACTTTGCTTGCCGCAGTTTCACTTTCTAGTTTTGTGTAGCCTATCAATTGAGAATTTGGTTCCCTCAAAACAACTAGATGAGGTTCTTTAACCATCCTTGGATGCAACTTCTCATCAATTTTTTCTACAGTTAGAGCATCATTTTTCCTGCCGTCGAATGAAAATTATATCAAATTCGAGCCATCATACCGCTTACGAAGTGCGTCTTGTCTCCATTTTTCTCTTTCTCTACGAAGTTTACTTTTATCCATGATGACAAGATTGCCATGAGCATCTTTTACGCCCAGGTCTTCCATCAGAGCTGTTGCCAATGCTGATTCCATTCTATCATGCACACCAAATCTGGTATAGTCGTTGGTATCGTCTCTTCACTTCCACTATCGTGTTCCGGTATCGTTTGTATTCTGTCATTATATTGATCGCGCATGAAATCTTTTAAGTTTTCTGGGATAGATCCACATGAGCAGTCGTTTTCTTTCAAGTTGCATTTACATTTTCCAATGTTGAATAATTGGTTTGTTGATTCTACGAATTTTTTGAATTCTGTTGCGCGTTTTACTCGTTGTTTATCTGCATTACTATATGCGTCAAGCTAATTATTCAATTTTCTAATGATGCTACCTTTGAGTATAAGTTCAATATTAAGTTGATTCCAAATTTCTAACAATCTGTCTGCTACTTGGGGAGTAAATCTTTTATACGAAAACATTTTGCTTTGGGCTTTTGAACGTTCGGCCAAGAAAAAATAGTACTTCAATATATCTCGTTTAGTTGACAGATTAATATCAGGTAATTCACAGCCCACGCCAAAAGAAAAAACATCATGAGAGACCAAATTTTTTTTTTTTTCCATATTTTATATTATTTATTGAATCTTCACTTTTAAAAACTGTGAACTAACAATAATTATCCAAATCTTAAAACTAAATATTAATTGTTAAGTCCAGCCAGTGCCAGACTGATGTTGTGTGGTTCAACTGGGACCATTATTTCCCCTTATTATTAGCGGACCAGATCCGCAGTGTCCCTCCTCCTAAGACGCTGGTGGCCGTGATTATCAGTTAAGTTACGGGCTAGTATGTTGGGGTGTGTTTCCAGTTTTGTTAAATAGCGTTGACAGTGTCTAATAATTTCATCTTTGTCCAGGGGTACATTCAGGTCTTTATGTATGTTGTAATTCCTAACATACCAGGGTGCGTTCGTGATCGTCCTCAAGAATTTATTTTGCATTCTCTGAATTTTCCCTATATTGGACGCAGAGGCAGTACCCCAGAGCTGAATTCCGTAGCACCATATGGGTTTCATGATCGAATTGTAAATGAGTAATTTGCAGTCCAGGCCTAGTTTAGAGTTTTTGCCAGTAAGCCAAGCGAGTTGAGCAGTTTTTAGCCTCATCTGAGTTATTTTCGCATCTATATGATTTTTCCACGTGAGTCGACGGTCAAGGTGAATACCTAGATATTTCACACATGTGTGTTGGGGTATATTCAGATTATTAATTTTAATGGGTGGACACGTCTCTTTTCTCAGTGTGAAAGTAATATGGATACATTTCTGTTCATTCACCTTAATTCTCCACTTATCCAACCAAGCTTCCAATTGTGAAATGTGAGTCTGTAACATTCTAGACGCTATTTTTGAGTCATCGTGGACGCTTAAGATTGCAGTATCGTCAGCGAAAGTCGATGTGTGGGTATTAATATCTAATGGCATGTCTGAAGTATAAATGATATATAACAGGGGACCCAAAATGCTACCTTGTGGAACTCCGGCTTGTATATCTTGAGGAGAGCTGACAAAACTTTTTTCAGCAAGAGTGAATTTTCGATTTGTTATATAGCTTTTGAGTAGCTTGTGAGTATTTGTTGGTAACAAAAGTTTTATTTTAAACAGTAGACCTTCATGCCAAACCTTATCGAAAGCCTGTGAAACGTCGATAAAAAGGGCAGAGCAGTATTTTTTCTCCTCGAACGTTTTTCTGACAACAGTAACCAGCCTGTGGGCTTGCTCAATGGTGCTGTGTTTTCTCCTGAAGCCAAATTGGTGTGATGGAATACAGTTGTTTTGTTCCACATAAACAGTTATCTTTTCCATTAGGATTTTCTCGAACAGCTTTGACAAATTGGATAATAGGCTTATAGGCCTATACGATTCCACTTTTGTGTAATCTTTGCCTGGCTTGGGTATCATTTTAACGAGTGAAACTTTCCATTCTGGGGGATAGTATTCAAGGCGTATAATAGCATTAAAAATAAAGAGAATTATCTTTAATGCTATACGGGGTAACTCCAAGAGCATCCTGTTACCGATTCCATCGATACCAGGAGCTTTTTTGGGGTTTAGTTCAAAAATAGCCTTTTCGACCTCTCTCATCTCAAACGTTAATCGGGTAGCTGCTCGGTGCTGGGGTAAAATCGGTGGCAACTCTGTTACAGAACTTGTTATATTTGGCGTGAATACTTTTCTTAAATGTTCTACAAACAGATCTCCTTTTTCAGTATCATTTCTAGCCCAACCTCCGTCTAATTTTCTCAAAGGAGGCTTACATAAGACAGGTCTTTTTAAATTTTTCGTTGCACGCCATAATGAGTAATCAGTTCTTGATGTTGGATCTAAATTTTCAAGATATCTGTTTAATGAAGCAGTTCTCTTATGTTCAAGTAGCTTTCTTAATTTTTTAGTGCATTCTTTCAACCGTTCCTTAAGTTGAGGAGATCTGTGCTGTTGCCACTCTCTTCGAGCTCTTCTTTTTTCATTTAAGAGTCGTTCGACATCGGCAGACAAAATAATATTTTGTCTGTTGTGTCGGGGGGGTTTGGTAGCAAGTTGAGCAGCAAGTTTGAGATTTAGTTCAAAATTTTGAATCGAGAGGTCGATATCTTCCGGTGTTCTTAGCGGTATGTTTTCCGAGCAATGTGTACTGATAAATTTTTTATACTTCAACCAATCTGTTGTTTTGCCTGTCAGTGCTAAGTCACCAGAGGGGGGTACAATTCCTCGGGGGTTTAAAATAGTAACAACTGTAGGTGTGTGATCAGATGAGAGATCCAATAATGGTTCTACATGGACCAATTCTCTCGCAATAGATATTGTTATTCCAAAGTCTATCAGATCGGGTATTTTTCGACGATCCGTTGGCCAGTACGTGGGTTCTCCACTAGAGATCACATCCATACCCAGCTTAGAAATTGTATTAAACAAAACACGGCCCTTAGGGGTAACAAGCCGTGACCCCCAGAATGTATGCTTGGCATTATAGTCTCCAGCTGCCAGAAAACGCGGTCCTAATGATTCGAAAAAGACTGTGTACTGATCCTCCGTTATGGAGAATCTGGGGGGAGACTAAATTGACGAAATCACCAAGTCCCTATCGAATTCTTCAAAACATATAGTAGTGGCCTGAAGATAATTTTCGCAAAGATCACACATAAGAAAATGTTTTAATCTAGATTTAATGAGAATAGCTGATCCTCCACATGACCTGCCTCTTGGGTCCTTAGTATCATACATTGTGTACCCGCGAATTGAAAATGAACTTCTCAGGGTTAAATGGGTCTCAGAAATAAGCATTACGTCAATTTGCTGATTTCTGAGAAAATACTCGAGCTCTTCTTTATGTTGGCATATGCCGTTAGCATTCCAGTAACATATTTTCAAACTGTTCATGGTTTAGTTAACAAAGCTTGCATCAAAATAGACTGATTTCTCATCATCTCTTGCATCATATTACTCATTGAGTTTGTAAAGTTAGTAACAGTTTGAACCAGGGATTCAATGGATGCTTCAAGTCTGCTGAAATTTTGTATCTGGGGTTCAGATTGAGAAAGTGGAGCATTTGGATTCACTTGTGCGGCTTGTGGAGTTTTTGGGGGCTGTGGTTGTCCTCTTAGAACTTCAGAGTATGAAGCACTGTTGGTGATAATTTGTGGGTATTGTGGAATATAAAATTCGGGTTCCAACTGTGATTTCATTCGGGGGTTTCGGGTTCTGTTTAAATTTGAGTTTTTTAATTTTAAATATACCTCACAACCTCTGTAATTAGCAGTATGGGGGTTACCGCAATTGCTACATTTCTTTTCAGTATTTACTGTCTTTGGTTTGGTGCAGTCAGCTGTGCTATGCAGCTCACCGCATACTACGCAAACTGCATGTAGTCTACAATAAGACCTAGTGTGACCATACTCCTGGCAGTTCGTACACTGAGCAGGTCCTCGTCGCTTATGTGGTGCTTCAACTGTAACTCTATAGTGTAGCAAGTACCTAAGTTGATAAATAGGGTGTGTTTCATTTTTCTTCAACTTGATATCGCCAGGCTCTAATTCAACTCGGAAAAGGGGTTGGGGGAGCTTATCCCGGTTTCTAATATTAACAACGGACTTAACTTTAAAGCCGTTGATTTCGAGTGCCTTCTTTACTTCAAGTGGGTCATTGTATGATTCAATACCCTTAATGACTATCTGAAGACCTTTGCTGCTCTTCAACTGTTAAGTATAAAAATTTTTTTTTTCTGGATTCAAGAAATGATACTAATTTTCTGAAAATGGATTCACATTGAACTTGAATCTTAGTTTCAACAATTTTGCCATTTTTTATTGGAACAATATAAAAAGAGTTTTCCCCAATAAGGCTGACTAGGGTTTTAACAAATTCATTTGAATTTTGCTCTCTTAGATAGATAGGGGGAGGTCTTTGTGGTTTAGGTATCACCGGGGCATCATTATCTTCGCTTTCCAGTATGGCAAAACGGTTTTGGGATTGAGTGACATTTATTTCACCTCTACTAAGCTTAGGATAGGGAGCTGTTTTAGCCGATTTTGGGCTTCTTTTCCTTTTAACTATTTTAACATACCTGTCTAATCCAGTCTGTACCAATGGTTTGGCGGTAATGATGACTGGCAGGTCAACATTGGGTGTTGCGCCAGTTGAGGGGTTAATAGTTAAACTACTTACTGACGGAAAGTGAAGCATACTTTGGGGCTGTTTTAAGTTATTAGGTTGAGCCATAATATTAATATCACTGTTTAACGTAGCAGAAGATGTTGTTGGTGTTTTAATAGTCTCACTATTTGTTGATATTGTAGCTGTAGGTTTTGGTGAAGTCAAAGCAGACAGCGTTTTGTGTGTTGTTGTTAAACTAGGCACTGTATTTGTTGGTACTTTTATATTTTCATGTTCCTTTGTGTTATTGGTTTTAATTTTTTCACATGAGAGTAAAGGAGAACATGAACGGGATCTCTCAATTGTTTTTGCGGTTAAATAATTTTTGTTGTAATTGGGATCACTGATGTTTTTATTAACATTGATGTTGTCTCCCTTTAGAAAAACGTAGGCATTTCTGCCGTTTGCACTGAGCCTTCTCTCCTCTTGAATTATAGAGCTCATATACTCTTTTCTTTATAAGAAAGAAAAGAAAAAAAAAATAAACAAAACAAACAAGACAAATCCCTGTTTGTTAAGGGTTTTTTATAAAATGTTTTGTTTTTTTATTTAAATTTTAAATTGAACACGGTTTATTTGTTTTTTGTAATAAATATATTATTTTTTAAGCGTCCAAGCGCTGTTGTTTTTTTATATATTTTTTACACACTAATAAGCCGATATTTTAATAAATTCACGGACCGAATAAATAACACGTCTATCCTTACCAAATGTTGCAAACTACTGCGTTGGGTATCTGTTGGATTTTGCGATGAACCAGGCTCTGAATCCATTTTTTAAACCGTCACTAAAAGAATTATATATGTTTTTCATAGAATAATAATATAACTATTAACTATAATAGTTAGCAATGTTTTTACACTTACCTTTAAATCTTTTCTAAATTTTAAAATAGTTTGATTATTTGTTAGTTATTTCAAGTAACACTTCACTGAAATGACGCTCAAACAAAACTAGCATACACTGGAATCCCCACCCCGCCAACTACAGCTGATTGTTTCGTCCAATTAGAATTGCTGTGTATTTGTTGTTGTCAAAATGACGTCAGAGAAGAATTATTCTTTATAAATCGTATGCAAACCCAAAAAAGAGAGCAAAAATAAAAAGGGAAAAAAATCAAAAAGTTGGTTTTATGTGTTATTTTGTTTTAGCAATATCGCATGAATTAATCAACCGAATTCGATAAATTTGGGCTTAAACTCTTCGTTTTGAATTGTAAATTGAATTAAATAATGGATTGAGCCAAAAAAATGGCCATGAAAGCAATATTCTTGGACAAAAATGCCCGTAACTTTTGAACCGTTGGACCAATGTTGGAGATTTTTTTTTTGTAAATTTATCAAAATGAGCTCACCTTTCCAACGCGCCTACTGGCGATTAAACCCGATCGATAGTTTTTGAGTTATGGATGTTAACGTGTAGGAAATATTTCATACGAACGTCAATTTGGGAAAAAATCTACCAACAAAAAGTAGGGGACTCGATTTTAACGATAGAGGTATGGTTCCTTCGGCAAATTTTCATGGAATAACCCATAGAATACGGAAATCATAGGGAAATTGGTGAATTTTTTCACTCCCTACAAATCGACCCGCCCTAATATATATATATATATATATATATATATATATATATATATAATCCCGTCCCGTACCGGAATTCCGAAGAGTGGATATTCAGTACACCGTTGCCCCGACATACTCTACAAAAAATCCTTATAAAATATCATTGAATTTATCCGAACACAGAATTAAGCTCAGAAGAATCTTTATACTGTTTTTCGTGTCTTATTTTATAGAGTATAGCAAAAAAAATGTATACGGTATTAAAACTTTATTGTGCCTACACAGCCCATATTTCATTCTATTTAACATTTAAGATTATACATACTAAAAGTGATAAAAAATTCACCATTTTCACGATTTACCATCGTTGAATGAATTTGTTGTCTACAATAACATATAGGAGAATCTTATAGAACAACGGCAGCTAACACTTGAAGAAAAAGCTTGTGAAGAACATTTTAATAATTCTCATAGTCGCTCACCGGATGGTCGGTATACAGTAAAAATGTCATTTATCTCGGAACTTGTTGGTGAAGCCCCGCCTAAATTCGAACATACCATTTTAATGTTTTAAAGCGATTAAAACATATGGAACAACGATTTGTATGGATGAGTCTTCATCCATAAGGATATTTTCCTCCTCACCATGGTGTTTTACGCGAAAGTAGCAACTTAACTAAGCGTAGTGTTCGATGGAAGCAGTAAACGTTCACCACATACATCATTAAATGAAGAATTATCCACAGGATCGGCTTTACATAATGATTTTTCAGCAATTATAACAAGATGGCGTCGTTTTAAAATTGGATTCAGGTCGGATATTGATATCAACATCATTAAACTTCAAACCGCAACGTATGGAACTTCCTGCGCTCTTTATCTTTCTATTAGACTTCTACACCAGTTAGCCGAATATGAAAATATGTCTTTTTCTCATGCTTGTAAAGTCCTACGTACTGATACAAATGTTGCTGAAGCAGATACTGTAGAGGATGCAACATGTCTTCAAAAACGATTTGTCAATTTATTGCAAACCGGTGGTTTTAATCTCAGAAAATGGACTTCTAATTCGGCTGAGCTAATATCTAAAATAACAGAAGACTATAAGGAAAATGTAGATAAAGTTGAATTTGATGGACAGTTTTTGTTGGTAACCGAGTTGCTAAAGTAGAGCGTTTATCTAATAATAGCTAGGGGCTATATATATATTCAGTCAAATCAATTCTGCCGATTGTGCTTCATGCGGCATTAGTGTAACAGAATTACTTAACCACGACTTGTGGTGGTCTGGACCAAATTGGTTATCTTACCCTTCTACTTATTGGCCAAAACAACCTGATGAGCCATATCACACAAGCTCAGAATTAAGAAAATCGTATATTAAGAAAATCGTATATTGTTCGTGTCACCGTTTATATATTACGATTCGGAATGAAAAGCGAAAAACGAGAATTCGGATTTATAGAGACACATAAAATTAACCATGCTATGAGAACATTGGTTAAACTTTCTCAAAGAATCGAATTTAAAGGGAAAAGTCAATTTCCAGTACTAGTAACAGTTTGCGTTTTTGCCCTTTTTTGGATGAGTTTGGAATTCTGCGTGTTGGTTATCAATTTTAATATTTACAGATGCTCATGTCAAAACTCTGCACGGTGGTCTTATAAAAATAGGCATACATATCCAGAACCTTTTGAGTTCAAAGACGTTGCATTACATGTTTCAAGTAAAAGGCAAAAAGCACAGCAGATTATGTGCGATTTGCCTGCTGGCAGAGTTGAGCCTAGTCGACCTTTTAAGCACAGTGATGTCTGTGGAGATCTGGCAATGCTGTTGATTAAATGAAGTTTAATTATTCGGCAGCACTAGAGCTCAACAGATGTATGTAATGAAATATTAGAAACTGTGTTAAATGACCGTAAAAGTGCATCTCTTCCCGAAGAACTATTGGAACAATTGGCAAACACTTGTACTCAGTGGCACTTTATTCTACCAGCTTCCCCCCATTTTGGTTGCTTTTCGTTAGCTGGGGTAAAATCAACCAAACATCACCTCCGAAGAATGATGGAAAAGCGGGTTTTAGCTTATGAAGAATTATGTACAGTTTTGGCACAAATTGAATGCTGTCTTAATTGAAGACCTCTGTGTCTACTATCCTCAGACCCATATGATTGTCAAGCGCTTACACCATCTCATTTCCTCGTTGGTGAACCAACACTTTGTATTCCCGATGAAGACTTGTTGGAATTAAATGTTGATCGTCTCACCCGATGGAAGGTAGTATAACGTTTAAAACAACAGTTTTGGAAGCGCTGCACAGTGTGGTGTCAGCGGCCAAAAATAAAAAAAACGACTTTTGGAATTTTAAAAATCTGTTAAAACAGTTTGATAAACTAGATTTCAAATTACAATAATCAAAAAGAATTTTTGAAAAAAAAATATTTTTGACAAAGTTATAGCCAATCAAAGTTGAAAGTTTTTGGTAAGTATGCAATATGCACACAAAAAACGTGAAAAATAGGGTATATACAAATGGGTTAATTTAACGTAAATTGTCGATAATGCAGTTAAATTGTTTATAAATATTAAAGTATGACATTACTAAAATATGGTAACATATTTTTTTTACATTTAATTCATCATGTGTTTTGTACCGTTATTCTGAATGTAAACAGAAAGGAATTTTTTTAATTGTTTACAACTTACAAGTTTATAGAAGGTCTAAAAAAAAGTTTAATCGAGTTTATTTTTGATACTTTAATATAATATTGATACAAGTATGTACATTAAAAAAAAATGGGTCTCTTTTGCAGAGCTTGGCAGAATAGTCAATTTTTTTCACTTTTTCAGTGTCAAGGCAAGTGCAAATTTTCAATATTTGGCACAAACATACAACACACTCCCTAGCCCTTACGGAAATTAAAAATCATTTTGAAGATAAATTTAAGACACAATTGCAACAAAAAAGTATTGTAAGACTTAAATCAATTCTAGTTAGAATAAAAAAAAGTTGGGAAAAATGCTACAGAAAGAAATCTGTGTTTGAAAACAAAAACTTTTTCTGGCTAAATTCATTTTTTGATGTGGAAGAAGTTGATGAAGAAGTGGAAGAAGTAGAAGAAGTGGAAGAAGAAGAAGATATATACATTGTAATAGCATTATGTGAATATTTATTTTTTATAATATAATAAATAACATGTTTTTTTTATTTATTAAGGGACCAAGTACAAGTCGTAAAGGAAGACCAAGAGTAGGCTTTAATGAAAGTTCTGAACGAACCAAAAGAAGAAAGGTAGATGATCTTGTGAGGTCTACATGCCCTGAGCAATTACGAAGAGCTGTTCAAAGAGTATCCAGCCCAACTCCAGAAACTTCTATTTCCGTAGAAAAGGCTTTAGCATTATTAATAGATAATGATTTATCGTATAGACAATATGAAAATATGCGAACGGTTGTAAATGATGTGCACAAGAACTGTTTTCCATCATATTATAGTCTACAAAAAGCAAAGAAAAAATATATTCCGGAAAATATATCAATATCAGAAACGTCAGTAAAAATACCATTACAAAATTTTCTAAATATGACAGCCAAAAGTTTATTAGATTTAAATGATTTTGAAACCCCAAATGATGTAGTTTTGGAAATTAAATGGGGATTTGATGGTAGTTCAGGCCATAGCAATTACAAACAAAAGTTTAATGATCCAAATTCGCGGGATGAATATTTATTTGTTGCTTCATTTGTTCCATTAAGATTTTTAGACTGGTTACAGAAAACAGTTTATGGAATAATTTAAAACATTCCTCAATAAGGTATTGTCGTCCAATATGCTATTATATGGAAAAAGAAAATTCGGATTTGGTTAAAACTACAAGGGCAATTATTCAGGAAGAAATAGATAATTTGCAAACATTTGATTATGTTTCTGATAAAAAAAACCTTACCGTTCATTTTGACATGAGATTAACAATGGTAGATGGAGCTGTTCTTAATGTGTTAGCTGATAACAAAAGCAGTTCTTCATGTTTTGATTGCGGTGCAAAACCCACTGAAATGAATTTAATTCAAGTATTTGAGAGGGACCTTAAAAAAAGAGAAGAATTACATAAACACGGATTATCAACATTACATGCATGGATAAAATTCTTTGAGTGTATATTACACATAGCTTATAGGTTGCCTCTAAAAATTTGGAGAGTTTCAAAAAATTATGATAAGCAAATTTTAAATCAAAGAAAATTTAAAATTCAGGATGATTTTAAAAAGGAGCTTGGATTAAATGTAGATAAAGTTAAAACCGGTTTTGGTACAACAAATGATGGGAATACTGCGAGACGGTTTTTCAGCAACATTGATGTCTCATCTAGCATAACGCAGGTTGACCCATCACTAATTAAAAATTTTTCTTTGATTTTAAAAACTATTTCAAGCAGTAAAACAATAAATATTATAAATTTTCAACAGCTGCTTAGAGAAACATGGAATTTATATGTTCAAAAATATTCTTGGTATTGTATGCCTGTTACTGTCCACAAAATACTAGTTCATGGAGCAGAATTTATAAAAAACTCCAAGATTCCAGTAGGTATGTTATCTGAGGAAGCTATAGAAGCCACTCATAAAGTTTTTAGAAAAACTCGTTTAAACCATACTCGAAAAAATAGTCGTACAAATACTAATAAAGACCTAATAGAAAGAATGGTTTTGCAGTCTGAACCAAAGTTATCTATACATAGAAACGAAGATAAAATAAGTAAAAGGAGTTGTGAAGAAATAAATGATTTCATTATTGAGGAAAATAATATTTATGCGGATAATCAAGAAAATTTAATAAACCAGCTTGAAGAAAGTGATTCGGATGAATAGAGTAAACAAATTCTAACATTTTCTTTTTTATTGTATTTAATAAATAAAAATTGTTCAAAACATTATTTTTTATAATTTATTTAAATAATAAAACAAGTGTAAACATTAAAAAGTAACATTTACTTTACTTTCCATTTGAATTTTTTTCATTGAATTTTTTTCGTTTTTAAAAAAATTTAAGACGAAAAATCGCCAAAAATTTTATTAAAAAAAATTAATATAAAAAATTGGTAAAAATTATTAAAATTGGATAAAATTTTGACACACACATTATTCTTGTTACAAGTGTTTCGTGTATGAAATTAATTTAAAAATTTAAATTTTTGTTCACTTTTTTTTTAATTTTTTGAAAAAGGACATTTTTGAGATAGGCGTGTCCTTGCTCCGATTTGGATAAAATTTTATCAAATCATTTAGGGTATCAAACTAAATGACTATACAAAATTTCATAAAGTTCGGACTTTTTTTCTATCTTTTATGAAGTTTTTTAATTTCAGGATATATGGGAAGGATACGAATCCTTGATCCAAAGTTTTTGAAATTTTAATATTTTTTTTTCTTTTATCAAATAAAATACGTGTGCCAAATTTCAACTCTTTACAACTACTCCTTCTATTTATGGCCACTCGTTATATGAAATCACGACACTGTGCGCTGGTTCAACGAATATTTTAATCGTTTACAATCTCGCCCAAAATAGTTAAAGCCCGATCAAAAATTCTTCGTGCGAGGGAATGTTGAAGTTAATTATTACTTTTATCTTTTTTTGTTGTGTATTAAAAATTACTTAAATTTATTTAGTCACCCTTTATCCTTGTTAGCAAATCATAAGGGAATTATCATTTCTTCTATTGCTACAGAAATATATATACCAATTGTTCTCAAAACTGGTTTTCTATATTTTAGTACAATACTTGTTGTTATTGTTTATTATTTTGTTAGTAGAACATTTTTGAACATTTTCAATATTAGTTTTGAGTATGCAATTCAATTGTCGAGTAAACATTTACAAACTAAGTACTGCCTAGCTGCAAGAAATCGATACTATTTTGTTATTAAAATAAAAGATAATAAAAAAATCCTAAATTATAATATTATAATATTGAAAATCGATTTAGCCTTTAGTAATCTAGATTCACTGAAGAAGTTTACGATTCCTATGGAGGAACATCCAGTCACGACCTTTATATATTCGACACTACCAATTACTCTTGTAATACAATTGACATGTAATTTTAAAGTCAATTAAATATTTTGTAACAATCAGACAGATCAGAGCAAGGGAAATATTTCAATTTTTGAATCAGAAAGATTAAGAGAACAAAGAAACATTACCACTGCATTTTTACCGAGGGAGAGAGTTAAGGAACGAAAGAACAGGACATGAAAAATAACAATGTTATTTGTATGTATGTACATATGTCTAATTGATTATTTACAATCGATGAAAAGAAGTATTTCATAAAAGGTTAAACTAAATTTAATCTTAATAACCTAAATAAAATAAGCCTTAAAACAACAGAGATGTAAGCCTGGATAAAATAAGCCTAAAAAGAACAGAGATGTAAGCCTGAATAAAATAAGACTAAAAACAACAGAGATGTAAGCAACCAGATTAAGATAAAATTCGTAAACATTCGGATTAAGGAATAAATTGTAAACAAGGTCATCAATGTGTTTTTATAGAAAACTCCAAACATGTTTATCATTAAGAAAAACGAAAACATGTTTACTTTTGAAATATAAACATGCTTTTTTGAGAAAATAGTTATTAAGACAAAAATTTAGTATTTAAGGAATAAAATTGTAAAGTTAGTTAAGAATGTAAAGTGCAAGAACATATAGTGTTTAAGTATAATTTCAAATCAGTTGTTTAACCGTGTTCAACGTTATGGGTTTTTATATATATTTGATATTTATTTTTTTTTCTCTTAAATATTAGCCGTTAAAAATAGCGCCATTTTTCAAATTTCTATACAAATATTTTTCTCTATGTACATACGGGTTAATAGAAACCATAATTTTGTTATTTAGTTAGTTATAAGAAAGAATTGAATAAAGCAAGAAGCTTTGTATTTGTTAATAGGAAAAAGTTGTCCAGATTTTCTTTAACTCAACAACTGGGAAAAGGAGTGACCTTATCCCAATATTTGATCCTTTGAAAAGTCCTAGAAGATGCTAGATGTGGAGTGAATTAGTGACAGAGTAGTCTACTAATTTTTTGTAAAATCGGCGGTTGTTTCCCTTAATAGCAACCCTATCTAAAATGGAACGAAAAAAATGAATATTTTTTCAACAACTCTACCCCAGCAGAAGGAGAGTAGTAGGAGATTGGGGACTCAACTTGATTTAATGGCTTTTTTATAAGGAGCCAACTTGATTTAATGGCTTTTGTATAAGGAGGCAACTTGATTTAATGGCTTTTTGTATAAGGAGCCAACTTGATTTAATTGCCCTTCATTTTAGCTGTGGACTCATATTGATTTAATTGCCCTTCATTTTTGATATTGACACAACTTGATTTAATTGCCCTTCATTTTAGATGAGGACTCATATTGATTTAATTGCCTTCTAGTGTGGCCGTCGGTTGTATGCTTATAATATAAAAGGGTCATTGATCTACATATTTGTTTTTGGTCTTTTTGAAATTATGTGGTTAGTGTGGCCGTCGGTTAATTCTTTTTATCTCTTGTTATACCCTCCACCATATATGGTGAGGGTATATATCAGTTTGTCATTCCGTTTGTAACATGTCGAAATATAGGTTTAAGACCCCATAAAGTATATATATTCGTGAACCTTATGCAATTTTAAGTCGATTTAGCGATGTCTGTCTGTCCGTCTGTCTGTCTGTCTGTCTGTCTGTCTGTCTGTCTGTCTGTCTGTCTGTCTGTCTGTCCGTCTGTCTGTCTGTCTGTCCGTCTGTCAATTTTTACCCAGATTATTGAACATCCTCCCGAGCAGTTTGGTATTTAAATTACATAAATTGACAAAACATATTCATATTACAGTTCATGCAAAATTAAGTATATACGTATATCATCTTCAGCCCCTATGGTGGAGGGTATTCAAAGATTCGGCACAGCCGAATTTAGCCCTTTTTTACTTGTGTGTGTTTTTTTTTATATTCTTTGGTGGCATATACAGAACAACCGTCGGTTGTTTGCTTATAATGTAAAAGTGGTGGTTATACAAAAATTATCATGTGCATGATTGTCTAGGTGTTAGGTAATGAGGGTCTTTGTTGTTAGTGTTGTCGTCGGTCAATTCTTTTTTACTTGTGTTTTTTTTTCTACCGTCGGTTCTTTGCTTATAATGTAAAAGTGGTGGTTATACAAAATTTTTCTTGTTCGTGATTGGCTAGGTGTTATGTGACAAAAATCTTTTTTGAAATTATGAGTGTTGCCGTCGGTTAATTCTTTTTATCTCTTGTGTTTTTTTTTCTATTCTTTGGTGGCATATACAGAACAACCGTCGGTTGTTTGCTTATAATGTAAAAGTGGTGGTTATACAAAATTTTTCTTGTTCGTGATTGGCTAGGTGTTATGTGACAAGGATCTTTTTTGAAATTATGAGTGTTGCCGTAGGTTAATTCTTTTTATCTCTTGTGTGTTTTTTTTCTATTCTTTGGTGGTCATTGATCTACATATTTGTTTTTGTATTAAGAGGAAATTTGCATTAAGTGAAAGTCATTGATCTACATATTTGTTTTTTGTATTAATAGGAAATTTCCATTTTTTCTTTCTTGTGTTTATGTTCTATTTTTGTTTTTATTTTTTTTTTTTTTTTGTGTTTGCTATATACATTCTACATATAAATGTACAAGTAGGTCATAAATTAATTATTTATTAATGTGACATTTTCATTAATCTACAAATTTTTGTGTTTTGAAATTCGAATCTGTTTGTTTGTTTTGTTCGGTTTTGTTTCTTGTAATAAAGCGGTAATTGGAATCTGTTAGTGTTTTGTTTGTTTGTTTGTTTAGTTGAGTATAATAAAAAACAATACTAAAAATTAGTTTTACATGTATTTGGGTTTATTATACTTTCTTTTTAAATAATTCTTAAATTAAAATCTCATTTAATATTTCTTATAAATTTAAATACGTATAATATAATAATTTCGGTTATTTTTTTATTTAATTAAAAATTTAGATGTTTATGATAGAGATTTATAAGATCGTTGACTGAATTTTCTCTAAATTTATAGATGATGCAACTACATGTATCAGGTCCTTCAGTACATCTGTCGTCAGACCATATGCAATCCTCAAAATGCTTTCCATGCACTGAATTAAGAATTCTTTTATTCTCATATAATTCGAAATAATCAGCGTTCTTTAAAAAGAAGTGTAAATCTTCTAGACATATAAACTCCTTATATTCATTAAGGAATTCTACAACTTGTTCCCGCATTGACATCTTAATCGTCTGAGTCGTTCTTTCTGTCTGAATCTATAAATTATTATTATTTATTGTACCCTCCGCATTTATAATGTGAATATTTAAACTATTTGACAATACAATACTATGAAAATAAAGTGAGCAATTTATTGTAATATCTTTAGGATACATTTCACAATATTTTGAAATAAAGAGTGAAGAATTAATCCGTCTTTGAAAAAAAAAAGAGAAATAAAAGAGAAAACAAATTTATTCCTCTTTTCATATTAGTCCATGCAATTTATTGTAGTAAAGTTAATTTAAAATTTAATTCATGTGAAAGTTTTATTCTTAACAAAGTCTTCAAAGAAACAACAACCATGAGCGCTGTATCAAAATCATTAATAAACGAATTTGATGACCTCAACAACAAACCAATTCTCCATATTAAAGATATGGAGGATCTTAAATTATACAAAATATTGAAAGCAATTAAAATGCAAACGAAATATGGGGAAAGTATCCAGATTGAGGGAGAAAATTGTGTCATCTTTCTGCTAAAAAGATTTAATGCTATAACTGATGATGAGATAAAGGAGTTATCATCTGGCAATTACTTCATCAAAAAATTACCTACAGTAGACGATAAACACTTGCGATTAGAGTTGGAGTTATTTGATATAAATCATCATCCTGAAAGTGGCAAATATCCGCTTTGGAGATGAAATTGTAAATTTGTATTAAACAACGAGAAATAAAAATATTAAAATACATTGAAAACAAAAAGAAAAAAAAATGCGTTTTTATTTATTAATAATTTCATACAAAAATTTCAGGCATAAGTGACCGCAATTAAATGAATTATATTTTTGATGTCTTCTATAATTGTACACTATATTTGAGCCCAAATATGCTTCTAATTCAAGTGGTGGCTGCAAACTTCCAAAACTATCAAAGTACTCCTTATGATCTTTATTTTTGTAGTATGCTACCCAATGAGTGCCTGCTCCAATTGAGGAATCCTGATTAACAATGCCACATTCTATTCGTCGAGGATGTTTGGGGAGTGAATCTCTTATAAAATACCTCTAAAGTGTGGAATATGTGTGGTAAACTTAATCAAATCGATATCAGTAAGTGGTCTTTTGGGGAGCATCTTAATTAGTTTTTTGACATTTTATCGAATACAAGACCATACCCCTTCTTATATGGTTTAAGATAAAGACCCTTTCCCATTGCTATAGCCTCCATTTTCTTATTATGTCTAGTAGCCTTTTCGAGTTGTTTCTTAGCATCTTTTGCAGCATTAATAGCTTTAACAATAGCTGCTCCACCAGATGACAGACCACCTAAGGTCCCTAAAGCAGTTAGTATTGGCACTAATGGTAAGAACCCTCCAACTTTTGGTACATTGATAATGCGAGGTATAACAACTTTTGATTTTTTTCCTTTCAGCGATTTATTTAAAACTTTACGAGCAATTTTAATTGCGTCGTTTATATCTTTAGGTTTTTCTTTCTTTAAAGTTGCCGTAGCCATTCGTATTGCTGTGCCAAAAATTTTCTTTCCAAATTTATTTTTTGACTTTAGACCCATGCCGAGTTTGACTTTAGCCTTCATGGCGTTAGTTATAAAATATGAGTTTGTTTTTTCTCCAATACTGCTGTCTTTCGATAAAACTCGTTCCCAGGCTCGATTTTCAAGTATTTTATCTGCTTGGTGTCGCTTACTGATTTCCTTATTTTGAGAGTAAGCAATATCGTGCTCTCTGCAAGCAGCATCCAACGGATTTATCCCCTTATCAAACCTCTTTAAACGTTTTTCTAGCTTAGTACCTGGTCCACAAAATTCATAACCCGGTAAATGAAGTTCAAAAGGTAGAGAATTTATTACTCTATCTACTAATCCACTCCCAGTGACAGAATGCATATGATTGATAATTCTATGATATTGTTAAACCATTTATATAATCTGGAAACTAATTAAGAGGGAAATTTAAAACTTTGGTTTAGTTGTTAAAATGCGGTTGACCAAACAACATAAAAATATAGTTGTTAGGAATGTTGATTCCTCAACAAGTACAGATATGAGAAGAAAACACAGTTCTCTATTGCCAAATTCTATAAGAGCACTTATAGGGGGACCTTCGAACTGTGGAAAGACTTATGTAATGATTAGTTTGATTGAAAGTCCTAATGGATTAAAATTCGAAAACATCTATTTATATTCGAAATCATTATTTCAACCTAAATATGAGTACTTAAATAAACTCGTATCAACGATTTAAGGAATGGGTTATTTTACATTTTCTAACAATGAAAGTGTTATTCCACCAGATGAAGCTAAATATAACTCAATAATTATATTTGATGACGTTGCATGTGAAAATCAAAATAATATACGTGCATACTTTTGTATGGGTCGTCACAAAAATGTGGATTCATTTTACTTGTGTCAAACTTATACCCGAATACCTAAACATTTGATACGAGATAATGCCAATATGATTATAATGTTTAAGCAGGATGAAATGAATATGAAACACGTCTATAGTGATCATGTTGGAACGGATATGTCCTTTGAACAATTTCGTAAAATATGTCAAGAATGTTGGAGAGAAAACTATGGATTTTTAACAATATGTAAAGATGATAACTTAAATGCTGGTCGATATAGAAAGACATTTAATGTTTTCATTGAAATATAAGGATGTTGGAATAAAATGATGATATTAGTAAAGTTTGACCTCTTGAATCGATAGGATTAACAAATTAAAAACATTTAAATAATTACATCCTTTTATGAATTCAGCTGATTCCAAATAAGCTTGCTACATTTTCTGATCTATTCCTGGTCTGTTTCTGATCTGTTTCTGATCTGTTCCTGGTCTGTTGCTGATCTGTTTCTGATCTATTCCTGGTCTGTTTCTGATCTATTCCTGATCTGTTTCTGATCTATTCCTGATCTATTCCTGGTCTGTTTCTGATCTATTCCTGATCTGTTCCTGATCTGTTTCTGATCTGTTCCTGATCTGTTTCTGATCTATTCCTGATCTGTTGCTGATCTGTTCCTGGTCTGTTTCTGATCTGTTTCTGATCTGTTCCTGGTCTGTTTCTGATCTATTCCTGATCTGTTGCTGATCTGTTTCTGATCTGTTTCTGATCTGTTCCTGGTCTGTTTCTGATCTATTCCTGGTCTGATATGACTGAAGTGTTGGAGGAACTGGTCAAGGTAAGAAATGCTTTGAAGAAGAAATTTCGAAGCATAAAAATGGGTGAAGCTAATACTCATGAAAGACTACAAAAAACATTTAAGCCCATAACTAACCCGCTGAAGGAATTTATAAATAATTCTTCTATAGAAAAGAGAATTTCTAAAGATGAAAAAGAAGAAATTAAAAATGAAATAAAAAATGAAATAGAAAATGAGACGAGTTTATCGTTTAAAAAATTACCAATGAAACTGGGGACAAGTACCCCAAAGAAAGATTTTACGAGTGATGAATACAAAACAATTGATGAAAATGATGATGATGATATTTACTATCAAACTGAATCCCCCGCTGATGTTACAAACGATACAATAATAAACTCACTCGATTTTTCGCATTTAGCTCGAAAAAATTAACTGGAAACGCTTTATGGTCCTCACAAAGATTCGAATGGTGAGTGGAAATTTGGGAATAGCTACATTAAGTTGAGTGATGATAAAATTATGCTAGGAAATCAAAATTGG
Organism: Eustalomyia histrio; assembly: GCA_949748255.1. NCBI lineage: Eukaryota > Metazoa > Arthropoda > Insecta > Diptera > Anthomyiidae > Eustalomyia > Eustalomyia histrio. The sequence goes on along the minus strand of OX456523.1, from coordinate 166,821,121 downwards.
TTGCTAACACCAGGTTTGGTTCAGTTAATGTTTTATAAAACTCCAAAAAATTATGATAAAACAGAATTGGAGATTTACAAAAAGATTTTAATGGAGACAAATGCTCACAAAAGAGACTATAAATCAGACGGACAAATTAAAAGGACAAGGGCCTACAAATATGTAAACATTATCAGCAAATTATTTAAAAATGACAAAACAGGAAGTGGTCTAATGAAATTAAATTCTAATAAACCTAATTATGTATATTGGAATGATCCGAATGAATTAGTTGACCGCCTCAGATTATTAATCGCCTCTCAAGCTGCTGGTCATAACAATCATAACAATGAAATTGTTTCTATTATCGAAGAACTGCAGGAAGCTGATATAATATTATAATATATATAAAGTTTTGTGAGTTAAGGATATATATTGAAAATGTCTGTCGACAAGTTCGGACACTATTACAATTCTAAGCTGAACTATAATAATATAATAAGAAAGAATGATTCGAAAATATTTGGCCCCATTTTGGATAGCGATAAGAACTTTAATATCCAAAACAAAAGAATTAAAAATGTTGCGAGCCCTGTGGAAGAAAACGACGCCGTCACAAAAGACTTTCTACTCTTACAAGTCAACAAAATGCAGACAGACATACTTTTGAATATAGATAAAAATAATGATGTAGTATATAAGAAAATTTCTGATATAAATCATAATCATAATAAACTAATATATGTTATCAGTGTTAGACATCATATGTAACACATCTTCCCTCGGCATCAATTTTAGTAGTAAACTCTGCAAAAGTTTAATTCGTTGACGCAACAACTCAAGTTTCTTGTCAAAGTACGATTTTTGATTATGATTTATATCAGAAATTTTCTTATATACTACATCATTATTTTTATCTATATTCAAAAGTATGTCTGTCTGCATTTTGTTGACTTGTAAGAGTAGAAAGTCTTTTGTGACGGCGTCGTTTTCTTCCACAGGGCTCGCAACATTTTTAATTCTTTTGTTTTGGATATTAAAGTTCTTATCGCTATCCAAAATGGGGCCAAATATTTTCGAATCATTCTTTCTTATTATATTATTATAGTTCAGCTTAGAATTGTAATAGTGTCCGAACTTGTCGACAGACATTTTCAATATATATCCTTAACTCACAAAACTTTATATATATTATAATATTATATCAGCTTCCTGCAGTTCTTCGATAATAGAAACAATTTCATTGTTATGATTGTTATGACCAGCAGCTTGAGAGGCGATTAATAATCTGAGGCGGTCAACTAATTCATTCGGATCATTCCAATATACATAATTAGGTTTATTAGAATTTAATTTCATTAGACCACTTCCTGTTTTGTCATTTTTAAATAATTTGCTGATAATGTTTACATATTTGTAGGCCCTTGTCCTTTTAATTTGTCCGTCTGATTTATAGTCTCTTTTGTGAGCATTTGTCTCCATTAAAATCTTTTTGTAAATCTCCAATTCTGTTTTATCATAATTTTTTGGAGTTTTATAAAACATTAACTGAACCAAACCTGGTGTTAGCAACCAATTTTGATTTCCTAGCATAATTTTATCATCACTCAACTTAATGTAGCTATTCCCAAATTTCCACTCACCATTCGAATCTTTGTGAGGACCATAAAGCGTTTCCAGTTAATTTTTTCGAGCTAAATGCGAAAAATCGAGTGAGTTTATTATTGTATCGTTTGTAACATCAGCGGGGGATTCAGTTTGATAGTAAATATCATCATCATCATTTTCATCAATTGTTTTGTATTCATCACTCGTAAAATCTTTCTTTGGGGTACTTGTCCCCAGTTTCATTGGTAATTTTTTAAACGATAAACTCGTCTCATTTTCTATTTCATTTTTTATTTCATTTTTAATTTCTTCTTTTTCATCTTTAGAAATTCTCTTTTCTATAGAAGAATTATTTATAAATTCCTTCAGCGGGTTAGTTATGGGCTTAAATGTTTTTTGTAGTCTTTCATGAGTATTAGCTTCACCCATTTTTATGCTTCGAAATTTCTTCTTCAAAGCATTTCTTACCTTGACCAGTTCCTCCAACACTTCAGTCATATCAGACCAGGAATAGATCAGAAACAGACCAGGAACAGATCAGAAACAGATCAGAAACAGATCAGCAACAGATCAGGAATAGATCAGAAACAGACCAGGAACAGATCAGAAACAGATCAGAAACAGACCAGGAACAGATCAGCAACAGATCAGGAATAGATCAGAAACAGATCAGGAACAGATCAGAAACAGATCAGGAACAGATCAGGAATAGATCAGAAACAGACCAGGAATAGATCAGGAATAGATCAGAAACAGATCAGGAATAGATCAGAAACAGACCAGGAATAGATCAGAAACAGATCAGCAACAGACCAGGAACAGATCAGAAACAGATCAGAAACAGACCAGGAATAGATCAGAAAATGTAGCAAGCTTATTTGGAATCAGCTGAATTCATAAAAGGATGTAATTATTTAAATGTTTTTAATTTGTTAATCCTATCGATTCAAGAGGTCAAACTTTACTAATATCATCATTTTATTCCAACATCCTTATATTTCAATGAAAACATTAAATGTCTTTCTATATCGACCAGCATTTAAGTTATCATCTTTACATATTGTTAAAAATCCATAGTTTTCTCTCCAACATTCTTGACATATTTTACGAAATTGTTCAAAGGACATATCCGTTCCAACATGATCACTATAGACGTGTTTCATATTCATTTCATCCTGCTTAAACATTATAATCATATTGGCATTATCTCGTATCAAATGTTTAGGTATTCGGGTATAAGTTTGACACAAGTAAAATGAATCCACATTTTTGTGACGACCCATACAAAAGTATGCACGTATATTATTTTGATTTTCACATGCAACGTCATCAAATATAATTATTGAGTTATATTTAGCTTCATCTGGTGGAATAACACTTTCATTGTTAGAAAATGTAAAATAACCCATTCCTTAAATCGTTGATACGAGTTTATTTAAGTACTCATATTTAGGTTGAAATAATGATTTCGAATATAAATAGATGTTTTCGAATTTTAATCCATTAGGACTTTCAATCAAACTAATCATTACATAAGTCTTTCCACAGTTCGAAGGTCCCCCTATAAGTGCTCTTATAGAATTTGGCAATAGAGAACTGTGTTTTCTTCTCATATCTGTACTTGTTGAGGAATCAACATTCCTAACAACTATATTTTTATGTTGTTTGGTCAACCGCATTTTAACAACTAAACCAAAGTTTTAAATTTCCCTCTTAATTAGTTTCCAGATTATATAAATGGTCTAACAATATCATAGAATTATCAATCATATGCATTCTGTCACTGGGAGTGGATTAGTAGATAGAGTAATAAATTCTCTACCTTTTGAACTTCATTTACCGGGTTATGAATTTTGTGGACCAGGTACTAAGCTAGAAAAACGTTTAAAGAGGTTTGATAAGGGGATAAATCCGTTGGATGCTGCTTGCAGAGAGCACGATATTGCTTACTCTCAAAATAAGGAAATCAGTAAGCGACACCAAGCAGATAAAATACTTGAAAATCGAGCCTGGGAACGAGTTTTATCGAAAGACAGCAGTATTGGAGAAAAAACAAACTCATATTTTATAACTAACGCCATGAAGGCTAAAGTCAAACTCGGCATGGGTCTAAAGTCAAAAAATAAATTTGGAAAGAAAATTTTTGGCACAGCAATACGAATGGCTACGGCAACTTTAAAGAAAGAAAAACCTAAAGATATAAACGACGCAATTAAAATTGCTCGTAAAGTTTTAAATAAATCGCTGAAAGGAAAAAAATCAAAAGTTGTTATACCTCGCATTATCAATGTACCAAAAGTTGGAGGGTTCTTACCATTAGTGCCAATACTAACTGCTTTAGGGACCTTAGGTGGTCTGTCATCTGGTGGAGCAGCTATTGTTAAAGCTATTAATGCTGCAAAAGATGCTAAGAAACAACTCGAAAAGGCTACTAGACATAATAAGAAAATGGAGGCTATAGCAATGGGAAAGGGTCTTTATCTTAAACCATATAAGAAGGGGTATGGTCTTGTATTCGATAAAATGTCAAAAAACTAATTAAGATGCTCCCCAAAAGACCACTTACTGATATCGATTTGATTAAGTTTACCACACATATTCCACACTTTAGAGGTATTTTATAAGAGATTCACTCCCCAAACATCCTCGACGAATAGAATGTGGCATTGTTAATCAGGATTCCTCAATTGGAGCAGGCACTCATTGGGTAGCATACTACAAAAATAAAGATCATAAGGAGTACTTTGATAGTTTTGGAAGTTTGCAGCCACCACTTGAATTAGAAGCATATTTGGGCTCAAATATAGTGTACAATTATAGAAGACATCAAAAATATAATTCATTTAATTGCGGTCACTTATGCCTGAAATTTTTGTATGAAATTATTAATAAATAAAAACGCATTTTTTTTTCTTTTTGTTTTCAATGTATTTTAATATTTTTATTTCTCGTTGTTTAATACAAATTTACAATTTCATCTCCAAAGCGGATATTTGCCACTTTCAGGAACAATATATTCATTTATATCAAATAACTCCAACTCTAATCGCAAGTGTTTATCGTCTACTGTAGGTAATTTTTTGATGAAGTAATTGCCAGATGATAACTCCTTTATCTCATCATCAGTTATAGCATTAAATCTTTTTAGCAGAAAGATGACACAATTTTCTCCCTCAATCTGGATACTTTCCCCATATTTCGTTTGCATTTTAATTGCTTTCAATATTTTGTATAATTTAAGATCCTCCATATCTTTAATATGGAGAATTGGTTTGTTGTTGAGGTCATCAAATTCGTTTATTAATGATTTTGATACAGCGCTCATGGTTGTTGTTTCTTTGAAGACTTTGTTAAGAATAAAACTTTCACATGAATTAAATTTTAAATTAACTTTACTACAATAAATTGCATGGACTAATATGAAAAGAGGAATAAATTTGTTTTCTCTTTTATTTCTCTTTTTTTTTCAAAGACGGATTAATTCTTCACTCTTTATTTCAAAATATTGTGAAATGTATCCTAAAGATATTACAATAAATTGCTCACTTTATTTTCATAGTATTGTATTAAATATTCACATTATAAATGCGGAGGGTACAATAAATAATAATAATTTATAGATTCAGACAGAAAGAACGACTCAGACGATTAAGATCTCAATGCGGGAACAAATTGTAGAATTCCTTAATGAATATAAGGAGTTTATATGTCTAGAAGATTTACACTTCTTTTTAAAGAACGCTGATTATTTCGAATTATATGAGAATAAAAGAATTCTTAATTCAGTGCATGGAGAGCATTTTGAGGATTTCATATGGTCTGACAACAGATGTACTGAAGGACCTGATACATGTAGTTGCATCATCTATAAATTTAGAGAAAATTCAGTCAACGATCTTATAAATCTCTATCATAAACATCTAAATTTTTAATTAAATAAAAAAATAACAGAAATTATTATATTATACGTATTTAAATTTATAAGAAATATTTAATGAGATTTTAATTTAAGAATTATTTAAAAAGAAAGTAAAATAAAACCAAATACATGTAAAACTAATTTTTAGTATTGTTTTTTATTATACTCAACTAAACAAACAAACAAACAAAACACTAACAGATTCCAATTACCGCTTTATTACAAGAAACAAAACCGAACAAAACAAACAAACAGATTCGAATTTCAAAACACAAAAATTTGTAGATTAATGAAAATGTCACATTAATTGATTACGATTTAGTTTTAAAATTTTATTTAATATTATACTCAATAAGAATTAATTTATTTTCTTTGTAATTTAAATGAATTTATTAATAGGAATTTTACCATGTGTAATATTTTGTACAGCTCTGTTACCGATTTGATCTGCCTTATTCAGAAGTCCAAAAAAAAAAAAACGATGCAGTAATACTTTTACAATGTTAAAGTTAAATATGTTCATTATTGTGTAATGCGATTTGATTCTTAAAAAATGAGAATTTTATCTATAACTGTGATTCTCACCATAATACTAGTTTAACATTAGGTTGCTACTAGTGTTACATTAGCGCTAGTAGTGCACTAATAAAACAATGAGCTTTGTATTTAAGAGAGTTAAGAGTAAATTTAAATATTTATGATCGCACTAAAAATGAGTATAAAATTGCAATGACAATAAACCAAATAACGTTATAAGTATTTGAAGCAATTTACAATAAATGACTATAAATTATGACTTTTTAAAAATACAGAATTCCGATACAATAATAGTGTAATATTAAATTTAAGTATGATATGAATAAACGGCAAACGGTTGGAGAAACGTAATTTTCTCCAACATGCTCCCCCTGGAGAACACCTGTTCTAGAATGATGTTCAAATTGAGGAAAAGGACGGCCTATAGTTGGGAGTACTTTGATTTAGTCAATTGACTTCGCTATGCTCCGACTCACAGCGTCCGAATCAGGCTCCATCCTTTTATGAGCAACAGCAGCGCTATATTGGGGTGTAGAAATTTCTTGTGCAGAATCTGTTGGTAAAAAGCAAATTTTAGAAATAGGTCTTTTAATAACTTTATTTTTAGTCAATATAGATACTACCCTCACCCGACCATCAAGGCCAGGGTGAACCTCTTGAATTCGACCAAGAAACCATTGGCCGGGACCACACCTGTCATCCACAATAAGAACCAAATCTCCAATTTTAGCATCAGGTTTAGATTTAAGCCACTTCGGACGCGCTTGTAACCGGTTTAGATATTCCAAATACCACCTCTTCCAAAAATGCTGTTTAAGCTTTTCAATTGATTTCCAACGAGTCAAATGGTTTATGTTTTGGTGAAGTAAGTTTTCCTCTTGTAGGCAATTTGTCGGCTCACCTACTAAAAAATGTGCTGGTGTCAAAGCGTCTAAATCGGATGGGTCAGGGGACAAAGGGCAAAGCGGCCGAGAGTTTAGACAACTTTCTATTTGGCAAAGCAAAGTTGTTAATTCTTCAAAACTTAGGATTCGGTCACCCATAATTCGCTTTAAGTGGTATTTGACAGATTTAACCCCTGCCTCCCATAGGCCACCAAAGTTTGGGGAGCCAGGGGGTATAAAGTGCCACTCAGTACCAATAGACGTTAAAGTTTGAACTAGGTCTTCTGGTAGAGATTTTTTATTCTTGTTAAGTAGAACTTGAAGTTCCTTCGAAGCCCCTTCAAAATTTGTTCCACAATCGGAATAAATATCCGTACATGCGCCTCTACGAGATATAAATCGGCGAAAAGTGGCCAAAAATGAATTAGTAGTTAAATCCGAAACTACCTCCAAATGTAGGGCTTTTGTAACCATGCATACAAACAGGCAAATATAACCTTTAGATATCACAGCAGATCTTAAAGTAGAATTTTTCATTGAAATAGGGCCAGCATAGTCGACCCCGCTATGTTTAAAAGGTCTGGTTACGTTTAAACGTACAGATGGCAAGTTTCCCATTATTTGGCCTGCAGTTTTAGCACTATAGGTAAAACAACGCATGCAACTACCGATAATTTTCTTAGCTATTTGGTTTCCGGATATTATCCAATATTTTCTATTGACGTATGACATGGTTAAAGTGATACCACCATGTAAAGTTTTCTCATGGGAATCCCTAATTATAAGCATCGAAAGAGGATTTGTGCTAGATAAAAGTATGGGGTGTTTCACACTAAAAGGCAAATTGGAATTTTGCAAACGGCCGCCAACTCTTATAAGACCATTTTTGTCAATAAATGGCAAAAGCTTTCGAAGAAAATCCTGTTTGACATCACCTTTAAAGTGAAGCATTCTAAGATCATCCGGAAAATCTATAGCCTGGGTTAATCTAATCAGAATATGAAGGGTTTCGTTTAAATTTGTCACTTTAAGAGGACCAATATCTTTTAGCGACCTATTTAAACGACTATGCTTTGAATTGTGGATGAATCGATAACAAAATGAGATTGCTCGTAGGAGCATTGATAATTTAGAGAATCTTAGCAAAAAATAGGGATATGGTGAGGTCATAGTCCCATTGTCCACATTTTCAAAATTTTCCCATCCTTTCACTGTGGAGATTTGGTTAACGGAAAGAGTTGTGTTTGAAACAGAAGTTTCAGCAGAAAACGTTTTAGATCTCTCTTCAGAAGTTTCGAAATTTGAAAGAGGTCTAGGCCACAATGATGGCTTCTCATATAAATATTTTGGACCGAACCACCATATGTCACATTTTATTAAATCACGAGGTAAAATACCCCTGGATGCACAATCCGCAGGATTAAACGCAGAAGGAACATATTTCCATTGAAGCGGATTGCTAAGTCGCTGAATTTCAGCAACTCTATTAGCTACATAAACTGTCCATCGGGAAGGTGGTTTCCTAATCCAACTTAAAACTGTGGAGCTGTCACTCCAAAAGAAAATGTTTTGAATTTTAATGTCCTTAAATGAATCTTGGACTGTTTTAGCTAGTTTTACCAATAAAGTTGCAGCACATAGCTCCAATCTTGGTATAGAAACAGTTTTTATAGGAGACACTTTGGATTTGGCTTGTAAAAGATTTACATAAATAGCGTCAGAAGTTGTTATTCTAGAATAAACTGCAGCCGCATATGCCACAGTCGAAGCATCACAAAAACAGTGTAACTCAAACTTAAAATCATTACAGTAGTTTATCCATCTCGGAATTCGAAGATGCGAGAACTCAGAGGGACTCGACCTGTATTCTAGCCACTTTGCCTCCAATTCGGCTGGAATTGGGCCATCCCAATCTACACCATTTTCCCAAAGTTGTTTAAAAAGTGATTTGGCAATAACGGTACTTGGAGTTAGCCAACCCAATGGATCATACAATCGAGCAGTCTCAGACAAAATAGACCTTTTTGAGACAGGGCGAGTTTCATCAATGTTTGCTTTAAAAGAAAAAGTGTCGGTAGTGGTATTCCACTGAATACCAAGCGTTTTTACAACATTATCGCGATCAAAATCTAAAGTTAACGATTTTTCCCTATGCTCCTCAGGAATTTGCTCTACTAATTCTGGTGAATTTGAAATCCACTTTCGCAGATTGCAACCACCTTTTTTCAAAAGAGTACACAAGCCCTTTTGCAAACTAATTGCTTTTTCCAATGACTCGGAGCCAGAAATAATATCGTCGACATACGACTCTGAGATTAAAATTTCCGATTCTTGCAAAAATTCTTCCTTATAGTCTGCCGCCATTTGTTGAAGGACACGAATAGACAAATATGGTGCTGAGGTTGTACCGTAAGTAACAGTATTTAACTGATACACTGAAATTTCTTCAAGAGGACTAAATCGCCATAAAATTTGCTGAAATTGGCGATGTTGTGGATCGACTTCAATTTGCCTGAACATTTTCTCAATGTCAGCACTAAAGGCAATTTTGTGTCTTCTCCACTTAGTAATGATCTGTGGCAGATCATTCTGCAAAGCAGGGCCTGGAAATAGTTCCTCATTGAGAGATTTTTGCCCTTCTATATGACTACTACCGTCAAAAACAACCCTTAATTTCGTGGTAGTACTATCCTCTTTTAAAACGCCATGGTGCGGTAAAAGATAAGAATTCCTCTGAACATCTGCAGGATAAGTACCAATTTTGGTCATATGACCCAAAGATTCATATTCAAGCATAAAATTCTTATAAGTATCAGAAAACAACGGGCGGTTTGAAAATGATATCTCTAATTGTTTTAAGCGCTTCAAAGCGCCAACCATGTTATTATGAAGTTTGGGAAAAGTATTGTCCACAAGTAGTGATTTAAATGGTAGATTAACCATATAACGGCCAGAATTAGTACGTTTAGTAGTAGCCTTAAAAAATGTTTCACAAGCAAGTTCATCGTCAGTTAAATCTCGTTTAACAACAACTTCTTCTTGTTCCCAAAACGAGCGTAACAGATTTTCCAAGTTAACATTGTGAAAATGAATAGGATTTCTGTTAATTGAGTTCATAGAACCAGAAAATACCCACCCAAAGATGGTTTTTTGAAAAAACAAATTATTATGTACAAAAGATTCTGTGGGTATTTTAACTTTGTGGCATACATCAGATACGAGTAAAATATCAATTGGATCTCTTTTATAATAAAATGGATCAGCCAGGTAACCACTCCCCAATTTTGGTAAGGGCAATTGTCCCGTTTTATAACTTGGTTTGTATGACGAAACGTTTGCGAGTACTAAAGCGATGCACGACAAAACCCCTTGACCATCCTGAGAACGCAACTCTACATTTACCATTCCCCTTGACAATTGGGTGCCTACACCAGAAACTAGAGTGTGCAACTTTTGTTTGGGAAGACGCAAAAGCTGAACTGCAGATTCGCTTATTAAGCTTCCTTGAGCTGCTGGGTCTAATAATGCCCTCAAAGGGAATTGACCGTGTTCCGTATCAACGAAAAGTCGTATAGTATATAATAAAACATCTCGGAATGAATGACCGTTATTAACGGAGACACTAGGGCCCACTGCTCTATCAGAAGCAATATTCTGTACTGAAACGGAATCCTCAGTATGTAAAACGGTGTGGTGTGGCTGTTTACAAGTACCACATCTATGTAATGACTTACAGTTGCCATGATCATGACCGATTGAGAAACAATTTCTACAAATTTTTCTATTTTTCAAAAAATCATTCTTAGACCCAATGGGTAACGCTAAAAATTTATAGCACTGAGAAAGGTAATGGTTTCTTTCACAAAACAAACAAGAAATTGATTTTGACTTTGTAAAATTGCTATTATGAACATGGGCCTTTTTACCATTTCCAAAGTTATTTTTTGGAAACTGTTTTTTCACAGAAGGTACAGAATCATTTAAAGATTCTAATGTTCTAAAAGTGTTTTCAAGAAAAGAAAACCATTCCGAACGAGTCGGTACCTCAGTTGAGGATTTCAAAGAACGCTCCCATTCTCTCCGAGTTTGCTGGTCAAGTTTTTGACAAAGTATGGGTATCAGCAATGGATCCCACTCGGTTGTTCTAATTTTCAAATTCTCAAAAGAGTTTAAGCATTCCTGTGTGATATCTAATAGAGACTTTATACCCTGAAAACTTCCATCTGATTTTGGAACGTTATAAAGTTTAATAGCAAGATCATCAACAATTTTACGTTTATTGTGAAATCTTGACTCTAACATACCCCATGCAGAGTCGTAATTAGCTTCTGTCACTGAAATCGACCTAATGAGTGAAGCTGCTTCACCAGACAGAGTTCCCTTCAGATAATAAAATTTCTGAATTTTAGAAAGAGATTGGTTAGTATGTACTAACGACGTATAGATGTCCCGAAAAGGGATCCAATCTATATATAATCCTGTAAATTTAGGAAGGGAAATCCTAGGTAACCGTGCATCTACATTTGCGGGTGTTTCCGTACGATTACTAGTCATAGCAAAAGTGCTACACAATGGAGAACGTGTTATATCATCCCTGGAAATGCTATCAATTAACTTGCCCTTAAAGGAAAAATAAATATCTGAAAACTCAAAATAGCAATCGTCCACAATATATGGCACATCATTAGAGTTCAATGAAGTTTCACGAATAATTCGTAAAACTTCATCGTGCTGATGCTTAAATTGTTGAAACAAGGTATCAAGTTCCAAAGCTAAACTCTCAATATAACCACGAGTCTTCTCAGACTCCTCCTTGAGCACAAATCTTGCATTAAGCTTAAGCAGTGTACCCAATAATTCACGCTGCATAGAAATTAGGGATTGCAATTCACCCATGGTTTTGAAGCAAAAATATAAGAATGTTTATGAAAATTAACGTTTTTCGAAAAGGGAACCTGAATAATATTGTTAAAGGGTACCGAAGTACAAACTACTAACAAAATTCAGATATAAAAAAAAGAGAAATATAAAATTTTATCAAATGTCTATTTAATAAAGTAATATTGAAGAAAGAATATAGTAAAACGTATTAAAATTCAGCAAACGTTTACTAAAACTTGAATCGATGTTATGTTATAGAGCTTTCTATAGTTTAATAAATCCAATTATCAAGAATTTATTATTAATTATGCGAAACTGACTACGAATCAGTCTTCGATGTACAGATGTACGATGTTTCAATAAAGAAATATTGAAATAAGAAATAATAAGAAAATGCTTAACCCTAGGAGGTATGAAGATTTTGTTGTACGTTTAAGGGGTAGACAGGTCTGTGCAGACCTATATGGGATTTGTATGGAAATGAAGGGGGTAAGGTCATAAAAGTGTGAATAACTTTTTTGTTTTTCATGTTAGAGATAAATCCTTCCATGAGGGCATGGAGGAATAATCTCCGAACACAATGAGCAAAAAATCAGACCGATCGTGGATCCGGGTTCAGTTTAATCCGGGTTTAAAAAAATTTTGTCGCTAAACGGTGTACACAGGTCTGTGCAGGAAAGTGTCTATAAATGCATTTTATGCTAGGAATACCTCAAAATAAACAATAAAAACAACGGATTTTACCACATCTTGGTTATATAATAAAGTTATTTTTTATTATTTTTTTATATTTTTTATTATAATTTTTTTAATTATTAATTTCGGCATTCTAGGCACGAGTATCTTGCATGGGAGTGTTGTAGACACACTGGTTTCTTGCAATACATGCAATGAAAGCGAGTTTTTCTTTGTTTTTTCTCAATTTTAAAGCAAAGAGTGCATGATGGCCGGCTGGAAGAGGATGCGGCATGGGCCGGTTGGTCATCAATGGGCGGGCCTGCAGGTACCTGCAAAAAAACAAAGTTAAAAATTGATTTAGAATTTGAATTCAATGAATGAATGAATGAATGAATGAACGAATAAAATGCTTACCTCTACACCAAATGATGCCATTGCCTGCTTTATATGGTCCTTGCCTCTTACATAGGGGTTTGTAGCTCTCTCTTCTATGTGGGGAATCACGAGCTGTTCCGCCAATTCCATCAGGAACATCCGTCTTCTGTCGTTTCTGGAAACGTGGCCCAATTTGTCATGAATGACAAATGCAGCCAAACCTGCAACATCAAGCATGTTGAAAAACAATGCCAACGGCCATCGATTTGTGCCCCGTTTGCAGGTGTAGAAACCAACCATCTGGTCCATTGTGTCCACTCCTGCTTTGAACGCATTGTAATCCAAAATTTGGAACGGCTTGTTGGATGGTTTTGTTGAGTCGACGGTGGAGTTGTAATGCTCCGTGGAGATGAGGACCACTGCTTTTTTTTTTCTTTGGCACATACGAGCAAAGAGACACATTATTGTTGTACGCGAATAATGTGCTGAACACCTCTCTTTTGGGGTCCAACATCTCCTTTGGAATGCAGGCCTTGTTTTTTCGTAGGGTTCCTACGTAACCCAACCGCTTCGTCATCAAAACCGTGGCCAAATTGTAACTGGAAAAAAAGTTGTCGGCATATACTGTTCGACCGGAACAACTATACTTTTCGACCAGTTTCAGAACAACGTTCTCGCCAAGGTTTTCCACACGTGGTTCGTTTGGTTGCCTTCCAACATATATCATACCTTTGAGCGGATAATTTGAATTGGCATCGCACAACCACCATATTTTTATTCCGTATTTGGCTGGTTTTGACGGTATATATTGGGTGAACCGCGTGCGGCCTCGGTACGGAAACAACTGCTCATCCACAGTTATTTGGGCACCCGGAACATATCGCTGCTCTAAATTGGCCATGAGCATATTCCAAACGTCATCAATGGCTGCTGATTTGCTTTCAACAAGGCGAGCGGTTCTCGTGCTACCGTTATCAAATCGAATATATTTTAAAATAAGCTTGTATCGGTTAGCAGACATCGTCGCCTTGAAGATTGGGTTACCATTGTGGCCCCACAACTCGTGGCTAGGCTGGTCGTTTTGCCCGAATACGCCGGCAAACAAAGTAAGGCCAATAAATGCGTACATCTCTTGTTCGGTAACTGGTTGGTTCCACTCTCTCGGGGGCTGATCAGGATGCACAGCAGACCATTTAGTGTACATTTCATGGGCCTTACGGTTTGTTTCGCGCACGATTATGCTGATGATCTGGGGTGTTATTAGCGTTTTGAATATGGAGATCGGGTTTCGCAATGTGCCTGAAACCGGTCCTTCACGACCCGCAGTGACGCAGTTATGAGCACGAGGTCTACCAACGGGCGGTTGGGTTGACCAAATCTTACCATCCTTTGACATAAACGATGTTGGCGAGTCTGACGAACGTGGATCATTGTCAACACCGGCTTCAAGGACATTGGGGACAGCTGCAGCCTCTTCATAGAATTCATCCAGCTCATCATCGTCATAAAGGATTTCTGTTTCAATTGACATGGCAGTTTCTTCGTCCGAAGCCGCGTCATCTAACACCAGCAGATAGTTTGGATCCGTTTGGTCGCCGCCTTCGCAAGAAGCATTTTCTTCGGCTTGTTCGTCATCACCGGCCAACCAAAACGCAAACTTTTCTTCCAATTCAGCTCTTTCTTGTTCTGATAGATTTAAAAATCTTGGGGTGCGGTTCACCACGTCCATCATATCTTCAATATTAAATGCTGATGCCATTGTTTACGACCTTGAATTTTTTGTGACGCTGTTATATATATATTTTTTTTTTAATTTTTGAAACTTCAAACGATCCGTGTTATTATTTAGTATGTTCGCACTTGAAAATATGTTGCTATACTAACGCGCTGCATGTTTTTTGTCAAGCCTGTACCCTTTTTTCAATACACATTGTACATACAACTCCATAAATATAATATGCTGTAGTTGTGTATGCAATGTGTACATACGTTTAGATATAAAATTTTGCTGATATACAGTGGAACACGGTAATAACGAACTCGTAGGGACTGGAGAATTTAGTTCGTTATAAAAAAGTTAGCTATAACCATGTTGAATGTAATATGGTAGTTACTAGGTTGAGACCAAAAAAATCGTTCGTTATAACCGGTGTTCGTTATAACCATGTTCCACTGTACTAATATTTTGTTTGCGCTCTATTCAATATGTACATTTTTTATACATTATCAACTTCCCCCATTCATTTCATACAAATATTTGGACCAAAACATTTTTAAAACCCGGATAAACCAGAACCCGGATCCACAATCGGTCTGATTTTTTGCTCATTGTGTTCGGAGACTATTCCTCCATGCCCTCATGGAAGGATTTATCTCTAACATGAAAAACAAAAAAGTTATTCACACTTTTATGACCTTACCCCCTTCATTTCCATACAAATCCCATATAGGTCTGCACAGACCTGTCTACCCCTTATAGCGATATAAATTGAAAAACCGGGATTAAACAGAGCCCGGATCCACAATCGCTCCGAAATTTTGCACACGTGTTCGGAGATAGTTGCTCCAGGTTTACATGGAAGGGATTTGTCTCTAACATGAAAAACAAAAAAGTTACATGCACTTTTATATGCAAAAAGTCTACACAGACCTGTCTATACCTCCTAGGGTTAAGATCACGTGATGAAAAGTATAAGTCCTTTTACCGATGGTGTAAAAAGGTTTGGTTAAAATTAAGAAAATTTTATAAGCACAGATTTATATAAAATTGGTTAGTATTTAAAAGAAACCCGATTATAAATGCAGTTTTAGTGTACAGATGCACAAAGAATTTAACAAAGTTAACCTTTTATTAGAAAATTAGAAATGTGCTTTACACGATTTCAATGTACAGATGTACTAAGAATTTTACGAGGTTAATATTTTAACTTTTAGAAAATTAGAAATGTGCTTTACTTTTAGAAAATTAGAAATGTGCTTTACGATTTCAATGTACAGATGTACGTATTCACAAATGGTTTTTAATTATATAAATTATAAACCATATGATCAGGAATGTTTCAATATATAGATTTATTAAATTTAAAAGATTTAAATTTATTTAAAATTACACGATTTGCGATTGATATGTGAAAATTATATAAAATATGAGTTGTAATATGATGGACCTCGTGCGTTAGATTATATAAAAGAATAAAAATATTTCAAGAACACGTTTTATTATGCACAGAAAAGAATTATAAAAACGAAATTCAATACCGAAATAAGAAAGTTATTGTTTAAGTTTTTACCACAAAAATTTTCTTAAAGTTCGGAAACAATTCGTATAAAATTGATAATTATCAATTATAATTATTAATTATAATTAAGTTTTATTTTAATATTATAATCACTTATAACTTATTTATTATACATTTTACACGAATAAACACGAACTTTAATTTAAAATTTATGATTAATTTATCTCAGTTTTTATTTTTAACTCTGTCCAATAACTTTCCGTAATTTTAAATATCAATTAAACAATTCAAAAAAAGGAACTTAATTCCCGGGTTTCGGCACCAATGATTACGATTTAGTTTTAAAATTTTATTTAATATTATACTCAATAAGAATTAATTTATTTTCTTTGTAATTTAAATGAATTTATTAATAGGAATTTTACCATGTGTAATATTTTGTACAGCTCTGTTACCGATTTGATCTGCCTTATTCAGAAGTCCAAAAAAAAAAAACGATGCAGTAATACTTTTACAATGTTAAAGTTAAATATGTTCATTATTGTGTAATGCGATTTGATTCTTAAAAAATGAGAATTTTATCTATAACTGTGATTCTCACCATAATACTAGTTTAACATTAGGTTGCTACTAGTGTTACATTAGCGCTAGTAGTGCACTAATAAAACAATGAGCTTTGTATTTAAGAGAGTTAAGAGTAAATTTAAATATTTATGATCGCACTAAAAATGAGTATAAAATTGCAATGACAATAAACCAAATAACGTTATAAGTATTTGAAGCAATTTACAATAAATGACTATAAATTATGACTTTTTAAAAATACAGAATTCCGATACAATAATAGTGTAATATTAAATTTAAGTATGATATGAATAAACGGCAAACGGTTGGAGAAACGTAATTTTCTCCAACATTAATAAATAATTAATTTATGACCTACTTGTACATTTATATGTAGAATGTATATAGCAAACACAAAAAAAAAAAAAATAAAAACAAAAATAGAACATAAACACAAGAAAGAAAAAATGGAAATTTCCTATTAATACAAAAAACAAATATGTAGATCAATGACTTTCACTTAATGCAAATTTCCTCTTAATACAAAAACAAATATGTAGATCAATGACCACCAAAGAATAGAAAAAAAAAAACACACAAGAGATAAAAAGAATTAACCTACGGCAACACTCATAATTTCAAAAAAGATCCTTGTCACATAACACCTAGCCAATCACGAACAAGAAAAATTTTGTATAACCACCACTTTTACATTATAAGCAAACAACCGACGGTTGTTCTGTATATGCCACCAAATAATAGAAAAAAAACACACAAGAGATAAAAAGAATTAACCGACGGCAACACTCATAATTTCAAAAAAGATCCTTGTCACATAACACCTAGCCAATCACGAACAAGAAAAATTTTGTATAACCACCACTTTTACATTATAAGCAAAGAACCGAGGCACAGTGCTTTGTCCCCATATAGTGAATCGGCAAAATTAGAGGAGTTGTCGCAGAAACTTGAAATTTGGTATGCTGGCTCAGAATATCTAAATTAAGAAAAATTTGAAGTTTCGAAAAAATCGGCCCAAGGACACGCCTACTTCCGATACATCCTTAAATTTAAAAGTTTAATTCCAGCTACTATTATGAGCAGAATGAAGCAAAAATTGGTAAATCTCTGCTAAATTATGTCATTTAGCTTAGTGCTTAATTTTGTTTCATTCGGAGCAAGGACATAACAACCTCCCATATATCCTTTTTCTTAAAATCTACATTTTGGCTACATTAATGATAAGAATACAGTAAGAATTCGGAATAGTTTATGAAATTATACTTTTTTGCTCTGTGACAATTTTCGTTTCAGTCGGTGCAAGGACATTACTACCTCCCATATATCCTTTTCCTCAAAAACTGAATTTTAGCTACATTAATGATCAGAATGCACTAAAAACAGATAATAAGTTTTAAAAAGGTACTTTTTAGATCTCTGGAGATTTTTTTTATTCGGTACAAGTATTTGACTTTCTCCCACATGTCCTTTTTCTCAAAAACTAAGTTTTTCCCAATTTTGCAATTTATTAATACAGATATATATTTCTGGGATTTTATTTTTTTACACAGATATCCAAAAAGCAACTATACACAAGTTTAAATACAATTTACCATTATCGAAAAATATAACTTTACAATTATAAAATAAATTTTACAAAATGGTTCATTATGTATATACATATGTATAGAGAAAATATGTCAAAAATTGATAATTTTAAAAAGGGCTACACTTATTCCTTCAAATTTTGTAAAATAACTTCAAAATAATGTTAAATTTGTTTAAGAACGATAGCAATCGTTTTCAATGCAATTTTATAATAAAATAAGTTGTATAATTTTATATAATTTTTTTTTATACTCAATCAAAGATAATAAATTTTTTCAAACAAATGCGGTAAAAATCACAAATTTAGCCATTTTTACAAAAGCCAATATTTTGATTTTTTGTGAAAAACCGGCTCTTTTTTTTAATAATATGTTAGATAATATTATAGACTTACAAAAACCGAAATAAAAAATTATTTAATTTTATATAATTTTTTTTTATACTCAATCAAAGATAATACATTTTTTCAAACAAATGCGGTAAAAATCACAAATTTAGCCATTTTTACAAAAGCCAATATTTTGATTTTTTGTGAAAAACCGGCACTTTTTTTTTAAAATATGTTAGTTAATATTATAGACTTACAAAAACCGAAATAAAAAATTATTTAATTTTATATAATTTTTATTTATACTCAATCAATGATAATACATTTTTTCAAACAAATGCGGTAAAAATCACAAATTTAGCCATTTTTACAAAAGCCAATATTTTGATTTTTTGTGAAAAACCGGTACTTTTTTTTTAATAATGTTAGTTAATATTATAGACTTACAAAAACCGAAATAAAAAATTATTTAATTTTATATAATTTTTTTTATACTCAATCAAAGATAATACATTTTTCAAACAAATGCGGTAAAAATCACAAATTTAGCCATTTTTACAAAAGCCAATATTTTGATTTTTTGGGAAAAACCGGCACTTTTTTTTAATAATATGTTAGATAATATTATAGACTTACAAAAACCGAAATAAAAAATTATTTAATTTTATATAATTTTTTATTATACTCAATCAAAGATAATACATTTTTTCAAACAAATGCGGTAAAAATTACAAATTTAGCCATTTTTACAAAAGCCAATATTTTGATTTTTTGTGAAAAACCGGCACTTTTTTTTAATAATATGTTAGATAATATTATAGACTTACAAAAACCGAAATAAAAATTATTTAATTTTATATAATTTTGTTTTATACTCAATCAAAGATAATACATTTTTTCAAACAAATGCGGTAAAAATCACAAATTTAGCCATTTTTACAAAAGCCAATATTTTGATTTTTTGTGAAAAACTGGCACTTTTTTTAATAATATGTTAGATAATATTATAGACTTACAAAAACCGAAATAAAAAATTATTTAATTTTATATAATTTTTTTTTTATACTCCATCAAACTTAAGAAATTTTTCCATATTCCTAGTATGTTCTTCTAATTCATTGGGAGCTAAAAGAATAGTTTGTAAGTAGACTATTCAAAATTTTCATCCGATTCGAATGAAATTTGGTACATGATGATTGTGACTAATTCTTTTTACTGATATTTGTACATATATCCAATTTGCTGAAAATTGGTCAATATTCAATCATATAAGTCAAAAAAATGCGGTAAAAATCACAAATTAAGCCATTTTTACAAAAGCCAATATTTTGATTTTTTGTGAAAAACCGGCACTTTTTTTTTAATAATATGTTAGATAATATTATAGACTTACGAAAACCGAAATAAAAAATTATTTAATTTTATATAATTTTTTTTTATACTCCATCAAACTTAAGAAATTTTCGAATTTTCACCAAAAAAAAACCTATTTTTTGGAGTTGTAAAAAATATTTGTTTTCAAATATATATTAAATAGTGTATTAAAGGTTTACTACAAATATATCTAAGTATTGAAAAAATAAAACTTTAAATCAGTATTTAAAAAAATATATTTTTGAGAATTATTTTCGTGAAACAACTGAAAACAATATTTTTTGTTCAGTAATTTTTGCTTAATATTTTCAAACTTTGGCGCCCTCTACTGACGGCGAAAGCAATCAGACTAAATTTTTTTTTGCATATTTATTTCAGTTAACTTCTTTTCTTTCAAAAAATGTACTTTTAAGAACAATTTGAGCCCATGCTTAATTTTTGATTTTTGCCTATGGGACAAAGCACTGTGCGAGGGTAGAAAAAAAAACACAAGTAAAAAAGAATTGACCGACGACAACACTAACAACAAAGACCCTCATTACTTTACACCTAGACAATCATGCACATGACAATTTTTGTATAACCACCACTTTTACATTATAAGCAAACAACCGACGGTTGTTCTGTATATGCCACCAAAGAATAGAAAAAAAACACACAAGTAAAAAAGGGCTAAATTCGGCTGTGCCGAATCTTTGAATACCCTCCACCATAGGGGCTGAAGATGATATACGTATATACTTAATTTTGCATGAACTGTAATATGAATATGTTTTGTCAATTTATGTAATTTAAATACCAAACTGCTCGGGAGGATGTTCAATAATCTGGGTAAAAATTGACAGACGGACAGACAGACAGACAGACAGACGGACAGACAGACGGACAGACAGACAGACGGACATACAGACAGGCAGACAGACAGACAGACATCGCTAAATCGACTTAAAATTGCATAAGGTTCACGAATATATATACTTTATGGGGTCTTAAACCTATATTTCGACATGTTACAAACGGAATGACAAACTGATATATACCCTCATCATATATGGTGGAGGGTATAACAAGAGATAAAAAGAATTAACCGACGGCCACACTAACCACATAATTTCAAAAAGACCAAAAACAAATATGTAGATCAATGACTTTCACTTGATCATAAAAATTTTGTATTACAACCCTTTTATATTATAAGCATACAACCGACGGCCACACTAGAAGGCAATTAAATCAATATGAGTCCTCATCTAAAATGAAGGGCAATTAAATCAAGTTGTGTCAACATCAAAAATGAAGGGCAATTAAATCAATATGAGTCCACAGCTAAAATGAAGGGCAATTAAATCAAGTTGGCTCCTTATACAAAAAGCCATTAAATCAAGTTGCCTCCTTATACAAAAGCCATTAAATCAAGTTGGCTCCTTATAAAAAAAGCCATTAAATCAAGTTGAGTCCCCAATCTCCTACTACTAAGGAGGTCTCGGAAGGTAACATTGCTGTGTGCATCCCTTGCCACTGAAAAGGTCATCAAGATCAGAAGTAGAACTCAACAAACAAGTGTTTAACAACAACAAAAAATACAAGACAGGCTGTCTGCAAAAGCGGATTGGCAAGCAGATATTTCAAGAGGAAAAAAAGGTATGTACTGTGTTTTTTAGTTTTTTTTTTTGTGGGCGACAATCTATTTTTCTAAAAAAAAGAAATAAAAAAATAGTGCGTAAAATATTTAAACTTATTTATATGAGAAACAAAAAAGTAAACAACACAACAAAAAAAGGTCATACATATAAATAAATTTTATGTAATATTGAGGTTAAAAAACAAAACAAAATTATAGAATCAAAACCTAATATTTAAAAAGTTTCCCACTAAATTATACCTAATTGTCACCACTAATTAATCTCTTCAAATTCAATTCCACTTGTTCCTATTATTTATACACAACCTGACCTACACAACATAGAAACAAAAAGTCAACATTGAAATAATTGTGGAAATAGTGAATCATTTTTTTAGTGATGACACTTAAAATATCGAAAGATGTAAGATGGAACAAAATGAGAAAGGATCATCTTTTGTAGATGTAGAATGTTTGGCCTGCACGCAAAGAAAAAACATGGTTGAGAGAATCACATTCGAAGAGCATCATATATTTTTGGGTTTATGATTGTGCCAACCATAGTCGTACTATATTATGGTTATCATATTATGATAATAAAATATCCATAATTTTACCATAATATGGACCCTACAGTTATATTATGATCCAAAAATTACCACATTATGATTCTAAATAAACATATTATGATATTGAATTTATCATATTATGATTGCATGTAATCATAGTATACTCAAAATAGTCCCCATAACTATATTATGATTTCTGGATTATCATAATATGATCCATATAAAATTATTATATAGAATCTTTTTGACAATGAATTAATTATAGTAAATAATATTAAATGTATAAGGAATTTTCGAAAAAAAAAATCCTCAAAAAAATCTAAAGTTTAAAAAAAAATAAACTGGATCTGAATAGGTCAATGTTTTAATGCCACATGAAAGGTATTTTCTACCCATCTGATATATGTCCAGTTTAAGTAAAAAAAATATGATTGTTTTTTAAGACATTTTGGTTTTTATGAAATCAAGACAATACTGGTATTTGGACTGTATATGTCAAAGTCATGTTTTATTTGATGTATAATTATTCATTGATAATTGCCAGCATTTTATGGTTGCATAATTATCATATTTTTTCATAGTCGGAATTTTTGTTACCACAGTATGGTTACAGCCAATCATGTTATAAAATAGAAGGCGGCAATCATAAAATAGTGAAATATTTACTATAATAATGATGGTAACGACCATGTTGATGGTTAGACAACCAATAATATTGTTACACGAAATTTCTTCACACAAATTTTAACAGCTGGAAAAGTCTAGTGTGGTAATAAACTAGAAGTAACTAGAATACCTGACTACTCATATAAATACTGGTACTCAATGACGCAGTAGTTCAGTTCATAAGTAAAACGCAAAGTGTGAAGAACTAAAGTAGTCTATCTGCATCGTGTAAATAAAGTGTGCAATTAAAGTATTTTTCTGCAATTTTTAGTGACTGTTATAAATAAATAGAGCTATAAATAATTTCAAACAGTGTTTATTATTTGCAATATAGAAAGAACTCGATTTATTTAAAAGGTAAATAAATCAACGTTTTTATAAAGGGTAACAACCATACCCGATTGCAGCAAGCACAATATTGTAGCAGTGATCATCTTGGAACCATGTTTTTTCTCTGCGTGTGTATAATTCTTATGAGAAGGTGTTAACATCTTTGCAAATTGATGAAAGATGTAGGTTAGTGTAAAAAGGCTATAAGGAAAGAGAGAACGACAACAACCTGTACCTGTTAAAAAAATCCAAAAGAAGTGAGTGATTTTTTATACAAAAAAGACAAAAATATACTTCATGTATTAAAATAGAATACAAAATATATAGAAAAAGGTGCAGAAATACTAGTGGTTAGAAAAATTAGAGATTGTTGTTGTTTTAATTTCACAAAAGCCACAGTTACTGTGTGACGTCATCAAGTACTGAAAAACGGAGACAGAGGTTCTTAAAACAAAATAAAACGGGAGCAGGCAGAGTTTGCCAAACTTTAATAAAAAAGGAGCTAATAGTTACCAGTGGTGAGTGGCAATTAAATTATATATTTTAAATGTGTAATTAATCGGTTGGACTATGAAAAACTACAATTTTGATAACTAAATAAGGAACAAAACCCGTAATTAGCTTTTTTTATATGCAAATTTTTTAAAACCAAAATTTGGAATTTTGTGATAAATATATAAAACGAAAAATTATTTTAAATTAAAACAAGTTAAACGGAATTTTTTGGAAAAATTTAAAATAAATTGGATTTTTTTTGAATTTTGCGTTTTTCCGTCTTCAAGGCGCAGTTTTCAGGAAATTTTTTACATTGGTTTTTTTCCAAATAAAAGGCGTTCGTTCTGCAATAAGAGCTTCAGGTTAAGCAGTAAATATTTGTAAACATTTTATTTTAATAAAAATAAAATAAATTACTTCAGATTTCGATTTGGGTCATGACACAATTAGTAGCGTTCTGCACGAATTTTGATAAAACTTGTACAGAAGTTTATACCTTTGAGTTTCTCGATGTCAAAAAACAAGAATTAGAAAGAAGATGGGTCAAGTTAATAGAATCCCACGAAGAATATATCATAGGAGATGAGGGGGTTCAAAGAGAACATAACAAGGAAGATATATCGCTAAGATATGAGGAGGCTAGTGAACAATATCAGGCTCTTAAAACAAAAATTTTTCAAAAGAAACAAATCAACTTATTGGTAGCAGATCAACACTAAAATTTCCAGCGTCTGAAATACAAATTTTTGACGGAGGTTACTCCAAGTGGCCTGCCTTTAGAGATATGTTTCAGGCGGCCATTGAAAGAGATCCATCGGTGGCTCCAGCACAAAAATTATATTATATGCGTAGCAAAGTGAGGGGGGAGGCCTACCAAGCCATAAGGGATTTTGACTTGGTAGATGATAATTTTGAATTGGTCTTGCGACTATTTTTTTGATATTGATTTGGGACTCCTGAATCTGAAAATCGCATTTAAAAATTTTGTTTCTGGAGTTGTTTTAGAAAAATTTTTAATTTTTTGTTTTTATATTTTAATTTTTGAGTAATTTTACTATTTTTACTATATCCTAAACTAGGACCAAGATATTTTGATCAATCAAATTGCAAAAGAATTGTCATTTAATGGTCTACATTTTTCTAGAGTTGGTTCAGTAGTTTTGGACCTATGGGTCAAAATTTTACAGAAAATTCTTTTTTTCCGACAAAAACTGAAATCTGAAAATTTAAAAAAATAAAAATGGTATTAATCTTGAAATGAAAAATATAAAATTATTTTTTTTCTTAAATGTAGTACTTCTATATAAAAAAAAAGTAATTTCCAAAGAACATCTATTGGTAAATACCAAAGTGATTTTCATCACTTACATCACTGAGATTGTCTGGGAAAAAGCTCAATTGCAAATGTAAAAAAATAATTTTAAGTGACATATTAACACCTGTTGAAAAAGTAAAAGAGACGAATTAGGAAATAATATTTGTTAAATTAGAAAAAAAAGTATTTTATATCCATTTTTTCATAATTCTTAATCAAATCTTCAAAAATGGTCTTGTACTTCGAGTTTTTGTTGTTTCCCTGGAAATCAGAAACGACCAATTTAAATGATTTCCAAGCTGCAGTCTCATGTGGGGACAAATAATTCTCGAATTTTGTATCTTTTATAAGTTTTTTTTATTTGTAGACCATTAAAAATTCCTTCCTCGATTTTTGCAAATGAAATACTTTTAAAAATTTTACTCAAATAGGCGAAAGCTTGGCCTTCCTTATTCAATGCCTTGACGAAGTTTTTCAAGAGTCCAAGTTTTATATGCAGAGGTCGAAGAATAATGTTTTCTCTCCTAATAAGAAGCACATACTTTATGTTGTCTTGGCCCGCTGTAATGGCTTATCTTTTCGGCCAATGTTTCCTATAATGAAAATCACGAGCTCGACTTTCCCAATGGCAAATAAAACAACATTAATTTGTGTATCCACGTTGCATTCCACATAGCATGCCCACCACATTTAAATCGGAACAAACTTTCTAATTGTTATCTTCACAGTTATTAAATTTTAGCAATTTAACCATTGTTTCGTACGATTCTTTAGTGTTTACAACTTGTGCGATGGGTTTAGATGGTTTCTTGTTTCTTGCTTTGAAACTTTCTTTCCTACTATTAACGAACAGTCGCCATTCAATTGCATTGTAAGGCTCTGCAAGCTCCTCGAACAAACCGGGAATGTCCCTGCAAAAACATATCTCATCTTGAGTTGAATAATACTTCGCATAAGGAGAATCGCGGTTTCTGTAGTATGTTACTTTTACATTTGACCCCAAAAAGTTGTATTGTTGTAAAAGAGTTGCAAGTACCTCTGCTTTTTCTTTTGTGAGCTCCAAGTCTCTGACCACATCATTTAATCGAGCCTAAGAAAGTAAGCGGCACACTCCACTTGGGTTATAATTGTCTTCAGATGAGTTTTGATTTACAAATGATGAGTCGGAACTTACGTTGGTGGTAGTTGATTTTGGATATTTAAGAATGGGAAATACATCCGAATGAGTAACTGGAAAACTGACAGAGTTTACATTAGCATAAAACCACCCCTTTTTTGGCTTGAAATCCACAACTCTTGCATTGACAAAAATAGCAATCGTCGATATGGTTTTCTCCAAATCATTTATACTATTAATTTCGTATATCGGCTAATAAAAACAAATCTTAACACATGAGGTATTTATATTGAATTAATCAGTAAAAAATAATTTCAATTTGGTGCCAGAAGCCCATCCTGTAAGATTTATATATGATACTTGGTGTCCATCTTTTTGGCAAATTTGTGACAGGCATTCCAAAGTGTTTCTGATATATATCTTTGAGTAAATTGCATACGACCAACACATTCTCTTTTTTGTGTAATATAACTAATACATTCTCATTTTAAGACTTCTCTTTTTTGGCATTTTTATTTATGAGGGCATTTGCTTTCTTGTTTACATAAGAAGTACAAAAATTTCACAAGTTTTCCTCCCAAAATAGATACAAGTTTTATTAAAAAAATGTTTTTTGCAGTAATTCTGTAAAAATTAGTAATATAAACCAAAAAACAGACAAATTTAAAATTTGGACCTTCACATAAATAATCATAACTTTGGTATATATCCATAGATTCTCTTTTAAAATGGCTTATTTTCTTTGTAAAAGTACAACATTTAAGAAAAAAGTTTTTTCATATTTTACCATGTAAGACGAAAATCTTTTTTATTTTTTTAAAAATTTGTGTTTTTATCAAAAAAAAAAAAAGTATTTTTCGCGAAATTTTGACCCATATCTTTTAAACTACTTAACGGATTTAAAAACCATATTCACAAGACATGTTGTGCCTTAACTGGTTTTTCGTTTGCAATTTGACTGACTCGACTGATATAGTCAAAATGGTAAATTCACTAATAATTTAAAATAAAATATTTAAAGTATTTAAAAAACTAGCCCAGAAAAAAAGTTTTTAATGCGATTTTCGGCTTTAAAAGGCATGAAAAAAATATAGTCGCATGCTTGTCGCATTTTGGCTGTAAGCTAGTGTTATTCAAAGCAATATCGACAAATGAACGTCTTAGATTTGCTTTTGAAAATACAGGTTGGTTGAAAAGTTCCTGCGCTCGAAATGAATCAATACACTTGTTCCAATGATCTTCCAATAATTCTATCCCATCCTTATAATGGTTTTCCGGAAGCTCTCCAAAATAACCGTCTACGGCTGCTATGGCCTCTTCATTCGACGAAAAATGCTTTCCACAATGGAATTGTTTGAGATTTCTGAAGAGATAGTAGTCACTGGGAGCCAAATCTGGTGAATACGGTGGATGTTCAAGCAATTCGTACTTTAATTCTTTGAATTTAGCCATCGTCAAAACACTTTTGTGAGCAGGTGCATAGTTTTGATGAAAAATGATTTTTTTCTTCTTTAAACCAGGTCTTTTCTCACGAATTTTTTCATCCAGCTGATCCAAAAGGCTGCAATAATATTCAGAGCTTATTGTTTTACCTTTCTGAAGATAATCAATCAACAAAATTCCTTTTGCATCCCAAAAAACTGATGCCATAACCTTCTTTGCTGATCGTTGTGACTTCACCTGCTTTGGAGCTGAGCAACCAGCTTCATTCCGCTGTAAACGTTCTTGTTCCAATTTAGCATCATGCTGGTAGATCCAAGTCTCATCCATAGATATAAAACGACGCAAGAAGTCGGTTTTATTCGGCTTAAAATGCTCCAAATTACGCTGAGAAATTTGTTTTCGATCCAGTTTTTGTTGAATTATTAATGTGTGCGGTACTAACATTTCAAACAGTTTTTTATACGTAATTCTTCATGTAAAATATGGAGTACTCGTTCGTCTGAGATGCCTGTGGCATTAGAAATTTCACGCTTAGTCAAACTTGGATCTTCACTAACCATATTTTGTACCTGCTCAATGATTTCTGCTGTGGTTGCAGTTTTTGGTCGTCCTTCGCGTGGATCGTCTTTAAGGCTGGTACGACCAGGTTTAAATTCACCAGCCCGAAATTCAACGGTGCGTTTTGAAGGTGAAGACTCCTTATACACTTCTATCAATTGTTTATAAATTGCCTTTGCTTTTAAACCCTTCAAAACAAAGAATCTAATGACTGCACGATATTCAATTTTTTCCATATTAAAAAAAATCAATGACACGTCAACTTCAAATGGCTTGTAAACAAAGAAAGAATTGACAGAATGACTTGCAACTTTGCATGTTCTCAGAACAGTTATACTAACTTGAGAAAAAAAGTTTTGAGCTAGCAGTGCCATCTCTTAGTGAGCGCAGGAACTTTTCAACCAACCTGTAAATACTGCATTAATTGTCTATCATCGACACACTTTAAGTCAAATTGTCTGAGTTCAGGCTCGTGTACTTTATGTGACAAAAAGCATCACACAATGTTGCACACACTTTTAATACTCAAGTTGAGAATTTATCCACTTATAGAGAAAATCTTTAAGATAATATTCAGGCTTATTTTGTTTGACGTAAAGGAACAAAATATATATAATATATACTAGCCCCGGTAGGCTAGTTGGTAGCGTGCTAGCTTATCAGTGCGGGGGTCGTGGGTTCGATTCCCACCAGAGGCTCTGGTCTGTTTTCGCTACAACGAGCCGATGGCCTTTGTTGCTAGTGCTCGGTTAGGGTATTAGGATATAATTTGTAATTATATGATTAATATAAAATAAATGAGCGCCCCGGTAGGCTAGTTGGTAGCGTGCTAGCTTATCAGTGCGGGGGTCGTGGGTTTGATTCCCACCAGGGGCTCTGGTCTGTTTTCGCTACAACGAGCCGATGGCCTTTGTTGCTAGTGCTCAGTTAGGGTATTAATATATAATTTGTAATTATATGATTAATATAAAATAAATAAATAAATAAATTGTTTCTAAATGCTGGCAATTTCTAAACCTTAATTTTTTGCCCTTTTCAAGCATTTAAAACAAAATTTAAAGCTATTCATTAACAATTTTTAATTAAAACTTATTTATACGTTTAATATTAAGTACATTTTGATTGTTTTTGTGTTACAAAGCTTTTCTCCGCTTTTAGATCATTTTGATTAAAATCTATTATGCTACAAAATTCTTTTGACAAAACATCAAAGACTCGGCTTGGTGCAATATATTATAAGTTATTCACCAAATTATCGTGACCGGAAAAAGTATTTTTCAGGCGAAAATTTTTCATTTTGTTTTTTCGTATATTAATAGTCGTAGAAGTTGGCGCCGCAGGCGAAAATTTTGGTTTTCATACATTAACAACAAATAAAATTCTTAACAAGTGTTAGATAAAGCCTAAGCAAGTTTCAAGATTGCCTAAAATTGTATAAGATCGTCGGACCGCATATCGGAAACTGATGGCTCTTCCATTGTTACCAGCAAATTTAATAAGAACTTGCTGGGAGGACACACTCATGGACGGAGAGCAGAAATTTACTTAATTTTTGAACTATTCTGAAAGGCAGTGGTTGCGCATCACAAAATATTTTATTTAGAAAAAAATATTTATATTCCATTCTTTAAAATATTTCAATTTAGGTAGGCCCAAGTAACTCTAATGTTTATAAGGAGTACATTCAGATGTTATTGATTCCATGCAATATAAATGCGTATAATGCTGTTTGTTTTGCTCAAAAAATGGTCCCCAAAAATTTAGGAAAATAAAAAATGCGGGTTAGAATATTTTCTAATAACGTTATAAAAATAACTTGAATTTATTTATAAAAAATAAATTTATTCGGGTTTTAAATGAGTAACAACGTACCTTATTTGCGGGTGGATACAAGAGTATTGACATGTTAGCTTAACGAAACCATTCTCTAAGGCTACAAGTAAAATGCCAAGAGCATGAAAAAAAATAAGTTTCGTTATGCTAACAATAGGTGTGTTCAGCACTTTACGCGTAAACACTGTTCATTTCTTTGCTTTGCATATTTTGGGGTCATTTTTCATTTCATCATATTTTGGGTTATTTTTTATTCCTTCAAATAGGTGTTACATAATGAATAAAAGCCTCAATCTAATAAATGAAATGAATTTTGGGGCTAATTTTCATTTGGTTGGGGTAATTTTTCTTTATATTTTTAGTGTTATTTTTCATTATAAAAATTTGCCCCAAAAAATGGGTCTTAATTACATTTTAATATTGGGGCGATTTTGCGCATCGAATTTTTAAAAATAAAAAACAGCGCAGATATCATGGAAGCGTGGAATAGCCATGTGCAAATATTTACTCAAATTCAAAGACCATTTCAAAAACGATTAGATTGTTTTAAAAACTTTTGGAATGACTCCAAATGTAATTTATAAAGGATCAATGAAACTACAAAAACACATGTGTTACATGTGATCCATTTCTGTTTGCTATTGAAATTCAGCCAGATCGGTTCATAAATGGTTGAGATATGAACAAAAAACCACTAATACCTCTAATTTTTCCGTAAAATCCGTTTATTTAATATGTATTTTGAATTTTACGCTTAACAAACACATCCACATGCAATCACATGATTTGCCTCTATAAGACAAACAAATAGACCCAATATATTTTTTAGTTTTAGTGTAATGCATTGTTAGTAATAGCCTTCATGGCTCATTTGTGTTCATTTGAGTTCAGATCACAGTTACTTTTACAAAATAAAAAATTTTTGTTTTTTTTTTAATCAATGTTGTTAAAATTACTTATCAGTTTTTATTACATTGCAGTGTTGTAAATATGTAATTGCAAAAGTTTCATATGTATGTATGAATTGTTTTCGTAATTGTTGTTGTTTTTCGTTTTAGAAATGGAAGCTTTTTGCTGTGTCTAGTATATCTTCTTGCATTTTTATTCACCACTGTTACACACAGTGTTGCCATATTTAAACAAGTATTTAGGTAGATTTTGATATATATATGTACCATCAGATATAAATAGCACAAGTGGTTGAGTTTAAATTAAGGCGACCCTCTGATACAAACAAGATACAAACGGTTTTTTTCTATTTTTCGCTCCGATTTAAAAGATTTTATGAAAAAATTTTTAGACCATTTTATTTCCCATATATTAAGAAAATTTTATACATAATTTCTCTTTGAGTGTAACTATTTTAGGTCATAACTTTTAATAATTGACAAAACAAATTTTTATAAACTATTTTTATTCAAATTTTTAAAATTAAGCTAAAAAAATTAAAAACATTCTTTAAAAAAGCGAAATAAAATCCCAAATGCAAATTTGCCAGCTAAATCAAACGTTTTTGTAAAAATAAAACACATGCAGTTCTAGTGATTTCTTTTACCGATTTGTAAAGAAATATTTTTTGGACGAAAAGTTTTTTAGAATTAAAAAGATTTTTGAAAAAAAATTCACAACACTGATTGGCACTGTGTTCGTGTGATTGTTCACTGTGTTGTTTTATTTTATTTGTTGAACTTCTTTTCTTTCACCTCTTCACCTTTTATACACAGACAACAAACACAAACAAATATTTGCCATTTTAAACGAAAACTGTTTATTTACTACTATTAACCATGATTGCGTATGTCCTTCAATGGCTCATTGATCTAAGCGCTTTCTCACAAATATTTTTTTCTTTCAGTAGCGCGATTGATCCCCGTCTATTCAAATTTTTTTTTATATTTTCTTAAGACTTTTTTTGTTTTTTTTTACACATTTACGATGTCGGTCAGTTTTTCTGTATTTTTTGGAGAAGGGAGAGAGGAAAATTTTCCAAATGAGATACAAGCATCTTGGTTATCAATACACAACATCTGACCAAATGTGGGCGGGATCCGTGAATTGGGCGTGGCACAAAATAGATTAATTTATATCTTAAGATCGGTAAGACCGTAATTAAATACTCCATAAATGGACTAAAAACATCAAAATTTTTATAGAAACTAAAATTTTAGAGCTGTAATATATATATATATATAAACTTCAGTTTTTTCCCAACCATGGTGAAGGGTTCATAAGATTCGGCATAGCCGAATATAGCACTCTTACTTGATTATCTGTTAGCTTTTGTTCTTTTTAATATTTTATCAAATTACAAATAGAAAAATTTCAAATATTTTTATGAAAAATATTTTTGCTTACATATAAAAGAGAAAAGCTAAGAATTGATAGCATTTTTAAAAATCTTACTTTCTAACTACTATAACTTCTTGAAAGTCTATATAAGTGTTGTTAATTAAATATTTTCAATTTTAAATACATATGTTTTTATTTTATGTGGTATTTGAATCTCAGATTTTTTATTAAAAAAAGTAATACAATTGGAAACACGATTTTCTTTTGTTTTAAAAGAAAATATACAAACTACATAATTCCACTTAGGACCTGTGTAAGGTAGCTAAATAAATTCTAAACTAAATACAAATTGACAAAAGATATTAAAATTTCTCTGAACAAATATTTGAACAATTTTTAAAACTTTATAGAAATTTGGATACCTGAATTTAGTTTAGATTTTATTTAGCCATCTCACACCCACACAAAATACAAATTAAAAAACAAAAAAGTACATAAACTTGTTTCTAACTTTTTTATTATTTAATTGTTTTGCTGATTTTAAACCCAATACTGAGTAATAGCAGATAAGGATAGTCGACGTGTAAGTCAACCCAAGTAGAAAAAATCAATTTATCTTGCAAAGAAAATCAATTGGAAACAAAAAAATACAAGCTATTTTGTATATATGTATACTGAACATAGTAAAAAAATTATATTTTGGAAATAATTTCGAGGTGGGGGGCCCGGTCCCCCTAGGCACGCAACTTCCTACAGCGCAGATTCATATAAAAAGTTCTAGGGAATTATTTACTATTCGAGCTCTATTAGATACTGGAGCAAAACAAAGTTTTATTACAACACGTATTCAGCAAATGATTGCAATACCACTCGAGACACATCAGCGTCAAATATCAGGGTTTGGTGGAACGATCGTGGGGAGTTAAAAGGGAAAATGTAATGTTACTGTAAAATCAAAAATTTCTGATTTCCAAATTAAAATCTTAGCTGTTGTAGCTCCAAAATTAGCCAATCTTTTGACCTCCCGTTCATTTAAACTTCGAAATTATTCAGAAATTAAAAATATACCATTAGCGGATCCTCAATTTTATAAACCTGCCGGTTTTAATATGATAATAGGAAGCGATTTTCTTCCTTTTATCAACCTTGTAAGGCTCAGATAATATAAATGAAATAAATGCTTTTTCTACTACCGTTTCTACTTCGGACGATTTTCTTTTACACAATCAAATAAAAAAGTTCTGGGAACTGGGAAAAATAATTAAAGCCGATACATTTTGTGAAAATTTTCCGGACACCCACTATTAGGCAGTCGTTATGTGGTACGTTTACCATTTAAAGAAGAATATCCAAGTGACATTGGGGTCCCTCAAGGAACAGCGCTCTGGGTCAATATCATAGAATGGAGAAACTCTCGAAAAGACTTCAGATTTGAAAGAATCATATCGACAGGTTCTCCAAGAATATATCGACTTGGATCATATGGAACCCGTAGTTCGCCAAGAAAACAATGGTGAAAAACAATTTTATCTACCACACCACGCGGTTATTCGACCCGAAAGTTAATCGACAAGGGTTAGCGTGGTTTTCAATGCCTCTAAGATAACGAATAGTGGATTTGCATTGAACGACGCCCAACTCTTCAGACCAATTTAATGCAAATAGTGCTTAGTTACCGATATTACAAATATTTCTTCATTGGCGTCATTGAGAAAATGTTCCGCCAAATAATAATTCATGAATCTGATCAGCCATACCAGAAAATTTTGTTCCATAATGAAACGAATTATTACGTAAAATCTTTTCAAATGAAAACAGTCACCTTTGAGGTGAACTGTGCCCATTTTCTGCAGCTAAGAGAAGACTGCAAACATTTACATCCGAAAGCAAGCACGATTTTAAAAAGCGAGATTTATGTGGATGACATTTTTTCGGAGGACATACTTACTCTTGAGGAGGCAAAATTAAAACAAAATAATATAACTCAAGCTTTGAAATCTGCAGGCTTCACCATGAAGAAAATAACAGCCAACATCAGTTTTTTATTGGAACACTTGACCCAGGAGGATCTTCTTGACAAAGATTTCTTAAAGATCGACGATTCCAGCACCATCAAAACCTTGGGGATTCGCTGGAATGCAAAATCAGTATTTTTTTTTATTATGTTGTAGAACCGAACCAAATTACAACCTATTCAACAAAAAGGCAGATTTTATCGGGTATAGCGAAGTTGTTTGACCCTCTAGGCTGGTTAGGGCCAGTTGTGGTAATAGCTAAACTGGGAATTTATGGCAGAATGAATGAGGGTATCCCACCGCGTATACAACTAAATTAGAAAACATTTATACAAGATTTACCACAAATTTCTTCACCGAAAGAAATTTGTGGTAATACAAACTCACGGTTTTTGCGACTCATCAAAAAAGGCACATTTTGGTGTAGTTTACCTACGAACATCTACTTCTGACGGAGAAATCAACTGTAATTTGCTGGTTGCACCAATAATAAATACTAAAATACCAAAACTTGAATTGTGTGGAGCAGTTCTAGTATCGAAAATAGTAAAAGGTCTGATGAAAAACGCAAAGTTCCCCTATGAACTATATTTGTGGACGGACTTTTCTATAGTCCTCGGATGGCTACAAAAACCACCTAACACTTTAAAAACTTTTGTTTCAAATTGTGTAACTAAAATTATCAATATTGCCAGCAACAATCGCTGGAAACATGTGAAGATGGGCGACAATCAGGCAGATCTAGGTACCAGTGGTTGTACTCCTCAAGAGCTTATAGGGAATAAACTATGGTGGCATGGACCCACCTGGCTAGCCCAGCCCTTTGAGCTTTGGCCAAAATCACGAGTTTTCGATCCAACAGATTTGGAAACCAAAGAGGTCTCAGATTTTCATTTAAAAACTGCCCTAGAAGAAACCAACAGCAAAACCTTACCTGTGTGCGCAAGTGAGTCTTATAACATATTGTACAATTTTTCTTCGTTTGCGCGAGCTCTAAGAGTCGTGAGTTGTTTTCGTTTCATTAATCAAACCTCCATTTGGAAATGAGCAGTTTATAACCACAGAAGAAATTCGATTTGCTAAAAATCTTCTGATTTCAATCGCTCAGAAAACCCATTTTTAAAAGCAGACTTCTTACATTAAGTCCATTTCTCGACAAAGATGATCTTTTACGTGTTGAAGGCAGACTCAAAAAACTCAGGATTAAGTTTTGAAGAACGCCATCCATAATAATTCTAGAAAAATCAAGACTTGCTACTCTTTTCGTCGAATACACTCATACAATTTTACTTTATGCTGAACATCACATCATGTTACGCACTATAAGACAAGGTTTTTATATCCCTCGAATTAAAAATCTAGTACGAAAATATTCGAAATTGCAAACCATGTACTATCTACAAACATAAAGTTCAACATCAAATAATGGTCGCACTCCCCCCTGAAATAGTAAATTTTTCGTTGCCCTTAACTTACGCCGGTGTCGACTTTGCTGTCCCATTTAAAATAAAATCTGCAAAACGCTAAATTACTCAAGGGCTATGCAGCCGTATTTGTGGGTTTTTCTACAAGAGCAGTTAATTTGAAAGCCTGTTCCGATCTTTCAACAGACGCATTTCTAGGCTGCTTTGACCGAAAACCATGTTTTCTAAAAATGGTCATAATTTTGTCGGAGCCAGTCTCGCCTTACTCAAAGTTCATAACGAATTCTTAAAACGACTGAAAGGGCCGTAGTAGAAAAATATAGTGCCCACGGATTCACCTGGTCATTCATCCCACCCTATGCACCCCACATGGGCGACCTCTGGGAGGCTGCCGTAAAAAGCATGAATTCTCTTCTTAAAAAAGTGGCTAGCAATCTCAACTTTACATTTGAAGAATTTGCCACAATGCTATATGGCACACACTCATGCACGCCATTTATGCCAGTCAGAAAATATGTGGGGCAAAATACCACTCGATGGTTCATTTGGAGTGTCCCATGACGTCACGACCTCGAGCTACGAGGATGGAAATACTCAGTAGGTTAACGCCGAAGAGCCCCCAGAAGAATAAGCTAAAACCAATGGGGTTCGGGCTGACGATAACCAAGAAATACCACCAACACCATTCGAGTTGCTATTGACGGAGTTGCCCTCATTCATGGAAAAACACCATACCGCACCTTGCCGTACAATCGATGCCGTTATTGGTAGTCGCACGCTGGATTCTATTATGTTAGATTCCGTTAACCAGCCTGGTCAAACCCTTCCGAAACACAACGATCCATATTTGGATAGGTTATCTCTTACATTACAGGTTTTTATATATATCTGATATTTAACTATTTTTTTGTCTTAAAAAAATTTATATTTATTATTGATCTCCCTTTTTTCCTTGTATATAACACTCACGAAGAGTTTTTTATGTTCTCCTTGAAGTAAATATAAGCCGTTAAAAACAGCGCCATTTTTCATATTTTTATATAAATATGTTTCTCTATGTACATAAGGGTTAATAGAAATCATGTTTTTGTTATTTCGTTAATTATAAGAAAGAATTACATAAAACAAGAAGCTTTGTATTTCTTAAAAGGAAAAAGTTGTACTGTTTTTTCATTAACTCAACAATTGGGGAAAGGAGTGACCTCAAAAGAAAAAACGCATAGTCGTCCAAAAAATATATTTTTTCAATTTAACTAAAAGTGAAAACTGCTTATCGAAGTGATTTATTACTTCAAATAGGTTGGTAATTTTTATGATAGACAATACAATTGTTTCCTTCGGCATGCCCATTCATCAGTAATTAATCAATAAAATCTAATATGACAATATCATATTAGATTTTGAACTTAAGGTGGAACAGTATTCTAACTAAATATATGTAAATATAGAAAGTCCAAATAAAATTATTTTTGTATTTTTAAATACAAAAATTAAAATAATTTTTTAACAGCTACCACGTCTTTAATCGCAAAAAAATTCTATGGCTATCATATTCATTCATGGAAATATTATTAAACAAATATAAAATACATGTAGTTTTTATACAATGTATACTCCTATGTAGAACGATTAATGAATACACACAATTTACAACACAAACAATTCTCACATTGTTAATATTATTTATTAAATATAATGTATCAGTTTGAAGTTATCCAGCCATCATTTTCTCAATGTAGAATACTGATGAATTTGATGATGCCCAGGAAACAAAATTAATTAATAAATAAAATCGAATATGACAATATCATACCAGATTTTGGAATTAGGTAGAACAAGATTCTAACTAAATATATATTTTGAGAAGTAGACATAAAGTTATTGAAACCTGTCTGCTTTAGGACTTGCTTGATTCTTAAGTAAGAAATCTTGTCCTCGCTAATGGCAGTTGTTAGTTTTTAACCTAACCTATACAAAAAGTTACAGGGGTTTAAAGTTTTAAAATTTATATGCAACATTGACCATGAAAGCATTTCGTGCTAATAGAATATTGCCTTTAATATGACCTATCAACTCTTCACTTTGAATTTGAAAAATTATTTTTGTTGATTTAAACAAATTTTTATAGGATGGCAACATTTGAAGACATTCAAACCCAACTTCAAAACAAAAAGTCAATCGGCAATGGCCCTAAAAGGAAAACAACGCAAAACCGTCGTCAATCATTGAATATCAACGTGGAACCTACTTACAGTGAAGTAAATGATAACGATGGATTGGAATATTTGGAAGACGGTGATCTTACAGGCTATGCTTACACAAATGTTCCTAATGAAAATGTCGGGGTAAGTACTTATATATAAAAAATTTCTTGCTGACCGTTATTGGGAGGTTTTCCTGCAAAGTAATAATGCAACATTTTCGGAGTCAACATTGCTTTCTTTTTTAATCGGTTTCCCAACTGTGATTGTGGCAAAAACTATTTTATCTAACATAATCAAGAACCACAAAATGTGCAAAAACCTATAAATTTAAGTAATTATCTACATTTTAAGAAGTATCAGTATATAAGTTTCAAAACAATGTATATCAGTAACACTGAACCAAAAGTTGTAACTGAAATCAACATAAAAATTTTGTTAACTTTTGACGAATCTCAGATTTTTAATTTATAAAAAAAGTAATACAATTATATTTTAAAAATTTGTCAACTTTCATAGAGATTTGGAAACCTGAATTTATCGTAGTTTAATTTTTTATTTAGCCAGCTCGTACCCATACTAAATACAACATTTAAACTAGAATGGGCACGTGAGCGATTTTCGACTCACGCCCACGTACGAACCAAAAATTACAATCACGAACGATGCCACACGAAGATATTTTTTCTATTCACGGTCACGTAAGTAATTTAAATTTTTGTTCACGCATCAAAAATTTAAAATATTTCGAAAAATTAAACATAAAAGAATATACTTTATCGCTTCAACCACTTCTACGGGAAAGGGACCAGTCACAGAGTTTATCACGTGACCGGAACTTTGTGGCAGAAACCGGTCCTCAAGGAGGTAGCTATTTCTACCTTTTAAGCTTCTTGCGACATATCGCTGACCTTGTTTAGGGTACCATATCCCTGCAATGGTGAATGCGCAACAGAACAGGGTAGGATTATCTTACACATCACTAGATACTACGTGATAAGTATCAGAACTAGTGCAAAATGCAACGTTACATGACTAGATCAAATGAATATACCACAGGATTGAGGGCAAGTAATTAATAAAAAACTGGTTACATATCAATCGCAATGTGTTCTGTCGCAGAACTTGTAGGAAATGAATAGTTTCATGACATATCACTTGACTGTTGCAAGTGAACATGAACGTGTGTCTGAAAAATCCCATAAAGTCTACTCGCTGAATTTACCTGCATTGTTTATTACAAAAGTTTTTACAAATTTTTATATTTTGCAATTTTTAAACAATTTTCTCAAAAAATAAAAAAAAAATTCAATCACAGAATGTGAATTTTATTCGAATTTGAACAAAATTGAAGAACAAAAAATTGTTTGCTATTTAAACAAAAAATAAATTAAAAATTTTTAAATTATAGTGGGTTATCAGCAGGTCTGTAGCAGAGATCTGCAGTGGGTAGTGAAAAAGCGAGTAGAGTTGAATGATGATTCATGATTTGTTGTACTTATACGCATTTATACTTATTGAAATTTTGTCGAACCTCATATTAATTTTCAAGTTTGAAGTACTCATCATACTCATAACTTATAACATTTATGATGTTGTTGATTTCGACTTTCCTTCACTCAATGTATATGCACGATTCAAAATAAGTACGATTCGAATACGAAAATTTAAATACTCATTTAGAGGTTGTGTGTTTGGTCTCTTGCGTTAGTACGGTACTTCTCATTTTTGCAACGTTTTTTATAACAAAGTTCAATAAAGAAATAAAGATTTGTATAGTATTATATTGTATTTTTTTCTTTACTTTTACATTCACAAATTTAGAACAATTTTGCGTATCACGACATATTGCATATTGTAAAATCACGCGCTCAATCCAAAAATGGAGTCCAAAAGTTCAAAATTAGAACATATTGTAAAATCGCGCGCCCAATCCAAAAATAGAGTCCAAAAGTTCAAAATTATAACAGTTTTTGGGATATTGCCAAATTTTCAAATTTTTCATTTTAAATAAAAGTGATTTTATTTAAATAAAAATATCTCAGGACCAAAACACTGGATTTAAATTCATTTATTTTTTAATTAAAGCTGAACATTTGTTATAGCAGTTAGTCTTCGAAATCTGATAAATTTTTGACGGGAAATTTCAGATTTTTTTATAGAAAAATTCGGCAAAATTGGATTTGATCATATCCATTTTGATATTCGAAAAATGGCAGATCAATTTAAAATCAGCAATATATTTGAGGATTTGGAAGGATCAAAGTTGAACCGAAAAATGGCAGATCAAATGAGATCCGGCAATATATTTGGGAGTTTAGATGGATATAAATTTATCCGGAAATGGCATAAAAAATTAGATCCATATATATATTTAGGGATTTAAAAAGATGTAAATTGATAAAAAAAAATGGCAGATCAAATTAGAACTAGCAAAATATATTAAGGAATTAAAACAGTCAGCTCGAATTGTATTACATTAGACCCAACAATAAAAAATATACGGAAACAAGAGGTCTCAAACCCAATTTACAATTACAATAACCAAAAAATAGCAACAAAAAACATTAAACACAGACTTAAGAAATAAAATTTTTTTTTTCCAATTGAAACTATGTTTATTGGCAATTAATTATTTGAATACTTAAGTCTCATCATTCAAATTCATTCCCTTGTAGTGTTTTTAATTATTCGGCCTGCCGGCTAACCGTCGAAAAATGATGAAAATCGTTTAATGCTAAAAAAAATGTATTTCTTGCATAAATAAAAACACAAACAGCTGCTTTTTAGTGATATATCAAGTTAAGTCTACTGCGTTGGTGGTATAAAGAGTTTGTTCAGAAAAATTCAGTGCAATATGAGACTTTTTAAAGAATCAGCCCTTAGAATCATGGGAGTTTTGGGAGGAAACTTTAACAAGAAAGTGTGGCCACACATGTTCAGTGGAAGTAAACTTTTAAATCTAACGTGTTGTATACAGTGTTTTACAGCAGTGCGACATATTGGATAAGGCCGGGTTTTTATTCTCGAGAAGTTAGAAAATTTTCTAAATAAACAAGAGCTGCCTTAAAACAATGTTCAATAATAAATTCTTTAATATGTTGTGTTGTTTTTGCTAAACCTACAAAGTTTAACTGAACTGTCAATCTCAATTTCACTATCTGGTTTGGGCTTTAACTCTCATGGTTTTATATTAAAAAAGCTATATTAAACAGCTAGTGATTGAATTTCAAAATATGCGATATCAAATAAAAACAAGTGAAAAATGGCTAATTTCTGTGCCGAATCTTTGAATACCCTCCACCAATATCCTAAAATGATGTTCTTTACTGCTTTTGACACATATAATATAAAAAAAAACTTTAAAGTAAAATTATGTAGGTGAACAAATTTTTTGAGGTGAAAATCTTTTTTAGATGTGAAAAGAACTTTTTTGGTGGAAAAAAAAAATTTAGAGGTGAAAAAAATTTTTTGAGAAAAAATTTTTTGTGGTGAAAAAAAATTTTAGTGGTAAAAAAATGTTTGAGGTGAATACAAAATCTTTACTGCTAAGCGACTGGTGAAAAAAATATAAGAAAATATATTATGTACCAGTCGCTTCATTGAAATTGTACTAAATTTGTATGGGTAATTTAGAGGCAGGCAGCTTTACATTTTCACTAGTTTTTTTAACCATGGACTGCACTAAAACACATTTTAAAGCCTAGTTTTTGGCAAATACTCAATTTTGTGACAATGCTCAAATGCAAATACTCAATTTGGACTAGCTCTGCAGCAGAATATGCCTTGTAATGTAAATATACCCAATAAATGGGCGAAAGAAAAATCCACAGTGTGACTTTAAAGTTTACTGTCAACTAAGATGATAAAGGATTCCTTTGGAAGGAGGACTGCTGGAGCCATTGAGCTGCTAGCTTCAGTCGGGTGGGGGGTTCGGTTCCTCTCCCATAAAGAATGAATTATTAACTACAAAATTTTATTTTAGACTCCTTATTTTGTTATTGAAAGGCTACTCTAAGATGGACTGGATAACCACAACAAAACAAACAAAAGTAAACCCCTATCATTATAAAAAAAAAAAGTATTAAATAGTAACAATCGATTTGCGATACTAACCGAATTTATTCCAAGGTGTTGTAGGAATAATGCGCATGATGCGCATCCCTCCCATTATATTTTGCAGGACCCCAACAGGCGTCATTCAATCCTAAATCAAATTAACCACAATTCATGATTGAACATTTCAATGTATATTTAACCCATAAATGTTTAAAAAAAATAGCATTGCTAGGAATATCTTAAACTTAACAAAAAATTAAAATAAAATATGAAAGTATTTAAAAATATATGTTTAGAAACAAGTCCTAATCTAGGGTTTGACACTTAAGAGTTATAAAAAAAAAAAATTATTAAGTAACAAAATTCGATTAAGAAAAGGTTTAATTTTCTTAGACAAATTCTTTAACTACGATTACTAAATTCGAATGAAAGTGCATTTTTCTATTAACTAAAATAAATTCTGACTAACGATTTATCTAAACGCTTTCATAACGATTCCGATTTCGATTTCTTAATTTAACATAAAATAACCAAGTTCATTGAACTTTTTAAGTAAATAGGATTTCAATTCCATTTGACCTATATGATAAATATATAATATCATTAAGGTAAAAACTAAGAAAAATATAGTATGACACTCAAATCCAGAAGAGAGGTTTTTTTGAAACCATAGTTGTTGCTTTTTATGGTATTTTAAATTTGTTAATTATATGCAAGGGTAAAAAAAAACAAAAGTTAATTTTTATCAAACATGTTTGTTGTAACTCACCAGCAGAAATCTCGAAGTTAGATGAAGGCCTTCAGCAAGTTCGATGACTAATGATGTACTAATGAGGTTTTTGTTGTTTGATGATCATTAAATTATCTCTTGCATATTGCAGTGGTAGACAAAACTGCCTGTCATATTGATTTTATTTCGATAGTAGGGAATTTAGATTTAGGTATCGTTTTGTAGTTTTAATTATTACACAATTTATTCATTATTGTAATTATTTATATATTTTTTTATCTGTGATAGTAGTTGATAAGTTTATATTATTAATTTAACATATTTTAATCATCTGTGATAATGAGTTTCTTAAACATTTTTTCCTGATTTTATGAATTTCTGACTTTATGAAATTTCATGCACTTTCATTTGACAAAACTGTGTGATCTTGAAAATTTAACAAATTAAAAAAAAAAGAATATTAAATGGTTTTTTAATGAAAATTAAACATGGAACTGGTGTTACACTTTATTACTTCTTTTTCTTTTTTTAATTGTTAAAGATTCCCATCACGTGGAAGTCTTTTTTTTTTTTAAACACCTAAAATTTTAATACACTCTTTCGGGTTCTAGTCGTCTGATGTTTTTAAATGGTAATATGACCCATTTACATAAACTACTTTAAATTTTACCTTCTTGTGCCTATTTTGATATTGTTTTTAGCAAACATAAATGATTTTTAAAAAAAATTGTTCTTTCTTATTTTAACTTTAATTTCCTAAATCCACAAAATTTAGAAATTATTAAAGAATAATTGTTTAACTTCTGCTCCTGGCGTTATGATGTTTTTAATATAGAAGTTCGGATGTACTTTATGTGTACCGTTTCTTTTTATTTCTTTTAGTTTTAGTTTCTTCGTTCAATGACGTCACCAGAATGGTATGAAGTTGAGATGTTCTGTGTGGTTACAAGACGCTGTGAAATTCCCTCTCCATACGTTCGTCTATATGTTGGAGTTAATAAAAAAATAAGTGGACATGGGATAACCAAATATAGTTAACCCCTTCGGGACCAGCAAATATTCACTTGACAGTGGCCAATTTACAGATTACCAACTAAAATGTTTAGGGTTCGGTATA
The DNA here is from genome assembly GCA_949748255.1 of Eustalomyia histrio. Lineage (NCBI taxonomy): Eukaryota > Metazoa > Arthropoda > Insecta > Diptera > Anthomyiidae > Eustalomyia > Eustalomyia histrio. Next base: position 166,777,365 of record OX456523.1, on the reverse strand, counting down.
TATTCGATCTTTGGATATAATCCGAACAAGGGAGGTAAGAGCCTTCTTGTTCAGGGAAATAAAATTCCCCAAACGTTTTCTTACGTCTCCTGGATTCAGGTGGCCTATGGATACAGATCAGAAAGAAAATCAACCTGTCTGAAACTTAAAAATCACAAAAATATTACCTGTTTCTATTTCGATAATTTTATTTCAAATATTCTTTAAATTTTTACACTAAAAGTGCTTCGGATGCCAAAAGATTTTAATTATATTTTTTTCTTTTGGAATCAATATTACTTTTTTGGAGCTTATGGTAGAAAAACTTCTTTACAACACAACGTGTAGATGAAAAAGAAGGTATAAAAAAATGTTGTATACCAAGAAATATTTAACCGATTCAAACTCAGTTTTACACCATCATATACCGTATTTACACTCCTTAGAAGATAACCAGCTGTGCCAAATAAAGTTATCGATTTAGAAATCAATAAAACATACTCCGTTAAATAAAAAAAAAATCAATATTTTATTTAGAGTATTTAGTAAATTTTAATATTCTTTGAAACTACCGTGTTGTAAAATTCGCATGGAGTTTTAATTTGGGTTAAAAAAAGAGTTTTTATTAAAACACAGTAAGTTACTTGAATTTCATGTTGTACTAAATAGAATGTTCTTTTTGATAACAAATTTCACTTGAAACCTTCGTTCAACTTGTTGTCACCCGAATTGAATACACAAGACTATTATGTTTCTGATGAACAAAACGGTAGTAAGACAAAATGGGTTATGTCCAAAAAATAAAACATGTAAAACAAATTTTGATGCCCAACCATTCGGCAAGGGAAAGCAAATATTATATAAATAACCTAAAGAAAATTTAACAGAAGTATTACTAAACCATTTGTTAAAGAAAAAAAATCGTTCTAATGGAGGGAATGCACTTTCTGATGCGCCACGTATTATTAGTTGCAACGAATGTTCTTTCTTTAAAAAAATTAAAGTGTGTTTGTAGGACAATATGCCTAATGGAGAGAATACAGAAAAGAAATTAATTTGTTAAAGAAAGAACATGAGTTGTAACTATTTGTCAATTGATGGCCCATCAGAAGGTGCATTCTCTCCATTAGGCATATTATGCTGGAGAGCTAGTCTCCATTACCCATATTGTGCTACAATATGCAGTAGAGTATTATTGATTTTATTCGTAACATAAATTACAAAAACTATGTGCATATTATACCTTAATTTTTTAAATCAATATGCACAATATTGCAATTTATTCATGTGTATTTTTTATGAAAGAAAAAATATAAATAAATATACATTTGCCAATCCCTCAATTCTCAAAAATTATACAAATACAATAAAAACAAGTAAAAAAGGCTTAAATTCGGCTGTGCCGAATCTTTGAATACCCTCCACCAATGTTCTCTATTGTTTTTGATACAAACAATGTAAAAAACTTTTGAAGTAAAATTATGGAGGCGAAAAAAATTTTTTGAGGTGAAAGACTTTTTTGGATACGGAAACGAATTTTTTTACGTGAAAAAATTTTTTTTGGTGAAAAAAATTTTTTGTGGTGAAAAAAATTTTAGTGGTGAAAAAAAATTTTTGAGGTGAAAAATATTTGAGGTGTACAAAATATTATTAATTTCTAAGCGATTGGTGAAAAAATATGAGAAAATATATTATATACCAGTCGCTATTATGAAATTGTACTAAAGTAACCAATTTGTATGGAAAATTTAGAGGTATCTTCACATTTTCACCCATAACTTTTTAACCGCTGGACCGATTTTGCTCATTTCCAATACCAAACTGCTCGGAAGGATGTACAATAATCTGGGTAAAAATAGGAACCCTTGCTAGCGTCTTCGCGCAGTGATCGCCATTTCAACAGACAGACGGACATCGATAAATCGACTTAAAATTGCATAAGGATCACGAAAATATATATTTTATGGGGTCTTAGACCTATATTTCGACATGTTACAAACGGAATGACAAACTGAGGGTATAAAAATATCATTTTTTTCTATGAAAATTTCTTTTTTGACATAAAAATGTGAAACAAATGCTTTTATTACGTCAAAAATTTGAAAAACTGACTTTAAAATTATGTAGTAAGTCTACTAGTAACATCTTAATGCATTAGAATTTGACGTATGTAGTTAATTTAATATTTTTGGTAAATAAATTAATTTAAAGCCTAATCGAAGGCTATGTCGACCTAGCCATGGGGCCGGGTATTATTTTAAAATAATTCTGCGCCACCTATTCCAAAGTGGCGGCACTAGAGCAATTATGCATATTTCTCTTTCTTTATATATAAATTTCTTTGGACCTAGCCATGGGGCATGGTAATTCAGCGCCAATTATTCAAAAGTAGCAGCACTAAAACAATTATGTATTTTGCTTTTTCTTTATATATAAATGTCTTTGGTTACAAAAACAAAAAATACATTTAACAGAAAAAAATAGATACAGAAAATTTAGAGGTATCTTCACATTTTCACTCACAACATTTAACCGGTGGACCGATTTTGCTCATTTTCAATACCAAACTGCTCGGGAGGGTGTTAAATAATCTGGATAAAAATAGGCACCTCCGCTTGCCTCAACGCGTCGTGATCACCATTTCTACAGACAGACGGACTTCGCTAAATCGACTTAAAATTGCATAAGGATCATATAGGGTCTTAAACATATATTTCGACATATTTAAACGGAATGACAAACTGATATATACCCTCACCATATATGGTGGAGGGTATAAAAACAGAATAATAAATATCTGCAGGCTTTTGACATATGCACTTAGTAGTGTTGAGAAAATTTCACAATATTTTGTAGCCTTTTGAATACGCATATTCCTGTTAGTTGGTTAAAAAAGTTATGCAATCCTTAAGAATATCTTAAAGGAATTTGATTGTATTTTAGTTAAATATTTTTTTCAAAATTTAAAGAAATTAGGAAGATTTTATTAAATATAACAGAAAAAACCATATAAGAAGTTTGAGCGGTTAGTCGACCTATTTTAACCGATTATTCGGGTTAAATATTATTTGTTTTGACATTAACCGAATCGGTTAATTTATTACCGAATCGGAAACACTATTTTCTTTTATGGACCAATTTATGAGCAAATGTGGTGAACATTTTTATATTTTTTAGATTATAATTGGCGTAGTTTTCTACTGCTCTACATTTACAATAAGGGTATTCATTGCAGATTTTTTTTTTGGTTGGAAAAATGAAAAATTACACTCTTATTGATGTTAGCGGCAATTTTTTGAAATAAAAAATATAAATATTTGAACTGTCAAAAAATAGAAAACAAGCTGTCAATAATGTGACCATCATTCATATTTTTCAAGATGCCGAGTAGAAGAGTTAAAAGTGAATTGATTGGTTATTAAATTACTGCATTTTTAATGGAAATTGATAATATATATAAAAATATCGATTTATTAAGATAATTTCTCCAAAAAACAATACAATATAAATTTTGAAATATTATTTTTTAGAAACTTTTAGTAGTAATGTTTTTGCGGCGTTTAATCGAGTACTTCGTTTCCAAATCTAAGGTATGGTGTGAGGATATTCTTTCCCAGTTCGATGACAACCGATTTCGTCAAATGATAGAAATGCACTTAAAATCAGTTCTACCATTTTGTCTCACTTATATGTTTTAGTGAAGAATTTCATCATAAAAATGCATGTAAGCAATTCAGTGTCGATTTTCAACTTGCTGTAGTTCTATACAGATTCGGGGCTTTAGGAGAAACTGCAAGTATTCGTAAAATAGCAACAATTTTCGGTATTGTAGATGGGGGCACTATACAAAATATAACAAAACGAGTATTTCGGGCGTTTCTGGAATAGAAATTTATTTTTTGGTCCGATAGAGACGAAAGAACGCACATTCTAAAGGAGACGGTTAGTGAATTACCGAACTGTATTGGTTACGTAGATGGCACAGAATTTAAATTGGCCGAGACACCTATTCATAACCCATTGGATAATTTTTTTCATAGAACTCATTTTTACGAGAAAAAATCAAATTTGAAATATGAATGTCACACATAATATTTGAGATCATAGTTTTATAATTCAGGGTTTTACAAAAAGAGATGTTATTTTTCGTACTTTGAACTACATATTAACGATTTTCTTAAAAGTGGCAACATCATTTCGTTTGACGTTTACAGTAGAAAATAACAACTTTTTATCCAGATTTTTTAACACTTGGTTATAGGTTGTTAAAAATATAACTCATGTAATCAATTTGCTGATTCTAACGTTTTAGTTCCTGTTATTAATGGATGTATTAACGATTTCATTGAAACAATATTAAGTTTTGGTCTATCTCAAGTGAATAACATATTCAATTGTTAGGTAAGTTTTTGGATTTAATTTTCGTAAATCAACCAACAGAGTTTTCGGTATGCTCTTCTTATCCCATTTTTTTTCCTGAGAATCGTCATCATCCAACAATTGAGTTGAAAATTTTCCTTCCATCAAATAAATATAAGCCTATCAATAATACAAAAATATACTGTTTTTTAAAGACGGATTATGTGAAACCAAATAGTTTTTTATCATCTATTCGCTGGAACGATGTCTTTTCTTTGAAGAACTTTAATGATAGGATAACATTTTTTTTATAATACAGTCAACTTTTGCATTTCTCAATCAGTTCCCATGACTTTGAACCGTAATAAGATTGGGCCTCCTTGGAATAATAACCTTTTAGCCAAATCGAAAAACAGAAAGAATAAAATGTTTAAAAAATACAAGAAAACCGGATCTTCCATAGACTTTAATAACTATTATATTGCAAGATCGGATTATAATACTTTAAGTAAAAAGACATACAATGAATATTTAATACGAATGAAAAGCCAATTTAAACAAAATCTTAAATCCTTTTATTAGTTTGTGAATTGTAAACGTCGATCGTTTGGGTTTTCTAACTCTTTTAAATTTGGTTCTGTTGTAGCAAAGTATGATTCATCGATCTGTAATTTATTTGCCGATTTTTTTGAAACAACATATTCTACAAAAACTTTTAATGAATCAACTCCTTATCCTTATGTATTAGAATCATCATATATAAATATTTCTCTGCTAACTAATCATACAGTTTTGTCTAACTTAAAAAAATTAAGTGTTCATTTGTTCCTGGCCCGGATGTAATACTTAGTAATATACTTAAGCACTGTGCTGATTCTCTGTCAATCCATCTAATAAAAATATTTAATGAATCCTTGATTAAAGGCTATTTACCACTTATGTGGAAAGAATCATTTATCATCCCTTTATTTAAATTTGGAAGTAAAATTGAAGTATCTAATTATAGAGGCGTAGCTAAATTAAGTATCTAATTATAGAGGCATAGCTAAATTAAGTGGATTTCGTAAATCACGATCAACTATTACAAATATTTTGGAGCTCACCACAATTGTAAATCAGTGTTTAGAAGTCGTATGCAGACCGACGTAATTTACCCCGATTTTAGCAAAGATTTTGACAAAGTAAATCATGCTTTGTTAGTAAATAAACTTAATACTATGGGCTTCAGTAATTCATTGCTAACATGGTTGAAATGTTATTTAACGGATCGAATTCAACGTGTAAAATTTAAAGATGCTATTTCTAAAAATATTCGGGTATCGCCTCGAGTTCTACAAGGCAGCCATCTTGGTCCTGTACTTTTCACTTTATTTATAAATGATCTTCCCTCTGTAATTAAGAACTCAAACGTTCTAATGTATGCTGATGATGTAGAAATATTCCGGTCTTTAATAGACTCAAATGAACTACACTTGCTTCAATCTGATCTTAATAGCTTCTCTTGTTGGTGCAAATATAACTTAATGGAACTTCATAAAAAGAAATGTAGGCATATGTCCTTTTTTAGAACTAAAAATTTTCATTCTTTTTATTTTCTGGATCTTTTTCAACTCGAATCTGTTAATACTTTCTTAGATCTTGGAATTCTTCTCTACCAAGCTTGATAGTAAAAAAAGCTAACGGCGTTCTTGGTTTTATGAAACGTTGGAGTAAGGAATTCACAGATCCAAAAGTAACAAAACAGTTATATATTTCTTTAGTACGACCTATACTTGAATATGGTTCTGTTATATGTGATCCTTGTTACACGATAAAAATAAACGCTGTGGAATCTGTGTAAAAGCAATTTCTCCTATTTTGTCTACGTGGTCTCGGATGGAACTTGAATAACTTACCTTCTTATAAATCAAGATTAGATCGAATAAAGTTACCTTCACTGAAAAGTCGTCGAATCATGCTTAATATCTCGTTTTTATTGAGTGTTATTCGTGGTAAAATAAACTCTGAGTTCCTGTTGGATAGCGTCAAATTCAACATTCCTGTAAGACCAACTCGAAATTTCCAACTATTACATGAAAATTATTTTAATTCGAATTATGCAAACAATGATCCGCTTCGTCGTCTTTGTGTGGAGTTTAATAAGTTTTATCATTTAATTCAATTATCCGAAAATAGAATGACCTTGAAACGCATAATAATTTTGTATTTAAATAATTAATGTTTTTATTTTCTTTCCTGTATATTTGTATTGTATTGTTTAGTCTGTAAGGATAATTATAATCTATAGAGTTAATAAAAAAAAATGTTCCTTGTGTTTGTTATAATAAAAGTTGCATTTTTCCAACTACAAAAAAAAAACTGAAATGAATACACTTAATATGAATAAACTGTCAACTTGAAGTAATTTTTTACAAAGGTAGTTTTTTATGTTCAGTATTATCTGAAAAATCATTAGGGGAAAGTTATTTTATTATGGTGGAAAAAATAAGTTTCTGACTGACACTTTTAGCCGAATAAGAAATTTAAAATTGCACCTTCCGAATGCGATTTGAAAAAGGTTGTTGCATCAAGGACGGTATAAAGTTCAGGATATACAAAATACAAAATTTTTAGCTTCAACCTTAGCTTCGTAGCCACTTAGCCGTCACCATAAAATTCATAGCCGATTTATAGAACATTTAGCGTCTATGGTGCTAGCCCAAGTGCAGTGATTTTATTTGAATGTATATATGATTTTTTTTTTACTTTACAAATTATGTAGTCGGTAGCTGCAAAAATAGCTGCAGCAGCTAAATGCAAAATTTTGCAATATATTTTAAAGGACAACCTCAAACAAATTGAAAATGAGGCTAAAAAAATTGATTATTTAAAGTTCTTTGATTTATTATATAAGTTGCCAGAGGAAAATTCAGCCGAGTTGCAATGTAAAATTTTGAAATGCGTTTTTCTATGGCAAAGTAACAAAATGTCTTCATAGTATTCTGTGGAACGAAAAACTATACCCACAGTATGCGCTGTGTATGATATGCTGTGGAAATTTTCATGAATGATCAGTATGTAAAATTTAATTTCTAGTGTGTTGTTATTGTATAAGGAATGTGATATAAATTTCATTTTACTCAATAACCAATGGCGAAAAATACCAATATACAACATACATACTATGTATATTCTAACGTTGCTTTTAGTTAAATAAAACAAACATTAACATATTGCATGTTCCTACAATAATAAAATTCTCTTACCTTAAATTTTAATACTCTTTTCATCATACATTAGAGCAAGGGTGTCCAAGCCCTATGCGCTTGGTGCTCATTTGTTTTTGTAAAACCACTTAGCTATAGGCTGTGTCGTTCTTCACTGTATACACGCATGTGCAAAGCAACAACACTTTCGTATGCTTTGCTGGTAAGCATTGACGACAGCGATCATCAATGTAGATTTTGCTTAACGTTGTATGTAGATTTTGTTTAACGTTGTATATGAAATATTTTTTTCCTCTTTTCTTTGTATGTATTGGTTTTTACAATAAAAAATATTGAATCAAAATTAGTTATTCTTTAAATGTATTGGTGTTTGCTCTTCCAAAGGGAACTTTTGGGCACCCCTGCATTAGAGGATGCCCTAGTGTACGTGTGCAAGTACGTACACCCAGAGAACACTATCGGTTGTGGCTACCGAATTTGTTGTCAATCGAATTCTTGCGGTTATGGCAACTTCTTCATAAATTATATTTTTAGTTGCAAAAGCCAATATTCAGTTGTTGAATTTAATATTTATATTATACATAAATGTTACGAAGTTCTACAACTAAATTTAATTTTCTTTGATATTTATGATACTTTCACATTTGAATATTTTAATTGAAAAACATATTTTGTGGTGTAAAACATTTATAAATTTAGATGGCTAATTTTGAAATTGTTTTTTCTTACTGTGGTTATTGCACATTTATAGTATGAACCGTATATGACAAAGCCACGGTCTTTTTCAGCCCCATTTACGGCGTTTTCATACCGTTGCTCGCAATGGGTTAAAATTTTGTAAAATAAATATAGACATAATTTTTACTTAATATCGAAAAAATAATTTTAAGTTGTAGAGGAAAGATATTCCGAAACTGGGTTTTGAAGTCAGAAAGCCCTCTACTTTTCATACATTTGTATGAAATAGCCACGGTCTTTTTGGTCTCATGCACGGCGTTTTTATGTCGTGTGTCATAATGTGTTAGAATATCGCAGAAATAGTCTAGACGTAGTTGTAACTTAAAACTAAGAAATATTTTTCAACTTGTGGAATAAACATATTCCGAAACTGCCTCTTGAATTCAGAAAGTCCTTTACTTTTTATATATTTGTATGAAACAGCCACGGTCTTTTTCGATCCCATGTATGGCTTTTTATGCCGTGGATCATAATGAATTGAAATTTTGCAGAAATGATCTAGACGTAGTTCTCACTTAAAACTGAGAAATATTTTTCAACTTGGGGAACAAAAATATTTCGAAACTGGCTCTTGATTTCAGAAAGTCGTTCTTTTCATACATTTGTATGAAATAGCAACGGTATTTTTTGTTGAGCTGCTTTGTAATGCGTAAAAACAGTGTAAACATTAATGTACATAATTCTGAGATCAAATTGTATTTTTTTCAGTTTTGAAACAAAAATATACTTAAAATAGCAAGCGTTTCAATTCAAATTGCACATATCTCAATAACGGAACAAGATGGAGCAGAACGGGTGAACATTTTTCTCAAATTTTATTTTTAAATTCGCGAATACAAATTTTAATAGGAAAAAGATTAATTTGTATTTGCGAGCAGAATTTTTTCCTACCTGGTGAAAAAGATAAGAAAACCTTCTAAAATGTTTTTGCTTAATATTTTACATCAATAATCCCCTTTTTCCATATTAACCAGTTATGTTATAATTTATTTTTTAATATTAGAGGAATATTTTTAGCAAACAAAATTATTCCGTGCGTGTTCTTAAAATATATAACAAATAAAAATATAGCAAAAATTTAAAAAGTACTAAAAAAAATATAAAATATATTATAATAACAATAATAATAAAATACAATACATATGTTACAATATAATAAATATATAATAGTTTATATAAATAAAAAAGTATATAATATAAAAGGTATTCAACAATACGTGCAGTGAACTTAAATTTTATGTTGAATTTAAATAAAATTTTGTTTTTTCTTAGTTTTAAAGTTGAAAGTACTAAAATTTGAAAAATATTTACAATTAAATATTTGCAGCGGTATTCATAAAAATTTTAAAGGGTATTTCAAATCAATTTTAAGCAAAATTTGCTAAAATTGTATTCATAAACGAATTTTAGCTTAAAATACCTTTTTTAAACCTTGTTTAAATAAACGAATTTTAAAATTGGTTCGACCCTATTTTAAACCTATTTTAAGATGACATTCTTGCTTTGTGTTTATTTTCATTTTAAACATTTTTGCAAAAAATTGTCTTTTAACCCATTTCCGGCCGTGAAACATAAAAGTCGTCCGATTTGAATGAAATTCGAGTTCTATGCTAATTTGGGACTCCTGAATCCAAATCCGCAGTCAAAATTCACCTAGCCCATCTAGGATCGCCAGAAAATCGTTTGCGCAAGTGCGAGCGTTGGCCGATATTATTATTATTTATTCCTTAAAAAACTTTAAAATAATTTTCTTTTTCTTATTTTTTTAACATGAAACATTAATATTAAAATAAAATTAAACACAAATTAATAATGATTTAAGTAGATATATTTATTGTAGAAAATTAGAAGTTATAGGTTTTTTATACAAATGTACAATGACAAAATTAATTTTGATGGTACGCCTCAAAACACTTAGGGTGCAAATGCACATTACACTTTTTGCACATCCATTTTATTGGCTTACCACAGGTTTTTAGTCTGCAACGTCTAGGTTTCCCGTCTTTTTGCTCAATGGGAACATGCTCACAATCGACTCTGGGCATGTCACGAGGTGAATATTCTGGAGAACTCTCTAGTCGTTTACATGATAGCAAAAGTTCTTTTGCTACTATAACACGAAAATTTTTTTGTGGCATAGGTTTTTCGTTTTTTTCCTTCGCAACAAAACAGTATAGCTTCCAAGCGTTGACAATAGATGAACTTAAAACTGATATAAAAAATGGCCAATACCACTTTTTAGAGCGAATATTTATTCTATAATTTTGCACCGCGTTGTCATGCAAATCTACACCACCCATACCTTGGTTATAGTTGTAAAACATATTTGGCTGCTGATGACTTCCGATTTTTTTCCCATTTTTTTCCATCTTTTGACAGCGTGCATTGGCTCAATTTGGTCATAATTAGTGCAAATTGTCACTTCCTTATTATCAGCCCAACGGCAAACCAATATTTTGTTTGTCTGATCATATTGAAAATCGGAGTCACCACGGTTTAATTGCTTTCCAGTTTTAAGTGGTGCATTTCCAATTCTATTGGTGCGGACAGTTCCAGATGCACAAAATTGTTTTTCACTCAGCAAACACATTAGTTGATAAGACGTGAAAAAATTATCAAAGTAAACTCTGTGATGATTGGGATTTTCGACATTTTCCAATAGTTTGAGTACAACATCTGCGCCCAGACCGATTTGACGATCGTAATTGTCACTGGCACCTGCATATGGTATACAGCTATACAAATACCCATTTGCAGAGCAAAGGCACCACAACTTGTAACCAAACCGAATTGGTTTGTTTCTAATGTACATTTTACATGAGTGGCGTCCAAAATATGGAACCATTTGTTCATCGATAGACAAATCAGCACTCCATACGCCAAACTGCAAGTATTTTTTGTTTGCCATGTCGATCAATGGTCTAACCTGAGCAATAAAAACAACACATTATAAGTCAATCTAAATATCATATCAATGTAGTTAATTTTTTTTTACCTGGTTAGCTTATCATTTTCGTCCAAAGTATTGTTGTTATTAAAATGTATACTTCGTTTTATGTCTTTGAACATTTTACGTGGCATACTCTGCTTTACTATTGGATTGCCTAGACATGGATCATTTGACCAATAGTCTTCAATTGATGGCAAAGTGTTAAATCCCGACAATATCAGAATACCTAAGAAACGTCTCAGTCCATTTTCATTCAAGGAAATGTTTATCATTTTTTGTTGCGCATAGACATTTGTTTCACGTATGATTAAATCTAGCATTTCCTGGTCAAAAAACTTTTCAAAGAGCTGCAATGGCGATAATTCTTTTATTTCAGAAAAAAGCTTCGATTGAACAACAAGTAACTCATCTGAATTTGGTTGTAAAACAAATTGAACGTTTTTTGATCTATCAGTTCTCTGTGTCCACTTAGGTTCTTTGAATGTCCGGTTGGTGGCATGGCTGCTGCAGATGTCGTTGGTAGATCATCTTGAAGAGGGTCATCTTGATTTCTTTGATATATTTCAAACGTTCCAACTACTTTTTGCAAAGCCGTTTGCTAATTAAAAAAGGAAAATAATGAATATACTACATATGATAAAATATAGATAAACCTACATTATCATTCATGGGAATTTCATTATCGTCCATGTATTCTTCATCTGTAAGTTCATCGATTCTGTCTGGTGGCACAACACAAACGGTATCAATACCGTCATCTTCATCTTCAATCATTGCCATTATTTCTTCAATGGTCAAAGCTTTATGCGTCATATTTTTAATTATTAAACACAGGCTAAATTTTAGAAACCACACGCAAAATTTAACTCAAACTTTAAAATCACTTGAAAAAACAATGTAAACTACGCAGTTTATAGCTGAAAAATTAAATACAAAACACTTCTTTACGCTGCTGAGTTCTTTTAATACTAATTAGTACGAATAATTATCAAAACAATAATGCATTTGGCTTTACTTTTGCATTTCAAATACCTAAAAAATATACCGCTACTTTTAATGAAAAAAAAACACTTGTCACAAAAAAAAAACATTATTGATGTTGAATAGCAGCCAATGTTCGCGCTTGCGAACATCAATGTTTACGGTTGTCTACAACAACTTTGTTGGAATTTTTTTTTCTATTTGATTTGATTTCTTTTATTTGTTGCCGAAAAAACTGCAAACTTACAATTTTTGTTTTTGTACAATAAATATATATGAAGAGTTAAATAAAAACTCTCTAAAAAAGGGGGTGTAGCAAAATGCCGAATAGTATAAAAAAAAAATGGTTAAAAAAAATTTATTTGTCGTTTATTTAATTTAAGAATATATACAATATTTTTGCATCATAAATTTAATAATATCTGTTCAATAAAGCAGAAAAATTGACCGCTCAAAATGACGTAGTTTTTTGTTTGCAAGTGCGAACAGAGGATGGAAATGGGTTAAACAAAAGAAGTTATTTGTTTTTGTTTAATAAATAATGGACCCTCTATATTTGATGAAAAGAATTGGTAATAACTATTTTTATATCGAAAATGTGATATTTTTAATTGTATTTTGTTTATAATAGAAACTATTGCCCAAATTTCAAACAATCGTCAGAGGAAAATTTACAAAAATAGAAGCGACCCGTTTTCACTTCCGGATAAAAAATTTAAGCAAAAATAATAGTATTTTTGGATATTATTCACTGTGTTTTATAGTGGTGTGTTGTTTAATCAAAACAAAGAAAGTAAACCCGGTTATTTGAATACTTTTTTATCTACAATAAAATCATTATCTATGTAACGCTTTAATTGGGCATTTTGTTTTGACTTTTTTTCTTTTTTAGTTAATAAACAAGTTTTCATAAATTTTTTGTTTTATAAAAACAATATTTTTCTGAAAAACGACTAAAAAATACATAGAAACGAGTACCGTATGGTTTAATAATCATTGATTTGCATCATTACGATTAATATGACAAATAAAAAAATACAGTGTTGCCATCTTCAAGTTGAAAAATCATTAAAGCGTTTATTAGTTAAAATACTGATTATGAATACGAATTTTAATAAACCTTTTTTAGGCTTAAAATGTTTTTGAACTAAAATGCATTTGAAACTTGAATTAAGATTTTTTTTTTTAAATAACAAAAAGAACAATGCAAAAAATAACAAAAGAACAATAGCCAATTTAAATTATATTTAAAGTTAATATTTTTTTTACTAAAAATCTTGGATTATAGACTAGAATAAATAAAGAAATAAATAAGTCTTTTCGTTTCAACTTCCATACAAACTTTAATATAATAAAATAAAAACAAGAGTAAAATTAAAATAAAACTATTTTACAGTTTTTATTTTTCTGGTGAATTTTATTTTTACATTCCTCATTAAATAAGACTCACCTTAATATAACATGCATACATAATTATTAAGCACATTACAATTCTTCATCACCAACAACAACATACATATATACTGATCATACATGAACATTTCCACAGCATATAACCTCATACCTACATACTCAATAGTCAACAACTATAATGGCAAAACAAAACCAAACATTACCAAATAATGTGTAAAGTATTTTATAGCCATAGGGGACAATGCACTACTTTACACCTTACTTCATTGATGAATTTCACAGGCGATGAGCCTCAAAGTAATGTATGGACCCATTAAGTTAGAGGTGAAGTAGTTACTTATATGGTTACTAGGGTGGGAAAAGTAATGTGTCTACAAATAGATTTTAATAACAAAAATTATTTAGAAAAATTAATTATTACAAATATTTCAAACGTTATTAAATATAAATTGGTCATGATGGGAACTCTGGATGGGAGCCGAGAACTCTACCCACAGAGCTATTGACGCTCTTCATGTTTTCGGTCGTGCTGTCGAAACGTATATACATAACAAAAGGTAATTAGTCTAAAAATAGATTTTCATAAATATTTAGATTATAACTTTACGTTTATAAATTATGCAATACGTTATAAGTGATCGGTAACTCGTTACTTCATGTTTGCAAATAATACAAAAGCTAACGAGCTACCATTACAAAATAATGTATGGGTATTTCGCACTTATTACCAAAGTTTTGCTGGGTTTCATAAATGTGTTGTATACGAAATACTATATGCAGGCCTTTATAAACTAGACAAAATAAGAAAAAATATCGATTTATATAAAATTTATGGATTTTATAAAATTCAAAGATGTTTATAAAATTTATTGATATATAAAAAATTTTGTATTTTTAAAAAAATTTTCGAATTTTTACTAAATTTGTGAATTTTTATAAAATTTATGAATTTTTATAAATATATCGATTTTTGATTTTAAAAATTTTCCGATTTTTAAATTTCTTTTTTCGATTTTTAAAAAATTTTCCGATTTTTTTAAATTTTTTGATTTTAAAAAAATTTTTTGATTTTTAAAAAATTTTCCGATTTTTTAAAATTTTTTGATTTTTACAAAATTTATCGATTTTTGCAAAATTTTTCGATTTTTAAAAAAAATTTCGAATTTTAAAAAAATTTTCTCAGTTTTGATTTTTATTAAATTTTTTTAGTTTTTTTTTAAATTTGTATAAGTTGTGGCAATTTTTCTATTGTTTAATTAAAAGTACCAAAAACCTACATTTGGAAAAAGTACTACTACCCGGTTAACCGGTAGTCCGGTCGACCGGTCTAGACCGTAAAAACCGGTTTTAAAGACCGGTCTAACCGGTATCTCGGTCGGTTCTAACCGTAGGCTCTACTTCAAAGTATGCGTAATGCAAACATATATACGGTCATGTAAAAAAAATAGGCACACTTGCATGCAACCAATTTAAAGTAAAAAAACACACATACATTTTGGAAAGAAACTACCAATATTATTTTTAGATTATAGTACAACAATAATTCTTCATTTTACACAACAATTTAAACTTTGTTGTTGTAATTAAAAAAAAACAACATTAAAAAGTATTATAATTTCCTATAGTCGAATGTGAATAATAATAATAATAGGGAGAGTTAGAAAATGGTTTGAAATATTAATAGTATTTTATATTTTTTTATGGAAATATAATAGTCATCATTGTATCTAATAGATGTACCCATTTCTGCATCATATTTATGTAAATAAGCGGACCAAGTATGGAGCCAAGGGTGAAAAAGGTATGAGATATAGAAAACCGGAACAGATTCCCATATGCATGAAATTTTCAAATTTTGTTTCTGCCAGACTACTTCGTTGGTATTGTTTATCAATTCTAAGCCAAACAAAAGAAGACCTGATCACTATTAAGTCCTTAGAATGCTGTTTTCACTCAGCGTTTTACTTATAAATTGAGCTACTACGTCACCAAGTACTTGTATTTATATGAGTAGTCAGGTATTCTAGTTATTTCCAGTTTATTACGACACTAGATTTTTCCAGCTGTCAAAATTCGGGTGAATAAATTTCTAGTTGCAGAAATTTTTTGTAACACTTTCGCCCACTTAAGCATGTTCGTCCCAAACAGACATAGCTATTCCTTTTCCATAGTTGGCTAGTCGTTCTAGATGCAAAACCTTCATTTTGGATCTTGGGCTTTGATCTTTCTGTATTCTGTACACCCCATCATTCAACCTTTTAATTACTCTATAGGGGCCGTCCCAATGCGTTTGTAAGTTGGGAGATAATCCTTTTTTCCGTTGTGGGTTAAATAGCAGAACCAGCTGACCCTCATTAAAGCCTTCGGAGTTTGCTGTCCTATCATACCTCGCCTTCATCTTATCGCTGATTATTTTAATTCGATTGCGAACTTATAAGGTCTTCTTGTTTCCGGGAAGCGTTATCGTCGTCTTTATCTATAGCGGCGGGCTTAACACCAAATTCTAAATCGCCAGGCAATTTAAGTTCCGAAAATAATTTATGCAGGCGTTCGGGAGGTGGAATCGTGAACAGCCGATCTATATGACAACAGAAATTTCGGGATGTGTTCGTTCCAGTACTTCCGATGAGTACTGACCACTTTTCTTAAGTATTCCTCTAAAGTGCGATTGAATCTTTCGACCATAGCATCATATTGTGGATGCAGCGGGGTGGTTCTTGTTTTTCTTATTCCATACAACTCGCACATTTCCTTGAAGATAGCAGATTCAAAATTCTTTCCCTGGTCAGAGTGTAATTCTAAAGAAACACCGTAGCGGCACACCCAGTTTTTCACAAATGCGCTTATTACCGTTCTGGCTTCCTGGTTCGGTATAGGGTATACCTCAGGCCATTTACTGAAATAGTCGATCACCACAAGAACGCAACAGTTTCCGCAATCACTGACAGAGAAAGGGCCTGCTACGTCCATTGCTATCCGCTCAAATGGGGCACCCGAGTTGTATTGTTGAAGTTGCCCACGACTTCCCCTTACTGGTCCTTTAGTTGCGATGCATTGCGCGCAATTTGCTATCCAGTCGCTTACAGCTTGCTGGCAGCCGACCCAGTGGGATCGTTGTCTTAAATTCTCTAGGGTTTTCGTGACACCGAGATGACCACCACTGGGACCGTTATGGAACTCTTTTAATACTTCGTCTATTGAAGGCACCACAATTAGCTTTGTCTCAGTTTTGCCGTCCGCTCTTTCCCATATACGGTATAAGCAGTGATTTATTACCCGTAGACTGTTCCACTGGGCCCAATACGCCTTCATTAGCGGACTTCCAGCTGATACTTCTTCACGGGTAGGCCTCCTGTCCTCTGCTTTGGCTGACATAATTTTTGACAGTATGGGCTCATTTCGTTGCGCCGCTGACCAGGCTTCACTTGACTCAATATGCGTTAGTCTTATATAAACGATGCACTCTTTTCCTTCAGCCCTCGAACAATGTTTGCATTCTAAGTTACAGGGGCGGCTCGAAAGGGCGTCCGCATTACAATGTTTTATGCCATTCAATCCAACGAGCTAGCTGCCCTTCTGGTTGTTTCTTAGTTGGAAGTGCTGACCATATAGAATGAGAAAGTACTCGACTGTTATAGCCTTTGACTTTTTCGGTTCCATTGATCACCTGCGAAAGCACACCTCCTATTCCGTATCCGCTTGCATTGCTTGCAAGATATCTAAGAATCGGTGCCGTACATAATACTCCTTGTGCCTCAGGATTGCTTGTTCTTGGGCTTCACCCCAATGAAATGGTCGCGCCTTCTTAGTCAGCTCATGTAGACTCGCAGCCACACTGGCAAAATTTGGTACAAATCGTCGGTAGTATGTGCAGAGACCTAGAAAGCTGCGCAACTAGTGCAGATTTTTCTTTTACAGCCCGAATCTTATCTTCATCGGTTGATATACCCTCTGCAGATACGCGATGCCCCAAATACTTGACTTTCCTCTGAAACAGTGTACATTTCTTTGAGCTAAGCTTGAGGGCAGCCGCAGATATTCACCTTAAGACTTGTGCTATGTTATTCAGGTGTTCATCGAAAGTTTTTTCCATGACAATTATGCCGTCAAGATACACTAGGCAAGTTTTCCAGTGGAGTCCTTTCAGCACATTTTCCATTAAACGCTCGAATGTTGCTAGAGCATTTCAGAGTCCAAAGAGCATCACATTAAACTGCAATAATCCGTCACCTGTGCTAAAGGCAGTTTTCTCCTTGTCTTGGTCACAAATTTATACTTGCCAATAACCACTTTGCAAGTCCAATGTGGAGAACCATTTGGTTCCTGCTAGCTTGTCTAGAGTGTCGTTAATTCTCGGTAGTGTATACTTGTCCTTTTTGGTGATGTCGTTTAGTTTTCTGTAATCAACACAGAATCGGGTGCTGCCATCTTTAATCTTATCTAAAACCATAGGTGAGCTCCATGGGCAAGAAGATGGTTCGATTGTGGAGTAATCGAACGCTCCATTTCGTTGACTAACTCCTTTATTTCATTTCGTTTTGCTAGAGGAATACTTCTGGGTGCCTGCTTTATTGGCCTCGCTTCACCAGTATTTATTCGGTGTTTTACAATCGCCGTTCTTCCTTGACTTCCCTGAGTTTTCATGGCGAAGACAAAGCCGTATTTCCTCATTAGCTGTTTGGCTTTATTTCTATCAGGCGGGGCGAGTTCTTTTACCAATTTTTCCACATATTCTGCCAGCATCTTTCGATCTTCAACGGACATATTGGAAGGTTCCAAGTTCTTTTCGCAACTGATTATTGCTTCTGGCGCAGTGCATTTGCCTATTTCAGAGTCCGCTCTGACAACCTTTTCACAATTTGATAGGTTCAGTACTCTTACAGGAACTCTTTTGTCTTTGATGGTTTTCACGAGGGCTTTCGTTGTAATTGGGTCACTTTTTATTTCTGATGCTTCTACCACCCACAAGCTGCTGTCCTCACAATCTCCCTCCATACGCACCCATACTAAAGTTTCTGCCCGTGCTGGTAGTTTTTGGTGGCTGATGGTAACTAGCTTTTTTACCTGATACTCGCGTTCATATCCAACACAAAGGGGTATTTCAACATTCTGCCAAATCATAACTTTTTGCCTCATATGCAGGTTAATGTCGTGCCTAATCAAAAATCTGCACCAGTAATTACTTCGTCCACAATATCGGCAACAATAAATACGTGACTGACGCTAATGTTGGCAATTGTTAGTTTCACATTTACCTTACCATAGCCTGCTCTCCAGTAGCTGTTCGCAAACTTACCCCGTACAATGGTTCAACTTGCTTTCTAATTATATCGGGCCTGATGATGGACTGTGATGCTCCTGTATCTATGGTTAAAATGTGCTTTTGTCCGTTGATGCACCCATAAGCAGTAAGAGTGCTTTTCCCCTGCTGTGCTACTGATATGGAGATTGTGGGGCAATCGGTTGTGGGAGCTAGCTCATGCCCCGTAGTGCTAGCTCTTTTTATTTTAACGGTGACTCTTTAGGTGGTTGCTGATCGGACCGAGTGCTTTGCAGTTTCGCTGAAAGTGTCCCACTTTACCGCAGTTGTAGCATTTGTCCTTCGGCTTGCGTCGCTTTTCTCTATTTTGCATGGTACAACCGCCTTGTATTCTTTTTGTTGTTGGGCTAATTAGTGATGAAGGCATAGCACTGATCACTGAGTAACCAATTCAGCAACAAAGTGTGTACCCGGTTGTTTTACAATATATCTGTTGCATATTGTCTGTGCTCTTCAACACTACTCCCTCTTTCCTCCCTCTCATAACATATTTTCCTAACTCTAACACAATGCACTGCATTAGTAGGGGACATCCCCTGAGAGCTAGTCTAACGTAAAAAAAAATGCCTTCATAACTGCCTCTGTTAACTTCGTGCTCATATCTTCCTCTTTTTCAGAAGTCACTTCGAGGTTACGCACTTAAATATTTGTGGCTTGGAAATCACCTTCGCAGTCTCTTGGGCCAGCGCGAATGAGACAGTTTCAGCAAAAGTTTTTGCGTAGCACAGACATCATGTTTCATATCAGAATCCCGAATTCCATTCACAAATGCTTTAATTTTTAACTGATCTAAGAATGGATGATTTACGCCTGGATAAATTAGCTGCACCAACCGCTCAATCTCTGTCGCAAAATCTTGCAATGACTCATTTGCTTTCTGCAGTCTACCTCTTAGTTCCATTCTGTATATTTATTTTTTGTGCTCTTCACCATAATTTCGTCATAATTATTTCTGCAGGTAATTGGCACACTTTCTAGAATGTCTGCAGCGTTTCCTTTTAAGGCCAGAATCAGCTCTATAGCTTTTTCTTTGATGTTCCACATATTTCTGGCGGCAACTGTCTCGAACTGGAATTTGAAAACATTAAACGGTATGCTGCCATCAAAAGTAGGGGCCTTTGCTCTTCCAGATCTTTCTTGAATAATTCGTACTGTATCCTCTTGACATTGGAGATTATATACTTTATTTTCTGGATCTTGTAGTTTTCTTTCAACATCTTTGGTTTGTACCTCGAATCTATCTACGCCGTTCTCTAGGTCGGAAACTCTTTTGGAGACCTCAGAGATTTTTTCATTAGTGGCTCCAGAAGTTTCTTAAAACTTTTTTTCCATCTTCGTTAGCAATTTCTCGTTCGTCTCCATCTTAGTTAATAGTTTCTCGTTCTCTGCTCTAGAAGTTGCTTGAAGTTTAGCTAACAATTTCTCGTTGTCTACTCTAGACGTTTCCATCTTTTCCATCAAAGCAGCAAACATTGTGCTTAACTCCGTGTTACCTTCCGTTTTAGGGGTACTAACCTCTAGCTCTAGAAGTTGCTTGAAGTTTAGCTAACAATATCTCGTTCTCTACTCTAGACGTTTCCATCAAAGGAGCAAACATTGCGCCTAACTTCATGTTACCTTCCGTTTTACGGGTACTAACCTCCATTGATTTTTTTTCATCAAATCCGTAAGTTACAATGTCAATATTACGCCGCTCGAATTCTATCAGCCGCTTTTGCTTAACTAAACTTTAGCCACACTTTAGTTCTTCACACTCAGCGTTCTTCTTATAAATTGAACTACTACGTCACCAAGTACCTGTATTTATATGAGTAGTCACGTATTCTAGTTATTTCCAGTTTAGTACGACACTAGGTTTTTCCATCTGTCAAAATTCGCGTGAATAAATTTCCACTTGCAGAAATTTCTTGTAACAAAGTTTCCATTACTCTACTGTTTACACTGAAGACATTTTACTGGAAACAGTTCATATTACGGGGTCTTTTTTGGCTGTATATACAGATGTCTTCAAAGTATGTGAAATGCATATATATATATATATATATATATATATATGTATATATTCATTGCCCATACTTTGAAGACATCTGTATTTATAGCCAAAAATGTCCCTATAAAATGCGCTGTGTCCAGTAAAATGTCTTCAGAGTAAACACTAGAATAACGAAAAGTTTAAGGACAGTCCCCAAACTTTTAATTAATCCGTCCTCAAACTTTTAATTAATCTACTGTTTACACTGAAGACATTTTACTGGATACAGAGCGTATTATAGGGTCTTTTTGGCTGTATATACAGATGTTTTCAAAGTATGCGCAATGAATATATATATATATATATATATGTGCACAGCTCATATTGCGGGGACGGGTTTTCGTTCCACAAGTTACTATGAAGACATTTTGTTACTTTGGGGACTGTCCTTAAACTTTTCGTTATCCTACTGTTTACACTGAAGACATTTTACTGGATACAGCGCATATTATAGGGACTTTTTTGGCTGTATATACAGATGTCTTCAAAGTATGCGAAATGAATATATATATATATATATATATATATATATGTGCATAGCGCATGTTGCGGGGACGGGTTTTCGTTCCACAAGTTACTATGAAGACATTTTGTTACTTTGGGGACTGTCCTTAAACTTTTCGTTATTCTACTGTTTACACTGAAGACATTTTACTGGATACAGCGCTTATTATAGGGACTTTTTTGGATGTATATACAGATGTCTTCAAAGTATGTGAAATGCATATATATATAATATATATGTGTGCATAGAGCATGTTGCGGGGACGGGTTTTCGTTTCACAAGTTACTATGAAGACATTTTGTTAATTTGGGGACTGTCCTCAAACTTTTCTTTATTCTACTGTTTACACTGAAGACATTTTACTGGGCACAGCGCATTTTATAGGGACTTTTTTGGCTGTATATACAGATGTCTTCAAAGTATGGGCAATGCATATATATATATATATATATAACATGCGGTTTTTCGTTCCACAAGTTACTATGAAGACATTTTGTTACTTTGAAGAATGTCCTTAAACTTTTCGTTATTTTACTGTTTACACTGAAGACATTTTACTGGATACAGCGCATATTATAGGGACTTTTTTGGCTGTATATACAGATGTCTTCAAAGTATGGGCAATGAATATATATATATATATATGCAGTCTCATTACACCATCTAGCAGAATTTGGAGGGACATAAGATCGTTTTGTGGCTTCAGGACTAGTAACAGTATCCACTGTATACAAAAAAGTAACTCCCACAGCGAAATATTACTGATCGCGTAGGAATTGCTGACGAATTTTGCTCATTTTGGTCTTCCAATTCGGATGATAGGAACTTGCACCAAGAATTTCAAAAGAAGAAAAATTATATTCAACAGTCGCTTTTTAACATAAGCCCTACCGTTAGGGCGGAACAGATTGAACAGAGAGTAAATCGACTCTAGCTTGTATCAACTCTTTCTAAATTAAAGGGGAAATCCCCAGGACTAGATACGGTGTCTTATACAATGTTAAAGAAGGCTCCAGATAATATTAAAACGATATTGCTTGACCTTTACAACATAATCCTTGATAAAAATATTCCACAACAATACAAAACTAGCGTAATTATTCCAATCTTAAAACCTAAAGATAATAAAATATTGATGGAATCATATAGACCAATATCATAAAACTCCACCGGGTAAATCTACAGCTAACACGCTATTATATATTGATAACTTTGCTACAAGCTCTCTATCTGTTAGACAACATCTCACCAAAATATCGTTAGATTTTGAAAAGGAATATGACAAAATTGGTTTGCATACGATCATTGATAAACTTATTGCGTGAGTAGTAGAATGGAAAATTATTTACTACATAACAAATTGTATGTCTAATCGGAAAATCATAGTTCGCGTTAGTAATAGTTATTCTAACTTATTCACATTACACAACGGAATTCCTCAGGGTCCTTTTCCTTATTGCGTACAACAGACTTAGCAACTTTATTCTCTCCCATAAAAATCTAAACTTCTGTGCAGTGTTGCCACGGAAAAAATTTGTAACAACAATTTTTAAAAAAAAGTTACCAAATGAGAAAAAATATAACCAAAATTTAAAGTTTTATGTTTTTATTTAAATATATTAAACAATTATTTATTTTTTTAAATTTGTCCTTGAAATATTATTTTATAGCAAAAATGTATAAAAAATAAATTACCTGCTTTCATTGTCGCATTCAAATGATAAATCTTCGGATTTAAAAGCAAACTATATTATACTTTTTGTTCAGACTTGTGGTAATTGAGTTACCCTAATATTTTTCTTCATTGTGTGAGCCACCTTAATGTTAAGTGGTTCAGATTACACGTGGGAATTAAAATTGTCCCATGAATATTAAATTCCATTAATTGCAATTATGGTAACTCAGCAAGTTTTAGCATTCTTGTTTCCTATTGGCTAAAAGGCCATAAATTGTAAGTCAGTGTAATTTAGGAAAGTAAGCATAATTTTAGTATAAATAAGTGAGTAATAAAGAATAACTTTATCAGTTAAAACAAATTAATACTGTTCATTTAAATACCTCCTTTCAAGTAACAAGTGCTTGAAGGGAATCTCTAGACAAAACAAAATTAGTGTCAGTCCAAGTTCATGCGCTTGGATTGAATCCCCACTAATAAAAACATTTTGGTGACCCCTTGTTTCAAGCGTTATTTGAAGTTTTGAGTTTCCCCCCACCAGCGGTAAGGGACTCTTGACACCTTATAAACGCCTTTTGAACACGCAACCACAATCATCAGGACAACAGTCCATACATCAAGCACCAAATAAAACCTCAGGCAAAGGCTACCATATACAATGGCAACGGCGAAACTGTTACTGGATACCCTACTGGAAACGGGCGAATCAATTCAAACGATAATCCGAAACTTTAAAAAAGACTCTGCGGACAGAAAAACAACCGCAGAATACTTTGAGGAGCGTATAAGACGACTATCGGAAGCTTGGGACCAGTTTGAGGCCAAGGATACAGAATTACGTATGCTTGATGAAGTTAAAAGGCTGAAGACAGAGCGGGAGTATTTTACGGAGGACTACTACTCAAAAATCACTGAGTTAACAAACTCATATGCAAAGTTATTTTCAACAGAGGCTAATCGCATAAAGGCGGTATCCCAACAAAAGCTACCAGCAGATAAAAACACTGGTGCTTCATCATTGCTTCAGCAGGAGTCTATTAAAGACCAAGGCTTGATCAGAAAGGCACAAACTAGGATGATAGCTCTAAGCAGATTCTTAAAGGTAGAAACCACTACCTATGAAATTCAACCACTTCCATTCTACGACGTCAAACTGGCAACGATCAAAAAACTTTGGGACCAGATCGAGAACTTATACGACAGTATATGCGAAAGTTTTGAGGATCCATTACTATCTGGTTTTGACATCAACAGTTTTTATGAGTTAAACGACAAGGTTCAAGAGCGTTTGGTCAGCCTGTCCATAATGGCTAACAAGGTTCAAAACGACTGTACAATTAGGCAAACTCATTTAAATCAGCCAACTCATTCACATCAGCCAACTCCTTCAAATCAGTCAACTTCGTCGTTACATTTGCCAAAAGTTACCATACCGAAATTTGATGGCGACTATTTAAAATGGCGACAGTTCTATGATTTGTTTTCTGAAATGGTGGATAAACAGCCAATTCCCGCCATTCAGAAAATGTGGTATTTGAAAAACAATTTGTCAGGAGAAGCTGAACATCTAATCAGTCAATTCTCTCTATCCGAGACAAATTATAAAACTGCCTGGGGAACTTTACAGGATCGCTACAACAACAAGAGAATTTTAGTATCGAACCTCGTTGATAGAATACTCAACCAACAGTCCGTGATGTCATCTGCTCAATCTATCAAATCTATGCATGACACCACTAAAGAGTGCTTACTGGCATTGAACAATTTGGAAATTGAAACATCTACTTGGGATGCAATACTTATACAAGTATTGATTAAAAAGCTTGATAAAAACACGCACATCAGGTACATGCAATCACTAACTAACCCAAGGGATGTGCCAACGATAACTGAATTCTTATCATTCCTGGAACTTCAATTTCAATCTATGGAGGCAATCGTTCCAAAGGAAAAACTGACACAAAAGGCGGTTTCAACAATAATAACATCCAATGGACACAGCATTAGCATATGCAAATTATGCAATAACAGTAGCCATAAGCTCTACCACTGCAACAAATTTCGCCAATTATCAGAAGAAGGACGACTACGCTGGGTACAACAACGCAAACTATGCGTCAACTGCTTTAGAAGTGATCACGCGTCAAAAAATTGCAAATCAAGTAATTGCAGAAAATGTGAAAAAAGGCACAACACGTTGCTTCACTTGGAGAGGAAAGACAACAACTCACCAAATCCCAGTTCAGGATCAAGCAGGGTCTCACATACACATACGACAAAAGGGGCGCCTGCCTCAAATGTCGTAGCAATTACATCAGTTCCAGCTACAGCAACAACCAAAGACGCTGCGGGCCGCCAGGGCTATGTCTTGCTAGCAACGGCAAGAGTGATAATTACAGCCCCGAATGGTGCATCAGACGAATTTAGAGCAGTATTGGATTCAGGATCACAAGTGAATGTTGTATCGAAACGTCTTTGCCAAAAACTATCCATTTCACCATCAGGAGCTTCACTTTGCCTTGATGGCATTGGTGAAATCCAAAAGAAATCCAGGTATCGCACAAGCATTCGAATGAAGTCCAGGGATCGTTGCTTCTCAACGAACGTGGAAGCATACGCACTACAAGTATAATCCCCGCACAACCAAGTAAACATATTGACATTTTATCGTGGGACATTCCCAATAACATTTATCTTGTGCAGATCCTCACTTTGACCAGCAAGAAAAAATTGATTTGCTACTTGGAGCAGAGTTCTATTACAAATTAACTAAAAATGGGACGATACACCTTGCTGATGATCTCCCAACCCTACAAAACACAACATTAGGATGGATTGTAGGAGGTGTCATAGGAAAAAATCCAATTCCTAACCCATTATGTGCACTTACATGTGCTATATTTGCCGGCACTTCATCGGTAGAGGAGGCTATAGAACAGCTCTGAAAATTAGATGAAATTGAATCCACAGGGAAAAATTTGTCGCCATCAGAAAGGCGGTGTGAATCACACTTTAACCATAATACGCACACAACCAAAGATGGGGGCTTTATAGTAAGCCTTCCATGCAGGGAAAATCCAGCAGCATTAGGAGAATCCCATACGATGGCATATAATAGGTTTATAAACCTCGAGCGTAGACTTCTGAAAAATGATAAGGTTCGAAATCAATACGTTCAATTTATGCAAGAATATGAACAACTTGGACACATGCAAAGAATCAACCCCAACACCTTATTAGATCCCAAGTACTTCATTCCTCATCATTGCGTATTGAAACCTGACAGTACCACAACCAAACTCCGAGTAGTGTTCGACGCATCAGCCAAAACTTCCACAGGTCACTCTCTTAATGACTTAATGTTTAACGGCCCAACTGTTCAAAGTGAGCTATTTTCAATTTTACTTCGTTTTCGCCTGCCGAAATTTGTCTTTACTACTGACATCGAAAAAATGTACAGACAAATATTGATTCATCCCGACAATCATCAATTTCAACTTATAATATGGAGGAAGGAGCCATCATCACCCATCAACTACTACAAGCTCAACACAGTCACATACGGTACCCGGGCAGCACCCTTTTTAGCCACACAATGCTTGCGAAGAATCGCCGACGAGAACATTGTCAATTATCCATATGGAGCCAAACTGTTAAGAGATAATTTCTATGTGGATGATAGCCTTGGAGGTTCAGATAGTCTTAACACAGCCATAGAAACACAAAGGGAACTCATTATGATTCTAAAAAAACACGGCTTCAATCTCAAAAGATGGTGTGGAAACCATCCACAACTACTAAAGAACATTCCACTCGGCGATCAGGAGGTGGATTTAGATTTTAGCAGTGACAACTCTAACACTGTGAAAACGTTAGGATTACTATGGCTGCCTAAAACGGACTGTTTTTGCGTCAAGGTAAAAATGAACCCGCTAAAAACTGTATCAAAACGTTCAGCGACGTCGGATCTAGCAAGGCTATATGATCCTCTTGGATTAGTGGCTCCTGTTGTTGTGAAGGCAAAAATATTCATTCAACAATTATGGCAACTAAAGTTAGATTGGGATGAACCATTACCAAGGGAGCTTCAAACAGACTGGAATACATTTAGAACCGAATTGGATACCTTAAACAACCTACAAATCTTAAGAAATATCTTCAAGGGTGACATTCCAGTAAGAACGCAACTACATGTGTTTGCGGATGCATCTGAAAAGGCATTTGGTGCAGCGGTATACATCCGTGCAACTCTTAAAGATGGAAGAGTTATTGCACGATTACTATGCGCAAAAACACTGGTTGCTCCACTAAAGCAACAAACGCTGCCTCGATTGGAATTATGTGCAGCCGTAATAGCTGCTCAATTAGTATACAGGGTAAAAATCGATACCCAAATGAAGGATCAGCCAGTATTCTTATGGACTGATTCTGAAATTGTTCTATCTTGGATAAACGCACAATCTTCAACTTTTCATACATTCGTTGCTAACCGAGTAGCTACAATTCAATCACTAACCTTGCCCAACCAATGGCGCCATGTTCGATCAAAGGACAATCCAGCTGACGTATTATCCAGGGGATTATCAGCAGTAAAATTGGCTTGGAAGAGAAGAAATGTGGCCACCCTCGTTTTCATCACAACCACACATCCCAACTGACACTGACATTGAAAAAAGGAAGATAGCTCCAATCACGGCAGTCACCCTCGTCAACAATGATTTTGTATATACGGCCTATATGCAAATCATTAACTCCAGTTGAACTCGATGATGCACTATTCTTGATAATACGAACCATTCAGGCTTCTGACTTCTCAGCAGAATTAAAACAACTCCAAAACCACAACGGAGTAGACAAAAGTAGTTCCATCAGCAGCTTATCACCATTCCTAGATGAAAGACGTATCCTACGAGTTGGGGGCCGATTTGAGGCGGCCATGTTACAGTATGATGCAAAACACCCCATGTTGATCTCACATAACGACCCTCTTGTCAAGCTGTTATTTATAAAGATTCATGAAGAAAATAAACATTGTGGTCCTCAAGCGCTATTGAACATAATGAGACAACGATTTTGGCCAGTGAAGGGAAAGATAATGGCAAGATCAACAGTTCAGAAATGCATCAGATGTACCAGGTCGCGACCACAACTGTGCCAACAAATCATGGGAAACCTCCCACAAGCTCGGGTTTCTCCTGCACGACCACACATCAACGCCATTTTGGATCCACTACAAAATCAGAGGAAAACGGCCAACAAAGGCTTATATAGCTGTCTTCTGTTGTTTCGCTACGAAGGCCGTGCATCTCGAATTAGTTTCAGACTTGTCTACTGAAGCTTTTATCGGCGCCATAAAAAGATTCATTGGTCGCCGAGGTCGTTGCCAGAACATCTACTCTGACAACGCTACCAATTTCATAGGAGCCAGGAACCAGCTGTCAGAATTGTCTGAGAGCATTTACTCAAAAAGGGCACAGGAAACAATCATATCCTCAACCAGCTCAAAAGGAATACAGTTTCACCTTATTCCCCCAAGAGCACCACATTTCGGAGGATTATGGGAAGCAGCGGTGAAATCTGCAAAGCACCTCCTTCTACGCAGTGTTGCAACTGCAAATTTAACACAGGAAGAATTAGAAACTGTAATAGTCGAAATTGAAGCAATTCTTAACTCCCGTCCACTAACACCTTTATCAAATGATCCAGACAACATTGAGGCATTAAATCCTGGAAATTTTTTAATTGGCGAGGCACTTACATCACCAGTGGATAGCAGAGCAGTACCTATGAAGACTTCAACATTTTCACATTAGAACCTTGTATCTCGCTTAAAACAAGAATTCTGGAAACGGTGGACCATAAAATACCTAAAGGAATTGCAGCAACGTAACAAGTGGAAAACGCAGTCCACCAACCTTAAAATAGGAGATATGGTA
Organism: Eustalomyia histrio; assembly: GCA_949748255.1. Lineage (NCBI taxonomy): Eukaryota > Metazoa > Arthropoda > Insecta > Diptera > Anthomyiidae > Eustalomyia > Eustalomyia histrio. The sequence goes on along the minus strand of OX456523.1, from coordinate 166,748,271 downwards.
ATCATCAAAGAAGACAATTCACCCGTTATGAAATGGCCTTTAGGAAAAGTTGTTCTTTTCAAGCGACCAATACATCGACTAGCGCTATTACCCGTCGAAACAAACAACGAACAAGAAGAGGTTCCAAACAATCATCATAATGACCGTACAACAATAAGTTAACATGACCAAGGTGAAGAACCCAAAACTAAGAAGAAGAAAACACTGTCAACCCATCTCAATCTAGCATTATTCATCATACTGTTGCTGTTTCCAATGGCATTTGGAACTCCAATCGAAAATAAGAAATTTGGATCAAGGGTCGGAATCCATTTTGAGCAAATTGGAACAGCAGCTATTTCAACTACTGAATGGAATTTATTCGTATACTATGATTAACGTCTTATTGGTCCGGAGAGAGAACTAGAACTAGATAACCGACTACTACGAGTTAAAAGAGGAGCACTGGATATTGTTGGTAATATCGCCCATTCATTATTTGGCGTACTGGATTCAGAATACGCCGAACAGATGTCAGAAACAATAAAACAAGTCAATGAAAATGAATCGTATTTGCTAAAATCATTGAAGAATCAGACATCAATCGTTGATTCCACAATTAATATCATCCGGCAGAATCAAATAACAGCTAAGGCAAGATTTGAACAATTGGAGCAGGAAATTAAAATCTTCTCAAATGATATACATGACATCGAAAATGTGCTGTTTCAAGTGCAACTTAATCAACTATTTAATTCAGCTATTCTTGAGTTAACACTAGTTGCAAACAACGTAAAAGGCATACAATCATCAATCCTTGACACTCTCAAGGATACACATCATGGAAAAATCAGTCCATGGTTACTAACTCCAGAACAGTTACAAAATGAAGTTGATCAGATCTCACTCCATTCACCACCATCAATGAGTCTTCCAGTGACAGAAAAAACTAAAATGCTACAATTATTCAAACTCATGAAGGTAAAAGGCGGACTAACTCACCAACACGCTGTTTTTAAAATTACTCTACCATTGATTGAACGTGAAAAACTCCAGATGTTTCACTTGATTCCTGTACCCAACATAATGAATAATACAATGGTGTCCATTAAACCATGTATTATTCATTTTTGGGCATATCTGCATCCCATGAGCAACACGTTCCTTTTACAAATTCAGAGTTAAGCGCCTGCGACACATGGAACAAGGCGTGTTTGTTTGCTCCAATGTCCAAATCCGTTACAATTATGGTTCGGAAGTCTGTGCATGCGAAATTAATTTATTCAACAACAAAACAACACCAACTTGTATCCTAGAGAAAACTAATATCCGATGGATACCACTCAGCAAAGGAAATCAATGGATATATGGTTCATCATCATCCGCAAGAGCCACAGCTGTCTGCAACAGGGAAATCATTCCTATATCATTAAAAGGCTCTGGTTTACTTACTCTTGATCCAGAATGCATGCTAAAACACGAATTTGTCAATATGAACGGAAGAAAAACCATATCGAGCACATTGAGGTCCTCATACACAAGTCTTGGCAAAATCTCAGATTTAATATTACCAAAGAACACTACTAGTTCCATAAACTACAAAGAAGTCAACTCAACAACCTTGGAAGATGTATATGCCAAAAACATTAAGGACCTAACAACTCTACAAAGGTCACTAACACAACATGATATCGCTAAATTACCCAATAAATTGAAGTCTCACCAGACGCACAGCTACACAATTGGCTACCTAGCACTTTTCCTAAGCAGCACTGCAATCATCATTCTGCTGTCAAAATGCAAATGGAATCGAAATACACAACAACCGCACATCGAAGAACACGAGATGACACCTCTACCAATGCCACGCCAGCATTCCCAATTTAGTATTGATGTCTAGCAGCTGGAGACGAGAATTCAACTGTTCATCAGAAACCAACATTCACTGCATTTGAAAATTTTTTATCAACCTAAGTTGACAATAAAATTTTATTAATTTTTTTTCGGTTTTGAACGTCCGTCCAACGCGGGGGAGAATGTTCAGACTTGTGGTAATTGAGTTACCCTAATATTTTCCTTCATTGTGTGAGCCACCTTAATGTTAAGTGGTTCAGATTACACGTGGGAATTAAATTCCATTAATTGAAATTATGGTAACTCAGCAAGTTTTAGCATTCTTATTTCCTATTGGCTAAAAGGCCATAAATTGTAAGTCAGTGTAATTTAGGAAAGTAAGCATAATTTTAGTATAAATAAGTGAGTAATAAAGAATAATTTTATCAGTTAAACCAAATTAATACTGTTCATTCAAATACCTCCTTTCAAGTAACAAATGCTTGAAGGGAATCTCTAGACAAAACAAAATTAGTGTCAGTTCAAGTTCATGAGCTTGGATTGAATCTCCACTAATAAAAACACTTTTGCTAGCTTAAGCAAATGCGCAAATACATGTAATAAAATGTGTATAACTTAAGTACAATAACAAACTTTTCGTTCAGTTTCGTCAAGTGTTATTTGCTTAAGCAAACAGCGAAACTGACCGCACTTTACTTAAGGAATCAACTGTTTTTAGAAAAACTCTTTATGAAAAAAAAAACAAGTTGCCATGTACGCGGAAAATAAGTTGATAGAAAATTTAATTGAAACTTATAAAAAACAAACGCGCATGTATGACAAAAGGAATGGTTTTTGTTATTGTTTTTCGATTGAGATGCAAGCACTGTTGCATTTTTTAGTACTTTTTATTTATGTTTTAGATCGTTTCTTTGAATTATTTAAAATAAATATAGATTTATTCGTTAATAGTAAAATATTTATAATTGTACATATTAAATAATATTTTTTCGAAAAAATACATATATTTAGGAAATATAAGAAGTTTTTGCAATATTAAAATATTTGTAACTAAGTGTAGAAAGTATTTAAGTTTTAAAATTACATTGTAGCCACCCATAAGTCTTCAATAAGTTGATTAAGCATTTGACAGACTTTTCGTTAATTTTTGACAGTAGATTAAGTTAGCAAAAGTACAATATAGTTAGCCCTTTACTATTTGCATTGACTGCAGTCTTTTTTTAATAAAAAACCAAAACAACCCAACAAAAAAAGTTCCGCTTTCGTACGAAAACGGAATCCAACTCCGGTTACGTACCGTTTTCTGGATCCGTAAACATACCAGAAAACGGATTTTAAGGAACATTGAAACTTATTTGAATTTGTGACTTTGTGTGGTGTAAAAACCAGAGTTGAGTCCTTTGAAAGCCAGTCATTGAAGGACCGGTTACGGACAGTTGTGTCGTGTAAAAACGGTCTTGAGTTTTTGGTCCTATTATTTTTTTTAGATTTCTTAATACAAAAAAATAATAAGCCACACAAAGAAAACATTCGAAAAAAAATTAGTTTACGTTTAGCTGATAATATTTACAATGTAAAAAGTACTTTTCGATTAGCCGCATAAAAATACTTCAAGTCACTAATTCTACACCTTAGTTTGCATTCATGAAATTTTAAATTTAACAGAAGGGTTGCGCGATTTTAGATATGTATTCTATTCTATTTGACTGCATCTTTATATTTTTATAAAAGCAATAAACAACACCGTTTGTTACGGATTCAAGCAAAACGGTGAAGTCCGTTTTAACGGCACGGAAAAGGTTACAGCAAACGGAGTAAAAACGTAGTGTTTTCGAAAACCCGATTATGCGGTCCGTTAATATTCCGTTTATGTACAAGCTTTGACGGATACTGTTACAAACCAAATCCAACTTTCTGAAACGGTTAACCTGAAAATTCTAGGAATAATCTTTAGTAATAGATACAATTGGAGAGCTCATATAGATTACCTTTGTTTATCACTAAACAAACAATTTAACATCGTTAAATGTCTATTTAGCCCAAGATTTGATTGCAATACCCTCACGCTGATAAGGATAGTTAAAACTCTAATGCCCGTAATTTCAAGCAATAGATACCTACCGGTGAATAGATACCTACTGGTTTTTGTTCATATATACGGTACACTCAGAAAAAAAAGTTAGTAGAAAAATTTGTAAACGGTTTTCAATCCCCCTTTACTATTTTCGTACTGATTTTTAGTAAAAAAATTATTATTTAGCAAATCTTTTTGCTATTTACATTTTACAAATTACAGAATTTTTACAGAATATTTACAAATTTTCGTTGCTAATATCAGAAATCATTTTAAACATTTTTGAAAACCGATTTGCTAAAATTAGCAAAAAAAAGATTACTAATTTTAAAAAGTCGATATTGAAGGAAATGTTATTTCCAATTAAAACTTATACATACAAACTTAAATTGCCCTAAAATGTTACATAGGATTAAAAAAGGGATCGAAAGTGAAGATACCGACTCATGTCTGAAAATAGGACATCAACTTAAAATATCACTAAAAAAGGTTTTTTAGTCTAAAAATCAACCCTAAAAACAATTAAATTTAACCTTAAAAATAAAAAAAAAATTTACTAAAATATTTTTCAAAAGGCAATTACTATATTACAACAAAATAATAAATTCGTTTATGTTTTGACAATTTTTAAGATTTTTAAGCCTTTGATTTTTTTTTTCATTTTGTATAAAATATTTTTTAAAAAATATAATCAAAATTTTTGATGCTCGATAAAAAAAATTAATCTAAAACTTTGTACTAATATTATTAGTATTTAGTAATTTTTTTTGCTGATTTTAGCAAACAGATTTTTAATTCCACTTTACAAAAAGTCTACTAAAATTTAGTAGCGGCTACTAATTTTTCTACTAATTTCATTGTACTACACGTCAGCAGACATGTGTTGCTAAGATTAGCAAAAAATACCGCTGGGATCAAATTAGCAGAATTTCCCGTAGTAACAGCAAAATTTTCAGTTGCCATTACAGACTTTTTTTGGTAAGTGTAGGTAACTAGGCACTGGTAGGTATCTTTTGCTTGAAATTACGGGCATAAGTGTCAAAAATTAGCTATGGAATCTTGTGGTTAGGTATATGTCAAACGCAAAAGGGCCCTGAGAATTTCATCTAGTATTAGTGGTGTCCCAGCAAAATAAAATGGATGTTATTCTTTACGAATCTCTTTTTCAGAACATCCAAAGAAGTTAATAGTGCAAATTTTTCGATTTTGATATTAACCCCTACTAGTAAAAAAAAACAATTATTTAGTTAGTCCATAAATGGTTAATTCAATAAGTCATTAATTGCCTTATTGAAAACATATCTTGCATGCCAGTGACATTCACTTTGTCCTGGTCGGAATAATAATTCTTGGCGTGTTCAAAATTACATTATTAACTTAAAAAAAGCCACTCCCTATAATTCTTTTGTAGTCCCTATATTTAACAACTTCCGTAAAATAATGAAAAAGTCCATCTGATCATCGATTTTTCATAGCACCGAACCAAACTACTTCCTCCCAATGACACGCCAATGTTAAAATCATTAATGATTCACTGAAATTTTCACAACTTCGTGTTCAGTAGATGAAGTGTTAAACTACTTCTTCCTCAGCTCTTATTTTGCTGGGGTGTTAAAGATATGCGTCGATTTGGATGTGACAATTGCTCCTATTCAAATTCCACCCTCGGACAACCCTCAGTAGAATTTAAGTGAAGGATAATACATCACCTATTCAGTACCAAGCGTTATTTTAACGCCAATGTTAAAATCATTAATGATTCACTGAAATTTTCACAACTTCGTGTTCAGTAGATGAAGTGTTAAACTACTTCTTCCTCAGCTCTTATTTTGCTGGGGTGTTAAAGATATGCGTCGATTTGGATGTGACAATTGCTCCTATTCAAATTCCACCCTCGGACAACCCTCAGTAGAATTTAAGTGAAGGATAATACATCACCTATTCAGTACCAAGCGTTATTCCGTAATACCGCTGAAAAACTAAGTGACTATACTTTTATCTACACTGACTGTTCCCAAGTCGGTTAAAGCACAACATTTGCACTAACGATTGAGGATAGACCGAATAAGGTATCCACCTTACCCTACTATAGTTCTATTTTCTCTGCCGAAATTTTAGCAATTGATGAGGCACTCAATTTTGTTAAACACAAACGGGGTAAACATGTTATCTGCACAGATTCTTTATCAGCACTAGATGCTATTTCGAATGTTAATAATATCAAATTCTACGCAAGCAAAATAAGGAACATTTTGATTGGAAAGTATTCGAATATTATTTTGTTTTGGGTTCCAGGCCATATGGGAATACTTGGAAATGAATTAGCGGACTTTACTGCAAAACAGAGTTTAAAGTCACCGCTATTGAAAACTAGGAACTTTAATATTAAGGGGATCAGAAAAGTACCCAGAAGAAGTCCAATTCAGGAACGTAGTATCATCTGGGATAGAACCAATATGTGGTACAAGACTTTTAATCCGTACAGAATCAACATTCAACAGTGCTTGACGCCAAATATGGTAGTAAAAAGGCGTGATCTGATAAAACCTTAGGACATACTAAACTTACTCATGGATATCTAATCAACAGAGGCGATACAGCTTTATGCAGTTGTAATAATACAACAATCAGTATTAAACATTTTATCTCCGAATGTCCACTCTACTCTCAGGAAAGAATTAAAACTTTTGATAATACTGACCCTCTTCTATCGCTTTCCCCAGTTCAAAATCTTATTAAATTTTTAAAATTAACAAAGATGTATCATCTTCTTTAAAATTATATATAAATATATATATTTGATTTTTTTTGTTTTTTTTTTTTTGCCTAAGACAACAAACAACAATGTTAATTATTAAAACAAATTATTATAACAATATTAATAACACTAGTTTACAGCCAAAATGCGCCAACATGCGACTATTTTTTTATGTATTAGGGCCTCCTAAAGCCGAAAATCGCATAAAAAATGTTTTTAATTTTTTATTTTTTTATTTTAATTTATTAGTGAATTTACCATTCTGACTATATCTCGAGTTTGGCTCAAAAGTTTTTTATCAATCAAAAAAAAAAAAAACCAGTTAAAGCACAACATGTTTTGTGGATATGGTTTTTTAAATTGGTTAAGTAGTTTTGAAGATATGGGTAAAAATTTCGCGAAAAAATAATTTTTTTTTTGATAAAAACACAAATTTTGAAATTTCAAAAAATACAAAATATATTCGTCTTATATGGTAAAATATGAAATAATTTTTTTCTTTAATGTTTAACTTCTACAAAGAAAATAAGCCATTTTAAAAGAAAATCTATGGATAAACACCAAAGTTATGACCATTTATGTAAAGGTAATCAAACTTTAAATTTTTCTGTTTTTTGTTTTATATTACTATACAAAAATTATATTACTGTACAAAAATCATTTTTTTTTTGAAGAAAACTAAAATTGGACAGTTAAAAAAATCTATTTTGGGAAGAAAAATTGTGAAATTGTTGTACTTCTTAGCAGGTACTAAGAACCCATTTTTTATTTGATTTGCAAATTATGTAGACAAGAAAGCAAGTGCCCTCATAAATATAAATGGCAAAAATGGCAAAAAGAGAAGTCTCAGGCCTATTATTATAACCCATTAGTTTTTCGTTATTATAAGTACACTTAAAATAGTTCGTAAGTTAAAATAACAGAAAATGTCATTTACAAGAAATGACACAAATAAACCACAAATTTCTGTTTTGTGGGAAAATTTTTATTAAATTTCAAACAAATGAAACTGAAAAAAATCGGTAAATGATAGTAAATTATTTCAAATAAATGTATAGAAAAGTTATTATAGATATTTCTTCTTAAAATAAATGTATGTTCCTTTATCACACCCTCCACCATATATGGTGAGGGTATATATCAGTATGTCATTCCGTTTGTAATATGTCGAAATATAGGTTTAAGACTTCATAAAGTATATATATTCGTGATCCTTATGCAATTTTAAGTAGATTTAGCAATGTCCGTCTGTCTGTCTGTTGAAATGGCGATCACGATGCGAAAACGCAAGGGGGGGTGTCTTTTTTTCCCAGATTATTTAACATCCTCTCGAGCAGTTTGGTACTGAAAATAAGCAAAATCGGTCCACCCGCTAAGTTATGAGTGAAAATGTGAAGATAGCTCTAAATTTTCCATACAAATTTGTACAATTATTCTGTATCTATTTTTTTCTGTTAAGCTTTGTTGGTTTTTCGTTTCATTCCATTAAATGTATTTTTTAGTTTTGTAACCAAAGATTTTTATATGTAAAGAAAAAGCAAAATACATAATTTATTAATATTAAATTAACTACATACGTTAAATTCTAATGCATTAAGATGTTACTAGTAGACTTATTAAGTAATTTTAAAGTCAATTCTCCAAATGTTTGACGTAATAAAAACATTTGTTTCACATTTTTACGTCAAAAAAGAAATTTTTATACAGGAAAATGATATTTTTTTTATTGCATTTGTATAATTTTTGAGAATTGAGGGATTGGCAAATGTATATTTATGTTAATTTTTTCTTTCATAAAAAAATACACATGAATAAAGTGCAATATTGTGCTCTTAAACATCTAAATGAATATTGATTTAAAAAATTAAGGTATAATATGCACATAAAACATATATATTTCTCATAGTTTTTGGCAAATATTCATTTATGTTACGAAGAAAATCAATAATACTCTACTGCATATTGTAGCACAATATGGCTAATGGAGACTAGCTCTGCAGCAAAATATGCCTAATGGTGAGAATGCACCTTCTGATGGGCCATCTATTGACAAATAGTTGCAACTCATGTTCTTTCTTTAACAAATTAATTTCTTTTCAGTATTCTCTACATTAGGCATATTGTCCTACAAACATACTTTCATTTTTTTAAGAAAGAACATTCGTGGCGCATCAGAAAGTGCATTCTCTTCACTAGGCATATTCTGCTGCAGTGCTAGTCCCAAATAGCCAGTAACAAAATTGAGTATTTGCCAAAAACTATGCTTTAAAATGTATTTTTTGTGTAGTCAATGGCTAAAAAAAACTAGTGAAAATGTAAAGGTGCCTCTAAATTGCCAATACAAATTTAGTACAATTTCATAATAGCGACTGGTACATAATATATTTTCTCATATTTTTTTCACCAGTCGCTTAGCAGTAAATATTTTGTATTCACCTCAAACATTTTTTCAACACTAAATTTTTTTTTTCACCACAAAAAATTTTTTCTTCTCAAAAAATTTCTTTCACCTCTAAATTTTTTTTTTACACCCAAAAAGTTCTTTTCACATCTAAAAAAGTTTTTCACCTCAAAAAATTTGTTCATCCACATGATTTTACTTCAAAAGTTTTTTATATTATTTGTATCAAAAACAGTAGAGAACATCATTTTAGGATATTGGTGGAGGATATTCAAAGATTCGGCACAGACGAATTTAGCCTTTTTTCACTTGTTTTTAAATGGAACGGAAAACTTTCTTATTAAACTACAAATATTCTGAGTGTATACTTTAACCTAAAAGTGACCGATAAGCTAAAGCTAAGTTTATTTTACCTTTAACTTTTAATGTAAGATTTATGCATTTGAAGTTGCCATATTTTCTGCTCTGCAATGTAGTTGCCATGTAGTTTTTTGACCGTTGTAAGATTTTTACAACAAACATTTTTATATTTTTCACAATTCGAAGTAATTTTATTTTTCGTTTGTTTTTTTTTTTTGTTGTTCGTGAAAGTAAATACATAAATAAAAAAACGTCGTTGCCACTACGTATTTTTAAGAACCATTTTAATTTGGCAAAACTAATCAGTTTTTGTTCATATTTTCATAAAATTTAATTTTATTGTAGATTAAAACTATTTTCTTTTATTATAGAAGGTGCAAATGACTTGCACTCTTCGTCTTTGTTTATTTAATTGACTTAAATTATAAATTATTCTGGCTTATATACTACTTATGAGAATTTAGCTTAACCTAATAATAATAAAAGTTTGTGTGTATTCTAAATAGTTTCCCACGTTGGAAACAAATGGGTTTCAAGTAACATTTTAACATTAAGCATGATTATATTTAGTGTGACATACGATATTTGGATGTCAGTCACTTAAAGTAATAAGTTCATCATTACGGAAATACTTCAATCATGCTACACCTCCATTTTCATAAGAATGTTCATATAACAAAATGTTGTTCTATGGACATTCTTTTACAACAATTTGAGGTTTTTATTAGTAGTTTTATAAAATTTATTTTAATTGTTTTATTAAAGTATATTATTTTATTAACTTTTTCTTTCTTATATTTATTTTATTTTAGCCAGTATGATATAACTTAATTCTATTTTTATGAACTATTTGTTCCTTTTTTGTTTTATTATCTACTATGGTTATATTGTTTCTTATATCTATTTTCTTAATTTTATATGGTCCCTTGTACTGGTTATCCAACTTATGTCCTGCTTCATTTTTAATTAAAACTAAATCTCCTATTTTGAGATCATGGTCTATTATTTTATTATCATAATTAAGTTTTTGCTTATTTTTATTTCTGTCTAATAATATTTGGGCCCTTTTATGTGCTACTTCTAACCTAAATTTTGCCTCTTTGGCATAGTCATCTATATTGTATAGTGGAGAAATTCTATCTACTTTATCAAATTGTTGAAATTTATTTGGTAGTTTTGAAAAAACTAATTCATGTGGACAGTAATTGTGCACTGTTGAAGGTGTTGTGTTAAAACAGTATGTGAAGTATTTTAACCATTCATCCCAGTCTGTTTTGTTCACTGAAATATAAGAACGTACATATTCATAAAAAGTCCTATGACTTCTTTCTATTGTTCCTAATGTTTGATGATGATAAGCTGTTGAAGTTAGTTTTTCAATTTTTAATAAATCACAAATTTCCGATAGGATAGAATTTTTATATTCTGTTCCCATGTCCGAAATGAACGTCTTCATCGGACCATAGGTAAGTATAAAATTATCAAATATAGCCTTAGCTATTGTTTTAGCGCTTTTGTCTGGTATTGATGTAGTTACTAAGAATTTGGTTAAATCACATATTATCGTGATTGCATATTCATTTCCGTAAATTGATCTTGGAAATGGACCTATTGTATCTACATACACCGTATCAAATGGTTTTTTTGGTGTTTCTGTAATGGTCATTGGACTCTTCAAATGTTTAGTTGTCCTCGTTGTTTGACATTTATGACATGATTTTACATATTTAGATATGTCTTTCGACATATTTTTTCAGTAGTAATATCTTTTAATTTTCTGTATTGTTCTATATGTTCCACAATGTCCACCTTCTATGGGATCATCGTGATATTTCAGCATTATATCGAGAATTGCCTTGGCATTCTTACTATCAATTTGGGTCACCTCATTTAGTAGCGCTACTTTAATTTTATTCAATAATTTATTGCCCATATTTTTAAATTCATATATAGAGATAAATTCAAAAATTTTCTCACAAGGTGCCACTTGTAATTTATAAACATTATGTTTACCGGACACATTTTCGAGCCTAGAGAAAAATTGTCCTAAGTCAAAGTTCTCGTTAGTAAACAAATCCTTAATTTGTATATATGTTACTATAGATTTTCCTCGTTTTATATAACATCTCCCGGGGGAAATCTTTAGTTTACAGTATTTTCTGACGTCAGAGTTTGTTAAAGGTACATATATACTGGGCTTATCTTTATTAGTATTATCTTTATGCTGTTTATTAGAACTACTGATTTTTTCTCCTTTATTGGCCATCGATCGAGTCGTGACCCCTAATACTGAAGAAACTTTTTTATTCATGTCTTTGAAATCATTTATAGTTATACGCGATAGCGCGTCGGCAACGTAATTATCTTTTCCCCTAAGATATTCCACTGTAAAATCATACTCCTCCAAGTCGAGTCTCATCCTCGTTAATTTTGAGCTTGGATCCTTCATTGAAAATAAATAAGAAAGTGGTCTGTGATCACTGCGAACCAAAAACTTTTTTCCATAAATGTATGGTTTGAAATGCGTTATGGCCCAATGTATGGCAGTTAGTTCTTGTTCAATGGTTGACTTATTGCTCTCGCCCTTGGTAAACGTTTTTGATGCATATGCAACTGGTAAATATTTTCCTTCATGTTCTTGTGTTAGAACTGCGCCGCAGGTATATTTGCTTGCATCTGTTATTATACAAAATTCTTTTTGGAAGTCTGGGTATTGTAGTAGTGTTGGGCTCATTAATGCTTTCTTTAAATGTTTAAACGCGATATCACAATCATTACTCCATTCGAAGGGTACACCTTTCTTGGACAATCTTGTTATATGCCTCGAGTGTTCTGAGAAGTTTGGAATAAACCTTCGATAATAATTACGAAAAGCTATAAATCTTTTAGCACTATCAGCATCTTTTGGTGCTGGATAATTTTCAATTATCGAATATTTACTATCATCTGGGAGTATTCCTTTGTTAGTACACTTATGTCCAAGGTAGGTTACTTCCTTCATAAAAAATGAGCATTTTTCTGGGTGTAATTTAAGATTGTGCTTCCTGCATAATTCGAAAACATTTTTTAAATTCGAAAGCATGTGCTTTTCTGAGCAACCTAACACAACCAAGTCATCCATATAAAGGAATGCCTGTTCTGGTCGCAAACCACCAAAAGCGAGTGTCATCATTCATTGAAAAGAATTAGGTGCTATTTTTAAACCATAGGGCAATCTAGTAAACCTATAAGATCCATTTGTTGTTGAAAATGAAGTCAGATCTCTAGAGTTTATCTCCAATCCAATTTGGTGAAATCCAGACATCAGATCCAGACATGAAAAATACTTTGCTCTGCCGAGCTGGTCTAGAATGTCATCTATTCTCGGTAATGGAAATTTGTCTGCCATTTATTTCTTATTTAGCTGTCTATAATCTACTACTAGTCTCCATCTTTTTGTCCCTGGATTTGGAAGTGACTTTTTTGGTACCAACAGAATTGGGCTGTTGTACTCAGAATTTGATGGTTCAAATATTTTATCGTCTATTAGGTTTTTAACCTCCCTATCTATTTCCTCTTTGTGTGCATGTGGTATACGGTAGTTCTTGATGTACACCGGTTGTAAATCCTTTACTATCAATTTTTGTTCATAAAAATTGTTAGTTGTGATTGTTTCTGATTCTAAACCGAAAATATCGTTGTATGAGGCACAAAGCTCAGTTAATGTATTTTTAAATTGTTCGGGAAAATTTTCCTGCAAAATTTTTAATATTTCTGATTTTCTGTGTAGATTTTTAGTTGGATTTCTTTTTATTATATCATATTCGAAAAGATTTTCTGTTTTTATTTTACTTTTATTAAGCGTTGTTATAGTGTTATTTGTATTTAGAATACGAATAAATGCTTTATTAGATTTTACCAATGTGTTTGCAATGAAAACACCTGGTTCAAGTTCTTGATTTGGAATTAGTATTTCATTATCGCAGTTAATAAAATTAACTTGCCGTATTACTTCAGATCTTGGTGGTAAAATAATGTCATCGCAGTTATTCATAATCGGTATTTCTATTGATTGTGGTATATTAAAGGGGCGTAGGATAAGGTAATCATTATTTTCATTAAAATCTAATATACAATTGTATTTTTTTATGAAATCCATTCCAATGATTCCGTCACAGGGTATTGGAAAATCATTTTGTACTACTTGGAAGTTATGGGGTATCAAAAAATTTTTAAATTTTAAATTGAAAAATGTAGTACCTATTGATTTAATTTTACCTTGTCCTATTCCCGTCAATGTGGTTGTTTTGTTAGTATTTATTTGGTTTAGTTTGAAATGTGTTTCTTTTATTAGTGAAATGTCAGCTCCTGTGTCTATTAGTAGTGTTACTGTGGTGTTAGTTTTATCTATTTGAATATTAACGAAGAAACAAAAGCTGAGGTTCAGATTATATACATTATTATTTACTGAGCTTCTCTTAGGGGATGATTCGAGTTTTCAGAATAATTTTCGTTTGAGTCTGTTGCTCTGATGTAGTTTCTAGTTCTACGATTGTTATTGTACCTTTGTTGGCTTCTGTTGTTGAAATTATTCCTATTAGTATTATTACCATTGTTGGTGTTATTATTCCCATTATTATATCTTGGATAATTTTTTCTTTTTTTAAATTTTACATAATTTCCTCGGAAATTATTGTTTGGTTTCTGTCCAAAATATAATATGGCATTTTGTTGCCCAGTTGCCTCTGTGCAACTATTTATGAATTTACCAACAGCGTCATTAATACTGTTAAATTGTCCTGCCTCCATGATAAGTTTTACTTTATCAAGGGTGCAGTTTTTAGTAAGTACTTTTATAGCAACTTGCGTCGAGTATTTGGTTGCTAATTGGCTTGGCAAACCATCTGAGATATATGCATTTTCTAAGGATTTCGCTAGGTTTTCTATTCCGTTCCAGTAAGCGTTTGGTGTTTTATTGAATTGTTTTGTACTCATTATTTTTGCAGAAAGGACTTCAACAGATTCGCCCTTCACGCTAACTTTAAGTTTGGTTATTATATCTGATATGTTTGATTCATTAGTTATTAAATTTCTAGCCGTTCCTTTTAATTTGGTTTTTATTAAGGATACTGCGGCTATCTCATGTTGACCCTTTATTGTATCAACTAAATTTAATGAATCGATAAAGGATGTCAGATTTTCAGGCTTCCCATCGAAGTCTGTAATCAGCTTGGAAGCTGTATTGAGAAATTCAACGATTGTTTGGCTCATTTTGTATGTTGTCGATGGTATAGTGAAGTTATAAGGTTCACTTTCGTGTATTGAATTAGGTAATTCTATTGTTATAGCCTTTTTTGCTGCTATTTTTGTAATTTTATTTTTTAAATCTAAAAAAATGCATCTGCTTTAGCCTGATGTGATAATGTAAGTCTGTTATAATAAACGTTAAATAAAACTCGTATTTTCTCGAGATTCCTAAAAAGGGTATTAAAATGAAGTCTTATTGTTTCTTCTCTGATAGGTCTGTCAACATTTAGGCATTTGTATGTACGTTCGAATTCTTCCTTAATTAATCTGGCTTTGTTTACAATTTGGTTCCATTCCATTTAAATCCTCTATTTTGGTTATTTATATTTTCTCTGATCTTCTTTTTCTATACTTTATCTAAGTCATTTGCTCGACTTACATATTTTCTCTTAAGGGATTTCTTATGAAGTAGGTAAAATTTTAAAAGTAAGTCTACTGTACTAATAATTATAGCTATGAGGAAAAGTATCCACAACGAATCAATTTGTGTGGTATGATCTATAATTTCTACGTTATTCACTACATTTGCGTTCGGTTTTTCTATTTTAGAGTTTGGTTTCCCCATTTTAAAATGTTTCCCTTCTGCCGCAAATTTTTATAATTTTTAATGGGTTCCTACCCTTATTTCCCATATTTTACTCTTCTCACTATTTTTGTTCTTTACTATCTTATTGAGCGTATTGTTTCCTCTTCTATTCTAGTGGTACTAAATCTTATTCTGTAGGTTCTCTTATCATCCTTATCAGTTTCCAGTATTCTATTAAAGGGCCAATTTACAATTATGATTATATTTAAGATTATATAATTATATTATTTTTATTTCTTTGGACATATAAATAATTTTATTATTATTATTATTATATATATATATATTTTTTTTTTTGTCCACGGCGGTTAACGCCTACCGACCTATGAGTTCACTCTAGGTGCACTTCATTTAAATTAATTTTAAAGTTAGTTAGTTGTTTTTGGTTTTATTTTAATGAGCTGCTCTAACTCGGTTATTCTCCTCCAGAGATTTGTGGCATCATTCCAGCTGGGAGGGGGTTGTCTGTTTACTTCTCTCAATAACAGCGCCCGTTCTCTTTTTAGTCTGCAGAGTAGTCCTCCTCTGCGCTTTGGTTTTTTCACTTTTGGTATTTTCGGTTCTTCTTGTTGTTTTCTGCAATTCCTTGCTCTGTACTGTTCCAAGGTCAATGGCTGTGGACCTTCTTCAGGCATCTGGCGGAGACTTGGCTGTCCGCCAGGAACTGGTTAAAATGGAGTATCCCCTTTTTTTGTGTTTGTTTTTCTCTCTCTCTAGGAGGCTTGTCTGTTTTCCCACTTTGGGTGCTTTATAGTGTAGAACTCCAAAGGACTGGCAGAGTGATTTTATTAATTTTGCTTTGGGTGCTTTATGTATATTCGAGCACTCCAAAGAATTTTAAGGATAATAGCTGTTTTTGGGTGCTTTATAGTTGAGCACTCCAAAAGTCTGGCAGGATCGCCATGTAGATTAAAACTATTTTCTTTTATTTTCGAAGGTGCAAATGACTTGCACTCTTCGTCTTTGTTTATTTAATTGACTTAAATTATAAATTATTCTGGCTTATATACTACTTATGAGAATTTAGCTTAACCTAATAATAATACAAGTTTGTGTGTATTCTAAATAGTTTCCCACGTTGGAAACAAATGGGTTTCAAGTAACATTTTAACATTAAGCATGATTATATTTAGTGTGACATACGATATTTGGATGTCAGTCACTTAAAGTAATAAGTTCATCATTACTGAAATACTTCAATCATGCTACATTATAAGGAAGTTGTAATAACAAAAATAATTAAAGGTCACTTTATTGCTCACTTTAGCTAAAGTTACCTTTAACTAACACGCACCTTAAAGGCAAGTTATGATAATGTATTAGTTATGTTACATAAAAAATGAGAATGTGTTGGTGGTATGCAATTTACTCAAAGGTATTTATCAGAAATACTTTGGAATGCCTGTCACAAATTTGCCAAAAAGGTGGACACCAAGTATCATATATCTTCCATGCATGAAATTCGACGAATGCTATTTTTGTCAATGCAAAAGTTCTGGATTTGGAGCTAAAAAAAGTGGTTTTATGCTAATGTAGACTCAGTCAGTTTTCCAGTTCCTAATTCGGATGTATTGCCCATTCCTAAATATCCAAAATCAACTAACACCAACGTAAGTCAAAACTCATCCGTAAATCAAAACTCATCTGAAGACAATTATAACACAAGTGGAGAGAGCCGCTTACTTAATCAGGCTCAATTAAATGATTTGGTCAGAGACTTGGAGAAAAAGCAGAAGTATTTGCATCTCGTTTACAACAATACAACTTTTTGGAGTCAAATGTAAAAGTAACATACTACAGAAACCGCGATTCTCCTTACGCGAAGTATTATTCAACCGAAGATGAGATATGATTCGGCAGGGACATTCCCGGTTTTTCGAGGAGCTTGGAGAGCCTTACAATGCAAATTGAATGGCAACTATTTGTTGATAGTAGGAAACAAAGTTTCAAAGCAGTTCTTTTACATAACGGAAACAAGAAACCATCTATACCCAACGCACATGTTGTAAAGAATCTTACGAAACTATGGTTAAATTGCTAAAATGTATTAACTATGAAGATCACAATTACAAAGTTTGTTTCGATTTAAAAGCGGTGAGCATGCTATGTGGAATGCAACGTGGATACACAAAATATTGTTGTTTTATTTGCCTCTGGGACAGTCGAGGTGGTGATTTTCATTATAAGAGAAAATATTGGCCGGAAAGATTAGCCATTACAGTGGGCCAAGACAACATAAAGTATATGCCTCTTATTAGGAAAGAAAACATTATTCTTCCACCATTACATATAAAACTTGGACTCTTGAAAAACTTCGTTAAAGCATTGAATAAGGAAGACCAAGCTTTCGCCTATTTGAGTCAAATTTTTAAAAGTATTTCTTTTGCAAAAGTCAAGGAAGGAATTTTTAGTGGTCCACAAATAAAAAACTTATAAAAGATACAACATTCGAGAAATATTTTTTTTCGCACATGAGACTGAAGCTTGGAAATCAAACGTAAAGGAAGGTCCAACAACTATTTTTATAACCTTCACCACAGGTGGAAGGGTATATATAAGTTTGTCATTCCGTTTGTAATTTCTACAATACTGATCTTAGACCCTATAAAGTATATATATTCTGGGTCCTTATGAAGAGCGAAGTTGATTTAACGATGTCCGTCTGTCCGTCTGTGTGTTGAAATGGGTTTTCCGAAGAACCCAGACATGATGAGGACTTCATTGTTATTTATTTCTGTTAAATGTGATCCATTTCTCTTTGCTATTGAAAATCAGCCAGATCGGTTAATAAATGGCTGAGATATTAGCAAAAAACCAGGACTACCTCTAATTTTTTCCGTAAAATCCCTTTGTTTAATATGTATGTAGAATTTTACGCATAACAAACACATCCATTTGTTGAAATTCTTTTCTTTCATCTCCACCTTTTATTAACAAACAACAAACACATACAAAGATTTGTCATTTAAATAAAAACCAAACAAATCTCTAATGAACGAAGACTTTTTATATAGCTCAGTTGTCTAGATGCTATGTCACAAATACTTTTTTTTTTCTCTAAGGCCGCGGGTTCGAATCCCCGTCAATTCACTTTTTTTTATTTTCTTAAGACTTTTTTTGTTTTTTTTAACATTTAATAATTAGTTTATATAAATTTTTTTATTAATAATTAAATAATCCATAAATAGGCTAAAAACATCAACATTTTTAAAAAACCCTCTGATACAAACAAAATGCCAACGTTTTTTCTTCTATTTTTTGCTCCGATTTAAAAGAATTTATAAACAGATTTTTAAACCATTTTATTTCTTATATATTAAGAAAATTTTATAAGTAATTTCCTTTTGAGTGCAACTATTTTAGGTCATAACTTAAAATAATTTATAAAAAAAAATTTATAAACTATTTTCCTTCAAATTTTTAAAATTAGGCTAAAGAAATTAAAAATATTTTTTAATAAAAAAGCGAAATAAAATCCCAAATGCAAATTTGCCAGCTAAATCAAACGTTTTTGTAGAAATAAAACACATGCAGTTCTAGTGAGTTCTTTTAACGATTTGTTGTAATTCTTTTCTTTCACCTCTTCACCTTTTATACACAAACAACAAACACATACAAAGATTTGGCATTTAAATAAAAACCAAACAAATCTCTAATGAACGAAAACTGTTTATTTCATTCTATTAACGATGATTCCGCATGACCTTAATAGCTCAGTTGTCTAAACGCTGTGTCACAAATGCTTTTTTTTTCTCTAAGGCCGCGGGTTCGAACCCTACACCCGCTTAATTCAACTTTTTTTTGTACAATTTTTTTTTATTTTCTTAAGACTTTTTTTTTTTTTGTTTTTTTAACATTTAATAATTAATTTTAATAAAATTTTATATTAATAATTAAATAATCTATAAATAGGCTAAAAACATCAACATTTTTATAAAAACCCTCTGATACAAACAAAATACAAACGGTTTTATTTCTATTTTTTGCTCCGATTTAAAATAATTTATAAAAAGATTTTTAAACCATATTTTTTCTTATATATTAAGAAAATTTTATACATAATATCCCTTTGAGTGCAACTATTTTAGGTCATAACTTATAATAATTTATAAAAAAAAATTATAAACTATTTTCCTTCAAATTTTTAAAATTAAGCTAAAGAACTTAAAAATATTTTTTAATAAAAAAGCAAAATAAAATCCCAAATGCAAATTCGCCAGCTAAATCAAACGTAAGATTCGGCATAGCTGAATTTAGCCGCTCTTACTTGTTAATACTAAAATACAAATAAATTTTATGAAAATCAATAAATAATATTAATAAATAAAGAGTTAATTTTATTTTTTAATACTGTTGATCTTAACTATACAATATTATTGGGCGTTCATAATATAATTAAAAAAAAATTGGTGAAAATCTCAAATTAGGTACTTTTTTCTTTGGTATTTACCCATAGATGTTCTTTGAAAATGATTTATTTTTTTATATAGAAGTACTGCATTTAAGAACAAAATTATTTTATATTTTTCCTTTCAAGATTAATACCATTTTTTTGAAATTTTTAGATTTCAGTTTTTGTCGAGAAAAAAGAGAATTTTCTGTAAGATTTTGACACATAGGTCCAAAACTACTGCACCAATTTAAAACCCGTACTCTGAAAAATGTTAACCATTAAATGACAAAATAGTAAAATTAAAATTTTTCAAAAACTACTCCAGAAACAAAATTGTTAAATGCGATTTTCGTATTCAGGTCGCACGCTTGTCGCACAAAATTTTTTAAAATTTGTTAACTAGTGTAATTATAACAAAAAAATGTATAGTTTAATTTTTTTGCCTAAGACAACAAACAAAACATGGGTAAATATGAGTAAGAAAACACAAAACAACATCTGCAATTGTTATTTAACCCATTTAGAATACAGAATTTGTTTTGTTTCCTCAAATATTTATCAATATAAATAGTTTTATTACAGTATTTTATTAATATTTAATTGTTTTTTTTACCTGCATTAAAAACTATTTTAATGTACAATGAAATATACAAAACGAGCTAACTACAGATATTTTTAGCAAAGAAACGAAATATTTTACATTCAATATTAAAATTGTTTTTTAATAAAATAAATTCTTACTATTACATTTTACTATTTTTCTTCTAAATGTCATTTAAAAACGTATTCAAAATTATACATTGCAATTCGGCAACTTATTTAATTCTGCCACTATATGCTTTGAGAATAAATCAAAGAACTTTTAATAATCAATTCTTGTATGCTTATTTTCAATTTGTTTGAGGTTGTCCTATAAAATATATTGCAAAGAATTTCATGGTGTCGGCTACGAATTTTATGGTGACGGCTAAGTTGCTACGAAGCTAAGATTGAAGCTAAAAATTTGTACATCCTGAACTTTATAACGTCCTTGATGCAACAATATTTTTTAAAGCACATTCGGAAGGTCCAATTTAAAATTTTTTATTCGGCTAAAAGTGTCAGTCAAAAACTTTTTTCCATCATAATAAAATAACTTTTCCCCAATGATTTTTCAGATAAAACTGAATATAAAAAAATTACCTTTGTAAAAAATTACTTCCATATGACAGTTTATTCATATTGCAAATATAAATGAGTAGAAAAAAGTACGACATTTACAGTTCAAGCAGTAAGAAGTTTTTGTCAAAAACTTCGTTTGCTGTAATTAATTTGATATTTAAATAAAAATATGTTGTATTATGAAATTTAAACTGCTAGTTAGTCAATATTGACTAGTTGTGGTCCTTAAGTAAAAATAAAAAATTGACAGTTTAGAAAATACAAGAGAGTAGTGTTTCCAATTAGGTTGATCTCGAAATAAATAATTTAAAACTTATATAATTATTCGTCCCGAATAATCGGTTAGGTCGATTAATGGCTTAAACTTTTTTTCTTCCTAATTTCTTAAAGGTTTGGAAAAAATAGTTAACTAAAATACAATCAAATTCTTTTAAAATCAAGTTAAAGATATTCTTAAGGATTGGATAACTTTTTTAACCAACTCAAAGCAAGTTCTGTGTAATATGATAGACAATTTTTAATTTTTTAATCTTTGCTCTTAAAATAATAGAGCTAATGAGCAAAATACGTGGTCACAGAGTAGAAAGAAAAATATTTAACAATGTAACAACAACCAAAGATGTTATTGACGTCAGAAGTAACAAATTTGATGATAATAGCAATGGAGAATACGTCTATATCAATGATCAATTGTCTCCCCATAACCGTCGGCTTCTTTGGCAAGCCAAAATAAAAGCCAAGGAATGTGGATGGAAATATGTCTGGGTACGAAATGGACACTTGTTCGCAAAAAAAAGGAAACTCTTCAGCTTTACTTATGTTAAATTCATGTGATATTGAACAAATAATGTAAAAATAATAAATTTTAATACAAATTGAAAACTAAATTAAACAATATATTTCACTTTTTTTTATCAAATAAAAATGAATAATATAATCACAAAACAAAGCGACAATTTTAATTACACTAATACGAAATTTTTAAGTTATTCCATTTCCCTTATTTATTTAAATATTCGTTCTTTGCACACAAAATTTAACACTTTTTTGGTAACAATTCATGGTGTAATGATCATATTGAAATAATAATACTTGTTGAAACAAACATAAACGATAACAAGTAAGAGCGGCTAAATTCGGCTATGCCGAATCTTATATACCCTTCACCATGGTATTCTGAAGGAGATGAATACATCGTTGGAATCTACTATCTCATAGCTCTCCACAAACAAGCGGTATCCCCATTTATTTTTTCTTAAATGTCCAAAAATTTTAATCCAAAATAATATGTCATGTAAAATCTCAAATTTATATTTTTCCATATGTTTCAGCGCTTTTCTTGTCAAATTTGGCATTTTCTAGGCAAAAAAAAGTTGGCGACACTACTATTTATTTTTTATTTATATCATTCACAATAGTTGTGAAACGTATTTAACCTACGTATTTATCTTCACACTCTTATTAAACAAAGGGATTTTACTGGAAAAATTAGAGGTAGTCCTGGTTTTTTGCTAATATCTCAGCCATTTATTAACCGATCTGTCTGATTTTTAATAGCAAACAGAAATGGATCACATGTAACAGAAATAAAAAAGAATCAAGTCCTCATCATGTCTGGGTTCTTCGGAAAACCCATTTCAACACACAGACGGACAGACGGACAGACGGACATCGTTAAATCAACTTCGCTCTTCATATGGACCCAGAATATATATACTTTATAGGGTCTAAGATCAATATTGTAGAAATTACAAACGGAATGACAAACTTATATATAACAATTTCTACAATACATATATGTACATGGTTTTAATTCAACGTTTTTCAACACATACCATATACAAATTTATCAGTCGATTCGGCTTCTTTTGAATATTTACACATTAATCTGCATACACCAACTGAAAACATTTCTCTCTTAGCTATAATTATTTTATCTTTCTAGATAAATGAATGAATAAATTAATAAATGAATTAATCGATAAAAGAATATCCGTATTCATTGAATTAAAATAGTTAATGTTTTTGTTTTCTCTATTATAAAAAATAATCCATAATAATAATTTTTTGATTGCATACAAGGCAAGGCACTCTGCCTCATTAAATATATTTCAAGAAAACAAAAAAATTCTTCCCACTCAACGTTCCACATTTTTAATGTAAACGAAAAACAAAATAAATACTTGCAATAAAAAAGTACTTATAATATAAAAAACAAATTTTTAGAGTGTACTTTATTTCTTTAACAAAGCGGCATATTCTTTCTCTGTTGAAAGTTAGCGTACTACTGAATGAAATAATTGTATTTTTTGTGCTCTTAGCTGTGAGATTTGTTGACATTCGTGTAGTGTACGTGTAAATTGCCGATTGTGTTCGGCCCCTGAGTGCTATGAGTGCCGATCACTGAATTAAAAGAGTTACTCAATACAACAAAAAACAATAGTAATTGGAGACATAAATATTGACCTCTTAAATGATAATGCTCTTAAGACTCTTATTTGTTGTCTCTCTGAGAATGAATATGTTTATACCCCAGTAATAAATTATACACAAGGTAAAAAAATATGTAATCATAAAGGAAGGCAACAGATGTGTACAACCAATTGGCACGAAGTTATTAACCAAACAAATCCAGATGAAAATGTTCAATGTGTTAAATGAAAAATTCAATAATATTTATAAAAATTCGGAGATTAATAGCCAAAAAAAGGAAAACAGAATAAAAAATCCGTGGATGAACGAAAATTTACTAAAATGTTGTGAAACTAGGGATAAACTTTATAAAAAATGGTTCTCTAATAGAAGTAACAAATTAAATGAATTTAATTATAAAAAATATAGAAATGCGTTAAATAAAACAATAAATCATACGAAGAATTTCTACTATAAAAATAAATTTTATGAAAACCGTAATAATATACGCGTAAGGTGGCAAATAATAAATGAAATAATTTGTCAGAAATCGAATAATATTGATGAAATAATACTAAGAAATTTAAAAAAACTGAATTTGTCGGAAATATGCGACAACTTTGCTGTAAGCTTTAAAGAAAAAGTTAAAAAAAATATTACACAATTTCAAAATAAAGACAATTAATCATTCTCCTGTGGTACTCGAAAACTCTTTTTACCTATCGAACACAAACGAACTGGAAATTTTTGGTATTCTAAACAATCTAAACCCAAAAAAAGCGCAGGATGTGATGGAATAAGGCCATTGGACTTGAAAATTGATGCAGATATACTTACGCCGATCATAATAAAATTAATGAACACAATTTTAAATACTGCAAGTATACCGGAAACATTAAAAATTGCATACGTGCGCCCAATTTATAAAACCGGTGCAAAATCTGACGTGAATAAATATCGTCCTATAGGTATTCTTTCCGTTATTGAAAAAATTATGGAAGAAGTTATATGTAGACGCTTAAGAATGTTTATGAACAAATATGATATCATTAACATCAAACAAATTCGGGTTTCAAAGAGGTAGGAATATAAACAAACTTCTTGGAAACTTCGCAAATTTTGTAAACGAACAGTTAAGTAAAAACCACCATTGCTTAACGCTATTCGTTGACTTTAGTAAAGCATTTGACACTCTTTCCCATGAGAAACTTCTACAATTGTTGGAGAAAATTGGAATTCGATGTAGCAGCCTTGAATGGTTCTAAAGTTTCTTCTCTCAGAAAGTTGGGGTACCTCAAGGCTCAAAACTAGGTCCCATACTTTACATAATTTACTTAAATGAACTAATTAACGTATTAATGTTGGGTAAAATATTTGCATATGCTGATGAAACTGCCTCAGAAATTATCCAAAATCAGCTTGATAACTCCATAAGATGGTGCCACGACCATGGATTAATAATCAACGCTTCCAAGACGAAGTTTATGCATATAAAACCACCACACATCCGATACGTTGATATCAACATACTTTTTCACGGCTATTATTGTCTATATAATACAAAAATGAGTGAGTTTAACTACGATGAGGATAACTGCACAACAACAATTGAGATTGTTAACACGTATAAATACTTGGGTGTCTTTGTTGACCAAAACTTCAAATGGAATACGCACATAGAAGAAGTCCGAAAAAAATTAAGAAAAGCCGCATATATGCTACATCACAGACGGTGCTTAGACAAGCATACTATTCATTAGTTGAGTCATATATCCGTCATGGAATAACTGCCTGAGGAAGTTCAATACACTTCAATAAATTACAACACTCACAAAATCAATTGTTAAAAATCCTCCGCAAATATTTTGCTTATGCAAGTGTCAATAACAATTACAATACTGCCAACACCTCACCTGACACACTTATTGGTGAACGCTCAAATATCATCATCAATACAACTACTAATGTCAATAATACAACAACATCAAATAACACAACAAGAAATGTTGTTAACAACTATAACACACCTACGAACAATATCGCGAAAGATCTGCATCTTCTAAACGTAAACAGCATATATAACACCACATTAGCAATAGAATTCTACAATGATTCAAGATTTCTAAAGAAAATAAGTCACCATCACCAAACTCGATTGAATTCTGAAGGAAGATATCATGTCCAAAGATTTAACAACAACTATGGTAAAAGCACCCTATCTGTCGTACTGCCATCCTTATTTAACAAAATACCGATTGATGTCCTAAATACAACACACAACAACAAAAGGAAAAATATATTCAAAAACTTTTTTATAAATCTGCAATGAATACTTTAAGAGATTTCAAATAAAATTATTAACCATATTAATTTTTACCTGCAGACAAGCCGCTATGGCTTCGCAAGGTTGCTAATTTTCATGAATTAATATTTTTAAAGAAATAAAGATAAATTTAAAAAAAGAAAAAAAAACGTACATAAAATTTTTGAAATTACAAAAAGTAGAAGAATTTAAGTGGAACTCAAAAAAGATATCGTTACAATAAACTATTGTAGGTATGCACCTGATAGGAATATGCATTTTCAAAAGTTTTATATAGCAGACTACAAAATATTGTGAAATTTTCTTAAAACTACTTAAGTGCATTTGTCAAAAGTCTGCAGATATTAATTATTCGATTTTTTTATTTGATATCGCATATTTTGAAATTACAATAACTGCAGACTATTATAGCTTTTTCAGTAGAAAACCTCTTTAACTCTAAAGCCCAAACCAGATAGTGAAAGTGGGAGTGACAGTTCTGTCAAACTTTATAAGTTTAGCAAAAACCACACAATATTTTTAATAATTTCTTATTGATCATTGTTTGAAGGCAGTTTATTTAGAAAACTTTCTAACTTTTCGATAATAAAAACCCGGCCTTCAAAATTTGGCACTGCGGTAGAACACTGTATACAATACGTTAGACATAAAGGTTTACTTCCACTGAACATGTGCGGCCACACTTTATTTTTAAAGTATCTTCATCAGTATCATCAACTTCATCGCAAACGCAACACTGAAGGATTCTACTTGCCAAAATCTATTTAATACCCGTTTTATTGTACGGTTGTGAGCTGTTTGCTAGGTGTGACACCGTAAGCAAAGGAAAATTGAACATCGCATTTAACAATGTAATACGTTATGTATTTGGTCTGCATAGACGATGAGGAGTATCTATGTTTTCCTCTCAGCTTTATGGTATTTCGTTTGATAATTTACTCAACATAAGAGTTTTAACCTTCTTACATAAAATCATTTACACTCACCAGCCAGACCATCTATATAGCAAACTTATCTTCTCTGACCCCAGGGGTAAGAGAATAATATCATCTCGCAATATCTCTCTGGAACTCCATTTCTCATAGCAATCAACTTTTAAGTAACGCACGAAAATTTATAAATAACATTTTAACATTTTAAAAAGTCTCATATTGCTCCGAATTTTCCTGAATACTCATAAAAAATAAATGGAAGGGATTTTTAAGAAATTAATTTTTCATAAATTCTAAAGAATCGTTTAGTTCTGATTTTCCTCTTCTCAGGCAGATTTTTTGATAATATATAAAAATGTGATCTTAAATGAAATTTAACACTTTTCAAATCTATCACGGGTAGTTTATTTTTAAAACAACCAAAATGTGATTTTAAATGAAATTATCTTTTTTAAATCTGTTACGGGTAACTTATTTTAAAAACATAATTTCATATAAATTTGACATTTATAACTATGGTTAATTACAAAAATTTAACTATTTTTAATAAGTTATCAGGTGATTTGTATTAATTTTTAACTTAAAATTTACCATATTTTAAATTCTTAAAATTGCAGTTATCAATACAGAGAGTAAAAAAACTATATATTATTAAAATTTAAAGAATTTCAAACAAATTAATTTAATAAATTAGGACCGATTACGGAAAGATAAGAGGTAGGGCTATCTTTTAAGAGAAAAAAACATAAGCAACCTGCCATCTGGCAAAAAAAAAAAAATCTACCACTGGTTCTGATGTTAGCAATTTTACCCTACTACCCTCCGACCACCAATCCGAAAATTTTCAAACCGCTGCCATTTCGCGCACTTACATTTTCAGGGATGGTCATAATGGACATATTTTCTTGAAATGAGCCAAGGAATACGCTGGTGAAATTCGCCGGGTCGTGACTGAATCACCCTGTATAGTCCGTTCTATCAACTCAAAGATTTCATACATTTCTCTAAATTTTATGTTTTTTTTAAATTAAATCCGAAAGCTCTTAAAAAAATTTGACATTTATAACTATGGTTTAAGTTTAATTGATTTGTTTCAACTTTTAACTTAATATCTACCAGATCTTAATTTCTTAAAATCGTGGTTATTATTGCTACAAAAAATAAAAAAATTATTGTAGTAATAATTGCAAGAATTTCGAATAAAGTAATTTAAAAAATAGGGTCCGATTACTAAATGTCCCATTATAATATAGCCAACAGTAATACTCAAACTTTACATGTGAAACAATAACAAATGTGTCAGTTAAATTTCCAGGTAGAAGTTAACGGGACATTGTGAAAATGAGGATAATGCCCGATTGCTGATGTCTTGTTAAATTCTAAATTACAAAGTCAAAATTTATTTGGGAACATCAAAGATCTAATTTTCCACTGAAACATAAGATTGCATAAAGATGTAATGAAAAAGGATCAAAAAAGATAATTTCCACCCTATGATACTCCTATGTAAAAATCATTGGTACCGATCCAAATTTCCACTACACCGGAATCAAAATCACTGCTTCCTTTTCTCTTCTTTTGCTACTTTTTTTTGCTGAGCAACCAACGCAGTAGACTTTACTTAATATCCCAGCAAAATAAGAGCTGAGGAAGAAGTAGTTAAACATTACATCTACTGAACCCGAAGTTGTGAAAATTTCGGTGAATCATTAATGATTTTAACATTGGTGTGTCATTGGGAGAAAGTAGTTTGTTTCGGTGCTATAAAAAATCGATGATCAGATGGACTTTTTCATTAGTTTACGGAAGTTGTTAAATATAGGGACTACAAAATAAAAATAGAGAGTGGCTTTGTTTTAAAGTTAAAAATGTGATTTTGAACAAGCCAAGAATTATTATTCCTACCAGGACAAAGTAGATATTACTATAATTATAAATTGTTGTAAATAAATATTAAAATTAAAAAATGTATATGCTTTTCAATGCAATTGTTACAAAAAATTTTATTCCTATGACTTAATAAGTAGGGGTTAATATCAACATTTTGGAAGTTGCTTAAAATGACTTCTTACATATCCAAAAATTTGCACTATTAACTTCTTTGGATGTTCTGAAAAAGTGATTCGTAAAGAATAACATCCATTTTATTTTGCTGGGATATCACATAAAAAGCGGATGTTTGTGTTTTATTTATTAAAGAAGTAAATTTTTTTAGCATTAAACGAAATCGACTAATGGACAATTTTTCCGAATTAATCAATTTCGACGGTTAACTGTCAGGATCGAATAATTAGAAACGCTACAAGGGAATGAGTTTTATTGATGAGACTTAAGTATTTAAATAACACTGTCCAACAAATTAAGACTTTTTGAATGGAACAGAATAGCGACGCCATAATTTTGAAAGGGTATGTTGAGTAGATCATTTTTGTAGAACAAACTTATGGTCCAGCACGTCTGAGTTTTTTTTACAGTGGGTCAAAGTTTTCATTTTTTGGTCGAAGGGAGCATTATACTATATAAAAAAAAATGCTGTAAGTTAATGTCTGAGAGAATTCTTATGGTCAGAGTTGTATTGTGTTTTGTGGAAGATCTTAACCCTCTAACTGGTCTCTTTATGGGTCAATTTGACCCTTTTTTCGAGAAAATCAAAAAATATCCTTTAAAAAAGGACATTTAAGGATTTAAATATTCTACGAAAATGTTTGCCGAAAAATTTCAGTGGGGGTCACCAAAGACACCAATGTTGTAAATAAAGCTCTTTACGCTTAATTAATAAAATTATACACCAACATATACAAAACGGCGTCAAGTTCGGCCGGGCCAAACACTGAGTTCTCGCGTCTAGTCAGCTGTGACTTACAAATCGGGTGTGATATTTATTAAAATTAATAATAAAAAATAAAAGAAATAATTCAAGCATAATTGAGCTACTAAGCAGTACATATCGGGTGTGATTTTTACTAAAATTAATATAAAAAAAGAAAAATTAAAGCTTAAATAAGCATGGCGGATTCTGTTTGCAAATTAAGAGATTGGTTTTGTTTTATTTGTGGACATTTTACGCACCATCAAAGCAGAAGAAAGATATTCCCTACAATTGAAGAACCATATTTTCTTTTCTTTGGAATACGATTTTTATCTGAAGCTTGGATACCACAAACCGTATGTACTACTTGCGAAAGTGGTCTTTTGACCTGGTACAAAGGCGGTACTAAGGCGCTGCCATTTTCTGCGCCTATTACATGGATTGAACCTGAAGATCACAAATCAGATACATGCTATTTCTGCGTAAATTACAAATTTGATAGAAGCCAAAGGCACTACGCGATAATGACATACGAAGCAACAAATAATGTCATTTTACCAGAAGTGCGCTGTGAAGGTTTTCCAAGCTTATTTTGAAAATCTTGTAAGAGATTTAGGACTAACAAAAGAGAAAGCTGAAATATTATGTTCCAGATTGAAAAACAGGAATTTGATAAAAGCCGATGTAAAAGTTACATTTCCAAGAAAAAGACACGCCGATCTGGAAAGTTATTTTAAAAAATCAGAAGAAATTGTATACTGTTGCAGTATTGAAGAGGTTCTAAAATATCTAAAGCTTCCACTGGACTCTTCCGCTTGGCGACTATTTATAGATAGTTCAAAACACAGCATAAAAGCAGTTTTACTGCACAATGGAAATCAGCATCCATCAATACCGGTCGCGTATTCCACAAAAAAGAAGGAATCATACGCAAATATTTCAAATCTCTTAAATAAAATTGAATACTACAAATATAAATGGGAAGTATGCGCAGACTTTAAAATGATTGCAATATTGACTGGAATGTAAACAGAATACACAAAATATATGTGCTTTCTTTGTAAATGTGATTCACGTGCTAACAGCAGCCATTATCATATTAAATATTTCGAAGAACGTAAAGAAAATATTATTGGTGACTTAAATGTAATCCATGAATCCCTTGTCCCAAAAGATAAGGTCATACTTCCACCGCTGCATATTAAGTTGGAAATGCTTTCAAACGCATTCAAACAATTTTCCCCAGATTATCTGCAGTAAAATTAAAATAAGGTAAAATACGGTTTTAAGAAATAATTTATTTCATTTTATGTAAATTACCTTTTCTAGGAATGCTCGTTGGACCCGATATAAGAAAATTATTACAAGATGAAGAATTTTATGGTCATCGGTCGGATATGCAAAAGACAGCATTTGACTTTATGCAGCTGGTTATATCAGAATTCCTTGGAAACTCAAAAGCACAAAACTATGCAGAAAATATTGAAAGCATGCTAATCGGTTTTAACAATATTGGCGTTAAGATGTCACTAAAGCTGCATTTTCTGCACTCTCATCTCAATTTTTTTAAAGAAAACCTTGGAGCGGTTTCAGATGAACGCGGTGAAAGGTTTCATCAGGATATAAAGGTATTTGAAGAAAGATTCAAAGGGAAATCCCAAAGTGTAATGCTTGCTGAATACGTATGGGGCTTGTACAGAAACCTTGACCCATCGGAACATTCACGTCAAGCTAAATACAGGAAAGCATATTAAGTTTAATCTTTAATCCATTGCATACTACTGCTATTTCCCAATTCCCTTTTACTCGAAAATTTGAAGCAAAAAAATAAATATGTACATAATATAATAAACCACTATTAAAACAAAATTATAATTTTTTTATAGAAGTTGGCGTGTAATTTTGCCAATTAATCGTAAAGAGCTTTATTTACAACAATGGTGTCTTTGGTGACCCCCACTGAAATTTTCCGGCATTTTCGTAGAATATTTTAATCCTTAAATGTCCTTTTTTAAAGGATATTTTTTGATTTTCTCGAAAAAAGGGTCAAATTGACCCATAAAGAGACCAGTTAGAGAATTAAGATCTTCCAAAAAAATAATCCTCATACAATTCCACAATACAACTCTGACCATAAGAATTCTCTCAGACATTAACTTACAGCATTTTTTTCATATAGTATAATGCTCCCTTCGACCGAAAAATGAAAACTTTGACCCACTGTAAAAAAATACTCAGACGTGCTGGACCATAAGTTTGTTTTACAAAAATTATCTACTCAACATACCCTTTCAGAATTATAAGGTCGCTGATCTGTTCCAAAAATTCTGTTGGACAGTGTAATTAACTGCTATTAAATATACATAGTTTCAGTTGGAAAAAAGTTTTTCTTTAATTTCGTGAGTCTGTGTATTGTGTTTAGTTTTTTGTTGTTTTTTTTTTTTTGTAAATTTTAATTGTAAATTGTGTTTGACACCTTTCGAAAAATGTTGCGCATTGGGTTTGACACGTCTCGACTTTTTTTTAAAGAGAATTAAGAAAACTATAATTTCTCTCTAAAATAATAAGCTCTCTGCTTCTAGTATCCGAGCCTTTACGTTGATTCATTACATGTAAGTCAGAAATAAATCAACGAAAACAGGAGTTTTGAAGTGAATGTAGATGAGGTTGACAGTAGATTAGATTGATAATTTTTCTTATGCCTGTAAGATAATAAAAATTTGTCTATTAATGAAGTACATTAAATTATTCGCAAGATTCATTTTTACTTACCTTTTACTTGATCAAAAAACCATATTACAGTCATTTTGTATTTCTTTTTGTTAATTTTAAACAAATTATAAAAATACATTTTTTATTATTGGCAAAATGATAATTTTTCCAAATAGTTTCAAAGATAACTGCACTTGGTTTTGACTTAATCGGTATTATTTCTACAATAATTCAAGCAATACTAAAATTTCAGGGGTTTTGATGTTTATTGGGTATTTTATAGATTAAAAAACAAACAAAAATAGAAAAAACGAAAACAATTTAATTAAATGAACAATCAGTTATTTTTTACGGTTTGGTGGTTAAATTTTAATTAATTTTGAACTGATAAAACATTTGTTTTTTAGTGAAGTGTCAGTTGTTTAAACAACATTAAAAATAAATAACAAAACCCCTTTTGATTTAAAAGAAAAGTAAGTAGACTCTTTTTAAATAAAGTATAATTTTTTTAATGGTATTTTCAGTTATTTTAACTTACAAACTATTTTAAGTGTACGTAACAGTAAGTTTTTTTTAGAGTGGGTATATCGACTTTTCTATGGTTGTAAGGAAAATTTTAAAATTGTATCATTGTATTACATATAGTGTTGTGATCAGGTGGTAACATTACCACCAGAAAGCTGTGGATGACATTTCAAAATAACTTTTCAGTAGCGGGAACTTTTTCCCAATAACGGAAATACTCTCAGCAATCGTCGCCTTCCACTTTTCTAAGGTATTACCATATAACCTGTACTTATTATACATTTCAGGCACTCAACCCATACAAAAATCATCAGAAATCGTTGATGGATGAAAAATTAAGAAACTTAGTTGTGCAAGGAATCAGTAAAACTGGTTTGTATTAAAAATATAAATTACACTGTAAAACAATTTCAAGTTTTTTTCCAAAATTACGGGGTTCCGACGATTGATTCTTGTTAAGGAGACTAACAAAAATATACGTGTGTCGGCGTTTTAATAGTTTACATTGGAATTTCATTTTAGAGGCGGTCAAAGTTTCCCAGCTCTGGCCTGTTCTTGCAGCATATCGGTATATAAAACTATTAATTTTTAAAAATAAAAACAGCACAGATATAATGAGAACGTGGAATAGCCACGTGCAAATTTTTAGTCAAACGACCATTTTAAAAACGTTTAGATTGTTTCAAAAACTTTTGCAATGACTCCAAATGTAATTTATAAAGCATCAATCAAAATTCAAAAATTAAATAAAATAAATATTTGTTGAATTTTAATAATATTTTAAATGCGTTTGGAATTTTTTAATTTTAATTAAACATTTTAAGTTTCGAATGCGAATTTTTGAATTTTATTTGGAATTTTTGGAATTTAAATTGTATTCTTTTATTTCAGATTTTATTTAAATTGCCATTTTTGGGCAATTTCGTCTATTTTTTATAAAAAAAAAGCTTTATTTTTATATCTCTATATCTAAAACCACTTGCTTTCATATATGGACTTCAACGGAACAGAATATATAGCAATTATATTGTATGCCCTGCTCTACATTTATAACAAACACATAATTTATTTGTTCGCTTTTGTTGTTTTTAATATTTTATCAAATTACAAATAGAAATATTTCGAATATTTTTATGACAAATATTTTTGTTTACATTTAAAAGAGAACAGCCAAGAATTGCCAAGGCTTGGCAGCATTTTTTTAAAATAACTGTTAAACTACTATAATTACCTTGAAAGTCTATATAAGTTAAGTTTCTAATTAAATATTTTTAATTTTAAAAGCATATGATTTGATATAAAAATAAACTCATAATTCTAAAATTTTGGGGACTCCAGACTTAATGTGGTATTTGAATCTCAGATTTTTAATTAAAAAAATTAATACAATTGGTGTTGAAAATATTACACTCGTTGTTATTGTAAACCTTATACATAACATACTTTGAACTTGAATTAATATTTTAATCATAGTTGCTTTTGTTTTTTGTATGTAACTAATGAAAATTTTGTTTTTCATTCATCAATAAAACATTGAAACGTTTGGAAATATTTCTGGTTTTAATTCATTTTTTACTTTGGTTATGGGCCAAGGCTTCAAGAATATTAATTTGTGTAATTAATTAACTATAAGGAAAGATCTCAATAAGATGACATCGCCGTTTTTGCAAATTGAAAACCTAGATGAAAGGAATTATGATTTCTGGCATGTTCAGATGAAGAGCGTCTTGATTCACAATGGATTATGGAAGTATACTAATGATCAATTGAATTGTGAGCCTAATTGGAATGCGGAACAAAAGGCAGATTGTGTAACAAATGATGAAAAAGCGCTAGCAACTATTGTGTTGAGCATCAAAGGTACTCAGCTGAATTACATTTAACAATGTACAAGATCTGCAGAGGCACGGAACAAATTAGCAGAAGGGCACAAACCTAAAGGACCAATTCAGAAGGTAATGCTTTATAAACGATTGATGAATCTGAAAATGGATGATAACGTAGACATGACCCAGTATTTAAATAAATTTCAAGAAGTTATTGAAAGACTTGCTTATGTAGGTATTGAACTTCAAGATGAATTAATGGTGATTGTGCTTTTGTCAAGTTTACCGAAATTGTATAAACCGTTCATAATTGCTATGGAAACTCGATATAATTTGCCATCATTTCACGTTTTAAAACTGAAATTGCTTGAAGAAGGTAATCGTCAAGGAAATATACAGCAAGAGGCCGAAGTTGGTGGACAGCAAGCATACGCATCGATCTAATATAAAGGTAAAGAGCTGGAACGTAAAAGGTGCAAAAGAAAATAAAACAGTTACTGGTAAATGCTACAATTGCGGACGTAAATGTCTGTCGAGATAAGAAATTAATGGATTAAAGGCCATGTGCATTAATTGCGGCAGCAAAGGGGTTTGAGCAAGATGTCTGGTATGTTGACAGTGGGGCAACGTCTCACATGTGCAATGACAGCAAATGTAATGAGAAAATTTTTCTCGCCGCCGATAAAATTATAACTGCTACTGGTAAAGGCGAAGTTATACTTAAAGCAGACTGCGAAATTCAACTAAAAAATGTGTTATATGCTCCGGAATTGCAAGGTAATTTTATTTCCATAACAAAGCAGTTGAAAATGGTTTTACAGCTACATTTAATTCTGATGGAGTGGAAATAAAGGATGTTGATGGTTATATTGCTATAAGAGCTTACAAACAAGACAATTTATTTGTTCTGCGTCAAGAAAACAAAGAGCGTATTTTTGCAGTAAGTAACGACGGTATGTTATGGCACTTTCGATATGGCCGTTTAAATTTTAATGATTTAAAAGAAATGTGCAAAAATGGTCATGTTAATGGCATGAAAATTTCTAAAGAAGCAAAATGGCATAACTGCAAGGCATGTATGGTAAGCAAAATTCATGTTATGCCATTTCTTAAAGCAACTGAACATCGTTCCGAATACGTATTAGAGTTAATTCATTCGGATATTCTCAAGTAGCGAAAGCATACAGATTGCATGATAAAGAATCCAAAAATGTTATTGAGAGACGTGACGTAAGATTTGAAGAAAATATATTTGACAACTCTGTTAGCAGTAAAAACAATTCAGACGATAAAGATGATTTTTTAATTTTTGTCACTAATGAAGTTCCAAAACATTACCAAGCATCGAATGTTCCAGTTGATGAAGAAGCAATCGAAGATGAATTTAAGAAGAAGAATCTGATGAAAATATAATAACTAATAATAATCGCAGGAGGAGAATATTGAAATTCAGCCGGACGAGGGGTATTCTGATACAGAAAGTGAAACTCAAGAGGAACCAAAAAGAGCAAGAGGTCGTCCTAAAATAATTCGTGATGGTAATCCTGGTAGACCTAGGAAGCAATATAATATAATTAATGGCTTATCAAATGTAAACTTCGTTCCCCAAACTCCAGATAAAGCAATATCTTGCAAAAAGTCAGCGGAATGGAAGAATGCTATGCAGATTGAATACAATACTTTAAAGAAAAATAGAACATGGGGCATGGTTGATTTGCCAGCTAGAAGAAATGTTATCGGATGCAAATGGGTTTATGCCATCAAAACAACGAAAGAAGGTAATATTGAGCGATACAAAGCAAGGCTTGTGGCAAAGGGCTGCAGCCAGAAATATGGATAAACTATCATGAAACATGTTCACCTGTTATACGTTATGAAAATATAAGAATAATATTTGCTATATCTGTCAATAAAGGTGTGCATTTACACCAAATTGATATTGTTAGTGCATATTTTAACATGCAGCAGACAAAGATGTTTGTTGATAAAAGCCATCCAAATAAGGTTTTACGGCTACGAAAGTCTCTATATGGATTTAAGCATTCTGGCCGTGAATGGAATACTAAACTATACTCATGTTTGAAGAAGATTGGTTTCACAAACCAAACTAGTTTTATTAGCAGTATATGTCGATGATATACTTATAGCATGTAAAAATAAAACAGTTATCCAAAGAATTAAATTCGAATTATCAACGGAGTTTGATGTTAGTGATAAAGGTCCAGTACAGCATTTTCTTGGAATGGAAATCAACAGAGATGGTGAAACAGGTGATTTAAGTGTGAGTAACACCTACTATATAAATACTTTATTGAAAAAGTATAACATGGAACAATGTAAGAAAGTACCTATTCCACTTAATCCTGTTTTTTTAATTGTACAGTAGCGGATGTGTATTTAGCAATCACAACTCACAGAGAAATACGAATCCTCATTCTGAGCACATGAATGCTGCTAAGAACATTTTAAGGTATTTATCCGAAACTTCTGAAATAAAACTAAACTACAGATGTAGTCAAACAGAATTGACTGGATATGCTGATGCGGATTGGGGCGGAATGCTCACGATAGAAAATCATATAGTGGTTTTATGTTTTACTATGGAAATACTTGATTTCGTGGGAATCCAAAAAACAAGGTGTGGTCGCATTAAGTAGCACAGAAGCGGAGTATATCTTAATGTCAAATGCTGCAAAGAAGGCTATTTATTTAAAAAGATTGTTACTTGAACTCGAGTGTATTGAACAAGTTCCAGTGGTAATAAATGTGTACAACCAGGGAGCTCTTAACTGACGTCGAATGCTATATTTTATAACCGAAGCAAGCATGTAGACATCAAGAACATCACATAAGAGAACTCATTAACAAGAAGCAAATTAATCTTAAATATCTTAGCACAGACAACATGATAGCAGATATTTTTACAAAAAATCTACAAAAGATTTAACATACGAAATTTTTTGAACATTAATTAATTGAGTATATAATAAAATTGTTTAGTATTAGGTTTAAGGAGGAGTGTTGAAAATATTACACTCGTTGTTTTTGTAAACCTTATACATAACATACTTTGAATTTTTATTAATATTTTAATCATAGTTGCTTTTGTTTTTTATATGTAATTAATGAAAATTTTGTTTTTCATTCATCAGTAAATCATTGAAACGTTTGGAAATATTTCTGGTTTTAATTAATTTTTTACAATTGGAAACAAGAACTTTTTTGTTTTAAAAGAAAATATACAAAATAAATAATTCCACTTAGGACCTGTGCGAGGTAGCTAAATAAATTCTAAACCACCTATCCAGAAATTTACGATGGTGAAAAAATAAAGAACTGGCAAAGCACTAATTGCCAATGGTACAACAAATTAGGTGCTGGCAGAGCACTGATTTAAAACGCTTTTCCAACGTTAGTATAACGTTCTTTGCCAATACTAGATTTACAAAATTTACAATTGTTAAAATAATAAAAGCACTGGCACAACGTTGGTTTTGAACGCTTCCCCGACGTTGACAAAAAGTGCTTTGCCAGTACTTGATTTACAAAATGTGCAACCTTAAAAATAAAAAAGCACTGGCAAAGGCCTAGTTTAGAACGCTGTCTCAACGTTAGAAAAAAGTGCTTCGCCAGTACTCGATTAATAAAATTTACAACCATTTATGAAATAAAAATTATAAAAAGCACTGGCAATGCACTAGTTTACAACACTTTCCCAATGTAAACAAAAATTAGCCGATTAACAAAATTTACCAGCATTTATGAAATGATATATATATTTTAAGACGTATGATTTTGAAACTTTTTGCAAAAAGAATTTCACAGTACTTGTTTTAAACATACAGTCATGTGCGAAAAAATAGGGACACTTGCATGCAACAAATTTAAAGTAAAAAAACACAAATACATTTTGCTAAAAAACTAAAAATATTATTTTTATATTATAGTACAACAACAACTCTTCATTGTAGGCAACAACTCAAACTTTGTTGCTGCAATTGAAAAAAACAACAATAAAAAGTATTATAATTTCCTATAGTCGAATGTGAATAAAAATAGGGACGGTAAGAAAATTGTTGGAAATGTTATTAGTGTTTTATATTTTATTTATGGAAATATAATAGTGGTCTTTGTATCTAATAGATATACCCATTTCTGTATCATATTTATGTAAATAAGTGTACCAAGTATGGAGCCAAGAGTGAAAAAGGTATGGGATAAAGAAAATCGGAACAGATTGCCATATGCATATAATTTAAAAATTTTGTTTGTGCCAGACTACTTTGTTGGTATTGTTTATCAATTCTAAGCCAAACAAAAGAATACCTGATCACTATAAATTCCTTAGAAAGCTGATTTCCTATCGAAAATCGGAAATTATTTACAAATTTTAAAGAGCATAGAAAGTTTAATTTTGTTTATGGGTTTTTCAATTCACATTTTAATAATTAGTTGATAGTTTTTAAAAGTAGTCACATAATGACATTTAGAGATTTAATCTACGATTTGTAATTTTAAATTTCAAGAAGACATTTCAAATATTTAATGCATTTAAATCTTATTTTGCATCATAATTTTTTTTTTTGTTATTTTTAGACTATTTTAAGAATTAAGTACAATTAAGAATACCAAAAAGTTTTATCAACGTCTGACAATTAAAAACTATAAATGTTAAAATAAAAACATTGATACCTTCAGTTAGCTAAACATGTCTACTTTAAAAAACTATCAACTAATTACTGCAATGTGAATTGAAAAACCCTAAAAAACTAACTAATTAACTTTCGATGCTCTTTAAAATTTGTAAATAATTGCCGATTTTCGATAGGAAATCAGGTCTTCATGCATGCATATGGTAATCTGTTCCGGTTTTCTATATCCCATACCTTTTTCACCCTTCGCTCCATACTTGGAACAATTATTTACATAAATATGATACAGAAATGGGTACATATATTAGATACAACGACCACTATTATGTTTCCATAAATAAAATATAAAATACTAATAATATTTCAAACAATTTTCTTACCGTCCCTATTTTTATTCACATTCGACTATAGGAAATTATGATACTTTTTAATATTGTTTTCTTCAATTGCAACAACAAA
This sequence comes from Eustalomyia histrio, assembly GCA_949748255.1. NCBI lineage: Eukaryota > Metazoa > Arthropoda > Insecta > Diptera > Anthomyiidae > Eustalomyia > Eustalomyia histrio. The sequence goes on along the minus strand of OX456523.1, from coordinate 166,708,769 downwards.
GTTTGAGTTGTTTGCTAAAAAACTAAAAAATAATATTTTTAGTTTTTTGGCAAAATGTATGCGTGTTTTTTACTTTAAATTTGTTGCATGCAAGTGGCCCTATTTTTTCGCACATGACTGTATATTTCAATATTAATTTGGCATTCATTGGGGTTCAAACAGTGGTCGGCAGAAAGAGAGAATATGAATGTATTGGTATTTTACACCGTAAGAAATTATTTTATTTTTCTAGATAAATGAATGAATAAATTAATAAATGAATTAATCAATAAGAGAATATCCGTATTCATTGAATTAAAATAGTTTATGTTTTTGTTTTTTCTATTATAAAAAATAAAAATAATCCATAATAATAATTTTTTGATTGCATACAAGGCACGGCACTCTGCCTCATTAAATATATTTCAAGAAAACAAAAAAAAAATCCTTCCCACTCAACGTTCCACATTTTTAATGTAAACGAAAAACAAAATAAATACTTTCAATAAAAAAATACCTATAATATAAAAAACAAATTTTTAGAGTGTACTTTATTTCTTTAACAAAGCGGCATATTCTTGCTCTGTTAAAAGTTAGCGCACTACTGAATGAAATAATTGTATTTTTTGTGCTCTTAGCTGTGAGATTTGTTGATATTCGTGTAGTGTACGTGTAAATTGCCGATTGTGTTCGGTCCCTGAGTGCCGATCACTGATATAATATAAAGTAATATCAGAATTGAGTTTATTTCGAGAATTTTAAAAAGGAAAAGAAAAGTTATTTTCTCGTGCTCTAAATGCAAAATATTATTTCGCAGTACTAAAAACACATTAATTACTTTTTTCTTTATTTATTATGTTAAGTTTGTTCCACATAAATTTTAATTTTTATTAGTAAAAAAAAATTAGAAAATTCAAAAACTAAAAAAAATATATATATTTTTATGAATTTTTAATATAGTCATTTTCTTCTGGATTTTAGAGTACTGTTAAATGCTTTGCCAACTCTTTAAAAAACAGTTGGCCAAGCCCAGCCCGGTGTTATTATTTTCAAAATCTTTCGCTCTGCCAATGCTGGCACCACCGGTAAAATCACTGGGCCAACACTATGCCGTAGGTTTTTTTCTGCCTGGGGAAATACAAATTGACAAATGATTTTAAAATTTCGTTGACAAAATCTTTGAACAATTTTAGGATTTTAGATCATATAATCATATTCTTTTTTTATACATTTTTTTATTGCAAAGAAACATCAACATTTTATTAGGAAATTATAGAGAATAAAAATTGAAAAAATTTCACAGAGACAGCAGGATAGAATACTTAGTATTTTCGGTTGCCGCAACACAACCCTCCTCAGTATCCACGCTATTCTCTTGGGTCATTGCTTATTGATGATTGTCTATTTTATATTGAGTGTTTGGAAACAAATAATCAATCCCGCAAACAATATACAATAAGACTAACATCAACGAAATTTATCAATTTATATATATCCTCTATTTTTACAGTTTTTTGTTATGAACTTTAATTCATGGTTAGTAAGCACTACCTTTTCATTATAACGGAAGTTGTCTCTCACGCTGTGATCAGGACCGATACGATAATTTTAAAACTACGATTCCAATAGTGACATGTGTCTTCTAATATCACGGGGTTTATTTCATAAATACTGTTATAAATCGGTGTTTCGGTAGTTTAGCGTTATTTTAAAGGTAGTTTAAGATATTTCAAATTTAAACCGGTAAAAAAGCGCAATAAACCCGATTATACAAAAAGACAAATGCCTTTAATGGAATCGCCATTTTAAAATTTTCATATCGGTCTTAAAGTGGCTGTGGTAGCCAACTACCGTTATTATGAAAATGTATTGAATGCCAACCATGCTTTAATTTTTAAAGTATCCAATAATAAAGCTTATATGAAGCTGTTTATTTCAAATGTTTGTCCTAATCCATATTAAATCTACAACGTAATCTATGTTGATAGTAATGATTAGACAATATTTTGAATTATATTTTGCACTATATCCTTGTGTTTTTATGTATTGTTGATCTGTTATTTTGTAAATGAATAGTATAAGATCATATTATCATATTCTTTATTATAGACAATAAAAAAATCAATTTTTATTCTCTATAATTTACTAATAAAATCTTCATTTTACTTTGCAGTAAAACAATTTATAAAAAAGAATATGACTATATGATCTAAAATCCTATTAATACTATTCATTTACAAATTAACAGATCACCAATACATAAAAACTCCATTATTTCATACAGTAGATACCAGCTTATTTCGTATGAGGAATATTTTTGTAAAACCAAGCATTAAATTGGTATATTTTATTCTGAACTCTACAAATAAATAATGCAGTTTTGTAAATACTAGTAATTTAGCCTTCAATATAAAACAACAAAAAAAATTTACACAAGTGTCAACATTGAACGAAAAGAAAATATAATCAAATACATAATTCTCATGTCACAGCTTATTTCGTGTGTTGGTTTTTATTCTTATTTTTATACCCTCCACCATGTATGGTGAGGGTATATATCAGTTCGTCATTCCGTTTGTAATATGTCGAAATAAAGTATATATATTCGTGATCCTTATGCAATTTTGAGTCGATTTAGCGATGTCCGTCTGTTGAAATGGCGATCACGGCGCGAAGACGCAAGCGGCCTATTTTTACACAGATTATTGAACATCCTCCCGAGCAGTTTGGTATTGAAAATGAGCAAAATCGGTCCAGCGGTTAAAAAGTTATGAGTGAAAATGTGAAGATACCTCTAAATTTTCCATACAAATTTGTACAATTATTCTGTATCTATTTTTTTTTCTGTTAAGCTTTGTTGGTTTTTCGTTTCATTCCATAAAATGTATTTTTTGTTTTTGTAACCAAAGACATTTATATAAAAAGAAAAAGCAAAATACATAATTGCTTTAGTGCCGCTACTTTTGAAAAACAATACCCTGCCCCTTGGCTGATCCAAAGAAATTTATATATAAAGAAAGAGCAATATGCCGCTACTTTTGAATAGGTGGCGCAGAATTATATTAAAACAATACCCTGCCCCATGGCTAGGTCGACATAGCCTTGGATTAGGCTTTCAATTAATTAATTTACCAAAAATATTAAATTAACTACATACGTCAAATTCTAATGCATTAAGATGTTACTAGTAGAATTATTACACAATTTTAAAGTCAATTTTTCAAATGTTTGACGTAATAAAATCATTTGTTTCACATTTTTATGTCAAAAAAAAATTTCGTAGAGGAAAATGATATTTTTTTTATTGCATTTGTATAATTTTTGAGAATTGAGGGATATTTATGTATGTATATTTATGTTAATTTTTTCTTTCATAAAAAAAATACACATGAATAAAGTGCAATATTGTGCTCTTAAACATCTAAATGAACATTGATTTAAAAAATTAAGGTATAATATGCACATAAAACATATATATTTCTCATAGTTTTTGGCAAATATTCATTTATGTTACGAAGAAAATCAATAATACTCTACTGCATATTGTATAGCACAATATGGCTAATGGAGACTAGCTCTGCAGCAAAATATGCGTAATGGAGAGAATGCACCTCTTGTTGGGCCATCTATTGACAAATAGTTACAACTCATGTTCTTTCTTTAACAAATTAATTTCATTAGGCATATTGTCCTACAAACACACTTTGATTTTTTAAAGAAAGAACATTCTCTCCATTAGTCATATTCTGCTGCAGAGCCAGTCCCTATTAGCCAGTAACAAAATTGAGTATTTGCCAAAACCTATGTTTTAAAATGTGTTTTTTGTGCAGTCCATGATTAAAAAAACTAGTGAAACTGTAAAGGTGCCTCTAAATTGCGACTGGTTAATAATATATTTTCTCATACTTTTTGCACCAGTCGCTTAGCAGTAAATATTTTGTTTTCACCTTAAACATTTTTTCACCACTAAAATTTTTTTTCACCACAAAAATTTTTTTCTCCTCAAAAAATTTTTTTCACCTCTAAATTTTTTTTCCACCAAAAAAGTTCTTTTCACATCTAAAAAAGTTTTTCACCTCAAAAAATTTGTTCAGCTACATAATTTTACTTCAAAAGTTTTTTTATATTATTTGTATCAAAAGCACTAGAGAACATAATTTTGGGATATTGATGGAGGGTATTCAAAGATTCGGCACAGCCGAATTTAGCCTTTTTTCACTTGTTAATTGTCTTACAAAGGAGCTCCGCAACAATGTATTTGCCACTTCTCCCGTTGTCATGTGCACAGTGGACTCGTCCCCTTTGATACTACATCCCGGGTAATGAGTTCTAAGAAGTAACTCTAGAGTTTCCCCAAAGGATGTTGTTGGATTATCATCATCAATCTTTTAAGCACCTATTGTTTGTTCTTTGCTTGAGGATAAGGCCCTTTAAATACGTGCCGTCTCAGGTCCCTCCTTCAGCTCCTCACAGAAGTTTTTTCAAGACAAAATTTTCGAATTTCTTAGACCTATAGTTTAACCTATTCATTCCGCAATTCCTTATACCAAAAAGGATATGGTTATGATCCGAAAATGAGTTTTCGTTAGAGACTCTCCAGTTCATGATTATATCCTGCATATAACTAGTTACAAGGGTCAAATCATTGACCTCCTTCCTTATTGCATTTATAAATGTAGGTTCCTTACCGCTATTTGCTACCATAGTGTTATTTATTAGTAAATAATCAAGTAGAGGCTCACATCTTTTGTTGGTACCAGTGCTTCGCCATACCTCATTGTGTGAGTTGACATCACATCCAGTAATCAATGCCTCGTTGTGTACTCTGCAGTAAGCCACCAGCACTTTCACCATCCCCGTAGCCGCATCCCCATCTTCCCCCGGAAAATAAGCTGATGATATAACTGGGAGGCACACTCCCATCTGGTTGGCCTGTATTAGTACAGTGACTGTGTCCCCGTCTGTAAATTCTGAAATTAAAAGAGAATTAATATTTTTATCTAATAAAATGGTCGCTCTTAACCGTTCCGCCCTTGAGTCATAAACCAACTTACATTTTTTTATGTTGAGCCCACATATCTTACCTGACCTGATCCATGGCTCTTGAATCAGGCCAATGTGTGAGGTGCCTTGGGCAAACCTTCTGCTAATCTCCCCCGAAGCAGCTTGAGCGTGTTAAAGATTCGCCTGTATCACCTTTATTTTGATGTAGTGGATTTTTGTTCTCCTTTGGAGCAGTGGGACCTTTCCTAGCATCATCAACACCTTCATTAGGACCACCGCTCGGTTAATGAAATAAAATTTGGTGAGAAGCTTTCTAAGTAACCTACACATGGATGTAAATCGTCTGTCTGAATTGATTTTTAGATATTTTTGAAAACCTCACATGTGTGAGTATAAATAATGCTTAAGAATTTGGCCCACTGTGGCTCAATGGAGCGAGCTCGGTTAATGAAATAAATTTTGGTGAAAAGCTATTTAAGTGTCCTACACACTTATGTAAATCGTTTGTCTGAATTGATTCTTAGATATTTTTGAAAACCTCACATGTGTGAGTATAAATAATGCTTAAGAATTTGGCCCACTGTGGCTCTGATGTTTCTCCACATAATTAATGATAACTCAAAAAGGATTAGTCCGAAATTATTTAAATAAACTGAGACAAATTGAAATTTACATAACCTTTAATCCGTTTATATATTGCGTTTCAATCGGTTCAGTAGTTTCGGAGTTATAATAAAAAATTGAAGCAAAAAATATATTTTTTACGTAAAAAAAGCTAATTTTTTTGTTTTAAAAGATTTATTGCTTTATCGCAAAGCCACATATAATAGCAACAAAATGAAACATCGATCATAAAAATCAATTGATTATTTTCAAATTTATTCTCAATTAAGTGAATTCGCTCATTTGCAAAAAAATTTGGTTTTTTTGTTTGATATAAATAAAATTTAGTAGTTAATGTTCTTTTTTCGATTGATTGAGTTTTGAAAACATTTTCCCCATACTATGTACAAATTTTCACATCGAAAATGCATTACATAGTTACATTCGTGTATTTTTTGGCAAAACCCTACGTACAAAAATGATTCCATTCTTCGGAAAAACATTTAAATTGGATGAGTTTAAATGTATTAAACAGTAGAAAATTTATATTTATTATTTAAATTATTTCTTATTATAAGAAATAAAATAAGAAAATAAATTATTAATTATTATAAACTACAAGCTGTGGAATTTTCTTTTATTCCATTTTCTACTATTGCTGAATAACGAAGTGTTACTCTGAATACTCCAGCAAAAACTAGCCATCATGTGTGCATCCCAGCGACCCTGTTATCGTTCCTCCATTGACCGGGTGTCTTGATGGAATCGTTCGCCACTCAAGTTCCTCACTCAAGTCTCCCAGATTTTCAGAAAAACGATCTAAGTGACTGTTCAGGTAGTGTACTTTGATGCTCATGTTGCATCCAAGATTCTGGAAGTGAGTAAACATCTCTTCAAGGTGCGCAACGTAATCATCACCCTTGTTATATCCAAAGAAATTTTGAATAACCCATACAAACGAATCCCATGCATTCTTCTCAATTTCTGACATTAAACTGCTAAAATCCATCTTTAACCAATTTTCGAATTTGTGGGCCGTCAAATATGCCTGCTTTCAGCTTTTCCATACTCAGATTGGGAAAATTCCTTGAAATATACTGGAAACATTCACTATCTTTGTTAAGTGCTTTAACATATTGTTTCATCAGACCAAGTTTAATGTGAAGAGGGGGTAATATGATGCGATCTCGGGGCACTAGAGCTACATTTATAACATTTGGCATACCTGCAACCAGTGATTCCCTAGAAGGCCATTGTTTTCTCTTCCAATGTTCGCTTTAGCTCTGCTGTCCCATAAACATATAAAACAAGGATATTTGGTTAAGCCGCTTTTTGACCTAAGAGGAAATTTACCATCTTAAGACCAACACAAATTACCCACTTATGTTCATCATTCTTTATCTTCTTCATGACCAATGTAAATACAGAGTATTATTCTTTTACTTTGGTTGAATGTGCGATCGGCAAGGAATGAAATTTATTTTTATTATGCAAAAGGACACACTTCAATCTGCGTTTTGCTGAGTCGATAAATAAACGCAATTCGATTGAATAGTATCTCTGTAATCCCATGGTGGTCATCAAACCAGAAATATCTGTGCAGTACACAAAATCATCCTCTTCAGCAAAAAAAATGTAGTAAGCCTCGAGTACGGTAATACGAAACTTTAGTTTCTTTAGCTATGAGATCTGTTTATTTCATCCGGGACGCGAGTAATTCAGAAGATCTTTTCGATAATCCAAGGTCTCTAATTACATTATTAAGCTGGTCTTGATTCCGTGGTCTCGGCGAGAAATGTTTGTGTGTGATGAACTAGTTATTTTCAGATGTAGATGGTAGTACTAGACCTGAACTATCTGTTTGATAACACATACTTGAGGTGAGCTTGGACCCCGATCATGAGCATATTCAATTTCTTGTGAATGTAGAACTGCAAGTGTAAACCAGTGGTCGGCAGAAAAAGAGAATATGAATGTATTGGTGTTTTACACCATAAGAAATTATTTTATCTTTCTAGATAAATAAATGAATGAATAAATGAATTAATCGATAAGAGAATATCCGTATTCTAAAATAGTTCATGTTTCTGTTTTCTCTATTATAAAAAATAAAAATAATTCATAATAATGATAATAATAATTTTTTTATTACATTCAAGGCACTCTGCCCCATATAATATATTTCAAGAAAATAAAAAAAAATTCTTCCTACTCAACGTTCCACATTCTTAATTTAAAATATAAATGAAAAACAAAATAAATACCTACAATAAAAAAATACCTATAATAAAAAAACAAATTATTAGAGTGTACTTTATTTCTTCTACAAAGCGGCATATACTTGCTCTGCTGAAAGTTAGCGTACTACTGAATGCTCTAAGCTGTGAGATTTGTTGACATTAGTGTAGTGTACGTGTAAATTGCCGATTTTGTTCGGCCCCTGAGTGCTATGAGTGCCGATCACTGGTGTTAGCCCATCAGCAGACCTCGTGGGGTAAGACCATCGCATATGTTTTCCGAAACCGCTTTTTGTACTTTAACAAAAATAACAATCGGATTCGTGGCTCGCTGTTTTTCTCCACAGCATAGTCTTCGAAATTTCCAAGTGTCGTATGTAAATTCAAAATTTAATTAAGAAAAACTGCAAGTATAAGTATAAAATATCCCAAATCTTTTAACCTATACTGATTTACGTTAGAAGACCTCATAGACAAATTCAATCGACATGAAATGCGTATAGCACTCGGTGTAAATACTGGTTCAAATTGTGCGGATATATATTATAGCAATCTTGAAATTGAGAAGCAGTTCCGTTTTTTTCCCGGTGATATATTTGCCGCACACATAACAAAGTAAATCCGGATGGTTTTTACATAAAAATATTCTGGCTTTATTGCTCATTTTTATTAATACTTGAAGATTGTTTTTAACTTGTAAGCTGAATGACTCTACTTTATTTAGGGATAAAATGATGTTTTCGTTATCGCTAACACTTCTTGAATGAAATAAAATGGCACAAGGAGCTCTTTTAAATAGTGATATTGACAATTTTACTTTAAAATTATTTAAAAAAAAAATGATCCATAGAATTGGAAAATTTGACCATTTTTGTACTTGTTTAGCCATGATGCATCACATCTATATAGTGGTTATTCACGCCCGTTTTTGCTGTACCTGTGAAATCATCCGTTACAGGTAGCCAACAGAAAAGAAGAGCAATTCATCGTGCACGCACATTTATGAGCGTTTATTGGTTTGCTACCGCAATCGTAAAAATGAAACATTTTTATATTTTTTTTTTAATTCTGAGAATCATAAAAATGTCATAAAGGTTTTTTCAAACATTTTCTACATGTAATGGGGGTTTGCCAAAATCCTGTGTTTCTATGTTCTACATTTTCAGAGTGCTTGTAAATATGCGATACCTTCAATTAATTGTAAATAAATATGTAAAGTATGCATCGATTTTCATATCTATGTCGTTTAATTCACATGATATGTAGCTTCATTACAAATAAAAAAAAATTTAATACTTTTTGCAGTTTTCGAATTTTTCCAGATTTTTTTTCTTCAAAAAAAATGTTTACCATTTTTTTAATTTCTGTTTCATAAGTTTCAAACTATTTATCGCATTAAAAACAGATATATAAATCATTTAAAGATATTGTAAACGTAAATTTTTGTTAATTTATTTTAAAAAAATCGGACAAGTTGTTTTTGAGTTATGACAACTTAAGTGGAGAAATGTCTCAAAATATTGACAATTTTACTTAAAAATTTTCCATAGAATTGAAAAATTTTACCATTTTTATACTAAGGTACCCATGATGCATCAAATCTATATATTGGTTATTCAAGCCCGTGTTTGCTGTTGACCTGTGCTATCAATATAGATTATGCTGTATATTTAAAGTTATTTGATGAATGATATTGGATACTTTATGAATTAAATTTCATAACAAAAAACTGTAAAAAATAGAAGATAAATATAATAATATATAAATTTCGTTGATGTTAGTCTAATTGTGTGTTGTTTTCGAGTTTGTTAATTTGTTTTCAAATACTTAATATAAAAAAGACAATCATCAAATCATGTACCTCACAGGGCGTGTGTTGCGGCAACCGAAAATACTAAGTATTTCATACTGCTAGCTCTGTGGAATTTTTTCAATTTTTAATCTCTATAATTTGCTAATAAAAGTTTTCATGTTTGTTTGGAATAAAAAACAATTTATAAAAAAATAATATGATTATATAATATAAAATCCTATTAATACCATACATTTTTTTGAAAATTTTCAACTTTTACAAAATATATGGATTTTTATAAAATGTATGAATTTTTATAAATTTTTTTCGATTTGTAAAAATTTTTTCGAATTTTAATGGGTTGATTATCGATGGCAACTGATAGCTGTCAATTTCAGTTGCCAAATAGTGATTGTATTGGCAACCACAAAGTTTTGGTCGCTGTAGGTTTTTAAAGCAAAAGAAAAAAGGCGGGAACATTAAAATGTAAGTATATTTATTTATTGTTATAAATATTTCAAAATCTGCAGCAACCTCTTGCTTTAATGGGCTGTTGTTTCATATGAAGGTATCATGAGTAGATCCAGGATGCCTAGCATCAACATATCTTATTTTCATTTCATAATCGCACAGCTACAAAGAAATCATCTTGATCAAAAGAAAGCAAAATTGTTAAATAACTTACCAGCAAAACATTCAAACTAAAATATCCTTTCCTGTTTATATATAAGGGACGAATGTCTTCCTTCGGTTTTTATTTTTTGTTTTTTCTTCCGACATTTTTGAAACTATACACAAGCTTTTGTTCTATTAATTGTACGACTTCTTTTAAAACCACCGACAACGTTGGTTGAACCATTCTTAGATTGAAGTCATTGCCGTGAGATTTTTGGAAACTTCCTTCAGCAAAAAATCTTTAAGCTGCGCAAACTTTTAATAGCGGAGGTACCATTTTAAAAACGTTTAGATTGTTTCAAAAACTTTTGCAATGACTCCAAATGTAATTTATAAAGCATCAATCAAAATTCAAAAATTAAATAAAATAAATATTTGTTGTATTTTAATAATATTTTAAATGCGTTTGGAATTTTTTAATTTTAATTAAACATTTTAAGTTTCGATTGCGAATTTTTGAATTTTATTTGGAATTTAAATTGTATTCTTTTATTTCAGATTTTATTTAAATTGCCATTTTTGGGCAATTTTGTCTATTTTTTATAAAAAAAAGCTTTATTTTTATATCTCTATATCTAAAACCACTTGCTTTCATATATGGACTTCAACGGAACAGAATATATAGCAATTATATTGTATGCCCTGCTCTACATTTACTAACAAACACATAATTTATTTGTTCGCTTTTGTTGTTTTTAATATTTTATCAAATTACAAATAGAAATATTTCGAATATTTTTATGACAAATATTTTTGTTTACATTTAAAAGAGAACAGCCAAGAATTGCCAAGGCTTGGCAGCATTTTTTTAAAATAACTGTTAAACTACTATAATTACCTTGAAAGTCTATATAAGTTAAGTTTCTAATTAAATATTTTTAATTTTAAAAGCATATGATTTGATATAAAAATAAACTCATAATTCTAAAATTTTGGGGACTCCAGACTTAATGTGGTATTTGAATCTCAGATTTTTAATTAAAAAAATTAATACAATTGGTGTTGAAAATATTACACTCGTTGTTATTGTAAACCTTATACATAACATACTTTGAACTTGAATTAATATTTTAATCATAGTTGCTTTTGTTTTTTGTATGTAACTAATGAAAATTTTGTTTTTCATTCATCAATAAAACATTGAAACGTTTGGAAATATTTCTGGTTTTAATTCATTTTTTACTTTGGTTATGGGCCAAGGCTTCAAGAATATTAATTTGTGTAATTAATTAACTATAAGGAAAGATCTCAATAAGATGACATCGCCGTTTTTGCAAATTGAAAACCTAGATGAAAGGAATTATGATTTCTGGCATGTTCAGATGAAGAGCGTCTTGATTCACAATGGATTATGGAAGTATACTAATGATCAATTGAATTGTGAGCCTAATTGGAATGCGGAACAAAAGGCAGATTGTGTAACAAATGATGAAAAAGCGCTAGCAACTATTGTGTTGAGCATCAAAGGTACTCAGCTGAATTACATTTAACAATGTACAAGATCTGCAGAGGCACGGAACAAATTAGCAGAAGGGCACAAACCTAAAGGACCAATTCAGAAGGTAATGCTTTATAAACGATTGATGAATCTGAAAATGGATGATAACGTAGACATGACCCAGTATTTAAATAAATTTCAAGAAGTTATTGAAAGACTTGCTTATGTAGGTATTGAACTTCAAGATGAATTAATGGTGATTGTGCTTTTGTCAAGTTTACCGAAATTGTATAAACCGTTCATAATTGCTATGGAAACTCGATATAATTTGCCATCATTTCACGTTTTAAAACTGAAATTGCTTGAAGAAGGTAATCGTCAAGGAAATATACAGCAAGAGGCCGAAGTTGGTGGACAGCAAGCATACGCATCGATCTAATATAAAGGTAAAGAGCTGGAACGTAAAAGGTGCAAAAGAAAATAAAACAGTTACTGGTAAATGCTACAATTGCGGACGTAAATGTCTGTCGAGATAAGAAATTAATGGATTAAAGGCCATGTGCATTAATTGCGGCAGCAAAGGGGTTTGAGCAAGATGTCTGGTATGTTGACAGTGGGGCAACGTCTCACATGTGCAATGACAGCAAATGTAATGAGAAAATTTTTCTCGCCGCCGATAAAATTATAACTGCTACTGGTAAAGGCGAAGTTATACTTAAAGCAGACTGCGAAATTCAACTAAAAAATGTGTTATATGCTCCGGAATTGCAAGGTAATTTTATTTCCATAACAAAGCAGTTGAAAATGGTTTTACAGCTACATTTAATTCTGATGGAGTGGAAATAAAGGATGTTGATGGTTATATTGCTATAAGAGCTTACAAACAAGACAATTTATTTGTTCTGCGTCAAGAAAACAAAGAGCGTATTTTTGCAGTAAGTAACGACGGTATGTTATGGCACTTTCGATATGGCCGTTTAAATTTTAATGATTTAAAAGAAATGTGCAAAAATGGTCATGTTAATGGCATGAAAATTTCTAAAGAAGCAAAATGGCATAACTGCAAGGCATGTATGGTAAGCAAAATTCATGTTATGCCATTTCTTAAAGCAACTGAACATCGTTCCGAATACGTATTAGAGTTAATTCATTCGGATATACTCAAGTAGCGAAAGCATACAGATTGCATGATAAAGAATCCAAAAATGTTATTGAGAGACGTGACGTAAGATTTGAAGAAAATATATTTGACAACTCTGTTAGCAGTAAAAACAATTCAGACGATAAAGATGATTTTTTAATTTTTGTCACTAATGAAGTTCCAAAACATTACCAAGCATCGAATGTTCCAGTTGATGAAGAAGCAATCGAAGATGAATTTAAGAAGAAGAATCTGATGAAAATATAATAACTAATAATAATCGCAGGAGGAGAATATTGAAATTCAGCCGGACGAGGGGTATTCTGATACAGAAAGTGAAACTCAAGAGGAACCAAAAAGAGCAAGAGGTCGTCCTAAAATAATTCGTGATGGTAATCCTGGTAGACCTAGGAAGCAATATAATATAATTAATGGCTTATCAAATGTAAACTTCGTTCCCCAAACTCCAGATAAAGCAATATCTTGCAAAAAGTCAGCGGAATGGAAGAATGCTATGCAGATTGAATACAATACTTTAAAGAAAAATAGAACATGGGGCATGGTTGATTTGCCAGCTAGAAGAAATGTTATCGGATGCAAATGGGTTTATGCCATCAAAACAACGAAAGAAGGTAATATTGAGCGATACAAAGCAAGGCTTGTGGCAAAGGGCTGCAGCCAGAAATATGGATAAACTATCATGAAACATGTTCACCTGTTATACGTTATGAAAATATAAGAATAATATTTGCTATATCTGTCAATAAAGGTGTGCATTTACACCAAATTGATATTGTTAGTGCATATTTTAATGGTGATCTTAACATGCAGCAGCCAAAGATGTTTGTTGATAAAAGCCATCCAAATAAGGTTTTACGGCTACGAAAGTCTCTATATGGATTTAAGCATTCTGGCCGTGAATGGAATACTAAACTATACTCATGTTTGAAGAAGATTGGTTTCACAAACCAAACTAGTTTTATTAGCAGTATATGTCGATGATATACTTATAGCATGTAAAAATAAAACAGTTATCCAAAGAATTAAATTCGAATTATCAACGGAGTTTGATGTTAGTGATAAAGGTCCAGTACAGCATTTTCTTGGAATGGAAATCAACAGAGATGGTGAAACAGGTGATTTAAGTGTGAGTAACACCTACTATATAAATACTTTATTGAAAAAGTATAACATGGAACAATGTAAGAAAGTACCTATTCCACTTAATCCTGTTTTTTTAATTGTACAGTAGCGGATGTGTATTTAGCAATCACAACTCACAGAGAAATACGAATCCTCATTCTGAGCACATGAATGCTGCTAAGAACATTTTAAGGTATTTATCCGAAACTTCTGAAATAAAACTAAACTACAGATGTAGTCAAACAGAATTGACTGGATATGCTGATGCGGATTGGGGCGGAATGCTCACGATAGAAAATCATATAGTGGTTTTATGTTTTACTATGGAAATACTTGATTTCGTGGGAATCCAAAAAACAAGGTGTGGTCGCATTAAGTAGCACAGAAGCGGAGTATATCTTAATGTCAAATGCTGCAAAGAAGGCTATTTATTTAAAAAGATTGTTACTTGAACTCGAGTGTATTGAACAAGTTCCAGTGGTAATAAATGTGTACAACCAGGGAGCTCTTAACTGACGTCGAATGCTATATTTTATAACCGAAGCAAGCATGTAGACATCAAGAACATCACATAAGAGAACTCATTAACAAGAAGCAAATTAATCTTAAATATCTTAGCACAGACAACATGATAGCAGATATTTTTACAAAAAATCTACAAAAGATTTAACATACGAAATTTTTTGAACATTAATTAATTGAGTATATAATAAAATTGTTTAGTATTAGGTTTAAGGAGGAGTGTTGAAAATATTACACTCGTTGTTTTTGTAAACCTTATACATAACATACTTTGAATTTTTATTAATATTTTAATCATAGTTGCTTTTGTTTTTTATATGTAATTAATGAAAATTTTGTTTTTCATTCATCAGTAAATCATTGAAACGTTTGGAAATATTTCTGGTTTTAATTAATTTTTTACAATTGGAAACAAGAACTTTTTTGTTTTAAAAGAAAATATACAAAATAAATAATTCCACTTAGGACCTGTGCGAGGTAGCTAAATAAATTCTAAACCACCTATCCAGAAATTTACGATGGTGAAAAAATAAAGAACTGGCAAAGCACTAATTGCCAATGGTACAACAAATTAGGTGCTGGCAGAGCACTGATTTAAAACGCTTTTCCAACGTTAGTATAACGTTCTTTGCCAATACTAGATTTACAAAATTTACAATTGTTAAAATAATAAAAGCACTGGCACAACGTTGGTTTTGAACGCTTCCCCGACGTTGACAAAAAGTGCTTTGCCAGTACTTGATTTACAAAATGTGCAACCTTAAAAATAAAAAAGCACTGGCAAAGGCCTAGTTTAGAACGCTGTCTCAACGTTAGAAAAAAGTGCTTCGCCAGTACTCGATTAATAAAATTTACAACCATTTATGAAATAAAAATTATAAAAAGCACTGGCAATGCACTAGTTTACAACACTTTCCCAATGTAAACAAAAATTAGCCGATTAACAAAATTTACCAGCATTTATGAAATGATATATATATTTTAAGACGTATGATTTTGAAACTTTTTGCAAAAAGAATTTCACAGTACTTGTTTTAAACATACAGTCATGTGCGAAAAAATAGGGACACTTGCATGCAACAAATTTAAAGTAAAAAAACACAAATACATTTTGCTAAAAAACTAAAAATATTATTTTTATATTATAGTACAACAACAACTCTTCATTGTAGGCAACAACTCAAACTTTGTTGCTGCAATTGAAAAAAACAACAATAAAAAGTATTATAATTTCCTATAGTCGAATGTGAATAAAAATAGGGACGGTAAGAAAATTGTTGGAAATGTTATTAGTGTTTTATATTTTATTTATGGAAATATAATAGTGGTCTTTGTATCTAATAGATATACCCATTTCTGTATCATATTTATGTAAATAAGTGTACCAAGTATGGAGCCAAGAGTGAAAAAGGTATGGGATAAAGAAAATCGGAACAGATTGCCATATGCATATAATTTAAAAATTTTGTTTGTGCCAGACTACTTTGTTGGTATTGTTTATCAATTCTAAGCCAAACAAAAGAATACCTGATCACTATAAATTCCTTAGAAAGCTGATTTCCTATCGAAAATCGGAAATTATTTACAAATTTTAAAGAGCATAGAAAGTTTAATTTTGTTTATGGGTTTTTCAATTCACATTTTAATAATTAGTTGATAGTTTTTAAAAGTAGTCACATAATGACATTTAGAGATTTAATCTACGATTTGTAATTTTAAATTTCAAGAAGACATTTCAAATATTTAATGCATTTAAATCTTATTTTGCATCATAATTTTTTTTTTGTAATTTTTAGACTATTTTAAGAATTAAGTACAATTAAGAATACCAAAAAGTTTTATCAACGTCTGACAATTAAAAACTATAAATGTTAAAATAAAAACATTGATACCTTCAGTTAGCTAAACATGTCTACTTTAAAAAACTATCAACTAATTACTGCAATGTGAATTGAAAAACCCTAAAAAACTAACTAATTAACTTTCGATGCTCTTTAAAATTTGTAAATAATTGCCGATTTTCGATAGGAAATCAGGTCTTCATGCATGCATATGGTAATCTGTTCCGGTTTTCTATATCCCATACCTTTTTCACCCTTCGCTCCATACTTGGAACAATTATTTACATAAATATGATACAGAAATGGGTACATATATTAGATACAACGACCACTATTATGTTTCCATAAATAAAATATAAAATACTAATAATATTTCAAACAATTTTCTTACCGTCCCTATTTTTATTCACATTCGACTATAGGAAATTATGATACTTTTTAATATTGTTTTCTTCAATTGCAACAACAAAGTTTGAGTTGTTTGCTAAAAAACTAAAAAATAATATTTTTAGTTTTTTGGCAAAATGTATGCGTGTTTTTTACTTTAAATTTGTTGCATGCAAGTGGCCCTATTTTTTCGCACATGACTGTATATTTCAATATTAATTTGGCATTCATTGGGGTTCAAACAGTGGTCGGCAGAAAGAGAGAATATGAATGTATTGGTATTTTACACCGTAAGAAATTATTTTATTTTTCTAGATAAATGAATGAATAAATTAATAAATGAATTAATCAATAAGAGAATATCCGTATTCATTGAATTAAAATAGTTTATGTTTTTGTTTTTTCTATTATAAAAAATAAAAATAATCCATAATAATAATTTTTTGATTGCATACAAGGCACGGCACTCTGCCTCATTAGATATATTTCAAGAAAACAAAAAAAAAATCCTTCCCACTCAACGTTCCACATTTTTAATGTAAACGAAAAACAAAATAAATACTTTCAATAAAAAAATACCTATAATATAAAAAACAAATTTTTAGAGTGTACTTTATTTCTTTAACAAAGCGGCATATTCTTGCTCTGTTAAAAGTTAGCGCACTACTGAATGAAATAATTGTATTTTTTGTGCTCTTAGCTGTGAGATTTGTTGATATTCGTGTAGTGTACGTGTAAATTGCCGATTGTGTTCGGTCCCTGAGTGCCGATCACTGATATAATATAAAGTAATATCAGAATTGAGTTTATTTCGAGAATTTTAAAAAGGAAAAGAAAAGTTATTTTCTCGTGCTCTAAATGCAAAATATTATTTCGCAGTACTAAAAACACATTAATTACTTTTTTCTTTATTTATTATGTTAAGTTTGTTCCACATAAATTTTAATTTTTATTAGTAAAAAAAAATTAGAAAATTCAAAAACTAAAAAAAATATATATATTTTTATGAATTTTTAATATAGTCATTTTCTTCTGGATTTTAGAGTACTGTTAAATGCTTTGCCAACTCTTTAAAAAACAGTTGGCCAAGCCCAGCCCGGTGTTATTATTTTCAAAATCTTTCGCTCTGCCAATGCTGGCACCACCGGTAAAATCACTGGGCCAACACTATGCCGTAGGTTTTTTTCTGCCTGGGGAAATACAAATTGACAAATGATTTTAAAATTTCGTTGACAAAATCTTTGAACAATTTTAGGATTTTAGATCATATAATCATATTCTTTTTTTATACATTTTTTTATTGCAAAGAAACATCAACATTTTATTAGGAAATTATAGAGAATAAAAATTGAAAAAATTTCACAGAGACAGCAGGATAGAATACTTAGTATTTTCGGTTGCCGCAACACAACCCTCCTCAGTATCCACGCTATTCTCTTGGGTCATTGCTTATTGATGATTGTCTATTTTATATTGAGTGTTTGGAAACAAATAATCAATCCCGCAAACAATATACAATAAGACTAACATCAACGAAATTTATCAATTTATATATATCCTCTATTTTTACAGTTTTTTGTTATGAACTTTAATTCATGGTTAGTAAGCACTACCTTTTCATTATAACGGAAGTTGTCTCTCACGCTGTGATCAGGACCGATACGATAATTTTAAAACTACGATTCCAATAGTGACATGTGTCTTCTAATATCACGGGGTTTATTTCATAAATACTGTTATAAATCGGTGTTTCGGTAGTTTAGCGTTATTTTAAAGGTAGTTTAAGATATTTCAAATTTAAACCGGTAAAAAAGCGCAATAAACCCGATTATACAAAAAGACAAATGCCTTTAATGGAATCGCCATTTTAAAATTTTCATATCGGTCTTAAAGTGGCTGTGGTAGCCAACTACCGTTATTATGAAAATGTATTAAATGCCAACCATGCTTTAATTTTTAAAGTATCCAATAATAAAGCTTATATGAAGCTGTTTATTTCAAATGTTTGTCCTAATCCATATTAAATCTACAACGTAATCTATGTTGATAGTAATGATTAGACAATATTTTGAATTATATTTTGCACTATATCCTTGTGTTTTTATGTATTGTTGATCTGTTATTTTGTAAATGAATAGTATAAGATCATATTATCATATTCTTTATTATAGACAATAAAAAAATCAATTTTTATTCTCTATAATTTACTAATAAAATCTTCATTTTACTTTGCAGTAAAACAATTTATAAAAAAGAATATGACTATATGATCTAAAATCCTATTAATACTATTCATTTACAAATTAACAGATCACCAATACATAAAAACTCCATTATTTCATACAGTAGATACCAGCTTATTTCGTATGAGGAATATTTTTGTAAAACCAAGCATTAAATTGGTATATTTTATTCTGAACTCTACAAATAAATAATGCAGTTTTGTAAATACTAGTAATTTAGCCTTCAATATAAAACAACAAAAAAAATTTACACAAGTGTCAACATTGAACGAAAAGAAAATATAATCAAATACATAATTCTCATGTCACAGCTTATTTCGTGTGTTGGTTTTTATTCTTATTTTTATACCCTCCACCATGTATGGTGAGGGTATATATCAGTTCGTCAATCCGTTTGTAATATGTCGAAATAAAGTATATATATTCGTGATCCTTATGCAATTTTGAGTCGATTTAGCGATGTCCGTCTGTTGAAATGGCGATCACGGCGCGAAGACGCAAGCGGCCTATTTTTACACAGATTATTGAACATCCTCCCGAGCAGTTTGGTATTGAAAATGAGCAAAATCGGTCCAGCGGTTAAAAAGTTATGAGTGAAAATGTGAAGATACCTCTAAATTTTCCATACAAATTTGTACAATTATTCTGTATCTATTTTTTTTTCTGTTAAGCTTTGTTGGTTTTTCGTTTCATTCCATAAAATGTATTTTTTGTTTTTGTAACCAAAGACATTTATATAAAAAGAAAAAGCAAAATACATAATTGCTTTAGTGCCGCTACTTTTGAAAAACAATACCCTGCCCCTTGGCTGATCCAAAGAAATTTATATATAAAGAAAGAGCAATATGCCGCTACTTTTGAATAGGTGGCGCAGAATTATATTAAAACAATACCCTGCCCCATGGCTAGGTCGACATAGCCTTGGATTAGGCTTTCAATTAATTAATTTACCAAAAATATTAAATTAACTACATACGTCAAATTCTAATGCATTAAGATGTTACTAGTAGAATTATTACACAATTTTAAAGTCAATTTTTCAAATGTTTGACGTAATAAAATCATTTGTTTCACATTTTTATGTCAAAAAAAAATTTCGTAGAGGAAAATGATATTTTTTTTATTGCATTTGTATAATTTTTGAGAATTGAGGGATATTTATGTATGTATATTTATGTTAATTTTTTCTTTCATAAAAAAAATACACATGAATAAAGTGCAATATTGTGCTCTTAAACATCTAAATGAACATTGATTTAAAAAATTAAGGTATAATATGCACATAAAACATATATATTTCTCATAGTTTTTGGCAAATATTCATTTATGTTACGAAGAAAATCAATAATACTCTACTGCATATTGTATAGCACAATATGGCTAATGGAGACTAGCTCTGCAGCAAAATATGCGTAATGGAGAGAATGCACCTCTTGTTGGGCCATCTATTGACAAATAGTTACAACTCATGTTCTTTCTTTAACAAATTAATTTCATTAGGCATATTGTCCTACAAACACACTTTGATTTTTTAAAGAAAGAACATTCTCTCCATTAGTCATATTCTGCTGCAGAGCCAGTCCCTATTAGCCAGTAACAAAATTGAGTATTTGCCAAAACCTATGTTTTAAAATGTGTTTTTTGTGCAGTCCATGATTAAAAAAACTAGTGAAACTGTAAAGGTGCCTCTAAATTGCGACTGGTTAATAATATATTTTCTCATACTTTTTGCACCAGTCGCTTAGCAGTAAATATTTTGTTTTCACCTTAAACATTTTTTCACCACTAAAATTTTTTTTCACCACAAAAATTTTTTTCTCCTCAAAAAATTTTTTTCACCTCTAAATTTTTTTTCCACCAAAAAAGTTCTTTTCACATCTAAAAAAGTTTTTCACCTCAAAAAATTTGTTCAGCTACATAATTTTACTTCAAAAGTTTTTTTATATTATTTGTATCAAAAGCACTAGAGAACATAATTTTGGGATATTGATGGAGGGTATTCAAAGATTCGGCACAGCCGAATTTAGCCTTTTTTCACTTGTTAATTGTCTTACAAAGGAGCTCCGCAACAATGTATTTGCCACTTCTCCCGTTGTCATGTGCACAGTGGACTCGTCCCCTTTGATACTACATCCCGGGTAATGAGTTCTAAGAAGTAACTCTAGAGTTTCCCCAAAGGATGTTGTTGGATTATCATCATCAATCTTTTAAGCACCTATTGTTTGTTCTTTGCTTGAGGATAAGGCCCTTTAAATACGTGCCGTCTCAGGTCCCTCCTTCAGCTCCTCACAGAAGTTTTTTCAAGACAAAATTTTCGAATTTCTTAGACCTATAGTTTAACCTATTCATTCCGCAATTCCTTATACCAAAAAGGATATGGTTATGATCCGAAAATGAGTTTTCGTTAGAGACTCTCCAGTTCATGATCATATCCTGCATATAACTAGTTACAAGGGTCAAATCATTGACCTCCTTCCTTATTGCATTTATAAATGTAGGTTCCTTACCGCTATTTGCTACCATAGTGTTATTTATTAGTAAATAATCAAGTAGAGGCTCACATCTTTTGTTGGTACCAGTGCTTCGCCATACCTCATTGTGTGAGTTGACATCACATCCAGTAATCAATGCCTCGTTGTGTACTCTGCAGTAAGCCACCAGCACTTTCACCATCCCCGTAGCCGCATCCCCATCTTCCCCCGGAAAATAAGCTGATGATATAACTGGGAGGCACACTCCCATCTGGTTGGCCTGTATTAGTACAGTGACTGTGTCCCCGTCTGTAAATTCTGAAATTAAAAGAGAATTAATATTTTTATCTAATAAAATGGTCGCTCTTAACCGTTCCGCCCTTGAGTCATAAACCAACTTACATTTTTTTATGTTGAGCCCACATATCTTACCTGACCTGATCCATGGCTCTTGAATCAGGCCAATGTGTGAGGTGCCTTGGGCAAACCTTCTGCTAATCTCCCCCGAAGCAGCTTGAGCGTGTTAAAGATTCGCCTGTATCACCTTTATTTTGATGTAGTGGATTTTTGTTCTCCTTTGGAGCAGTGGGACCTTTCCTAGCATCATCAACACCTTCATTAGGACCACCGCTCGGTTAATGAAATAAAATTTGGTGAGAAGCTTTCTAAGTAACCTACACATGGATGTAAATCGTCTGTCTGAATTGATTTTTAGATATTTTTGAAAACCTCACATGTGTGAGTATAAATAATGCTTAAGAATTTGGCCCACTGTGGCTCAATGGAGCGAGCTCGGTTAATGAAATAAATTTTGGTGAAAAGCTATTTAAGTGTCCTACACACTTATGTAAATCGTTTGTCTGAATTGATTCTTAGATATTTTTGAAAACCTCACATGTGTGAGTATAAATAATGCTTAAGAATTTGGCCCACTGTGGCTCTGATGTTTCTCCACATAATTAATGATAACTCAAAAAGGATTAGTCCGAAATTATTTAAATAAACTGAGACAAATTGAAATTTACATAACCTTTAATCCGTTTATATATTGCGTTTCAATCGGTTCAGTAGTTTCGGAGTTATAATAAAAAATTGAAGCAAAAAATATATTTTTTACGTAAAAAAAGCTAATTTTTTTGTTTTAAAAGATTTATTGCTTTATCGCAAAGCCACATATAATAGCAACAAAATGAAACATCGATCATAAAAATCAATTGATTATTTTCAAATTTATTCTCAATTAAGTGAATTCGCTCATTTGCAAAAAAATTTGGTTTTTTTGTTTGATATAAATAAAATTTAGTAGTTAATGTTCTTTTTTCGATTGATTGAGTTTTGAAAACATTTTCCCCATACTATGTACAAATTTTCACATCGAAAATGCATTACATAGTTACATTCGTGTATTTTTTGGCAAAACCCTACGTACAAAAATGATTCCATTCTTCGGAAAAACATTTAAATTGGATGAGTTTAAATGTATTAAACAGTAGAAAATTTATATTTATTATTTAAATTATTTCTTATTATAAGAAATAAAATAAGAAAATAAATTATTAATTATTATAAACTACAAGCTGTGGAATTTTCTTTTATTCCATTTTCTACTATTGCTGAATAACGAAGTGTTACTCTGAATACTCCAGCAAAAACTAGCCATCATGTGTGCATCCCAGCGACCCTGTTATCGTTCCTCCATTGACCGGGTGTCTTGATGGAATCGTTCGCCACTCAAGTTCCTCACTCAAGTCTCCCAGATTTTCAGAAAAACGATCTAAGTGACTGTTCAGGTAGTGTACTTTGATGCTCATGTTGCATCCAAGATTCTGGAAGTGAGTAAACATCTCTTCAAGGTGCGCAACGTAATCATCACCCTTGTTATATCCAAAGAAATTTTGAATAACCCATACAAACGAATCCCATGCATTCTTCTCAATTTCTGACATTAAACTGCTAAAATCCATCTTTAACCAATTTTCGAATTTGTGGGCCGTCAAATATGCCTGCTTTCAGCTTTTCCATACTCAGATTGGGAAAATTCCTTGAAATATACTGGAAACATTCACTATCTTTGTTAAGTGCTTTAACATATTGTTTCATCAGACCAAGTTTAATGTGAAGAGGGGGTAATATGATGCGATCTCGGGGCACTAGAGCTACATTTATAACATTTGGCATACCTGCAACCAGTGATTCCCTAGAAGGCCATTGTTTTCTCTTCCAATGTTCGCTTTAGCTCTGCTGTCCCATAAACATATAAAACAAGGATATTTGGTTAAGCCGCTTTTTTGACCTAAGAGGAAATTTACCATCTTAAGACCAACACAAATTACCCACTTATGTTCATCATTCTTTATCTTCTTCATGACCAATGTAAATACAGAGTATTATTCTTTTACTTTGGTTGAATGTGCGATCGGCAAGGAATGAAATTTATTTTTATTATGCAAAAGGACACACTTCAATCTGCGTTTTGCTGAGTCGATAAATAAACGCAATTCGATTGAATAGTATCTCTGTAATCCCATGGTGGTCATCAAACCAGAAATATCTGTGCAGTACACAAAATCATCCTCTTCAGCAAAAAAAATGTAGTAAGCCTCGAGTACGGTAATACGAAACTTTAGTTTCTTTAGCTATGAGATCTGTTTATTTCATCCGGGACGCGAGTAATTCAGAAGATCTTTTCGATAATCCAAGGTCTCTAATTACATTATTAAGCTGGTCTTGATTCCGTGGTCTCGGCGAGAAATGTTTGTGTGTGATGAACTAGTTATTTTCAGATGTAGATGGTAGTACTAGACCTGAACTATCTGTTTGATAACACATACTTGAGGTGAGCTTGGACCCCGATCATGAGCATATTCAATTTCTTGTGAATGTAGAACTGCAAGTGTAAACCAGTGGTCGGCAGAAAAAGAGAATATGAATGTATTGGTGTTTTACACCATAAGAAATTATTTTATCTTTCTAGATAAATAAATGAATGAATAAATGAATTAATCGATAAGAGAATATCCGTATTCTAAAATAGTTCATGTTTCTGTTTTCTCTATTATAAAAAATAAAAATAATTCATAATAATGATAATAATAATTTTTTTATTACATTCAAGGCACTCTGCCCCATATAATATATTTCAAGAAAATAAAAAAAAATTCTTCCTACTCAACGTTCCACATTCTTAATTTAAAATATAAATGAAAAACAAAATAAATACCTACAATAAAAAAATACCTATAATAAAAAAACAAATTATTAGAGTGTACTTTATTTCTTCTACAAAGCGGCATATACTTGCTCTGCTGAAAGTTAGCGTACTACTGAATGCTCTAAGCTGTGAGATTTGTTGACATTAGTGTAGTGTACGTGTAAATTGCCGATTTTGTTCGGCCCCTGAGTGCTATGAGTGCCGATCACTGGTGTTAGCCCATCAGCAGACCTCGTGGGGTAAGACCATCGCATATGTTTTCCGAAACCGCTTTTTGTACTTTAACAAAAATAACAATCGGATTCGTGGCTCGCTGTTTTTCTCCACAGCATAGTCTTCGAAATTTCCAAGTGTCGTATGTAAATTCAAAATTTAATTAAGAAAAACTGCAAGTATAAGTATAAAATATCCCAAATCTTTTAACCTATACTGATTTACGTTAGAAGACCTCATAGACAAATTCAATCGACATGAAATGCGTATAGCACTCGGTGTAAATACTGGTTCAAATTGTGCGGATATATATTATAGCAATCTTGAAATTGAGAAGCAGTTCCGTTTTTTTCCCGGTGATATATTTGCCGCACACATAACAAAGTAAATCCGGATGGTTTTTACATAAAAATATTCTGGCTTTATTGCTCATTTTTATTAATACTTGAAGATTGTTTTTAACTTGTAAGCTGAATGACTCTACTTTATTTAGGGATAAAATGATGTTTTCGTTATCGCTAACACTTCTTGAATGAAATAAAATGGCACAAGGAGCTCTTTTAAATAGTGATATTGACAATTTTACTTTAAAATTATTTAAAAAAAAAATGATCCATAGAATTGGAAAATTTGACCATTTTTGTACTTGTTTAGCCATGATGCATCACATCTATATAGTGGTTATTCACGCCCGTTTTTGCTGTACCTGTGAAATCATCCGTTACAGGTAGCCAACAGAAAAGAAGAGCAATTCATCGTGCACGCACATTTATGAGCGTTTATTGGTTTGCTACCGCAATCGTAAAAATGAAACATTTTTATATTTTTTTTTTAATTCTGAGAATCATAAAAATGTCATAAAGGTTTTTTCAAACATTTTCTACATGTAATGGGGGTTTGCCAAAATCCTGTGTTTCTATGTTCTACATTTTCAGAGTGCTTGTAAATATGCGATACCTTCAATTAATTGTAAATAAATATGTAAAGTATGCATCGATTTTCATATCCATGTCGTTTAATTCACATGATATGTAGCTTCATTACAAATAAAAAAAAATTTAATACTTTTTGCAGTTTTCGAATTTTTCCAGATTTTTTTTCTTCAAAAAAAATGTTTACCATTTTTTTAATTTCTGTTTCATAAGTTTCAAACTATTTATCGCATTAAAAACAGATATATAAATCATTTAAAGATATTGTAAACGTAAATTTTTGTTAATTTATTTTAAAAAAATCGGACAAGTTGTTTTTGAGTTATGACAACTTAAGTGGAGAAATGTCTCAAAATATTGACAATTTTACTTAAAAATTTAAAAAGAAAAATTTTCCATAGAATTGAAAAATTTTACCATTTTTATACTAAGGTACCCATGATGCATCAAATCTATATATTGGTTATTCAAGCCCGTGTTTGCTGTTGACCTGTGCTATCAATATAGATTATGCTGTATATTTAAAGTTATTTGATGAATGATATTGGATACTTTATGAATTAAATTTCATAACAAAAAACTGTAAAAAATAGAAGATAAATATAATAATATATAAATTTCGTTGATGTTAGTCTAATTGTGTGTTGTTTTCGAGTTTGTTAATTTGTTTTCAAATACTTAATATAAAAAAGACAATCATCAAATCATGTACCTCACAGGGCGTGTGTTGCGGCAACCGAAAATACTAAGTATTTCATACTGCTAGCTCTGTGGAATTTTTTCAATTTTTAATCTCTATAATTTGCTAATAAAAGTTTTCATGTTTGTTTGGAATAAAAAACAATTTATAAAAAAATAATATGATTATATAATATAAAATCCTATTAATACCATACATTTTTTTGAAAATTTTCAACTTTTACAAAATATATGGATTTTTATAAAATGTATGAATTTTTATAAATTTTTTTCGATTTGTAAAAATTTTTTCGAATTTTAATGGGTTGATTATCGATGGCAACTGATAGCTGTCAATTTCAGTTGCCAAATAGTGATTGTATTGGCAACCACAAAGTTTTGGTCGCTGTAGGTTTTTAAAGCAAAAGAAAAAAGGCGGGAACATTAAAATGTAAGTATATTTATTTATTGTTATAAATATTTCAAAATCTGCAGCAACCTCTTGCTTTAATGGGCTGTTGTTTCATATGAAGGTATCATGAGTAGATCCAGGATGCCTAGCATCAACATATCTTATTTTCATTTCATAATCGCACAGCTACAAAGAAATCATCTTGATCAAAAGAAAGCAAAATTGTTAAATAACTTACCAGCAAAACATTCAAACTAAAATATCCTTTCCTGTTTATATATAAGGGACGAATGTCTTCCTTCGGTTTTTATTTTTTGTTTTTTCTTCCGACATTTTTGAAACTATACACAAGCTTTTGTTCTATTAATTGTACGACTTCTTTTAAAACCACCGACAACGTTGGTTGAACCATTCTTAGATTGAAGTCATTGCCGTGAGATTTTTGGAAACTTCCTTCAGCAAAAAATCTTTAAGCTGCGCAAACTTTTAATAGCGGAGGTACCATTTTAAAAACGTTTAGATTGTTTCAAAAACTTTTGCAATGACTCCAAATGTAATTTATAAAGCATCAATCAAAATTCAAAAATTAAATAAAATAAATATTTGTTGTATTTTAATAATATTTTAAATGCGTTTGGAATTTTTTAATTTTAATTAAACATTTTAAGTTTCGATTGCGAATTTTTGAATTTTATTTGGAATTTAAATTGTATTCTTTTATTTCAGATTTTATTTAAATTGCCATTTTTGGGCAATTTTGTCTATTTTTTATAAAAAAAAGCTTTATTTTTATATCTCTATATCTAAAACCACTTGCTTTCA
Source organism: Eustalomyia histrio (assembly GCA_949748255.1). NCBI lineage: Eukaryota > Metazoa > Arthropoda > Insecta > Diptera > Anthomyiidae > Eustalomyia > Eustalomyia histrio. Next base: position 166,681,025 of record OX456523.1, on the reverse strand, counting down.
TATATGGACTTCAACGGAACAGAATATATAGCAATTATATTGTATGCCCTGCTCTACATTTACTAACAAACACATAATTTATTTGTTCGCTTTTGTTGTTTTTAATATTTTATCAAATTACAAATAGAAATATTTCGAATATTTTTATGACAAATATTTTTGTTTACATTTAAAAGAGAACAGCCAAGAATTGCCAAGGCTTGGCAGCATTTTTTTAAAATAACTGTTAAACTACTATAATTACCTTGAAAGTCTATATAAGTTAAGTTTCTAATTAAATATTTTTAATTTTAAAAGCATATGATTTGATATAAAAATAAACTCATAATTCTAAAATTTTGGGGACTCCAGACTTAATGTGGTATTTGAATCTCAGATTTTTAATTAAAAAAATTAATACAATTGGTGTTGAAAATATTACACTCGTTGTTATTGTAAACCTTATACATAACATACTTTGAACTTGAATTAATATTTTAATCATAGTTGCTTTTGTTTTTTGTATGTAACTAATGAAAATTTTGTTTTTCATTCATCAATAAAACATTGAAACGTTTGGAAATATTTCTGGTTTTAATTCATTTTTTACTTTGGTTATGGGCCAAGGCTTCAAGAATATTAATTTGTGTAATTAATTTACTATAAGGAAAGATCTCAATAAGATGACATCGCCGTTTTTGCAAATTGAAAACCTAGATGAAAGGAATTATGATTTCTGGCATGTTCAGATGAAGAGCGTCTTGATTCACAATGGATTATGGAAGTATACTAATGATCAATTGAATTGTGAGCCTAATTGGAATGCGGAACAAAAGGCAGATTGTGTAACAAATGATGAAAAAGCGCTAGCAACTATTGTGTTGAGCATCAAAGGTACTCAGCTGAATTACATTTAACAATGTACAAGATCTGCAGAGGCACGGAACAAATTAGCAGAAGGGCACAAACCTAAAGGACCAATTCAGAAGGTAATGCTTTATAAACGATTGATGAATCTGAAAATGGATGATAACGTAGACATGACCCAGTATTTAAATAAATTTCAAGAAGTTATTGAAAGACTTGCTTATGTAGGTATTGAACTTCAAGATGAATTAATGGTGATTGTGCTTTTGTCAAGTTTACCGAAATTGTATAAACCGTTCATAATTGCTATGGAAACTCGATATAATTTGCCATCATTTCACGTTTTAAAACTGAAATTGCTTGAAGAAGGTAATCGTCAAGGAAATATACAGCAAGAGGCCGAAGTTGGTGGACAGCAAGCATACGCATCGATCTAATATAAAGGTAAAGAGCTGGAACGTAAAAGGTGCAAAAGAAAATAAAACAGTTACTGGTAAATGCTACAATTGCGGACGTAAATGTCTGTCGAGATAAGAAATTAATGGATTAAAGGCCATGTGCATTAATTGCGGCAGCAAAGGGGTTTGAGCAAGATGTCTGGTATGTTGACAGTGGGGCAACGTCTCACATGTGCAATGACAGCAAATGTAATGAGAAAATTTTTCTCGCCGCCGATAAAATTATAACTGCTACTGGTAAAGGCGAAGTTATACTTAAAGCAGACTGCGAAATTCAACTAAAAAATGTGTTATATGCTCCGGAATTGCAAGGTAATTTTATTTCCATAACAAAGCAGTTGAAAATGGTTTTACAGCTACATTTAATTCTGATGGAGTGGAAATAAAGGATGTTGATGGTTATATTGCTATAAGAGCTTACAAACAAGACAATTTATTTGTTCTGCGTCAAGAAAACAAAGAGCGTATTTTTGCAGTAAGTAACGACGGTATGTTATGGCACTTTCGATATGGCCGTTTAAATTTTAATGATTTAAAAGAAATGTGCAAAAATGGTCATGTTAATGGCATGAAAATTTCTAAAGAAGCAAAATGGCATAACTGCAAGGCATGTATGGTAAGCAAAATTCATGTTATGCCATTTCTTAAAGCAACTGAACATCGTTCCGAATACGTATTAGAGTTAATTCATTCGGATATTCTCAAGTAGCGAAAGCATACAGATTGCATGATAAAGAATCCAAAAATGTTATTGAGAGACGTGACGTAAGATTTGAAGAAAATATATTTGACAACTCTGTTAGCAGTAAAAACAATTCAGACGATAAAGATGATTTTTTAATTTTTGTCACTAATGAAGTTCCAAAACATTACCAAGCATCGAATGTTCCAGTTGATGAAGAAGCAATCGAAGATGAATTTAAGAAGAAGAATCTGATGAAAATATAATAACTAATAATAATCGCAGGAGGAGAATATTGAAATTCAGCCGGACGAGGGGTATTCTGATACAGAAAGTGAAACTCAAGAGGAACCAAAAAGAGCAAGAGGTCGTCCTAAAATAATTCGTGATGGTAATCCTGGTAGACCTAGGAAGCAATATAATATAATTAATGGCTTATCAAATGTAAACTTCGTTCCCCAAACTCCAGATAAAGCAATATCTTGCAAAAAGTCAGCGGAATGGAAGAATGCTATGCAGATTGAATACAATACTTTAAAGAAAAATAGAACATGGGGCATGGTTGATTTGCCAGCTAGAAGAAATGTTATCGGATGCAAATGGGTTTATGCCATCAAAACAACGAAAGAAGGTAATATTGAGCGATACAAAGCAAGGCTTGTGGCAAAGGGCTGCAGCCAGAAATATGGATAAACTATCATGAAACATGTTCACCTGTTATACGTTATGAAAATATAAGAATAATATTTGCTATATCTGTCAATAAAGGTGTGCATTTACACCAAATTGATATTGTTAGTGCATATTTTAACATGCAGCAGACAAAGATGTTTGTTGATAAAAGCCATCCAAATAAGGTTTTACGGCTACGAAAGTCTCTATATGGACTTAAGCATTCTGGCCGTGAATGGAATACTAAACTATACTCATGTTTGAAGAAGATTGGTTTCACAAACCAAACTAGTTTTATTAGCAGTATATGTCGATGATATACTTATAGCATGTAAAAATAAAACAGTTATCCAAAGAATTAAATTCGAATTATCAACGGAGTTTGATGTTAGTGATAAAGGTCCAGTACAGCATTTTCTTGGAATGGAAATCAACAGAGATGGTGAAACAGGTGATTTAAGTGTGAGTAACACCTACTATATAAATACTTTATTGAAAAAGTATAACATGGAACAATGTAAGAAAGTACCTATTCCACTTAATCCTGTTTTTTTAATTGTACAGTAGCGGATGTGTATTTAGCAATCACAACTCACAGAGAAATACGAATCCTCATTCTGAGCACATGAATGCTGCTAAGAACATTTTAAGGTATTTATCCGAAACTTCTGAAATAAAACTAAACTACAGATGTAGTCAAACAGAATTAACTGGATATGCTGATGCGGATTGGGGCGGAATGCTCACGATAGAAAATCATATAGTGGTTTTATGTTTTACTATGGAAATACTTGATTTCGTGGGAATCCAAAAAAAAAGGTGTGGTCGCATTAAGTAGCACAGAAGCGGAGTATATCTTAATGTCAAATGCTGCAAAGAAGGCTATTTATTTAAAAAGATTGTTACTTGAACTCGAGTGTATTGAACAAGTTCCAGTGGTAATAAATGTGTACAACCAGGGAGCTCTTAACTGACGTCGAATGCTATATTTTATAACCGAAGCAAGCATGTAGACATCAAGAACATCACATAAGAGAACTCATTAACAAGAAGCAAATTAATCTTAAATATCTTAGCACAGACAACATGATAGCAGATATTTTTACAAAAAATCTACAAAAGATTTAACATACGAAATTTTTTGAACATTAATTAATTGAGTATATAATAAAATTGTTTAGTATTAGGTTTAAGGAGGAGTGTTGAAAATATTACACTCGTTGTTTTTGTAAACCTTATACATAACATACTTTGAATTTTTATTAATATTTTAATCATAGTTGCTTTTGTTTTTTATATGTAATTAATGAAAATTTTGTTTTTCATTCATCAGTAAATCATTGAAACGTTTGGAAATATTTCTGGTTTTAATTAATTTTTTACAATTGGAAACAAGAACTTTTTTGTTTTAAAAGAAAATATACAAAATAAATAATTCCACTTAGGACCTGTGCGAGGTAGCTAAATAAATTCTAAACCACCTATCCAGAAATTTACGATGGTGAAAAAATAAAGAACTGGCAAAGCACTAATTGCCAATGGTACAACAAATTAGGTGCTGGCAGAGCACTGATTTAAAACGCTTTTCCAACGTTAGTATAACGTTCTTTGCCAATACTAGATTTACAAAATTTACAATTGTTAAAATAATAAAAGCACTGGCACAACGTTGGTTTTGAACGCTTCCCCGACGTTGACAAAAAGTGCTTTGCCAGTACTTGATTTACAAAATGTGCAACCTTAAAAATAAAAAAGCACTGGCAAAGGCCTAGTTTAGAACGCTGTCTCAACGTTAGAAAAAAGTGCTTCGCCAGTACTCGATTAATAAAATTTACAACCATTTATGAAATAAAAATTATAAAAAGCACTGGCAATGCACTAGTTTACAACACTTTCCCAATGTAAACAAAAATTAGCCGATTAACAAAATTTACCAGCATTTATGAAATGATATATATATTTTAAGACGTATGATTTTGAAACTTTTTGCAAAAAGAATTTCACAGTACTTGTTTTAAACATACAGTCATGTGCGAAAAAATAGGGACACTTGCATGCAACAAATTTAAAGTAAAAAAACACAAATACATTTTGCTAAAAAACTAAAAATATTATTTTTGTTGCTGCAATTGAAAAAAACAACAATAAAAAGTATTATAATTTCCTATAGTGTAATGTGAATAAAAATAGGGACGGTAAGAAAATTGTTGGAAATGTTATTAGTGTTTTATATTTTATTTATGGAAATATAATAGTGGTCTTTGTATCTAATAGATATACCCATTTCTGTATCATATTTATGTAAATAAGTGTACCAAGTATGGAGCCAAGAGTGAAAAAGGTATGGGATAAAGAAAATCGGAACAGATTGCCATATGCATATAATTTAAAAATTTTGTTTGTGCCAGACTACTTTGTTGGTATTGTTTATCAATTCTAAGCCAAACAAAAGAATACCTGATCACTATAAATTCCTTAGAAAGCTGATTTCCTATCGAAAATCGGAAATTATTTACAAATTTTAAAGAGCATAGAAAGTTTAATTTTGTTTATGGGTTTTTCAATTCACATTTTAATAATTAGTTGATAGTTTTTAAAAGTAGTCACATAATGACATTTAGAGATTTAATCTACGATTTGTAATTTTAAATTTCAAGAAGACATTTCAAATATTTAATGCATTTAAATCTTATTTTGCATCATAATTTTTTTTTTGTTATTTTTAGACTATTTTAAGAATTAAGTACAATTAAGAATACCAAAAAGTTTTATCAACGTCTGACAATTAAAAACTATAAATGTTAAAATAAAAACATTGATACCTTCAGTTAGTTTTTTAATTCACTGCAATGTGAATTAAAAAACTAACTAATTAACTTTCGATGCTCTTTAAAATTTGTAAATAATTGCCAATTTTCGATAGGAAATCAGGTCTTCATGCATGCATATGGTAATCTGTTCCGGTTTTCTATATCCCATACCTTTTTCACCCTTCGCTCCATACTTGGAACAATTATTTACATAAATATGATACAGAAATGGGTACATATATTAGATACAACGACCACTATTATATTTCCATAAATAAAATATAAAATACTAATAATATTTCAAACAATTTTCTTACCGTCCCTATTTTTATTCACATTCGACTATAGGAAATTATGATACTTTTTAATATTGTTTTTTTCAATTCCAACAACAAAGTTTGAGTTGTTTGCTAAAAAACTAAAAAATAACATTTTTAGTTTTTTGGCAAAATGTATGTGTGTTTTTTACTTTAAATTTGTTGCATGCAAGTGGCCCTATTTTTTCGCACATGACTGTATATTTCAATATTAATTTGGCATTCATTGGGGTTCAAACAGTGGTCGGCAGAAAGAGAGAATATGAATGTATTGGTATTTTACACCGTAAGAAATTATTTTATTTTTCTAGATAAATGAATGAATAAATTAATAAATGAATTAATCAATAAGAGAATATCCGTATTCATTGAATTAAAATAGTTTATGTTTTTGTTTTTTCTATTATAAAAAATAAAAATAATCCATAATAATAATTTTTTGATTGCATACAAGGCACGGCACTCTGCCTCATTAAATATATTTCAAGAAAACAAAAAAAAAATCCTTCCCACTCAACGTTCCACATTTTTAATGTAAACGAAAAACAAAATAAATACTTTCAATAAAAAAATACCTATAATATAAAAAACAAATTTTTAGAGTGTACTTTATTTCTTTAACAAAGCGGCATATTCTTGCTCTGTTAAAAGTTAGCGTACTACTGAATGAAATAATTGTATTTTTTGTGCTCTTAGCTGTGAGATTTGTTGATATTCGTGTAGTGTACGTGTAAATTGCCGATTGTGTTCGGTCCCTGAGTGCCGATCACTGATATAATATAAAGTAATACCAGAATTGAGTTTATTTCGAGAATTTAAAAAGGAAAAGAAAAGTTATTTTCTCGTGCTCTAAATGCAAAATATTATTTCGCAGTACTAAAAACACATTAATTACTTTTTTCTTTATTTATTATGTTAAGTTTGTTCCACATAAATTTTAATTTTTATTAGTAAAAAAAATTAGAAAATGCAAAAATTAAAAAAAAATATATATATTTTTATGAATTTTTAATATAGTCATTTTCTTCTGGATTTTAGAGTCCTGCTAAATGCTTTGCCAACTCTTTAAAAAACAGTTGGCCAAGCCCAGCCCGGTGTTATTATTTTCAAAATCTTTCGCTTTGCCAATGCTGGCACCACCGGTAAAATCACTGGGCCAACACTATGCCGTAGGTTTTTTTCTGCCTGGGGAAATACAAATTGACAAATGATTTTAAAATTTCGTTCACAAAATCTTTTAACAATTTTAGGATTTTAGATCATATAATCATATTCTTTTTTTATACATTTTTTTATTGCAAAGAAACATCAACATTTTATTAGGAAATTATAGAGAATAAAAATTGAAAAAATTTCACAGAGACAGCAGGATAGAATACTTAGTATTTTCGGTTGCCGCAACACAACCCTCCTCAGTATCCACGCTATTCTCTTGGGTCATTGCTTATTGATGATTGTCTATTTTATATTGAGTGTTTGGAAACAAATAATCAATCCCGCAAACAATATACAATAAGACTAACATCAACGAAATTTATCAATTTATATATATCCTCTATTTTTACAGTTTTTTGTTATGAACTTTAATTCATGGTTAGTAAGCACTACCTTTTCATTATAACGGAAGTTGTCTCTCACGCTGTGATCAGGACCGATACGATAATTTTAAAACTACGGTTCCAATAGTGACATGTGTCTTCTAATATCACGGGGTTTATTTCATAAATACTGTTATAAATCGGTGTTTCGGTAGTTTAGCGTTATTTTAAAGGTAGTTTAAGATATTTCAAATTTAAACCGGTAAAAAAGCGCAATAAACCCGATTATACAAAAAGACAAATGGTTTAATGGAATTGCCATTTTAAAATTTTCATATCGGTCTTAAAGTGGCTGTGGTAGCCAACTACCGTTATTATGAAAATGTATTGAATGCCAACCATGCTTTAATTTTTAAAGTATCTAATAATAAAGCTTATATGAAGCTGTTGATTTCAAATGTTTGTCCTAATCCATATTAAATCTACAACGTAATCTATGTTGATAGTAATGATTAGACAATATTTTGAATTATATTTTGCACTATATCCTTGTGTTTTTATGTATTGTTGATCTGTTATTTTGTAAATGAATAGTATAAGATCATATTATCATATTCTTTATTATAGACAATAAAAAAATCAATTTTTATTCTCTATAATTTACTAATAAAATCTTCATGTTACTTTGCAGTAAAACAATTTATAAAAAAGAATATGACTATATGATCTAAAATCCTATTAATACTATTCATTTACAAATTAACAGATCACCAATACATAAAAACTCCATTATTTCATACAGTAGATACCAGCTTATTTCGTATGAGGAATATTTTTGTAAAACCAAGCATTAAATTGGTATATTTTATTCTGAACTCTACAAATAAATAATGCAGTTTTGTAAATACTAGTAATTTAGCCTTCAATATAAAACAACAAAAAAAATTTACTCAAGTGTCAACATTGAACGAAAAGAAAATATAATCAAATACATAATTCTCATGTCACAGCTTATTTCGTGTGTTGGTTTTTATTCTTATTTTTATACCCTCCACCATGTATGGTGAGGGTATATATCAGTTCGTCATTCCGTTTGTAATATGTCGAAATAAAGTATATATATTCGTGATCCTTATGCAATTTTGAGTCGATTTAGCGATGTCCGTTTGTTGAAATGGCGATCACGGCGCGAAGACGCAAGCGGCCTATTTTTACACAGATTATTGAACATCCTTCCGAGCAGTTTGGTATTGAAAATGAGCAAAATCGGTCCAGCGGTTAAAAAGTTATGAGTGAAAATGTGAAGATACCTCTAAATTTTCCATACAAATTTGTACAATTATTCTGTATCTATTTTTTTTTTTCTGTTAAGCTTTGTTGGTTTTTCGTTTCAATCCATAAAATGTATTTTTTGTTTTTGTAACCAAAGACATTTATATAAAAAGAAAAAGCAAAATACATAATTGCTTTAGTGCCGCTACTTTTGAAAAACAATACCCTGCCCCTTGGCTGATCCAAAGAAATTTATATATAAAGAAAGAGCAATATGCCCCTACTTTTGAATAGGTGGCGCAGAATTATATTAAAACAATACCCTGCCCCATGGCTAGGTCGACATAGCCTTGGATTAGGCTTTCAATTAATTAATTTACCAAAAATATTAAATTAACTACATACGTCAAATTCTAATGCATTAAGATGTTACTAGTAGAATTATTACACAATTTTAAAGTCAATTTTTCAAATGTTTGACGTAATAAAATCATTTGTTTCACATTTTTATGTCAAAAAAAAAATTTCGTAGAGGAAAATGATATTTTTTTTATTGCATTTGTATAATTTTTGAGAATTGAGGGATATTTATGTATGTATATTTATGTTAATTTTTTCTTTCATAAAAAAAATACACATGAATAAAGTGCAATATTGTGCTCTTAAACATCTAAATGAACATTGATTTAAAAAATTAAGGTATAATATGCACATAAAACATATATATTTCTCATAGTTTTGGCAAATATTCATTTATGTTACGAAGAAAATCAATAATACTCTACTGCATATTGTATAGCACAATATGGCTAATGGAGACTAGCTCTGCAGCAAAATATGCCTAATGGAGAGAATGCACCTCCTGGTGGGCCATCTATTGACAAATAGTTACAACTCATGTTCTTTCTTTAACAAATTAATTTCATTAGGCATATTGTCCTACAAAGACACTTTGATTTTTTAAAGAAAGAACATTCTCTCCATTAGTCATATTCTGCTGCAGAGCCAGTCCCTATTAGCCAGTAACAAAATTGAGTATTTGCCAAAACCTATGTTTTAAAATGTGTTTTTTGTGCAGTCCATGATTAAAAAAACTAGTGAAACTGTAAAGGTGCCTCTAAATTGCGACTGGTTAATAATATATTTTCTCATACTTTTTGCACCAGTCGCTTAGCAGTAAATATTTTGTTTTCACCTTAAACATTTTTTCACCACTAAAATTTTTTTTCACCACAAAAATTTTTTTCTCCTCAAAAAATTTTTTTCGCCTCTAAATTTTTTTTCCACCAAAAAAGTTCTTTTCACATCTAAAAAAGTTTTTCACCTCAAAAAATTTGTTCAGCTACATAATTTTACTTCAAAAGTTTTTTTATATTATTTGTATCAAAAGCACTAGAGAACATAATTTTGGGATATTGATGGAGGGTATTCAAAGATTCGGCACAGCCGAATTTAGCCTTTTTTCACTTGTTAATTGTCTTACAAAGGAGCTCCGCAACAATGTATTTGCCACTTCTCCCGTTGTCATGTCCACAGTGGACTCGTCCCCTTTGATACTACATCCCGGGTAATGAGTTCAAAGAAGTAACTCTAGAGTTTCCCCAAAGGATGTTGTTGGATTATCATCATCAATCTTTTAAGCACCTATTGTTTGTTCTTTGCTTGAGGATAAGGCCCTTTAAATACGTGCCGTCTCAGGTCCCTCCTTCAGCTCCTCACAGAAGTTTTTTCAAGACAAAATTTTCGAATTTCTTAGACCTATAGTTTAACCTATTCATTCCGCAATTCCTTATACCAAAAAGGATATGGTTATGATCCGAAAATGAGTTTTCGTTACAGACTCTCCAGTTCATGATCATATCCTGCATATAACTAGTTACAAGGGTCAAATCATTGACCTCCTTCCTTATTGCATTTATAAATGTAGGTTCCTTACCGCTATTTGCTACCATAGTGTTATTTATTAGTAAATAATCAAGTAGAGGCTCACTTCTTTTGTTGGTACCAGTGCTTCGCCATACCTCATTGTGTGAGTTGACATCACATCCAGTAATCAATGCCTCGTTGTGTACTCTGCAGTAAGCCACCAGCACTTTCACCATCCCCGTAGCCGCATCCCCATCTTCCCCCGGAAAATAAGCTGATGATATAACTGGGAGGCACACTCCCATCTGGTTGGCCTGTATTAGTACAGTGACTGTGTCCCCGTCTGTAAATTCTGATATTAAAAGAGAATTAATATTTTTATCTAATAAAATGGTCGCTCTTAACCGTTCCGCCCTTGAGTCATAAACCAACTTACATTTTTTTATGTTGAGCCCACATATCTTACCTGACCTGATCCATGGCTCTTGAATCAGGCCAATGTGTGAGGTGCCTTGGGCAAACCTTCTGCTAATCTCCCCCGAAGCAGCTTGAGCGTGTTAAAGATTCGCCTGTATCACCTTTATTTTGATGTAGTGGATTTTTGTTCTCCTTTGGAGCAGTGGGACCTTTCCTAGCATCATCAACACCTTCATTAGGACCACCGCTCGGTTAATGAAATAAAATTTGGTGAGAAGCTTTCTAAGTAACCTACACATGGATGTAAATCGTCTGTCTGAATTGATTTTTAGATATTTTTGAAAACCTCACATGTGTGAGTATAAATAATGCTTAAGAATTTGGCCCACTGTGGCTCAATGGAGCGAGCTCGGTTAATGAAATAAATTTTGGTGAAAAGCTATTTAAGTGTCCTACACACTTATGTAAATCGTTTGTCTGAATTGATTCTTAGATATTTTTGAAAACCTCACATGTGTGAGTATAAATAATGCTTAAGAATTTGGCCCACTGTGGCTCTGATGTTTCTCCACATAATTAATGATAACTCAAAAAGGATTAGTCCGAAATTATTTAAATAAACTGAGACAAATTGAAATTTACATAACCTTTAATCCGTTTATATATTGCGTTTCAATCGGTTCAGTAGTTTCGGAGTTATAATAAAAAATTGAAGCAAAAAATATATTTTTTACGTAAAAAAAGCTAATTTTTTTGTTTTAAAAGATTTATTGCTTTATCGCAAAGCCACATATAATAGCAACAAAATGAAACATCGATCATAAAAATCAATTGATTATTTTCAAATTTATTCTCAATTAAGTGAATTCGCTCATTTGCAAAAAAAATTGGTTTTTTTGTTTGATATAAATAAAATTTAGTAGTTAATGTTCTTTTTTCGATTGATTGAGTTTTGAAAACATTTTCCCCATACTATGTACAAATTTTCACATCGAAAATGCATTACATAGTTACATTCGTGTATTTTTTGGCAAAACCCTACGTACAAAAATGATTCCATTCTTCGGAAAAACATTTGAATTGGATGAGTTTAAATGTATTAAACAGTAGAAAATTTATATTTATTATTTAAATTATTTCTTATTATAAGAAATAAAATAAGAAAATAAATTATTAATTATTATAAACTACAAGCTGTGGAATTTTCTTTTATTCCATTTTCTACTATTGCTGAATAACGAAGTGTTAATCTGAATACTCCAGCAAAAACTAGCCATCATGTGTGCATCCCAGCGACCCTGTTATCGTTCCTCCATTGACCGGGTGTCTTGATGGAATCGTTCGCCACTCAAGTTCCTCACTCAAGTCTCCCAGATTTTCAGAAAAACGATCTAAGTGACTGTTCAGGTAGTGTACTTTGATGCTCATGTTGCATCCAAGATTCTGGAAGTGAGTAAACATCTCTTCAAGGTGCGCAACGTAATCATCACCCTTGTTATATCCAAAGAAATTTTGAATAACCCATACAAACGAATCCCATGCATTCTTCTCAATTTCTGACATTAAACTGCTAAAATCCATCTTTAACCAATTTTCGAATTTGTGGGCCGTCAAATATGCCTGCTTTCTGCTTTTCCATACTCAGATTGGGAAAATTCCTTGAAATATACTGGAAACATTCACTATCTTTGTTAAGTGCTTTAACATATTGTTTCATCAGACCAAGTTTAATGTGAAGAGGGGGTAATATGATGCGATCTCGGGGCACTAGAGCTACATTTATAACATTTGGCATACCTGCAACCAGTGATTCCCTAGAAGGCCATTGTTTTCTCTTCCAATGTTCGCTTTAGCTCTGCTGTCCCATAAACATATAAAACAAGGATATTTGGTTAAGCCGCTTTTTTGACCTAAGAGGAAATTTACCATCTTAAGACCAACACAAATTACCCACTTATGTTCATCATTCTTTATCTTCTTCATGACCAATGTAAATACAGAGTATTATTCTTTTACTTTGGTTGAATGTGCGATCGGCAAGGAATGAAATTTATTTTTATTATGCAAAAGGACACACTTCAATCTGCGTTTTGCTGAGTCGATAAATAAACGCAATTCGATTGAATAGTATCTCTGTAATCCCATGGTGGTCATCAAACCAGAAATATCTGTGCAGTACACAAAATCATCCTCTTCAGCAAAAAAAATGTAGTAAGCCCCGAGTACGGTAATACGAAACTTTAGTTTCTTTAGCTATGAGATCTGTTTATTTCATCCGGGACGCAAGTAATTCAGAAGATCTTTTCGATAATCCAAGGTCTCTAATTACATTATTAAGCTGGTCTTGATTCCGTGGTCTCGGCGAGAAATGTTTGTGTGTGATGAACTCGTTATTTTCAGATGTAGATGGTAGTACTAGACCTGAACTATCTGTTTGATAACACATACTTGAGGTGAGCTTGGACCCCGATCATGAGCATATTCAATTTCTTGTGAATGTAGAACTGCAAGTGTAAACCAGTGGTCGGCAGAAAAAGAGAATATGAATGTATTGGTGTTTTACACCATAAGAAATTATTTTATCTTTCTAGATAAATAAATGAATGAATAAATGAATTAATCGATAAGAGAATATCCGTATTCTAAAATAGTTCATGTTTCTGTTTTCTCTATTATAAAAAATAAAAATAATTCATAATAATAATAATAATAATTTTTTTATTACATTCAAGGCACTCTGCCCCATATAATATATTTCAAGAAAATAAAAAAAAATTCTTCCTACTCAACGTTCCACATTCTTAATTTAAAATATAAATGAAAAACAAAATAAATACCTACAATAAAAAAATACCTATAATAAAAAAACAAATTATTAGAGTGTACTTTATTTCTTCTACAAAGCGGCATATACTTGCTCTGCTGAAAGTTAGCGTACTACTGAATGCTCTAAGCTGTGAGATTTGTTGACATTAGTGTAGTGTACGTGTAAATTGCCGATTTTGTTCGGCCCCTGAGTGCTATGAGTGCCGATCACTGGTGTTAGCCCATCAGCAGACCTCGTGGGGTAAGACCATCGCATATGTTTTCCGAAACCGCTTTTTGTACTTTAACAAAAATAACAATCGGATTCGTGGCTCGCTGTTTTTCTCCACAGCATAGTCTTCGAAATTTCCAAGTGTCGTATGTAAATTCAAAATTTAATTAAGAAAAACTGCAAGTATAAGTATAAAATATCCCAAATCTATTAACCTATACTGATTTACGTTAGAAGACCTCATAGACAAATTCAATCGACATGAAATGCGTATAGCACTCGGTGTCCAATACTGGTTCAAATTGTGCGGATATATATTATAGCAATCTTGAAATTGAGAAGCAGTTCCGTTTTTTTTCCCGGTGATATATGTGCCGCACACATAACAAAGTAAATCCGGATGGTTTTTACATAAAAATATTCTGGCTTTATTGCTCATTTCTATTAATACTTGAAGATTGTTTTTTTAGGGATAAAATGATGTTTTCGTTATCGCTAACACTTCTTGAATGAAATAAAATGGCACAAGGAGCTCTTTTAAATAGTGATATTGACAATTTTACTTTAAAATTATTTTAAAAAAAAAATGATCCATAGAATTGGAAAATTTGACCATTTTTGTACTTGTTTAGCCATGATGCATCACATCTATATAGTGGTTATTCACGCCCGTTTTTGCTGTACCTGTGAAATCATCCGTTACAGGTAGCCAACAGAAAAGAAGAGCAATTCATCGTGCACGCACATTTATGAGCGTTTATTGGTTTGCTACCGCAATCGTAAAAATGAAACATTTTTATATTTTTTTTTAATTCTGAGAATCATAAAAATGTCATAAAGGTTTTTTCAAACATTTTCTACATGTAATGGGGGTTTGCCAAAATCCTGTGTTTCTATGTTCTACATTTTCAGAGTGCTTGTAAATATGCGATACCTTCAATTAATTGTAAATAAATATGTAAAGTATGCATCGATTTTCATATCCATGTCGTTTAATTCACATGATATGTAGCTTCATTACAAATAAAAAAAAATTTAATACTTTTTGCAGTTTTCGAAGTTTTCCAGATTTTTTTTCTTCAAAAAAAATGTTTACCATTTTTTTAATTTCTGTTTCATAAGTTTCAAACTATTTATCGCATTAAAAACAGATATATAAATCATTTAAAGATATTGTAAACGTAAATTTTTGTTAATTTATTTTAAAAAAATCGGACAAGTTGTTTTTGAGTTATGACAACTTAAGTGGAGAAATGTCTCAAAATATTGACAATTTTACTTAAAAATTTAAAAAGAAAAATTTTCCATAGAATTGAAAAATTTTACCATTTTTATACTAAGGTACCCATGATGCATCAAATCTATATATTGGTTATTCAAGCCCGTGTTTGCTGTTGACCTGTGCTATCAATATAGATTATGCTGTATATTTAAAGTTATTTGATGAATGATATTGGATACTTTATGAATTAAATTTCATAACAAAAAACTGTAAAAAATAGAAGATAAATATAATAATATATAAATTTCGTTGATGTTAGTCTAATTGTGTGTTGTTTTCGAGTTTGTTAATTTGTTTTCAAATACTTAATATAAAAAAGACAATCATCAAATCATGTACCTCACAGGGCGTGTGTTGCGGCAACCGAAAATACTAAGTATTTCATACTGCTAGCTCTGTGGAATTTTTTCAATTTTTAATCTCTATAATTTGCTAATAAAAGTTTTCATGTTTGTTTGGAATAAAAAACAATTTATAAAAAAATAATATGATTATATAATATAAAATCCTATTAATACCATACATTTTTTTGAAAATTTTCAACTTTTACAAAATATATGGATTTTTATAAAATGTATGAATTTTTATAAATTTTTTTCGATTTGTAAAAATTTTTTCGAATTTTAATGGGTTGATTATCGATGGCAACTGATAGCTGTCAATTTCAGTTGCCAAATAGTGATTGTATTGGCAACCACAAAGTTTTGGTCGCTGTAGGTTTTTAAAGCAAAAGAAAAAAGGCGGGAACATTAAAATGTAAGTATATTTATTTATTGTTATAAATATTTCAAAATCTGCAGCAACCTCTTGCTTTAATGGGCTGTTGTTTCATATGAAGGCATCATGAGTAGATCCAGGATGCCTAGCATCAACATATCTTATTTTCATTTCATAATCGCACAGCTACAAAGAAATCATCTTGATCAAAAGAAAGCAAAATTGTTAAATAACTTACCAGCAAAACATTCAAACTAAAATATCCTTTCCTGTTTATATATAAGGGACGAATGTCTTCCTTCGGTTTTTATTTTTTGTTTTTTCTTCCGACATTTTTGAAACTATACACAAGCTTTTGTTCTATTAATTGTACGACTTCTTTTAAAACCACCGACAACGTTGGTTGAACCATTCTTAGATTGAAGTCATTGCCGTGAGATTTTTGGAAACTTCCTTCAGCAAAAAATCTTTAAGCTGCGCAAACTTTTAATAGCGGAGGTATTGCCGTTGAACGACGACTTTGTTTAAGGCTTCCATTAAATATACCACTGCGTCTTTTGGAATACGAAAATAAGCTTTGAAGCTATAAGAAGCAACTTTTTATTGAAAATTATTTTAAACATCAAGATATACTCACAGTACAGACGGTAATTCTAATGGATTGAAGTTGTCCCTCAAGTTCCGTCTAATAGATGACACGTTTGAAGCCTTTTCATCGTCATCAAAAAACAGTTCCACTTTATAATTTGTTTTTTTTTAATGAATTCACTTTTATTAACTTTTTTTCGATTTTTAAAAAAATTTTTATTTTTGCAAAATTTTTCGATTTTTCCGAAATTTTTCGATTTTTAAAAAATTTAAAAAAAATTCTCACCCAGGTCAAAATATTTATATATGTTCATATATGGTCTTATATATGAGCATATATGGGTTGATGTGTGATCATATATGCCATGTATGGAGGCATATATGGGCAAATACATTCAAAGGAAAAGTTCACATATAATAATATATATGATACCATATATGGCAATATATGATGATATGTTGCACATATTGGTCCATATATTGGTTCATATATGCCATATATGTATTTGCATATATTAAATACATATATTATACCATATATGGATAATATGTTTTAATTTTTATCAGATGTGGTCATATCGGAAGGCAAAAGTTTTTTTCAATTTAAACTATTGTTCACCGAATTAAGATCCAGTTCAAATTCTTAAGCAAAAAATGGTGTGAACATGAAACTTAAGAAATTTTGAGGAGGCGTATTTCATAGGATTGATATCTCTAATACAAATTTCAAAATGTTCGTTATTGTCGAAATATAAATGAAATTTCTAATAAAAATTCTAATTAATCACTGAAAATAGATTTCATTTTCTCGAATATTTTCGAAAAAAAAAATTATAGATTTCGATACCACATTTAGTCGATATTTTTTTTCTCGCACACATATTTTCATCTAAAAATTGAATCATTTTCGATAATACTTCCAGTCAATATTTTTTAAGTTTTCCAATACATTTTGTATGAAACAGAAACAAAAATGAGAATTTAAAAAGAGTTGAGAACCAGAATTAATTTCGATCTTGCTTGTATTGACACGTGTGTCAAAAAAAATGTAATTATTTTATGTATTTGTTTATTTTTTTATTGTGTCAAAAAAAATATTCATAAATAAAATCGTTAAAATAATAAGTTTTAAATTTATTTTTACACTGAAAAATTTGCTTCTATGCATTAAGTGCTATATTTCGCGGAATATGTATATAACATTTATTGAATTCTATTTAAAATTTTAATGTGTTTGCAGATTTTTTGAATCACTTTGGTGCGTCTTCATCCTAAAGCTCTGAAATCGTGTTAACCTGTGAAGATGATATATGACTTTTCTAAATAAAGGAATATTTGACGTTGAAAGCAAATGTTATCAGTGGTTAGTTACATTATCAATCACAATAAATAAGAAAATCAAGAGTTACATATAATAGATGGATTTTAAAAGACCCTGTGGCATTGCTTTTTTGGGTTCTCATGGATTCTCATGACCTTTTAAATCCAATTTACGGACATAAACAACGAAACCGTGGAGCCTGGCTGGAGTCATGGCACCATATTTAAAAAAAAAACTTGTAAACAGTTCTCAGATGACGATTAGTCCAAGACAAACAAATTATCTTTGAATGTAATAGCGTTGGCTTTTGTCATTCCCATACAAAATTTGGCTTATGTGATTTCAAATCATTGACAACTAATATTAAGAATGTCTTGGTCTTGTTTATGTAAAAACAAAGTTTAAAATTTTTAAACAACCAAATTTTGGGAAAACTTAAAAAATAATATACACTGAAAGCTCCACTAACGGACAGCTCCCGCAGCCGGGCAGCTCCAATAGATGGTATGTGTCCGCCTGACCGATATTTCACTGTATATTATTCAAAAGTTAGATAAATAAACAATAAGACAATAATTCTTCAAAACCTTAAGCTATCACGAAGCGAAATCAGGAGTTTCTAATTTATAAAAGCAACCATTGATAGATTTATTTTTACGATATCAATGACAAGTAGAGGCAATAAGTGTTTACTATTTTTAATAAGTTTAAAAATAAAATAAATTTTGCGACTTTCATTTAAGGTACAAATGGACAAAAAATACTACGTAAAATATATTTAATGCAATAACGCTGCGTTTAAACTGTAAACTTAATCTAGTAAAAAGTGGAATAACTGCTTAATTTTGGTACAACCATTAGCAAATAATTCACTTTTTAATAAACTACCTCGGCAGTGTAAATTAGCTATACGATAAGATATAAATTTAGATTTAAATCGAATCCCTAAATCAAAAATTTTTCGACTCAATTTTATATTACAGGAAAGCTCTACTGTTCTCAGCATTTTATCAAAACGATATCGAGGGAATTTTAGGTAATAATGATTCCATTTCCCTACAATTTTGAGTCATTTTGCATACTGGGATGTGTTAATGGCTTACATAAATTACACTGGCTTACAGCCAAAAAATACCAAGAACGCCACATGCCTAGATAAGTTAATTGGGATCTCCTGAACACGAAAAACGCTGTTATTTTTTTTTCTAAGTACCGTTTTTTATATAACGGTACTTTTGTGTTTTTCGGTGTATGGTCCCACTCAAACGAGTCCAACCGAAAAGTTCGATCGAGATAAGTGGCATGTCTATGGAAAGGTAATTGCCTTTCCGTCGATATGCTGCAAAATTCTATCTGATAAGAAATGGCTGAGATATGGCACCTCAAAGTTAATTTTTCCATATATAGTACATAGAACAATTTAATTAAATTCGTCATAAAATCGGATAGAATTATAGTAGATTTCTCAATCTGGGCTTGTTTGAAAGGTATTTTTATCACCTTTTAGAATCTGTATTGATATCTGGCAGCATTGTTTAATTGAACAACTTTGTAACACTGAATAATGACGTTACAAAATAATGACGTTAACCAACACTAAACGTTGCCAAGCTTGCTTTTTCTTCTTCCTTAATCGTTCATCGTGCAATACACACGCAGTTTGCCAAAATAATTAAATAAAAACTCGGTTATCACAATACCAATATTTTTTTTATTTAAATTTAGTGTGACACAATCAAAGAGTGCAGTGATAATATCAAAGTTATTATGGATAATCAAGAACCATCAACATCGTCTGCGGTGTCTTCGCAAATGGAAGCAACAACATCAACAAGTTTTGACTCTAGATTGACTAACATGCCTCATCAAGATATTGTTGTTTTTGGTTTCTCAAGTGATTTAAATGATCTTAGTTTGCCTACTAAATGTGACATTTTAAAATATTATTTTTTTAAGTGATCGTGCTAAATTAAAAAAAAAATGTTCTCGTATAAAACTTTTACTCCTCACGTAACAGATAAATTGATCCAAATTTGGTGTAAATTAAATATTGAAATCATTAATAGAAAGAGTGTTTTAAAAAAATTAACTGGTTTGCTTGATAAATACCAGAAACATGTACAACATAGAAACAAAAGAGATGAATTTAAAGCATTTGTTGATTCAATAAACGAATTATTTTATATTGGCAAATGTAATTGCAAATTAAAAACAGAATGCTCATGTGGACTGATTCCAAAGCATCTAAAAGAATTTATGATGGACCAGCATAATGATAGAAAATTCACAATACCTGAATATACGGAAGACGTTGAAGAAGTAGCTACAACAATACTAACACTTACAACTGATGATCCAAGTTACGAACCACCTGAATTACACATGGATGAAGATGAAAATGAAGCAACAACAGAAGTTCCAGAAGCAACTGTTCAAATGAGACGAGGTAATTATAATCAAAGATACGATGCCTTAAATTTTGCTATGATGTGTGATAGATTCGGTGTTTCAGATAGAGTCACTTCTCTTTTAGCAACAGCTTTATTCGAAGATATAAATTTTAGAGATGTTCATGATAATCTTGTTATTATGGATAAATCAAAAGTGGCTAGAGAAAAAGTTAAATCTAGAGATGCAGTGCTTCGTACACGACATACAAATTCTTCCATAACTGCATTCTATTTCGATGGTAGAAAAGATGACTCATTAACTACAGAGAAAATTAATGACAAATTTCATACCACTATGGTAGAAGAACCGTATTTAGTTGTTCTGAAAGAGCCCTATAATGAGTTACTTGGATATGTAAATTTGGGAAGTCAAGAAGATGCAAAAACCAAACACAGAAAACTGAATGAATTTTTCAACAATAAAACATTAACAGTTGATCAATTAATTGGCATATGCAGTGATGGTGAGCCAGCAAAAACTGGAACAGAAAAGTTATTCCAAGCTATTCAAGAATGTGAGAAATTGCATGTATGTAACACTTTATTTTATTCAATATCATCATTTATTATCATTATTTATTGTCATAATTTTACTTTTTCGATTGGAATAAAGTTAAAATAAAATAATTGCATTTTAATTGATCTAAACATTTCATTTTTCAGGTAGTAGCTGATTTTAATCCAACACCACTGGAGAATATGCCTGCAATTATGGATCATGAACATGAGCTCGAACAATCAACAGATGTTAAATATTTATATCAAATAGCTAAAGCAATTTCGAATGGTATTGTTCCAGTTGATTTAGCTAACATTAAACCAGGACCAATTGCACATTCTCGTTAGATAACCAAAGCAAGTAGACTACTACGATTATATGTAACAACTAATACACCATCGACAAATTTAAAAACTTTGGCAGTTTATATTATTACAGTTTATGTGCCAATGTACTTCAATGTGAAGTTTTATAACTCTGTTGTGTACAGCAGTGCACTTTTATTAAAATTTATACGTTGGACACGATACTTACAACCAAACTTTCGTAATATTGTAGATGGTGTAATTCAAAACAACTCATATTACGCACATCCAGAAAATATCTTATTAACAATGTTATTTGATGATCGAAAAGCAATACGGGATAGAGCTATCAAAAAGATTGTACACTTTCTAGAAAAATTGTACGATCCAACGAAACTCAGAGTTTACAAAAAATATATCTTAAATTTCGATGCTACCGATTATGTCAATATGGTTGATATGAATAACGACGATATATTATTTGAACCAGCATTTACTCGACAGATTCCATATGAATGGTAGAATACTTAGATTTCGATGAACCACCACTCGCTGATCAACAAATTCCAATGCACATACAAGGAACAGAAAGACATGTACAATTATTAACGAGTGTTTCAAAACGAGTTATAGAAAAGAATCGTGAAGGAGTTATGGCAGTGACATTATAAAGTCGTAAGAAAACTCCTCGAATGGAAAGTAAAAAGGACCTTAAAAAATAATATTACCACGTTAAAACATTAAATTGTAGGTCGAGAATATTATTTAAAAATAAATTGAGTAAAAAATGTAAAAATAGTGTTTTTTGTTGAAACCTTGAAAATGTTGATTTTTTCAGATCGATTTTCCTACAAAAAGGAGTTCGAAAACAAAAAAATTGATCGTAATAAAAGTTGTTGGATAACCGAGTTTTTATTTAAGTATTTTGGCAAACTGCGTGCACATTGCACGATGAACGATTAAGGAAGAAGGAAAAACAAGCTTGGCAACGTTTGGTGTTGGTAAACTTCAATATTTTGTAACGTCATTATTCAGTGTTACAAAGTTGTTCAATTGAACAATGCTGCCAGGTATCAATACAGATTCTGAAAGGTGATAAAAATACCTTTCAAACGGAAATCTACTATAGTTCTATCCGATTTTATGACGAATTTAAATAAATTGTTCTATGTATATATGGAAAAATTTCTATTTTGAAATTTCGGGGGTCTTCAAATCCAACTTAGAGCTATGGTCTCTTGAGCAAAATATCTCAGAATCACCTATAGCTTTCGTTTTTGCTATACGCTTCATCGTTCCATACAATTTGACCCGCCCTAATATATATATATATATATATATATATATTCATTGCCCATACCTTGAAGACATCTGTATATACAGCCAAAAAAGTCCCTTTAATATTCGCTGTATCCAGTAAAATGTCTTCAGTGTAAACAGTAGAATAACGAAAAGTTTAAGGACAGTCCCCAAAGCACCAAAATGCCTTCATAGTAACTTGTGAAACGAAAAACCGTCCCCGCAACATGCGCCGTGCACTATGAAGACATTTTACTATGAAGACATTTTGTTACTTTGGGGACTGTCCACAAACTTTTCATTATTCTACTGTTTACACTGAAGACATTTTACTGGATACAGCTCATATTACGGGGTCTTTTTTGGCTGTATATACAGATGTCTTCAAAGTATGTGAAATGCATATATATATATATACAGCGCATATTACAGGGACTTTTTTGGCTGTATATACAGATGTCTTCAAACTATGTGAAATGCATATATATATATATATATATATATATATATATATGTGTGCACAGGACATGTTGCGGGGACGGTTTTTCGTTCCTCAAGTTACTATGAAGACATTTTGTTACTTTGGGGACCGTCCTCAAACTTTTAATTAATCTACTGTATACACTAAAGACATTTTACTGGATACAGCGCATATTATAGAGACTTTTTTGGCTGTATATACAGATGTCTTCAAAGTATATGTAATGCATATATATATATATATATATATATATATATATATATATATATATACGTGACGATTATATATATATATATGACGTGACGATTATAGTTGTTGTTGTTGTTATAACTGTGTTGAATGGCTTGTGGAGTAATTGTAGTCGTTGTTGTTGTTACCGTGTTAACTCCTCCCCCTTTAAGTTCATACGTCCTCGTATGAATAGTTAGAAAAAAGGAAGGTTATGGATTTTTTGATTTTTTCCGCTAGCTGCTGATATTGATGATGAAATTTTCGGCTTCACTCTTAGATTGACATCTTCTGCTGTTTCTTCTTTTCTTCCCACTTCCGATGATTGTCTATTTAATTCGGGTAATTTGTTTTCTATTTCGGTAGTTACCCTTTTGTTTTTATCCAATATACAAACAATAATAACCAGTAATGTTATGGCGATTATCAATCCGAGGTTAATGGATAGGTTGATTTTATTCTCGACTTGTAATTTTTCGATTAGTTGAGAATTGTTAACATTAACAGCCTCCATTCTTTCTAGCGTTATTACTTGTTCTTGGAGACTCATATTACTTGGCTGCAACAATGCGGGTAATGGTTTAGTAAGAGTAGCTTGCGATTCGTACCGTGGAATTTAGGTGGTGAAGTATGAAGGTTCCATTTAAGTCTACTGTTGAGTTGTCTATCTCGATTTGTCCTTTGAATTCGTTCAGCAGAATAATACTTTCATCTATTTCCTCTACCTGTGCCACATGCTCGTCATTTGTTGTTGTGCAGCGAGATGGTTTACTCTTCAGGAGGTTTGGGATGCAATCTGTTTCAGTTATGTCTATAATGTTATCTATTTCACAAATACTTAGTTTATTATAGCTTTTGCAGTCATTCTTAATGCCAAATATCTTATTGTAACATTTCAAAATTTTCTCTATATTTATCCTCCTTTATTCGATCTTCAGTATTATAATATATTATTACTTAAAATCGAGTTCAAGATCCTTTTATAAAATATAATAATAATGATTATTTATTATTTCTTTTCCTCCAATATTTCGTCACCACATTGGGTGACTTCTTCAGGGATATTATATAATTTTTTTCAACAATAAAAACTTATATATATAAAATTTTAAAAAAGGCGGGAAATCATAAAAATACTTTTTGACAATATGAAAAATATAAATATCATATGAAACAAAAATATTTTAAGTTTAAAAAAGATAAGGAAACGAAAATGTTTTAACAAATATTTAAAATGAAAATATAACAGAACAAAAAACCATTTTGAATTTCATATATTATTTAAAATTAAAATAATTAGCTCAGTTCTTATTCACTAAATGTCTATAATTTTGGGCTATATTCGCTATATCTGTTTTATAGTTAATGCGTTGTGTAGATGGTATTTTCATTATCTGTAACATTTCTAACATATATCTACGTCTGTAATTATTTTCTATGTTCAAAATTATCGTATTATCAAAATCAGGATAATGATTAGAGTTATTGGAGTGTAATGATAATGCTGTTTTTTGTGTAGGAATGGTGTTCTTGTATTTTTGATCTGATTTATGTCCTGCAATTCTGGTTTTAAGTTTATTTTTTGTTGTACCTATGTATACCTTATTACAGTTTTCACTATTATTACCATTACACGGTATTTTATAAACTAAATTTGACATTTCCGATTTATCTATTCTGTCTTTTGTGTTGCTAAATAGTCTACTTAATGTGTTATATGTTTTATGTGCTACTATATATTTCCTATTATCATAAATTTTTGATCTTTCTAACCTTTCAGATATAAGAGGAACATAAGTTAGAGATTTATAAATTTTAGGTTCAATAACGTTTCTTGTGTTAAAATTATTTCTGTTCTTATATTGCCTTATTAAATTACATGTTAGTTGAATTGGGTAATTATTATTGTTTAAAATATTTTTAATCTTTTCTATATTTTTTCAGTGAAATTCTAAGTCGCTAATATTCAATACCCTCTCAATTAGATTATTTGCTGTATTAATTATGATTCTTCTTGGGTGTTTCGAATAATAGTTTAGAATTCTTCCAGAAGCTGTGGGTTTTTGATACCAATCTATTAATAATCTATCACCTCTTCTCTTTACCAATGTGTCTAAATAAGGAATTTTAGAATCATATTCCTTTTCAATCGTAAATTTTATATTATCATAAAACGAATTAAATGTTGATGAAATATTATCAACCGAACTCTCTGAAATAATACAAAATAAGTCATCAACATATTTTGTTATGATTTTTGGTTTTATATCCAATTTTTCAATGCAAGAATCTAATAATTTCTCCATTACAAAATCAGCTATAATTGGAGAAGCTGGAGATCCCATTGGAAGTCCTTTTTGTTGTATATATATTCTATTATTGTATTTGAAATATCTATTGTCCATTATACAGAATTTCAAAATACGTAGAAAAAGATTCTTCTCAATTTTAGTATGTTCTTCGATAACATTCCATTTTTCTTCAATAATATCTAAAGCTATATCTATTGGTATACTTGGAAATAAAGATATAACATCAAGTGAAATTAATCTCTCATTACTTTGTATCCTTAAATTTTTTATCCTTTCTCTAAAATGTAAAGAATCTTTTACATTATATTTAGAGTTTTGTGTTACTTTCTTTAGAATACTAGTAACATATTTACAGAGTTCATAAGATGGGGAGTTAACAAATGAGCATATTGGTCTCAAAGGAAATTGTTCCTTATGAATTTTAGGTACTCCATATAATCTAGGAGCTGTAGCTACATTTGTTTTAAGTTTGTTCTTTTCTAAAGATGTAATAATATTTAATTTGAAAAGATCTTCACTTAAATTATTATTTGTTCTCTGTAATCCAGAAGTTGGATCCCTATTTGTCAATTTATATGTAGTAATATCACCCACAATATTATCCATTCTTAAAATATAATCCCATTTATTCATAGCTACTGTGGTATTTCCCTTATCAGCATTTAAAATAAGCAGATCCTTATTAGTTTTCAAAAATCTTCTTGTCTTATTCACTTTATCTAACATAAATTTATCTATATTTGTTAATTGTTTTCTATTTAAATGACCATTTATAATATTAGTAAATCTATTCCTAGCTGTTTCTTGTTCTTCCTTTCATGTTAAAGTCTGTATAAAGTCCTCACCATCCGCTATAATTTTCAAAACGGGAAAATTTTCCCTTTTGACCGGAAGTGCGTGTATATGTCCTAACGAAAGAACCCATTCTACTTCAGAGGGGATTTCAAAATCTGATTTGTTAACAAACCATTTCTTATTCTGTTTAATATTTAATTGATTCTGTTTTAAATTAATAAGGCAATTAAATTTCTTCTTATGTAACTCTTTTACCTGTAAACTTAATTTAATAGCTAATTTTTCTTGGTGTTGAATGAATGTGTTGAATAAATCTTTATCTAAACTTTGAGCCAAATTCTCCGATATATATTCCAATTCTCTCTTAGCATTTCTCATTGTTTCATGTTTCCGTTTTATTGCCAAATTTAAAATCTTGTTTTGTAAAGATTGAATGAATCCTGATATAGACTGTCGAATTCTATTGATGCCATTTATCTTTAAATATTATAGCTGCCCTTGATTTTACAATTTGGTCCTTAACAGTCTTATACCTATTGATTTTCCTTTTTATCTCCTGGTTGGTCTTGAAATTATAATGATAATTCATTTTTAGTCTGATGTGCTCTCAGATTTTCTCTATATTTATCCTCCTTTATTCGATCTTCAATATTATAATATATTATTACTTAAAATCGAGTTCAAGATCCTTTTATAAAAAATAATAATAATGATTATTTATTATTTCTTTTCCTCCAATATTTCGTCACCACATTGGGTGACTTCTTCAGGGAAATTATATAATTTTTTTCAACAATAAAAACTTATATATATAAAATTTTAAAAAAGGCGGGAAATCATAAAAATACTTTTTGACAATATGAAAAATATAAATATCATATGAAACAAAAATATTTTAAGTTTAAAAAAGATAAGGAATCAAAAATGTTTTAACAAATATTTAAAATGAAAATATAACAGAACAAAAAACCATTTTGAATTTCATATATTATTTAAAATTAAAATAATTAGCTCAGTTCTTATTCACTAAATGTCTATAATTTTGGGCTATATTCGCTATATCTGTTTTATAGTTAATGCGTTGTGTAGATGGTATTTTCATTATCTGTAACATTTCTAACATATATCTACGTCTGTAATTATTTTCTATGTTCAAAATTATCGTATTATCAAAATCAGGATAATGATTAGAGTTATTGCAGTGTAATGATAATGCTGTTTTTTGTGTAGGAATGGTGTTCTTGTATTTTTGATCTGATTTATGTCCTGCAATTCTGGTTTTAAGTTTATTTTTTGTTGTACATATGTATACCTTATTACAGTTTTCACTATTATTACCATTACACGGTATTTTATAAACTAAATTTGACATTTCCGATTTATCGAATCTGTCTTTTGTGTTGCTAAATAGTCTACTTAATGTGTTATATGTTTTATGTGCTACTTTATATTTCCTATTATCATAAATTTTTGATCTTTCTAACCTTTCAGATATAAGAGGAACATAAGTTAGAGATTTATAAATTTTAGGTTCAATAACGTTTCTTGTGTTAAAATTATTTCTGTTCTTATATTGCCTTATTAAATTACATGTTAGTTGAATTGGGTAATTATTATTGTTTAAAATATTTTTAATCTTTTCTATATTTTTTCCGTGAAATTCTCGCTAATATTCAATACCCTCTCAATTAAATTATTTGCTGTATTAATTATGATTCTTCTTGGGTGTTTCGAATAATAGTTTAGAATTCTTCCAGAAGCTGTGGGTTTTTGATACCAATCTATTAATAATCTATCACCTCTTCTCTTTACCAATGTGTCTAAATAAGGAATTTTAGAATCATATTCCTTTTCAATCGTAAATTTTATATTATCATGTCAAAAAGTATTTTTATGATTTCCCGCCTTTTTTAAAATTTTATATATATAAGTTTTTATTGTTGAAAAAAATTATATAATTTCCCTGAAGAAGTCACCCAATGTGGTGACGAAATATTGGAGGAAAAGAAATAATAAATAATCATTATTATTATTTTTTATAAAAGGATCTTGAACTCGATTTTAAGTAATAATATATTTCAAAATTTTTTTAAAATTTGTCTTAATTACTACATTATTTCTTTTTACAGGTCTAATCGAAAAATTATCGCAGGTATCACTATTGGTTGTTGGAATATTTACTATGTAAACAATTTCTTTGTCATTTGAAGCAACTTTAATCTTAGAAAAATTTAGCAATTCATCCATATTACCAAATGGAATGTTATCATTATAAAAAATATCTCTCAAAACATCAATTTCAGTATTAGAAAAGATAAATGAATTTACAATATTTGCTTTAGCCCAATGAATGACATATTCGATATTCGATAATTCTTCTTTAATAATTTCTAATTTATACTTAAAGTCTAACAAATTTTCTTCGTTGAATTTATTCTCTAATAATTTAGAAATATTGTTGGTCACATTTGCTAGTCTGTTAATCTTTTCAATGGTAAGTTGGTTAATTAGAATTTGATTATTAGTATTTTCCAAGATATTATTCATTTTATCCTCTATAATCTCGAAATCATGGCGGTCTGGACTACCAGCTAACCATTTCCAAGCGCTCCCAATAAAGTCCAGGGACCTTTTCGTCTTTGTCTTAGACCTCAGTCTGGATAGGCATGATTTCATCTGGGATATGGAGTAGGATAGGTAAGGTAATAGTCGATTGTCAGTATTATTGTTAAGGTAAATGCCGTTCTCCAAGTTATTTATCAAGTCTTCGTACTCCCCCAAATCGATAATGTGGACAAGTTTAAATACGCCAGTCTGGATCTTCGCTGAACCCGTACCGATCACGACCAATCTAGAATTTGAGTAATCCATTATCTGGAACTCACTCCTAGAGAATGCGAACATCCAAATAAACCTGTAATAAAATATATCAAACTTAGTTCCTTATGTGCTTCTTGTGTACAATTCTCCCGCCTTCAGTCACTACGGTAGTGTGTCTGTCTTCCCTCACTATTTCCCGTTTGAATCTTTCGGTCAATTTTGTACCAAGTCTCCTGTTAACCCTTACGAAAATTTCCTGTTCAGGAATGTATTGTTTTATCTCCTTCGTGTTCCTATTATGGTATTCCAAATCCTTTTCCTGTTTCCTTTTCAGTTTCGCCATGTTGTGAAAAATCTACAGTTCTGCCAAAAAACATATCGACTGGTTTCCTCATTATCGTTGAGTGAATAGAATGGTTGTATTCGTTCACTGATCGTTCCAGGAGTTCCTCGAAATTTCTACAAATTCCCTCGTCTTTAATACATCTCATTATTTCGGCCAATGTCGAGTGGAATCTTTCGATTTGTCCGTTGGCCTCGCTTCTATACGGTGGTGTTGTAAATACCTCTATTCCCAGTTCGTCTTTCATCATAAAAAGTATTGAAGCAGAATTCAGGGATTTCTCGTTGTCCATAACAATGGTTTTGGGAACCCCGTAGAAGAAAAGAATATCCCTTAGCGGTCTTCTCACGTCTTCTATCGATTTTCCTTGTAATATTTTGGTTTGTGCATATTTCGAGAATTTATCGAGTGCTGTTAGGACCTTTTTCCCGTCAGTTGAAAAAATGTCGATGTGGACGACTTGACCAGGGTAACTTGGTATTGGTGTAGCGTTTAATTTCGGTTGATTAGGGTGTCTTTCGTACTTATTTTTCTTACATGTGGAGCAAAGTTTCACTATCCTCTTAATTTTAGAGAACATGCTAGGAAAGTAAGATTTTTCCAGTATCTGGGATTTGTTTTCCACAGCGTTTCTATGCGCGCGATTATGGGTTTCTATAATTAGAGTTTCCTGATCTGATTCCGATAAAATATCCTCGACAAATTTTTGTGTAAAACGAACTTTGTAAGAGCTAAAATGATTGGGGTAAATTTCCTGGATTCTCCCCATTATAAACTCTGGTGTCTTTACACAATTTATGACAGAAGGATTTAAATACGTTTTAAGAACCGATATTAGTTTCTCCGAATTGTAGTCAGGTTCTTTCAAAGTATGTCTGTTGTATCCCGGAAACACAACCTCAAATTTGTAGTCCGATGATTCTCCCAAGGACAGAAAGATTTGGTTCTTAAATGCATTTATTGGTACTTCCACGCTTGGTATAAGATCCTGTGGTGAGCTATCACTACTATGAACTGTACCCGTTAGAGAATTGATATTCGTTGTTGGAGGTCTGGAGAGTGCGTCAGCTACTACGTTACTCCTACCTGGTTTATACTGGATCTCGTAGTTGTATTCCTCCAGTATCGCTTTCCATCTCTTCATTTTGGAATTACTATTTTTGTTGCTAAGTGCATATGTTAACGGTTGATGGTCGGTATAAATTACGACTTTTGCCGATCCATATAAGTAATTCCTCAGGTTCGTCAGGGCCCAAATTATAGCTAACATTTCCTTCTCATTTGCTGCATAATTTTCTTCGGTCTCTGTTAACGTCCTTGAGATGAATGATATCGGTCTATTGTCCTGGCTTAATACGGCTCCTATCGCCACGTTGGATGCGTCCGTGGTTAGCTGGAATTCCTTTTCGAAGTTTGGGTATGATAATATCACCTCATGAGACACTAATGCATTTTTCAATTTGTCGATAGCGAGTCTTGCCTGATCGTCTAAATCTATTCGTCTCTTACCCGATTCGGATTTGGAAATCATCCCTCCGTCTCCACGTAGGAGTTTGGTCAATGGTTTTGCAATGTCTGCGTAACCTTTTATAAATCTCCTATAATATCCGGAGAGGCCGAGGAAAGAACGAAGCTCCTTAATAGTGTTAGGATAAGGAAATTTCACAATGGCATCCAACTTCTTTGGGTTAGCTTTTATCCCGTTACGTGAAACGATGAATCCTAGGAATTCGACTTCTTCTTTGAAAAATTCACACTTGTCCAACTGTACCTTCATGTTGGCTGCGTTTAATGTTCCGAAGACGTCATTTAAGTGTTTCAAGTGTGAGGCTTCATCTTGGCTGAATATAATAATGTCGTCTATGTAGACGTAGCATATCCGCCCGATATGCTCCCTTAAAATGTCGTCGAGGGCGCGCTGGAATATAGATGGGGCATTCCTTAATCCGAACGGTAAGCGCGTAAATTCGTATTTTCCGTTGTTAACGGAAAAAGCTGTTTTCTCTATATATCCTCCTCCTTAAGGGGTATCTGGTGGAATCCGTTTTTCAAGTCGATCACCGTGAAATATTTGTTCCCTCCGAGATGTGAAAGAACGTCGTTTATCTCAGGTATGGGATACTTATCAGGGATAGTTATTGAATTGAGTTTCCTAAAATCTACTACAATTCTGTATTTTTCTCTTCCGGATGCGTCTTGTTTCTTTGGGACGACCCAAATAGGTGAATTATATGGGGAACGTGATGGCCTAATTATATTATCCCTCAGCAATCTGGTAATTTCCTCCTCTACAACTCCTCTTAGAGCCATTAAATAGGGGTAATTTTTCGAATATGTAGGTGTGTTGGTCGTCGTTCTTATTTCGCCCACAACCGTAGTCGTGTACGTAAGATTTTCGTCCGGATCCGCGAATAATTTTCCATGGCTGTTCACTAAGTGTTCCAGAGAGTGTCTCTGATATTCGGACAGGTGTTCGGTTCTCAATTCAATATTATTAACGTCCTGTGCAATATGCTGGAAAAGCTTAATCTTCTTGTCGCCTTGCACAGTCGTGTAGTTCTCGGATGTGTAAATTACCGCTGATAATTGTTTTAGACAGTCGTGACCCAAAATTGCATCGAAGGTCTTTAGTCCCGGTAAGACGTAAAATTTTATTGGAATACTGTCTATTCCGAACATGCAACCTACTACATGATGAGTTATTTGGACATTTCCAGCGATTGAGTTGGCACTAAATTTCTCCTGGTTTAATCTTGGGTTAATGGCTAGTTGGGGTTTTATGTAATTCTTATTGCTACCTGTATCTATTAAAATTTTGAGTGTCCGTCCGTTCCTCGTCTTGGTCAGAAAATATGGCAACGAGGAACTGTTTAACCAAAAAAATTAAGGTCTACAAGGGCATCATTCTGTGAACTCTCCAAAGGATCATATTCGGGAAGTTCACCTGCGCTGTCCCTATAAAATTGTTCGTTGTCCTCAATTTCCCTGTAATATTCCTCCATGTCGGGTATCCCCCCAATAGCACCTTCCTCATTGTAGCCATTAATAAATTCCTGGGGTGGCTGTTGGTCCCCATTTTCAATATCAGATGTTACATAGAAGTTCCTCTGCATTTTATTTTGTGGGGCTTGGATAGATGCTGTAGGTGGTCTCTTGAATGCTGTATTCTGTGGCCTGTTCATGTAATTCACCTGACGTGTCTGGATTGATCGGTCCACGTCCATTGGTTCGTATCCTGACGATGTCTGTTGATTACTCATGGGTTGACCTGGATATTGTTTTTGGGGATATTGATTCGGAAATCTTTGTTGATTTGTCTGATTCGGCTGGGGTCTTGGTGTCCAATTTTGGTTATTCATTGGTCGCCAGTTGGTATTTTGAGTATAGTTTGGTGTCATCATATTCCGGGGTGGTAGTGGTGGTCTAGAAGGAATTTTGCCATTGATATGTGCCAATTCTGGATAAAATCTGGGTTTATTTCCCAGGTATGCGTTTGTACCAATGCGATCTTTTTGGACGTTATTCCTAACTAGCTGACCGTTAGCGTAGTTTCGCCGGAATGTCATATTTTCCAATTTTAAACAGATGTGTAATGCCTGGGGAAGCGATGATGGTTCTCTGACACTAAGAAGTCTCGGTAAATCCCCGTTTAGGCCCCTCACAAAGGTGTCCAGTGCCTTATCCCTATAGGTATTGGTCATTACTCTCAGGCTTCTTTCATCAATATCTAGGCAGGCGACTTTATCCAAAATCAGGAAGAGATGTTGGTAAACTACTTGGTAAAATTCCGTTATCGATTTATAGCCTTGACAGAGGGCAGTCATTTGGTACTCTAATGTGCCAATATCCCTCTTGTCCGAATAACGCATCATAAGGCATTTCTTTATTTTCAGCCAATCTAGTGGTGTCCTGTAAGACTCGAGCGCCGTGTCCGCTTCTCCGGTAATCTTTGTCCGTATCGTGTGAAGAATTGCATAGTATCGTCCTGTTCCTTTTAGCGAGTGATATAATTCCAATACTCTGTCCACTGATTTCCTCCAAGAGTTGAATTCTCCAATGGCACCGGAGAATTCCCTTAAGGATCTTACAATGTCGGGTACTTTATCTAGTTCCTCCAATCTCGACGTCAACTGCCCTATTGGCTGGTCTACATCTTCGTCCGGGTCACTGTCCCGTGGTGTCTGTAAAGTTTCCCTAATAATTTCCCTTATCTCCTTCTTCTGTAGTGCGGTCAGTCCCGATGGTGTAGTCTGTGTCATCGTAAGCGTCCTACTAAGTCTGTCTGTTAGTTCGTCGATGGTTTCGTCAGGCATTTGGAAATGGTTAATTATGACCAAAATTGGAGAGTTTAGACAATAATGTCAAGGATGAATTATGAAAATTTAATAAATTTTTTCTCTTCTTTTTCTTTTTGAAAAAAATGGGATTACTTTAAATTATGACCAAAATTTGGAAAGTTAAACGAAATATTTGTATAAAAAGTTAATAAATTTCTTTTTTTTTTTTCTTTTAGACAAAAATAGAATTTCTATCACTAATAATTACAGATAAAATAAAAATAATCTTACATAAATATCAGGAACATGCTGGGCTGCCTTGTAATAATTCTCCAACTTCGTTTATTCACCTCGATGTTTGCTTATTATTGTTTTTAATGTTCACTTATCTAGACTGTTTCTTTTTTTCCCCAATGTCCGCTTTCAAAATTTCGCTTGTTTTCCAGGTTTTTTTTCTTTAGTTTATTAAAAAAGTCTTTTCAATGTTTGCTTATTTAGATTTTTTTTTTTTTTGTTTAAGAAAAAAATGTTCACTTATTTAGACTGTCTCCTTTTTTTTCTCAATGTTCGCTTATTTTCTAGGTTTTTTTCTTTAGTTAACTTTTATTAAACTTTTTTAATGTTCACTTATTTAGATTTCTTTTTGTTCAATGTTAAAAAAAATGTTCACTTATTTGGATTTTTTTTTCTTTAGTTAAATTTTATTAAAATTTTTCAATGTTCACTTATTTAGATTTCTTTTTTGTTTAATGTTAGAAAAATTTTCACTTATTTGGATTTTTTTCTTTAGTTAAATTTTATTAAGATTTTTCAATGTTCACTTATTTAGATTTCTTTTTTGTTCAATGTTAAAAAAATGTTCTCTTATTTAGATTTTTTTTCTTTAGTTAAATTTTATTAAAATTTTTCAATGTTCACTTATTTAGATTTTTTTTTTTTTTGCATTCAAACGCGGCCGCTGATCCTTAAGAGGATCTCCGTTTTGTCTTTTAAGAAAGACTACTTCGGCGCACCTTTTCCGCGATCTATAAATTTTTACGACAAAGGACTCCTTTCTTTTCCAAGGGTCCCTGCTCGGGCGCCAATTAAGTTTTTTAAAAAATGTTTTTAAAAAAAATTATTTTTTTAGTTACCTTTCGGTAACGTTCTTTATTTAATGAGTTCACGAAACTGACTGCAAAGCTTTACAATAATGAAACTTAATTTATTAAACTAAACTGTTGAATTTGCATTCCCACCAAACCATAGGCTTATGGCTGCGCGTGTAGCGTTTTTGTTGAGTTTGCATTTCCCATCAATGAATTTACTTTGGCAACGTATTTGCTGATTCCGCATTTCCCATCGATTCATTATTGTGGCCTGTGTGGCTCTGGTTACTTTTATGGAATTTGCCAGCATTGCACATTTAATGTTGGCACGTTTGTTGGTTGCTGAACTCTTACTTCTGTTGACGTGACGATTATAGTTGTTGTTGTTATAACTGTGTTGAATGGCTTGTGCAGTAATTGTAGTCGTTGTTGTTGTTACCGTGTTAACTTATATATATATATATATATATATATATATATATATATATATATATATATGTGCACGGCGCATGTTGCGGGGACGGATTTTCGTTTCACAAGTTACTATGAAGACATTTTGGTGCTTTGGGGACTGTCCTTAAACTTTTCGTTATTCTACTGTTTACACTGAAGACATTTTACTGGATACAGCGAATATTATAGGGACTTTTTTGGCTGTATATACAGATGTCTTCAAAGAATGCACAATGAATATATATATATATATATATATATATATATATATATATATATATATATTAGGGCGGGTCGATTTATTTTTCGACAATTTCCCTATGATTTCCGTATTCTATGGGTTATTCCATCAAAATTTGCCGAAGGAACCATACCTCTATCGTTAAAATCGAGTCCCCTACTTTTTGTTGGTAGAT
Source organism: Eustalomyia histrio (assembly GCA_949748255.1). Taxonomy (NCBI): domain Eukaryota; kingdom Metazoa; phylum Arthropoda; class Insecta; order Diptera; family Anthomyiidae; genus Eustalomyia; species Eustalomyia histrio. The sequence goes on along the minus strand of OX456523.1, from coordinate 166,645,436 downwards.
TTTTTCCCAAATTGACGTTCGTATGAAATATTACCTACACGTTAACATCCATAACTCAAAAACTATCGATCGGGTTTAATCGCGCGTTGGAAAGGTGAGCTCATTTTGATAAATTTACAAAAAAAAATCTCCAACATTGGTCCAACGGTTCAAAAGTTACGGGAATTTTTGTCCAAATTTTGGAGCCTTTTTCCATTTTTTTCATGATTTTGTCCAAGAATATTACTTTCATGGCCATTTTTTTGGCTCAATCCATTATTTAATTCTATTTACAATTCAAAACGAAGAGTTTAAGCCCAAATTTATCGAATTCGGTTGATTAATTCATGCGATATTGCTAAAACAAAATAACACATAAAACCAACTTTTTGATTTTTTTCCCCTTTTTATTTTTGCTCTCTTTTTTGGGTTTGCATACGATTTATAAAGAATAATTCTTCGCTGACGTCATTTTGACAACAACAAATACACAGCAATTCTAATTGGACGAAACAATCAGCTGTAGTTGGCGGGGTGGGGATTCCAGTGTATGCTAGTTTTGTTTGAGCGTCATTTCAGTGAAGTGTTACTTGAAATAACTAACAAATAATCAAACTATTTTGAAATTTAGAAAAGATTTAAAGGTAAGTGTAAAAACATTGCTAACTATTATAGTTAATAGTTATATTATTATTCTATGAAAAACATATATAATTCTTTTAGTGACGGTTTAAAAAATGGATTCAGAGCCTGGTTCATCGCAAAATCCAACAGATACCCAACGCAGTAGTTTGCAACATTTGGTCTCTCATGATGTTTTTTCTTTTGGCGTGGGCTGTGAATTACCTGATATTAATCTGTCAACTAAACGAGATATATTGAAGTACTATTTTTTCTTGGCCGAACGTTCAAAAGCCCAAAGCAAAATGTTTTCGTATAAAAGATTTTACTCCCCAAGTAGCAGACAGATTGTTAGAAATTTGGAATCAACTTAATATTGAACTTATACTCAAAGGTAGCATCATTAGAAAATTGAATAATTTGTTTGACGCATATAGTAATGCAGATAAACAACGAGTAAAACGCGCAACAGAATTAAAAAAATTCGTAGAATCAACAAACCAATTATTCAACATTGGAAAATGTAAATGCAACTTGAAAGAAAACGACTGCTCATGTGGATCTATCCCAGAAAACTTAAAAATTTCATGCGCGATCAATATAATGACAGAATACAAACGATACCGGAACACGATAGTGGAAGTGAAGAGACGATACCAACGACTATACCAACAATCCCAGTGAGCAACGATCCTACATACGAACCACATTATGACGAAATGGAAGTTGATGTGAGAGGAGGTTCAGAATTAGTTCTACCACCACAAACATACACTCCCAGATACAATACTAAAAACTATGCAATGATGTGTGACAGATTTGGTGTGCATGATAGAATGGGATCAGCATTGGCAACAGCTCTGATGGAAGACCTGGGCGTAAAAGATGCTCATGGCAATCTTGTCATCATGGATAAAAGTAAACTTCGTAGAGAAAGAGAAAAATGGAGACAAGACGCACTTCGTAAGCGGTATGATGGCTCGAATTTGATATCATTTTCATTCGACGGCAGGAAAAATGATGCTCTAACTGTAGAAAAAATTGATGAGAAGTTGCATCCAAGGATGGTTAAAGAACCTCATCTAGTTGTTTTGAGGGAACCAAATTCTCAATTGATAGGCTACACAAAACTAGAAAGTGAAACTGCGGCAAGCAAAGTCAACAAATTGATTGAATTCTTCCAAGAAAAACAATTGTCTCTCGATTCATTAATTGCAATATGCGCTGATGGTGAACCAACAAATACTGGCGTACACGGTGGAATTTTGCGACTATTCGAAAAACAGTTAAAGAGACCACTGCACTGGTTTGTGTGTCTTCTGCACTTTAACGAGCTTCCGTTTAGACATTTGTTTGACACTTTAGACAAATCAACCACCACTGGACCACGATCAACTACCGGAAAGTTGAGCTCAAAAATTGCTGATTGTGAAAATCTTCCGGTATGTAATTTTTATAGCTAATTCTTTACCATTTTTTATTCTATTTTTTAGCTTTTATGTTTTCTTTTCAAGTGGTAACCGATTTTGAGGAAATCGCTTTGGAAAATATGCCTCCTGGTGATTTAAATCCAGAAGAATTATCTACTGATTCGAGGTACTTGATGTTAATGGCCAATGCAATTTCTAATGGTGTGGTTCCTGCGGATTTATCTCACATAAAACCAGGGCCAATTGCACATTCTCGTTGGCTGACCAAAGCCAATAGATTATTACGGTTGTATGTGACAACTAATAATCCAACTGAAAATTTAAAAATTCTGGCTAACTATATAATAAAAGTATACACGCCAATGTATTTCAATGTTAAGTATTATAGCTCTGCCGCATACGGTAGTACATTACTTTTTAAATTTATTACTTGGACACGATTTTTACCACGGAATTTACTTGGAGTTGTAAATACAGTAATTCAAGATAATCCATATTTTGCACACTCAGAAAATATCTTGCTATCTATGTTGTTTGATGATAGAATGGAAAAACGAAACATTGCTATAAAGAAGATTTTACATTACCGAAGAGATATTGTCGACCCAACGGAACTTAGAGTTTATAAAAAATCTCTTATAAACTTTAATTGTACGGAATATACAAATATGATTGATTTAAATGACGATACCATTTTATTCGAACCACCGTTTACGCAAAGTTATTCGTATGAACATTTGGAGGGATATTTAAATTACGAAGTGCCACCGTTCGATGATCCACAAATTCCTTTACACATTCAAGGAACGGAAAGACATGTCCAATTGCTGGCTGCCACTGCTAAACGAGTTGCAGGAAAGAATGTAGAAGGCGCTATGGCGACGACATTAGAGAGCCGTACGAAAACACCCAGACTTGAAAGCAAACAAGACTTTCAGAAAAAATAATGTTTTTTTTTCACATTTTGTCTTTTACTACACTCAAATTGAATATTTTTTTTTGATAATAGGTTGATAGATACTTTATTATCTCTTAATTTGAATTTTTGTAGAAAAAAAAATAAAAAGGGAAAAAAAATCAAAAAGTTGGTTTTATGTGTTATTTTGTTTTAGCAATATCGCATGAATTAATCAACCGAATTCGATAAATTTGGGCTTAAACTCTTCGTTTTGAATTGTAAATTGAATTAAATAATGGATTGAGCCAAAAAAATGGCCATGAAAGTAATATTCTTGGACAAAATCATGAAAAAAATGGAAAAAGGCTCCAAAATTTGGACAAAAATGCCCGTAACTTTTGGAGTTTTTTTTTTGTAAATTTATCAAAATGAGCTCACCTTTCCAACGCGCCTACTGGCGATTAAACCCGATCGATAGTTTTTGAGTTATGGATGTTAACGTGTAGGTAATATTTCATACGAACGTCAATTTGAGAAAAAATCTACCAACAAAAAGTAGGGGACTCGATTTTAACGATAGAGGTATGGTTCCTTCGGCATATTTTCATGGAATAACCCATAGAATACGGAAATCATAGGGAAATTGGTGAATTTTTTCACTCCCTACAAATCGACCCGTCCTAATATATATATATATATATATATATATATATATATATATATATATATATATATATGCATTTCACATACTTTGAAGACATCTGTATATACAGCCAAAAAAGACCCCGTAATATGAGCTGTATCCAGTATACACAGATGTCTTCAAAGTATGCATAATGAATATATATATATATATATATATATATATATATATATATATATATATATATATGCATTTCACATACTTTGAAGACATCTGTATATACAGCCAAAAAAGACCCCGTAATATGAGCTGTATCCAGTAAAATGTCTTCAGTGTAAACAGTAGAATAATGAAAAGTTTGTGGGCAGTCCCCGAATTAACAAAATATCTTCATAGTAACTTGTGGAACGAAAACCCGTCCCCGCAACATGCGCTATGCACATATATATATTTATGTGCACAGAGCATGTTGCGGGGACGGGTTTTCGTTCCACAAGTTACTATGAAGACATTTTGATTCTTTGGAGACTGACCTCAAACTTTACATTAATCTACTATATACACTGAAGACATTTTACTGCATATTTTGCGCATATTATAGGGACTTTTTTGGCTGTATATACAGATGTCTTCAAAGTATGGGCAATGCATATATATATATATATATATATATATATATATATATATATATATATATATATATATATATATATATGCATTGCCCATACTTTGAAGACATCTGTATATACAGCCAAAAAAGTCCCTATAAAATGCGCTGTGTCCAGTAAAATGTCTTCAGAGTAAACACTAGAATAACGAAAAGTTTAAGGACAGTCCCCAAAGTAACAAAATGTCTTCATAGTAACTTGTGGAACGAAAACCCGTCCTCGAAACATGTGCTGTGCACATATATATATATATATATATATATATATATATATATATCTATATATGCACATATATATATATATATATATATATATATATATATGTGTGTACAGCGCATGTTGCGGGGACGGTTTTTCGTTTCACAGGTTACTATGAAGACATTTTGATTCTTTGGAGACTGACCTCAAACTTTACATTAATCCACTATATACACTGAAGACATTTTACTAGATATGGCGCATATTATAGGGACTTTTTTGGCTGTATATACAGATGTCTTCAAAGTATGCATAAGGAATATAAATATATATATATATATATATGTGTGCTCGGCGCATGTTGCGGGGACGGTTTTTTGTTCCACAAGTTACTATGAAGACATTTTGTTACTTTGAAGACTGTCCTTAAACTTTTCGTTTTCCTTCGTTATATATATATATATATATATATTTATGTATGCATTGCGCATACTTTGAAGACATCTGTATATACAGCCAAAAAAGTCCCTATAAAATGCTCTGTATCCAGTAAAATGTCTTTAGTGTTTACAGTAGAATAAAGAAAAGTTTGAAGACAGTCCCCAAAGAAACAAAATGTCTTCATAGTAACTTGTGGAACGAAAAACCGTTCCCGCAACATATATACATAGCGCCCCAGTTGATTAGTTGGTAGCGTGCTAGCTTATCAGTGCGGGGGTAGTGGGTTCGATTCCCACTTGAGGCTCTGGTTTGTTTTCACTACAAAGAGCCGATAGGCTTTGTTGCTAGTGCTCGGTTAGGGATTTAGGATATAATTTATAATATTTATCTTGAAGTTTGTTATTTAGACAGTAGCTTTAATTAACCACATAAGGCCCTAATACCTCCGTCCGCACCTTCCCATACACTGTATAAGCAGTGATTAATTACCCGTAGGCTGTTTCACTGAGCCAAATAAGCTTTTATTAGCGGACTTTCAGCTGACATTTGTTCACGGGTAGGCCTCCTGTCCTCTGCTTTGGCTGACATAATTTTTGACAGTGTGGGGTCATTCTGTTGCGCCGCCGACCAGGCTTCACTTGAGTCAATATGCGTAAGTCTTATACCAACAATGCACTCTTTTCCTTCAGCCTTCGAACAATGTTTGCACTGTAAGTAACAGGGTCGTTTTGAAAGGGCACCCGCATTGCAATGCTTTATGCCTTTCCTGTGCTCGATGCTGAAATCATAGCTCTGAAGTCGTTCAATCCAACAAGCTAGCTGCCCTTCTGGTTCTTTAAATTTCAGCAGCCACCTTAGCGCAGAATGGTCGGTTCTTAGTTGAAAGTGCTGACCGTACAGATACTTGTGGTAGTGCACATTCTATCGCCGCCAAGAGTTCCCGCAGTACTGGACTGTAATAGCCTATGACTTTTTCGGTTCCATCGATCACCTGCGAAAGCACACCTCCTATTCGGTGTCCGCTTGCATCGCTATCCAGTACAAATTTTTCTCCGGCCACAGGATATCAAAGAATCAGTGCCGTACATAATAACTCCTTGAGCCTTAGGATTGCATGTTCTTGGGCTTCTCCCCAATCAAATGGTCGCGCCTTCTTAGTCAGCTCATGTAGACTCGAAGCCACACTGACAAAGTTTGGTACAAATCGCCGGTAGTATGTATAGAGGCCTAGAAAGCTGCGCAACTCGTGCAGACTTTGCAATTAGGTAAAATATTTTTAAAGCTTAAATTTAAATTACACAAGATTAAAAAAAATAAAAATAATAATAAAAAATATATAAAGTAAAACAGGAAAAGTAAGAAAATATCAAGAATAATTTAGAAAAACAAATTTTTTAAGCCCGCATCTTATCTTCATCGGTTGATATACCCTCTGCAGTCACGCGGTGCATAAATACATGACTTCCCTTTGGAACAGTGTACATTTCTTTGCGCTAAGCTTAGTTCTTCAGGTGTGCATCGAAAGTTTATCCCATGACAATTATGTCATCAAGGTACACAAGGCAAGTTTTCCAGTGGAGTCCTTTCAGCACATTTTCCATTAACTGCTCGAATGTTGCTGGAGCATTGCAGAGTCCAAAGGGCATCACATTAAACTGCCATAATCCATCACCTGTCCTAAGGGCAGTTTTCTCCTTGTCTTGGTCACAAATTTCTACTTGCCAATAACCACTTTGCAAGTCTAAAGTGGAGAACCATTTGCTTCCTGCTAGTGTGTATAGAGTGTCGTCAATTGTCGGTAGTGGACAGCTGTCCTTCTTAGTGATATCGTTTAGTTTTCTGTAATCAACACAGAATCGGGTGCTGCCATCTTTTATCTTAACTAAAACTATGGGCGAGCTCCGTGGGCTAGAAGATGGTTCGATTACTCCACTACGATCCATTTCGATGACTAGCGCCTTTACTTCATTTCGTTTTGCTAGAGGAATACCTCTGGGCGCCTGCTTTATTGGCCTCGCTTCACCAGTATTTATTTGGTGTTTTTCGATCGCCGTTCTTCCTTGAATTTTAATTTTCATGGCAAAGACCGAGCCGAATTTTCTGATTAGCTGTTTGGCTTTATTTCTATCAGTCGGCGCCAGTTCTTTTACTCATTTTTCCACATATTCTGCCAGGATCTCTTGATCTGCAGCGGACGCACTGGAAGGTTCCAAGTCCTTTTCTAGTCTATTGCTTCTAGCGCAGTACACTTGGCTATTTCAGAGTTTGTTCTGACAACTTTTTCACAATTTGGTGGTTTTCACGAGGGCTTTCGCTGTTATTAGGTCACTTTTTATTTCTGATGGTTCTACCACCCACAAGCTGCTGTCCTCACGATCTCCCTCCATACGCACCCATTCTAAAGTTTTTGCCCGAACTGGTAGTTTTTGGTGGCTGATGGTAACTGGCTTTCTTACCTGATCCTCGCGTTCATATCCAACACAAAGGGGTATTTATCATTCTGCCAAATCATAACTTTTTGCCCCATATGCAGGTTAATGCCGTGCCTAATCATAAAATCTGCACCAATAATAACTTAGTCCACAATATCGGCAACAATAAATACGTGACTGACGCTTATGTTGGCAATTGTTAGTTGCACATTTACCTTACCATAGACAGAAGTCTGCTCTCCAGTAGCTGATCGCAAACTTACCCCGTGCAATGGTTTCAACTGGCTTTCTAATTATATCGGGCTTGATGACGGACTGTGATGCTCCTGTATCTACGGTTAAAATGTATTTTTGTCGGTTGATGCACCCATAAGCAGTAAGATTGCTTTTCCCCTGCTGTGCTACTGATATGGATATTGTGGGGCAATCGGTTGTGGGATCTAGCTCATGTCCCGTAGTGCTAGCTCTTTTTAGTTTAACGGTGACTCTTTAGGTGGTTGCTGATGCTACCGAGAGCTCTTCCTTGTTGCTGAAAGTGTCCCACTTTACAGCAGTTGTAGCATTTGTCCTTCAGTTTGCCTCGCTTTTCACCTAATGCCGTCATACCTGCCTCCTTAGCTGCCTCTGTTAACTTCATGCTCATATCTGCCTCGTTTTCAGCAGTCACTTCGAGGTTACGCACCTTAAATATTTGTGGCTTGGAAATCACCTTCACAGTCCCTTGGGCCAGCGCGAATGAGACAGTTTCAGCAAAAGTCGATTTATGCGTAGCACACACCGCATGTCTCACATTAGAATCCTGAATTCCATTCACAAATGCTTCAATTTTGAACTGATCTAAGAATGGATGATTTTCGCCTGGATAAGTTAGCTGCACCAACCGCTCAATCTCTGTCGCAAAATCTTGCAATGACTCATTTGCTTTCTGCAGTCTACCTCTTAGTTCCATTCTGTATATTCCTTTTTTGTGTTCGTCACCATACTTTCGCTGCAGTGCCACCATTATTTCGTCATAATTATTTCTGCAGGTGATTGGCACACTTTTTAGAATTTCTGCAGCGTTTCCTTTTAAGGCCATAATCAACTCTATAGCTTTTTCTTCGATATTCCACATATTTCTGGAGGCAACTGACTCGAACTATATCTTAAAAATATTCAACGGTATCTGCCATCAAAAGTAGGGGCCTTTGCTCTTCCAGAACTTTTCTGAATAATTCGTACTGTATCCTCTTGACATTGGAGATTATTTACTTTATTTTCTAGATCTTGTAGTTTTTTTTCATCATTTTTGGTTTGTACCTCGAATCTATCTACGCCGTTCTCTAGGTCGGAAACTCTTTTGGAGACCTCAGAGATTTTCTCATAAGAGGCTCTAGAAGTTTCTTGAAGTTTTTCTTCCACCTTAGCTAACAATTTCTCGTTGTCTGCTATCGATGTTTCTAGCAGTTCCGTTTTCATCTTAGCTAACAGTTTTTCGTTGTCTGCTCTCAAAGCTTCTAACATTTTCGTCTTGTCTGCTCTAGAAGCTTCTAACATTTTTATGTTGCCTGCTCTAGAAGCTTCTTACATTTTTATGTTGTCTGCTCTAGAAGTTTCCAACAGTTTCTCATTTTTTCCATCTTAGTTAGCAGTTTCTCGCTGTCTGCTCGAGAATTTCTATTTTTCCATCATAGCAGCAAACATTACGCTTAACTCCATTGCTTCTTTTTCTTCAAATTCGTAAGTCGCAAAGTCAATGTTACGCCGCTCGAATTCCTCTATCAGCCGTTTTTGCAATTCTGTCTTATTACCTGTTGTCGGTGGCTCCAATTTGCTCAATTCCTTCTTGAGCTGTTCCAGTTTAAGCTTCTCCAATTTCATGACAGCTTATTATTTTGCAATCCCACTTCTGACACCAATTTTTACGATTTTACCCTTTATAATATCGTTGATTTATTTACCTTTTAAATAAATCGAGTTCTTTCTATATTGCAAATAATAAACACTGTTTGAAATTTTTATAGCTCTAGTTATTTATAACAGTCCCTAAAAATTATAGAAAAACACTTTAATAGCACACTTCACATACACGGTGTAGATATACTAATCGTTAGCCACACTTTAGTTTTTGACACTCAACGTTTTATTTATAAATTGAACTACTACGTCACCAAGTACCTGTGTTTATATGAGTAGTCAGGTATTCTAGTTAGTTGCAGTTTATTACGACATTAGATTTTTCCAGCTGTCAAAATTCGCGTGAAGAAATTTCGAGTTGCAGAAATTTCTTGTAACAATATATATATATTCTTCTTCATTTACATAACCGAGGTATTAGGACCTTATGTGGTTAATTAAAGCTACTGTCTAAATAACAAACTTCAAGATAAATATTATAAATTATATCCTAAATCCCTAACCGAGCACTAGCAACAAAGCCTATCGGCTCGTTGTAGCGAAAACAAACCAGAGCCTCAAGTGGGAATCGAACCCACTACCCCCGCACTGATAAGCTAGCACGCTACCAACTAATCAAGTGGGGCGCTATGTATATATGTTGCGGGGACGGTTTTTCGTTCCACAAGTTACTATGAAGACATTTTGTTTCTTTGGGGACTGTCTTCAAACTTTTCTTTATTCTACTGTAAACACTAAAGACATTTTACTGGATACAGAGCATTTTATAGGGACTTTTTTGGCTGTATATACAGATGTCTTCAAAGTATGCGCAATGCATACATAAATATATATATATAACGAAGAATAACAAAAAGTTTAAGGACAGTCTTCAAAGTAACAAAATGTCTTCATAGTAACTTGTGGAACGAAAAACCGTCCCCGCAACATGCGCCGTGCACATATATATATATATATATATATATATATATATATATATATATATATATATATATATTCATTGTGCATACTTTCAAGACATATGTATATACAGCCAAAAATGTCCCTATAATATGCGCTGTATCCAGTAAAATGTCTTCAGTGTATATAGCAGATTAATGAAAAGTTTGAGGTCAGTCTCCAAAGAATCAAAATGTCTTCATAGTAAACTGTGAAACGAAAAACCGTCCCCGCAACATGCGCTGTGCACATATATATATATATATATATATATATATATATATATTCAGCCAAAAAAGCCCCTATAATATCCGCTGTATCGAGTTAAATGGCTTCAGTGTAAACAGTAGAATAACGAAAAGTTTAAGGACAGTCCCCAAAGTAACAAAATGTCTTCATAGTAACTTGTGGAACGAAAACCCGTCCCCGCAATATGTGCTGTGCATATATATTATATATATATATATATGTGCATATATGTGCTGTGCATATATATATATATATATATATATATAAATATATGTGCATAGTGCATGTTGCGGGGACGGGTTTTCGTTCCACAAGTTACTATGAAGACATTTTGTTACTTTGGGGACTGTCCACAAACTTTTCATTATTCTACTGTTTACACTGAAGACATTTTATTGGATACAGCTCATATTACTGGGTCTTTTTTGGCTGTATATACAGATGTCTTCAAAGTATGTGAAATGCATATATATATATATATATATAAATGCATATATATATAAATGCATATATATATATATATATATATATATATATATATATATATGCACAGTGCATGTTGCGGTGACGGTTTTTCGTTCCATATATATATGTGCTCGGCGCATGTTGCGGGGACGGTTTTTCGCTCCACAAGTTACTATGAAGACATTTTGTTACTTTGGGGACTGTCCACAAACTTTTCATTATTCTACTGTTTACACTGAAGACATTTTACTGGATACAGCTCATATTACGGGGTCTTTTTTGGCTGTATATACAGATGTCTTCAAAGTATGTGAAATGCATATATATATATATATATATATATAAATGCATATATATATAAATGCATATATATATATATATATATATATATATATATATATATATATATATATATATATATATATATATATATATATATATATGCACAGTGCATGTTGCGGGGACGGTTTTTCGTTTCACAGGTTACTATGAAGACATTTTGATTCTTTGGAGACTGACCTCAAAGATTACATTAATATACTATATACACTGAAGACATTTTACTGGATACAGCGCATATTATAGGGACTTTTTTGGCTGTATATACAGATGTCTTCAAAGTACGGGCAATGAATATATATATATATATATATATATATATACTTTGAAGACATCTGTATATACAGCCAAAAAAGACCCCATAATATGAGCTGTATCCAGTAAAATGTCTTCAGTGTAAACAGTAGAATAATGAAAAGTTTGTGGACAGTCCTCAAAGTAACAAAATATCTTCATAGTAACTTGTGGAACGAAAAACCGTCCCCGCAACATGAGCTGTGCACATATATATATATATATATATATATATATATGTGCATAGCGCATGTTGCGGGGACGGGTTTTCGTTCCACAAGTTACTATAAAGACATTTTGTTACTTTGAGGATTTTGTATGTGCACAGCTCATGTTGCGGGGACGGTTTTTCGTTCCACAAGTTACTATAAAGACATTTTGTTACTTTGAGGACTGTCCTTAAACTTTTAATTAATCTACTGTATACACTAAAGACAGTTTACTGGATACAGCGCATATTATAGGGACTTTTTTCGCTGTATATACAGATGTCTTCAAAGTATGGGCAATGCATATATATATATATATATATATATATGCACGGTGCATGTTGCGGGGACGCTTTTTCGTTCCACAAGTTACTATGAAGACATTTTGATACTTTGGGGTCTGTCCTTAAACTTTTCGTTATTCTACTGTTTACACTGAAGACATTTTACTGGATATAGCGCATTTTATAGGGACTTTTTTGGCTGTAAATACGGATGTCTTCAAAGTATGGGAAATGAATATATATATATATATATATATATATATATATATGCATTGCCCATACTTTGAAGACATCTGTATATACAGCCAAAAAAGTCCCTATAAAATGCGCTGTGTCCAGTAAAATGTCTTCAGAGTAAACACTAGAATAACGAAAAGTTTAAGGACAGTCCCCAAAGTAACAAAATGTCTTCATAGTAACTTGTGGAACGAAAACCTGTCCCCACAACATGCGCCGAGCACATATATATATATATATATATATATATATATATTCATTGCCCATACTTTGAAGACATCTGTATATACAGCCAAAAAAGTCCCTATAATATGCGCTCTATCCAGTAAAATGTCTTCAGTGTAAACAGTAGATTAATGTAAAGTTTGAGGTCAGTCTCCAAAGAATCAAAATGTCTTCATAGTAACCTGTGAAACGAAAAACCGTCCCCGCAACATGCGCTGTGCACATATATATATATATATATATATATATATGTGCACAGCACATATTGCGGGGACGGGTTTTCGTTTCACAAGTTACTATGAAGACATTTTGTTACTTTGGGGACTGTCCTTAAACTTTTCGTTATTCTAGTGTTTACTCTGAAGACATTTTACTGGACACAGCGCATTTTATAGGGACTTTTTTGGCTGTATATACAGATGTCTTCAAAGTATGGGCAATGCATATATATATATATATATATATATATATATATATATATATATATGTGCACAGCACATGTTGCGGGGACGGTTTTTCGTTCCACAAGTTACTATGAAGACATTTTGTTACTTTGGGGACTGTCCTTAAACTTTTCGTTGTTCTACTGTTTACACTGAAGACATTTTACTGGATACAGCGCATATAATAGGGACTTTTTTGGCTGTATATACAGATGTCTTCAAAGTATGTGCAACGAATATATATATATATATATATATATATATATAGAGCAATTCCATATGAAAACGATCAAAATTGGCAAATTTTTGGACGACCCCTCTCCGATTTTAAAATAAATAGTCTCAATCGATTGCCCAGCAAAAAATAATGTACCTACATATTTTTTTTTTTTTTTTATAGTGACTGGTTTAGTGGTGGTGTACACCACTGTCATGTGACAAAATTGAAGAATTCTTCATAAGGGACCTCATTGAAAGTTGTTTTAAAAAAAACTACTAAAGCGATCGCAACGAGTGATAGCTCGTTGGAAAGGTATTGAATCAGGCTTTAATAGAAAAATAAAATTTTCCTAATTTTTCTCAGAAATTTACCTTTTTTCCCATGAAAATTAAATTTTCCCATGAAAATTAAATTTTCCGATTTTCCACAGAAGCTCCTAAATTTTCCGGCTAATTTTATTTTTTTTGGATTCCTCATAATTTTTGCTTTAAGAATCAGCAATAAAAAAATGGGCCCCGACTCCTTGTTTGGACAGGAGAAGAGCATTTAAGAGACCACCTTGTTCTCATTGTTTTTATATTTTTTATAATTGAATTATTTTTAATTATTTAACATTATTTTATTTTATTATTAAAAATACATTTTAAAAATTATTTTACAGTTAAAAATACATTTATGAAGAAAAAATCAATTTTTTTTAAGAGCCCCAAGTTGAGTGTGTAGTGAATATGGTCTGCCTGCCTTCACAAGATCGGCCATAAATCCATGGATAATAGCAGCAGTGGCATGTAATGGCACACCAAACCCGACTGAGGCTACAGGTTATAAAATGTTTTGTAAATTTTTTAAATTACCAGGTAATAAATATTTCGCCTAAAATGACACGTGCAGAAACAAGTCATAAAACACGGATTTTCCATAAATATGGCGAAATATTTATTACCTGGTAATTTAAAAAATTTACAAAACATTTTATGACCTGTGGTCGGCTTATTGGCAGTAACCAATTAAGTCCCTCTTTAAAAAACATTTTATGACCAGTAGTTCACGCAAATTTTCCTATTAAAGAAAAGCAAATATCGCTTATTTTGTTTACCTATTTTTTACCAAAAAATAAATATAAATACTTCACACACTCTGAGTCAAATTTCAGTTGAATACTAAACGTGAAAGTGTTAAAGTGTTTTTTTTTTTGTAAAGTAAAGAGTGAAGCTGTAAAGACAATTTAAAGTAAAATGAATAAATTTTGCTGCAATCCGTTTAACAAGAGTGGACATCGTTCGAAAAAGATAAAAGTATTAAAATTAACTGGTGTTTCGAAGCGATACATGAATGAATTAAATATACAATACGGTGAAGAAGCACAATTCATTTGCCCCAAGTGTAAAATCGATTTGTCTCAACAAGCAAATACATTGAAACAAATGCAACCACAATCCGAGAGTGAAATGACAATTGAACAAAATTTTTCATCTGATAGTGAGGCAGACATTCCGATGGTCAATATGTCTTTGAGTCCTTTGAATGAGGCTATTACCACTTTATGTGAAACGCCTATTAGAAAAAGAAAGTTGCGAAGTGAAAAATACAGTAAAGATAAAAAAGGCAAGGTTATGAGTGCAATCGCGACAATATTTGATGAAGCAGATGACGTTGATGACGGCAAACAGTTGAAAAGAAAATTCAATTTAGCGACCACTTTTCCGGAGAAATATCTCATTTTATCTGTGCTGCCTCAATCATGGTCTATACGCAAGATTTCTGAACAGTTTCAAACATCTTTTTACATCGCGAGAAGAAGCAAAGAATTAGTTCGACAGAAGGGCATATTGGCGACTCCCACCAAGAAATTTGGCTCAAGGACCCTCAGCGAAGCAACGGTGAAATTGATTCAAGATTTTTACTGCAATGATGACAACAGCCGCGCCTGCCCAGGTACACGTGACTATGTTATCACACGTGAAGATGGAGAAAAAGTACACAAGCAGCGCAGATTATTATTATGTAATCTATCCGAAGCATACCATCAGTTCAAAGAGAAATACCGAGCAGAAAAAGTGGGATTTTCTAAGTTTGCCATCCTACGACCAAAAGAATGCGTGCTGGCATTAGACAGGCACGGAACGCATTCAGTCTGCGTTTGCATGTTTCATCAAACCATCAAATTAATGTTCTTTCCATGCAAGAAATTGAAAGTATTTCACGGTGAAATTGAAACATATAGGGACCTCCTGTCGAAGTCGTTGTGCGCATACCCCACGGAAAATTGTCATCTGTCCAAATGCGACAATTGTCCGAAGATTGACGAGCTAGAGCAATATTTGGCGGAAAAGTTTGAACAGCTGTTAATTCAGGAGGTGCATTTCAAACAGTGGATAATTAGCAGCGGCAGATGTTCCTTTGAGACCGTGGTAAAGCAGATTCCGGAATTCATCGAGGAATTCGGATTCAAGTTGAATGAACTGAAGGCGCACCATTTCATATCCGAGATGCAATCGAAATTTCTAAAGGAAAGTAAGGAGAAATTAGCCCAAAATGAATTCATTGTGATAAGCGACTTTGCCGAGAATTACACTTTTCTCGTTCAGGATGAAATTCAGGCTTATCACTGGGCAAACGACCAGTGCACGGTGCATCCTTTTTGCATTTATTTCAAAAACGAAGATAACGAACTACAGACCGTAAGCCTTGTTGTTGTCGCGGAGAGTTTAGCTCATAATTATGTGTCCGTTTATTTATTTCAAATGAAACTGTTTGAATTCTTAAGATCAAAATTCGATGCAATCGACAAAGTAACGTTTTTCTCAGACGGCGCGGCTTCTCAGTACAAGAATAAAAAAAATTTTTACAATCTTTGCATAATTGAAGAAGAACAAAACTGCAAGGTCGAGTGGCACTTTTTTGCGACGTCCCACGGTAAGGGCCCATGCGATGCGTTAGGGGGAACCCTAAAACGCATGGCGACTAAGGCAAGTTTGCAAAGGCCATATACTGACCAGATCTCAAATGTACAACATTTGTTTTCGTGGATTCAAAGCAAGGAAATTGCCATTAACACAGTTTTATGCACTCAAAAAGAACACGATGCCATGGAGCGACGACTTCAAAACAGATATAATAATGTCAAAACTATAACTGGAACGCAAAAGTTTCATTGCTTCATACCAAATATTTCTGATATGTCAATTAATGTAAAGCGGTACTCTTCGTCTGCCGACGTGCTAAATTTAAAGTTACTTTAATTTTATAATGATGCCAAGACAATTGAAATTTTTAATAAATATTGTAATTAAGTATAAGCAGCAAAATAAGAAAGATTTTTTCTTCATAAATGTATTTTTAACTGTAAAATAATTTTTAAAATGTATTTTTAATAATAAAATAAAATAATGTTAAATAATTAAAAATAATTCAATTATAAAAAATATAAAAACAATGAGAACAAGGTGGTCTCTTAAATGCTCTTCTCCTGTCCAAACAAGGAGTCGGGGCCCATTTTTTTATTGCTGATTCTTAAAGCAAAAATTATGAGGAATCCGAAAAAAATAAAATTAGCCGGAAAATTTAGGAGCTTCTGTGGAAAATCGGAAAATTTAATTTTCATGGGAAAATTTAATTTTCATGGGAAAAAAGGTAAATTTCTGAGAAAAATTAGGAAAATTTTATTTTTCAATTAAAGCCTGATTCAATACCTTTCCAACGAGCTATCACTCGTTGCGATCGCTTTAGTAGTTTTTTTTTAAACAACTTTCAATGAGGTCCCTTATGAAGAATTCTTCAATTTTGTCACATGACAGTGGTGTACACCACCACTAAACCAGTCACTATAAAAAAAAAAAAAAATATGTAGGTACATTATTTTTTGCTGGGCAATCGATTGAGACTATTTATTTTAAAATCGGAGAGGGGTCGTCCAAAAGGTGATCGCTTTCATATGGAAGACATCTGTATATACAGCCAAAAAAGACCCCGTTATATGAGCTGTATCTAGTAAAATGTCTTCAGTGTAAACAGTACAGTAATGAAAAGTTTGTTACAAGAAATTTCTGCAACTAGAAATTTCTTCACGCGAATTTTGACAGACGGAAAAACCTAGTGTCGTACTAAACTGGAAATAACTAGAATACGTGACTACTCATATAAATACAGGTACTTGGTGACGTAGTAGTTCAATTTATAAGAAGAACGCTGAGTGTGAAGAACTAAAGTGTGGCTAAAGTTTAGTTTAGCAAAAGCGGCTGATAGAATTAGAGCGGCGTAATATTGACATTGCGACTTACGGATTTGATGAAAAAAAAATCAATGGAGGTTAGTACCCGTAAAACGGAAGGTAACATGAAGTTAGGCGCAATGTTTGCTCCTTTGATGGAAACGTCTAGAGTAGAGAACGAGAAATTGTTAGCTAAACTTCATGCAACTTCTAGAGCTAGAGGTTAGTACCCCTAAAACGGAAGGTAACACGGAGTTAAGCGCAATGTTTGCTGCTTTGATGGAAAAGATGGAAACGTCTAGAGTAGACAACGAGAAATTGTTAGCTAAACTTCAAGCAACTTCTAGAGCAGAGAACGAGAAACTATTAACTAAGATGGAGACGAACGAGAAATTGCTAACGAAGATGGAAAAGAAGTTTCAAGAAACTTCTGGAGCCACTAATGAAAAAATCTCTGAGGTCTCCAAAAGAGTTTCCGACCTAGAGAACGGCGTAGATAGATTCGAGGTACAAACCAAAGATGTTGAAAGAAAACTACAAGATCTAGAAAATAAAGTATATAATCTCCAATGTCAAGAGGATACAGTACGAATTATTCAAGAAAGATCTGGAAGAGCAAAGGCCCCTACTTTTGATGGCAGCATACCGTTTAATGTTTTCAAATTCCAGTTCGAGACAGTTGCCGCCAGAAATATGTGGAACATCGAAGAAAAAGCTATAGAGCTGATTCTGGCCTTAAAAGGAAACGCTGCAGACATTCTAGAAAGTGTGCCAATTACCTGCAGAAATAATTATGACGACATGATGGTGGCACTGCAGCGAAATTATGGTGAAGAGCACAAAAAATAAATATACAGAATGGAACTAAGAGGTAGACTGCAGAAAGCAAATGAGTCATTGCAAGATTTTGCGACAGAGATTGAGCGGTTGGTGCAGCTAACTTATCCAGGCGTAAATCATCCATTCTTAGATCAGTTAAAAATTCAAGCATTTGTTAATGGAATTCGGGATTCTGATATGAAACATGATGTCTGTGCTACGCAAAAATCGACTTTTGCTGAAACTGTCTCATTCGCGCTGGCCCAAGAGACTGCGAAGGTGATTTCCAAGCCACAAATATTTAAGTGCGTAACCTCGAAGTGACTTCTGAAAAAGAGGAAGATATGAGCACGAAGTTAACAGAGGTAGTTATGAAGGCATTTTTTTTGTTTACGTTAGACTAACACTCAGGGGATGTCCCCTACTAATGCAGTGCATTGTGTTAGAATTAGGAAAATATGTTATGAGAGGGAGGAAAGAGGGAGTAGTGTTGAAGAGCACAGATAATTTGCAATATATCTGCAATAGTACAACAACCGGGTACACACCTTGTTGCTGAATTGGTTACTCAGTGATCAGTGCTATGCCTTCATCACTAATTGGCCCAACAACACAAATAATACGAGGCGGTTGTACCATGCAAAATAGAGAAAAGCGACGCAAACCGAAGGACAAATGCTACAACTGCGGTAAAGTGGGACACTTTCAGCAACAAGGAAGAGCCCTCGGTAGGATCAGCAACCACCTAAAGAGTCACCGTTAAACTAAAAAGAGCTAGCACTACGGGGCATGAGCTAGATCCCACAACCGATTGCCCCACATTATCCATGTCAGTAGCACAGCAGGGGAAAAGCAATATTACTGCTTATGGGTGCAGCAACCGACAAAAATACATTTTAACCGTAGATACAGGAGCATCACAGTCCGTCATCAGGCCCGATATAATTAGAAAGCCAGTTGGAACCATTGCACGGGGTAAGTTTGCGATCAGCTACTGGAGAGCAGACTTCTGTCTATGGTAAGGTAAATGTGAAACTAACAATTGCCATCATAAGCGTCAGTCACGTATTTATTGTTGCCGATATTGTGGACTAAGTTATTATTGGTGCAGATTTTATGATTAGGCACGGCATTAACCTGCATATGGGGCAAAAAGTTATGATTTGGCAGAATGATAAATACCCCTTTGTGTTGGATATGAACGCGAGGATCAGGTAAGAAAGCTAGTAACCATCAGCCACCAAAAACTACCAGTTCGGGCAAAAACTTTAGAATGGGTGCGTATGGAGGGAGATTGTGAGGACAGCAGCTTGTGGGTGGTAGAACCATCAGAAATAAAAAGTGACCTAATAACAGCGAAAGCCCTCGTGAAAACCACCAAATTGTGAAAAAGTTGTCAGAACAAACTCTGAAATAGCCAAATGTACTGCGCTAGAAGCAATAGACTAGAAAAGGACTTGGAACCTTCCAGTGCGTCCGCTGCAGATCAAGAGATCCTGGCAGAATATGTGGAAAAATGAGTGATAGAAATAAAGCCAAACAGCTAATCAGAAAATTCGGCTCGGTCTCTGCCATGAAAACTCAAATTCAAGGAAGAACGGCGATTGTAAAACACCAAATAAATACTGGTGAAGCGAGGCCAATAAAGCAGGCGCCCAGAAGTATTCCTCTAGCAAAACGAAATGAAGTAAAGGCGTTAGTCATCGAAATGGATCATAGTGGAGTAATCGAACCATCTTCTAGCCCATGGAGCTCGCCCATAGTTTTAGTTAAGATAAAAGATGGCAGCACCCGATTCTGTGTTGATTACAGAAAACTAAATGATATCACTAAGAAGGACAGCTGTCCACTACCGACAATTGACGACACTCTATACACACTAGCAGGAAGCAAATGGTTCTCCACTTTGGACTTGCAAAGTGGTTATTGGCAAGTAGAAATTTGTGACCAAGACAAGGAGAAAACTGCCCTTAGCACAGGTGATGGATTATGGCAGTTTAATGTGATGCACTTTGGACTCTGCAATGCTCCAGCAACATTCGAGCGGTTAATGGAAAATGTCCTGAAAGGACTCCACTTGAAAACTTGCCTAGTGTACCTTGATGACAGAATTGTCATGGGATAAACTTTCGATGCACACCTGAAGAACTAAGCTTAGCGCAAAGAAATGTACACCGTTCCAAAGGGAACGCGTGACTGCAGAGGGTATATCAACCGATGAAGATAAGATTCGGGCTTAAAAAATTGGTTTTTCTAAATTATTCTTGATATTTTCTTACTTTTCCTGTTTGACTTTATATATTTTTTATTATTATTTTTATTTTTTTTTAATCTTGTGTAATTTAAATTTAAGCTTTAAAAATATTTTACCTAACTGCAACCTATTTCTAAATAGGTTTTAACAATTGTCATTATTATTTTTGCTTGGTAACTCCTGTACTGTAATTATAAGATTAAATGTTGTTGTGCAGGATATGACATTAATAAATAAATAAATAAATAAAATAAAAAAAAATAAATAAATAAAAGATTGGCCTCGCCCGAAAAGTCTGCACGAGTTTCGCAGCTTTCTAGGCCTCTACACATACTACCGGCGATTTGTACCAAACTTTGTCAGTGTGGCTTCGAGTCTACATGAGCTGACTAAGAAGGCGCGACCATTTGATTGGGGAGAAGCCCAAGAACATGCAATCCTAAGGCTCAAGGAGTTATTATGTACGGCACTGATTCTTTGATATCCTGTGGCCGGAGAAAAATTTGTGCTGGATAGCGATGCAAGCGGACACCGAATAGGAGGTGTGCTTTCGCAGGTGATCGATGGAACCGAAAAAGTCATAGGCTATTACAGTCCAGTACTGCGAGAACTCTTGGCGGCGATAGAATGTGCACTACCACAAGTATCTGTACGGTCAGCACTTTCAACTAAGAACCGACCATTCTGCGCTAAGGTGGCTGCTGAAATTTAAAGAACCAGAAGGGCAGCTAGCTTGTTGGATTGAACGACTTCAAAGCTATGATTTCAGCATCGAGTACAGGAAAGGCATAAAGCATTGCAATGCGGGTGCCCTTTCAAGACGACCCTGTTACTTACAGTGCAAACATTGTTCGAAGGCTGAAGGAAAAGAGTGCATTGTTTGTATAAGACTTACGCATATTGACTCAAGTGAAGCCTGGTCGGCGGCGCAACAGAATGACCCCATACTGTCAAAAATTATGTCAGCCAAAGCAGAGGACAGGAGGCCTACCCGTGAACAAATATCAGCTGAAAGAATCTAATAAAAGCTTATTTGGCTCAGTGAAACAGCCTACGGGTAATTAATCACTGCTTAAACAGTGTATGGGAAGGTGCGGACGGCAAAACTGAGACAAAGCT
The DNA here is from genome assembly GCA_949748255.1 of Eustalomyia histrio. Classification (NCBI taxonomy): domain Eukaryota; kingdom Metazoa; phylum Arthropoda; class Insecta; order Diptera; family Anthomyiidae; genus Eustalomyia; species Eustalomyia histrio. The sequence goes on along the minus strand of OX456523.1, from coordinate 166,623,924 downwards.
AATTGTGGTGCCGTCAAGCAAAATAGACGAAGTATTAAAAGAGTTCCATGACGGTCCCAGTGGTGATCCTTTCGGTGTCTTCCTTTCGGTGTCACGAAAACCTTAGAGAAGTTAAAACAACGATTCTACTGGGTCGGCTGCCAGCAAGCTGTAAGCGACTGGATAGCAAATTGCGAGCAATGCATCGCAACTAAAGGACCAGTAAGGAGAAGTCGTAGGCAACTTCAACAATACAACTCGGGTGCTCCATTTGAGCGGATAGCGATGGATGTAGCAGGCCCTTTCCCTGTCGTGATTCCGGAAACCGTTACGTTCTTGTGGTGATCGACTATTTAAGTAAATGGCCTGAGGTATACGCTATACCGAACCAGGAAGGCAGAACGGTAATAATCGCATTTGTGAACAACTGTGTGTGCCGCTACGGTGTTCCGTTAGAATTACACTCTGACCAGGGAAGGAATTTTGAAGCTGCTATCTTCAAGGAAATGTGTGAGTTATATGGAATAAGAAAAACAAGAACCCCCCGCTGTATCCGCAATCTGATGCTATGGTCGAAAGATTCAATCGTACTTTAGAGGAATACTTAAGAAAAGTGGTCAGTACTCATCGGAAGGACTGGGACGAACACATTCCCTAATTTCTGCTGGCATATAGATCGGCTGTTCACGATTCCATCTCCCGGACGCCTGCAAAAATTATTTTCGGAACGGAACTTAAATTGCCTGGCGATTTAAAATTTGGTGTTAAGCCCGCCGCTATAGATAAAGACAACGACAACGCTTCCCGGGAACAAGAAGACCTTAACGAGCTTCATGAGTTTGTTCGCAATCGAATTAAAATAATCAGCGATAAGATGAAGGCGAGGCATGATAGGTTCGCTATTTAGCCCGTGTGACGGCTACTTGATAGCAGCACATTATCTTTTTGAGTTCATTATTATCGATGGCAGTTACGACGTAATGAAACCACTCTTATGTATCTTTTTTTTATTATTGGCACTATTTTCAATGACACTTTTCGTATAAGCAAGCAAATGTAAATGGACCAATCACAATAACCCAATCAGATGTATTGAATGGGGATGCCGTATCTCCAACAGCACAAAAATTATGTATGCTATGAAGAAAATCGCGGACATATTTGTACTTTCGATCATTACATTTTGATACTCGTGTTGGCATGGTCGAAAGTTCCTGAACATAACAAAAAGAAAAGGAAAGTTATTACAGAAGGCTGAACAACTTACCAATCACGTTTTTTTGGGATACTAATACGTTCTGTTCGATAAGAAGGTTGCGGACCTTGGCTGAAGACAAAATTTTACGAATAATAGTTTATGAGAGATCTCAAAGGAAAAGTATAACAAAACGCAAACATATTCCGTTGTATATGCGAATTATAATAACTAGATTTTGAACTACGGTAGAATTAATTAGATTTATGATAATTTATTAAAGCTGAAGCTTTACTAATAAGAAAATTGATAATAAAATTTGTATTTTACAGAACGCTAACTATGTGGTACTAAGATTTGATTTGCGGTTGAAAATGTAACGACATTTTAAAGTAGAGGGTGAGAGAACTTGGGGCACTTTTGTATATGCTTTTTTTCAGGGAACAGAAGTGCCACGGATGGCCGTAGCGGTCATATGGGGTGGGCTACCTGAGAAGACAAATCCACCTTCGTCTTCACGAGAGAATGCCCAGCAAATATCATAGTAGAACGCCTGTGGTTGTTCTTTTTAGTTTGTCTGAGTTGATTTTTTTTGACATCGGAAATTGTGTTTCCAATTAATTTAGTAAGGTGAACATCCAAATCTGAAACCATTAATCAGTGGTCTGTCTGTTGTATGTAAAGTGGAATTTGGATTTGAGTTGCTCGTTTTAATTTTTTTTTTTGGTTTTACAGATTTTTTTTCGAAGTTACTTTATTTTTTTTTTTTTTTTGGCACGTAAAATAAAATTAAATGTGCTACCTCTAGTGGAAAATAACCCAGCCATTCCGGCGAGCTAAGCCGCAAATAAACCGTGTCAATTCCACAAAACTCAACTGGGAGGTACGTCACATTTTGGCGCCCCGACGTGAAGCATGGAAGAGTGACTTTTAGTTATAGTTTAGTTTTAGTCAGGTGAATTTTTTTTTTAAATATCGGATGTCCCGGAAGGTATACAATACCATGCCAGCGTTGCAACGTTATTAAGAAAATATTCTCAGGTATGAAATTAGACGTAAAGGAAAGGTGAACACATCGCTCATATCAGATGTCCCGGAAGGCATACACAATGCCATGCCAGAGTAGCAATGATACAAGAAAGATTTATGCAGGTTATTACCACCGAACTTGCGTACACGGAAATAATTTTTTTAATTTGATAATGAATGTCCGGGAAGGTACATATGGTACCACGCCAGAGTAGCAACGTTATCAAGAGAAAAACGCAAACTTTCAAATATTAATTCCATGTTTTATAGTCTTTTTTTCGAATAACTACAGGGAGGTTACATTGAAAGGAAAATTTTACACCAATTTGACATTGCTCGGAAATTTACGATGTTTTACTCATAGAATATCTGGTTAAATTTCTAAAACAATTACTCCCGATGATATTAACTTTTCTAAAAGTATGTTGTAAATATTACAAAATATTATTGTCTCGAATGGAACATAATGTTATTTACACAGGGTGTATTTGCGCCTCTTGTCAAACTCACACCAACCTTGATTTGCGTTGCAAATTTTCAACCACATAGTGCATGACATATTTCTGTAAAAAATATAGTAAAAATAAATTATTTTACTAAGCTTGTTTTATTTTTTTGTGTTTGTTGGTTTAGTTTAGTATACTTGTTGGTAGTTATTAACCAAAATAAATTTGTTTTTTAGAGGAAAAAAACCTAAACATTTCTAATAAAAATACATTTATAATATCACCCGTTAGTAAATTAATTTTTATTAATTTATAAAATATAATATCATTTTTTTTTTAACATACTTACTGTATATATACTGAAGCGCTTGTGTCAGTTTTTATTAAACTGTACAAGCCTTAAATTTTACACGGACAGTAGATTTTTATAAAACATTGGAAGTCTAGGTCTGAACACTAACAGATTATTACATTATTTCAGGTTTATTACCTCGTATAACATTCTCGGAATAGTAAGTGTAAACTATTATTTACTAACCTATCCTGACAAATTACGGCAATAAGAACATATTCGATTCTTAATTCTTAACGATTGACTTAGAGAATCTATTTTTTTTTTTTGTTGTGACTCTTATATCGATTAGACAGTAATCTGAATTTTCGGGTTTTCTGGTACCGATTTTCCGTGAATAAGAATAAATTTACATTTAATTTCATTCAAATTTTTTTACTTGATCTTGCAAGAAAAATTTATGCTCATTCTCTCGTGACGTCTAGGGACCAACTGAATAGTACTGCGCGTTCGGCGAATAATATTACACCGTTGTTGTCTTTAACATTCGTACCAGGACAGGGTCCATTAACAACTTCTTCACCCGGCATGGAGAGGTCCTTACAAAGCCCCTCTTATAGCAGTTTAACGGCACGGAGTATTCGGGCGGAATTTCGCAACATGGCTAGAAATCAAGCAAGATTGCCAACTTTAAATGAACAATTGACCCAAATATGCCCGATAATGTCGAGGGACGTAGTCTGAGGGAGTACGTCAGCTCATCTGTAGATGCTGCACAAGCATATATTATGCGACACTTAGAGCAGAGCCTAGCAGTTATGATTCCACAATTAGTACGAGAATCTTTAAGAGAGGGATAGTACCGGTGAAAATCGCAACAACAATATCAGCTCGGATTTACAAGGTCAGCCACGTAATCAACAACAACAATTTTATCCTCATAACCAACGATTTCAAGATCAGAATCACTTCAATTAGAGAAGTGGGGTATAGAATTCGATGGATCAAATAAATCATTTAGTGTTGAAGATTTTATCTTTAGAGCGGAGGCACTTCGCTGGGACTATAATTGTTCGTGGGACGTTTTCATGAAGGGTTTCCATCATTTGATGATTGGGCGTGCCAACGATTGTTTCTGGGAGTTTAGGCAACAAAATCCCTCAAGAAACTGGGATCATTTAAAATATCATTTGATTAAGAAGTTTAGAAATTTCGAAAGTGCCTTTGACATTCAACGGCGTATGGTTGAAAGAAGGCAAATGCCGTCAGAAACGGCTGACGCTAATATTTCAGGGATCATTAGGTTAAAGAATCAAATGAGGATACCAATCCCAGAATACGAACTAGTGAGGACAATCAAAGACAATCTGAAGGACGGATTAAGTCAACTGATTTTTCCCAAAGGCCTAGATACTATCGACGGCCTTCTGGAAGAATGCAAGAGAGCAGACAAGTACATAGACAACAACTCCAAAACTATCGCCGTGTGAATGAACTTGATTATGAAGAAGTTTTATCTGAAGATGCCAAGTGTCAAATAGACGCATTGCAACAGCAACAGTACCACCTAAACAACTCACATGCTGGAACTGCAAAAAGCCCGGCCACAGCTTTAAGGACTGTACAGATGATCAGGGAAGCTTGTTTTGTTACAAATGTGGGTTCGAGGGAGTTACTTTCCCGAAATGTCAAAGGTGTCTGGGAAACCTTCAAAGGCACATGACGAAGAAAGGGCACTCATGCTTGCCGCAGAACAGTAAATCAACAACTAGCCCATGACAATTGTAAACTGACTGATAATGACAACTTGAAGAGCTTTAAAAACTCAGTATTAAGCCCTGACTTTCAAAAATATCCTTTATTGGGAACCAATAATTATGGAAACTATGAAAATCGAGGGTGCAGTAGATTAGAACACAACGACACTAATAATAAGAGCTTCAAGGAAATACTAAAAGTGACAAGAACGCCGACAAAAACAGTAGGAAAATTATTTGCTCAAAAATTTAAATTTATGTAGAAAATCGCTTGTAGACAAACCGTTTCATAACCCCATTGTCAACCAATATTCACCCGGTCAAAAGCAAAAGCATTCTAACCATCCAACAAACAATAGGGATAATACCAGTGAAAACAAAAACGCCGAAAGGCGGATTGTTCTACTGAACGACTACCATAAAAAGGATACAGTTTCAAATGAAACATCAGGAAACCGGAAACTTAAGGAAATTTTACCATACGAAAAGAAGTTGGAAATTTATTATGGAAAAACAGAGGAAATATTTAACGAATTCAATCCGCTGTTGAACAAAACTACAGTAAAGGCTAGAAAAGGGTACATTCGTAGAAAAAGAGAACGTAGGGAATTTTCTGCTACAGTAATAAATACAGGTCACGATATTAGACCATATATGGATCTAAAATTTAACGGTTGTGATTTTAGAGGATTACTGGACAGTGGTGCATCCATTAGTTGTTTGGGAAGAAATTGCCTTAGAAAAATAGATCAGATAGGAGTGAAAATAATAGATTTTAAATCAGCGATAAAGACTGCGGATGGTAACGAACAACAGATCGTAGGAAAAGTAAAAATTTCAGTAGAATGCGGAAACAAAATACAAGAAGTGATATTTTACTTGGTACCAAATTTACGACAGGAGCTTATTATAGGATATAACATGTGGCGACGTCTAGATATAAAAATTTCAATAGGAAACGAACATGTAGATGAAATAGCGAATATAGAACCGGAAAAGAACAAAGGATGCGGAATGGAACAACAGGGTTACGTTGGTTATCAAACCTGACAAAAATCGGTTATGTCTCGATGCACGTGAATTAAATAAGGTGACTAGGAAGGATGCATATCCATTACCCAATATCGACGGTCTTCTGACAAGACTTGGAGACACCCACTTCATCTCGGCGATAGATTGAAAGGATGCCTTCTGGCAGATTCCTCTGGTTGTGTCCCCAAACTTTGAAACCCATATGGAAATGTTAAGAACCGTTGGCGAGAAGTTACCCTCCGCTGATTTAACCATTAATATGGAAAAGCCTAAGTTCTGCTACAGGGAATTAAAATACCTTGGATATATTGTTGGTGGGGGCAAAATAATACCAGACAATAGTAAATTGGAGGCAATTGTGTTGTCTAGCCCCGATTTTGGGAGACCTTTTTTTGTCCAGTGCGACGCTTCAAACATTGGAGTCGGTGCCGTATTATTTTAAATAAACGATGAAGGTGAACCCCCGATCGAATACTTTTCCCGAAAGCTGAACACAGCACAGAAAAATTATTCGCCAACTGAAAAGGAATGTTTGGCTGTAGTACTGGCAATTGAAAAATTTCGCTAGTACATCGAATTAATGGAGTTCACGGTGATCACCGACCATTCTAGTCTTAAATGGCTAATGCGTTCTCAGAACCTTAATGGACGTCTTGCTCGATGGAGTTTAAAGTTGCAAGGCTATAAATTCTCCATCGAGCACAGAAAGGGTTCCAAGAATGTCGTCGCAGACATGCTGTCGAGATTGGATATGGAGTGATCACAGTTGAACATCCGAAAATTTTAGATTTCGATTCAGCTGAATTTAAAAAGCCCAAAATCCAACGTTAATAGAAACCGTCGAACAATTCGAATTTGTAAAATGCAAATAGAAAAAAATATACAAAATAATAATATTTTTACCTAAGATCGGTACGAAAAAAGTAAAATAGGATTAAGAACCGTTTACAAATTGTAAATTACAAATTTTTTCTTCTGAGAGTAAATGAGGAATCGATAACAACATATATGTTAACTGTTCGAATCAGTCATTCAAAAAAACAGACTATCTCTAAATCACCTGAAGGAAATGAGGAAAATTAATAAAGAGCATCACAAAAGTACCAGAAAACGTAAAAGGATTAGTACTAATATAGAAATGAGAATAAATTGATTGACTTATTAGTTGTTGCAAAATTGATGAACCATTTTTAAACAGCAAAATGGCTGGCAAATTCTCGAATATGATTTTTTTCTGTGTACATCGATTTATCCAACTACAATGGTTTTTTATATCTACTGTTTCTGTTCGGAAGTGGATGTATGACACTCTCGAGAGAAAACCAGATACCTTGCTAATGACCACGTAATCTTTTTGCTTTGATACTTATTTGCGTTTCGAACTTCATTGAACGTATCTGAAAGTGAGGAGGGCGTATGCTTTTATTTGGTTAGGTTACAGTTTTTCTTTGATTGGCCTTAGGATCACTTGGTGCTTGCTTAGATTCTTGAACTAACATTTTTTCTTATAGTCCCAACTTTGGATGCGCCACAGGTTCTATATCTAAAGATGGCTTTGTGACGGCTACTTGATAGCAGCACATTATCTTTTTGAGTTCATTATTATCGATGGCAGATACGATGTCATAAAATCACTCTTGTTTATTTTTTTCTTATTATTGGCACTTTTCTCAATGACACTTTTCGTATAAGCAAGCAAATGTAAATGAACCATTCACAATAAACCAATCAGATGTAATGAATGGGGATGCCGTATCTCCAACCGAACGAAAAATATGTATGCTATGAAGCAAATGGCAGACATATTTGTGCTTTCGATCATTACATTTTGATACTCGTGTTGGCATGGTCGAAAGTTCCTGAACATAACAAAAAGAAAAGTACTACAGAAGGCTGAACAACTTACCAATCACTTTTTTTTGATACTAATACGTTCTGGGCGATAAGAAGGTTGCGGACATTGGCTGAAGACAAAATTTTACGATAGAATCGGAATCAACAGTTGATAAGTAAGGCTGTTGAAGGTTCGGCGATAAAAAGGGATTTCTTGCCACCACCTAGGCGAAACGCGGTGACCGGCAACGCCACGTTACACGGATATAGTTATAACGGGATTGTCAAATATCCTAACATGAGGTTTCGACGGGAGTCTCAGGTGAAACGTATCATAAACAGTTGTAAGACCCTTTTAGCCATTGGCCGTAAAAACAGGTAAAATTGTAGCTATATTTTATCCGTATTCCACTGTTTGAACCGTATCGCCAGAGCTAAACTCTAGTTGAGTCATATTACACATTTTGAACCATATCACCAAAGCCGAACCGTATCTCACAAAGCTGAACCGTATTTCGTAACCCGAACAGTATTTCACAATGTGAACGGTGTCACTAAAGTAAAACCGTACGACACTATTTGAACCGTAGCGCACTAATTAAGCCGTATTACCACATCCGTGATATACAACCATATGTGTGTCGTGTCCATCGACTGCATTGTGTAACCCTATAGAAGCAGTATTACACTACCATAGGAAATCGCACGAGTTAGTCTCAACAATACGGTTGACATTATTGTCACTGCGACTTTGACTGCGAACTAAAGGTCATAGACGAACCGGATCGACCAACCCTATTTATAAGTACCATAATAAAACCTGCTATAGTTTATATTTCATTAATTGTTGTTTTTACGTAGAAATTTACAAAACTCTTTGTATCTGGATTGAATGGATTTGGTTGTGATCAAATTATATTATAGTTTCTATAACGTATTTTATCCGTATTTAAAGTAAAATAAAAACCGATTAGAGAATCGTAAATAAGTTTCGTTTTGATAAAAATAAATAATTTGAGAATAAGCGTTTTTGATTTGCTATGAGAATTTGATTAATGATCAAACTTAATTTAGTTTGAATATTAATAAAATAAATAAATATATGTATAAATCAATAAATAAATAAATACATATATAAATAAATAAATATATAAATAAATCAATATATAAATAAATAAATATATAACTAAATAAATATATAACTAAATCAATATATAAAAAATATATAACTAAATAAATAATACATACATAAATAAATGCATATACTATATAAATAAACACATGCATATATAACTGGTCTAATATTATACAAAAATGAATAAATGAACAAAAATAATAAGAGTACCTGAATCAATCAATATATTAACGAATAGAGAAACACCTATATACATTAAAAAATAAATAAATAAATATATAACTAAATAAATATATAACTAAATCAATATATAAATAAATATATAACTAAATAAATAATACATACATAAATAAATGTATATACTATATAAATAAACACATGCATATATAACTGGTCTTATATTATACAAAAATTAATAAATGAACAAAAATAATAAGAGTACCTGAATCAATCAATAAATTAACGAATAGAGAAACACCTAAATACATTAACATATAAACAAACAAATCAAGAACAAAAAATATAGAAATTTAAATAACTACCTACCTAAAAATATAAAAAAAAATAATCAATCTACATAAAAACATTTATAAAATAAAAGGGACCACAATTTAAACCTAACTAAAACCATAGCGTTAATAGTTTATGAGAGATCTCAAAGAAAAAGTATAACAAAACGCAAATATAATCCGTTGTATATGCGAATTATAATAACTAGATTTTAAACTAAGGTAGAATTAATTAGATTTATGATAATTTATTAAAGCTGAAGCTTTACTAATAAGAAATTCTTACTCTAAATTGTACAATGTATAGTATAAAATTGATAATAAAATTTGTATTTTGCAGAACGCTAACTATGTGGTAAAAAGATTTTATTTGCGGTTGAAAATGTAACGACATTTTAAAGTAGAGGGTGAGAAAACTTGGGGTACTTTTGTATATGCTTTTTTTCAGAGAACAGAAGTGCCACGGATGGCCGTAGCGGTCATATGGGGTGGGCTACCTGAGAAGACAAATCCACCTTCGTCTTCACGATAGAATGCCCAGCAAATGTCATAGTTGAACGCCTGTAGTTGTTCTTTTTAGTCTGTCTTAGTTGTTTTTCTTTGACATCGGAAATTGTGTTTCCAATTAATTTAGTAAGGTGAACATCCAAATCTGAAACCATTAATCAATGGTCTGTCTGTTGTATGTAAAGTGGAATTTGGATTTGAGTTGCTCGTTTTAATTTTTTTTTTTTGGTTTTACAGATTTTTTTTCGAAGTTAATTTATTTTCTTTGGCACGTAAAATAAAATTAAATGTGCTACCTCTAGTGGAAAAGAACCCAGCCACTCCGGCGAGCTAAGCCGCAAATAAACCGTGTCAATTCCACAAAACTCAACTGGGAGGTATGTCACACCCGCAACGAAAAAAAGGACTATCTCCAAAATTACAAACACATTGTGACGGCCCCTATAGAGTAATTAAAAAATTTTAATGAATGGGTATACAGAATACAGAGAGATCAGTGCCCAAAATGAAGGTTGTGCATCTAGAACGACTAGCCAACTATGAAAAAGGAATAGTTATGCCTCTTCGGGACGAACAGGCTTATGTGAGCGGCAGTGTTACAAGAAATTTCTGGAACTAGAAATTTCTTCACGCGAATTTTGACAGCTGGAAAAATCTAGTGTCGTAAATAAACTGGAGCTAACTAGAATACCTGACTACTCATATTAATACAGGTACTTGGTGACGTAGTAGTTCAATTTATAAATAAAACGCTGAGTGTCAAGAACTAAAGTGTGGCTAACGTTAAGTATATCTACACCGCGTAATTAAAGTGTGCTATTAAAGTATTTTTCTGTAATTTTTAGTGACTGTTATATATAAATAGAGCTATAAATAATTTCAAACAATGTATATATATATACATATATGTATTCATTGTGCATACTTTGAAGACATCTGTATATACAGCCAAAAAGTCCCTATAATATGCGCTGTATCCAGTAAAATGTCTTCAGTGTAAACTGTAGAATAATGAAAAGTTTTAGGACAGTCCCCAAAGTAACAAAATGTCTTCATAGTAACTTGTGGAACGAAAATTTACAAAATTTTATTTGGCTACTGCTTACGATGAAATCTCTATACTTATCCTTTCTCTATTATTAATTAAGGTGGTTCACTATAGGCTGGTTATCAAGTTAGAGGATTAAATATTTATATCAACAACAATAAAACACATTAAAATCAAACAACCAACTTTGCGAAACATATTTCCTTGATTACAGATTATGTAGTTATATGCTTATTTGTAGTGTTGGAAAATAGTACTAATTTAACTAACTGGCACCGCAAAAAAGCTTCTTTTCAGCAAATGGCATCATAAATTTTATATTGAATGTTGGTAGCATTGGAATTCACATCTGGTTTTTATTTATAAAAAAACAATAAAAATGAGCACAAGTAATTACACTCATAATAATCCATAGGTAAAATATACAGAAACTGTGTTCTTTTTCCAAAGATTTGGTTATTTTTTAATATATACAAATGACATCGTAAATAGTAGCAAATTTTTATTTCTATATTTTACGAAATTTCATAAAAATACTAAAGTACGAATATTTTGTGATGTTACAATTCTATACTAAAAATAATTTACGAAATCATTGTAATTTTGCAAAATTTATAAATTACTGAAATTTGTAATATACTGTTACGATTTTACCCTTTATAAAATCGTTGATTTATTTACCTTTTAAATAAATCGAGTTCTTTCTATATTATAACAGTCACTAAAAAATTACAGAAAAAACACTTTATTTACACGATGTAGATAGACTAAACGTTAGCCACACTTAAGTCCTTCACACTCTGCGTTTTACTCATCAATTCAACTACTGCGTCACCGAGTACCAGTATTTATAGCAGCAAGTATGTATTCTAGTTATTTCCAGTTTATTACGACACTAGATTTTTCCAGCTGTCAAAATTCTTGTGAAGAAATTTCTAGTTGTAGAAATTTCTTGTAACACTGCCACCCACTTAAGCCTGTTCGTCCCGAACAGACATAGCTATTCCTTTTCCATAGTCGGCTAGTCGCTCTAGATGCACAACCTTCATTTAGGACCTTGGGCTCTGATCTTTCTGTATTCTATAAACCACATCATTTAACCTTTTAATTACTCTATAGGGTCCGTCCCAATGCGTTTGTAGTTTGGGTGATAATCCTTTCTTTCGTTGCGGGTTAAACAGCAGAACCAACTCGCCCTCATTAAATCCTTCAGAATTCGCTGCTCGATCGTACTTCGCCTTCATCTTATCTTGTCCCTGGGAAGAGTTGTCGTTTTCACTGTCTGTTGCGGCGGGCTTAACGCCAAGTTTCAAATCGCCAGGCAATTGGAGTTTTGTTCCAAAGATTGTTCTTGCAAGTGTCCGGGAGGTGGAGTCGTGAGCGGTCGATTTGCACTCCTGAAGTTGTCCACGACTTCTTCTTACTGGTCCTTTGGCTGCGATGCATTGCGCGCAAGTTGCTATCCAATCGCCTACAGCTTTTTGACAGCCGACCCAGTAAAACCGTTGTTTTAACTTCTCTATGGTTTTTGTGACACCAGGATGACCACCACTGGGACCGTCATGGAACTTCCTCAATAACTCGTTTACTCTTGATGCCGGCACCACAATTAAATTGGCCACATTTTTGCCGTCGGCACTTTCCCATGTACGCACATAAAGCAATCTTTTTTTTAGATCTTATTCAGATGTTTCACCGAATGATCAAGAAAAACAGTTTAATTTTAATATAAATCCTAGTTTTCTTATATTTTATGAACTTCATATTTTCAATGTGTAATAATTTTTTTAAAATAACTTTATATTATAATTCACTTTCCAAAAGTAAATTTTCATTCCCACATTCTTCGTCTAATTAATCATCAGCACTTTCATCTAGGTCCACTTGCTTATCCTGTTAAGATAATTCAGGGGGATCCTCACACTTTAACATTTCGAGAACTTCTGGTAAAAGGGCCGCACGTTTTCTTTGGTGAACTCGTGTGTTTATTCGAAGAGATGATATTAATTGATCTGATGTATCCATTGATCTATTGAATACGTCGAAGAGGTTATCACTACGATTTGTTCTGCGAGCGTGGCATAACCTATCGCTTTTATATATTTTATGCCGAGATTCCACAGCATCCTCAGCAAAATATCCAAGAGAAAGCACTGTGTTCTGCATTTTTTGTTTAGAGTGCACAAGAACTTTATGTACAGTTGGTGTCATGGGCAACCAAGGGTATTTATTTTGGAAATTTCACCCGTTTTACCGCAGTAAGTTTCAAACTTATCTAAATCTAAAGGAAACTGACAGGACAAAGATATTAGTATAATCCTTAGACGAAATATTAAATCTTCATCAACTGAAGTTATTTTTGAAAATATAGCATGTTTGGTAAATGCACAACGAGATGTGTTTTCATCATTCGTGCTACCAAAACCACCAACTTTTGGAAGATCAACATGAAGACTAAGTTCAGTCCAAAATGCATTTTGGATTTTTTGTTTTTGTTTATTGCTTTTTTATCTTCTTCATCTTTTATCTGCCATTTTTAGCCTAAGTGCAAAATAAATTCAAAAAATCTAATCCAGTAGTTCAATGGACATAGACCGTACTTTTAAGTTGTTTTTAATTGGTTTAAATTTTTCGGAAGTATAATCCTTCACATTAATAAAATCTTTGGGAGTAGCGCCGCATATTTGACAAGTTTGATTGGACTTAGTTCCGGTTAGAGCATTTAAAACTTTTCCATCTATTACTGTAAGATACAATTTGAACGCTATTTCAACAGTTTTGCCATCTTTAATCTCTAATTTTAGATTTTCTAGACGAGCAATTTGTTGACTTAAATCAGCTGATTCATTCAAAATAACCGCCTTTGTTTCTTTGATAAATTCAAGTTCCTAAAGTGTCAAGAAGTCTCAAAGGTACCACAGTTGTTGCGAAAAGAGATAAGCTCGCATCACGAGATGTACTTGGCACATGAAAACCTTGCTCGAATTGAGCTTGACTAGTGCTGCTATCAAACCCGTAGCTCAAAATTAGTTCACTGAACATATAGTTTGTGTTTTTGTTATTCATAATTGACACAAAAACGTCCTTTTGCATCTCCACTATTCTTGACGATGTATGAATTAGAAGCATCTGTAAAGGAACCTTTGCTATTGAATCTCCAAAAGTGATGCCATCTGGTCTGCACTTATTTTTCGCAACCATGATTTTTTCGTAGGACGGAAAAATGTCAGAGTTTCTTGCCTTACTTTCAAGGCGAATATTACAATATTGCCTTTTAGTAAAATTAGTGTCTAGAAGAAATGCTAATGCCTACTCGTTCGAAAACGGATTTGGTGTTTTCACTTCTTCTGAACATATTTTTTTATTTTTGATGATCTCGTAAGGCTTTCAATAGTTTTCTTAAGAACAGCTCCTAATCATTTTTACCTCGCTTACGAGCCGACATTGCTACTGCTTGAGTTAATAAATCAGTTTCATAATCCTTGGATTGTGAAAGTTCCGCTGCTTCCCTTCTTTTACTGCGGCCTGACTTTTCTGTAAATGATAGTCGGGGACGCCCAGCTCTTTCAGACCCAATCTCTTTTGGATTGTCTACTACCTCGAACTGACATTCAGTCTCCGAAGCACTTTTTGTTTTTTTCGTACCATGAAAGATTGCTTCAGAAGTAAGCCAATTCGCATATTTTTCATTAAAAACATCTAATCTTCTATGGAACTTTTCCCTTTTCATTTTCAAATTTTTACAAAGCAAGCGGACTTTTTCTGCAATATATTTCAAGTACTGATCAGACTTTTCTTTGCCTTCAATTTTTTCCAGTATATGATTAAGAATGACAGTGTACGTTTCTTCTTTGTTTGTGTGTTTTAACCACATTTGAAAAATCTCGACATTTTTAAACAAGAATCACAAAAAAAGAATTTCGGAAAATATGCGTTATAAGTACCAAAAAAAATTTAAATTTTTTTAAATTAACAAAAATTTTTTATAAACATTTAAAAATATTTTTTTTAAAATAAATTTGTAAAATTTTTGCAAAGTTATTCACGTATACCCTGGCTACATTTTTGTAGAATACTAGTAGTAAGATATTTTGATTCCCTGCAAGGTATACTCTAAAAGTTAAAAAAGACTATTTTTGAGACACAACGTGATTTTCGTGTGCCTAAACAGGCTCAGATTGTATCACTATGTTCACAAAAGTTGTGCGCCTATGGCTACATTTTAGTAGAACAGTGTTAGTACAAAATTTGGACATAAATAATCAGAAATAAAAAAATAGGGAAAATATTTAAAAATGTTAAAAAACACGTGCACTCAACTATTTTTTCAAGTGGACTGAAGTTTATCAACTTTAAACGGTAAATCGCAATATACACAAACAAAATGCATTTCTTGTTGCTCTGATGTGTTTGCTATTAGATTGCAACAACAAACTTATAATCGTAGCCCATGTAAAATATTTAGTTTTGGCCAAAAATTTGAATTATGGGACCTTTGTGGTACGATATAAGCAACAATTTTACACCTGTAGGCTATTCCACTGGGCCCAATATGCCTTCAACAGCGGGTAGGCCTCCTGTTTTCTTCTTTGGCTGATATGATCTTCGCCAACATGGGGTCACCCCGTTGAGCCGCTGACCAGGCTTCACTCGACTAGATATGCGTTTGTCGAATGTCCACGATACGGTCTTTTTCTTCAGCCTTTGAACTGTGCTTGCCATCTTTCTTACCCTTGCTGTGCTCAATCGTAACCGGTTTTCTTACTTGAGCCTTGTGCTCATATCCAACTTTTTGCCCCATATGCAGATTAATTCCGTGACTAATCATGAAATTAGCACCAATGATTACATCGTCCACAATATCGGCAACAATAAATACATGATTGACGCTTACGTTGGAAATCGTTAGTTTTACATTCACTTTGCCATTGACAGTACCAGTCTCCCCAGTAGCTGTGCGCAGTCTCACCCCATAAAAAGGTTCAATTGCCTCCTTAACTAAATCGGGTCTGATGACAGGCTGTGATGCTCCTGTGTCTATAATACATATGTGCTTTCTGCCGTTGATATATCCACTAGCAGTAAGACTGCTTTTTCCCTGCTGTATTCCAGATATGGAGATTGTGGGGCCCTCGCATGTATGAGCTGGATCGTGTTCCGCAGTGCTAGCTGTTTTTGGTTTTAACGGTGACCTCTGGGTTAATCGATGAACAGGCTGCTGGCTTTTCCTTAGTGCTCGGCAGTTTCGCTGAAAGTGTCCCACTTTACCGCAGTTGTAGCATTTATCCTTGGTTTCGACTTGCTTTTTACCTAATGCCTGCAAAACTACCTTTTCTAGCTCTCTGAGCATCTCTTTGAAACCATCTGGTAACATAGTGATTATATCTTTTTCATCAATTACTCTGAGGTTTAACACATTAAATATTTTCGGCTCAGCAATTATTTTTGCAGTTTCCTGCGCCAGCGCGAATGACACAGTTTCTGCAAAAGACGATTCTCGTGTAGCACACACCGCGTACCTAACATCAGGATCACGAATTCCACTCACAAACGCTTCAATTTTGAATTCGTCTAATAATGGATGATTTTCGCCCGAAAACGACAGCTGCACAAACCGCTCAATTTCTGTTGCAAAATCTTGCAACGACTCATTTGCTTTCTGATGTCTACCTCTTTCATAGTTCCATTCGGTAAATTCCTTTTTTGTGTTCGCCACCATACTTTCGTTGCAGTGCCACCATTATGTCATCATAATTATTTTTGCAAGTGATTGGCACACTTTCTAGAATTTCTGCAACGTTTCCTTTCAAGGCCAGAGTTGATATAGCCTTTTCTTCGTTATTCCACATCTTTCTGGAGGCAACGGTCTCGAACTTGAAAACATTAAACGGTATGCTGCCATCAAAAGTAGGGGCCTTTGCTCTTCCAGAATTTTTCTGAATAATTCTTGACGTTGGAGATTATTTACTTTATTTTCTAGATCTTGTAGTTTTCTTTCAACATACGCCGTTCTCTAGGTCGGGAACTCTTTTGGAGACCTCAGAGATTTTCTCATTAGTGGCTCTAGAAGTTTCTTGAAGTTTTTCTTCCACCTTAGCTAACAATTTCTCGTTGTCTGCTCTCGATGTTTCTAGCAGTTCCGTTTTCATCTTAGCTAACAGTTTTTCGTTGTGTGCTCTAGAAGTTTCCAACAGTTTCTCAATTTTTTCCATCATAGCAGCAAACATTGCGTTTAATTCCATATTACCTTCCAATTTACGGGTACTAACCTCCATTGCTTCTTTTTCTTCAAATTCGTAAGTCGCAATGTCAATGTTACGCCGCTCGAATTCCTCTATCAGCCGTTTTTGCAGTTCTGTCTTAGCTGTTTCACTTTAAGCTCCTCCAATTTCATGACTGCTTATTATTTTGCAATCCCACTTCTGAAACCAATTGTTACGATTTTACCCTTTATAAAATCGTTGATTTATTTACCTTTTAAATAAATCGAGTTCTTTCTATATTGCAAATAATAAACACTGTTTGAAATTATTTATAGCTCTATTTATTTATAATAGTCAATTAAAAATTACAGAAAAACACTTTATTTACATGATGTAGATAGACTAAAACGTTAGCCACACTTTAGTTCTTCACACTCTGCGTTTCACTTATCAATTCAACTACTGCATCACCGAGTACCAGTATTTATATGAGTAGTCAAGTATTCTAGTTATTTCCAGTTTATTACGACACTAGATTTTTCCAGCTATCAAAATTCGTGTCAAGAAATTTTTAGTTGTAGAAATTTCTTGTAACAATACGTAAGTTTTGTAATATTTAGTATATACAAAATATTTGTATATTGTACGAAAAACACATCTGTATTTTTAAGAATGGATTATTATGAGTTTAAGCACAGCTGATTGAAAAATATAAGTAGATATTCAGCATTAAAGGGTGTTCATGGTGCCTAGAAGTTATTTTTAATTTTATAAACAAATAAGCTGATAACCAACCAATCATGAACCACCTTATTATTTCCACCAAAAATACACTTCTAATTTTTTAAACCCCAATCAATTGCATTTTTTTATTTAAATTAACGCCTTTTACCTTTTTTGGAACGTTTTCTAAAAATGGAGTAATTAAAGGTTGATTTACACGTCGACGACTCTTATCTGCTATTACTCAGTATTAGGTTTCAAAATCAGCAAAACAAAAAAATAATAAAAACGTTAGAAAAAATATTTGTAGTTTATTGTTTTTCAATGTTTTATTTTGTGTGAGTGTGAGCTGGCTAAATAAAATCTAAACTGAATTCAGGTATCCAAATTTCTATGAAATTTTAAAAACTGTTTATTCAGCTACCTCAAAACATGTGTTCACGCGGCAAATGTAGTTGAGGCACGGCGCGAATCCGCCTCCTGGTACGTACAACAGTGGGGCATCCTTATTCAGCTAGTGGTAATGTAACTTTTTTGTTTCTCTCCTGCACTTGCCTCCCCTTTAACTAACTGTCAGCCGCAGCAACAAGTCAAGCGGGCATTTTATATAATTATAAATTAAAAACGAAAGGAAAGAACATAAAGGCTGTGAAGTATATATGTATAAAAAATCAAGTGTGCTAATATAAAAAAGATACTATTTATTTTGAAAAATTAAATTAAAAGAAATTAAACTGCGAACTAAAAGTTGAAAATAAATTTGGAATTAAAAGTAAAACAAAACAAAAAAAATTTTTAGATATAAAAACAAAAGAAAGTGAGTGTGCCCTGAATATTGGTAGCCCAAACTGGACTGCGTTCACCATTGGTCACGAAACAGGAGTCATCCGTAAGCCCAACAACTTGTGTATATAAAATTTCCAACATTTAATTAACAACTTAACTTATATAGACTTTTAAAGCAGTTATTGTAGTTAAAAAGTAAAAATTTATAAAAATGGTGACAAGTCTTGGAAATTCTTTGCTTTTCTCTTTTAAATGTAAACAAAAATATTTGCCAAGAAAATATTTAAAATTTTTCTATTTGTAACTTTATTCAAAAGTTTTTGAAACAATCTAATTCTTTTTGAAATGGTTGTCTTTGGATTTAAGTAAAAATTACACGTGTTTATTCCACGTTACCATGATATCTGTGATGTTTTTTTTTAAACTCGATGTAGTTCACGGTACTTAAAATGTAATAAGCCCCATTTTTTGGGGCAAAATTTTGATAATTAAAATTAACCCTACAAATATAATGAAAAATTACCCTAACAAAATGAAAATTAGCATATTTTAATATTTTAGATCGAGGCTTTTATTCATAATGCAAAATAACCCCAATATAAAGAAATGAAAAATTAACCATAATACGATTAAATGACCCCAAAATATGCAAAGCAAAGAAATGTTATTTATGTACAGCATTATATGCATGGAAGTTACTGCATTATTGGATTCAATCAATAACATCCGAATCTACTCCTTATAAACACTACCATTAATATTTTAAAGAATTAGAATCAATTTATGTAAATCAAATATTTAAGTGCAGATTAAGTAAATTTTTGCTCTCCGTCCATGAGTAGAGTGTAAAGTCGTGTGTCTCTCCTGCCAGCTCTTATTAAATTTGTTGGTAACAATTGAAGCAATCAATTTCCTATATGCGGTTTTTGCAGCATCCGACATTCCCATAAAATTTTTGAGTGAATGGTTTTCCATGACATTGCGTCTTAGATCCTGGAAATTTTGAAACCTTTTAATAATTATATTTGTTCTTAATGTATGAAAAACAAAATTTTCGCCTGCGGCGCCAATTTCTACAACTGTTAATATATTAAACAGATTTACCCTACCTTTACATAACGTATGCCGGTAATTTCAAGCAATATATGATACCTACCAGTGCTTTGATACCTACATACCTACCGTGTAGTGGAACAAAAATCAATAGATATCTAAGCACTGTAAACGATTCGTTGCAATTCGATCCAACCCATTAACATTTATTTGTAAGAATTTTATTTTATTCAGTATAAATTGCAACCATTTATTTAGGGAATGTACTAGAAAATTAGTATACTCTATCAAATTTATTAAAAAATTGTCGATATTCGAAAGTGGTTACTACAAATACGGTTATACTGAACAAATATATCATTAAATTAGAGTTTCAGTTGAACCAACCGAATTGTGGATTGTATTGATTATAGAAGCCACTAACGATTGATCTTTGTAAACGAATTTTCTGCAATATTTGTTTTCCTAAAAAATTATTTAAATTCAAAATTAGTCAATAAAATGTATAAGTGTTTGTGGGCTAGTGTATAGAGAGCTAGCCTAGTACTCCTAATATCTGAGTTTAAATCCCGGTAAAGGCAAACATTTAAAAAAACATTTTTTTAATTAAAATAAAATATTTAAATAACAAATATATCAAAGAAAATTAAATTTAATTGTGGTGCAGTAAGTAAGAGTATAAATTATGAATCTGGATGCTTAGGTTCGATACCAAAAAATTAAAAAAAATGTTTTTCTTAAAATAAAATTTTGGGGAACGTTATAATATTTATGTGGAATATAAATATTAAATTAGACTACTGAATATTAGCTTTCACAACTAAAACTATAATTTAATATGAAGATTGGCAACAAATTCCGTGGCCACAACTGATACTGGTTTCTGGGTGTATCTATTGCTTAGTAACAAAAATTCATATTTATAATCAGTATTTTAAGCATGGTTGGCATTCAATACCTTTTCATTATAACGGAAGTTGGCTACCACAGCTACAAAAATTTTCAAATTGCGATTCCATTAAAGGCAAGTGTCATTTTGTATAACCGGGCTTAATCCGCTATTTTACCGCATCTGTATATACAGCCAAAAAAGTCCCTATAAAATGCGATGTATCCAGTAAAATGTCTTCAGTGTAAACAGTAGAATAACGAAAAGTTTAAGGACAGTCCCCAAAGCAACAAAATGTGTTCATAGTAACTTGTGGAATGAAAAACCGTCCCCGCAACATGCGCCGTGCACACATATATATATATATATATATATATATATATATATATATATTCATTATGCATACTTTGAAGACATCTGTATATACAGCCAAAAAAGTCCCTATAATATGTGCTGTATTCAGTAAAATGTCTTCAGTGTATTTAGTATATTAATGTAATGTTTGAGGTCAGTCTCCAAAGAATCAAAATGTCTTCATAGTAACCTGTGAAACGAAAAACCGTCCCCACAACATGCACTGTGCACATATATATATATATATATATATATGCATTGCCCATACTTTGAAGACATCTGTATATACAGCCAAAAAAGTCCCTATAAAATGCGCTGTGTCCAGTAAAATGTCTTCAGAGTAAACACTAGAATAATGAAAAGTTTGAGGACAGTCCCCAAAGTAACAAAATGTCTTCATAGTAACTTGTGGAACGAAAACCCGTCCCCGCAACATGTGGTGTGCATATATATATATATATATATATATATATATATAGCAATTTAACGCTTAGTCAAACTGTCAAACTTGGATCTTCACTAACCATATTATGTACCTGCTCAATGATTTCTGCTGTGCTTGCAGTTTTTGGTTGTCCTTCGCGTGGATCGTCTTTAAGGCTGGTATAACCACTTCCAAATTCACCAGCCCAAAATTCAACGGAGCGTTTTGAAGGTGAGGACTCCTTATACACTTCTAACAATTGTTCATAAATTTCCTTTGCTTTAAACCCTTCAAAACAAAGAATCTAATGACTGCACGATATTCAATTTTGTCCATATTAAAAAAAATCAATGACACGTCAACTTCTAATGGCTTGTAAACAAAGAAAGAATTGACAGAATGACTTGCAACTTTGCATGTGTTCTCAGGACAGTTATAACAACTTGAGAAAAAAAAAAGTTTGGAGCTAGCAGTGCCATCTCTTGGTGAGCGCAGGAACTTTTCAACCAACCTGTATATATATATATATATTGTCCATACTTTGAAGACATCTGTATATACAGCCAAAAAAATCCCTATAATATGCGCTGTATCCAGTAAAATGTCTTCAGTGTATATAGTAGATTAAAGTAAAGTTTGAGGCCAGTCTCCAAAGAATCAAAATGTCTTCATAGTAACCTGTGAAACGAAAAACCGTCCGCGCAACATGCGCTGTGCACTTATATATATATATATATATATATATATTCATTACCCATACTTTGAAGACATCTGTATATACAGCCAAAAAAGTCCCTATAAAATGCGCTGTGTCCAGTAAAATGTCTTCAGAGTAAACACTAGAATAACGAAAAGTTTAAGGACAGTCCCCAAAGTAACAAATTGTCTTCATAGTAACTTGTGGAACGAAAACCCGTCCCCGCAACATGTGCTGTGCACATATATATATATATATATATATATTCATTACCCATACTTTGAAGACATCTGTATATACAGCCAAAAAAGTCCCTTTAATATGCGCTGTATCCAGTAAAATGACTTCAGTGTAAACAGTAGAATATGTGCACGGCGCATGTTGCGGGGACGGTTTTTCGTTCCACAAGTTACTATGAAGACATTTTGTTTCTTTGGAGACTGTCCTTAAACTTTTCGTTATTCTACTGTTTACACTGAAGACATTTTACTGGATACAGCTCATATTATAGGGACTTTTTTGGCTGTATATACAGATGTCTTCAAAGTATGTGAAATGCATATATATATATATATATATATATATATGCACAGCGCATGTTGCGGGGACGGTTTTTCGTTTCACAAGTTACTATGAAGACATTTTGTTACTTTGGAGACCGTCCTCAAACTTTTTATTAATTTACAGTATACACTGAAGACATTTTACTCGATACAGCGCATATTATAGGGACTTTTTTGGCTCAAACTTTTTATTAATTTACAGTATACACTGAAGACATTTTACTCGATACAGCGCATATTATAGGGACTTTTTTGGCTGTATATACAGATGTCTTCAAAGTATGAGCAATGCATATATATATATATATATATATATATAATGTATTTCACATATATATATATGCATTTCACATACTTTGAAGACATCTGTATATACAGCCAAAAAAGGCCCCGTAATATGAGCTGTATCCAGTAAAATGACTTTAGTGTAAACAGTAGAATAACGAAAAGTTTATGGACAGTCCCCAAAGAACAAAAATGTCTTCATAGTAACTTGAGGAACGAAAAACCGTCCCCGCAACATGCGCCGTGCACATATATATATATATATATATATATATATATTTTTTTTTTGCTGTATATACAGATGTCTTCAAAGTATGTGCAATGAATATATATATATATATATATATATATATATATATATATGCATGCATTTCTCATACTTTGAAGACATCTGTATATACAGGCAAAAAAGTCCCTATAATATGAGCTGTTTCCAGTAAAATGTCTTTAGTTTATACAGTAGATTAATAAAAAGTTTGAGGACGGTCTCCAAAGTGACAAAATGTCTTCATAGTAACTTGTGGAACGAAAAAACGTCCCGTACTTTGGGGACTGTATATATATATATATATTTATTCATTGCGCATACTTTGAAGACATCTGTATATACAGCCAAAAAAGTCAATATAATATGCGCTGAATCCAGTAAAATGTCTTCAGTGTAAACAGTAGAATAACAAAAAGTTTGAGGACAGTCCCCAAAGTAACAAAATGTCGTCATAGTAACTTGTGGAACGAAAAACCGTCCTCGCAGCTTTTCTTTATTCTACTGTATACACTAAAGACATTTTACTGGATACAGAGCATTTTATAGGCACTTTTTTGGCTGTATATACAGATGTCTTCAAAGTATGCGCAATGCATATATATATACATATATATATATATGTGCACGGAGCATGTTGCGGGGACGGTTTTTCGTTCCACAAGTTACTATAATCCATTTTGTTACTTTGGGGACTGTCCTTAAACTTTTCGATATTCTACTGTTTACACTGAAGACATTTTACTGGATACAGCGCATATTATAGGGACTTTTTTGGCTGTATATACAGATGTCTTCAAAGTATGGGCAATGAATATATATATATATATATATATATATATATATATATATATATATATACATATATATATATATATATATATATATATATATATTCATTGTGCATACTTTGAAGACATCTGTATATACAGCCAAAAAAGTGCCTATAATATGCGCTGTATCCAGTAAAATGTCTTCAGTGTAAACAGTAGAATAACGAAAAGTTTAAGGACAGTCTTCAAAGTAACAAAATGTCTTCATAGTAACTTGCGAAACGAAAAACCGTCCCCGCAACATGCGCCGTGCACATATATATATATATATATATATATATATATATATATATATATATATGTGCACAGCGCATGTTGCGGGGACGGGTTTTCGTTCCACAAGGTACTATGAAGACATTTTGGTACTTTGGGGACCGACCTCAAACTTTTAATTATTCTACTGTATACACTGAAGACATTTTACTGGATACGGCGCACATTATAGGGACTTTTTTGGCTGTATATACAGATGTCTTCAAAGTATGCGAAATGAATATATATATATATATATATATATATATATATATATATATATATATATGCATTGCCCATACTTTGAAGACATCTGTATATACAGCCAAAAAAGTCCCTATAAAATGCGCTGTGTCCAGTAAAATGTCTTCAGAGTAAACACTAGAATAACGAAAAGTTTAAGGACAGTCCCCAAAGTAACAAAATGTCTTCATAGTAACTTGTGGAACGAAAACCCGCCCCCGCAACATGCACTGTGCACATATATATATATATATATATATATATATATATATATATATATATATATATATATATATATATATATAAATGTGCTCGGCGCATGTTGCGGGGACGGTTTTTCGTTCCACAAGTTACTATGAAGACATTTTGTTACTTTGGGGACTGTCCTTAAACTATGTATATGTATGTATTGCGCCAAAAAAGTCCCTATAATATTGTTACAAGAAATTTCTACAATTAGAAATTTCTTCACACGAATTTTGACAGCTGGAAAAATCTTGTGTCGTAATAAACAAGAAATAACTAGAATACCTGACTACTCATATAAATACTGGTATTCGGTGACGCAGCAGTTCAGTTTATAAAATAAAACGCTGGAATGTGAAGAACTAAAGTGTGGCTAACGTTTAGTATATTTATACCGTGTGAATAAAGTGTGCTATTAAAGTGTATATTTGTAATATTTAGTGACTGTTATAAATAAACAGAGCTATACATAATTTCAAATAGTGTTTATTATTTGCAATATAGAAAGAACTCGATTTATTTAAAAGGTAAATAAATCAACGATTTTAAAATGGTTAAAATGTAACAATTGGTTTCAGAAGTGGGATTGCAAAATAATAAGCAGTCATGGAATTGGAGGCGCTTAAGGTAGAACAGCTCAAGAAGGAATTGAGCAAACTGGCGCTACCGACAGCAGGAAATAAAGTCGAATTGTAAAAGAGGCTTATAGAAGAATTTGAGCGACGTAACATTGACATTGCAACTTACCAATTTGACGAAAATAAGAAATGGAAAAGATGAAAAAAAATTAAAAACCACTAGAAACTTCTAGAGCAGACAACATAAAAATGTTAGAAACTTCTAGAGTACACAACCAGAAACTTTTAGAAACTTCTAGATAAAAGAAAAACATCAGGAAACATCTAAAGCTACTAATGAAAAAATTTCTGTGGTTGAAAAACAAGTTTCTTACTTAGAGCATGACGTTGAGAAAAAACTAGAAGATCTAGAAAATAAAGTAAATAATCTCCAATGTCAAGAGGGCCCAGTACGAATTATTCAGGAAATTTCTGGTAAAGCAAATTCCCCTACTTTTAATGGCAGCATACCGTTTAATGTTTTTAAGTTCAAGTTTGAGAGAGTTGCCGCCAGAATTATGTCGAACAACGAAGAAAAAGCTATAGAGTTGATTTTGGCCTTAAAAGGAAACGCTGCAGAAATTCTAGAAAGTGTGCCAATCCCTGCAGCGAAAGTATGGTGGCGAACATAAAAAGGAAATTTACCGAATGGAACTTATAGGTAGACTTCAGAAAGCAAATGAGTCATTGCAAGATTTTGCGACAGGTTTTGAGCGGTTGGTGCAGCTGACTTATCCTGGTGAAAATCATCCATTCTTAGATCAGTTCAAAATTGAAGCATTTGTGAATGGAATTCAGGATTCTGATGTGAGACATGCGGTGTGTGCTTCGCAGAAATCTACTTTTGTTGAAACTGTCTCATTCGCGCTGGCCCAAGAGACTGCGAAGGTGATTTCCAAGCCACAATTATTTAAGGTGCGTAACCTCGAAGTGACTGCTGACAAGGAGGCAGGTATGAGCACGAAGTTAACAGAGGCAGTTAAGGAGGCAGGTATGAGGGCATAAGGTGAAAAGCGAGGCAACCTGAAGGACAAATGCTACAACTGTGGTAAAGTGGGACCCTTTCAGCGAAACTGCAAAGCACCAAGGAGGAGTCTTCGGACCGATCAGCAACCACCTAAAGAGTAACTGTTAAACTTAAAAGACCTAGCACTACGGGGCATGAGCTAGCTCCCACAATCTCCATATCAGGGGAAAAGCAATCTTATTGCTTATGGGTACATCAACGGGCGAAAGCACATTCTTACGATAGACACAGGAGCATCACAGTCAATCATCAGGCCCGATTTTGTAAAATAGGCTGTTGAACCACTATACGGGGTAAGTCTGCGTACAGCTACTGGGGAGCCTGCCCCTGTCTATGGTATCGCAAATGTCAAACTAACAATTGCCAACATAAGCGCCAGTCACGTATTTATTGTTGCCGATATTGTGGAAGAAGTAATTATTGGTGCAGATTTTATGATTAGTCACGGCATTAACCTGCATATGGGGCAAAAAGTTATGATTTGACAGAATGTTCAATTACCCCTTTGTGTTGGATATGAACGCGAGGATCAGGTAAGAAAGCTAGTTACCATCAGCCACCAAAAACAACCAGCACGGGCAGAAACTTTAGTATGGGTACGTATGGAGGGAGATTGTGAGGACAGCAGCTTGTGGGTGGTAGAACCATCAGAAATAAAAAGTGACCTAAAAACAGCGAAAGCCCTCGTGAAAACAAGCAAAGCCAATAGAGTTCCTTTAATAGTACTGAATCTATCAAATTGTGAAAAAGTTGTCAGAGCGAACTCTAAAATAGCCAAATCTACTGCGCCAGAAGCAATAATCAGTTGCGAAAAGAACTTGAAACCTTCCAATGCGTCCGTTGAAGATAGAAAGATGCTGGCAGAATATGTGGAAAAATGGGTAAAAGAACTGGCCCCGCCTGATAGAAATAAAGCCAATCAATTAATCAGGAAATACGGCTCTGTCTTCGCCATGAGAAACAAAAGTCAAGGAAGAACGGCGATTGTAAAAAACCAAATATATACTGGTGAAGCGAGGCCAACAAAGCAGACGCCCAGAAGTATTCCTCTAGCAAAACGGAATGAAGTAAAGGAGTTAGTCAACGAAATGGAGCGTAGTGGAGTAATCGAACCATCTTCTAGCCCATGGAGCTCGCCTATAGTTTTAGTTAAGAAAAAAGATGGCAGCACCCGATTCTGTGTTGATTACAGAAAACTGAACGATATCACCAAGAAGGACAGTTATACAATACCGAGAATTGACGACACTCTAGACACGCTAGCAGGAACCAAATGGTTCTCCACATTGGACTTGCAAAGTGGTTATTGACAAGCAGAAATTTGTGACCAAGACAAGGAGAAAACTGCCTTTAGCACAGGTGATGGATTATGGCAGTTTAATGTGATGCAATGCTCCAGCAGCATTTAAGCGTTTAATGGAAAATGTGCTGAAAGGACTCCACTGGAAAACTTGCCTAGTGTACCTTGACGACATAATTCTCATGGGAAAAACTTTCGATGAGCACCTGAAGAACTTAGCAGAAGTTTTAAGGCGTATATCTGCGGCTGGACTTAAGCTTAGCGCAAAGAAATGTACACTGTTCCGGAGGGAAATCAAGTATTTAGGGCACCGCGTAAATGCAGAGGGTATATCAACCGATGAAGATAAGATTCGGGCTGTAAAAGATTGGCCTCGCCCGAAAAATCTGCACGAGTTGCGCAGCTTTCTAGGCCACTGCACATACTAACAACGATTTGTACCAAACTTTGCCAGTGTGGCTGCGAGTCTACATGAGCTGACTAAGAAGGCGCGACCATTTCATTGGGGAGAAGCCCAAGAACAAGCATTCCTAAGCCTCAAGGAGTTATTATGTACGGTACTGATTCTTGGATATCCTGTGGCCGGAGAAAATTTGTGCTGGATAGCGATGCAAGCGGCTACGGAATAGGAGGTGTGCTTTCGCAGGTGATCAATAGAACCGAAAAAGTCATAGGCTATTACAGTCGAGTACTTTCGAAGCCTGAAAATGTGTAAAGCACTACCACAAGTATCTGTACGGTCAGCACTTTCAACTAAGAACCGACCATTCTGCACTCAAGTGGCTGCTGCAATTTAAACAACCAGAAGGGCAGCTAGCTCGTTGGACTTCAAAGTATGATTTCAGCATCGATCACAGGAAAGGCATGAATCATTGCAATGCGGACGCCTTTTCAAGACGCCCTTGTAGTTTAGAGTGCAAACATTGTTCGAGGGCTGAAGGAAAAGAATGCCACATACTGTCAAAAATTATGTCAGCCAAGGCAAAGGACAGGAGGCCTACCCGTGAACAAATATCAGCTGAAAGTACACTAATGAAAGCGTTTGGGGCTCAGTGGAACAGTCTACGGGTAATTAATCACTGCTTATACCGTATATGGGAAAGTGCGGACGGCAAAAGTGAGACTAAACTTATTGTGGTGCCGTTAAGCAAAATAGACGAAGTATTAAAAGAGTTCCCAGTGGAGGTCATCTCGGTGATAGAATTAAACCCTGACCAGGGAAGGAATTTTGAATCTGCTATCTTCAGGGAAATCTGTGAGTTGTATGGAATAAGAAAAACAATCTGATGGAATGGTCGAAAGATTCAATCGCACTTTAGAGGAATACTTAAGAAAAGTGGTCAGTACTCATCAGAAGGACTGGGACGAACACATCCCCAAATTTCTGCTGGAATATAGATCGGCTGTTCACGATTCCACCCCCCCAAACCTGCAAAAATTATTTTCGGAACGGAACTTAAATTGGCTGGCGATTAAGAATTTGGTTATAAGCCCGCCGCTATAGATAAAGACAACGATAACACTTCCCGGGAACAAGAATACCTTAACGAGCTTCATAAGTTTGTTCGCAATCGAATTCAAATAGTCAGCGATAAAATGAAAGCGAGGTACGATGGGGCAGCAAATTCTGAAGGATTTAATGAGGGTCTGCTGGTTCTGCTACTTAACCCGCAACGAAAGAAAGGATTATCTCCCAAACTACAAACGCATTGGGACGGACCCTATAGAGTAATTAAAAGGTTGAATGATGTGGTATACAGAATACAGAAAGATCAGAGCCCAAGGTCCAAAATGAAGGTTGTGCATCTAGAGCGACTAGCCAACTATGGAAAAGGAATAGCTATGTCTGTTCGGGACGAACAGGCTTAAGTGAGAGGCAGTGTTACAAGAAATTTCTACAATTAAAAATAGAGATTTACAAAAAAGATTTAATTTTATTTATATTTATATTAATTATATAATTACAATTTATATATTAATACCCTAACCGAGCACTAGCAACAAAGGCCATCGGCTCGTTGTAGCAAAAACAGTCCGGAGCCTCTGGTAGGAATCGAACCCACGACCCCCGCACTGATAAGCTGGCACGCTACCAAGTAGCCTACCGGGGCGCTCAAAAATTAGAAATTTCTTCACACGAATTTTGACAGTTGGAAAAATCTAGTGTCGTAATAAACTAGAAATAACTAGAATACCTGACTTCTCGGTGACGCAGCAGTTCAGTTTATAAAATAAAACGCTGGAATTGTTAAGAACTGAAGTGTGGCTAACGTTTAGTCTACCTACATCGTGTAAATAAAGTGTGATATTAAAGTGTTTTTCTGTAATTTTTAGTGACTAATAGAAATAAATAAAGCTATAAATAATTTCAAACAGTGTTTATTGTTTGCAATATAGAAAGAACTCGTTTTATTTAAAAGGTAAATAAATCAACGATTTTATAAAGGGTAAAATCGTAACATTTGTCGCGAAAAAGAGCCATTGTTTCGTTAGCTGTGTGGCAAGTGGCACTGTTCTGTTGAAACCACGTATCGTGGACATCCATATCTTCCAGTTCGGGCCATAAAAAGTTCGTTATTATCTCGTCATGGCGGACACCGACCTCGAATCGAGGTTGACGGCTGTGCTGTCACACTATCGCGAACAGCAGCAATATTTTCTGCAATACGAGCTGTAAGAGAATGCACAGGTGTTTTCACATCTCCTATAGACCCAGTTTGCTCAAATCTTTGCACGATTTTTCCGATTGTACGCACATTTGGATAATCAAATTGACCAAAAAATCACGAAGTGCACGATATGCATTTTGATTTAAACGCCCATTTTCATAAATAGCCTAAATAACTTTAACACGTTGCCCGTTTGTATATCTTTCCATAGTTCAAATTGAATAAGTCTGAAATTGAGAAATGTGTAATGAAATGCAGGAAAAAACTTGACGGTTAGGTGTGGTTCACATTCAACATCGGCCCTTAAAATTTAACCGCCCTTTATTTATATACATATATATATATATATATGTGCACAGCACATGTTGCGGGGACCGGTTTTCGTTCCACAAGTTACTATAAAGACATTTTGTTACTTTGGGGACTGTCCACAAACTTTTCATTACTCTACTGTGTACACTGAAGACATTTTACTGGATACAGGTCATATTACGGGGTCGGTTTTTCGTTTCACAGGTTACTATGAAGACATTTTGATTCTTTGGAGACTGACCTCAAACTTTACATTAATCTACTATATACACTGAAGACATTTTACTAAAAACAGCGCATATTATAGGGACTTTTTTGGCTGTATATACAGATGTCTTCAAAGTATTCACAATGAATATATATATATATATATATATATATACCCAGCAAAAAAAATAGTAGTCATTCTGTGACTATAACTTCTTTCATTGCTTCCTAAACTTCAGCTGGCATTCTTTTATGATTTTTTGGTGTTATTCTAAAGCACTTCCAAAAGAATTCATGTGTTCATATTTCAAATGCAGTGACCTGGATTTAAACCCAATGCATATCTTAAAAAATCACTCTTCATTACTTCTAAAGTATATGTTATAGTATATCGTATATTTTTTATGTTATATCGTATATATTTTTACATTTATTCAAATTAAAAATAGTTCTGATGAAATTTTTTTATTAAATCATTATTTATATTTTAGTTTAATATTTCATGAGGGTTAGAATTTATGCAGTTTTGCAATTTTTATAAAAGTTTTGAAATATCAAGAAAAATAGATTTTTTTAACCTTTAATTAAAACTAGCTGGCCTGTCATTTGCATTTTTTCAGCCTTAAATATTTATGACGACGCAATCTGTGCATTTTGGCATTATGTTTATTATTTAATACTACACCATTTTCAGTTGTAATTCAGAATTTATCAAAATAATTTTAAAATTGTGTAAAAATTTGTTCAAATTGCCCAAAAAGGTTTTAAAATTGTGCAAAAATTATTTAAAATTGTTCAAAATTATTTTAAAATTATCTAAAAATGTTTCCAAATTGTACAACCAGTTTTTAAATTATCCAAAAATTATTTTAAAATTTGTCTGAAAATTCATTCAAATTTTTGAAAAATGTATTAAAAATGCTTTTTCACTAATGCAGAATTATTTATTTGTTTTAATAAAGAGTATTTGGATATCAATGCATAAGTTTTGCTTGTTTAAACTTATTTTTCTGCATTCTTATGAATTAAATTTTCATCAAAGCTTATATATTACAAAGTATATGCACATTTTCCACTCATGCATCAGAATATCTAATCATTGTATTATCATTACTTCCTCAGAGTAAAGTATGAGTAATGCCAGTAGCTACATTTGAATACTTCCATGCTATGACACGCTAATGTTAAATTCATCGATGAAACCATTAGAAAAGAAGTGATGCCTTTGCCATAGTAGTGATGCTTTTATTGCTTCTTTGGCAGCTTCATTTTTGCTGGGTATATATATGCATTTCACATACATACTTTGAAGATATCTGTATATACAGCCAAAAAAGACCCCGTAATATGAGCTGTATCCAGTAAAATATGTCTTCAGTGTAAACAGTAGAATAATGAAAAGTTTGTGGACAGTCCCCAAAGTAACAAAATGTCTTCATAGTAACTTGTGGAGCGAAAATCCGTCCTCGCAACATGGGCTATGCACATATATATATATATATATATATATATATATATGTGCACAGCGCATGTTGCGAGGACGGTTTTTCGTTCCACAAGTTACTATGAAGACATTTTGTTACTTTGGGGACTGTCCTTAAACTTTTCATTATTCTAGTGTGTACTCTGAAGACATTTTACTGGACACATCGCATATTATAAGGACTTTTTTGGCTGTATATACAGATGTCTTCAAAGTATTCACAATGAATATATATATATATATATATATATATATATATATATATATATATATATATTCATTGCCTATACTTTGAAGACATCTGTATATACAGCCAAAAAGTCCCTATAATATGCGCTGTATCCAGTAAAATGTCTTCAGTGTGAACAGTAGAATAACGAAAAGTTTAAGGACAGTCTTCAAAGTAACAAAATGTCTTCATAGTAACTTGTGGAACGAAAAACCGTCCCCGCAACATGCGCCGTGCACACATATATATATAAATATATATATATTCATTATGCATACTTTGAAGACATCTGTATATACAGCCAAAAAAGTCCCTATAATATGCGCTCTATCCAGTAAAATGTCTTCAGAGTAAACACTAGAATAACGAAAAGTTCAAGGACAGTCCCCAAAGTAACAAAATGTCTTCATAGTAACTTGTGGAACGAAAAACCGTCCCCGCAACATGCGCCGAGCACATATATATATATATATATATATATATATATATATATGTGCACAGCGCATGTTGCGGGGACGGTTTTTCGTTTCACAGGTTACTATGAAGACATTTTGATTCTTTGGAGACTGACCTCAAACTTTACATTAATCTACTGTATACACTGAAGACATTTTACTGGATACAGCGCATATTATAGGGACTTTTTTGGCTGTATATACAGATGTCTTCAAAGTATGGGCAATGAATATATATATATATATATATATACATATATATATATGCACAGCACATGTTGCGGGGACGGGTTTTCGTTCCACAAGTTACTATGAAGACATTTTGTTACTTTGGGGACTGTCCTTAAACTTTTCGTTATTCTACTGTGTACACTGAAGACATTTTACTGGACACAGTGCATTTTATAGGGACTTTTTTAGCTGTATATACAGATGTCTTCAAAGTATGTGAAATGCATATATATATATATATTCATTATGCATACTTTGAGGACATCTGTATATACAGCCAAAAAAGTCCCTATAATATGCGCTGTATCCAGTAAAATGTCCTCAGTGTATATAGTAGAATAATGTAATGTTTGAGGTCAGTCTCCAAAGAATCAAAATGTCTTCATAGTAACCTGTGAAACGAAAAACCGTCCCCGCAACATGCATTGTGCACATATATATATATATATATATATATATGTGCATAGCGCATGTTGCCGGGACGGGATTTCGTTCCACAAGTTACTATGAAGACATTTTGTTACTTTGGAGACTGTCCTTAAACTTTTCGTTATTCTACTGTTTACACTGAGGACATTTTACTGGATACAGCGCATATTATAGGGACTTTTTTGGCTGTATATACAGATGTCTTCAAAGTATGGGCAATGAATATATATATATATATATACATATATATATATGCACAGCACATGATGCGGGGACGGGTTTTCCTTCCACAAGTTACTATTAAGACATTTTGTTACTTTGGGGACTGTCCTTAAACTTTTCGTTATTCTAGTGTTTACTCTGAAGACATTTTACTGGACACAGCGCATTTTATAGGGACATTTTTGGCTGTATATACAGATGTCTCCAAAGTATGTGCAATGAATATATATATATATATATATATATATATATAGCGCATGATGCGGGGACGGGTTTTCGATCCACAAGTTACTATGAAGACATTTTGCTACTTTGGGGACTGTCCTTAAACTTTTCGTTAATCTACTGTTTACACTGAAGACATTTTACTGGATACAGCTCATATTACGGGGTCTTTTTTGGCTGTATATACAGATGTCTTCAAAGTATGGGCAATGAATATATATATATATATATATATATGCATTTCACATACTTTCCCTATAATATGCGCTGTATCCAGTAAAATGTCTTCAGTGTAAACAGTAGAATAACGAAAAGTTTAAGGACAGTCTCCAAAGTAACAAAATGTCTTCATAGTAACTTGTGGAACGAAAAACCGTCCCCGCAACATGCGCCGAGCACATATATATATATATATATATATATATATATATATATATATATATATATGTGCACAGCACATATTGCGGAGACGGGTTTTCGTTCCACAAGTTACTATGAAGACATTTTGTTACTTTGGGGACTGTCCTTAAACTTTTCATTATTCTAGTGTTTACTCTGAAGACATTTTACTGGACATAGCGTATTTTATAGGGACTTTTTTGGCTGTATATACAGATGTCTTCAAAGTATGGGCAATGCATATATATATATATATATATATATGAATATATATATATATATATATATATATTCATTGCCCATACTTTGAAGACATCTGTATATACAGCAAAAAAAGTCCCTTTAATATGCGCTGTATCCAGTAAAAAGTCTTCAGTGTAAACAGTGGAATAACGAAAAGTTTAAGGACAGTCCCCAAAGTAACAAAATGTCTTCATAGTAACTTGTGGAACGAAAAACCGTCCCCGCAACATGCGCCGTGCACATATATATATATATATATATATATATATATATATATGTGCACAGAGCATTTTGCGGGGACGGGTTTTCGTTCCACAAGTTACTATGAAGACATTTTGGTAACAAAATGTCTTCATAGTAACTTGTGGAACGAAAAACCGTCCCCGCAACATGCGCCGAGCACATATATATATATATATATATATATATATATATATATATATATATGTGCACAGAGCATTTTGCGGGGACGGGTTTTCGTTCCACAAGTTACTATGAAGACATTTTGGTACTTTGGGGACCGTCCTCAAACTTTTAATTATTCTACTGTTTACACTGAAGACATTTTACTGGATACAGCTCATATTACGGGGTCTTTTTTGGCTGTATATACAGATGTCTTCAAAGTATGTGAAATGCATATATATATATATATATATATATATATATATATATATGTATTCATTTTGCATACTTTGAAGACATCTGTATATACAGCCAAAAAAGTCCCTATAATATGCGCCGTATCCAGTAAAATGTCTTCAGTGTAACCAGTAGAATAATTAAAAGTTTGAGGACGGTCCCCAAAGTACCAAAATATATATATATATGTATTCATTTTGCATACTTTGAAGACATCTGTATATACAGCCAAAAAAGTCCCTATAATATGCGCCGTATCCAGTAAAATGTCTTCAGTGTAACCAGTAGAATAATTAAAAGTTTGAGGACGGTCCCCAAAGTACCAAAATGTCTTCATAGTAACTTGTGGAACGAAAACCCGTCCCCGCAAAATGCTCTGTGCATATATATATATATATATATATATATATATATGTGCACGGCGCATGTTGCGGGAACTGTTTTTCGTTCCACAAGTTTCTATGAAGACATTTTGTTACTTTGGAGACTGTCCTTAAACTTTTAGTTATTCTACTGTTTACACTGAAGACATTTTACTGGATACAGGGCATATTATAGGGACTTTTTTGGCTATATATAGTCTTCAAATTATGGGAAATGAATATATAAATATATATGCACAGCGCATGTTGCGGGGACGGTTTTTCGTTTCACAGGTTACTATGAAGACATTTTGATTCTTTGGAGACTGACCTCAAACTTTACATTAATCTTCTATAGACACTGAAGACATTTTACTGGATACAGCGCATATTATAGGGACTTTTTTGGCTGTATATACGGATGTCTTCAAAGTATGCATAATGAATATATATATATATATATATATATATATATATATGCACAGCGCATGTTGCGGGGACGGTTTTTCGTTTCACAAGTTACTATGAAGACATTTTGTTATTTTGGAGACCGTTCTCAAACGTTTTATTAATCTACTGTATAAACTAAAGACATTTTACTGGATACAGCTCATATTATAAGAACTTTTTTGCCTGTATATACAGATTTCTTCAAAGTATGAGAAATGCATATATATATATATGTATATATATATATATATATATATATATTCATTGTGCATACTTTGAAGACATCTGTACATACAGCCAAAAAAGTCCCAATAATATGCACTGTATCCAGTAAAATGTCTTCAGTGCAAACAGTAGAATAACGAAAAGTTTAAGGACAGTCTTCAAAGTAACAAAATGTCTTCATAGTAACTATGAAGACATTTTGTTACTTTGGGGACTGTCCGCAAACTTTTCATTATTCGTTCCACAAGTTACTATGAAGACATGTTGTTACTTTTGAGACTGTCCTTAAACTATGCTATGCACATATATATATATATATATATATATATATATATGTGCACAGCGCATGTTGCGAGGACGGTTTTTCGTTCCACATGTTACTATGAAGACATTTTGTTACTTTGGGGACTGTCCTTAAACTTTTCATTATTCTAGTGTGTACTCTGAAGACATTTTACTGGACACATCGCATATTATAAGGACTTTTTTGGCTGTATATACAGATGTCTTCAAAGTATTCACAATGAATATATATATATATATATATATATATATATATATATATATATTCATTGCCTATACTTTGAAGACATCTGTATATACAGCCAAAAAGTCCCTATAATATGCGCTGTATCCAGTAAAATGTCTTCAGTGTGAACAGTAGAATAACGAAAAGTTTAAGGACAGTCTTCAAAGTAACAAAATGTCTTCATAGTAACTTGTGGAACGAAAAACCGTCCCCGCAACATGCGCCGTGCACACATATATATATAAATATATATATATTCATTATGCATACTTTGAAGACATCTGTATATACAGCCAAAAAAGTCCCTATAATATGCGCTCTATCCAGTAAAATGTCTTCAGAGTAAACACTAGAATAACGAAAAGTTCAAGGACAGTCCCCAAAGTAACAAAATGTCTTCATAGTAACTTGTGGAACGAAAAACCGTCCCCGCAACATGCGCCGAGCACATATATATATATATATATATATATATATATGTGCACAGCGCATGTTGCGGGGACGGTTTTTCGTTTCACAGGTTACTATGAAGACATTTTGATTCTTTGGAGACTGACCTCAAACTTTACATTAATCTACTGTATGCACTGAAGACATTTTACTGGATACAGCGCATATTATAGGGACTTTTTTGGCTGTATATACAGATGTCTTCAAAGTATGGGCAATGAATATATATATATATATATATACATATATATATATGCACAGCACATGTTGCGGGGACGGGTTTTCGTTCCACAAGTTACTATGAAGACATTTTGTTACTTTGGGGACCTTCCTTAAACTTTTCGTTATTCTACTGTGTACACTGAAGACATTTTACTGGACACAGTGCATTTTATAGGGACTTTTTTAGCTGTATATACAGATGTCTTCAAAGTATGTGAAATGCATATATATATATATATTCATTATGCATACTTTGAGGACATCTGTATATACAGCCAAAAAAGTCCCTATAATATGCGCTGTATCCAGTAAAATGTCCTCAGTGTATATAGAGGAATAATGTAATGTTTGAGGTCAGTCTCCAAAGAATCAAAATGTCTTCATAGTAACCTGTGAAACGAAAAACCGTCCCCGCAACATGCATTGTGCACATATATATATATATATATATATGTGCATAGCGCATGTTGCCGGGACGGGATTTCGTTCCACAAGTTACTATGAAGACATTTTGTTACTTTGGAGACTGTCCTTAAACTTTTCGTTATTCTACTGTTTACACTGAGGACATTTTACTGGATACAGCGCATATTATAGGGACTTTTTTGGCTGTATATACAGATGTCTTCAAAGTATGGGCAATGAATATATATATATATATATACATATATATATATGCACAGCACATGATGCGGGGACGGGTTTTCCTTCCACAAGTTACTATTAAGACATTTTGTTACTTTGGGGACTGTCCTTAAACTTTTCGTTATTCTAGTGTTTACTCTGAAGACATTTTACTGGACACAGCGCATTTTATAGGGACATTTTTGGCTGTATATACAGATGTCTCCAAAGTATGTGCAATGAATATATATATATATATATATATATATATATAGCGCATGATGCGGGGACGGGTTTTCGATCCACAAGTTACTATGAAGACATTTTGCTACTTTGGGGACTGTCCTTAAACTTTTCGTTAATCTACTGTTTACACTGAAGACATTTTACTGGATACAGCTTATATTACGGGGTCTTTTTTGGCTGTATATACAGATGTCTTCAAAGTATGGGCAATGAATATATATATATATATATATATATGCATTTCACATACTTTCCCTATAATATGCGCTGTATCCAGTAAAATGTCTTCAGTGTAAACAGTAGAATAACGAAAAGTTTAAGGACAGTCTCCAAAGTAACAAAATGTCTTCATAGTAACTTGTGGAACGAAAAACCGTCCCCGCAACATGCGCCGAGCACACATATATATATATATATATATATATATATATATGTGCACAGCACATATTGCGGGGACGGGTTTTCGTTCCACAAGTTACTATGAAGACATTTTGTTACTTTGGGGACTGTCCTTAAACTTTTCATTATTCTAGTGTTTACTCTGAAGACATTTTACTGGACATAGCGTATTTTATAGGGACTTTTTTGGCTGTATATACAGATGTCTTCAAAGTATGGGCAATGCATATATATATATATATATATGAATATATATATATATATATATATTCATTGCCCATACTTTGAAGACATCTGTATATACAGCAAAAAAAGTCCCTTTAATATGCGCTGTATCCAGTAAAAAGTCTTCACTGTAAACAGTGGAATAACGAAAAGTTTAAGGACAGTCCCCAAAGTAACAAAATGTCTTCATAGTAACTTGTGGAACGAAAAACCGTCCCCGCAACATGCGCCGAGCACATATATATATATATATATATATATATATATATATATATATATATGTGCACAGAGCATTTTGCGG
The DNA here is from genome assembly GCA_949748255.1 of Eustalomyia histrio. Taxonomy (NCBI): domain Eukaryota; kingdom Metazoa; phylum Arthropoda; class Insecta; order Diptera; family Anthomyiidae; genus Eustalomyia; species Eustalomyia histrio. The sequence continues at coordinate 166,584,623 of OX456523.1, read as the reverse complement.
GGACGGGTTTTCGTTCCACAAGTTACTATGAAGACATTTTGGTACTTTGGGGACCGTCCTCAAACTTTTAATTATTCTACTGTTTACACTGAAGACATTTTACTGGATACAGCTCATATTACGGGGTCTTTTTTGGCTGTATATACAGATGTCTTCAAAGTATGTGAAATGCATATATATATATATATATATATATATATATGTATTCATTTTGCATACTTTGAAGACATCTGTATATACAGCCAAAAAAGTCCCTATAATATGCGCCGTATCCAGTAAAATGTCTTCAGTGTAACCAGTAGAATAATTAAAAGTTTGAGGACGGTCCCCAAAGTACCAAAATATATATATATATGTATTCATTTTGCATACTTTGAAGACATCTGTATATACAGCCAAAAAAGTCCCTATAATATGCGCCGTATCCAGTAAAATGTCTTCAGTGTAACCAGTAGAATAATTAAAAGTTTGAGGACGGTCCCCAAAGTACCAAAATGTCTTCATAGTAACTTGTGGAACGAAAACCCGTCCCCGAAAAATGCTCTGTGCATATATATATATATATATATATATATATATATATGTGCACGGCGCATGTTGCGGGAACTGTTTTTCGTTCCACAAGTTTCTATGAAGACATTTTGTTACTTTGGAGACTGTCCTTAAACTTTTAGTTATTCTACTGTTTACACTGAAGACATTTTACTGGATACAGGGCATATTATAGGGACTTTTTTGGCTATATATAGTCTTCAAATTATGGGAAATGAATATATAAATATATATGCACAGCGCATGTTGCGGGGACGGTTTTTCGTTTCACAGGTTACTATGAAGACATTTTGATTCTTTGGAGACTGACCTCAAACTTTACATTAATCTTCTATAGACACTGAAGACATTTTACTGGATACAGCGCATATTATAGGGACTTTTTTGGCTGTATATACGGATGTCTTCAAAGTATGCATAATGAATATATATATATATATATATAATATATATATATATATATATATATATATATATGCACAGCGCATGTTGCGGGGACGGTTTTTCGTTTCACAAGTTACTATGAAGACATTTTGTTACTTTGGAGACCGTTCTCAAACGTTTTATTAATCTACTGTATAAACTAAAGACATTTTACTGGATACAGCTCATATTATAAGAACTTTTTTGCCTGTATATACAGATTTCTTCAAAGTATGAGAAATGCATATATATATATATGTATATATATATATATATATATATATATTCATTGTGCATACTTTGAAGACATCTGTACATACAGCCAAAAAAGTCCCAATAATATGCACTGTATCCAGTAAAATGTCTTCAGTGCAAACAGTAGAATAACGAAAAGTTTAAGGACAGTCTTCAAAGTAACAAAATGTCTTCATAGTAACTATGAAGACATTTTGTTACTTTGGGGACTGTCCGCAAACTTTTCATTATTCGTTCCACAAGTTACTATGAAGACATTTTGTTACTTTGGGGACTGTCCTTAAACTTTTCGTTATTCTAGTGTTTACTTTGAAGACATTTTACTGGATACAGCGCATATTATAGGGACTTTTTTGGCTTTATATACAGATGTCTTCAAAGAATGGGCAATGAATATATATATATATATATATATATATATGAATATATATATGAATATATGAATATATATATGAATATATATATGAATATATGAATATATATATGAATATATATATATATATTCATTGCCCATACTTTGAAGACATCTGTATATAAAGCCAAAAAAGTCCCTATAATATGCGCTGTATCCAGTAAAATGTCTTCAGTGTAAACAGTAGAATAACGAAAAGTTTAAGGACAGTCCCCAAAATAACAAAATGTCTTCATAGTAACTTGTGGAACGAAAAACCGTCCCCGCAACATGCGCCGTGCACATATATATATATATATATATATATATATATATATATATATATATATATTCATTGTGCATACTTTGAAGACATCTGTATATACAGCCAAAAAAGTCCCTATAATATGCCCTGTATCCAGTAAAATGTCTTCATTGTATATAGTAGATTAATGTAAAGTTTGAGGTCAGTCTCCAAAGAATCAAAATGTCTTCATAGTAACCTGTGGAACGAAAAACCGTCCCCGCAACATGCGCTGTGCACATATATATATATATATATATATATATATATGTGCACAGCACATGTTTCGAGGACGGGTTTTCGTTCCACAAGTTACTATGAAGACATTTTGTTACTTTGGGGACTGTCCTTAAACTTTTCGTTTTTCTAGTGTTTACTCTGAAGACATTTTACTGGACACAGCGCATTTTATAGGGACTTTTTTGGCTGTATATACAGATGTCTTCAAAGTATGGGCAATGCATATATATATATATATATATATATATATATATATATATATATATGCACAGCACATGTTGCGGGACGGGTTTTCGTTCCACAAGTTACTATGAAGACATTTTGTTATTTTGGGGACTGTCCTTAAACTTTTCGTTATTCTACTGTTTACACTGAAGACATTTTACTGGATACAGCGCATATTATAGGGACTTTTTTGGCTTTATATACAGATGTCTTCAAAGAATGGGCAATGAATATATATATATATATATATATATATATATATATATATATATATGAATATATATATGAATATATGAATATATATATGAATATATATATGAATATATGAATATATATATGAATATATATATATATATTCATTGCCCATACTTTGAAGACATCTGTATATAAAGCCAAAAAAGTCCCTATAATATGCGCTGTATCCAGTAAAATGTCTTCAGTGTAAACAGTAGAATAACGAAAAGTTTAAGGACAGTCCCCAAAATAACAAAATGTCTTCATAGTAACTTGTGGAACGAAAAACCGTCCCCGCAACATGCGCCGTGCACATATATATATATATATATATATATATATATATATATATATATATATATATATATATATATGTGTGCACAGCACATGTTTCGAGGACGGGTTTTCGTTCCACAAGTTACTATGAAGACATTTTGTTACTTTGGGGACTGTCCTTAAACTTTTCGTTATTCTTCTGTTTACACTGAAGACATTTTACTGGATACAGCGCATATTATAGGGACTTTTTTGGCTGTATATACAGATGTCTTCAAAGTATTCACAATGAATATATATATATATATATATATAGATATATATATATATATATATATATATATATATATATATATATATGTGTGCACAGCACATGTTGCGGGGACGGGTTTTCGTTCCACAAGTTACTATGAAGACATTTTGTTACTTTGGGGACTGTCCTTAAACTTTTCGTTATTCTACTGTGTACACTGAAGACATTTTACTGGACACAGTGCATTTTATAGGGACTTTTTTAGCTGTATATACAGATGTCTTCAAAGTATGTGAAATGCATATATATATATATATATATATATATATATATATATATATATATATATATATATTCATTATGCATACTTTGAGGACATCTGTATATACAGCCAAAAAAGTCCCTATAATATGCGCTGTATCCAGTAAAATGTCCTCAGTGTATATAGTAGAATAATGTAATGTTTGAGGTCAATCTCCAAAGAATCAAAATGTCTTCATAGTAACCTGTGAAACGAAAAACCGTCCCCGCAACATGCATTGTGCACATATATATATATATATATGTGCATAGCGCATGTTGCCGGGACGGGATTTCGTTCCACAAGTTACTATGAAGACATTTTGTTACTTTGGGGACTGTCCTTAAACTTTTCGTTATTCTACTGTTTACACTGAAGACATTTTAATGGACACAGCGCATTTTATAGGGACTTTTTTGGCTGTATATACAGATGTCTTCAAAGTATGGGCAATGCATATATATATATATATATATATATATATATATATATATATATATGTGCACGGTGCATGTTGTGGGGACGGTTTTTCGTTCCACAAGTTACTATGAAGACATTTTGCTACTTTGGGGACTGTCCTTAATTTTTTGATACTTTGGGGACTGTCCTTAAACTTGTCGTTATTCTACTGTTTACACTGAAGACATTTTTCTGGATACAGCGCATATAATAGGGACTTTTTTGGCTGTATATACAGATGTCTTCAAAGTATGCACAATGAATATATATATATATATATATATATATATATATATATATTCATTGCCCATACTTTGAAGACATCTGTATATACAGCCAAAAAAGTCCCTATAATATTCGCTGTATCCAGTAAAATGTCTTCAGTGTAAACAGTAGAATAACGAAAAGTTTAAGGACAGTCCCCAAAGCACCAAAATGTCTTCATAGTAACTTGTGAAACGAAAATCCGTCCCCGCAACATGCGCCGTGCACATATATATATATATATATATATATATATATATATATATATATATATATATATATATATGCATTTCTCATACTCTGAAGACATCTGTATATACAGCCAAAAAAGACCCCGTAATATGAGCTGTATCCAGTAAAATGTCTTCAGTGTAAACAGTAGAATAATGAAAAGTTTAAGGACAGTCCCCAAAGTAACAAAATGTCTTCATAGTAACTTGTGGAACGAAAAACCGTCCCGCAACATGTGCCGTGCACATATATATATATATATATATATATATACTTTTCGTTATTCTACTGTTTACACTGAAGATATTTTAATGGATACAGCGCATATTATAGGGACTTTTTTGGCTGTATATACAGATGTCTGCAAAGCATGTTGCGGGGACGGGTTTTGGTTCCACAAGTTACTATGAAGACATTTTGTTACTTTGGGGACTGGCCTTAAACTTTTCGTTATTTTACTGTTTACACTGAAGACATTTAACTGGATACAGCGCATATTATAGGGACTTTTTTGGCTGTATATACAGATGTCTTCAAAGTATGTGAAATGCATATATATATATATATATATATATATATATATATATATATATATATATATATATATATATATATATATGCATTGCCCATACTTTGAAGACATCTGTATATACAGCCAAAAAAGTCCCTACAAAATGCGCTGTGTCCAGTAAAATGTCTTCAGAGTAAACACTAGAATAATGAAAAGTTTAAGGACAGTCCCCAAAGTAACAAAATGTCTTCATAGTAACTTGTGGAACGAAAACCCGTCCCCGCAATATGTGCTGTGCACATATATATACGGGACATATATATACGGGACGGGTTTTCGTTCCACAAGTTACTATGAAGACATTTTGTTACTTTGGGGACTGTCCTTAAACTTTTCATTATTCTAGTGTTTACTCTGAAGACATTTTACTGGACACAGCGCATTTTATAGGGACTTTTTTGGCTGTATATACAGATGTCTTCAAAGTATGGGCAATGCATATATATATATATAAATATATATATATTCATTTCGCATACTTTGAAGACATCTGTATATACAGCCAAAAAATCTCTATAATATGCGCTGAATCCAGTAAAATGTCTTTAGTGTATACAGTAGAATAAGGAAAATTTGAAGACAGTCCCCAAAGAAACAAAATGTCTTCATAGTAACTTCTGGAACGAAAACCCGTCCCCGCAACATGCGCCATGTACATATATATATATATATAGATATATATATATATATATATATGCATTTCTATATATATAGATATATATATATATATATATATTCATTACACATACTTTGAAGACATCTGTATATACAGCCAAAAAAGTCCCCGTAATATGAGCTGTATCCAGTAAAATGTCTTCAGTGAAAACAGTAGAATAACGAAAAGTTTAATATATATAAACTTTTCGTTATTCCACTGTTTACACTGAAGACATTTTACTGGATACAGCGCATATTAAAGAGACTTTTTTGGCTGTATATACAGATGTCTTCAAAGTATGTGTAATGAATATATATATATATATATATATCTATATATATAGAAATGCATATATATATATATATATATATCTATATATATATATATATGTACATGGCGCATGTTGCGGGGGGGAAGACATTTTGATTCTTTGGAGACTGACCTCAAACTTTACATTAATCTACTGTATACACTGAAGACATTTTACTGGATACAGCGCATATTATAGGGACTTTTTGGCTGTATATACAGATGTCTTCAAAGTATGCATAAGGAATATATATATATATATATGTATTCATTGTGCATACTTTGAAGACATCTGTATATACAGCCAAAAAAGTCCCTATTATATGCGCTGTATCCAGTAAAATGTCTTCAGTGTAAACAGTAGAATAACGAAAAGTTTAAGGACAGTCCCCAAAGTAACAAAATGTCTTCATAGTAACTTGTGGAACGAAAACATTATTCATTATTCTAGTGTTTACTCTGAAGACATTTTACTGGACACAGCGCATTTTATAGGGACTTTTTTGGCTGTATATACAGATGTCTTCAAAGTATGGGCAATGCATATATATATATATATATATATATATATATATATATATATATATATATATATATATATATATATATATATTCATTATGCATACTTTGAAGACATCTGTATATACAGCCAAAAAAGTCTCTATAATATACTCTGTATCCAGTAAAATGTCTTCATTGTAAACAGTAGAATACTGAAAAGTTTGTGGACAGTCCCCAAAGTAACAAAATGTCTTCATAGTAACTTGTGGAACGAAATCCCGTCCCCGCAACATGCGCGGTGGAACGGTTTTTCGTTCCACAAGTTACTATAAAGACATTTTGTTACTTTGGGGACTGTCCTTAAACTTTTCGTTGTTCTACTGTTTACACTGAAGACATTTTACTGGATACAGCGCATATAATAGGGACTTTTTTGGCTGTATATACAGATGTCTTCAAAGGATGTGCAATGAATATATATATATATATATATATATATATATATATATATATATATATATATGTGTGTGCACAGCGCATGTTGCGGGGACGGTTTTTCGTTTCACAGGTTACTATGAAGACATTTTGATTCTTTGGAGACTGACCTCAAACTTTACATTAATCTACTGTATATACTGAAGACATTTTACTGGATACAGCGCATATTATAGGGACTTTTTTGGCTGTATATACAGATGTCTTCAAAGTATGCATAATGAATATATATATATATATATATATATATATATATATATATATATATATATATATATATATATATATGCATTGCCCATACTTTGAAGACATCTGTATATACAGCCAAAAAAGTCCCTATAAAATGCGCTGTGTCCAGTAAAATGTCTTCAGAGTAAACACTAGAATAATGAATAATGTTTTCGTTCCACAAGTTACTATGAAGACATTTTGTTACTTTGGGGACTGTCCTTAAACTTTTCGTTATTCTACTGTTTACACTGAAGACATTTTACTGGATACAGCGCATATAATAGGGACTTTTTTGGCTGTATATACAGATGTCTTCAAAGTATGCACAATGAATACATATATATATATATATATTCCTTATGCATACTTTGAAGACATCTGTATATACAGCCAAAAAGTCCCTATAATATGCGCTGTATCCAGTAAAATGTCTTCAGTGTATACAGTAGATTAATGTAAAGTTTGAGGTCAGTCTCCAAAGAATCAAAATGTCTTCATAGTAACCTGTGAAACGAAAAACCGTCCCCGCAACATGCGCTGTGCACATATATATATATATATATATATATATATATATATATATATATGTGCACAGCACATATTGCGGGGACGTGTTTTCGTTCCACAAGTTACTATGAAGACATTTTGTTACTTTGGGGACTGTCCTTAAACTTTTCGTTATTCTACTGTTTACACTGAAGACATTTTACTGGATACAGCGCATATAATAGGGACTTTTTTGGCTGTATATACATATGTCTCCAAAGTATGGGCAATGCATATATATATATATATATATATATATATATATATATATGTGCACGGCGCATGTTGCGGGGACGGGTTTTCGTTCCACAAGTCACTATGAAGACATTTTGTTACTTTGGGGACTGTCCTTAAACTTTTCGTTATTCTAGTGTTTACGCTGAAGACATTTTACTGGACACAGCGCATTTTATAGGGACTTTTTCGGCTGTATATACAGATGTCTTCAAAGTATGCAAAATGAATACATATATATATATATATATATATATATATATATATATATGCATTTCACATACTTTGAAGACATCTGTATATACAGCCAAAAAAGACCCCGTAATATGAGCTGTATCCAGTAAAATGTCCTCAGTGTATATAGTAGAATAATGTAATGTTTGAGGTCAGTCTCCAAAGAATCAAAATGTCTTCATAGTAACCTGTGAAACGAAAAACCGTCCCCGCAACATGCATTGTGCACATATATATATATATATATATGTGCATAGCGCATGTTGCCGGGACGGGATTTCGTTCCACAAGTTACTATGAAGACATTTTGTTACTTTGGAGACTGTCCTTAAACTTTTCGTTATTCTACTGTTTACACTGAGGACATTTTACTGGATACAGCGCATATTATAGGGACTTTTTTGGCTGTATATACAGATGTCTTCAAAGTATGGGCAATGAATATATATATATATATATATACATATATATATATGCACAGCACATGTTGCGGGGACGGGTTTTCCTTCCACAAGTTACTATGAAGACATTTTGTTACTTTGGGGACTGTCCTTAAACTTTTCGTTATTCTAGTGTTTACTCTGAAGACATTTTACTGGACACAGCGCATTTTATAGGGACATTTTTGGCTGTATATACAGATGTCTCCAAAGTATGTGCAATGAATATATATATATATATATATATATATATATATATATATAGCGCATGATGCGGGGACGGGTTTTCGTTCCACAAGTTACTATGAAGACATTTTGCTACTTTGGGGACTGTCCTTAAACTTTTCGTTAATCTACTGTTTACACTGAAGACATTTTACTGGATACAGCTCATATTACGGGGTTTTTTTTGGCTGTATATACAGACGTCTTCAAAGTATGGGCAATGAATATATATATATATATATATATATATATATGCATTTCACATACTTTCCCTATAATATGCGCTGTATCCAGTAAAATTTCTTCAGTGTAAACAGTAGAATTACGAAAAGTTTAAGGACAGTCTCCAAAGTAACAAAATGTCTTCATAGTAACTTGTGGAACGAAAAACCGTCCCCGCAACATGCGCCGAGCACATATATATATATATATATATATATATGCATTTCACATACTTTGAAGACATCTGTATATACAGCCAAAAAAGACCCCGTAATATGAGCTGTATCCAGTAAAATGTCTTCAGTGTAAACAGTAGAATAACGAAAAGTTTAAGGACAGTCTCCAAAGTAACAAAATGTCTTCATAGTAACTAGTGGAACGAAAAACCGTCCCCGCAACATGCGCCGTGCACATATATATATATATATATATATGAATATATATATATATATATATATATTCATTGCCCATACTTTGAAGACATCTGTATATACAGCAAAAAAAGTCCCTTTAATATGCGCTGTATCCAGTAAAAAGTCTTCAGTGTAAACAGTGGAATAACGAAAAGTTTAAGGACAGTCCCCAAAGTAACAAAATGTCTTCATAGTAACTTGTGGAACGAAAAACCGTCCCCGCAACATGCGCCGTGCACATATATATATATATATATATATATGTGCACAGAGCATTTTGCGGGGACGGGTTTTCGTTCCACAAGTTACTATGAAGACATTTTGGTAACAAAATGTCTTCATAGTAACTTGTGGAACGAAAAACCGTCCCCGCAACATGCGCCGAGCACATATATATATATATATATATATATATATATATGTGCACAGAGCATTTTGCGGGGACGGGTTTTCGTTCCACAAGTTACTATGAAGACATTTTGGTACTTTGGGGACCGTCCTCAAACTTTTAATTATTCTACTGTTTACACTGAAGACATTTTACTGGATACAGCTCATATTACGGGGTCTTTTTTGGCTGTATATACAGATGTCTTCAAAGTATGTGAAATGCATATATATATATATATATATATATATATATATATATATATATATGTATTCATTTTGCATACTTTGAAGACATCTGTATATACAGCCAAAAAAGTCCCTATAATATGCGCCGTATCCAGTAAAATGTCTTCAGTGTAACCAGTAGAATAATTAAAAGTTTGAGGACGGTCCCCAAAGTACCAAAATATATATATATATATATTCATTTTGCATACTTTGAAGACATCTGTATATACAGCCAAAAAAGTCCCTATAATATGCGCCGTATCCAGTAAAATGTCTTCAGTGTAACCAGTAGAATAATTAAAAGTTTGAGGACGGTCCCCAAAGTACCAAAATGTCTTCATAGTAACTTGTGGAACGAAAACCCGTCCCCGCAAAATGCTCTGTGCATATATATATATATATATATATATATATATATGTGCACGGCGCATGTTGCGGGAACTGTTTTTCGTTCCACAAGTTTCTATGAAGACATTTTGTTACTTTGGAGACTGTCCTTAAACTTTTAGTTATTCTACTGTTTACACTGAAGACATTTTACTGGATACAGGGCATATTATAGGGACTTTTTTGGCTATATATAGTCTTCAAATTATGGGAAATGAATATATAAATATATATGCACAGCGCATGTTGCGGGGACGGTTTTTCGTTTCACAGGTTACTATGAAGACATTTTGATTCTTTGGAGACTGACCTCAAACTTTACATTAATCTTCTATAGACACTGAAGACATTTTACTGGATACAGCGCATATTATAGGGACTTTTTTGGCTGTATATACGGATGTCTTCAAAGTATGCATAATGAATATATATATATATATATATATGCACAGCGCATGTTGCGGGGACGGTTTTTCGTTTCACAAGTTACTATGAAGACATTTTGTTACTTTGGAGACCGTTCTCAAACGTTTTATTAATCTACTGTATAAACTAAAGACATTTTACTGGATACAGCTCATATTATAAGAACTTTTTTGCCTGTATATACAGATTTCTTCAAAGTATGAGAAATGCATATATATATATATGTATATATATATATATATATATATATATATATATTCATTGTGCATACTTTGAAGACATCTGTACATACAGCCAAAAAAGTCCCAATAATATGCACTGTATCCAGTAAAATGTCTTCAGTGCAAACAGTAGAATAACGAAAAGTTTAAGGACAGTCTTCAAAGTAACAAAATGTCTTCATAGTAACTATGAAGACATTTTGTTACTTTGGGGACTGTCCGCAAACTTTTCATTATTCGTTCCACAAGTTACTATGAAGACATGTTGTTACTTTTGAGACTGTCCTTAAACTTTTCGTTATTCTATTGTGTACACTGAAGACATTTTACTGGATGCAGCGCATATTATAGGGACTTTTTTGGCTGTATATACGGATGTCTTCAAAGTATGCATAATGAATATATATAAATATATATATATATATATATATATATATATATATATGTGCACAGCACATATTGCGGGGACGCGTTTTCGTTCCACAAGTTACTATGAAGACATTTTGTTACTTTGGGGACTGTCCTTAAACTTTTCGTTATTCTAGTGTTTACTTTGAAGACATTTTACTGGACACAGCGCATTTTATAGGGACTTTTTTGGCTGTATATACAGATGTCTTCAAAGTATGGGCAATGCATATATATATATATATATATATATATATATATATATATATATATATATATATATATATATATGAATATATATATATATATATTCATTGCCCATACTTTGAAGACATCTGTATATAAAGCCAAAAAAGTCCCTATAATATGCGCTGTATCCAGTAAAATGTCTTCAGTGTAAACAGTAGAATAACGAAAAGTTTAAGGACAGTCCCCAAAATAACAAAATGTCTTCATAGTAACTTGTGGAACGAAAAACCGTCCCCGCAACATGCGCCGTGCATATATATATATATATATATATATATATATATATATAGTTACTATGAAGACATTTTGTTATTTTGGGGACTGTCCTTAAACTTTTCGTTATTCTTCTGTTTACACTGAAGACATTTTACTGGATACAGCGCATATTATAGGGACTTTTTTGGCTGTATATACAGATGTCTTCAAAGTATTCACAATGAATATATATATATATATATATATATATATATATATATATATATGTGTGTGTGCACAGCACATGTTGCGGGGACGGGTTTTCGTTCCACAAGTTACTATGAAGACATTTTGTTACTTTGGGGACTGTCCTTAAACTTTTCGTTATTCTACTGTGTACACTGAAGACATTTTACTGGACACAGTGCATTTTATAGGGACTTTTTTAGTATGTGAAATGCATATATATATATATATATATATATATATATATATATATATATATATATATATATATATATATATATATATATATATTCATTATGCATACTTTGAGGACATCTGTATATACAGCCAAAAAAGTCCCTATAATATGCGCTGTATCCAGTAAAATGTCCTCAGTGTATATAGTAGAATAATGTAATGTTAGAGGTCAGTCTCCAAAGAATCAAAATGTCTTCATAGTAACCTGTGAAACGAAAAACCGTCCCCGCAACATGCATTGTGCACATATATATATATATATATATATGTGCATAGCGCATGTTGCCGGGACGGGATTTCGTTCCACAAGTTACTATGAAGACATTTTGTTACTTTGGGGACTGTCCTTAAACTTTTCGTCATTCTACTGTTTACACTGAAGACATTTTACTGGATACAGCTCATATTACGGGGTCTTTTTTGGCTGTATATACAGATGTCTTCAAAGTATGTGAAATGCATATATATATATATACATATATATATATTCATTTCGCATACTTTGAAGACATCTGTATATACAGCCAAAAAAGTCTCTATAATATACTCTGTATCCAGTAAAATGTCTTCATTGTAAACAGTAGAATACTGAAAAGTTTGTGGACAGTCCCCAAAGTAACAAAATGTCTTCATAGTAACTTGTGGAACGAAATCCCGTCCCCGCAACATGCGCTTTGCACATATATATATATATATATATATATATATGCATAGGGCATGTTGCGGGGACGGGTTTTCGTTCCACAAGTTACTATGAAGACATTTTGTTACTTTGGGGACTGTCCACAAACTTTTCATTATTCTACTGTTTACACTGAAGACATTTTACTGGATACAGCTCATATTACGGGGTCTTTTTTGGCTGTATATACAGATGTCTTCAAAGTATGTGAAATGCATATATATATATATACATATATATATATTCATTTCGCATACTTTGAAGACATCTGTATATACAGCCAAAAAAGTCTCTATAATATGCGCTGAATCCAGTAAAATGTCTTTAGTGTATACAGTAGAATAAGGAAAAGTTTGAAGACAGTCCCCAAAGAAACAAAATGTCTTCATAGTAACTTCTGGAACGAAAACCCGTCCCCGCAACATGCGCCATGTACATATATATATATGTATAGATATATATATATATATATATATGCATTTCTATATATATAGATATATATATATATATTCATTACACATACTTTGAAGACATCTGTATATACAGCCAAAAAAGTCCCCGTAATATGAGCTGTATCCAGTAAAATGTCTTCAGTGAAAACAGTAGAATAACGAAAAGTTTAATATATATAAACTTTTCGTTATTCCACTGTTTACACTGAAGACATTTTACTGGATACAGCGCATATTAAAGAGACTTTTTTGGCTGTATATACAGATGTCTTCAAAGTATGGGCAATGAATATATATATATATATATATATATATATATTCATTTTGCATACTTTGAAGACATCTGTATATACAGCCAAAAAAGTCTCTATAATATACTCTGTATCCAGTAAAATGTCTTCATTGTAAACAGTAGAATACTGAAAAGTTTGTGGACAGTCCCCAAAGTAACAAAATGTCTTCATAGTAACTTGTGGAACGAAATCCCGTCCCCGCAACATGCGCTTTGCACATATATATATATATATATGTTGCGGGGACGGTTTTTCGTTCCACAAGTTACTATAAAGACATTTTGTTACTTTGGGGACTGTCCTTAAACTTTTCGTTGTTCTACTGTTTACACTGAAGACATTTTACTGGATACAGCGCATATAATAGGGACTTTTTTGGCTGTATATACAGATGTCTTCAAAGGATGTGCAATGAATATATATATATATATATATATATATATATATATATATATATATATATATATATATATATATATGTGTGCACAGCCAAAAAGTCCCTATAATATGCGCTGTATCCAGTAAAATGTCTTCAGTGTATACAGTAGATTAATGTAAAGTTTGAGGTCAGTCTCCAAAGAATCAAAATGTCTTCATAGTAACCTGTGAAACGAAAAACCGTCCCCACAACATGCGCTGTGCATATATATATATATATATATATATATATATATATGTGCACAGCACATGTTGCGGGGACAGGTTTTCGTTCCACAAGTTACTATGAAGACATTTTGTTACTTTGGGGACTGTCCTTAAACTTTTCGTTATTCTAGTGTTTACTCTGAAGACATTTTACTGGACACAGCGCATTTTATAGGGACTTTTTTGGCTGTATATACAGATGTCTTCAAAGTATGGGCAATGCATATATATATTCATATATATATAGCGCATGTTGCGGGGACGGGATTTCATTCCACAAGTTACTATGAAGACATTTTGTTACTTTGGGGACTGTCCACAAACTTTTCATTATTCTACTGTTTACACTGAAGACATTTTACTGGATACAGAGCATATTATAGGGACTTTTTTGGCTGTATATACAGATGTCTTCAAAGTATGCAACATGAATACATATATATATATATATATATATATATATATATTCATTGCCCATACTTTGAAGACATCTGTATATACAGCCAAAAAAGTCCCTATAATATGCGCTCTATCTAGTAAAATGTCTTCAGTGTAAACAGTAGAATAACGAAAAGTTTAAGGACAGTCTTCAAAGTAACAAAATGTCTTCATAGTAACTTGTGAAACGAAAAACGGTCTCCGCAACATGCGCCGTGCACATATATATATATATATATATATATATATATATATATATATATATATATGTATATATATATGCATTGCCCATACTTTGGAGACATCTGTATATACAGCCAAAAAAGTCCCTATTATATGCGCTGTATCCAGTAAAATGTCTTCAGTGTAAACAGTATATATATGTGCACAGCACATGTTGCGGGGACGGGTTTTCGTTCCACAAGTTACTATGAAGACATTTTGTTACTTTGGGGACTGTCCTTAAACTTTTTGTTATTCTAGTATTTACACTGAAGACATTTTACTGGACACAGCGCATTTTATTGGGACTTTTTTGGCTGTATATACAGATGTCTTCAAAGTATGGGCAATGCATATATATATATATATATATATATGTGCACAGCGTATGTTGCGGGGACAGTTTTTCGTTTCACAGGTAACTATGAAGACATTTTGATTCTTTGGAGACTGACCTCAAACTTTACTTTAATCTTCTATATACACTGAAGACTTTTTACTGGATACAGCGAATATTTTAGGGACTTTTTTGGCTGTATATACAGATGTCTTCAAAGTATACACAATGAATATATATATATATATATATATATGTGCACAGCACATGTTGCGGGGATGGTTTTTCGTTCCACAAGTTACTATGAAGACATTTTGTTACTTTGGGGACCGTCCTCAAACTTATAATTATTCTACTGTTTACACTGAAGACATTTTACTGCATACGGCGCATATTATAGGGACTTTTTGGCTGTATATACAGATGTCTTCAAAGTATGCGAAATGAATATATATATATATATATATATATGTGCACAGCACATATTGCGGGGACGGTTTTTCGTTCCACAAGTTACTATGAAGACATTTTGATACTTTGGGGACTGTCCTTAAACTTTTCGTTATTCTACTGTTTACACTGCTATATATATATATATATATATATATATATATGTGATATATATATATATATATGTGCACGGCGCATGTTGCGGGGACGGTTTTTCGTTCCACAAGTTAATATGAAGACATTTTGTTACTTTGGAGACTGTCCTTAAACTTTTCGTTATTCTACTGTTTACACTGAAGACATTTTACTGGATACAGCTCATATTACGGGGTCTTTTTTGGCTGTATATACAGATGTCTTCAAAGTATGTGAAATACATATATATATATACTGATATATATATATATATGTGCTGTGCACATATATATATATATATATGTGCAAGGCGCATTTTGCGGGGACGGGTTTTCGTTCCACAAGTTACTATGAAGACATTTTGTTACTTTGGGGAGTGTCCTTAAACTTTTCGTTATTCTACTGTTTACACTGAAGACATTTTACTGGATACAGCGCATTTTTCATAAAAATAGCAATTCAAAATTGCAATTTCAAAATGAATTTTTATACCCTCCACCATATATGGTGAGGGTATATATCAGTTTGTCATTCCGTTTGTAATATGTCGAAATATAGGTTTAAGACCGCATAAAGTATATATATTCGTGATCCTTATGCAATTTTAAGTCGATTTAGCGATGTCCGTCTGTCTGTCTGTTGAAATCACGATCACGACGCGAAGACGCAAGCGGGAGTGCCTATTTTTACCCAGATTATTGAACATCCTCCCGAGCAGTTTGGTATTTAAAATGAGCAAAATTGGTCAAGCGGTTCAAAAGTTATGAGTGAAAATGTGAAGGTACCTCTAAATTTTCAATACAAATTTGTACAATTTTTCTGTATCTATTTTTTTTCTGTTAAGTAAGTAAAAATGTTATTAAGTCTTCTTATTGTTCGATTACATTTTTTGTCTTACATACTATGATAACTAAGTTAACGTAAAAATGAACAAGGTTAAAGTCGCTAACAGAGCAGACCTCTGTAAATAACATTGCTAAAACTAAATAACAAAAGTTCGTTACATAAATTGACAAAACATATTCATATTACAGTTCATGCAAAATTTAGTATATACGTATATCATCTTCATCCCCTTTGGTGGAGGGTATTCAAAGATTCGGCACAGCCGAATTTAGCCCTTTTTTACTTGTTTTTCTTTATAATTATATTTTATTACAATTATTTTATTATAATTAATTAAACTAAAAAGTTTATAATTTTTATTTTCATATAAATGTATTTGAATACATATATTTTAAAATAAAAAATATATATTTTAATAAAAAAAAATAATTGCGTTATTTACGATCTGCCTAGTAAAAGCGTATTATGTCTGGTATAAAAGTACTTTTATTAAAAACATATTACATTTTTGAGCTTGTTTTTTAAGTTATATTTAGGTTTTAGATTGTGAACACCACTAATGTTTTTGTTAAAATAAAAAAAAAAACATTTTTTAATATACCAGCATATTCAAAATTATTTATGTATGACCGAATATAAATGACATATATCTCCATATATGAGCATATACGGCCTCAATTTAAGGATCCGAATATATATGGAATCATATATGGATTCATATATGCGTCAATATATGTTCTAATATATGATCATATATGAAAATTTTTAGTCGGGAAGGTTAATATTTAAAAGGAAAAAAATCACTTTTAAACAACCCGACGGCTTTTTGCAAAACTAAAAAATTAAACTTTACTTTATATTTATGTCTTCAACACTTAATTTTATTTCCTTATTAATTTAATTTTAGGTAATAAAACACAATTATTTTTATGAATTTTTAGGGAAAAAATAATAATGTCCGTACGTGTAAATAAACTCACGACACCATATAGAATTCAATGAAAACAATTGTTGTAATGCAATAAAAATAAGGGTTGTGAAGCGATCTTAAAACAACATAAACCAAGGTATCAAAAGAAAAAGTTCTTATGTTCTATTTAATTTTATTAAATTAATAAATTTAATAACTTTATATATGCACTTAATACTTTTTTTATTTTTAAACACTAAAACAAAAAGTATATAATTTTCTATAGAGTATTTTTCCCGCTCTACCAGAAATTCAACATGGTACAGAGTTCAGCGGCAACATTTTTAAATGAGAGGGCAACATTTTCAAAGTTGCAAAGTGTTGAAAAACATTAAATTTGGTGTATGCAGTGCTGCCACATAAACAGTGTAATTTTTTATCCCAGTTTTTGGGATTCTTAACTGTTTACCAGTTTTTTCATGCAAACAATTTTTTTTTCAAATTATTGCATTTTTTATAGGTTTTTAGTTATATGTTGCAACAATTAATAGCATATTTATTCTCTTTATTATATATTTTTACCATAGAAATGGGAAATAATGGATATGAATAGACATAGTTGGTTAATGTTTGTGTACACACTTTAATACTTTTCATGTCACAATGTTATGTTTGAATTCGTAACTATTTTTTAACACAATTGCAAATTTTTGTTGTATTTTTTTACTTTATTAGACATGTCTAATTTTAGTAAAAATAAATAGTATATTGAACAAATGTTATATTTTTATATAAAAAATCTGAAAAAATACATGAATAAAATAAAAAACCATTTTTTTATAAAATAATCAGAAAAATCTCTAGCATCCCAAAAAACGGCAACAAAATAGTTAAAATTGGTTATATGGCAGCACCGCTAAGCACAACTAAAAGTTGCCGACCAAAACTCACTTTTGTTGCCGCCAAACTATGTTCGTGTTCTAAGAGAGTACTAAAAAGTTCGTGCGAGAGAAACATACTCTATAGAAAATTATATACTTTTTGACTAAAAAGCTCGCATGTATTTGAACTATACTCAACTTGTATTGAATAAAATAATTTGATAAAATGTTTGGTTATTCTAAAAAAGTTGATGTTTATTATTTGAAGTTTAAAAACTAACTGGAAAATATTTTACACAAAATATTTTGACAATAAAAGAAATTCATAAAAATGATAAGTTGATTATTATAAAATTTAAAATGTAAAATATTTGAATGGCAAGTGCCCACAGAACTCCCCTTCAGACTTTTATATCGCGAAGCGAACTGGAAGTCGTTTCGATCTACGAGTAGTTGAGGCAGGTTGATGTTGTAACTCTTGATTATCATTAAATATATATGCAGGCTTTAATCTATCAACTGAAATATTTACTAGCTTGTTGTTAATTTTAAGAGTAAAGTGTTTTGATGATTTTTTTATTACTGGATACGGACCTTCATAAGGTGGTGTAAGAGATCTCTTAACTTTGTCGTTTCGTACAAAGACAAATTCTGCTTCATTTAAGTGTGGGTGAATAAATGGCTTTTGTACACTGTGATGTGCTGTATTCACAGGTTGAAGATTTTGCATCATTTGTTTAAATTCGTTTACAAATTCAGATTGATAATTTGTGTTAGATGGTGCCAGAAATTCATCCGGTAAACGCACCTGTGTACCAAGAACTAGATCAGTCGGAGTAGCACTGATGTCTGGTTTATAAATTGACCTTAATCCAAGTAAAATTATGGGAAGTTGGCGCGACCAATTAGGGTTTTTGCTACACATTATTGATGCCTTTAAAGTGCGGTGGAAACGTTCTATGATTCCGTTTGACTGCGGATGGTATGCTGTGGTTCGAAGGTGTGTTATTCCAAGAGCTTTGGAAAGTTCTTTAAACAACAATGATTCGAACTGTCTTCCCTGATCGGATGTTATTTTTAACGGAATGCCAAAGTGTTTTATCCAGCCGTCGATTAACGCAAATGTCACAGTTTCTGCAGTTGCGTCTGGTAGTGGTATTACTTCCGGCCATCGTGTGAAACGATCAATAATCGTAAGGCAATAGTAAAATCCGTTTGAAGGTGGAAGGGGACCAATAAGATCAACGTTAATGTGTTCAAATCGTTGAGATGGCATTGTATATTTCGATAAAGGAGAAGAAATATGTCTACTTATTTTTGACTGTTGGCAAGGAATACAATTTCTCACGAATTTTGAGATATCTTGATCCATATTTTTCCAAACAAAACGTTCTTTGACTAGACGACATGTACTTTTTCTACCCGGGTGTGCTAAGTTATGGATTTTTCAAATAATTGATGAACGACAGCTCGACGGAATATAAGGCCGAGCAGTGTTTCCGGAAACATCACAAAAAATTGTAGTATTTGATTGAGGTAATTTGACGTGTTTGAGTTGTAACGAAGTATTATTTGATCCGATCAGTTCTTGAAGATCATTACAAACGTTTTGTTGTTCAGCTATTTTTTCATAACTAATAGCTTCGTTGTTGTTTAAGCTCAATGCATTTAATCTTGAGAGGGTATCAGCAGTAAAATTAACTTCACCAGGAAGATGGATGAGTTTTGTGGAGAATTGCCCTATAAAATCCAAGTGTCGAATTTGACGTGGCGAAGCGTTTTCCTTTTTTTGAGTGAAAGCGAAGATTAGTGGTTTATGATCGGTAGCAATAGTGAAGTCACGACCCTCAAGAAGATACCTAAAGTGCTTAATGGCACTGTAAATCGAGAGTAACTCTCGATCGTATGTACTGTATTTACATTGAGCTTCGCTAAATTTTTTTGAAAAGAATGCAAGTGGCTGATTTTTACCATTTATTACTTGGTGAACTACTGCACCCATTCCTGTATTACTGGCGTCTGTGCATAGGATGATTTCAGCATCAGGTGCCGGGTGATAAAGGGCGGTCGCATTGCATAAGTCTTCTTTACACTTTTCAAAATGTTGTTTATTTTCTTCATTCCAAGAAATAATCGTCCTATCCTTTTTCTTATTGCCGTTGATTAATGAAATAAGAGGTTGCTGATGCTGTATATCATGTGGAATAAAGCGCCGATAAAAGTTTATCATAGCTAAAAATCTTTTAAGTTCACATACCAATTTTGGAAGTGGAAAATTTCTTATAGTTTCTATTTTAGTTGGTAAAGGACTAATCCCTTGAGATGATACCGAATGACCGAGAAACTCTATTTCAGGTTGAGCAAATACACACTTAGATGGATTAATGGTAAGAGAATATAATCTAAGTCTTTCAAATACTTGACGTATATGAGCTTCGTGTTCTTCAGAAGTATTTGAAGCAATACAAATGTCATCAATGTAACAAAATGCAAAGTCGATACCTCTGAGGACTTCGTGCATGTATCGCTGAAAAGTTTGTGCGGCATTTCGTAAACCGAAGGGCATTCGAATGTACTCAAACAGACCGAATGGTGTCGTTATTGCGGTCTTTTGTATATCACTCTCTTCTACTGGTATTTGATGGTAGCCTCGTTGTGAGTCTAACTTCGAAAAAATCATTTTATTGTGCAAATTAACTGACAGATCCTGGATATGGGGTAAAGGATACCGATCAGGTATTGTTTGTGCGTTTAGTGCGCGATAATCACCGCAAGGTCTCCAAGAATCGTTAGATTTACGAACGACATGCAACGGAGATGCGTATGGGCTTTTTGAAGGCCGAATCACCCCAATTTTCATAAGATATTCAAACTCTTCTCTGAGCGGCACGAAATTTTTCAGGTGTTAACCTTCTGGGTTTTGAAAAAACAGGCAGCCTTGTGTTTCTATACAATGAGTAACATTAACAGACTTACCCTTTTGTGAAGTTTGAAAATTGATTTGAGTGATATCTTGAAATTCCTCTAAAAGTTTTGCACAGGCGTTGTTTGATTTATAGAGCTTGGGAGATGAATGATCAGCTATATCAGAAATTGATGAAATATGAGTTTTAAACATTGTTGTTGAGTCAATAAGTTTGGAATTACTAAGATCAACCAATAGCTCGAAATGTTTAATAAAGTCAGCACCTATTATTTTATGAGAAGTATCCGTAACAACGAAAGTCCATAAAAATTGTCGTCTTAATCCAAAATCGAGTTTTAGTCGCTTTTGACCAAACGTACTTATTGTAGAATCATTAGCTGCAAAAAGTTTTGTTGGAGATTTATTTCGATGTTTACGTTGAGTGTCAGTGATCTTCAATACTGAGATATCTGCACCTTTATCTATAAGAAATCGCTGTTTTGTTTGTTGATCCACTATAAAAAGGCGATTAGGGCCAGACGTGGCTGTATCAACTGTTGAGGGACTTGTAGCAGAAACTTGTTGTTGTAGTTGTTGTAAATTTGATTGTTGTTGTGAAGACTTTTTGGCGGAATTACATAATAATATCGCCGAAGGACTTAGTTTTTTGAAGCATTAAATTGACATGGTTTATTACACTTACGTGATTGAGCTCCAAACTTTTTGTGATACCAGCAAATTGTTGAACTTGAAAGTGTCCGAGGTGGAGTGGCTTTACGGAAATTTCTCATCTCTAGCTTTAGATTGGATAAAGTTTGTTCGATTCGTGAGAGTCTATCAGAAACGTTGTTGGATACTGCATCTAAAGATATACTGCTTTGTGTTGTAGTTGCAACTGACTCTATTGAGTTGACCCGCACAGAATCCAAAATTTCATCAGCTAATGCACCAAGTTCATCCATTGAACAATTAGGGTTACTTTTTGACACGCATGTGATAACTGCGCGCACAGAAACTGGCAAACGTTGAATCCATAAATTCTTTATAAGCTGAGTATCAGTGGTAACATTGGTACGCTGAAGTTGTGTAAGAATGTGGCTTGGTTTGCTATCTCCTAATTGGATTCCTGTTGTAAGTTGTTCTAATCTGGCCATTGGTGAAGCAGAAAACTTGGAGATAATTGTTTGTTTAAGCAATGCATAGCGGTTTTCTTGTGGTGGACTGCGAACAATTTCATATGCCCGTTCATGTAGTTTTTCGTCCATATACATTACCGTAATATTGAATTTGGCCAGATCCCGTTGATCCTGGTTCATTCTACCAAAATTATTGAATTGAAAAAATGCCTCCAGCCGAGTGAACCATGATTGGATATTGGCTATTGAATATCCCATTAGTTGAGGAACTTGAACACGCGCAGCAAAGCTTGATATATCTGCAGATTCCAATTGACCGGGTATAAAATCATTGTCTCCTTGATTTCCTGTAGCAGATGCAGTGAAACCTGGACTTGAGTTTGACTGTGAATTCATTTTTAATTTTCGGGGTCACCAATTTGGTTATTCTAAATGTGTAGAACACAATTTTTTGTATTCTCTTTTTTATTAAAAAAGTTGATGTTTATTATTTGAAGTTTAAAAACTAACTGGAAAATATTTTACACAAAATATTTTGACAATAAAAGAAATTCATAAAAATGATAAGTTGATTATTATAAAATTTAAAATGTAAAGTATTTGAATGGCAAGTGCCCACAAATGTATATAAAAAAAGTATATAAAATTATAGCTTTTTGTTGCTGTATCCAAAGCACCAAGATGGAGGCTGCGGGAAAATTAAAACGTAAAATAAATTAATTTGTATTTCCTAGACTTTTAAAAACCATATCCGGTTCGGAGGATCAAAATGTTTGCGTGTGGGCAAAATATGAAAATAAAAGAAAAAAAATTTCTAATGTTTGAGAAAAAATCTCAGATTTTATTTATATTAAAATTTTTATATATTACCGTCGGTGACGAAGAGCACAGTAGGTATTCAAAAAAAACTTAGGAATATCTCAAAACAAGGAGACTACGTGTTAATGAACAAAATTCTGCTAACGCAATTAAAACACACGTACACAATAAACATGAAGCCATACCTTCGTATGACTAACGATTACAATAGTTCGGTTATTGGTTTGTTTACTTTTTGACATAGTGAAACAAATTAGTTGCACTTGATCAATTCATGAAAAAGTAGTGTCACTGATCTGCCTTTTAAAAATACAGTATTAAAAAATGTTATTGAAAATGATATTTTTATAGAAAATATGGATGGCGAAGCTCAATGAGTGATTTGCTATCGCGTTTTAAGTTATGTATCTAGTTATTATTTAAAAAGGTATTTCGACAATTGTCATGGAAATTTTAATAACCTAATGGGGGGTGAACGAAAATTGAAACTATTGCAATTAAAAGCATAGTAGTTTTAAAATTTATGGTTGATGAAACTATTATTTATCACCAAAATTATTTTTTTATTATTATTATTATCATTTGTTATTACATTTTTATTTATTTATTATATTTTTTGTTTAGTTTTTTAATTAATTGTTATTTATTATTAATTTATTATATTTTTTTTCATTAAATTTTTGAATTTATTTTTATTAACCAATTTGTTGTTTTATGAATAAAAAATTATTATAAATATAAATAAATAACAAAAAAAATAATACGTTCATAAAATGGTTCAAATAAAATAATACTATAGAAAAAAAAACAAAACTCTTTTATTTGCCACAATTGTAAAGTTTTTTCAGTGTATAACTGGTGAGAGTAAATTTCAATTTCATTTTTTTGCTGCTACACACACAACCATATTCAGTGATAATATGTGTGTTGGCCACCACTGATCTAAAGTGATGAGCAACAAATGTTAATACCCGTTAACGGTTTTATTGGCTAGAATCTCTCTAAAAACTCCCAACAAAGTTGTACAAAAAGGGGAGTAATATTTAGATCAGTGGTGGCCAACACACATATTATCACTGAATAGTTTTGTTTGTTTTTTTATTTCTATAGTATTATTTCATTTGAACCCTTTATGAACATATTAATTTTGTTTGTTATTTAATTATATTTATAATAATTTTTTATTCATAAAACAATAAATTGGTTAATAATAATTAATTCAAAAATGAAATCAAAAAAATATAATAAATAACAATAAATAAAAAAAACTAAACAAAAAATGTAATAAATAAATAACAAAGATAATAAATTATTTTGGTGATAAATAGTTTTATCAAACATAAATTTTAAAAATACTCGTCTTTTAATTGCTATAGTTTCAATTTTCGTTCACCCCCATTAGGTTATTATAATTTCCATGACAAGTGTCGAAATACCTTTTTAAATAATAACTAGATACATAACTTAAAACGCGATAGCCAATGACGCATTGAGCTTCGCCATCCATATTTTCTATAAAAACAATAATTTTCATATTTTTTCTCAAACATTTTTAATAGTGTATTTTTAAAAGGTAATTCAGCGATACTCCTTCATGAAGTGATCAAGTGCAACTAATTTGTTTCACTATGTCAAAATGTAAACAAACCAATAACCGAACTATTGTAATCGTTATTCATACGAAGGTATGGCTTCATGTTTATAGTGTACGTGTGTTTTAATTGCGTTAGCAGAATTTTGTTCATCAACCCCGCGAGTTAGGTGTTCCCAAATACACAAATGTTTTAATTTTTTCAAAATGTTAATATTAGGCATATTTTCTTTGTACACTTAAGCTAGCAAGTTATTTCATTTATATGGATAATTAAGCGAGTTGAGAACTAGTCGCTTAGTACTCGCTTAATTCTCCATATAAATGAAATAACTTGCTATCTTAAGTGTACAAAGAAAACATGCCTATTTATTACAAAATCGAATTTTAAGAAAAGAATACTTCTTTTTACAATGGTTCCTCAGCAAGTGACGTTCTATCTAAAAAATCAACCTATTATATATTATTAAGTCAATATTGATTGAACAATCAATATTGCTGACTAAAATTAATGATTTGTAATTAAACATTTACTATTTAATTTTTTAATTTAATTTAATTTTTTCGCACTTTTAATGGAATTTTACCCATTTTGTGTTCATCAACTTACGCATAATGCGTGTATTTTTTTGTCATTTACGCACACAGAGTAAATTTACCCAACTCATAGTAGGAGTACAGTAAATTTCAATAGAAAATAATTAGAGTGTACGTTTTGTATGTAAATTTTCTATATATTATTTTCAAAGCACAAATAGAGTGTAAAAAAAATAAAATTTGAGTGAAGAACATCACATTTTTTGATAGCACTCACATACTATTTTTAAAAACAAACGTGATTAAAAATACCTTTATAATTAAAAAAAAATCTTCTTCTAAAGAACTATTATACTTTTCTTATTTTTTTGCTAATTGGGTTTCTGTCATATATGTAATTTGCAAAATAATTATCTATTTTTCTTTTAAATTTACTTTATTATAAATTTATTCAACATATGCTAAGCTTATGTCAATAAAAACAGCATAATCAGATATCTAAAAACTGTTATGGATTTATTTTATTTAGAATGTATTCTTAAAAAAGTGCTTGTTTTGTTTTAAGACATTTGCTTTGACCATTTTTGACCAAGGACACAATACTGTGTGAAGCACAGCAATCTAATGTAATCTAACAGGAAAGTGTTAACACCATTTTTGGAATACAGAAAAAAGGCTTCGGCAAAAGCCAAGTGGCACTTGCTTTTTCCGAGAGACTTACCAGGAGTTTTCTATTAATAATTTTAAATTTTCTTATATTTCCTTTAGTTTTTTGAAACATTTTATAGATAAATCCAGACAAAAGTGGTTTGCCAAAAAGCACATGCAATTTAGTCTAAAGGAGACCTCGCTTGGCTTTTGCTAGGTGTAAGATATGTTTAATCCTGATGAGAACAAATTTTAAATTTGTTATGTTTAAAGCCAAATAAAATTAAAAATGTGTTTTTAAGAATTATGTCAAAATTAAATATTTTTTATTTATTAACAATTTTAAGCAAGTTAACGATGTCCTCTATAAGTAAATATTTTCACCTGCACATTTACGAATAAATGATATTAAAAAATAATTCTAAGTTAATTACTTTCATAGGTTTTTAATTTTTTTTTTCTAATTGCGTCTTTTAAAGGCGAATGTTCAATTTTCAAGAACCGGAAGCAATCTAGAATGTTTCTCAAAAAAAAAATATCAAAATTATAAAATAAGAATGCGACCCATTCCAATGCGGAGATAATTTTCTTATACGAGTTTTAATAAAGTTTTCTTCACAAGTATGAAAAGCTTAATTTTTTATAAAATTGATTTTAATTAAACTTTTTCTTTAAGTGCAAGAAATTTGTAATAAATAAAATTTTCAAAACATAATAATTTTAAACTCCGTTCACCACAAACGCAAGTGTTGCAACTCCATTATGAGAATTTTTTTAAAAAGGCAGTATCAGCTGCCACTATGAACCTAAGCTAATTATCGGAAAATTAAAGAGTAGGTGGTTTTTAATGTCATAGGAATTTGCTGACCTTGTTTTAATTTTTTATTTCTGATTTTAAAAGTGGCCACACAGACATAAAAAAAAGAATGGCAAAACCTAATTTATTTGCGGATTTAAAACTTATTTCACAAACATTTTAAAAATAGGTCACGCTAAGGTCTAGATTAAAGAAACAAACGATAAAAAACGAATTGAAATCGGTTAACTGTTTGGGCTGTAATATAGCAATACGTTAACATTTGGATAACACAGGCTTACATGAAGAAAATTAAAATCAAATCCGCTAAAAAATTGTTAAAAATTAGACAAATCGACTTGTATTAAGTTTTAAAACATTTTTGCTGACGTATTATGTTAAGTGCAGAGTAAAAGTTGTGGTTAATAAAAAAAATGTATGCAAAAATAAAAAAATTCTGAAGTCTTGGGATAACATTATTACTAAATAAATAATGCTATCATTTGGTTCAATAAAAAATAACCAATTTCTAATTAGTTTTACCCCCATAAGCAAATTCTTCTTGCCATATAGTGCATGGTAATTAAAGGTTAATTACACTCAAAATAATATGTATGTTTGCTTAACAAATAAATTGATTACATTTAATTAAATGTAATTTGTTTTTTGTGTTGAATTTATCAAATATAAATAATAGGAAAAACTTGTAAAAAAACTACAGTTTTATTTATACTTTTTACACAGTACCCAGCTAAGCTTTGGTAATGGGTTATGCGTTACCTTGTAATGATAGCTCGTTACCTTTTCATTATTTGCGAACATAAAGTAATAAGTTTCTGATTTTTAATTACGTAATATATGATTTATAAATGTAAAGTAATAAATGAACATTTTTAAAAATCTATTTTTAGATACATTACTTTGTGTTTTTTTAAGCAAAAGGGTAATGTATGTTTGCTTTGACAACACTAGCGAAAAAACGAAGCGCAACAATTCATTAAGTTTAAAGCAATCAAATACTATATACGTCGATAGCTCAATAGGTAGAGTTCTTGGCTGGCAACCAGAGTTCCCTGGTTCGATTCCCATCATGACCACATTATTTTTAATAACGTTTAAAATATTTGTAATAATTTTTTTTAATAAAAATTCCTCATCTATTTTTAGACACATTACTTTTTCCATTCTCGTAACATATAAGTAACCCCTTACATTATCACCTCTAAAGTAATGATTTTGAAAGGTAAAATTTGAATAATATAATATTGAAAACAGGAAATTCAAACAAAACGGAAATCAAAGTATTTACAAAAGTGTATAAAAGAATTATGTAGAGATATACACTACAGCTACAAATTACTTTACATTATTTGGTAATGTGTGGTTTTGCTGGGTAGTTTAGTTTATTCATATTATTTAAATTAAAGGTCTAAGCACTTACACTTTGGTCAAATAACATATTATTTTAACATGGGGTGTCATTGGAGGTAAACTGTTACTCGAAGCTTACGGCTATAGACAAAAATAAGTCCTTTCTAAGAAAGTACTGCAATAAATAGTTACTTGTAGCAATGAAATCACTGGTTCGAAATGAGGGCTAAAATAAGTACATACTTTTAATGAGTAAAATAAGTCATGGAAAATAAGAGCGTGAACAAATAAAGTCTTCAATTAAAATTTCTAAAAATCGGGTAACAATAAATAATAAGAATAGTAATAAATAATAATAACAATAATAATAAAAATGTATATATATTTTACCTCATTTATGTACAAAAATCCACACTATTAAAACATAAATCAATGGAATTTAAATTATAAAATCTGTGCAATAAATTTAGAATATTAACTTGTATAAAATCGTAATTCCTTATTGTAATATAATCATAGATTCTAAAGAATTCATTCGATTTTCAATTCTGCTAGACTATAAAAATATTGAATTCTCAAACTACAATTTTTGAATGAGAATGAATTCTTGGTCTCAATCAATTTAATATTAAAAGACTTCATTCGATTTGTCAATCACTGAATTTAATTGATTTTTTACTTAATCAATTTGCAAATTTTGGATTTTTGCTCATTCGATTGAGTAATTTGGGAATGACTTTCGACTTTCATCATTTGATTTTAAAATTAGAAACAAAATACAAAACGGCATTAGATTTATTTAAAGGAAATTTAAGTTTTTTTTACAAATACAAGAAAACAAATTAAAAAAAAACAAGAATTAAAAATCATCAAAATCGCTAAAATTGGCTTAAGTCGCCAAAACTTAAGAATCTCCAAAATAAAAAATTGCTAAAATTAGAAAAAATTGACCAAATTTATAAAAATCGCCAAAATTGAAAAAGAAAAACAATTAAATTAAAAACTCAAAATTAAAAATTGCTACAATTTATAAACAAAAAAATTTTCCATTTTTTTAAATCGAATGTAGAAGAAAGAATGTCATTCTCAAATTACTCAACCATATGAAACAAAATCGTATGAACAATAAATCCCAATGATGTAAATCGATTGAGTAAAAATCAATTGAGTTCCCAACGAATGATTGAATTCCCAAATCTTAAACGAATGAGTAAAAAAGGGAATGAATTAAAAATGATTCAATTTATAATGATTGATTGGTAAAATCGAATGAGACAAATTGATTGAATTATTAAGATGTAAATTCGATCAATTGAAGTCCAAAGAATGAGTTCTCCCGAATGTTTAAAAAAGAATTAATTTGATAATTCTTTTAGTTTGTGTAATATTTCTCATCGAGCTAAAGATCTTTAGAAGAATCCACCCAATGTGGTGACGAAATATTGGGATAAATAAATATTTATAATTAATTTTTTATAAATAAAAGATCTTTAGCTCGATGAGAAATATTACACAGAATTCATTTGATTAAAAAGTAAATCGAATTTGATTTTGAGGGAATTCATTCAAATTAGAATTTAATCTTCGAAGCTTTGAATACAATACCAAAAGCTCTCTAAATAAATATCAATATCGGTAACACATTATTTCATATCTTTTAAACAAGTAGTGATATATCAAAATATTTGTAACGTATTACTTTAGGTTCCAAAGTAAAGCTAAGGGTGGAGAAAACCTTTTACCACCTAATACCTGAAATAGGTCCAAACCTTAATCAAGTTTTCGCTGGCTATGTCGTTTCTAAAAACAATTTAAAAAAATTATGTAAGTTCTTTTATTCAGGTTGTTTAGTTTGCAATTTGTTAAAACGCCAATAATAATTGCAAGTTTTTGAAAGATCGTATTAAAAATAGAAAATTATTTGAACTGGAACCTAGGGTTCGTCTTAAGCGAGTTTGTTTTAACAGATGTTTTTTATATGAAAATGAATGCCAAACGCCGTGGCTATCAAATTAGTTCGTATTTACCGAGAATTTTTCTTATCAGAAAGTTAAGCTGTTTACAATTCGAGAAAAAAACTTTTATCTGATTTTTATAATACCTACGATAATAAAATTACAGACTTGTTATTTTGAGTGTAGCATGAAACTTATTACATGAGTGGATGCGCGCCTGTTTTTTTACATAAAACTTTTTTTTATGTGTCAATATTAATATATTAATGCATCTGAGCGTATCTAACACACACAACACAGTTTTATATTTTCTTTTTATTTTTGAAAATAAATTATTGCTTTAATGAAATGAGAACCACACGCAAGATTTGCGTGTAATAATCGCGTGTAAAAGACCAAGTGTTAAATCTCAAGTAGCTTTATAAAATAAGCATTACTAAATGTGATACAGCAACAAAAGAGCTCATTAAAGACTGAATGAGAGGTAGTGAGGGTGGGTGGTTGAATTTATACATCCCACTAAACATGGCAATACGAATATGGTAACACCGTCGAATTGTCTAGAATAAAAATTGTATTGCGGCAACAATCGTCCAAGTATTGCGGAAGATACCCCATTTGGTAAAAAATGTGTCCTGAAAGCAATACAAAAACAATTCTTCTGGAAGTTTTATAGGCAATATTGCTAGATTTTCATCTGGAATATAACAAAAGGTATTTCCAAACATCGTCTCGAATTTAAAAAGAAGATATCCCCGAGAAGATAAACATAAGTTTTATTATATATCGTTTATTCTATGAAATAACATCCGATTATTAACCGAAAAGACTCTATGTAGCCATTAAGACATTCCTTTAAAATTTTAAAAAGTTCCGATTTTATTTACGTTTTATATTTTTAAAAAATATAAAAAAATGCTACAAGTATTAAACTTTTAAGAGCCACAATTCCTATTTTCAAAAACATCTTAAAAGCATCGATTTGTAATCCAAAAACTACAAATTTTTTTGAAGTGCATTTATATTGCAAATACAATTTCTGAAAGCATTTGAACTCCTCCCTACTTTTAACGATTTTCTTTTAAAAAACATGTAAAAGGCTTATATTCCGCTTTGCCGAATCTTTGAATACCCTCCACCAATGTCTAAAAGTGATTTAAGAAATCACTAGAAATGGATTACACATGTCAGTCAGCAAAACATTTGAAAATTTTATCGATACTTTCAATGAAATTTAACATATTTAATTTTTGTCTATACCCAGCAAAAAAAGTAGCAAAAGAAGAGAAAATGAAGCAGTGATTTACATTCAGGTGTTGTAAAAATTTGAATTGGAATCAATGATTTTTACAAAGGGGTGCCATAGGGTGGAAGTTTTCTTTTATGATCCTTTTGCATTGCATCTAATGCGCTTCTTATGGTTTAGTGAAAAAGCAGATCTTTTAATGTTCCCAAATAAATTTTAAATTTGTAATTTTACCCACAATGTTTTAAAACAAAAGGTTTTACGAATGTTCGTTATCTCCACAAATAGTTACCTTTCATACTATGCGAGAGATTCTAAAAAAACGATAAAAACAAAATTGGAAAATATAAATTTACACATTACCCCTTTAAAATAAAAAAATGCAGATAATACATTTCACATGTTTAAGCACAAATGCTTAATTTTAATCGGTTTAATACATTTTGCCCCCTTGGCAAACTCTGACCCCTTTGTGGCTTACTACGCTAGGATCTATTTTACTCCCCTTTTATATTTCTTTGAAGGGAGTATTTAAATAGATTATAAATAATAATCATAACTTAAGCGTTGTTTGCCACCTTCTTTTTGCTTTAAGTTCGTGTTAGTTCTTCTTACAAAAACTATTCTTAACTTCGATTTACACAACTACTTTCTACGAAGGTAATATATTTTCTCCAACACCTAATTACAATTTTTACTTCCATACGAAACTTTGCTTTAACGGCAAACATTTGGTCCAATCGAACCAACGAAAAGTGGAAATAACTTTGTATATTTCCAGAAGCATCCATATTTTTTGGCATTAATACAACAAACAACATCAGCATTTTTTATTAAAATTTTATTATTTTTTCTACGAATAACATCTGCGTATAATGCATGAGCTTTAAAGTGTTTTAAATTTTATAAAATGAAAATCGTTAAATTAAATAAATAATTAAAATTTATTTTATTTATTGTTAATCCATACTATGTTTGCATTCTCTTTTAAATTGATCGTTTTTCAACCCTTAGCAAGTTTTAATACATACAGTCCATTTGTTTTGATTACCTTTTGTTTACACGAACAGACATACGTAAATTATTGAAAAACTCAATGCCCTCACGGCTTTTTACTAATAGACTCACATTTTTCGCAATGGCAGCTCCAGTGGCAGGAAATTTTGCATGCAAGTAACAAACGATGAACCACACAGTACAACATTTTTCAGCTTATTGATTTGGGACTCAATTCTGAGAATTGCACGTAAAAGTAGCCCCAAAAATAAGAACTTTTGCATCATTCGATTTATCAAGTTGCCTGCATTAATAATTTACTGACCACACGAATTTTTTTGCTCAAGGTGGATTTTTATCACTTTTTCTATATTTTAACACGGTTATATCTCGGTATACCGTACGGAATATCTCTTTTGTGTCTGAAGCAAAGTTGTAGATATTGAATAAGAGAAAATAAAGCGGAACAAACCTACCCGAAAAAAGTGCATTTAGTGCCTTAAAAATCGCAAAAAATGCAAATTTTTTACCCATTTTCCCCATTTAAACCTTTTTTGCTCAATAATTGGATTGCAAATTTACAAATTTGCTGTTCTGTTATCACACAATGGTTTTGGCTAGTTTGTGTTTTGTTTTACTCATTAACTTGTTTTTACATACATACTTATACATATATATCTATTTCGCTTGACTCTCGTGCGCTACTGTCTCCGTTACATACATACGTATTTTGTTAGTGGCTTTTTTTTGTTCATTGGGTTTTTGAAAGCTGTAGAATAAACAACCCTTTTGTTCAGAGTGAAATACATTTTAAAACCAGAAGAATATTTCAATATGGAAAGTAAAAGTGCCCAAAATTGGATGATTTTTCTTACGTTTGTGGTCATATCATCCCAAAAATAAGCAAACTGGATCGAGAAAACTTGTTTACTGAGGAATTCAAAACAGCGTATTGTCATTATTTTGGTGAAACAGATTTAAGTGGTGCAAATTTTACACCGAACATAGTGTGCAAAAGTTGTTATAATACCCTTAGAATGTGGATACATGGAAAAGGTGTACTGTTTCCTTTTATGAAGCCAGTAATTTGGGTGCAAGACCCAACTGGACATTATGAATCCAGGTACTACGCATGCATAAATTCCGGTTATGGATTTAACAGAAAAAACTTAAAAACAAAAGTATACTTTCCCGTTTTTACCGTGACACTTCCTGTACAACGCGCTGCTGTTACCGATCCACCTAAACCTCCGAGTCTGGATACTGTGTCCCTGCAAACCGAAACCGTTTTCACCAATCCGACCAATGTAAATGATGCAGATTGGACACCCGATATTGAAAATAATGCACTACAACGACTAACACAAATCGAAATGGATTACATTGTGGCTAAGATGGGACTATCACAAAAAAATTCGAAATTTTTGACATCATTTTTGAAGCGTAAAAAACTTATAGAGTAAAATGTCAGCGGAACATCATACCGAAACGACAAGCTGATACAAATACGTTCACTTACTGCCATGATATCCCAGGTTTAGTGAAAAAAAATGGGAATATATTATATCGCTGGCGACTTGCGTTTATTCATCAACGGTTCAGTTTTAAGTTTGAAGGCTGTGCTGTTGCACAAAACAAACAAAAAACCGTCCATTCCATTCGTTGTCTGTATTTAAATATAGTCATATGTAAATTTCTTCACTTCGATAAATTCGCATTACCAATAATTTTTTTGCAAATGCTTTTTTTTTCTTATTTCAAACAGGTACTCTGAATGGACCGCATATACGAAAATTAATGAAAAGCGAATCTTTCTCAAATATGCCTTCGAACCATTATAACCACCTCATGCACATAGGACGCATTGAAACAAGTCAGGACCGTGTACAGCGAGATGACATACAGACACGAGTGGACAAGTTGTTGTATTATTTTGAAAAAATCAAAGCAATCATGACGTTAAAATAACATTTCATGCATTTCCACCTCGATACCTTTTTGGCGCAATTATCTCGGGAATGGGACGAACAAGGAGAGAAGTTCTACCAGGTGACCATGCCAATGGAAAAGCGATTCAAATGCAAAAAATTAGATGCATTGCTTGTGGAGGTTTGTTGGTGGATTTCTAAAATTATGCAGTTTGAAGATGAAAGCACCGATGATGAAAATGACACTGAAATTGGTGGACACATTGAAGAAAACATGCCCTTAAATATTATGTCTAACTTGGAACATGAATATGAAGAACCTACGAAGAAAACAAGATCATCAGAACAACAAGCGTCAACTTCAACGTGGATGGATATTAACAATAATTGAAATTGTTCTAAATTTTGATTTCATGCATAGATAACAAAGAAAAATCTTATATTTTCTGTGTAAGAACAACTGTAATTTGAATCGGAATTTTTATTTTCATGCAAAATAAAGTTTATAAAAAAACCAGGATATTTGTGGATTTGTAATCCAATTATTGAGAAAAGAAAAAGGTAAAGAATGGGCATCTTTGCGATTTTTAAGGCACTGGATGCAATTTTTTCGGGTAGGTTAGTTCCACTTTTTTTCTTCTATTCAATATCTACAACATTTCTTCAGACACAAAATAGATATTACGTATGGTATACCGATATATAACCGTGTTAAAATATAGAAAAATTCATAAAAATCCACCTTGAGCAAAAAAATTCGTATGGCCATCAAATTCTTAATGCAAGCCAACTTGACAAAACGAATGATGCAGAAGTTCTTATTTTTGGGGCTACTTTCACGTGCAATTCTCAGAATTAAGTTCCGAAATCATGTGTTGTACCGTGCAATGAAAACCTATTAAAACTTTTATGCAAGTGTTTATGCGCATATGTAAACAGCTTACTGAGTCTGTTCAGTGGGCTATTTCTATGTTATTTGTTTTTTCTTTATTTGCTATGTTTTCTATACTTTTTTTCATTTGTTTCTCTCTTTTTTATAACTCACTTACTCTTGTAAACCCCAACGGTACGTACGTATTTTTTGTGAAGAAAAATAAAATCAATTTGTGATTATATTTTAATTAGAAAAAAAACTAATTTTTTGTTTTTATTATTTTACCCAAATTTCTGAGGGAATATTTCTCGGAAACATTTTTTGGTCCTTCGAACCGGATAAAACCCCCGAGTCCATGAAATATTCCTTAAGAAATATTTCTTTTTAGAACCCTTGGTATTGCCTTGAAGTGAACAGGAAAACCCCGAGATACGCCACCGGAATATTTTGTTGTTTATAAAAAACCCCCCCTTTGTAAAGGGTGTCCCAAGAAGAACGCAATTTTTAAATCTGGCAACATTTGACATTTGAACAATTGTTATTGTTTGCTAGTAGAAGGTACGAGGTTAGTAAAAATGGAGCGCTACACGAATGAACAACGCATTCTCATTGTGAAATTGTTTTACCAAAATGGTGAAAGTTTTGCGCCTACAGTTCGCAAATTGCGATCAATTTGGGGTCACAATAATGCTCCAAAAGAGTCAACTGTAAAGAGATTAATGGATAAATTTGCCGAAACTGGGTCTGTTAGTGATGTAAAGACAACAACGCGCCATCGACCAGGTCGATCGACCGAAAATGTCGCAGCTGTACGTGATGATGTCGCTCAAACTGCATCCACCTCAATTCGACACCAAGCTCAGCAAATTGGTGTCTCCAAATCCACTTTGCAGCGAATTTTGACGAAAGATTTGCATCTTCATGCATACAAAGTTCAATTGACTCAGGAACTGAAGCCAGCTGACCAAGGGAGTTCGTTAATTGGGTATTGGAGAGACAACATGAAAATGTTGATTTTGCCGATAAAATCATCTTCAGTGACGAGGCCCATTTTCATCTTGATGGCTTCGTCAATAGGATAGGTAGAATTGTCGCATTTGGGGTGAGGAAAATCCTCGAGTGATTCACGAGAAGCAAATGCATCATCAACGTGTCACTGTGTGGTGTGGTTTTTGGGCTGGAGGAATCATTGGACCTTTTTTTTATGAAAATAAGGCAGGTCAAGCGCAAACAGTCAATGGTGTTCGGTATCGTGAAACGATAACCAGTTTTTTCTTGCCTAGAATTGAAGAAATGAATGTGGAAGGCATGTGGTTCCAACATGTCATACAGCCAGAGAAACAATTCAATTGCTGCATCAGTCATTTCCCGGTCGTGTTAATTTGCGTTTTGGAGGTCAGAATTGGCCGCCTAGATCGTGCGATTTAACACCATTAGATTTTGTTCTTTGGGGTTTTTTGAAGTCAATGGTTTACGCGAATAAGCCGACGACGACTCAAGCCTTAAAAGAGAAATTGGACGCTGCATTAATGAAATACCGCAGCATTCATGCAAAACGGTCATTGAAAATATCATTAAAAGATCGCGTGCGTGCCAGCAAAGCCGCGGCGGCCATCTGCACGATATATTTTTCCATACATAACCTCATTCTGTCTACTTTACGATATAATAAAGTTTCACGATTTTTTTTTAAATATCTGTGTTTTATTTAAAATTTAAAAATTGCGTTCTTCTTGGGACACCCTTTATATATATATATATATATGTGCACAGCACATATTGCGGGGACGGTTTTTCGTTTCACAAGTTACTATGAAGACATTTTGTTACTTTGGGGACTGTCCTTAAACTTTTCGTTATTCTAGTGTTAACTCTGAAGACATTTTACTGGATACAGCGCATATTATAGGGACTTTTTTGGCTGTATATACAGATGTCTTCAGAGTAAACACTAGAATAATGAAAAGTTTAAGGACAGTCCCCAAAGTAACAAAATGTCTTCATAGTAACTTGTGGAACGAAAACCCGTCCCCGCAATATGTGCTGTGCACATATATATATATATATATATATATATATATATATATGTATTCATTGTGAATACTTTGAAGACATCTGTATATACAGCCAAAAAAGTCCTTATAATATGCGATGTGTCCAGTAAAATGTCTTCAGAGTACACACTAGAATAATGAAAAGTTTAAGGACAGTCCCCAAAGTAACAAAATGTCTTCATAGTAACTTGTGGAACGAAAAACCGTCCTCGCAACATGCGCTGTGCACATATATATATATATATATATATATATATATATATATATTCATTTTGCATACTTTGAAGACATCTGTATATACAGCCAAAAAAGTCCCTATAATATGCGCTGTATCCAGTAAAATGTCTTCAGAGTAAACACTAGAATAAAGAAAAGTTTAAGGGCAGTCCCCAAAGTAACAAAATGTCTTCATAGTAACTTGTGGAACGAAAACCCGCCCCCGCAATATGTGCTGTGCACATATATATATATATATATATATATATATATGCATTGCCCATACTTTGAAGACATCTGTATATACAGCCAAAAAAGTCCCTATAAAATGCGCTGTGTCCAGTAAAATGTCTTCAGAGTAAACACTAGAATAACGAAAAGTTTAAGGACAGTCCACAAAGTAACAAAATGTCTTCATAGTAACTTGTGGAACGAAAACCTGTCCCCACAACATGTGCTGTGCACATATATATATATATATATATATATATATTCATTTCGCATTCTTTGAAGACATCTGTATATACAGCCAAAAAAGTCCCTATAATATGCGCCGTATCTAGTAAAATGTCTTCAGTGTAAACAGTAGAATAATTAAAAGTTTGAGGACGGTCCCCAAAGTACCAAAATGTCTTCATAGTAGCTTGTGGAACGAAAACCAGTCCCCGAAACATGCGCTATGCACATATATATATATATATGTGCACGGCGCATGTTGTGGGGACGGTTTTTCGTTCCACAAGTTACTTTGAAGACATTTTGTTACTTTGGAGACTGTCCTTAAACTTTTCGTCATTCTACTGTTCACACTGAAGACATTTTACTGGATACAGCGCATATTATAGGGACTTTTTTGGCTGTATATACAGATGTCTTCAAAGTATGCACAATGAATATATATATATATATATATATATATATATGCATATATATATATATATATATATATACATATATATATATATATATTCATTTCGCATACTTTGAAGACATCTGTATATACAGCCAAAAAAGTCCCTATAATATGCGCCGTATCCAGTAAAATGTCTTCAGTGTAAACAGTAGAATAATTAAAAGTTTGAGGACGGTCCCCAAAGTACCAAAATGTCTTCATAGTAACTTGTGGAACGAAAACCCGTCCCCGCAACATGCGCTGTGCACATATATATATATATATGTCTTCATAGTAACTTGTGGAACGAAAACCCGTCCCCGCAACATGCGCTGTGCACATATATATATATATGTGCACAGCTCATGTTGCGGGGACGGTTTTTCGTTCCACAAGTTACTATGAAGACATTTTGTTACTTTGAGGACCGTCCTTAAACTTTTAATTAATCCACTGTATACACTAAAGACAGTTTACTGGATACAGCGCATATTATAGGGACTTTTTGGATGTATATACAGATGTCTTCAAAGTATGCACAATGAATATATATATATATATATATATATATTTATATATATATATATATATATATATGCACAGCGCATGTTGCGGGGACGGTTTTTCGTTTCACAGTTTACTATGAAGACATTTTGATTCTTTGGAGACTGACCTCAAACTTTACATTAATCTACTATATACACTGAAGACATTTTACTGGATACAGCGCATATTATATTATATTATATTATATATATATATATATATATATATATATATATATATATATGTGCACAGCACATGTTGCGGGGACGCGTTTTCGTTCCACAAGTTACAGTTACTATGAAGACATTTTGTTACTTTGGGGACTGTCCTTAAACTTTTCGTTATTCTACTGTTTACACTGAAGACATTTTACTGGACACAGCGCATTTTATAGGGACTTTTTTGGCTGTATATACAGATGTCTTCAAAGTATGGACAATGCATATATATATATATATATATATATATATATATATATATATATATATATATTCTGAAAACAGTTGAGTTTGACAGCATGCCACGCCCACAATTAGCAATATTTTATGAAATCAAATTTTTAGCCACGATGCACTGGAGTAGAAATATTTTAGGTGCGACATATCTTCACATATCCCTTAAAAAATACATACACATCCTCATTTTCCCGGTATGGTACCCCATTAATACGAAAATCTGATGCAATAATGGAATTTCCTTGGCGTTGTAACTGAGTTTTTAGGTAGCCTACTTCACTTTTTAAGCAATATCTTCAGCAACTGATTTTAGTTTAGCTACAAGCCGGGTGATGTTTGATATGCTATTATTTCAGCATTTTAAAATTTTCAGGGTTATTTGTTTTTATTTTCATTGTTCAATTCATAATTGTAGAATTCGCATTTCTATAACATATCCAAGTTTCATCAAAATCAGAGTGCTTAGGTTGGAGTATCTTCCTTATAACTATTTATTTAAAGACGTTTATTTTAATCTCTGATACAATGTTTGGGCTTAAATGATAAGTTGAATTTCTCTAAGAGACTAAATGCCCAACTTCAATTAGCTTGAGTTACGTAAACTTTAGAAACACAATTAAAAATATTTTGAGTTTTCATTTCATACCAATACCTAGCTTAAGTCACTTAAGTTAATTGTGCTTTTGTATTGTTTTTCACCATTTTGATGAATTTTTAAAGTTCGACAAAAATATTCGCGATAAAAAGCAAATTTAATTTATTTTCTGGGAAATCTCAAATACATGTTATATACCATCCAAAAGTGCTAAATTTTTAATTTGAACTATTAAATAAAAAAACAAAATTGATTTAAAAAAAAAACGAATAAATTTTTCCAACAAATAATTGAAATTTAAAAAATATTATTAGTTTATTGCAAAATATGGTCCATTATCTGAAGACATCAACACGAAATTTTTTTAAAATAATATTCGTGGTAATGTTTTAGGAGCTATTTAAGGAAGACGTTATCAAAAAACTACCTATGCCCGTCACTGTACTTTATATAAATATGAAAAATATTTCTTATTTTATAGGTTATGATAATGGATACGATGATTATACTGCTCCACCTCCACCACCACATCCAGTGCTAAATTTGGCACCAGCAACTTCGTCTAAACAGTCAAAAGAAATTGGTTTAAAAGATATTACTGATATTGCACTTACAACTTTGGCCTTCTTATCATTTGGAATGTTTATACTACAAGTTTTAATGTGTATTACAATGGTAAGAGAGTTTCTGACACGTTAGGAATATATCGTAGTTAGGTATCTTTATCTTATCAGCATAGTCGGCTCTGCTGTGTTTTTCGGGACCGATCAAATTTTTTTTTTATTATTTTCTACAACTCATCTCAAAAGAATTTTTAACAAATATATTATTGTAATGATTTTTTGAAAAAAAAAACTAAAAATTTTTGTTTGATTTACATTCGCTTCTTTCGATGAAATCTCTATACTTATCCTTCCTCTATTATTAATTATTACCGCACTTGTAATATTATTTGGATAAAAACAACCAAAAATACACTCAAAATTTTAAAACCCGATTAATTGCTTTTTTCATTTAATTTAACGCTTTTTATCTTTTTTCGAACGTTTTCTTAAAAAGGAGTAATTAAAGGTTGATTTACACGTCGACTATCCTTATTTGCTATTACTAAGTATTGGGTTAAAAAATTAAATATTGTACTTTGTGTGGGTGTGAGATGGCTAAATAAAATCTTAACTAAATTCAGGTATCCGAATTTCTACGAAATTTTAAAAATTTTTGAAATAATTAGTCGAAGAAATTTTAAAATCAATTGTCAATTTGTATTTAGTTTAGAATTTATTTAGCTACTTCGCACATGTGCTAAGTGGAATTATTTATTTTGTATATATTATTTTAAAACAAAAAATGCCATATTTGCAATTGTATTACTATTTATAATTAAAAATCTGAGATTCAAATACCGCATTAAGCCTTAACTGGAATCCCCAAAATTTCAGATTTATGAGTTTATTTTTATATTAAAACATACGTGTTTAAAATTGAAAATATTTAATAACAACTTAACATATATAGACTTTCAAAGTAATAACTACTTTAGCAGTTAAAAAGTAAGAATTTATAAAAATGCTGCCAAGTGTTAGCAATTCTTGGCATTTCTCTTTTAAATTTAAACAAAAATATTTGTCATAAAAATTTTTCTATTTGTAATTTGATAAAATATTAAAAACAACAAAAGCTAACAAATAAATAATGTGTTTGTTACTCTACATACAGTAATAATTGTTATATTTCGTGTTCCGTTGAAGTCCATATACGAAAAGAAGTAGTTATAGATATAGAGATAAAAACTTAAGTTTTTTCATAAAAAAATAGAGAAAATTGCCCAAAAATTATAAAATATACTTCAAAATTTTAATTAAAATTAAAAAATACCAAACTCAATTAAGTAAAAATATTTAATTTGGTGTTTTTGAATATCAATTGATGCTTTATAAATTACATTTGCAGTCATTCCAATAGTTTTTAAAACAATCTAATGGTTTTTGAAATGGTCTTTAAATTTGAGTAAAAATTTGCACGTGGCTATTCCATGTTCCAATAATACTGTGCTATGTTTTATTTTTAAAAATTCGATGTAGTTCACGGTGGCGTTGTGGAAAATGGCTCTAAGAAATATGACCCCAA
Source organism: Eustalomyia histrio (assembly GCA_949748255.1). NCBI lineage: Eukaryota > Metazoa > Arthropoda > Insecta > Diptera > Anthomyiidae > Eustalomyia > Eustalomyia histrio. The sequence continues at coordinate 166,542,171 of OX456523.1, read as the reverse complement.
TCTTAAAATGTAATTAAACCCCATTTTTTGGGGAACAATTTCCTAATGATAATTTACACTAAAAATATATTGAAAATTACCCCAACCAAATCAAAATTAGCCCCAAAATTAAGTTTGGGGCATATTTTCACTAATTTGAAGCAATAAAAAATGACCCCAAATATAATAAAATGAAAAATTACCCCAAAATATCCAAAGAAAATAAATGTTGCTTATGCACAACATTTTACGCATTTATATTGCATTTTACGCATTTATCGAATGTGCTTCTTATAAACATTATATTTACTTGGGCCAACCTAAATTGAAATATTTTAAAGAATTAGAATAAAAATTATTTTATATAAATCAAAATAGTTCAAAAACTAGTTAAAAAATTAAGTAAATTTCTACTCTCCGTCTATGAGAGTGTCTCCCAGCCAGTTCTTATTAAATTTGCTGGTAACAATGGAAGAGCCATCAATTTCCGAAACCTGTTAAAAATTATATTTGTTCTTAATGTATTGTTGCAGAAATTTCTAAACACTAGAAATTTCATCACAAACTCTTTGACAGCTGGAAAAATCTAGTGAAGTATAAACTGGTAATAACTAGAATACCTGACTACTCATATAAATACTGGTTCTTGGTGACGCAGACATCCAATTCATAAGTTAAACCCAGAGTGGGAAGAACTAAAGTGTGGCTAACGTTTAGTCTATCTACATCGTGTAAATAAAGTGACTGTTATAAATAAATAGAGATATAAATAATTTTAAACAGTGTTTATTATTTGCAATATAGAAAGAACCCGATTTATTTAAAAGGTAAATAAATCAACGCTTTTAAAAAGGGTAAAGTCGTAACATTTGATGTCAGAAGTGAGATTGCAAAATAATAAGCAGTCATGAAATTGGTGGAACAGCTCAAAAAGGAATTGAGCAAATTGGCGCTACCGACAGCAGGAAATAAAGTCGAATAGCAAAAGAGGCTCATAGAGGAATTTGAGCGGCGCACAGTGGCGCCTTTTGACCTTTTTCGTTGCAAAAATCATAACTTTTAAAGTAATAAGATATTTTAAAAATTTAAAAAGCATTTAAAAGAATACTCCCCTAGCTTCAAATTACATGACCCGCAAGGTGATAGGCCTTCCGCGGCACTGTGCACGGTGTTGCCTTTTGACGTTTTTAGTTGTAATCATTATAACTTTTAAGTAATAAAGATATTATTAAAATTTATAAAGTATTTGAAAGATAACCCCTTTAGCTTAAGAATAATTAACCGGCATGGCCATTGGCCCATGGCGCCACTAAGCACAGTGCCTCGTTTTGACTTTTTTCGTTGCAAAAATCATAACTGTTGAAATTATCAGGACATATTTAATGTTTAAAACGCACTTGAATTTTATCTCGTTTAGCTTCAAGAAAACCGCACCCGCATTGTAAAAGGCCTACTGCGGCACTGTGCACAGTGACACATTTTGACCTATTTTGTTGCAAAAATCTTGTCTTTTGAAGTAAAGAGATTTGAAAATCTAAAAATCATTTAAAATATAACTTCTTGTGCTTAAAATTAAGTGAATCCGCATACTGATATTCTCGTTAAGCGCTTTCAGCTTGTCGATTAGACCTAGCGCTACAATAATCACAATGCATATTAAAAGTCTAGAAAAATAACACTCTAATAAGAAAAAAAAATTATAAAATTTTACTAAATTTTTTTTCAATATAATGTTAAATTTTTTATTTTTATTATAGTTACACAATTTTGAAATTTTTAAATACTACAATATTAATGCTATACATATTAAGTTATTAGGTATAAAAAAAAATTCAACTCTAATAAAAAAAAAATTATAAAATTTTATAAACGTTTTTTTTTTTCAATGTAATGTTAAATTTTTTATTTGTATTATAGCTACATATTTTTGAAATTTTTAAGTACTACAATATTAATGCTATACATATTAAGTCAAATGGAAAATTTTGTGTATTTTTTAAGGTAGTATAAGATTTTTATTAGTTAGTTCTTTTCGAAAAAGTCATTAACATTGGAAGCTATATCTAGTAGATTTAACATATCGGAGCAATAATTACGTTCTTACAAATCATTTCGAGATCTTACGTATCGTCGCGATGAAATAAGTGGGTCTGAAGAAGCCGCTAACATATTGAATAGGTCTTCATTCTGTCTAATCCGTGAAATCTTGCAAGTATTAGTGTTTCTAAACTTTTTGTAGTCTTTGTTTTTGCATTCCTGGGCTTCTTCAGACAACTCTCCAATTGGTAAGCACTGATACTCAATTAAATTTTTACCATGAGCCAAAATCTTATGTACCGTGGGGTAAGCTTTTTCTCAGCGTACAATTGAGCCAAAAGTTGGGCAGTTTTTGATGCATACTCATCAAACTTTGGGCCATTCAACATTTCTTTAGAGTTAATAACATTAAGGATAACAGCCAACCTTTTTATTATATCAATGTTGACACCAGTAATTCGAGATGTTACCTCATCATTTTCAAAAAAACCCCTAGACATATTACCATCATTGGTGTTTCCATAACCCTGCTTTGGGCAGTCTACTTTTAGTCCAAGGTTCTTAAAAAATTCCTCTTGTATTATTTTTTTTCGAACAGACTATTTTTCTTTTGGTGTAGTGCACTCATCAAAACATTCTCCCTCTCGCGAAATAGTGTATGACAGTTTTATAATAAACTCCATGCACCTAATTCTTGCATGTAAAGGAGAAATTCCGTATTCATAGTTTTGCTCATCATTTGAATCATCAAAATTTTGAAAGTCTTTCTGTGTCTTTTTGCAAATTGCGCACTTCAAAGTAGACGATGTATCTGTTATTACGTTTAAGACTTTACCATCAATCATTGTTAGAAAAAATTCAAAATCTATAAAAACAGTTTTTCCATTCTTCATTTCAACAACAGTAGGCGTCAGTTCAGAAATTTGCTCTTTTATATTGTTAACAGTAGATTTGATTACTTCTGAAGACTCCTTTGCATATTGAAAAAAGATGGGTCGGCAAAAATGAACTGATGATGGACGAGGATTTTTCCAATGCTCAGAGATTTTACTTCTAAGTCGTAAAGGAACAACAGAAGCCATAAACATGTTTGCATCTGTAATAGTTGGGTCATTTATTGATATTGTTTGTTTATAAGCACTTTGACCGGAATGATCCATCACATCCCCACTTATTTATCAACGTGAGCCTATCTGGAAGTAGTACTGCCTCCCCTTCAGGTAAACTTTGAATAAGGCGTTTGGCAGTATGATCTATCAAATCTTGAAGTTTTACCTCTACCGATACTTCGGTTACCTTTACATTAGATGGCACTGCTTCTTTTTTGGCAGATGTTACTTTTTTGTATCCAGGAAGAATATTCACATTATGATGCTTTAAAGAGGTTCGTAAAATATTATACTTTTCCTTTGACAATCCCAAGTCCATAAACAACGCTAAGGCTTCTTCCATGGTATACTTTGTTGGTGAAGCATTTGGTGGCGTTGGAATACTCTCTTTTATTCTGTGCAATCGTAATGGGCTTGCAATCGCTACTACTTTTGTAACGTCAGATCTTACCTCTTCTTGGTCTTTCGCATACTTAATGGATAACGCTTCCAACAAATGTGCGGTAGATATTACATCTGTAACACCCTGAAGCTTCCGTTTTTTTGTGAACGATGAACACTCTTCTAAAGATTTTGATGGTCTTCCTCTGATTTGGTCAGTAGATGTATGAGCTTTTTGTGAGTTTTTAAATATTGTTAATTCATTTAGCCAGGGAGAATTATTTTTCATGAAGTTTTCCGTTGTACGGCTGGAGGCTTTCCATTTTGCTTTAAGAAACATATAAGTGCTGTGAAGTTTGGATTTAATACCATCGCTTTCTTCATATTCTGATAAAACTTTTAATTCTTTTATAACAGCCAAATTAAATGCACTTTCATCTTCCAAACTTCTAAATAACTCAAACAATTTTAAATTTTGTAAAGCCATTGTGCTTATTTATGGATAAATAATTTAGAATTTATATATTAATAATGTTAAACTTTTCACAATATTTTATTGTTTTTGCTTTGTTCTCTTTCTTAAATGTATTTTATTTTAATTAATTTCCTTTTACATGATTTTTTTTATTTGATTTTAATTTTATCACTAGTTTTTTGTTTAAAATTTTTTAATGTTTTATTTCCACACACTTTTTTCACTTTGATTGTCACTGGCTAGATATTGAGACTAGATAACATTATTAGCACAGAATATTTGGAAATAAAGCTTTAAAAAATGTGTGTGCTTGCCGATGTCTACTACAATATTTTTTATTTTTGTGTTTTTTTTTTTTTGCAATGTTCAGTTAAGTGGAAGATGATATACTCATTGCTTTAATTTCATTTCTTTATAATTAGCTGTAGGTTCAATTTTAACAGCTCATTCACTATGGTTCAAAAAGTTAATACTTTTTAAATTAAAAACTTACTAAAAATAAATTTAGATAACTTTTTTTTTGTACAAAAACCTTTGTCCGTTTAAAAAATTCTTAAAAATCCCAACATGACACATATACTTGTACTTAAGTATTTTTTTTTGCAATTCATATGTTTTACATGTTTTTTATTTAAAATCCCAAATTTAAACGTCTAAAATATCTTAATTCGTTTAGGAGATAGAGCTCATCAAAGTGGTAACTTTACGAAATTTTTTTCCGCCAGGGGGCGTTGTAAGCGAATGAAAAAGCATAAAAAACTAAATAATAAATTAAATACTAATATATCTACTAAGTTTGGTATACAATTAGAGTGGATCTCAGAGCTGCCAAAATCTGTTTGAATATTTTGAAAATATCTATTTTTGTAGTAAAAGTTGTTACAGTTTTATTGTTTTTTCATGTACACGGGCAAGTACGGGCACCCAATTTCAAGAAAATAAGTGAAAGTATTAAATACTTAACAACCTCTGCTTAATAGTTCCCGTCACAAACCGTCACTTTTTTTGTTCTATTCTATCAAGTGTGAAAAAAGACCCACATATCATATGTTTGCAAAATTGCGCCTGAAAAAAAGTATTGGACCGACTAACCCTTTTTTTACATCGTCTTATTGGAATTAACATACCTTTCATCCGACACCAAAAAATTTATAATCGGTTGCATAGTTTGCCTGAAATTCAACTGAAAAGATGATATTTTTTTTTTTAATTTAAACATTTTTTGTAAGTCCGAAAAATTGTCAACTTTGATTGACTCTAGAATTCATAATTTTTATCCGTTCTTTTTTTTGGATTCTTAATCAGTGAGAAGTTCTCTATCAGATGTAATCATTCATTTTATCAAATTCTTCTGTCAAACTTTTGATTTTTGCAACGCTTTTAGGAAAAAGTCGCCACAGTGCGGCGTAACATTGACATAGCTACTTACCCGTAAAACAGAAGGTAACATGGAGTTAAGCACAATGTTGGCTGGTATGATGCAAACGATGGAAGACAACAAAAAACTGCTAGAAACTTCTAGAGTAGACAACCTGAAAATGTTAGAAGCTTCGAGAGCAGACAACAAGAAACTGTTAGCTAAGATGGAAACGTAGCTGTTAACTAAAATTTAAGAAAAACTTCAAGAAAATTGTAGAGAAGTTTCCGAGGTGGCAAAAAGAGTTTACGACTTAGAGACTGGCGTGAAAATACAAGCCAAAGATGTTGAGGGAAAACTACAAGATCAAGAAAATAAAGTAAATAATCTCCAATGTCAAGGGGGTCCAGTACGAATTATTCAGGAAACTTCTGGTAGAGCAAAGGCCCCTACTTTTGACGGCAGCGTACCGTTTAATGTTTTTAAGTTCCAGTTTGAGACAGTCGCTGCCAGAAATATTTGGAACATCGAAGAAAAGCTATAGGGTTAATTCTGGCTTTAAAAGTAAACGCTGCAGAAATTCTAGAAAGTGTGCCAATCACCTGCAGAAATAATTATGACGACATAATGGTGGCACTGCAGCGAAATCATGGTGGCGAACACAAAAGAGAAATATACCGAATGGAACTAAGAGGTAGACTGCAGAAAGCAAATGAGCCATTGCAAGATATTGCGACAGAAATTGAGCGGTTGGTGCAGCTAACTTATCCAGGATTCTGAGACATGCGGTATGTGCTACGCAGAAATCAACTTTTGCTGAAACTGTCTCGTTCGCGCTGGCCCAAGAGACTGCGAAGGTGATTTCTAAGCCACAAATACTTAAGGTGCGTAACCTCGAAGTGACTGCTAAAAGAGAGAAAGATATAAGCACAAAGCTAACAGAAAGATTCAGAGAAGTGCTCAGGGAGTTAAAATATGTATTTAAGCCGGCATTAGGGGAGAAGCAAGACAAGGCAAAGGATAAATGCTACAACTGCGGTTGAGTGGGACATTTCCAGCGAAATTGGAAGAGCCTCCGGGCCGATCAGCAATCACCTAAAGAGTCACCGTTAAACTAAAAAGAGCTAGCACTACGGGGCATGAGCTAGCTCCCACAACCGATGGCCCCACAATCTCCATATCAGTAATACAGCATGAAAAAAGCAATCTTACTGCTTATGGATATTAACGGGCGAAAGCACATTTTTACGATTGACACAGGAGCATCACAGTCAATCATCAGGCCCGATTTAGTGAAAAAGGCAGTTGAACCACTATACGGGGTAAGTTTGCGCACAGCTACTGGGGAGCCTGCCTCTGTCTATGGTAAAATAAATGTAAAACTAACGATTGCCAACATAAGCGTCAATCACGTATTTATTGTTGTCGATATTGTGGACGAAGTAATCATTGGTGCAGATTTCATGATTAGTCACGGAATTAATCTGCATATGGAACAAAAAGTTATGATTTGGCGCAATGTTGAAATACCCCTTGATATTGGATATGAGCAACCGGATCGAATAAGAAAGCTAGTGACCATCAGTCATCAGAAAATACCGGCACGGTCAGAAACTTTTGTATGGGTACGCATGGAGGAAGATTGTGAGGACAACAGCTTGTGGGTGGTAGAACCATCAGAAATAAAAAGTGACCTAATAACAGCGAAAGCCCTCGTGAAAACAATTAAAGCCAATAGAGTTCCTTTAATAGTACTGAACCTATCAAATTGTGAAATAGTTGTCAGAGCGAACTCTAAAATAGCCAAATCTACTGCGCCAGAAGCAATAATCAGTTGCGAAAAGAACTTGAAACCTTCCAATGCGTCCGTTGAAGATCGACAGATGCTGGCAGAATATGTGGAAAAATGGACGAAAGAACTGGCGCCGCCTGATAGAAATAAAGCCAAACAGTTAATCAGGAAATACGGTCCTGTCTTCGCCATGACAAACCAAAATCAAAGAAGAACGGCGATTGTAAAACACCGAATAAATACTGGTGTAGCGAGGCCAATAAAGCAGGCACCCAGAAGTATTCCTCTAGCAAAACGAAATAAAGTAAAGGAGTTAGTCAACGAACAATCTTCTAGCCCATGGAGCTCTCCTATAGTTTTAGTTAAAAAAAAAGATGACAGCACCCCATTCTGTGTTGATTACAGAAAACTGAACGATATCATTAAGAAGGACAGCTATCCACTACCGAGAATTGACGACACTCTAAACACGCTATCAGGAACCAAATGGTTAATAGCAAGTAGAAATTTGTGACCAAGACAAGGAAAAAACTGCCTTTAGCACAGGTGACGGATTATGGCAGTTTAATGTGATGCCCTTTAGACTATGCAATGCAGAAGTTTTAAGGCGAATATCTGCAGAAGTTTTAAGGCGGAAATCTGCGGCTGGACTCAAGGTTAGCGCAAAGAAATGTACACTGTTCCAGAGGGAAGTCAAGTATTTAGAGCACCGTGTAACTGCAGAGGGTATATCAACCGATGAAGATAAGATTCGGGCTGTAAAAGATTGGCTGTAAGTCTACATGGGCAGACTTATAAGCGCCACCATTTTATTGGGGAGAAGCCCAAGAGCAAGCATTCCTAAGTCTCAAGGAGTTATTATGCTCGGCACCGATTCTTGGATATCCTGTGGTCGGAGAAAAATGTGTGCTGGATAGCGATGCATGCGGAAACGGAATAGGAGGTGTGCTTTCGCAAGTAATCAATGGAACCGAAAAAGTCGTAGGCTATTACAGTCGAGTACTTTCGAATGGAACTACTGCGTAACACAGTGGGAACTCTTGGCGGCGGTAGAATGTGTAAAGCACTACCACAAGTATCTGTACGGTCAGCACTCTTAACTTAGAACTGACCATTCTGCGCTAAGGTGGCTGCTGAAATTTAAAGGGCAGCTAGCTCGTTTGGATTGAACGACTTCAAAGCTATGATTTCATCATCGAGCACAGGAAAGGCATAAAGCATTGTAATGCGGACCCCCTTTCGAGACGCCCCTGTAACAAAAAGTGCAAACATTGTTCGAGGGCTGAAAGAAAAGAGTGCATCGTTGATATAAGACTAACGCATATTGAGTCAAGTGAAGCGTAGTCGGCGGCGCAACAGAATGACCCCATACTGTCAAAAATTATGTCAGCCAAAGCAGAGGACAGGAGGCCTACCCGTGAACAAATATCAGCTGAAAGTCCGCTAATGAAAGCGTATTGGGCCCAGTGGAACAGATTTTCCACAGAGATTCCCACTGCTCTTTACAGTGAATATGACTATTCATACCATCAAATTGCCCTCTGGCAAATTCCAAATTGGAGCCCATGTGGTCTGCTAATTTTGTCCTTGGAAATTCGTTCCGCTTTCTGAAAAAATAAATGAATTAAAATTTTTTAAATTAAACACCTTTTATGTCTTACTTACTATCCATTTTATTTAACAATTGTTTTAATGTTTTGGTTTTAATATATTCTACGCGATGACTAGTTCATTTAAACAATTTACTAAATAGATCTATATCAAGTAGTTCATCGTTCAAAGCAGAGGACAGGAGGCCTACCCGTGAACAAATATCAGCTAAAAGTCCGCTAATGAAAGCGTATTGAGCCCAGTGGAACAGTCTACGGATAATTAATCACTGCTTATACCGTACATGGGAAAGTGCGAACGGCAAAACTGGGACAAAGCTAATTGTGGTGCCGTCCATCAAAATAGACGAAGAATTAAAATAGTTCCATGACGGTCCGAGTGGTGGTCATCTCGGTGTCACGAAAACTCTAAAGAAGTTAAAACAACGATTCTATTGGGTCGGCTGCCAGCAAGCTGTAAGCGATTGGATAGCAAATTGCGCGCAATGCATTGCAGCTAAAGAACCAGTAAGGATAAGTCGTGGGCAACTTCAACAATACAACTCGGGTGCCCCATTTCAGCGGATAGCAATAGATGTAGCAGGCCCTTTCCCTGTCAGTGATTCTGGAAACCGTTACGTACTTGTCGTGATCGACTATTTCAGTAAATGGCCTGAGGTATACGCTATACCGAACCAGGAAGCCAGAACGATAATCAGCGCATTTGTGAATAACTGGGTGTGCCGCTACGGTGTACCATTAGAATTACACTCTGACCAGGGAAGGAATTTTGAATCTGCTATCTTTAAGGAAATGTGTGAGTAGTATGGTATAAGAACATATCCCTAAATTTCTGCTGATCGGCTGTTCACGATTCCACCTCCCGGACGCCTGCAAAAGTTATTTTCGGAACGGAACTTAAATTACCTGGCGATTTAGAATTTGGTGTTAAGCCCGCCGCTATAGATAAAGAAAACGATAACACTTCCCGGGAACAAGAAGACCTTAACGAGCTTCACGAGTTTGTGCGCAATCGAATTAAAACAGTCAGCGATAAGATAAAGGCAAGGTACGATCTAGCAGCGAATTCTGAAAGATTTAATGAGGGCGAGTTGGTTCTGCTGTTTAACCCGCAATGAAAGAAAGGATTATCTCTCAAACTACAAACGCATTGGGATGGACCATATAGAGTAATTAAAAGCTTGAATGGTGTGGTATACAGAATACAGAAAAATCAGAGCCCAAGGTCCAAAATGAAGGTTGTGCATCTAGAGCGACTAGCCAACTATGGAGACGGAATAGCTATGTCTGTTCGGGATGAACAGGCTTAAGTGGGTGGCAGTGTTGCAGAAATTTCTAAACACTAGAAATTTCATCACAAACTCTTTGACAGCTGGAAAAATCTAGTGAAGTAATAACTGGAAATAACTAGAATACCTGATTACTCATATAAATACTGGTTAAACCCAGAGTGTGAAGAACTAAAGTGTGGCTAATGTTTAGTCTATCTACATCGTGTAAATAAAATGTGCTATTAAAGTGTTTTTCTGTAATTTTTAGTGACTGTTATAAATAAATAGAGCTATAAATAATTTCAAACAGTGTTTATCATTTGCAATATAGAAAGAACTCGATTTATTTAAAAGGTAAAAAAAATCAAAGATTTTATAAAGGGTAAAATCGTAACAGTATGAAAAACAAAATTTTCGACTGCGGCGCCAACTTCTACAACTATTAATATGCGAAAAACAAAATGAAAATTTTTTTAACAAAAATTCCGGTCACGATATGTGGTAAATAATTTATAATATATTACAGCAAGCCAAGTCTTTGACGTTTCGTCCAAAGAATTTTGTAGTATAATAGATTTTTATCAAAATGATCAAAAAGCGGAGAGAACACGCAGAGAAAAAACATGGCTGGGACAATCATATTCGAAGAACATCATACATTTTTGGGTTTATGCTTGTGACAACCATAGTCGTACCATAATATGGTTACCATAATATGATCCCTACAGTTATATTATGATTCAAAAGTTACCATATTATGATTCTAAATAAACATATTATGATCTTGAATTTATTATAATATGATCGCATGTAATCATAGTATGCTCAAAATGTTATCATATTATGGTCCCCACAACTATATTATGATTCCTTTATTATCATTATATGATCCCTACAATAATATATATATGATCTTTCTAATTATATTATGATTATTAATATACAATATCATATTACGGCATATTAATAATTAATAAATTTATAATTAATATAAAATCCCAGCATTAAACAATATATGATTATTATTTAAGACATAAACAAACTGACTTAACTGATAAAATTTTGGGTTTTATGAAAACAAGACAATATTATGACTGTAAATGTCAGTCACATTTTATTTGATGTATAATTATTTATTGATTGTTGCCAGCATTTTGTGGTTGCATAATTATCATATTTTTGTCATAGTCAGAATTTTTGTTACCACAGTATGGTCACAGCCAATCATGTTATGAAATAGAATGTGTCAATCACAAAATAGTAAAATATTTACTATAACAATGATGGTAGCGACTATGTTGATGATTAGAAAACCAATAACATGGTTGTGACAACCATACCTGATTGTAGCAAGCACAATATATTAGCAGTGATCATATTGCAACCATGTTTTTTCTCTGCGTGAAGCTTACAACACAAAAACAATCTAAATGTACTTATTAAACTAACACATTAGATCTCAGTCAATGTAATAAATAAGTTTTAAATAAAAATTGTTTATGTATTTAGAAGCTGTTGTTTTGATTTAAGTACTTCAAAAAGTTAAAAAAAAATTAGGAAATATATTTTTATATTGGTCGATTCATTAGTTTGAATTTGGAAAAATTTTATTGTTATATTTCGGAAATTTATTTACTTCATGCACTGAATTTGTGCTATGCACTATTTCAGCAATGGCTTTTACAAAATATTCCTCACCCATTATTTTAGAAACACAAAAACAATATTTATTAAAATGTCAAATTTTTGGGATCAGCGGCTTACTATGTTACTGTCGTTTTCAAAAAAATATATTGTGGAGGGTATACAAATAAGTAGCTGACTACACGACTACAATTGCAGCCTGCAGCATGTGTAGTCATGTAGTCGTGTAGCCGCAGTCGTCTATGTGCTTAATGCACTAGTATCTGTATGAATTTATTTTTAATTAAAAATATGAAACTGTTAATGTTTTGTGTAAAAATGTTTTAAAGAAATAAAAATTTAACAAAAATTTTTAAATTATATATTTTTAATTTTATCAGGCTCAAGATCATAATTTTCTAATGATACTAACGAATAGTAAACATTAATTTTTTATTAAATGGAAAAAATTGTAAGGATCAGCGCTAGAGTGAGTGCACACTTTCGACCCGAGCGACCAGTAGGCAGTTCCTGTAACTTTTTGCGAGAAGTTTTCGCATCGAAAAGTGTGAAACAAAAAATTCCATTGTTTCTCGATTTGTGAATAAAAAGTGTTTCTGTATTTCAATGCGAAAAGAGGCAACACTGTTTACGTTTATATTTCGTTTTTGTTGGAATATTCCAAGGCATCTGTCAAATACTAGTAAAAAAATATAAACAAACAAAAAACCGCGAACATCAACTGCGAAATAAAATATATTTTTTAAATAAAAAAAAGTTATATAATTAAAATAAAAAATTTAAAAAAATGTATGGTGTTGCATTGATAAGTGCCCATAGCATTTATTTTTTTAGATAGAGATTCCCACTGCTCTTTACAGTGAATATTACTTTTCATACCATCAAATTGCAGTGTGGCAAATTCCAAATTGGAGCCCATGTGGTCTGCTAATTTTGTCCTTGGAAATTCGTTCCGTTTTCTGAAAAAATAAATAAATTAAAAAATTTTTAATATAAACACCTTTTATGTCTTACTTACTATCCATTTTATTTAACAATTGTTTTAATGTTTTGTTTTTAATATATTCTACGCGATGACTAGTTCATTTAAGCAATTTACTAAATAGATCTATATCAAGTAGTTCATCGTTCTTTGAAACAAGTACATTTTAGAGGCACCTACCCGATTCCTCTCCCAAGGCCCCCCGATATTAGATTTTGGAAAAAATTTCCGCGAAAAGACCCATGCCGGGAGTCACTTCGGTGCAAAGTTAGAAAATGGACTTGGCTATATCTTCGTCATTTATGATCGGAATGCAATAATATGTACATCATAAGAAAGATAATAAAAACATCTTTTGACTTTTTTCTTTTTTTAACCCATTACAGTCCGGTGAAGGAATTTTAATTTTCTGTTAATTTTTAAAAAGGAATTTTGCAAGGTGAAAATGCAAGACTTTGGGCTTTATTTAGTTTAAGGTAAAAAATTATTTATTAGGAAATAACATTTAAGAACTTCAAGATATTGCAAATTTCTTCGGTAATGGGTTAACAAATAAAAATATCTAAAAGATTAAACAGTTTTATAGTTGATCTTTATTGTTGTTGTGTGATGGGTTATATTTCGGCTTAAGACCATAAAATTTAAAAAATAAAAACTAAATTTCAGTTTTTAAATGTGTTTATTTTTATATCGATATTTCGAATCAGCTTCGCTGTTCATCTTCAGGAAATAACTAAGCAAAAATACAATAATAACACATATAATAAATATACACAATAAATATATTTATATATAATAACAATGATTACATACATTTAATTATCTGTCCATAAAGCGTTGAGTTGAAAAAATGTCTGTATAGCTTAACGTTAATTTATCAACTAGTTTTCAATTCTAATCGTCGGTATTTGTTTACAGTGTGTCGGTATACTTGAGCACACTTGTCAGTATCAGTTTTGTAGTTAAGTCTCTTATTATGTGGTACACCAATTATATGTAACATCTCAATAGTGTATCTCTTAGCATAATTACTCTCTTCTTGTAATATGCTCACATCTTTAAAATTTGGTTTGTGTCCTGTTATTGTACTATGGGCCGCGAGTGCTGTTTTTTGTTCTATAGGTTTGTTTATAGCCTTGTAGTCTGACTTGTGCGATGATAGCCGTGTTTTTAAACTAGTTTTAGTGGTACCAACATATACTTTATTGCAAGTGTTGTACCCATCACCATCACAATTAATTTTATATACAACATGGGATTTTTCTTCATTTTCCAATTTAGATTTCGTTTTGCTGAATAATTTATTTACATTATTGCAAGTTTTAAGAGCTATTTCATATTTTTCTTTATCATAAATATCTGAGTTTTTTATTCTTTCGGAAAGTCCATGTATATACGTTAATGGTTTATATATTTTTGCCGGTTTATCTTTATTGTACATTTTTGTTGTTTTTACATGTTTTATTAGTTCCAAAGTTGTTTTCTTTGGGAAATCATTCTTTTTTAAAATGTCAATGATTTTGTTCGTGTTTTCCTTATGAAACACATCATCACTAATTTCTAGTACCCTACGTATAAAGTTAGTAGCAGTATTCACAATAATCCGCCTAGGATGTTTTGAATAGAAATTTATAAGTCTGCCTGAAGCAGTGGGTTTCTGGTACCAGTTCAATTTTAGTTGGTTGCCTTTTCTTATGATCACGGAATCTAAAAATGGTAGTTGGTCATGATTCTCGGTTTCTTTGGTAAATTGAATTTGTCGATTGAATGAGTTTAAGATTTTTAGAGTATCCTCTACTTTATTTGTTTTTAAAATACAGAACAAATCATCGACGTATTTAGTAAGGATCCTCGGTTTTGTGTCTAACATTTCCATTGAATAATCCAATAGTTTCTCCATGACTATGTCAGCAATGACTGGGGAGGCCGGTGATCCCATTGGCATTCCTTTCCTTTGTTCATAAAAATTGTTTTCATATTTGAAATAGCGTGTATCTTTGATACAGAAACTGAGGATTTCCATAAACAACTGTTTAGGAATTTTTGTGTGTCTTTCTATAATATTCCACTGTTCTTCAATTGTGTTTAGAGCTAAATTAACGGGGATACTAGGAAATAATGAAACTACGTCGAAAGAAATGAGTATTTCATCATCATTTATCAAGGTGTTATTTATTCTTGTTTTAAATTCAATTGCGTCTTTAACGTTATATTTAGACTCACTTGTCAAATTTTTCAATATATTAACAACGTATTTGCAAAGGCCATATGCTGGTGAGTTTATTGAGGAGCATATGGGTCTCAAAGGGGTGTCTACTTTGTGTATTTTAGGCAAACCGTATATTCTTGGTGCTACAGAATTTTTATGAACAAAGGAAAGGAATGCCAATGGGATCACCGGCCTCCCCAGTCATTGCTGACATAGTCATGGAGAAACTATTGGATTATTCAATGGAAATGTTAGACACAAAACCGAGGATCCTTACTAAATACGTCGATGATTTGTTCTGTATTTTAAAAACAAATAAAGTAGAGGATACTCTAAAAATCTTAAACTCATTCAATCGACAAATTCAATTTACCAAAGAAACCGAGAATCATGACCAACTACCATTTTTAGATTCCGTGATCATAAGAAAAGGCAACCAACTAAAATTGAACTGGTACCAGAAACCCACTGCTTCAGGCAGACTTATAAATTTCTATTCAAAACATCCTAGGCGGATTATTGTGAATACTGCTACTAACTTTATACGTAGGGTACTAGAAATTAGTGATGATGTGTTTCATAAGGAAAACACGAACAAAATCATTGACATTTTAAAAAAGAATGATTTCCCAAAGAAAACAACTTTGGAACTAATAAAACATGTAAAAACAACAAAAATGTACAATAAAGATAAACCGGCAAAAATATATAAACCATTAACGTATATACATGGACTTTCCGAAAGAATAAAAAACTCAGATATTTATGATAAAGAAAAATATGAAATAGCTCTTAAAACTTGCAATAATGTAAATAAATTATTCAGCAAAACGAAATCTAAATTGGAAAATGAAGAAAAATCCCATGTTGTATATAAAATTAATTGTGATGGTGATGGGTACAACACTTGCAATAAAGTATATGTTGGTACCACTAAAACTAAATTAAAAACACGGCTATCATCGCACAAGTCAGACTACAAGGCTATAAACAAACCTATAGAACAAAAAACAGCACTCGCGGCCCATAGTACAATAACAGGACACAAACCAAATTTTAAAGATGTGAGCATATTACAAGAAGAGAGTAATTATGCTAAGAGATACACTATTGAGATGTTACATATAATTGGTGTACCACATAATAAGAGACTTAACTACAAAACTGATACTGCAAAGTGTGCTCAAGTATACCGACACACTGTAAACAAATACCGACGATTAGAATTGAAAACTAGTTGATAAATTAACGTTAAGCTATACAGACATTTTTTCAACTCAACGCTTTATGGACAGATAATTAAATGTATGTAATCATTGTTATTATATATAAATATATTTATTGTGTATATTTATTATATGTGTTATTATTGTATTTTTGCTTAGTTATTTCCTGAAGATGAACAGCGAAGCTGATTCGAAATATCGATATAAAAATAAACACATTTAAAAACTGAAATTTAGTTTTTATTTTTTAAATCTAAAAGATTTTCAAAATAATTATATTAATTAATTTTCAAACTACCTTTTTGTTGATGTACATGTTGTTTCAATCCGACCATCAATGACGAAGATAATCAAGTCCATTTTTGAACTTTGCTCCGAAATAAATGCCGATATACATCTTCCCCGAAAAAATGAAAATCCATGAACTCAATCAGTGACATGACCTTAAATTGTACATGTAATTTTTTTATTTTTAATAAGATGTAGTTTTTCACATCAACATGAACGATAACGGCAAATTCAACTAAAATACAGAAAATTCGCACCGTTTCAAATTGTGAATAAATTTGACAGTTGAAATGAAAAACTTTTCGCCTTAAATGATTACAGAAACACGTTTTCTCACATTTTTCCAATAATGGTGGAAAAAAAAAACTTACGTGCCAGAAAGTTTTCTCAAAAAAAAGTTATAGAAACGATCGTGTGAGAAATATGACATTTTGTGTCAATTCATATTATTTTTGGTTCAATCCATGAGTTTCATGCGAAAACTTTCTCGATTCGAAAGTTACAGGAATTGCCTACAGGTCATCTTCAGCCTCCTTCTGAACCAACCAACACAAATAACTCATGGTTTTGAACAGACATTTATATCACACACTCTAAGGAAAATGACTACGTGAATTTACATTTTTCATTAGTGAATGATTACCCGTACAAATGAGCTTTTTCCATCTATTTATAGAAATACCCTTTGGCAACCATCTTCATTTTTCGAAGCACAAATTGACAGGGTTGCCATTCCAAATGTTAATGTTTCCATTTCTGGGAACGGATTGGGAATCTGGCATACTAATATTTTTTCTTTCACAACATATTTGAGTGTTGTTTATTATATTAGATTATAAAT
This sequence comes from Eustalomyia histrio, assembly GCA_949748255.1. NCBI lineage: Eukaryota > Metazoa > Arthropoda > Insecta > Diptera > Anthomyiidae > Eustalomyia > Eustalomyia histrio. The sequence goes on along the minus strand of OX456523.1, from coordinate 166,524,970 downwards.
TACATCGTGCCCCATGTTTTTGTATGTAAATTTTTGTATATTATTTGATCTATCTGTTTTAATTATATATTTTTATCAGGCTCAAGATCATAATTTTCTAATGATACTAACGAATAGTAAGCACTAATTTTTTATTAAATGGAAAAAATTGCAATAAAAAAAATTATAATAAAAAATTAGTGTTTACTATTCGTTAGTATCATTAGAAAATTATGATCTTGAGCCTGATAAAATTAAAAATATATAATTAAAACAGATAGATCAAATAATATACAAAAATTTACATACAAAAACATAGGGCACGATGTAATTTATAATCTAATATAATAAACAACACTCAAATATGTTGTGAAAGAAAAAATATTAGTATGCCAGATTCCCAATTCGTTCCCAGAAATGGAAACATTAACAATTGGAATGGAAACCCTGTTAATTTGTGCTTCGAAAACCGAAGATGGTTGCCAAAGGGTATTTCTATAAATAGATGGAAAAAGCTCATTTGTACGGATAATCATTTACTAATGAAAAATGTAATTTCACATAGTCATTTTCCTTAGAGTGTGTGATATAAATGCCTGTTTAAAACCACGAGTTGTTTGTGTTGGGTGGTTCAGAAGGAGGCTAAAGATGACCTGGTCGCTCGGGTCGAAAGTGTGCACTCCCTCTAGCGCTGATCCTTACATTTTTTTCCATTTAATAAAAAATTAGTGTTTACTATTCGTTAGTATCATTAGAAAATTATGATCTTGAGCCTGATAAAATGAAAAATATATAATTAAAACAGATAGATCAAATAATATACAAAAATTTACATACAAATTTTTGAAACGAAAAAAATTAATACATATGTTTGTACATTAGGGTTGCTTTCTTCATTGTATAAAAAATAAAAGGTTATAGATTTTTTCAATCTATATTAGGTTTGTTTATTTCGAATTTTATATAAATATTCCACACAAATTTAAGTAGATATAGGCTTGCTAAGTAGTTATAAATATAGCTACTTAAAATTGAGAATATATAAAAATGTTGACAAACTTAAGAAATTATTGGCTTTTCTTTTTTAAATGTAAACAAAAATATTTAAAGTTTTTGTATTTTTAATTATAAAATATGAAAAATAACAGAAGCTTACAAATGTATTATGTGTTCGTAAGTTAAGGTAGAGCTAGGCAAACAATATAATTGCTCTATTTGTAGTTCCGGCGAAGGCCATATACGAAAACAGCTTTCGTACAAAGGCGGCCCCAAATGTTCAAATTATATTTGTTTACAAAAAATAAAGAAAATTCAGGTAAGTAGGAATAGTCGTTTTCTTTACAAGAACTTATAGATATAAAATTCGAAAAAAATAAACCTATTAATGATTTCATTGTATTTACATATTAATTAAATAACTTGAATATGTTGAATTTATTATGTTATTCTGTTAAAAAAAATTAAAAATAATGCAATTTTTGGAAGGCAAAAAATACATTCGATCGGAATAATTGAATGAACGATCGGACTCGAATTTCTAAAAACATTTCAACTTTTATATTAAAAAATGCGTTTTTTTATTAAGTCTATTAAAGATTTTTATAGACCTTGTATTATCATAAAATATTTTTCGTACATTGCTATTAATTTTTTTTAGTGCATTAAAAATTCAGCAGGCATTCACTACGCGTTTTCATTCGTCGCTGTTTCAGCAAAAAGTATTTAATTCTCAAGAGTATAGTTATCTCTCACGAACAAGTTTTGGTCGGCAACTTTTAGTACAATAGTGTGTAGCGGTGCTGTCATATAACTAATTTTAACTGTTTTTTGCCGTTTTTTGGGATGCTTAAGATTTTTCAGATTTTTTCATAAAAACACATTTTTCTACTTTATTCATGTAATTTTTCAGATTTATCATATAAAAATATAATATTTGTTCAATATACGATGGCGGATCAATAAGTCCGTGATTTTTCCTAGTTATATGAAATGCAATACTGCTCCCATCAAGTACCACCTGTTAATAGACAGACTACTGTCGAATTTTGAGCAAGTTCCGTCATTTACTTTGCGTTTAACAGCTGTCAAAACATACAACCTCGTGGATTTTTTAAAAAATGGAAAAAGTGAATTTCGAGCGCTTATTAAACATTATTTTTTGCGAAAAAAAAACCGTCAGTCAAACCAAGGAAAATGTAATTACCAGGGAAACCGCAAATATGCAATAACATGTTTTTTCCTGTGCGTCGTATGGACCCAAGGATAAACTATTTATCCGATTCAGAGCAGCATATTTCAGCATTAATAGCATATTTTGAGGTGAAAGCATATTTTTAGAGCATATTTGTGTCTTTTAGGGCATATTTTGACTTCTTTAAGCATAGTTTTTTTATTTTAATATACCATAAACTAATATTTGTTAGCGCTCCCCCTCCCAAACCGTCATTTGTCGTTACTAACAGAAACAATCAAAACAAGTAAAAAAAGGCTAAATTCGGCTGTGCCGAATCTGAATACCCTCGACCAATATCCTAAAAAAATGTTCTCTTCTGTTTTTGATACAAATAATATAAAAAACTTTTGAAGTAAAATTATGTAGGTGAAAAAATTTTTTGAGGTGAAAAACTATTTTAGATGTGAAAAGACCTTTTTTGGTTGAAAAAAATTTAGAGGTGAAGTAGTAGGGAACTGGGGATTCATATTGATTTAATCTTTTTTCTATGTGGAGGCATATTGATTTAATTATTTTCTATGTGGAGGCATAATGATTTAATTGTTTTTCTATGGGGAGGCATAATGGTTTTTCTATGGAGGACCAGAATGGTTTTATTACTTTTCTATGTAGTTACTGCGGCCGTCGGTTGTATGCTCATAATGTAAAATTTTTTGTGTGTGTTTTGCTAGAAGATGTGATATGACGATAAGTTTTTTGAATTTATGTAGTTACTGTAGCCGTCGGTTATATGCTTATAATGTAAAAGGGTGGTAATAAAAACATTTTCTTGTGCGTGTTTGGCTAGGTGTGATGTGACGAGGATCTTTTTAAATTTATGTAGTTAGTGTGGTCGGTTGTATGCTTATAATGTAAAAGGGTGGTTATACATAAATTGTCTTGTGTGTGTTTGGGTAGAAGATGTGATGTGACGAGGATCTTTTTGAAATTATATAGGGTACCGTTGTCGTCGGTTAATTTTTGTATCTCTTGTATTTATTTTATTAATTTTTTGGTGGTATATACATTCTACATGTGGATGTTTTTTTTTCAAGTATGTCATAAATTAAATATTTATTAATATGAGTTTTTTTTTGGACTGCACAGTTTTTAGGATCAAGTGAAAGTCATTGATCTACATATTTGTTTTGGTATTAAGAGGAAATTTGCATTTTATTTCTTGTATTTATGTTCTATTTTTGTTTTTATTTTTATTTTTGTTTTTTTGTGGTATATACATTCTACATATAAAACATTTTCATTAATCTACAAGTTATTATGTTTTAATGAAATTCTAATCTGTTTGTTTCTTGTTCGGTTTTGTTTCTTGTAATAAAGAGGAAATTCGAATCTGTTAGTTTTTGTTTCTTTTTCGGTTTTGTTTCTTGTAATAAAGCGGTAATTCGATCTGTTAGTATTTTGTTTGTTTGTTTAGTTGTGTATAATAAAAAACAATACTAAAAATTAGTTTTATGTATTTGGTTTTATTTTACTTTCTTTTTAAATAATTCTTAAATACGTATAATATAAAAATGTCTGTTATTTTTTTATTTAATTAAAAATTTAGATGTTTATGATAGAGATTTATAAGATCGTTGACTGAATTTTCTCTAAATTTATAGATGATGCAACTACATGTATCAGGTCCTTCAGTACATCTATCGTCAGACCATACACAATCCTCAAAATACTCTCCATGCGCTGAATTAACAATTTTTTTATTCTCATATAATTCGAAATAATCAGCGTTCTTTAAAAAGAAGTGTAAATCTTCTAGACACATAAACTCCTTATATTCATTAAGGAATTCTACAATTTGTTCCCGCATTGACATCTTAATCGTCTGAGTCGTTCTTTCTGTCTGAATCTAGAAATTATTATTTATTGTACCCTCCGCATGTACAATACTATGATAATAAAGTGAGCAATTTATTGTAGTATCTTTAGGATACATTTCACAATATTTTGAAATAGAGAGTGAAGAATTAATCCATCTTTGAAAAAAGATAAAACAAATTTATTCCTCTTTTAATATTGGTCCATGCAATTTATTGTAGTAATTTTAATATATAACAAGAAGTTAATTTAAAATTTAATTCATGTGAAAATCTCATTCTTAACAAAGTCTTCAAAGAAACAACAACCATGAGCGCTGTATCAAAATCATTAATAAACAAATTTTATCACCTCAACAACAAACCAATTCTTCTTATTAAAGATATGGAGGATCATAAATTATACAAAATATGGAAAGCAATTAAAATGCAAACAAAATATGGGGAAAGTATCCAGATTGAGGGAGAAAACTGTGTCATCTTTCTGCCAAAAAGATTTAATGCTATAACTAATGATAAGATAAAGGAGTTATCATCGGGCAATTACTTCATCAAAATATTACCTGCAGTAGACGATAAACACTTCCGATTAGAGTTGAAATTATTTGATCTAAATGAATATATTGTTCCTGAAAGTGGCAAATTTGTGTTAAACAACAAAAATATTAAAATACATTGAAAAAAAAAAAAAAGGTTGTGTTTTCATTTATTAATAACTTCATACAAAAATTTCAGGCGTAAGTGACCACAATTAAATTAATTATATTTTTGATGTCGTCTATAATTGTACACTATATTTGAGCCCAAATATGCTACTAATTCAGGTAGTGGCTGTAAAATTTCCAAAACTATCGAAGTATTCCTTATGTTCTTTATATTTGTAGTATGCTACCCAATGAGTGCCTGCTCCAATTGAGGAATCCAGATTAACAATGCCACATTCGATTCGTCAAGGATGTTTGAGGAGTGAATCTCACATAAAAATACCTCTAAAGTGTGGAATATGTGTGGTAAACTTAATCAAATCGATATCAGTAAGTGGTCTTTTGAGGAGCATCTTAATTAGTTTTTTGACATTTTATCGAATACAAGACCATACCCCTTCTTATATGGTTTAAGATAAAAACCCTTTCCCATTGCTATAGCCTTCATTCTCTTATTATGTCTAGTAGCCTCTGTTGCTTTTGCAACGTGAAAATAAAACACCTTTTAAGAGCACTCGATTTTTAATTTTAATAACATTAATTATTTATTTCTATTCTTTAATTACAATTACAGTTACAATTAATTTTCGCTAGAGTTTTAAAATTTAATGTGTTTTTACGGCGCTGTCGTAAACCAAACTCAACTAATTTAAAATTGCATTTTACATATGTACGCAAAATTATAAGTACAAATGTATGTACGTATGTATGTATATATTTTAAATACAAAACATATTAAACATCTTTGGCCTACGTGATAAATCAACAAGGACCGTTAGTTGAGATAAATGTAAAGGCAAAGTAAATAAAAACGGTATACTTTAAAATAATTAAAAGAGAGTATATAGCTTGTAAAATTATAAAGGGTATAACATCAAGTATTGTTTTGTTTAACCCTTTGTTGACGGCGGTAATATTCCCCTGCCCGTAAGCGAGTCCAAGATACGAGCTTGCTCATGATCTTCACCGACGTTCAAAACAGCTATCTTCGTCACCGGCCTCGTTAATACGCCAAACTTTGTCTTAACCGTCACCCTGCGCACTTGACCATCTGCAGCTACCACTGTGTCAATGATTTTGCCTTTAGGCCAGCATCTTCTTGGAAGATTTTCATCAGCGATAATGACGATTGCCCCGATTTTTACCGGAGGTACTTTAGCAAATAATTTGCTTCCACGGGATATTATTGGTGTATATTCCTTTACCCAGTGCCGCCAGAAACAGTCGGCAAATGCTTGTGTTTGTTGCCATCGTTGTCGTAAATTTCCGCTATCGTCGAGGAACGGTTTGTAGCCATCGCAAGAGCCAAACAGTAGATGGTTTGGAGTAATTGCGTCATCATCTTCATGTTCAATCGAGACAAAGGTGAGCGGTCGAGAATTAATAATCGATTCGATTTGGCAAAGAGCACTTTTAAAGTTTTCGTCGTTGAAATTCAGGCTGTATAGGATATTTTTTACGGATCTTATTAGTCGCTCCCATGCACCGCCCTGTGGGGCGCACCTGGTGGATTGAAATACCATTATGTTTTATCAAATTTTATTTGTATATTTGAAAAGTTTATTTGATTTACTTCATCTGTCAAGATTTTTTTAACTGCTTCAAAGTTGGTACCGTTGTCGGTATAAATCTCCCTAGGCGTGCCACGTCTGGCAATGAAGTTTCGAATACACAAAATACAGGAACTGGTATCTAAATTATGAGCGACTTCTAGATGAATTGCGCGTACAGTTAGGCAGGTAAAAACTACTTCCCATCGTTTTTCTCTTTTTCTTCCAACTGTTACTAATAATGGGCCAAAGTAGTCTATACCGACGAATGTGAAGGGGCGTTGGAAAGCGCCTAGACGGGCTGCTGGTAGCTGAGCCATTTGAGGGGCCTGCGGTGCAGCAGAATAATTTTTACATATTTGGCAAGAATTTCGTACGAGATATATAAAATTGACTTTTTATTCTGTTGATCACTGCTTCATGGAAGTGGTGGTGTGAATCTTCATGGAATAAACGTACGATAAGGAATGTGACATGATGTTCTGCTGGCAGCACAATTTCGTCCTCATGATTGTTAAGGCGGTCTACTCGGCCGTAACATCTTAAAACTTCGTTGTCATCGAGGTAGGGGGTGAGGCGGTATAGCTTACTTGATTTTTCTACTTTTTTACCATGTTTTAGATCGGGAACTTCCAGATGAAACTCGTTGCGCTGTGCATCTTTTATTATAATTCGCTTTGTTTGTTGAATTATTTCATGTTTGACTGTAGAATGGTAAACTTGTTTAATTGCAGCTTTTAGTTTTGCCATGTATACCAAAAATGTTGCTACTGCTCGGTAGAGCGTTTTCCTGTTGGAAAAATACTCGAAATTAATAAAATTAAAATTCTTTTGTTTTTGATTAATTACTAGCACATGACGTCTATGCTCGGAAGAGTTTACTGGCCCGAAGTCTTCACACTTAGGCCATTGGCTGGGGTCGTTGTGCAGGAAATCAGGACCGTTAAACCATAAGTTTATATATTTTCGTGTTGTTATTTTTGTTGCAAAATCGACTGTGTCAATTTTTGTTGGTACCCATTTCCATTGACTGGCGTTTGAATGTTCTAAAATTTCTCCCACCCGGTGCATAATAAACTGCTGGAAGTTTCTTGGGTCCACCCGTAACCATTGAAGCACAGTTTTAGAGTCCGACCACCAGTATCTTGAGGATATACGCAAACGTTGAATTTTTTACACTGTGTTCGCTAGTCTTACACCAATAAGGGCGGCTTGGAGTTCCATTCTGGGAATCGACAGTGGTTTAAGGGGTGCTACTTTGCACTTAGCAGCTACGAGGGTGACAGTAACACGGTCGCCTAGTTTTACAACCAGATAGCTGACAGCAGAATAAGCATATTCGCCTGCATCAACGAAAGTGTGTAGTTGAACATTCTCGGCCCCACATAGCAGCTGGGAATAGCATCATGGAATTTCGACATCAGAGATGAGTGGAATTGACGATTTCCATTGAGACCATTTAACGTTTAAGGGCTCGTAATGGTTCATCCCACCCAATGCAGGCACGCCAGACGTCTTGCAGCAAAATTTTGAGACCTATGGTATGACACGACAAGAACCCTAGTGGGTCGAATATAGACATGAGAACTTGGAGACAATTTTTTTAGTTGGCACAAGATCCTCATTGATAACATGCGGCGCAAACGCGCAAATCTGCAATTATACTTAAAAACGTCAGTAACTGGAGCCCAATACATACCTAGAACTTTTTCGGTAGCGCGCCATTGTTTGGCATCTTGAGATGTCTTGGAAACGTCAGACAATTGACATAAAACTGCGGACGAGTTTGAAGCCCAGTTTCTTATAGGGTCTGCCAAATAACTTTTTTTTTTGAAAATGCCATAAAAAAAACTACACTAGGCAAGTTTTCCAGTGGAGTCCTTTCAGCACATTTTCCATTAACCACTCGAATGTTGCTGGAGCATTGCAGAGTCCAAAGGGCATCCCATTAAACTGCCATAATCCGTCACCTGTGCTAAAGGCAGTTTTCTCCTTGTCTTGCTCACAAATTTTTACTTGCCAATAACCACTTTGCAAGTCCAATGTGGAGAACCATTTGGTTCCTGCTAGCGTGTCGTCAATTCTCGGTAGTGGATAGCTGTCCTTTTTGGTGATATCGTTTAGTTTTCTGTAATCAACACAGAATCGGGTGCTGCCATCTTTTTTCTTAACTAAAACTATAGGCGAACTCCATGGGCTAGAAGATGGTTCGATTACTCCACTACGCTCCATTTCGTTGACTCCTTTACTTCATTTCGTTTTGCTAGAGGAATACTTCTGGGCGCCTGCTTTATTGGCCTCACTTCACCAGTATTTATTCGGTGTTTTACAATTGCCGTTCTTCCTTGACTTTGGGTTTTCATGGCGAAGACAGAGCCGTATTTCCTGATTAGCTGTCTGGCTTTATTTCTATCAGGCGGCGCCAGTTCTTTCACCCATTTTTCCACATATTCTGCCAGCATCTCTCGGTCTTCAACGGACGCACTGGAAGGTTCCAAGTTCTTTTCGCAACTGATTATTGCTTCTGGCGCAGTACATTTGGCTATTTCAGAGTTCGCTCGGACAACTTTTTCAGAATTTGATAGGTTCAGTATTCTTACAGGAACTCTTTTGTCTTTGCTAGTTTTTACGAGGGCTTTCGCTTTTATAAGGTCACTTTTTATTTCTGATGGTTCTACCACCCACAAGCTGCTGTCCTCACAATCTCCCTCCATACGCACCCATACTAAAGTTTCAGCCCGTGCTGGTAGTTTTTGGTGGCTGTTGGTAACTAGCTTTCTTACCTGATCCGCTTGCTAATATCCAACATCAAGAGGTATTTCAACATTGCGCCAAATCATAACTTTTTGCCCCATATGCAGATTAATGCCGTGCCCGATCATGAAATCTGAACCAATTATTACTTCGTCCACAATATCGGCAACAAAAAATACGTGGTTGACGCTTATGTTGGCAATCGTTAGTTTTACATTTATTTTACCATAGACATAGGCAGGCTCCCCAGTAGCTGTGCGCAGACTTACCCCGTATAGTGGTTCAACTGCCTTTTTCACTTAATCGGGCCTGATGATTGACTGTGATGCTCCTGTGTCTATCGTAAAAATGTGCTTTCGCCCGTTGATGTATCCATAAGCAGTAAGATTGCTTTTCTCCTGCTGTATTACTAATATGGAGATTGTGGGGCCATCGGTTGTGGGAGCTAGCTCATGCCCCGCAGTGCTAGCTCTTTTTAGTTTAACGGTGACTCTTGAGTTGATTGCTGATCGGATCTGAGGCTTTTTCTGGGTGCTTTGCAGTTTAGCTGAAAGTGTCCCACTTTACCGCAGTTGTAGCATTTGTCCTTTGGTTTGCTGCGCTTTTCACCTAATGCCTTCATAACTGCCTCTGTCAACTCTGTTAACTTGGTGATTATATCTTTTTCAGCAGTTACTTCAAGGTTACGCACCTTAAATATTTGTGGCTTGGAAATCACCTTCGCAGTCTCCTGGGCCAGCGCGAATGAGACAGTTTCAGCAAATGTCGATTTCTGCGTAGCACACACCGCATGTCTCACATCAGAATCCCGAATTCCATTCACAAATGCTTCAATTTTGAACTGATCTAAGAATGGATGATTTTCGCCTGGATAAGTTAGCTGCACCAACCGCTCAATCTCTGTAGCAAAATCTTGCTTTCTGAAGTCTACCTCTAAGTTCCATTCGGTAAATTTACTTTTTGTGTTCGCCACCATACTTTCGCTGCAGTGCCACCATTATGTCGTCATAATTATTTCTGCAGGTGATTGGCACACTTTCTAGAATTTCCGCAGCGTTTCCTTTTAAGGCCAGAATCAACTCTATAGCTTTTTCTTCGATGTTCCACATATTTCTGGCGGCAACTGTCTCAACCTGGAACTTAAAAACATTAAACGGTACGCTGCCGTCAAAAGTAGGGGCCTTTGCTCTACCAGAACTTTCCTGAATAATTCGAACTGAACCCTCTTGACATTGGAGATTATTTACTTTATTTTCTAGATCTTGTAGTTTTCTTTCAACATCTTTGGTTTGTGCCTCGAATTTATTTACGCCGTTCTCTAAGTCGAAAACTCTTTTGGAAACCTCAGAGATTTTCTCATTAGTGGCTCTAGAAGTCTCTTGAAGTTTGTCTTCCACCTCAGCTAACAATTTCTCGTTGTCTGCTCTCGATGTTTCTAGCAGTTCCATTTTCATCTTACCTAAAAGTTTTTCGTTGTCTGCTCTCGAAGTTTCCAACAGTTTCTCATTTTTTTCCATCTTAGTTAGCAGTTTCTCGTTGTCTGCTCTTGAAGCTTCTAACATTTTTATGTTGTCTGCTCTAGAAGCTTCTAACATTTTCATGTTGTCTGCTCTAGAAGCTTCTAGCTTTTCCATCATAGCAGCCAACATTGCGTTTAACTCCATATTACCTTCAGTTTTACGAGTACTAACCTCCATTGCTTCTTTATCATCAAATTCGTAAGTTGCAATGTCAATGTTACGCCGCTCAAATTCCTCTATGAGCCTCTTTTGCATTTCGACCTTATTTCCTGCTGTGGGTAGCGCCAATTTGCTCAATTCCTTCTTGAGCTGTTCCACCTTAAGCTCCTCCAATTTCATGACTGCTTATTATTTTGCAATCCCACTTCTGACACCAATTGTTACGATTTTACCCTTTATAAAATCGTTGATTTATTTACCTTTTAAATAAATCGAGTTCTTTCTATATTGCAAATAATAAACACTGTTTGAAATTGTTTATAGAGCAATTCCATATGAAAGCGATCATCTTTTGGACGACCCCTCTCCGATTTTAAAACAAATAGTCTCAATCGATTGCCCAGCAAAAATAATGTACCTACATATTTTTTTTTTTTTTATAGTAACTGGTTTAGTGGTGGTGTACACCACTGTCATGTGACAAAATTGAAGAATTCTTCATAAGGGACCTCATTGAACGAGTGATAGCTCGTTGGAAAGGTATTGAATCAGGCTTTAATTGAAAAATAAAATTTTTCTCAGAAATTTACCTTTTTTCCCATGAAAATTAAATTTTCCCATGAAAATAAAATTTTCCGATTTTCCACAGAAGCTCCTAAATTTTCCGGCTAATTTTATTTTTTTTGGATTCCTCATAATTTTTGCTTTAAGAATCAGCAATAAAAAATGGGCCCCGACTCCTTGTTTGGACAGGAGAAGAGCATTTAAGAGACCACCTTGTTCTCATTGTTTTTATATTTTTTATAATTGAATTATTTTTAATTATTTAACATTATTTTATTTTATTATTAAAAATACATTTTAAAAATTATTTTACAGTTAAAAATACATTTATGAAGAACAAATCAATTTTTTTTTAAGAGCCCCAAGTTGAGTGTGAAGTGAATATGGTCTGCCTGCCTTCACAAGATCGGCCATAAATCCATGGATAATAGCAGCAGTGGCATGTAATGGCACACCAAACCCGACTGACGCTACAGGTCATAAAATGTTTTGTAAATTTTTTAAATTACCAGGTAATAAATATTTCGCCTAAAATGACACGTGCAGAAACAAGTCATTAAACACGGATTTTCCATAAATATGGCGAAATATTTATTACCTGGTAATTTAAAAAATTTACAAAACATTTTATGACCTGTAACCAATTAAGTCCCTCTTTAAAAAACATTTTATGACCAGTAGTTCACGCAAATTTTCCTATTAAAGAAAAGCAAATATCGCTTATTTTTATACCCTTCACCACAGGTGGAAGGGTATATATAAGTTTGTCATTCCGTTTGTAATTTCTACAATATTGATCTTAGACCCTATAAAGAATATATATTCTGGGTCCTTATGAAGAGCGAAGTTGATTTAACGATGTCCGTCTGTGTGTTGAAATGGGTTTTCCGAAGAACCCAGACATGATGAGGACTTGATTCTTTTTTATTTCTGTTGCATGTGATCCATTTCTGTTTGCTATTAAAAATCAGACAGATCGGTTAATAAATGGCTGAGATATTAGCAAAAAACCAGGACTACCTCTAATTTTTCCAGTAAAATCCCTTTGTTTAATGTGTATGTAGAATTTTGAGCATAACAACACATCCATGTGTTAAAATTCTTTTCTTTCATCTCCACCTTTTATACACAAACAACACACATACAAAGATTTGTCATTTAAATAAAAACCAAACAAATCTCTAATTAACGAAGACTTTTATATATTTACCTCTATTGACGATGATTTTGTGTGAGCTTCAATAGCTCAGTTGTCTAGACGCTGTGTCACAAATACTTTTTTTTCCCCTAAGGCCGCGGGGTTCGAGGTTCAAATCTCGGTCAGGTCAATTCACTTTTTTTTATACATTTTTTTTTTATTATTTTCTTAAGACTTATTTTTTTGCTTATGTTTGTTTTTTTTAACATTTAATAATTTATATAAAATTTTATATTAATAATTAAAATTCTTTTCTTTCATCTCCACATTTTATACACAAACAACACACATATAAAGATTTGTCATTTAAATAAAAACTAAACAAATCTCTAATGAACGAAGACTTTTATATATGTACCTCTATTGACGATGATTTTGTGTGAGCTTCAATAGCTCAGTTGTCTAGACGCTGTGTCACAAATACTTTTTTTCTCTAAGGCCGCGGGGTTCGAGGTTCAAATCTCGGTCAGGTCAATTCACTTTTTTTTTGTACATTTTTTTTTTATTATTTTCTTAAGACTTTTTTTTTTGCTTATTTTTGTTTTTTTTAACATTTAATAATTAATTTATATAAAATTTTATATTAATAATTAAATAATCCATAAATAGGCTAAAAACATCAACATTTTTATAAAAACCCTCTGATACAAACAAAATACAAACGTTTTTATACCTTTTACCACAGGTGGAAGGGTCGCGGGTTCGTTAAGATTTTTTTTTTGTTTTTTTTTTTACATTTAATAATTAATTTAAATAAAATTTTATATTAATAATTAAATAATCCATAAATAGGGTAAAAACATCAAAATTTGTATAAAAACCGTCTGATACAAACAAAATACAAACGGTTTTATTTCTATTTTTTGCTCCGATTTAAAAGAATTTATAAAAAGATTTTTAAACCATTTTATTTCTCACATATTAAGAAAATTTTATACATAATTTACCTTTGAGTGCAACTATTTTAGGTCATAACTTATAATAATTTATAAAAAAAATTATAAACTATTTTTCTTCAAATTTTTAAAATTAAGCTAAAGAAATTACAAATATTTCTAATAAAAAAGCGAAATAAAATCCCAAATGAAAATTTGCCAGCTAAATCAAACTATTTTGTAGAAATAAAACACATGCAGTTCTAGTAATTTCTTTTAACGATTTGTTGAAATTCTTTTCTTTCACCTCTTCACCTTTTATACACAAACAACAAACACTATTCTAGAGCTGTATTATGACCTATGGATACGTCTTATATAGCAAAAGATCGAAAATCTTTAGTATAACATATTTGCTGAAAAACTCGGAAATATCGGTTCAGATACAAAAAAGTTATGCCCAAAACATAAATTTTTTTAAAATACCTATTTTCTGGAACCATAAATCTTCCCGAGTCCAAGTTTTATCTCCAAACTAAATGGTTAATTTCCTCTTAAAGGCGTCCGTATATAAATCTGTCCATTTCATATATGTCCATATATAAACTTCAGTTTTTTCCCAACCATGGTGAAGGGTATATAAGATTCGGCATTCGAATGCAGTCAAGCAGATGACGTTGATGACGGCAAACAAATGATTGAGCAGTTGAAAAGAAAATTCAATTTAGCGACCACTTTTCCGTAGAAATATCTCATTTTATCTGTGCTGCCTCAATCATGGTCTATACGCAAGATTTCTGAACAGTTTCAAGCATCTTTTTACATCGCGAGAAGAAGCAAAGAATTAGTTCGACAGAAGGGCATATTGGCGACTCCCACCAATATGCCCTCAGCGAAGCAACGGTGAAATTGATTCAAGATTTTTACTGCAATGATGACAACAGCCGCGCCTGCCCAGGTACACGTGACTATGTTATCACACGTGAAGATGGAGAAAAAGTACACAAGCAGCGCAGATTATTAATATGTAATCTATCCGAAGCATACCATCAGTTCAAAGAGAAATACCCAGCAGAAAAAGTGGCATTTCCTAAGTTTGCCATCCTACGACCAAAAGAATGCGTGCTGGCATTAGACAGGCACGGAATGCATTCAGTCTGCGTTTGCATGTTTCATCAAAACATCAAATTAATGTTCTTTCCATGCAAGAAATTGAAAGTATTTCACGGTGAAATTGAAACATATAGGGACCTCCTGTCGAAGTCGTTGTGCGCATACCCCACGGAAAATTGTCATCTGTCCAAATGCGACAATTGTCCGAAGATTGACGAGCTAGAGCAATATTTGGCGGAAAAGTTTGAACAGCTGTTAATTCAGGAGGTGCATTTCAAACAGTGGATAATTAGCAGCGGCAGATGTTCCCTTGAGACCGTGGTAAAGCAGATTCCGGAATTCATCGAGGAATTCGGATTCAAGTTGAATGAACTGAAGGCGCACCATTTCATATCCGAGATGCAATCGAAATTTCTAAAGGAAAGTAAGGAGAAATTAGCCCAAAATGAATTCATTGTGATAAGCGACTTTGCCGAGAATTACACTTTTCTCGTTCAGGATGAAATTCAGGCTCGTCACTGGGCAAACGACCAGTGCACGGTGCATCCTTTTTGCATTTATTTCAAAAACGAAGATAACGAACTACAGACCGTAAGCCTTGTTGTTGTCGCGGAGAGTTTAGCTCATAATTATGTGTCCGTTTATTTATTTCAAATGAAACTGTTTGAATTCTTAAGATCAAAATTCGATGCAATCGACAAAGTAACGTTTTTCTCAGACGGCGCGGCCTCTCAGTACAAGAATAAAAAAAATTTTTGCAATCTTTGCATAATTGAAGAAGAACAAAACTGCAAGGTCGAGTGGCACTTTTTTGCGACGTCCCACGGTAAGGGCCCATGCGATGCGTTAGGGGGAACCCTAAAACGCATGGCGACTAAGGCAAGTTTGCAAAGGCCATATACTGACCAGATCTTAAATGTACAACATTTGTTTTCGTGGATTCAAAGCAAGGAAATTGCCATTAACACAGTTTTATGCACTCAAAAAGAACACGATGCCATGGAGCGACGACTTCAAAACAGATATAATAATGTCAAAACTATAACTGGAACGCAAAAGTTTCATTGCTTCATACCAAATATTTCTGATATGTCAATTAATGTAAAGCGGTATTCTTCGTCTGCCGACGTGCTAAATTTAAAGTTACTTTAATTTTATAATGATACCAAGACAATTGAAATTTTTAATAAACATTGTAATTAAGTATGAGCAGCAAAATAAGAAAGATTTTTTCTTCATAAATGTATTTTTAACTGTAAAATAATTTTTAAAATGTATTTTTAATAATAAAATAATGTTAAATAATTAAAAATAATTCAATTATAAAAAATATAAAAACAATGAGAACAAGGTGGTCTCTTAAATGCTCTTCTCCTGTCCAAACAAGGAGTCGGGCCCATTTTTTTATTGCTGATTCTTAAAGCAAAAATTATGAGGAATCCAAAAAAAATAAAATTAGCCGGAAAATTTAGGAGCTTCTGTGGAAAATCGGAAAATTTAATTTTCATGGGAAAAAAGGTAAATTTCTGAGAAAAATTAGGAAAATTTTATTTTTCAATTAAAGCCTGATTCAATACCTTTCCAACGAGCTATCACTCGTTGCGATCGCTTTAAAACAACTTTCAATGAGGTCCCTTATGAAGAATTCTTCAATTTTGTCACATGACAGTGGTGTACACCACCACTAAACCAGTCACTATAAAAAAAAAAATATGTAGGTACATTATTTTTTGCTGGGCAATCAATTGAGACTATTTATTTTAAAATCGGAGAGGGGTCGTCCAAAAATTTGCCAATTTTGATCGTTTTCATATGGAATTGCTCTATAGCTCTATTTATTTATAACAGTCACTAAAAATTACAGAAAAACACCTTAATAGCACACTTTATTTACACGATGCCGATAGACTAAACGTTAGCCACACTTTAGTTCTTCACACTTTGCGTTTTACTTATAAACTGAACTACTGCGTCACTGAGAACCAGTATTTATATGAGTAATCAGGTATTCTAGTTATTTCCAGTTTATTACGACACTAGAATCTTCCAGTTGTCAAAATTTGTGTAAAGAAATTTCTAGTGATAGAAATTTCTTGTAACAATATCAACAATATTTGGAAATAGTATAAATAGGTCGAAAGAGACGGTCAACATACAGTGAAGGACTTAAGTCTACATGCAACCACAATTTTGTTTATTTTTTGAAAAACATTTATTATATGGAAAAGCTAAATATACAGCATTGTTCTACATTTGATTTCATTCACAACAATGTAAAAAGTAAATATTTTCATTCCTTCTGCAAGGAATAAAATCACGAATTATTAAAAAGTTGATATGACAAAAGTCTACATGCAGCGATAATAAACAAATTAAGCAATGACAAAGTAGCTGTAAAGTACCGTTATTTTAAATTTTTGGTACACATATCATAGTTGTTATTATATGCCATATTTTATTTTATGTTTTGTTAATGTGGTGATCAAACGTGGAAAAAATGGCACCTAGAAAAGAAATATCAACTGACATAAGAAAATTAGTTGTGAAACACAGAAATGAAAATAAAGCGTATGCTGAAATTTCTAAAATATTAAATTAAAGCCGCGCAACAATACAAACAATTATTGAAAACTACAAAAAAACTGGTTGCTTTGATAGCAAAGCGCGAACAGGTAGGCCAAAGAAGCTTTCTAGGAGAGACGTTAGTTGTATTATAAAGGAAGTGAACAAAAATCCCCGAATAAGCGCTCCAAAACTAGCCGATCATATTGCCTATGTTTCCAATAAGAGTGTCCATCCAAGAACTGTCAAAAGGGCTCTGAATGACAATGGATTATTTAGCAGAACACCGCGTAAAAAGCCTCTCATATCAGAGAAAACCCGTCTTCTTCGACTTGAGTTTGCACGTGCGCATATTGACAAAGGGATGGATTTCTGGTCCAAGGTTTTGTTTACAGACGAATCAAAATTCAACATATTTGGGAGTGATGGCCGTGCTAAAATATGGAGAAAAAGAAATGCGGCTATGCAGCTCGAAAACTTAATACCAACTGTGAAGCATGGCGGTGGGAGCGTTATGGTTTGGGGATCTATAGCAGCGTCTGGCGTGGGCAAGTTGGTTTTTGTTGAAGGCAATATGGTTCGATACCAATATAAAAGTATATTGGAACAAAGTTTGAAGCCATCCGTAGAATGCTTGGGTCTTGGGGAAGGTTGGATTTTCCAACAAGATAATGACCCCAAGCATACTGCACTGCTTGTTAAGGAATGGCTTTTATATTACGCACCCAGGCAACTCAATACCCCTCCCCAAAGTCCGGATTTAAATCCTATAGAGCACGTTTGGGAGCTTTTAGAGCGTAAAATTCGACAAATTAAAATTACAGATGCCAAATCATTAAAAAATGCATTAACGGAGGCATGGAGCAAACTGACCCCAGAAGAGATGACAAATTTGGTTTCATCCATGCCTCGACGCCTGCAAGCTGTAATAGATAATCGTGGTGGTCCAACTAAATATTAAAACTAAACAAAACATCATGTATTTTAATATTATAAGTAACTTTTGGTTAAGACTGAACTGTATGTACACTTTTGTCATACCATATTTTTGTTATTTTTTGAGTTTTTTTGTTAGAGAATAAATAATTTAATTTCACTCTTATTGTTTTATGAATAAAGATGATATTCGAAAAAAAACTGAATCATTAATTTTGCTATTAAATAAATACTTTCTTCAGAATAACACTATATGAGACTGCATGTAGACTTTAGTCCTTCACTGTATGTTGACCATTTCAAAAGGATTTGATGATTGTTGAGTAAAAAATCGTCAAATTAACGTTTTTTCACCAATATCATTTTACACTTGATGCGTTTCTTCATATAAGCTTAAAAAAACAAAACAACAGTTTATTTATTTACAAATTTACTCCTTTACACATTCTTATTATCATTACAAATTCTTATTTAAATTCGAAATCAATTTATGTTTGACAAAGAATGGTGTGGATTACCGCATTAGTTTATAGCGTTTATGTGAAAAATTATTCAAGATTACTAAAAACGTTAAATATAACAAAATTCTTCGCGATAAAATAAAAGCAATTGCGATTTGAATTTTATTTACTTTTTCAATGTAAGTATAAAATATTAACTATATATTAATGCGCTGTGAACTAAGATTGAATTCTCTTTTGAATGAATTTCCAAAAAATCGAATTCTATTTACTTTTTAATCGAATAAATTCCCTTTTCATTCAACATTCGCGAGAATTCATTCGATCGAATTCACATCTAAGGATTTTAATTAATTTATCTCATTCGATTTTACAAGTAATAGAATTCAATCACAAGGAATTCAATTATTAGGAATTCTTTCGATTTTTTACTCATTCGATTTATAATTTGGGAATTCAATCAATTATTCTTTTGGAATTATAGATTTTTTAAATTTTGGCGATATTTTTTTTAATTTGTTTTTTATTTGGCAAACCTTTTATTTTGGCGATTTTTAAATTTTAGCTATTTTTGGATTCTGGTAATTTTTTTATTTTGTATTTGTAAATATATATTCAATTTCCTTTAATTAAAAATACTAACATAGTTATGTATTTATTTTCTTTAATTTAAAATTGAACGAAAAAAGTCGAATGCCATTCCCAAATTATTCAATTGAATGAAACAAAAAATTCCAAATTGGTAAATCGATTAAGTAAAAATTGATTGAATTCCGTGATTGACATATCGAACAATGAAAAACGAATGAAATCTTTTAAAATTAAATCGATTAAGACCAACTAAGAATTCATTCCCATTTAAAAGTTAAAGTTTGAGAATTTAATCATTCCATGGTCAATCTGAATTGAAAATCGAAGGAAGGATTGAATTCTTTAGAAACTACGACTAATATTTATTCATTGTGAATTAAAATTTGTTTATTGTGAATTAAATGTGATTATTGTAAATAAAATGTATTTATACATAGCAAATTAAAAATCGTGTATTACGAACTAAATTTCAACACTTTTTCGTTATAAAGAATCGCTATCTTAGCGGGAAAAGCGGCGAATTTGCAACAGTGTCTCTTAGTTGCCGGAAAACCTTGTAGTGTTTGCTGTAAAATTATATTTAAAAAATATTAAAAATTCGTATAAAAATGGTGTTCTATTAATTGTTCTATATGTAATAAATTATTTCACTGCCCAAATAGTTTAATTTCACATTTAAAGTCCCATTATACACCACCTGGTACAATTTTTCAATGTAATTTTGAAGGGTGTTCTCAGAAATTTATTATTTAATATAATTTTAAAATGCACATATCGAGGCATTTCCAAAAAAGTTGTACTAATCAAACAAGTTCTCAAGCAAATACATTAACATGTGAAGACAGTACAGTTAATTCTCAAATTTGCAATACATCAAATGATTCCCCAATTGAAAACCTAACAATTAGTACTCAGTTTGATACTAATAATCCATCATCGGAGACACCGTTTGGTTCCAATTTGAATTACAACGAAAATTTACAAAAATTAATTAGCTCCGCAAATAAATTTGTATTACAATTCCATGCAAATAGTAATTACACGCGTTTTGATATATTGTCTTTAAAAACATCTATTGAAAAGGATATTCTTAATCCAGTTGTAAATTTCATGGAAAGTTGCGTAAATAATATAAATTGCGATAAAAAAATGTTTGCAAATATTAAAAGTGATTTAAAAGATTTGTTTAAAAATGTGAAGTCAGACTACATGTTGGAAAAAACTATGAAAGAAATTGGACTTATAGATAAGGTCAAGACATTTTTTATTGAAAACAATCAAAATACTAAAGGCACGTTAATGCCGCTTCATTTCCAATTCAAATTTGGTACAGTCAGATTTATGGAAGCAAAAAGAATCAATGTACCCAAATCGAACTTTAATTCCATACTTCCTATACAATGATGACTTTGGAATAAATAATTCTATAGAATCAAAAGCTAATAAACAATCAAATTGTAATTTCTATTACGCTTTTTCTTGCATGCCAGGAAAATCTTCCAAAGTGAGTGAAATATTTTTGGCATGTTCTGTACTTTCTAAAGATGAAAAAAAATTTGGCAATAGTTCTTTTGCCACTCTTGTTGAGTCGATAAAAGATATTGAGATTAATAGAATAGATATAGAAACGAAAAATGGAAAAAGAAAAGTTTTTTTCATAATGGGTTTTTTGTTGGGAGACAATCTGGGTTTAAACATTACATTAAATTTTGCGAAATCGTTTTCAGCCACACACTATTGTAGATTTTGTCTTATTACAAAGACAGATGCTCAATATATTAAGAAATATTAAGAAATAGAATTAACTATAGATTGGCTATAAAATCAAATCAAAACTTATCTAAATCAGTAATAACAGGAAAATGCATTTTTAATGACATTCCGTCATTTCACGCCAATGAAAATTATGCAGTGGACGTCATGCATGACATTTTCGAAGGCATATGCCATTACATACTTTCTCAGTCTTTATTATATTTTATTAAAACAATGGAATATTTCAATATTGATACTGTAAATACCAGGAAAAATCCTTCCCCTATTTTAAAAGCGATAAAGGTACGGAAAGTTTAACTTAACTGTCCAAGAACTTGAAAACTTTAAACATAAATTATCAGCAAGACAAATGATGTCATTTACCTATTATTTTCCAATACTTTTTAGGAGAATACATACCTCAAAGTGACGAGGTTTGGGACTTTTTAATAACATTTTTCGAATTAATTGAAGATGTTTTATGCTATGAAATTTCAAGTGCCTAAATTGCAAAAATTAAAAACAAAATTAAAATAATAAATAGAAATTACCAAATTTTATTTAAAAAAAACTAACACCAAAATTTCATATAATGGTAAATTATCCTATGATAATGAAAAAGGCGGGCCCATTGTGAAACTTGTGGAACTTCAAGTTCGAAGCGAAACACAAAGAATTTAAGATATATTCTCATATAACAACTTCCAGAAAAAATATTCCTAAAACTTTTGCTATCGAACATCAAAAATCAGAACTAAAAGACAACGTTTTCAAAAAAATGTTTACTTATTTGAAAATTAAAAAACGAATATGCGATAAATTTAAAAGTAACGAAATATCAGTATATTCCGAGGCAGTTATATGGAGATATCAGTATAACAACAAATCCTTTGTAGGACGATTTTTAAGTGACGTCGATATCCTAAGTGTTGTCTATATAATAAAATCCTAGTCAAATGAAATATTTTTATGTTGCCAAAGGGTCATTACTGTGTATAACTCTCACTTTGCAGCATTTGAAATTACTAATACTTCAAATGTTTTCGAAATTGTACCATTTAAGGACATAGTTGGACCTTCGGTAGAAAAAGTAAAAACTTCTATTGGCAGGACTTTTATAAAACTAAAAAAGTTTTATAAAAGTATATACTAAATTTCCATTACTTTAGGATATAGATAAATCTACAGCTGTTATCCCAAATCTCTATGAGTTATTATGCAATTGGAATTTACAGCATCTTTACAAACATTTTACTGGTAAGTTTCCCCTATGTTTATTTTACCATACAATTAAACGTTTTAACAATTTTTTTTAGAAAATCGAATAACAATAGATATTATAAAAGTTTTAAAACCAAAGCATATTGATTTCTTATTTAACGGTCTTGCTGTTGGAGACCTGGCAACTTTTGAAGAAAAACTGGAACTATGGAAAAAGACAATAACAACTAATTCGCCAACTACACAACAACAAAACGATTTAAAAACCACAAATTTCTTCAGTTCTAACAATGGTAAATGAAACACAAAATGGGAAGTTAATTCTTAAATACTACCAAGAGAATAAAACACTTCATGAGGAGCAACGTCAGTTACTAATTAAAACAATTGCAAATTTTGTTGAAACCAAAGGATGGTTTTGTTCAATAAAAGTTTGTTCGGATATGAAAAAAGAGATTCGATAAAAAAGTTATATTTTATCGAATCTGTATTTAGAAATTGTTTCCCTAAATAATAACAACTATTCCTTTTATTTAAGGAATATTGCACAACCGGAAAAAGAGGAAAGATTTACAATAAAATTTAATTTTAAAACAATGGCCAGAATATTTAAAACTCTCTGGATTCCAATTGGTAATATTGTAATAAACGGTTCTGTTTTTAATTAAAATTTTATAAAATTTTGTAGATTGAAATTGACTTCAGTCTTAAATATAACGATGCTAAGGATTTAAAATTAAAATGGCCTTGCTATGAAAAAAGGCTATTGCATATTCTAACAACTAAAGTGAATAATGCTTCAGTTTCAAAGAAAATGTTGGAATTAACATCATCTTATGAAGGTAATAATTTATTGTTTTTAAATTTGTATTGAAATTACAACATTTGATATTATTTCAGAATCAAAAATTTTTGGAATCCTGTGGTTCCTTCACCATTTACTTCCGCCGCAGCAGAAAGTAATGACTGACGAAAGCGGATCAAAAATAAGAAAAAAATTTTACATTCAAGATCCTCAGGAATCGTTTGCCACAGTCGCAAGTACTGAAGAAGAACTTACAATAAAATTAAATCTCCTTAAAGTTTTAAATCTTAATATTCAGCCGAGGCTGCTTATTATAGGAAATATATTAAAAATTGAAAAAATATTTATTTCTATTCAAAATATTCTTTGTTTTTAGTCTAGAGTTTCCTAAGGAATGTACTATATTTTATAACTTTTTACAAACATTTTTCTACGAGATTCCATCTGAAAAGAAATTTACAAGAGTGCATACTTTAAAAAATTATATTTTTTGTGTCATTGATATATAAACAGGGACCCGAAATAACTGTTATTATTTTTTAAATATGCAATAGGTTATGAAAAAAATAACTGAAAAAATTGGTCCTGTAATAATAATTATAAATTACCCAGAAAATTGTAGTCCTGCCATAAACATTATAGTGATTTTTATTTTTTTGGTCCCTGATAACTATTATGAATGATTATTTTTTTTCTGGTCTTTGGTAACTATTATGAGAGATTATTATATAACTTTAATATTATGAAAGATTTTTATTCTTATTGGTCTTCTATAACCATTATAAAAGGTTTTTATTTTTTCTGTCTTCTATAACCACGCTACAGTTCGCAAATCTTAAGATATTTTTATAAAATTTTGCACACTTCTGGTTACTTATAATAAAAATTTATTTGAATACAGGAAGACCGAAAAAAGAAAAATCTTTCATAATGGTTACAGAAGACCACAAAAAATTAAAATCTTTTATAATGGTTATAGAAGCCCAACAAAAAAAAAAGTCTTTTGTAATGGTTACCGAAGACCAAAAAAAAATTAAAATCTTTTGTAATGGTGATGGAAGCCCAAAAAAACAAAAACAAACTATAATGGTTATCAAAGACCAAAAAAATATTTGTTATTTGTAACTATTATTCAGAGAGCAGGTTTTTAAAAGTCGTGATCAATTATTATTTCAGGATTTTTTCAAATATTGGTTATAACAGTTATGTCCCTGTATATAAATAGTTTTTTATATTACTTCACCCTAATTAATTTATTTTAAATTAGTTCTCTGCGAAAAGGTAATGTAAGTGAAACCACTGAAGAAATAAAAGAGGCTCTTCAGATTGAAAAAAATGAGGTGAAGTCTATTCACAATATTATAAACAAAAACAAAATTCCACAACCAATGTTTAAGGTTGAGATTGCATTTAACTCGTCACAACTTAAACAGAAAAGCCAAACTCACCCAATTTATGGTTTAAGATACCTTCTCAATCGTAGAATTACAGTCGAGGAGCCCGTCAAACGCTCTGGTCCAGTCCAATGTCAAAATTGCCAAGAATTTGGTCATACAAGAACGTATTGTAAGTTACCATCGGTCTGCTCAAAATGTGGAAATATTCACAAAAGCTTAGAATGCTTTCAGCCAAAAACTGCAGCTAAAAAATGTAGTAACTGTGGCCAAAATCATTCAGCAAACTACCATGGTTGCCCAGTATATCGACGCCTCAAGGAGATAACAAAGGCAAAGAGGCTTGGGAATACTCAAACCCAAAATTTTAATTTTTCAAGCATTCCCAAAACAACTGGCTTTCAGAACAGTGCTGAGCAAAATAAAAATTTTCCTCAGCTCTCATATGCTCAGTCGTTAAAAGAAACCCAAATTCCACAGCAAAAAAACAAAAATAATACAACATCGTCATATGCTAGTATATTGAAGGAACCTAAACCTATCACTAAAAATATCCTATCAGAAGGTTCCATAGAAACCTTAATACAGTCTATAAACACCTTTATGACAAATTTGCAAAACATGTTTCAACAGTTAATGCAGAATCAAAGCATGTTAATGCAGATTCTACTTAACAAAAAATAAATTAAAAAATTATGGCTTTTTTAAAAATTTGTTTTTGGAACTGCAACGGCTTAAGCCAACACATGAAGTATACAACTTCATGCAAAATAATAATATTGATGTAGTGTTATTTTCGGAAACTCACCACACCAGCAAACACAACTTTCGTATCCCAGGATACGTTTATCATTTCACCAATCATCCTGATGGTAAGGCGCACGGTGGAACAGGTATATTAATTCAATACAGAATCAAACATCGTGCCTTGGAAAACTTCGCAAAAGACTATATGCAGGCAACATCCATTCCTCTTGAAGGTGCTGATAATTTGACAATAAGTTCCATATATTGTTCTCCACGTTTTGCTGTAACAAAAGAAAAGTTCGAGGAATTCTTTAGCACATTAGGAGATCGCTTCTTGGCTTGCGGTGACTATAACGCCAAACACACATACTGGGACTCCAGACTTGTAAATCCTAAAGGAAGTCAGCTTTATAGAATGTTGATGAAAAAAAGTAATGGCTTGGACTTCGTATCAACTGGACAACCTACATACTGGCCCGCAGATCCAAAACAATCCCAGATCTCATAGATTTTGCTATATCGAAGAACGTAAACCGGAACTCAATAACAACACAGATTTCGTACGACTTGTCGTCCGATCATGCTCCAGTGATTTTAAATTATTACGAACACAAAGTCGTACAAAATTTCCATATCTTATAGATCATGATATCCTTATAAAAAAACTCAAATATTATGGATTTTGGGGTAAAGAACTGACTCTAATTAAAAATTATTTAACGAATCGTAAACAATTTGTCCAAATTAACTCGAGTAAAAGTTCTTTTGGTTTAGTTAAACATGGAGTCCCTCAGGGCAGTGTATTGGGGCCGTTATTTTTTTCAATTTATATGAATGATATTCATAATCTGGATCTTACTGGCCAACTTTTCATGTATGCAGACGATATTTGTTTAATCTACCCATATAAACATGAAACAGCTGTTAAAGCTTATACGGAACGAGATGCTTCCTTACTTTTCGAATTTGCTAGAATCAACAAATTGGCTATAAATGCTCGTAAAACGAAGTTAATAAGATTCAAGCCTTACAATAGTCAGGTTAATAACTTCAGCATATTTATAGATGGGGAAAGAATAAAAGAAGTAAACTCTGTAAAATACCTAGGTGTTTATTTGCAAAAAAACCTTACTTGGAGTCAACATATCCAGCATCTTAAAACAAAGACAGCTCAAGCTGTAGGCTTTTTGTACAAATTTAAACAGGATACGAAACTTTTAATTTACAATGCATTGATACAAAGTCATTTCAATTATTTAGGAATTTTATATGGATACAAGAATGGTGTTGAACTTAAATCTCTTCAAAGGACTCAAAACAAAGCGTTGAATGTAGTTGCAAATCTCCCTCCAACATATTCAACTATAACCTTGTACAAAAATGTATTCAAATCTATTTTACCGATACATGGACTGTATAAATACCAACTATTATTATACGTTTTCAAGTGCATACATAATATTGGATATCACACTCTGCAGTTTTTTAGAAACCAACATACATTTAATACACGAAATAACAGCAACTTAGCTACCGCACGGTGTAGACTGGAATCAACCAAACAGCGAATAGAATATATGGGTAGTCGTGAATTCAACAAATTACCTTTCAATTTAAAAACAATAAACCGAATTTCAAATTTCATTAAAAAATTATATTTTGCAAAGTTTGGAGGAACTTCTGACTTAAAGATATGATATATATATATATATATATATATGAGAAATGCATATATATATATATATATATATATATATATATATATATGCATTTCACATACTTTGAAGACATCTGTATATACAGCCAAAAAAGACCCCGTAATATAAGCTGTATCCAGTAAAATGTCTTCAAAGTAACAAAATGTCTTCATAGTAACTTGTGGAACGAAAAACCGTCCCCGCAACATGCGCCGTGCACATATATATATATATATATATATATATATATATATATATATATATATATATATATATATATATGTATATATATATATATATATATATATATATATATATATATATATGTATATATATATATATATATATATGTATATATATATATTTATATATTCATATATATATATTTAAAATTTATTTTTATGAAAATTGTAATTAATTTTGCCAACTCGCCTCTATAATGCCATAATGGTGGTGAGGCTTTACATATGTATTTGATAGTAAAATCTGAATAAATATTTCACAAAATAAAAAAAAAAAAAAAGTCGACTGGCTGAATTATAGAAAATTTGTAAGCAGTCACCTATATGAGAATTCCTTAATAAACTTTCCCGAAGATATAGACGAATCTATTAATGAAATAAGCGAAAATCTCCACTAGGAGATAGCGTATTACAGCAACGAACAGATGACGCAATTACAGATGTAGATTTGATAACAATAAATAAAGAGGATATCCAGGTAGTTATAGAAGATAACTTAAAACCAAAAAAAGTACCAGGATACGACCTTGCAACGCCAATTATGATTAAAAATCTACCAAATGTTGCAGTAGCAGCCTTAACTTGTATATTTAATGCAATCAACAATACAGGTGTCTTTCCAAGTAGCTGGAAAATATCCAAAATTATTATGATCCCAAAGCCAGGAAAAGACCCGACGGTACCTTCCTCGTACCGACCAATCAGTTTGCTGCCATGCTTATCAAAACTGTTCGAGAAGGTGTTCCAGAAAAAATTAATGCCTTATTTAATTGAGAAAAAAGTCATCCCAGTCCACCAGTTTGGTTTTCGCGAACATCATGGAACAATTTAGCAAGTCAATCACATAACTGGTGAGATAAGAAAGGCATTTGAATATAAAAAATACTGCACAGCTCTCTTCCTAGATGTTGCACAAGCGTTCGACAAAGTTTGGCATGAAGGTTTGCTATACAAAGTAAAGGATTTACTGCCCCCTAGCACATACAAATTGATTAAATCATACCTCTCGAATCGTCTGTTTAGAGTAAAGTATGATGACTACCTAACACACGACTTTGAAATAAGGCAGGTGTCCCTCAGGGCAGTGTTCTTGGCCCTATACTCTACTTAATTTACAGCTCTGATCTACCAATGAGTGTAAATTTGACTATTTCAACATTTGCTGATGATACAGCTATCCTTTATTCACATGCTGACCTATACTTGGCTGCAACAGAACTGAACAATTATTTAAGACGTTTGGAGACGTGGTTAAAAAAATGGAGAATTCAAGTTAACCAGACGAAAAGCAAACACATTACTTTTTCTCTGAGAAGGGGAGATTGTAGCCCTGTTACTCTTAACAATGTAACAATTCCTCAGTCTGACTATGTTACGTACCTCGGCATACACCTAGATAGACGTCTTACGTGGCGCCGACATATTGAAGCCAATTGGCTTCACATGAATATTAAAGCATTCATCCTACATTGGTTTATTAACCACAAATCAAAGCTAAGCCTTGACTGTAAATTACTTCTACAATATGCCACTAAAACCAATCTGGTCATATGGCATCGAATTATGGGGAAATGCAAGTAGAACCAGTGTTGATATTATACAAAGAGCTCAATCAAAAGTTCTTAGGACCAACACTGGAGCGCCATGGTACATCACAAATGTCATCCACAAAGACTTACAAGTGAAACTAGTCAAGGAAGAATTCGAGAAAGTTCGCGAGAGATACAAAGCAAGACTGCAACAACATCCAAACCCTCTAGCAAGACAACTGTTAACAACACAATCAGTGACAAGGCTTCGTAGAACCGACCTACCACCCTGCTAAGCAGTATATACCTTAAATTTTAGTTCTAAGATTTAAATACTTATTGTGAGGCCCTTGGGGCAGATTCAATAAAGAAAAGGAAAGTTATAAAAAAAAAAATTAGACTAACTGTAGTAAATTAAAAATAACGTATGTGTATTTACTTTTTATGAAATTTTGACCAATGTTTGTTTTTTTTTATTATTATTACCATTATTTTAACCAACCCTGAAATAACTTTTTTAGTTTACAATAAATACAAAAATAAAACAAAGTATAAAAGAAATATGTACACAGAGAAAACAGTGTCGTTGTAACCGAACTTCTTGGCAACCGAATGGTTTAGTTGGAGCCACTGACATATTTGTTTGCAAGAACCGAAATTCGGTTAATACCAAAGAATTTCGGTTGAAACCATATATTTAAATCGGATCAATTGGCCACAATCAAATAATTCGGTTGCGACAAGCAAACTATTCAGTTGGCAAGGAATGCGATTGTCACAATGAATCTGTTTTCTCTGTGTATGTAAATATAAGAAATCTGTTTATTATTAAAAATATTATGAATCTTATTTTAAATTTTCCAAATCAATGGAAACTTAATAGAATTCATAAAAATTGCT
Source organism: Eustalomyia histrio (assembly GCA_949748255.1). NCBI lineage: Eukaryota > Metazoa > Arthropoda > Insecta > Diptera > Anthomyiidae > Eustalomyia > Eustalomyia histrio. The sequence goes on along the minus strand of OX456523.1, from coordinate 166,495,667 downwards.
TACTAAAACGCATTGATTTGATAAATCAAAAACAAAAAAATTTTGTTGAAAATTCAAAAAATTTTTTTATTGAATTAATAAAATTTTTTGTTGAAAATTTTGAAAATTTCAAATAATATTTTTATTGAATCAATAAAAATTTTTGTTGAAAATTTTAAATAATATTTTTATTAAATCAATCAAAATTTTTGTTGAAAACTGAAAATTTCAAATAATATTTTTATTGAATCAATAAAATTTTTTGTTGAAAATTTTTAAAATTTCAAATAATATTTTTATTGAATCAATAAAAATTTTTGTTGAAAATTTTGAAAATTTCTAATAATATTTTTATTAAATCAATTAAAATTTTTGTTGACAATTTTTAAAATTTTTTAATTGAATATGGAATTTTTTTTATCAAATCTGAATTTTTTTTCTGTGTAAATAGTCTACTTAATGTGTTATATGTTTTATGTGCTACTATATATTTCTGATTATCATAAATTTTTGAGTTTCTAACCTTTCAGATATAAGAGGAACATAAGTTAGAGATTTATAAATTTTAGGTTAAAAACCGTTTCTTGTATTAAAATTATTTCTGTTCTTATATTGTCTTATTAATTTACAGGTCAGTTGAATTGGGTAATTATTATTGTTTAAAATATTTTTAATCTTTTTATATTGTTTTTGTGAAATTCTAAATCGCTAATATTCAATTTTCTTTCAATTAGATTCATTGCAGTATTAATTATGATTCTTTTTGGGTGTTTTGAATAATAGTTGATAATTCTTCCAGAAGTTGTGGGTTTCTGATACCAATATATTACTAATCTATCACCTCTTCTCTTTACCAATGTGTCTTAATAAGGAATTTTAGAATCATATTCCTTTTCAATTGTAAATATTATATTATCATGAAACGAATTAAATGTTGATAAAATATTATCAACTGAACTTTCTGAAACAATGCAAAATAAGTCATCAACATATTTTCTTATGAGTTTTGGTTTTATATCTAATTTTTCAACATAAGAATCTAATAATTTCTCCATTACTTATCAGCTATAATTGGAGAAGCTGGAGATCCCATTGGACGTCCTTTTGTTGTATATATTCTATTATGGTATTTAAAATATCTATTGTCCATTATACAGAATTTCAAAATACGTAGAAAAAGATTTTTCTCAATTTTAGTATATTCCTCTATAACATTTCATTTTTCTTCAATAATATCTAAAGCTATATATATTGGTATACTTGGAAATAAAGATACAACATCAAGTGAAATTAATCTGTCATCACTTTGTACCTTTAAGTCTTTTATCCTTTCTCTAAAATGTAAAGAATCTTTTACATTATATTTAGAGTTTTGAGTTACTTTCTTAAGAATGTTAGTAACATATTTACAGAGTTCATAAGATGGAGAATTAACAAATGAGCATATTGGTCTCAAAGGAAATTGTTCTTTATGAATTTTAGGTACTCTAGGAACTGTAGAAACATTTGTTTTAAGTTTGTTCTTTTCTAAAGTTGTAATAATCTTTAATTTAAAAAGATCTTCAATTAAATTATTATTCGTTGTTTGTAATCCGGAAGTTGGATCTCTATTTGTTGATTTATATGTCGTAATATCACCCACAGTATTATCCATTCTCAAACTATAATCACATTTATTCAAAGCCACTGTGGTATTTCCCTTGTGAGCATTTAAAATAAGTAGATCCTTATTAGTTCTTAAAATTTTTTTAGTCATATTCACTTTATCTAACAAAAATTTGTTTGCATTTGTTAATTGTTTTTTATTTAAATGACTATCTACAATATAAGTAAATCTGTTCCTAGCTGTTTCTTGTTATTCTTTTCCTGTTAAAGTTTGTATAAAGTCTTCACCATCTGCTATAATTTTCAAAATGGGAAAATTTTTCCTTTTGACCGGAAGTGCGTGTTTATGTCTTAACGAAAGAACCTATTCTACTTCAGAGGGGATTTCAAAATATGATTTTTTAACAAACCATATCTTATTTTGCTTAATATTTAATTGTTTTTGTTTTAAATTAATAAGGCTCAATCAATTAATAAAGCTCAATTTAAATGTGTATAATAAAATATTTTTTTGTTTAAAAATATATATAAATTTTTTTATATTTAAAGCATATTTTAAGGGCATATTTCTATATTTTTAGTGCATATTTTATGCGCATATAACACTTTTTTTAGAGCATTTTTGCGGTTTCCCTGGTAATTACTTATTTATATGCTTTCTGTATTATTTTCTTTGTTTTTTTTTGAAGGATGGCCTTACGTTTTTACTATATACCCCTTATATTGTTTTTTTATTTTAACTGAATTGCAGTTGGTACCCAATGAAACGTTCTTCTTTAAACCGTTGTTCGAAGCGTTATTTTTGGAGCATGCGAAAATTTAAAAAACAAAAGCCATTTTTAAATCATTAATAAAATATGGCGTTTAATTGATTTAAAAAAAATTTTTTTTTGGAGGTTTCTTAAAAAACAATATGGCTATTGATGAATTTTATACGAGCAATTGTTTAACTTTGCGCCTTTTTATGGAAATAACTATGATTTTAAGAATTTAAAAGCTGGTAAATTGTACGTTAAAGATTGAAATAAATCGCTTTGACTTAAACCATAGTTATAAGTGTCACATTTTTATTAAAATATCTACGCTAATGTTCAACTTTGGTTGTTAAATAAGTTACCCGTCATATATTTGAAGAGTGTAAAATTTCATTAAAAATCACATTTTTGGAAGTTGTGAAAAGAACTGACCATGTATATTTTTGACTATTATAAGGGTAATAGTATAAAACATATAAAAAATAGTGTAACTTTATTATATGGGGAGATAATAAAACTGTTGGGTTCCTTTAGCTTGTGCAGAGGGTCGGGGAAGGTTTTCTATAGAAAGTGGCGCAAATCTTAAAGGAGATTAAATTACAAGTACTCAAATTAGGGTAATTATAATTGAGGGATAAAAGCAATGCGATATGAATTAGTAACAATTCCCTTTTGTTGTTGGAATTCAAATTAGATAAATTCGTACCTTCTTCCTTGCATTTAATAAATAGATTATAATCTAATATAATAATTATTATTTCAATTAGTTAAAGGTAATTTGTTTTCCCGTTTGTAAGTATTTCAAATAATATTGAGGTTATAAAGATTAAGTGTTAATAGCTAAATATCAAGTGCCCAATATAAAGGTTTAAAGGCAAGTGAAGTTATTTTAGAAAAAATGACTTTAACGTTGATTAGCCTTTTAGACAAGACTATAGTTCGGATAAATTTGAAAATTGATTTTTATAGCGAATACTAAATTTACACTTAGCAAAATTTATAATTTAATAAATACAATAGCAATAATTCAAATTTTGTGTTAGTAATTATTAACACAATTACAATAAATCCATTTATTGTTCAATTTTAATTTAATAATTGTTAATATTAAATATTTTTGTATATGATAAATAATGTGTACAAATGTAGTTTGTACAATATAAAACCGATAAAAATTAAGGATTTGTGCTTAAACAGTTGTGAAGATATTGAAGAGTTGAAAATAAATATTGAATTATTCATAATGAATTGCTAACTTAAATTGAAGCTGTTTTCTATTATGGAATAAAAAGTATTTTGTGTCACTAGGATAATGAAAAAGGGTGGGTTCTGAACCAGAGGTTCCCAACAACACATGATTCATACCATTTGTGTAAAATTATTCTTATAGGCGTCCATAGAGGGTTTGTTTTTTTTTCTATCGCGCTTTTGGTCAATTATTGAGTAGAGTGATTATAAGTTTTGAGGGAGTTTTTAATAAAAAACGATATGTAAATGTACTGAGGTTAGTCTGAAAGAAGGACACGAACTCCCGCCCAACCGACTGATCGCTAGCGCGCTAATGAACTAGCTTCTTCTTTGAAAGTTGAGATTTCTAAAAATCATCAAAACATGTTTTTTTGTGTTTTTACCCTTGCATATTACATTTTGGCAAGGGTGTAGTTTATTTACAATCTTAGTGTTACCAAATTTTTGAATTATTAGTGCCTTATTTCATCACAAATGTATATTTTTTTTCTTTTCAAAAGAACAAAGATGACACAAGTAATATGGTAATGCTGCCAATGGAAGGAGTAGATAATGGATATATACCTGGTGATGATATTACTGAAGAAATACGTAGAAAACGTCGTTCAATTCCACCTCATTATACTCAACACATTGCTATGGTAAAGTAAATATTGTCTATTATAACATAGCTCACTCGGTGAAAAATTACCACATATGTTAAACTATTATCATTATATTCGTAAAAAAAAGTATTTAATTCTCAAGAGTATAGTCCGTTTTTTGGGATGCTAGAGATTTTTCAGATTATTTCATAAAAAAAATGTTTTTTTATTTTATTCATCTATTTTTTCAGATTTTTCATACAAAAATATAATATTTGTTCAATATACTATTTATTTTTACTAAAATTAGACATGTCTATAAAAGTCAAAAAATACAACCAAACTTTGCAATTGTCTTAAAAAATAGTTACGAATTCAAACATAACATTGTGACATGAAAACTATTAAAGTGTGTACACACATTGACCAATTCTGTCTATTCATATCCATTATTTCCAATTTGTATGATAAAAATATATAATAAAGAGAATAAATATGCTATTAATTATTGCAACATATAATTAAAAAAAAAACTGTAAAAAATGCATGAATTTGAAAAAAGTTGTTTTCATGACAAAACTGGAAAAACAGTTAAGAATCCCAAAAACTGGAATAAAAAATTAAACTGTTATGTGGTCGCACTGCATACACCAAATTTAATACTTTTCAACACATTATCAACTTTGAAGATGTTGCCCACTCATATAAACATGTTGCCGCTGAACTCTGCAGCATGTTGAATATCAGGTAGAGTATTTCTAACACTCTATAGTAAATTATATACTTTTTGACTAGTATGTATGCATTGCACATACTTTGAAGATATTTGTACTCCCGATTGAAAAAGTTTAGTTATAATCATATGTGGCCATATCTAATTATATATTATCATATATATTTACATGGGTCAGTATGCATTACTATATATAATTATATGTAAAGGGTGGTCCAACCATAATGCACGATGTTAATTGTAAATAAAACAAAAAGTTTTCAGAGAATTATCTTAATATTTTTTATTGTGATATAAGGGTCTACGACAATTATGTGTGAAACAAAATAGCGGCCAAATGGTCGCCACGACTTCGGTGGCATACCTTTATCCGATGGTCCATATTTTCAATGATTCTGAGACATAATTGAGGTTCAATGTCGTTAATGTGCCGAATTATCTCATCCTAAGCTCTTGAATTGTTCTTGGCTAATTGACGTACACTTTTTCTTTTAAATATCCCCAAAGAAAGAAGCCAAACGGTGTCAAATCACATGATCGTGGCGGCAACATAACATCGCCACGACGTGAGATAACACGGCCATTGAATTTCTCACGCAAAAGAGCAATTGTTTCGTTAGCTGTGTGACAAGTGGTACCATCCTGTTGTAACCACATATCGTTCAGGTTTATATCCTCAATTTCTGGTCACAAGAAGTACATTATCGTTTTGCGATAGCGAACACCATTCACGGTAACTGCTTGGCCGACCTCTTGGCCACAGTATCGCGAACAACAGCTTTGTTTTCCCCAGAACGAATTGGGCGAGGATCACAGGTGTTTTCATATTTTCTACAGACACGGTTTGCTGAAATTTGCGCACAATTCTTCCGATTGTGGATACATTTGGTCAATTATGCTGACCAAAAAATCACGAAGTGCACGAAATGCAGTTTGATTTTAACGCCCATTTTCGTAAAAGGCTACAACAATCTTAACGTGCTGTTCAATTGTATACATCTCCATGGTTGAATTTGTCAAACACTGAAACAAAGAAATGTCAAATTAAGTTGGGCAAAAAACTTGAAGTTAAGGTGTGACTCACAATTAACATGGTGCATTATGGTTGGGCCACCCTTTATAACAGTTTGGCTGAAAAGTTCGTAGGATGACACATAGATGGCGCTACTATGGATTTCAATATGTTTAATCCATATGATTAGCCCCAACCTTCGAAAGACACCAGAGATATGCAATGAGTAGTGAAAAAGAGAGTAGAGTTGAATGATGATTCATGATTTGTTGTACTTATACGCATTTATACTTATTGAAATTTTGCCAAACCTCATATTTATTTTAAGGTAGTGATCCCCACACAAATACATTCACATTTATGTTTGTGTTGGTTGTTTGTTTTTGAGCGTAATTTATTCTTTCTCACTCTGCCAGCGACATATTTGTCGCTGTCCCCGAACAAATTCGAAAAAAACAACATTATTTTATATTCAAGTAAACACTTAATGTAAAATAAATATAACATGAAAGCTTGGTAAGTTCTATATAATTTTTTTATTATTTTAAAAATAAACCTGTTCTGTAAGATTATTGTCAATCATTAATTATTTTTCCATAAAAAGGTTTTTTTTTAGATTTAAAACTCAAATAATGAGTTCTAATTATTTGATAATTTTTCATACTCGTCATACTCGTAAGCGACAAGGCCTTTCTTATTATAAGAATAAAGTTGATTTTAATAATTATACATTAAAGGACATAAATAAATTTGAATAATTAAATTTTAAACCAAAGAATCAAATCGATTTTGATTTGATTGCCGTATCAAAAAAAAATTATTTTGATTTTCTAATATGATTTGATTCGCGAATTAAACTATTTTTTTTTTAAATCTCGATTAATTTGATTTTAAAACCGAAGGGTTTCGGGATGTCTTCCGGACCTGCCCTATGGTTATTATCGGAGTATTTTAGCAAAAATCTAGTCCGTTTTGCCCTATCTCGCTTAGTTTCCGGGATACCGGTCATTTTAAGAAATTACCATTTTACAAAATGGCGAATATCTAGAAAACTAATTGCGAATTTCAAGTCAACTTTAATGTTTCTTTTTTTGGTTTTAATATGCAAATCAAATTAATCTTTTTTTAATTCGCGAATTAAAAAAAGAATTATGTTTTAAATGATTTGATTCAGTTAAATCAAAAAAAATTCAAATTAAATTGGTTAATCAATGATTTTAAATCTGATTTAATAAATTGCTTTTTAAAATATTGAATCAACTCGCTAACAAAAATAATTATTTTTTTCGCGAATTGATTCAATAAAGATTTATCTTTTTCGAGGTCTGATCACACATCATAGTGCGTTGGCAAACTAATCACTCAGCTTTACCTAAGTAATTTTCGGCAAATAAAAAAGCATTTTCAAAATCTATATTAAACATTTTGATCAGTCTTGTCTAGTAACAAGCGACTACACAACTTGCTCCTATGAATAATCTAAGATGATAATGGCAACCCTGAATATAAGCAACAAGCGACTACACAACCTGCGCTCATGAATGCTCAAATGAGACCAAAAAACATATAAAAGAGAGAAGTTTGCTCTCACGAATTTTTTAGTACTCTCTTAGAACAGGAACATAGTTTGGCGGCAACAAAGGTGAGTTTTGGTCGGCAACTTTTAGTAGTGTTTAGCGGTGCCGTTTTTTGGGATGCTAGAGTTTTGCAGATTATTTCATTAAAAAAGTGTTTTCCTATATGAATATATGAATTTAATATATTTTTTCAGATTTTTTATGCAAAAAAATAATATTCGTTCAATATACTATTTATTTTTACTAAAATTAAGCATGTTTAATAAAGTAAAAAATACAACCAAACTTTGCAATTCTGTTAAAAAATATACGAATTAAAACATAACATTGTGACATGAAAAGTATTAAAGTGTGTACACACATTGATCAACTCTGTCTATTCCTATCCATTATTTCCTAATTCTATAATAAAAATATATAATGGAGAACAAATATGCTATTAATTGTTGCAACATATAATTAAAAAAACTACAAAAAATTGCATGAATTTGAAAAAAGTTGTTTTCATAAAAAAAACTGGAATAAAGTTAAGAATCCCATAAGCAATTAAACTGTTTATGTGGCAACACAGCATACACCAAATTCAATGTTTTACCAAATATTCGCGCTTTCAATTAAAACTCACGAAATAAAAGCTTAATACATTTTATCAATTATGCGACACATATATGTGACATGAGTTTTTAAGAAAACTCCTACGCCACATATGTATATGTGACGCTGAGTGGCGAACGTGATAAATTTTATAGCTGTCGGACTATTAGTTTTTGAAATATAGTATTTTTGGTTAATCAACCGTTGTTATTTTGAAAACAATGAATAAAAAGAAATTTCGTGTGTTTATAAAGCATTGCTTTTTAGCGAAAAAAAAAACACTGTTGAAGCCAAGGCTTGGCTTGATAAACATTATTCGGACTCTGCACCAGGAAAATCAACCGTTAAGAAGTGGTTTGCTAAGTTGAAATCAGCACTCAGGGCGAAATCAGCACTGAGGACGATGCACGCAATGGACACCACAAAGAGGCTCTTACCGACGAAAACATCAAAAATGTCCACAAAATTATTTTCAATGATCGAGATATCTGAGACCCTAAAGATATCAAAAAAATGTGTTGGACATATCGTGAATAAATATATTTGGCTATTCGACAGCTATGTGCGAAAACAACAACGAATTGATGATTCTGAGCTGTATTTGTACCTGTTTAATCGTAATAAACCCAATCCCATTTTATTATTTTTGTACTGATTTTAGTAAAAAAAATATTATTTAGTAAGTTTTTTTCCTATTTACATGTTATAAACTACAGATTTTTTACAGAATATTTATAAATTTTTGTTGATTATTTCAGAAATCATTTTACAATTTTTTGAAAAAATTACTTATTTTTAAAAAGGGGATATTGAAGGAAATTGCCTTAAAATGTTGCATATGTTCCACTTAAAATAGCACTATAAAGTGTTTTTAGTTCTTAAATTCAGCCCTTAAATTTCACCTTAAAATCCAAAAAGAATTACTGTAAACATATTTTCCAAAACAAAAATTAGCAAATTAAAACAAAGGGATAAATACATTTGTTTTTGCTATTTTTGAGCATACCAGGAACTAATGCATTGATTGTTCTAATTAATTGATGGTTTCATTACCACACTGACAATTATTGTAATTAATGAAATAAATTTCATTACAATTGTTTGAATTAATGATTTAGGGATGTGATTTCTAATGAAAAATTATGAAGTATGTTTTTAAGCCTCTGAAATTTACTATAATTTTGTCTAAAATATTTTTTGAAAAATATAAATAAAATAAAAAAATGTTGCTCGATAAAAAAATAAATTTGTAATTATTTTTTCGTAAGGAAATTTAAAAAAAAAAATAGCAGCTTTATAGTGTAATAAGTGTCTCTTAATAATTTTTTATATTTTTTAATTTTTTTTATATTTTTTTTATATTTTACAATTATTGAGTTTAGTTAAAAATTATTTTTCAAACATTTTTTTTTAATTAGAGCTAATTTTTTAAAATAAACTTTATACACAATTTTACCAATGTTTAGTATCGATAATTAACTTTCCTGCTATTTAATAAAATTTGTTGCTGAATTTAGCAGATCTATTTAAATTGCAGTTTACTAATATTTTGTAGTGGTTACTAATTTTTTATAAGTAATATTCTTTGCTTTTAAGTAATATTTTTTGCTGATTTTAGCAAACCGATTTAAAACTCCACTTTACAAAATGTTTACTAAAATTTAGTAGCGTCTACTAATTTTTCTACTAATATCATTGTACTACACGTCAGCAGACATGTGTTGCTAAGATTAGCAAAAAACCGCTGGGCTCAAATTTTTAAAATTTCCAGTAATAACAACAAACTTTTCAGTTGCCATTACACCCTTTTTTTAGTGTACATGTTTGTTATATTTATTAATATTAATGTTATTGGATACTTTTAAAATTAAAGTTCATAGCAAAAACTGTAAAATATAGAGGATAAATATAAATTGTTAAATTTCGTTTAAATTAATCAAATTGTGTGTTGTTTTCGAGTTTGTAAATTTGTTTCCAAGCACTCATTATAAAATAGACAATCATCAATAAGCAATGACCAAAGCGGAGATACTGAGGAGGTTGTGTAGCGGCAACCGAAAATACTATGTATTCTATCCTGCTGGCTCTGTGGAATTTTTCAATTTTTATTCTCTATAATTTACTAATAAAATTTTCATGTTTCTTTGCAATAAAACAATTTATATAAAAAAAAGAATATAATTATATGATCTAAAATCCTACTAATACTATTCATTTATTTAAATTAATTTGATAAGTTTGAATGCAATCGGTGAACTTTTAAACGTTTTATAGCATGTTTTTTAAAAAGGATATATGACAGGTAAGCGTCCTTTCTCTGATTGAAAAGAAAATTGGCAGGCACGTTAATATCTTTGTTTTATTAACAATTATCAATTTTCGTTATGTTCTTACCAAATTTGAAGATGTTATTACATTTGTAAACTTCAGGATATATGAGAGGTAGGCGTGTCCATGCACCATTTTCCTAAAATTCCGTTGATCTTCTAATTAACTCAAATTAAAATCGCGTACCAAATTTCAGTCAGCTACGATAACTCCTTCTATTTTTATCCACTCGTTATATGGGAACAAAGCACTGTGCACCGTGTCACAAGTCAATGAAAACGACGACAAAATTATATGAATTGGGCTTCGAATTGCTTCGACATCCACCATATTATACTGATCTGGCCCCCAGTGACTTTTTCCTGTTCTCAAACCTCAAGAGAATGATCGCTGAAAGAAATTTAGTGCCGATGAAGAAGTAATCGACGTACATTACCGCGGGTGACAGCGGGAACCCAAATTATCAAAAAGCGGTTCTTGTAACAAAAATTGGGTAAATGGGAACATTCATGAGAGAGTAATTGTGTTTCTCTTTTTACCAGAACTTACCCGTACTTTTTATTTGGGTAAAACTGTCAAATCATCACCTGCTGCTAATAAATCAGCTGTTTTGCATTTGTAAAAAAACTTAAAAATAAATAATATATTACTTTAAAGAACTTTTTCTTCTTAATAATGAAAAATACATTTGAAACTGTAAATAGTTGTTTTCTCTTTCAAATTTACTCATTAATTAAGCTGTTTTTTCATATTGTGGTTTTGTGCGTTCGCAGTATTTTGGGTATTTTTATTGTTTTGTGAGAGAATTTTTTGTTTACTCTCATTTTATCAGACTACCCAAAATTATTCCGTACAGACCTATTGTATCGCCCTTGAAGGAAACTATATTGAATAATAAAATCAAATTTTATTAAAATAAAATTTTTTTTTATGTAGGCCTACGAACTTTTCGGCCAAACGTTATAACATAATTTTTTTAATTACTTTGTACTGTGTCATATATAACCAAATCTAGCTATTTATTGATCTTTAAAAATTTGATATGCTTTTTATGATAAGATATGGTATATATAGGGTCCGCCAAATAACTTTTTTTTTTTGAAAATGCTGTAAAAAAAACTACTGAATATTTTCTCAAATTTCATTCAAATGGCTGCCTCGGCTGGCCATGCAGTAGCCTACACGATCAGTCCAATTTCTAGGCACATTATCGATTGTGTGCAGCTGTATTTCACCAATGGCTTCACGAATATTGTCCTTTAAAGCGTCAATTGTCTCTGGCTTATCGGCGTAACACTTATCTTTGACGGCACCCCACAAATAATATTCTAACGGTGTCAAATCGCAGCTCCGAGGTGGAAAAACGACATCAGCTCTGCGGCTGATAATGCGATCTTCAAAAACAGGGCGCAAAACATCGAGTGTAGCTTCGGCTGTGTGGCACGTAGCGCCGTTCTGTTGAAACCAAATGTTGCCAATTTCCTCCTCTTCAATTTTTGGACCAAAATCCGCACCAAACAGTGACTCGTTTTGGGTGCATCGGCTTTTCAATGTATGCGTGCGGGTGTTCTGTGTCCCAAATGCGACAATTTTGCTTGTTTACATACCCGCCAAGATCAAAATGAGCTTCATCTTGTTTACATACCCGCCAAGATCAAAATGAGCCTTATCTGAAAAGATGACATTGAAAAGATGACATTCTGCAACATTACCATGATTTTCAAAGTAATGTCGCAATATTTCCCAGCGTTGTTCAAGCGTATACACAACCATATTCGTTCAGCGGAAGGATAAAACTAATTAACTGTCAAATCAGACATGAGCTAAGTGTTACCATTCACGAAATAAACACGAAATAAGCACTAGTTGAAAAAAAAAACGTTAGATGGCGGACCCTATATTATATCATATAAAATTACATATAATTATATATTATATTTTGATATGGTGTAAAAAATTTGAGATTGTTATATAACATATAGTCCCGAGTAAAAGAAAATAATCTGGCACAATATTTAATCATATCCAATTTTATATTCCTTGATGTATAAATTTATCCGAAAAATGGCAGATCAAATTAGATCCAGCAATATATTTGGGGATTTAGTAAGACATAAATTTATCCGAAAAATGGCAGATCAAATTAGATCTAGCAATAAATTTGGGGATTTAGAAGGATCTAAATTGATCCGAAAAGTTGCAGATCAATTTAGATCCAGCAATATATTTGGGGATTTAGAAGAATCTAAATTGATCCGGAAAATGGCAGATCATATTAGATCCAGCAATATATTTAGGGATTAAGATCCAAATTTATCCGAAAAATGTTTTAGATCGAATGGTATCAGATTAGATCCAGATTATATATACGAAATCTAGTTTATCGAAAAATCCAACTTCTTGTACTTTTGCACTCTCCTTACCAAGGGCTTTCATTAGAAATGATATTGTTTCTAATATTTGAAAGGATAAGTTTAGTTAGCGAGAAACATATATGGACATATGGATCATGTTTCTTTGCAATAAAAAACAATTTATAAAAAATAATATGATTAAATGATCTAAACTCCTGTTAATACCATTTATTTACCAAAATAACAGATCAACAATACATAAAAACTTCAATACCTTAAAGAAGGATACATTGAAAATGTAATTCAAAAATATTGCCTAATCATTAACTATCAACATAGATTATTTATTTATTTATATTTATATTAATCATATAATTACAAATTATATATTAATTCCCTAACCGAGCACTAGCAACAAAGGCCATCGGCTCGTTGTAGCGAAAACAGACCGGAGCCTCTGGTGGGAATCGAACCCACGACCCCCGCACTGATAAGCTAGCACGCTACCAACTAGCCTACCGGGGCGCTCAACATAGATTATGTTGTAGATTTAATATTGATTAGGACAAACACTTGAAATTAACGGCTTTATTTAAGCTTTGATATTGGATACTTTAAGAATTAAAGTTTATAACAAAGGCTGTATAAATAATTATAAATTGTTAAATTTCGTTGATGTTAATCTAATATAAAATAGACAAGGGCGTGGATACTGAAGAGGGTTGAGTTGTGGTAACCGAAAATACTAAGTATTTTATCCTGCTGGCTCTGTAGAGTTTTTTCAATTTTTATTCTCTATAATTTACTAATAAAAATGTTCATGTTTCTTTGCAATAAAAAACAATTTATAAAAACGAATATGATTATGATTATCCTATTAATACAATTTACCAAAATAACAGATCAACAATACATAAAAGCTTCTTTAATTTAACAAAATTGTTAAAATTTGAATTTTCTAGAATATTTATTTTTAATTTTTAGCAAACAAATGTGTATTTAAGAGTATTTAGCTTCTTCAGATGAAATTTGAAGCTTTTTACTCCAGCTTCCCACAAACCTCCCATGTGTGGAGCTCCAGGCGGAATAAAATGCCACGTCACATTCTGGAAACTGCTCATTGACTCCACTGCGTTTTTCAAAGATCTTATAAATTCCTGCCGCTTTTTCTTTAATAGCTGCTTCGCTCCAATGAAGTTTTTCCATTATCGGAGTAAATAGCGGCAGGGCATCCGCGCCTCGAAAAAAATCGTGCAAATGCTGCCATAAACGATTGGGTAGAAAGGTTTGAAGTTTGTTCCAAGTGGATGGCCTTTGTTGCAAAACAAACAAAAACACATACGTAACCCTAAGTTATTTTACACGTGCGGCCTGAACAAGCTTTCACATCAAATGGTCCAGCAAAGTCTATTCCAACATTATAAAATGGTCGGGTTAATTAGGTACATTCTGGGGTTAAGTAAGCTATTAATTGGGTTGCTTGACGATTTTTATATCGCGTACAGGGTGGGCATTTCTTTATAATAAATCTGGTAAGATTCTTAAGTTTCGGAATCTAGTAACCTGAGCGAATGACTCCCAACATGAAGTAATGTTATTTCAATCCAGAGTTACCATATAAAAATTACTTACTCTTCTCCGAGTAAGTTATATTCGATCCAAGAAACTATAGACATATGACATGACTCGAAGAGCTTTAGACCGCTTTGAAAATCTACTAAGAATATCTTGATTATTTGTGACTGTAGGGTCAGGGTTAATACGCACAGAGTTAGCAAAAGCTTGAATGGGTTTCACAGAGTTAGCAAAAGCTTGAATGGGTTTCGCTTCAACTTGAGTTACAAAATTTTGTGTTCTTATTGGCCATTTTGAGGCAGATTCTTTAAGCCAAGATGAGCCATTCCATCAAAGAGAATCATTCTTTAATTCATCTGCACTACATCCTCGGCTTGCAAAATCAGCAGGGTTATCGTGGAATACGACATGGCTCCAATGTTCCACGCCAACCAATTACATAATGGATTATCGTAGAATACGACATGGCTCAAATGTTCCACGCCAACCAATTACCATTCTGTAATTACTCGATTTGCCACAAATGTCTTCCAAGAGTTTGAATGTTTCTTTAACCAAGCCATAACTATAGAAGAATTAGTCCAGAAATACGTTTGATGTTATGGTAAATCCAGCTGACCAAGTAAATTGTTTATCATATTAGCCAACAAAATCGCTCCACAAAGTTCAAAACTGGGTAACGAAAGAACTTTGATGAATGTAACTCTCGTTTTAGCGAAGAGTAGGGTTACAGATATAGGACCGTCTATGGCTGTTACTCGTATATATAACACTGCAGAGTAGGCTTTTTCAGAAGCATCTGAAAAGCCAAGAAACTCAATTTTTGCTGAAGGGGTGTATTGAATCCATCTTGGAATGCGAATCTGATCAATATTGTCATAATATTGTAGAAACTTTTGTATTTAATAAGGGTTAGGGGTTTTATACATTCATCCCAAGCTGTATCATCCTGCATTATAATCTTAGCAGAAAAATTAATTGGCGCTAACCAACCACCTGGTCCGATAGATCTTTTCGCTTTGTGCATGTAGATTTTCTCTCGATGGTGAGTGCGTTAAAAAAGAATATATCTGCTTTAGCATTCTACCTAATGCCGAGGGTTTTGGAATTATTCGATTCAGTAAGCAGATCGACATCGAGTAAGTGTTCTTTGGGTAGGGTATTAAGAATTTCAGCATTGTTCGAAATCCATTTTCTTAGTGGGAACCCCGCAAATTCTAAAACTGTTATTATTTCTTGCTGAGAAAGTTTAGCCTCCTCGAGGGTATTAGCGCTGGCTAAAACATCATCAGCGTACATATCATTTTTCAAAATCCGAGTTACAATTGGGTGGGTATCTTGAACCTCATCAGCTAGTTCCAAAAGAGATTGAATTGCTAAATATGGTACGCAGTTGACGCCGAACGTAACCGTATGAAGTTCAAAATCTTTAATGGGTTCATTGACGCTTTTACGAAACAATATTCGCCGAAAGGGTGTATGGGTAGAATTTAATGAGATTTTTGTAATGTCGGCGTTAAAAAAAATCGCCATTTTAAAATTACAACAACTAAATCCTGTTGTAGTGTAGGACCGGTGTGTACGGTATCGTTTAAACTATTGCCGTTCGGTGTTCTGCTGGAAGCATTAAAAACAACTCGAACTTTTGTCGTAAGCCGATCAGGTTTTACGAATAAATAGTAATGAGTGTTAGACGAAGTTTCTGGGTTATAAGGTATGGGTTTCATATGACCTAAATCAATATATTTCTGGAGAAAGTTATCATATTCCACTTTTAATTCAGGTTTTTTCAATATGTGTTTCTCATTCCTAAGATATTGAGCCATCGCAACATGGCGTGAATTTCCTAACTCAATTAGAGGGGTTCTGAACGGAAGATTTACCTGATAACGGCCATTGGATAAACGAATAGTCGTTCCCGTATAATATTCCTCACAAAAGGAATCTGCAATAGATTTAGGCCCATTATTATAACTTGGCGATAGCCAAAGTTAGGATGTTAACGGTCAGATTATTAGTCTTTCGTTATTATAAGTATACCTTAACCTAAAAGTGACCGATAAGCTAAAGGTAAGTTCATCTTACTTTTAACGTAAGGTTTAAGCATTTGAAGTTGCCACATTTTCTGCTCTGCAGTGTAGTCGCCGTGTAGTTTTTGGCCGTATCTTTGCTGTTTGGTTTATTTCTGTGTTCGGCGTCGACAATGTAAATTTTTTTCAACAAACATTTTTATTTTTTACACAATTTGAAACAATTTTGTTTTTCGTTTGTATTTTTTGTTTGTTGTAAATAAATAAATAAAAGTCCGTCGTTGCCACTACGTATTTTTAAGAACCATTTTAATTTGTCAAAAGTAATCGATTTTTGCTCTGGTAATGCTATATACTCAAAAAACTTAATTTTATTTTATAAGGAAGTTGTAATAATTAAAAAAATTTAAAGGTCACTTTATTTCTCATTTTAGCTAAAGTTACTTTTAACTAACACGCACCTTAAAGGCAAGTTTAATAATGGGCCTTAATGGGTTTCCTAACAACTTCTTCAGTCTCACAGAACCTAGTAATACACTTATCAAGTGTCACAGTGCTGAAATGTGACACTATGGGGTGGAGTTTTTTCAAATAATCAAGTGGTCCTGTTAATATCCAAGAATCGTTCTAAGCCTTCCTAAACCTTTTGCTAGCAGTATTTTAAATGATTTACGGGTAAAAGCCACCGCCAATTAACACATCATAAAATTTCGCATCAGCAAGTTGAATATAATTCAACTCCTTCGCAATATCTGGGTTCAGACTGCGGGTGGGTATGTTTTTCGGAATGATTTTTAAATCAAATGCTTAAAGTGTTAACCTGAAATCACCACAACTATCCGACCTTAATGTTAAGTAGCACATTTTATCGGGGTTACCGGAATGACTTCTATCCACTCCTGATTCCATTTTCAGCGCGTATGGGTATTGTGGGTAACTTCAATTTCTTTCTAAGGGTATCTGAAACAAATGACTAGTCGGATGCTGGCTCAATAAGTGCTCTCACGGGTATCAGAGAGCCCTGGAATTCAACATTCACAATAGCTGTTCCAACTAGCCTTTTTCCGTCATATAGTGTCCTTGACCGCGTACATTTTGCGAAAGACTGTGATGCATTGCGTTAAGTTGACTGTTGACTTAAATCGTTTTGAGTGTTTTGGGGTTCTGAGTTGGACTTTGGCTTGTGTAGAAGAAAATTATGCCGACTTTCGCTTGCTTGCAGGTGTACGCACTTCAGCAATCTTTTAATGTGTGACCAACAGCGAGACAGTTATAACAGAACCCGTTCTTCTTAACTCGTTTCTTTCTGTTACCCTCATACGAGGGCGGATCAATAAGTTCGTGATTTTTCGAACTTTCCTCGTAGTTATATGAAATGCAAAACTGTTCCCATCAAGTACCACCTGTTAATAGACTACTGTCAAATTTTGAGCAAGCTCCGTCATTTAATTTGCGTTTAACAGCTGTTCAAATTATACAACCTCGAGCATTTATTTTAAAAATGGATAAAAATTAATTTCGAGTGCTCATTAAACATTATTTTTTGCGAAAAAAAAACCGTCAATCAAACCAAGGAAAAGCTTGATAAACACTATGGGGACTCTGCACCATCGATTTCAATGGTTAAAAAGTGTTTTACTGACTTTCGTTGTGGTCGCACAATTACAAATGACGCTGAACGTTCTGGACGGCCAATTCAGGTCAATACACCCGGAAATGTCGAAAAAATTCACGATATGGGGTTGGCCGCTCGTATTTGAAATTCACATGGACTATTAACTACGGGTAGGGTAAACAAAATTCTCAATTGTGCATTATCCTGTCTGCACCTATCTTCATATTGGGAAGTAAGTTCTAACTACGCAATGTCAAATCCTTCGTTTGTTAAGGGTGCACCATCTACAATATCCCTGGTTTCCCTGCGTGTTTTCTCCTTGAGTCTTTCAATGCCACTCAAATGCATATGAGGCAGAAACTGAAAGTTGCTGCGATCCTTGATTTTCGGGCCAAAGTTCATTGAAAAATTAAAAAATACTTTCTATCGTGAAATATGAGGTCTTTAAAGAAAATACGTAGGTTAAGCAATATTTTTTTTTGGATAACTAGACATCGATTTTAAATACAGTTTCTATCCTTACAAGCCATAAATGATCAAAATCGTTAGACAAACATAAAAGTTACAACAATTTGAATATTAGATTAGATCCGACTTGTTGTGTGAGGATTATTTTCGACGATATGCTTCAATGCACTGTAAGATAAATGGATTCTGTGCTTCGTCTTTCGTAAGGATCCTGTTATAATCATTCATAAATTGTACACCGCGTTCAGCATCGTCGTGAACAACAAACAGATCACAACAATAATCGACATCATCTTGATAATCTTCTTTCGTTTTCCAAATGGATGGATCATGCTTCAAGAATTTAGTGGTAAATCGGTAGGCATCAAGAAATGTTTGGTATTGTATGACACGAAATCGCTCAAATTATTGTACAGCAATAGTTTTGGGTCGGAGAATTTTCGATCATCATCCAATTTTACAATTGGTTCTGTTGATTGCAGGCGCCTTACCATGTTTCGTTTCTCTTCGTGTGAAACATCCGAATCAAAAAACGCTTAAGCCATTGTTTCCGGTGCCAAATACCACAAATGACTTTTTCATTTACGTAAAACCGCTTCAGACACATCTGGGTCGGTTTCTGGATATGCGATGGAGTCTTTCAAAAAATGTATATCTTGATTTGGGGCTCGTATGGCATGCTTTGATATACAGTCGCACGAGAAAAATACATATATCGCGTAGTCCATTCAATTCTCGTTGTGTCAAAGTGAACTGCTCCCGAAAGAGGTATATTTTCAAGGTGTATATGCATTTTCACATGAACCTTGCGTGGGATGCTGGACCAGGTGTACGAAAGCTTCCACCGACTTCACCAAGGAACGTTATTGTTAATTGTAGTAGTTCCTTGTAATCCGCGCGGATTTGTGTTTGTTGTAGCTGTTGGATGCAGAAATTCATAACGGCTCCGCAGTCACCATTATTAATTTTCGAGCGTACAATTGGGTCTTCGAGTCCGCTTTTAAACGATTTCTGGTCGAGTTTTCCCAAGTGGCAGCAAAATGATTAAAAATAGGTACTTCAGGCCCACTTGTTTTGGAATGTATTACTTCAAAGACGTGTTTCAATACGATTTGCAAGATGTGATGGCGACATGCGAACTTGATTAATTTTCGATCGAGTTTGTGCTGCAATAAAATGCATGCGCCAGTGTTTTGGCCTGTATTTGATGAAGTGGTACCGAAACTTTTGGCGGAAACTTTATTAAAAATAACCCATTTGATGAGTACATCATGAACGACCTTGGACATATTTTCTCCTGTGCCAGCAGGGACTTTGGGAGCGCCCAAAAATAAAAATTTAGATGCACCTTCATAACTGGCGAGAATTGCGATTCGTTCAATTTTGCTTCTGCCAAATAGCTCCGGCCAAATAGCTCCCAGTGAATAACCAATGACTGTACGCTATTAATCTACATATTAAAAATAAAATAGAAATCGGTGGTAAATAACATTGTTCGAATTTTTTTGAATTAAATATAAGTTATGAACTAAACTAAATTACCTTTGTAATGTATTCTGTTTGAGTCTCCTCCGCTTCTCGCTTACGATATTCTTTTCCTAACTCAAAGATCGATTGATCACAAGCTCACCAACACAAGCATTATTTATGACAGTTATTACATTATCTGCGCATGCTATCAAAATATGGACAGCATCTGATCAGCTAACTTTGGCCTTTTCAAGTACTACAGTAAGATGTGGCGAGATCCACATCGTTTGGTGTGATTATCATCGGTATGCAATTCGCATGCCGCATCCGTATCCGTAATGTTATCATTGAATTCGTATTCGTCTTCACTTCCAATGAAAACTGTATCAAGTACCGCAAAATATCAGTTAATAATTCATGTTTTAAGGAATTCAAACAGTTCAATAATTTCACTTACAAGATTGATTGTTTAGTTCTTCATATTTTCTCTTCCGCGATTCTTATTTTTGCTTTCGTTGTTCTGATCGCAGTTCTCGGCCGTATAACTTCTTGTCAACGCCTGCCATGTACCCTGGTCTTCCTGCATCAATAAAAACTTGTTTTCTCCTTATTACGAATCTCATCCCGGGCGTTTGCACTAGCGATATCGAACAGATCGTCCATTGTTTCCTTAAAAATGTCCACGTTCGATTTTTATGTATCAGATCTGCTGTATGCAATTCGTTAGTGGACATTTCTCCAGTCGCCGTACAATTTGTGCAATTTATCTTGACATTTATATTTATCACGTATTGGTATGCGCACCTGTTGCAAAAAATATACCTGCATCCACTGCTAGCTTAGCACTTTCTTTTGCACAATTTTGTCTGCCAACATTTACAAACTGCATATTGTAAAAAAAACTTACAGTAACTGTCTGTTTGACGGCAGTTTGGCTCCAGGTATCAGGTGTGATACATGCCCGATTGATTCCACGGAGCGCAATTTATCACTGGATCGAGTAACCATCATGGATGTAGTCGATGGTAACTCCGAAGCTGATGTAGACATCGAAACAACAATTTAGATATGGATAACGTCCTATATATGGGATGGCAAGTGTTGAGAATAAACACGACTGAACTGCTTGTTAGTTTGTAAGATACTGTTTTCTATTTCAAAATATGATCTCATAATATCTTACAAATCAAATAATAAAGAGAGAGCGAGAAAGAACTTTATAGGGGTGTTTTTCCTTATCACTCACCATCTACTCAAACATATGAGAGCATCAATACAATTAGCCAGACGAACATATATGTTGTTCTTGTAGGTAAAAAAGTAACGGGACACGGTTACAACAAAAAAACAAAGAAAGAAAGAGAATGTGCAAAAGTTAAGGTACTTAGCATGCATGTGCACAATGTGCATGCCATGTCAGCTACAACATTCAACTGACGTAAAATTTAAATGAAATCCGTTGTAACTTTTTTGTTTCTCTAACGATTTTGATTATTTATGGCTTGTTAGATTATAAAATGTATTTTAAATCGATGTAAAGTCTAGTTATCAAAAAAATTATTTTTAGTTGCTTAAACATACGTATTTTGATTAAAAACCACATATTTCACCATATAAAGTGTGTTTTAATTTTTCAATGAACTTTGGGCAGACCTTAGCGTTATCCGATCGATCCCAAATTTTTTATTGGAGGCTTGTAGGCCAAATGTAAACTTTTTCGGCCTGGCAATCAATACAAACTGAAGTTTGAACTGGGGTGTGCGGTAGCAAACGGGTTTGTCATAGGTTTATAGGAACAAAAAAGGCTTAATTGTGTGTAAAATATGAAGTTTTGGTAAAAAAGGGCTATATGCGGTTTAATTGTGATTTTGGCGCAAAGGGCGGGTTAACGGTACAAAAAGTGTTTATTGTGTGTAAAATATGAAATTTTTCTAAAAAAAATGTTTGCATACAATAGGTGTGTGTTGAAAGGGGTAAACTCTATTGGCACACCATTTGTAGTCAATATTGGTTTGGGCTAAGCCGATCTTCTTTGAAATGGATGACAGCCGGTAGAAAAGAGGATGAAGAGTTAATTTATAATTTCTCAAGGCTGGAGAAATTATAAATCGATGTTGGAATTAGTGGCACCAATGGCTCAAAATGTGGTAATTGTGGTTCGGGAAAGTAAAGAATAAATGAAATAGAATTATTAGGTTTTCCCTGGATAGAGAGTACAAGGGATAAAAAAGAGATACTCACCCGTTGATAGTTGTAATGTAAGTAAGTTTTTATAACGTCATTTAGCCACAGCTAACCTCGGTTTCTTTTTTGTATACATTAAATTTCACAAATTCTATGTTTCATATTTCATTCCGACAAGTTTGACAGATAAATGTTAATTGTTATAAAATTAATTCAGAGTTTTATAACGTTAATTTTAAATAAATTCAAATTTTATAATATAAACGCATTTAGTAAATTTACATTATTTTCGACTTTTAAATAAATTTTATGAATCTAATAAAATATTTTAATAAATTGTTGATTTTGTGTATAAAATGTATGCATTTTATACAATGTTTAAAAAGTGTAAAACACTGGTTGAGGTAAAAAGGGTTAAACCTGGATTTTCGGTTCAAAAAGGGTTAAAGATTGTGTTTAACTTTAAAAAAAGGTTTAAATTAAGGGTTAAATGTAAAAACAAGGGTTAAAAATGGGAGAAGCAGTGATTGATGTAAAAAGGGTTAAAATTAAACCCCAAAAAGGGTTAAAATTTAATTTATGGGTAAAAACCATGTTTTGTCAACCAACATTGGCAGTCCTGAAAAAAGTTTTTCAGGCGACAAAATTTCCCACTGGGTGTTTTTATACTAACTAATATGCACTTCCCAAAGTGAACGGCAATATCAGTTGGTCAGACGCAATATTAAAAAACCTGAATGCTAACTATGAAAAGGGTGGGTGGGTGGTTAATAACAAGTTTTTTAATCAACGTTGTACTGATCGCTGTGTAAAATGTGTAAAATTTTACGACATTATGTGTTTGGAAGTTTTTAGTAAGTTGTAAACAATTCAACTTACCGACTTTGCCAGGTTGTAGGGTACTTAATATTTTCTAAATGGATGGGTGTGTGTGTGTATGTTTTTACTATTGGATTCCCTTTTGATGTTTTTTCTTCGCTTTTTAATAAAAGCTTGTTATTGTTTTTACATACTTGTTTAATATTTTAACAAAAAACAAATTAGGGTATAAAAGTAAGAAGTTATGTTTATGTATATATGTTTTTGTTTATTTAAAAAAAACTCTTTTTTTACACGGTAAAATTTTGTATGGTACAATAATGTTTTATTTACTTATTTAAAATAAATTAATTTTTAATTAAATAAATTAATTTTTAATTAATGAAAAACAATTAAAAAGCATTCACAAAGGTCTACATACGATCAGCAGGCCATGGATTTTGTTGTTGTTGTAACTTTTCTTGTTTTTCGTCTAAAATAGTATTCAGTTGATATTTAGACAGTTTTAATAAATATTTAATTGTAATAATGGCTTTACGTAAAAAACTTTCAAATGATGTCCGAAGTTTGGTTTTGAAATACAGGTATGAAAGAAAATTTTTTGGTACAATTTAAAAGAAGTAGACAAAAATACAAAAGTAAATGCCACAAAATTGGCGGAAGATCTTGCAACAAGATTGGAAATTATTGTATATCCACAAACTATACAAAGAACCTTAAATAATAATAGTTTCCCTAGAACTCCTCGCAAGAAACCCCTAATTAGCGAAAAAAATTACAAACTTCTTTTGGAATTCGCATATTGAAGAGCACATTGACTTCTGGAAACGAGTTTTTTTCACTGACGAGTCGAAGTATAACATATTTGGAAGTGATGGAAGAGATATAGTATGGCACTAACAAATACAGCAATGGATCCGAAGAACTAAGTAGCTTCATTAAAAATTAATTACATTTAATACCTGAACAAAGTTTTTTGTTAATGTATAGATCGTATGTAGACTTTTGTCAATTTTTTTTTAGATCCTGTGAAAAAATTTTATGTTTATAATAAATTTAATTATTTTTTAAAGTTATATTAATAAAAAGGGATTTTAAACAAAACTGTATCATAACTTTTGATCATTATGGTTTTAAAGTTCCCAAGTTGCGAAAATAAGGGTCGTACGTAGACTTTTGCCGGCCACTGTATGTAAATAACATATTTTTCAATTCGCAAAATTTATTTTTTTTTCAGTTCCGTTCTCGCTCTTGCTCACTAACACAACTGCAAATCAATTTTGGTCACCTTAATTTTATAGCAATAAAATACAAATTTTAAATTTTGTATAAATTAAGAAAAAGAAACTGTTGTTTTTTGAAGAACCTTAAAAAAATGAGAAATTTATTTTAACACCGTCATTTTATAAAAAGAAGCAAATGCTTAAAATTTGTATCAACCCTTATTATACCTTCAATTTTTTTTTGATAGATTGAACCAAAATTGTTGCGATGGCTCCTCTACGACCCGCAGACTCCGGCCCTAGAAAAAAATTTTCATGTGGGGTTGTTTTGGGAAACCCGAATTTTGGGCACTACGTTGTGGCCGCTTAAACTCCAGTATACATGATTGAAAGTCTAACGAACTAAAATAAAAAAAAATAGAAAATATTAAGGACGTTAAAATGTTAGGTAAAAATTAGAAAATAATAAGAAAATTGCAAATATACTTATCCGTCTTCATGTTGTTTGTTCTATTTTGTTTTGTTGTGGAGTTTATTGATCGGTCAAGGACTCTCCGAGTAGGAGGGTGTTGAATTTAGACATTCTCGTCATACAGCCCTTTTTTGGATACATAAAGGGTAATTTTTTGCTATTTGGTTTTTCAGTGTAAAAAAATATTCGCGACATGTGGCAATGCCAAAAATACTCAGCAAGGTTTACCATTTCACCATGAATAGACTAACAAACGAACAACGCTTGCAAATCATTGAATTTTAGCATGATCAAATGTCATACAGTACACAGTGCAGCACTAAAATCTTGAACCAAATGAAACCCCCAAAATCTGAAAGCTTATAATAGTAGAAGAAAAACCCTAGCTGGGTTTTGAATTATTAGCTAAGGTTTTTTTTAAATTAATTTTTGATATTTTCGACTGGGAGGAGGATTTAAGTACATTTCTCAAAGAACATGTATTGATTCTTAAGTCTATATCTCGTGAACTATTCGAAATATTGCTTGTCTCTCTTTAGCAAATTTTTAGCTCTTAATCAGATCTAAAAATTTTACCTTGAGATAAAATCAAACAAACAACATCTTACTCAAAACAACAAAAAATCGTAAAATTTCGTTATAGATTTATATTGTTAATGATGGAAAATAATATATATTGAACTTTAGTCGTCGCTTTCGGAGCTAGTTTCATCATCTGAAAATATGTTTCCGACCGTTTTGTTAGCTTTATTTTCGTATTTCGCATCTATTTTTTCCCCTTTGAACCGCTTTTCCTTGCTCATCAGATTCTGTTGGCAATTGTTTTCAAACTCTGCCAAATGATTATTTAAAAAGTGAAGTTTTAATGTCATGGTTACACCGATTGGAATGACTTAAGCATATTTTTTACTAAAACTTTCCATTCGTCGTCTCGATTATTTCCAAAGACTCATTCTATAACTACCTTAAGTGCGTCCCAAGCAATTAAGACGTTTCCGTACAAAACCATATTGAAATCTTCACTTTTAAGCAACTTTCGAATGTCTGGTCCATTAAGTACACCTGTTTTAAGCAAAAAAAAAAAAATGCACACAAAATAAATAAAAATTTGAAGAGATTAGATAAGAAGTACATTACCGGCTTTAATTTTTTGATCACTGAGTCTTTTAAAAAGTTTCTTAAGGCAGTGAAATACGTTGTCCTTATTTTTCGTTACCGTCTCTATAAACTTCTTCGTTATGCCAAACTTAATATGCAGCGGTGGCAACAATATGTTAGTGGCTCTGTTGTCATGTCTAAAGTGGCATCTTTCACTCCCGACTTTTGTTTTTCCCAAGTGTGCGAGTAGTGATCGACTTTGCTCGTGTGTCCCAACGGCACAGAAAGCAATAATACTTTGGCCATCCACCCTTTATGCCTTGCAAAATATTGACGACTTTAAGGTCGTAACAGATTTTCTATAAATGATCTGCCTATTTAAGGTCTCTTAGCAAAATTTCCATTGTTGCATAGCATTCCTTTAAGTCTGTGCTAAATGCTAAAGGTATTGAGGGCTTCAAGTTTATTTTATGCAGTAACACTGCTTTTAAGCTAGTGACTGAGCTATCGATGAACAGTCGCCAGTTTTCAGCGATATATTATAATCCCATATCATTGGCTAAGCCTTTTATGTTGTTGCAGTAGGTGTAAGAGTTTTCGTCGTTAACACTGTAAAACTTTTGAAATTCCGCTTGACGGTTACCCATTTCTAAATTCAGCAGTAAAATTTGTTTTTTGCGTTTTCATTGAACGTTTTGGCACACTTTTCCATATCAACTTTTTCTTTCTGCAATGTATGCCGTAATATTTAAATTCCCCAAATTTATTTAATTCGAACGTGCAATCAACACAATGCAAATTTTTTGACATTTGAAATATGCCATTATTTTGCGTCAAACAATGATTCAAACGGACGGTGTTTACATGGTACAGATTTCTCTGCGACATGTGGACGGTGTTTACGCGGTGCATATATAAGGGCCTCAAACATTTTCATTATTTATTTCTATTTTGTACCTATTTCATTTAAAAAAGCATAGCATTTTTAATTTCGATACACATACAATTGAAAGTGATTTCTTGGACCTTTATTGAATTTTTATGACTTTGTCGGGCTATAACTATGTGAAGGAGTCATCAAATGAAATCGGCTTGTTAAGAAGAGTTGTTTGTTTTGCTTTTGGCTATCTTTTTGTCATATAATGTCGGGTCGAGTTCGTTACAATTTCTGAAATAAGTGAGAAAAACCATAGAAAAATATGACGAAATTTTACGTTTTTTGACAGTTTTGCTGTTTTGAGTAAGATGTTGTTGTTTTTTTGATTTTATCTCAAGGCAAAAATTTTAGATCTAATTAAGAGGTAAAAATTTGCTAAAGAGAGAAAAGCAATATTTCGAATAGTTCACGAGATATAGGCTCAAGAATCAGTACATGTTCATTGAAAAATTTACTAAAATGCTCCTCCCAGTCGAAAACTTCAAAAATGAATTAAAAAAAAACCTTAGCTAATAATTCAAAACCCAGCTAGGGTTTTTCTTCTACTATCATAAGCTTTCAGATTATCGAGTTCTCAATTGGTTCAAGATTATGAAGTTGAAAAATGTCCTTCAGTGGTATCGCTAGAGGGTATATTTGTTACCTGTATTTACTCGTGGGTAAATATGAACAAATATACTCATAAAATAAAACCTTTTTTCTTGGTATTTTCTTTTTTGAGTTTCTAATTAAAATTACTTTTTATTTTTTTCGACTCATATCATCAATTGAAGCGGAGCCGCGAATAACGTTTTAAGCGACAATTTTTACAAAACCTGTTTTTTCCAGATTACCGTCAGAATAACTCTCTTTTATGCAGGATTTCGTTATCAAAATGCAATCTAAAGAATTCAGTGGGATACACCTACAAGTTCTAAAACGGTTTTTTCGATTTCTCAACAATTTTAACTTTGTCGCTTACAACGTTATTCGCGGCTCTGCTTCAATTGAAGACGCAATTCCAAATATTTTTGAAAATATATTGTATTAAAGAACTTGGGTTTTATAAGCGCTTAGTAAAGTTTTCATTTTAATTGAGCTTAAAATCAAGCCGTGTCATTGTTTTTGTGGTACAGTAAGCATTTAAGTGTTAATCTAAATCAGGAGTGCCCAAAAGTTTCCTATGGAAGAGCAAACACCAATACATTTAAATAAAAACTAATTTTGATTTAATATTTTTTATTGCAAAAACCAATACATACAAAAAAAAGAAACAAAAATATTTCATATACGTTAAACAAAAACAAAATCTACATTGATAATCGCTGTCGTCAATGTTTACCAGCAAAGCATACGAAAATGTTGTTGTTTTGCAATCTGCGTATATACAGTGAAGAACGCCAAAAAAAACTAATAAGACAAAGTTGCTTGTGTATTTCGTATTGCTAGTTCTGAATCCTCTATGTGTGTATTAAGACACACATTCTATAGCTAAGTGCTTTTACAATAACAAATAAGCACTAAGCGCATAAGGCTTGGGTACCCTTGATCTAAATGTAAAACCATAACGAAAATAAATAAGCTACTGAAGATGGAAAATAAACTCCAAGTAGCTTTTTTTGGAAAATCATTGACTAGAACTTTTTATTGTTCATATAGCAAGTTTCTATGAAATTCGCAAATATCTTAAAAAATGGAATATTTATCGAAAAATGGCTTTAGCTCCTTGCGCAAACGTATTTTGTATGCACTTTTAGAGGAGAATATGGCCTTTCTGGCAATATAAAATCTGTTTTGACCCCTTTGGACCCACGTTAGTTATGCTCCAATTAACGCGAATATTTTCGTTAAAAACATACCCTAATTTAAAAATTATTAAAAACTACTGATTAATGTGGAATAAGAAAATGTATACGCGCTAATAGTTAATTTAAAGAACAATTAAAAAAAATTTACCCGAAACAAAAATTTACCTGAAAACAAAAAAAAATATTAATATTTGAACTGTGGCAAAATCTAGAAAATTTATAACTTTACAAAACAACAGAGAAAGGGTATTTTGAATCACCCTGTTCACTATGAAATAGTGAAAATTTAGCCTTGATTTTTTGTTTCCATAGGTTCTAGGGTATCTTCTTTTAAATGAGCTAATTGGTTTTAAAATCAGTTACAAAAAAACGAATTTGGGCCGCTTTCACCAAATATGTACCACAGTGCGGCGGCATCATTGGAACGTTCATCTTCAAGAACGATGCAAATCGCAACGTTACAGTCAATGGAGTAAGGTACCATGGCATGATTACCGTCTTTATGGTAATCACATGTGGTTTCAACAAAACGGTGCCACACGGCACGCAATACCATAAACCTATTGAGACCCGAGTTTTGTGAGCAATTAATCTCACGTTTTGCAGCAGTCTATTGGCCGCCAAGATCATGCGATTTGTCGCCACTAGACTATTTTTTGTGCGGATATGTGAAGTCTCTCATGTACAGGAGCAAGCCAGCCACAATTCCAACCCTGGAAGACAACATTACGGCTGCCATTAATAAGATACCGGCCGAAGTGCTGGAAAAAGTATGCCAGAATTGAAGCTCACGAATGGACCACCTATTGCGTAACCGCGGGCAACATTTTCATGAAATAATTTTAAAAAGTAAATGACAGGCATTCATTTATCGCCCCAAATAAATATTTCATTCAATTTTGCAAATTTTCTGTTTATTTTTCAACTTTCAAAACCCAAACGGTTAGAAAATCACCCTTTATAACTGATTACCTATTGTACTTAGCAAATTTTGTCCAAAATGTTTTCGTTAGCTTTTTCTTCAATCTTTAAAAAAATAAAGTATCGGGTTTCACTCTTGGTGGTACAGTAGTTCCCGCTTAAATGCGTTCCCCGTTTAAAAGTGCTGGCAACAGAAAATTTCATATTAATTGTATTAAAAAAATAATCCCGTATAAATGCGCCCCGGTTAAATGCGTTCCCCGTTTAAATGAGTATATTTCGATTGTCTCAATTAATAAAAGCTATAGAAAATCATTCGCTTAAATGAGTTGACCAAAAACGCGTTTTGTTATGTCTGTAAGGCGTTTTTTTTTTGGAGAAACTCACTTTAAAAATATGGCAACAATAAAATATTAAAAAACAACTGTTACATAATTATAAAATTGCTTTGAATTTGGTCTTGAGCGAAATTTGTGCAACAGCAAAAACAAAATTCTGTTGAATCCGAACGAAAATATTTTAACAAGTAAAGGGACAACTATTTTATTAAACATTAAAAAAGCAAGCATTTAGTGAAAGAGAAAAACAATAAGAAGTGTAAAACGAGTGGAATAAAATATAAAACTTTAAAAGAAAAAATGCAATTATTAAAAGACTCTAAAGAAAAAAGTAAAAGTGAATTGTGTCATAAATATGTATGTTCACTACCATCTGTAAATAGAATTATTCAAAATAAAGAAACAATTTTGGACTCTGCTAAATCAAGCAAATTATGCACTAAGAGAAAGAGAACAGATTCATTTGATCAAGTGGAACGTGCACTTTTAGTATGGTTTAATCAAATGAGAGATTCTGGAGCGGCTGTTTCATCTCAAATGGTTATAGAAAATTTTAACAATTTGCGGTTCAAATGAATAAAGATTTTAATCCTAGTGCTGGTTGGTTACGTCGATGGCAAAAACTTGAAGGTATACATTTAAGAAAACTTCATGGAGAAGCTGCTACAGCAAATGTAGAAAGCGCAAATAATTACGTAGAGAAAATTCTTCCAGAACTAATTCCATCGTACGATGCTTCACAGACATTTAACGCTGATGAAAGCTCAACCAAAAACAACATTGAATAAAAAAGGCTGTCAAGTGACAGGTTATAAAACATCAAAAGATCGCTTGACTTTGCTTTTTATTTGTAACGCTGCTGGTGATTACAAAAAAGTTGTGGTAATAGGAAAACCAAAAAATCCATGATGTTTTCGAAACAAGATTTTACCTTTAAAATATTATTCACAAAATAAAACTTTGATGACCAAAACAATATGGGAGAATGTATTAATTTCTCCCAAGAAGAACGCAATTTTTAAATTTTAAATAAAACACAGATATTTAAAAAAAAATCTTGAAACTTTATTATATCGTAAAGTAGACAGAATGAGGTTATGTATGGAACAATATATCGTGCAGATGGCCGCCGCGGCTTTGCTGGCATGCACGCGATCTTTTAATGAAATTTTCAATGACCGTTTTGCATGAATGCTGCGGTATTTCATTAATGCAGCGTCCAATTTCCTCTTTTAAGGCTTGAGTCGTCGTCGGCTTATTCGCGAAAAACCATCGACTTCAAAAAATACCAAAGAAAAAAATCTAATGGTGTTAAATCGCACGATCTAGGCGGCCAATTCTGATCTCCAAAACGCGAAATAACACGACCGGGAAATAACTGATGCAGCAATTGAATTGTTTCTCTGGCTGTATGACATGTGGCGCCGTCTTGTTGAAACCACATGCCCTCCACATTCATTTCTTCAATTCTAGGCAAGAAAAAACTGGTTATCATTTCACGATACCGAACACAATTGACTGTTTGCGCTTGACCTGCCTCATTTTCATAAAAAAAGGTCCAATGATTCCTCCAGCCCAAAAACCACACCACACAGTGACACGTTGAGGATGCATTTGCTTCTCGTGAATCACTCGAGGATTTTCCTCACCCCAAATGCGACAATTCTGCCTATTGACGAAGCCATCAAGATGAAAATGGGCCTCGTCACTGAAGATGATTTTATCGGCAAAATCAGCATTTTCATGTTGTCTCTCCAATACCCAATTAACGAACTCCCTTCGCTGTCCATGGTCAGCTGGCTTCAGTTCCTGATTCAATTGAACTTTGTATGCATGAAGATGCAAATCTTTCGTCAAAATTCGCTGCAAAGTGGATTTGGAGACACCAATTTGCTGAGCTCGGTGTCGAATTGAGGTGGATGGAGTTTGAGCGACATCATCACGTACAGCTGCGACATTCTCGGTCGATCGACCTGGTCGATGGCGCGTTGTTGTCTTAACATCACTAACAGACCCAGTTTCGGCAAATTTATCCATTAATCTCTTTACAGTTGACTCTTTTGGAGCATTATTGTGACCCCAAATTGATCGCAATTTGCGAACTGTAGCCGCAAAACTTTCACCATTTTGGTAAAACAATTTCACAATGAGAATGCGTTGTTCATTCGTGTAGCGCTCCATTTTTACTAACCTCGTACCTTCTACTAGCAAACAATAACAATTGTTCAAATGTCAAACAATGACACTTTGAATCTTGCCAGATTTAAAAATTGCGTTCTTCTTGGGACAACCTTTAGTTGCTCAAAACCGAAATATAATTTTGTTTGTGGACAACGCTGCATGTCACAAAGTGGACATCGCTTTAACAAACATAAAGGTCGAATATCTCCCACCTAACACGACAGCAGTTATTCAACCCTTAGATCAAGGAATAATTCATTGTTTCAAATCATATTATAGACAAAATATAATAAAGAAGCAAATTTCCCATAAAAACTATAAGTGTATTAACAGCAATGCATATGATTAAACATTCTTGGTGGTTGGTAAAACCATTAACTGCTATACAAAGGTTTGTGTTAAAAACTAATAAAATGTTTATTTTTAAATTGAAAAATTATTTATTTCATTTATTTATTTTTATATATATTTTATACAGGCTAAATTTAAATAATCGTAATACAAACACAATAGAAGATGATTGTATTTTTGAAGATGTAATAATTACTACTTCTCAAGATGAATATGACGAATAGATTCGATGTGACGAAAATTTGGACTGCTTTGGTCAACTAACTGACGCAGAGATTATTGAAGAATCAAGAATTATCTGACTCTTTAGATGAAGAAGACTGTGTTGAAGTCGTTCCTACTTAACCAGAAGTTTTAAACGCAAATTCAGTTATACGTAGATTTTTTTAAAAAAAGATTAATGAAATATTTTTTTTAACTTTTTTATATTCATGAAAAATTTATTTATTTAGTTTTTTATGTATTTGTTTTATTAACTACTTAATATTAATTTCCATAAATAGTTTTTTTAACAGCTGTTTTTTATATACTTATTTTAACTTCATAATATGAATTTCAATAAATGTTTTTTATTCAAAATTATACAAATTCGTTTTAATGGGTATTAACGGATTTACGCGAAGTTTTTTAAATGCGCATTTATCCGAGGTTCCGCTTAAATGCGCAAAAAACTGTGCCTTTTACATTGCGCACTTAAGCGGGGACTACTGTAAATTTACAACCCTTTTATATTTTCAACGATTTTATACTACAAAGCGTGAATGAATTTTTCGTGTATTAACTTCCCGCATAAACACACCTATTGTAAATTAATGAATCAGCTGATTTTTGTTTTTCATCAATTTGAAATCTTAAAATATCAAAAAGAATTTAAAGTTAACAAAAATGCTCATAACTACGGAAAAAGTTGAATTATAAATTTTTTAGTGCAAAATGCAATTGACCAAATAGAATTTGCAAAGATTTTGGGTTTGAAGGTACGGTATTACTTCTAATAAGAAAAAACAATAGCTCACCCAGAGAAAATATTGGTTGCAATTCGATCAAAACCATTAACATTTATTTGTAAGGATATAATTTTGTTTCGAATAACCTTAAATTCATTAATAAAGCAAAAGTGTTGTATTGGGAATTAAAAAAGGGAAAAGAAACTAAAAATCCATTCTATTATACAATTATTGCTATTTCCAATCATCTTTAAAAATAAAATTTGTTTAGTATTTTTTTTGTGCGGTGAAAGCAACCATTTATTTAATGAATATATTAAAAATTTGGTACAATCTATCAAATTTATTAAAAAATTGTCGGTATTTAAAAGTGGTAACTACAAGTACGTTTATTCTGATCAAATATATCATTTAATTAGAGTTTCAGTAGAAGCAACCGAATTGTGGATTGTATTGATAATAGACGTCACTAATTGATAAACAAATTTTATACTAATATTTGTTTTCCTTACAAATTGTTTAAATTCAAAATCAGTCATCAAAATTTATAAGTGTTTGTGGTGTGGTAGGTAGAGAGGTAGCTCACTGCTCCGAGTTTAAACCCCGGAAAAGGCAAACATTTAAAAAAATATTTTTTTAATTAAAAGAAAATATTCAAAAGTTTAAATGGCAAATATATCAAAGAAAATTAAATTTTTTTAAAATAAAATTTTGTGGAACGTAATAATATTTCTGTAGGATATAAATATTAAATTGTACAACTGAATATTGACTTTCACAACTAAAAATATAATTTAATATGGAAACAGTTGTCGTTACCGCCAGAATTCGATTGGCAACAAATTTGGTGGTCACAACTGATACTGTTTTCTGGGTGCTGCTGAATTTCATTGTCGGTCCATCTTTTTTTACTTATTTTTTCACGCTTTCATTTTAAGTTGGGCTTTTCATTATTTTGATCTATTATTCAACTTTATTTTAATAGTGACCACAAAATGAGAAATAAAAAAATCAAACAATCGTTTTGTCGGCTAAACCATCAGCTGTTTAGTCTTGTAAATGTACAACATGTATTTACTATAAGGGTTTTCACTCTTGGTAGTAAACTACCCTTGTAGACCTTGTAAAGGCTGTAGATACAGTGAAAGTACTACCATTTACTACACCACAACAACAAAATAAGAGTTTTCACTCTTGGTAGTATATTTATAACCCTTGTACACTCTAAAAATGTCTGTAAATGTACTACACTAAAATGGGTAAAGTTTTTATAATATTACGAAAATTCTGTAAATATAAACAAAAAATTCCTAAAAATGTTTTGTACACACTTTCATATACAATAATACACACAAGAAGTATTTTTAGACATAATGTGGTTAAAATTTAAAACTTATTTATTTTATTTATTTATTTTTATTTATTAATCATATAATTACAAATTATATGTTAATACCCTAACCGAGCACTAGCAACAAAGGCCTTCGGCTCCTTGTAGCGAAAACAGACCAGAGCCCCTGGTGGGAATTGAACCCACGACCCCCACACTGATAAGCTAGCACGCTACCAACTAGCCTACCGGGGCGCTCAATTTAAGACTGTGTGCCTAAAATTAGTATTATTTAGCTTAATTAAAATTTTACGCACACATTTTGTAAATATACTAACTTTGAATGGTAATAAATATTTTGACATTTGAAAATTGGAAAATATTACAAAAAATTATAAATATAATATTTGTGAATATTGTGAATTTAAATTCAAGATGACCATCATGACAGCACATACCCATTCAGAATATATTAGGTATTATATTGTTACGATTTTAACCTTTATAAAATCGTTGATTTATTTACCTTTTAAATAAATATAGTTCTTTCTATATTGCAAATAATAAACACAGTTTAAAATTATTTATAGCTCTATTTATTTATAACAGCCACTTAAAATTACAGAAAAACACTTTAATAGCACACTTTATTTACACGATGTAGGTAGACTAAACGTTAGCCACACCTTAGTTCTTCACACTTAGCGTTTTGCTTATTAACTAAGCTGCTTTGCCCCCTGCTGACGTTTTTATATGGGGATTAAAATAACTAGAATATGGCAGCACCGTCTGGAAGCTGCATACTGGTAACTTTGAGAATGTTCTTTTACAGTTTGACATAAGAAACATTAGTTATGGTGAAGGGTTGCCTTTAATTGTTTTACGTTTCAGGGCTAACATATAGGGATTTGTGTTTCTACGAGTAAATGAAATTTCTGTAACACTGCCGTCTGTTCGTCCCAAAAAGACATAGTTTTCCCCTTCCCATAATCAGCTAGTCGTTCATTTTAATCACCCTGTAGGGTCCTTCCCAATGTGTTTGTAGTTTGGAAGATATTCCTTTCTTTCGTTGCGGGTTAAACAGCAGGACCAGATGGTCCTCATTAAATCCTTCAGAATTAGATGCTCGATCATACCTCGCCTTCATCTTATCGCTGACCATTTTAATTCGATTGCGGACGAACTCCTGACGTTTGTTGAGGTCTTCTTGTTCCCGGGAACAGTTGTCGTTTTCACTGTCTGTTGCGGCGGGCTTAACACCAAGTTTCAAATAGCCAGGTAAATTGAGTTCCGTTCCAAAGATTGTTCTTTCAAGTGTCCGGGAGGTGGAGTCGTGAGCGGTAGATTTGCACTCCTGAAGTTGTCCACGACTTCTTACTGGTCCTTTGGCTGCGATGCATTGCGCGCAATTTGCTATCCAATTGTCTACAGCTTGTTGACAGCTGACCCAGTAAAACCGTTGTTTTAACTTCTCTATGGTTCTTGTGACACCAAAATGACTACCACTGGGACTGTCATGGAACTTACCTCGTTTACTCTAGATGCCGGCACCACAATTAAGTTGGCCACATTTTTACCGTCGGCATTTTCCCATGTGCGGTATTAGCAACTATTTAACCCCTGTTGGCTATTCCACTGGGCCCAATGTGCCTTCATCAGCGGACTTTCAGCTGATATCTGCTCCCGTTTTCTTCTTTGGCTGATATAATCTTCGCTAACATGGGGTCACTCCGTTGCGCCGCTGACCAGGCTTCACTAGACTCGATATGTGTTTGTCGAATGTCCACGATACGGTCTTTTCCTTCAGCTTTGAACTGTGCTTGCCATATTTCCTACCCTTGCTGTGCTCAATGGTAACCGGTTTTCTTTCTTGAGCCTTGTGCTCATATCCAACATCAAGGGGTATTTCAACATTCCGCCAAATCATATACAGATTAATGTCGTGACTAATCATGAAATCTGCACCAATGATTACTTCGTCCACAATATCGGCAACAATAAGCACATGATTGACGCTTACGTTGGAAATATAATGGTTCAATCGCCTCCTTAACTAAATCGGGTCTGATGACAGACTGTGATGCTCCTGTGTCTATAGTACAAATGGGATTTCTGCCGTTGATATATCCACAAGCAGTAAGACTGCTTTTTCCCTGCTGTATTCCAGATATGGAGATTGTGGGGCCCTCGCTTTTATGAGCTGGATCGTGTCCCGCAGTGCTAGCTGTTTTTGGTTTTAACGGTGACTCCAGTGCTATTTGATTAACCGGTGGGAAGCTTTTTCTCGGTGCTCATCAGTTCCGCTGAAAATGTCCCACTCTTCCGCAGTTATAACATTCGGCCTTAACTTGCTTTCTCCCTAATGCCTGCATAACTGCCTCTTTTAGCTCTGTGAGCATCTCTTTGAACCCATCTGCTAACATAGTTCTTATATCTTTTTCTTCAATTACTCCGAGGCTACGCACATTAAATATTTGCGGCTTAGCAATTATTTTCGCAGTCTCCTGTGAGCGCGAATGAAATAATTTCCGCAAAAGACGATTTTCTTGTAGCACACACCGCGTACCTTACATCAGGATAATGAATTCCTCTCACAAATGCTTCAATTTTGAATTCATCTAATAATGGATGATTTTCGCCCGGATACGACTGCCCCAACCGCTCAATTTCTGTTGCGAAATCCTGCAACGACTCATTTGGTTTCTGCAGTCTACCTCTTAGTTCCATTCGGTAAATTTCCTTTTTGTGTTCGCCACCATACTTTCACTGCAGTGCCACCATTATGTCATCATAATTGTTTTTGCAGGTGTTTGGCACACTTTATAGAGTTTTTGTAGCGTTTCCTTTTAAGGCCAAAATCAACTCTACCTTTTTCTTCGATGTTCCACATATTTCTGGCTGCGACTGTCTCGAACTGGAACTTAAGAACATTAAACGGTATGCTGCCGTAAGAAGTAGGGGCCTTTGCTCTACCAGAACTTTCCTGAATAATTCGTACTGGACCCTCTTGACATTGGAGATTATTTACTTTAATTTCTAGATATTGTAGTTTTCTCTTAACCTCTTTGATTTGTATTTCCACGCCAGTATCTAAGTCGGACAACTTTTTGTCAAATCTGTCCATTTACTCATTAGTGGGTCTAGAAGTTTCTTGAAACTTTTCTTCCATCTTCGTTAGCAATTTCTCGTTCGTCTCCACTTAGTTAATAGTTTCTCGTTCTCTGCTCTAGAAGTTGCTTGAAGTTTAGCTAACAATTTTTTAGCTTTTCCATTATAGCAGCCAACAGTGTGCTTAACTCGATGTTACGCCGCTCAAATTCCTCTATGAGCCTCTTTTGTAATTCGACCTTATTTCCTGCTGTCGGTAGCGCCAATTTGCTCAATTCCTTTTTGAGTTGTTCCACCTTAAGCTCCTCTAATTTCATGACTGCTTATTATTTTTAATCCCACTTCTGACACCAATTGTTACGATTTTACCCTTTATAAAATCGTTGATTTATTTCCTTTTTAAATAAATCGAGTTCTTTCTATATTGCAAATAATAAACACAGTTTGAAATTATATATAGCTCTACTTATTTATAACAGTCACTAAAAATTACAAAAAAAAACTTTAATAGCACACTTTGT
Organism: Eustalomyia histrio; assembly: GCA_949748255.1. Classification (NCBI taxonomy): domain Eukaryota; kingdom Metazoa; phylum Arthropoda; class Insecta; order Diptera; family Anthomyiidae; genus Eustalomyia; species Eustalomyia histrio. The sequence goes on along the minus strand of OX456523.1, from coordinate 166,457,523 downwards.
TTACACGGTGTAGATAGACTAAATGTTAGCCACACTTTAGTTCTTCACACTTAGCGTTTTACTTATTAACTGAACTGCTTTGCCACTTTGCTGGCGTTTTTATATATGCGGGTTAAAATAACTAGGATATAGCAGCACCGTCTGGAAGCTGCATACTGGCAACTTTGAGAATGTTCTTTTACAGTTTGACATAAGAAAATTATTTATGGTGAAGGGTTGCCATTTAATGGTTTTACATTTCAGGGCTAACATATGGGGATTTGTGGTTCTACGAGTAAATGAAATTTCTGTAACAATATTTATACTTCATTATTACTAAAACATACATAAAGGGTGGTTAAATTTTAAGGGCCGATGTTATTCAGGCTTATTATGAAAGTGGGCGTTCAAATCAAAATGCATTTCGTGCATTTCGTGATTTTTTCGGTCAATTTAATCGTCCAAATGTGCGTACAATCGGAAAAGTCGTGCAAAAGTTTGAGCAAACCTCGTACAGCTCGTACTGCATAAAATATTGCTGCTGTTCGCGATAGTGTGGCTGAAGAGCCGTCCACCCCAACTCGTCGTCGTGCCCAACAATTGCACCTCTCATGCTCGTCGTTGATGAACATTATGCATAAAGACTTGCATTTACACGCTTACCTTACAAGGTGCAATTGACACAAGAACTAAAGCCTCTTGACAATTCCAAACTTCGTCAATAGTCAGAATTGTGGCAAGAAATCGCAACAGTGGATGATAAATTTTCGAAGAAAATCATCTTCATGAGGCACATTTTCACCTCAGTGGATTCGTCAATAAGCAGAATTGCTTATTGATTATCGAAAAACCAATGCACCCACAAAGAGTGACTATTTGGTGCGGTCTATGGGCTGGCGGCATCATCGGGCCGTATTTTTTCCAAAATGAGGCCGGTCAGGCAGTTACTGTGAATGGTGTTCGCTATCGTGAGATGATAACGAAGTTTTTATGGCCCGAATTGGAAGATATGTGGTTTCAACAGGACGGTGCCACTTGCCACACAGCTAACGAAACAATGGCTCTTTTGCGCGACAAATTCAATGGCCGTGTTTTCTCGCGTGGTGTCGATGTCAATTGGCCGTCAAAATCATGTGATTTGACACCGTTGGACTTCTTTCTTTGGGGTTATTTGAAAGAAAAGGTGTACATCGATAAGCCAGCAACAATTCAAGAGCTAAAGGATGAGATAATTCGGCACATTAATGGCATAGAACCTCAATTATGCCTCAGCGTCATCGAAAATTTGGTTCTCAGATGGAGGTGTGCTGCCGAGGTCGCGGCGGGCAATTGGCCGATATTTTGTTCCATACATCATTGAACCATACCATATTATCATAATAAAAAGAAATTATAATTTCCTAAATAATTTGTGTTTTATTCAAAATTAACATAGGCCCTTAAAATTTAACCACCCTTTACATACAGGTTGGTTGAAAAGTTCCTGCGCTCGAAATGAAAGAATCCTTATAATGGTTTTCCGGAAGCTCTGCAAAATAACCATCTACGGCTGTTATGGCCTCTTCATTCGACGAAAAATGCTTTCCACGAAGGAATTGTTTGAGATTTCCGAAGAGATAGTAGTCATTGGGAGCCAAATCTGGTGAATACGGTGGATGTTCAAGCAATTCGTTCTTTAATTCTTTGAATTTAGCCATCGTCAAAACACTTTTGTGAGCAGGTGCATTGTCTTTTTTCTTTAAACCAGGTCTTTTCTCACGAATTTTTTCATCCAGCTGATCCGAAAGGCTGCAATATTATTCATAGTTGATTCTTTAACTTTCTAAAGATGATCAATCAACAAAATTCCTTTTGCATCCCAAAACACTGATGCCATAACCTTCTTTGCTGATCGTTGTGACTTCACCTGCTTTGGAGCTGAACAACCAGCTTCAGTTCACTGTAAACGTTCTTGTTTCAATTTAGGATCATGGTGGTAGATCCAACTCACATCCATAGTCATAAAACGACGCAAGAAGTCGGTTTTATTTGGCTTAAAACGCTCCAAATTACGCTGAGAAATTTGTTTTCGATCCAGTTTTTGTTGAATTGTTAATGTGTGCGGCACTAACTTTTCAAACAGTTTTTTCATACGTAATTTTTCATGTAAAATATGGAGTACTCGTTCGTCTGAAATGCCTATGGCATTAGCAATTTCACGAATTGACAGAATGACTTGCAACTTTGCATGTGTTCTCAGGACAGTTATACCAACTTGAGAAAAAAAGTTTGGAGCTAGGAGTGCCATCTATTGGTGAGCGCAGAAACTTTTCAACCAACCTGTATAATAAATTTATTCTCTCAAAAAAAAAAAAAATATATTTTTCTGCAGTTTAATTTAAACCATGCGTTGGTAAATATACTCATTTTTTTACATAATTACGCATATAGAAATGCATTTTTAGGTATTTAATGCGTATATTTACTCTTCAAATAGGTTTTTTTTGCGCTGTTTCGTTTGAGAAATGCAAATAAAAAGCACCAATTAAATTTTTTAATGTTAACATATAGCTAGCTGCCTTTATTGTGTTTTTTTATTTTTTTTTATTACAACTAAGGGGAAAAGATTAACTTATGCAGCACGGCTAGTTTTAGGATGTTGTTTGACTGCTGTTCTTAAGCCAAGTGATTAGAAGTAAAAAAATAGGTTTTGCTGCAGGATAGAAACAAAACAAGTACATACATATGAATACATGTACTCAAAAGAGTTCTAGTCGGAAGAGAAAAACTGGTTTTGAGTACATTAGGACTAACGGTGAAACGGTTTTATATTAGTAACCTAACGAACATAGCATAAAATAGAATAACTAATTAACAAACTTTTAACCTTTAAAAGGCAAATAAATATAAAAAATATAGTTGTTCACCAACATTCTCCCCAGCTAAGGACGACAGTGCTTAAGTCGAGGGTTCATCATCAGGTGCAACGGGGTTATTATTTGGCTTTCCATCGTAACATTCAGTTATTGGTAAAAATGCAAATTTTCGATATTGGCCTTTTAAACGTTTTACCATTTGAAAATAGAGTTACCACCCTAACACAGCCATCTTTGCCGGGATGAACATCTTCAATGCTTGCGAGAGGCCATTCGCCGGGAGGACATCGCTCATCGAAAACCACAACCAAGTCACCAATTTCAGCGTTTTTAGTAAGTTTTAACCATTTTTGTCTGGCTTGAAGACGACACAACCATTCATCTGCCCAACGCCGCAAAAATGTTGCTTTAACTTTTCGACAACCTTCCATCTATTAAGGCGATCGATGTTGACGTTGTGCAAATCTTCATCCGGGACGCAGAGCGTTGGCTCACCAACTAAAAAATGAGCAGGCGTTAAGGCGTTACAATCAGATGGTTTAGAACTGAGTGGACAGAGCGGTCTAGAGTTAAAACAACTTTCAATTTGAGCCAAAAGAGTTGCTAATTCTTCATACGTAAGTATACGATTTAACATAAGCCGTTTCAGATGATATTTTGTGGATTTAACTCCGGCCACCCAGAGGCCACCGAAATTAGGTGAGGCTGGTGGTATAAATTACCATGTAGTACCACGGGAAGCAAGCAATTGGATCATTCCTTCTGGGATTGATGATTTATTACGGTTGTATAAGATTTTAAGCTCCCTACTTGCGCCAACAAAATTTGTGCCACAGTCTGAATAGAGATCGGTGCAAATACCACGCCAAGCAACAAAACGCCGAAATGCAGCCGAAAGCCTCAGTAGATAGACTTGTAACTGCTTTTAAGTGCAAAGCCTTTGTTACCATACACACATATGTAGCCTTTTGTTGTTACAGAGTTTCGAGCCGTGGACTGCTTTATTGCAATTAGACCAGCGTAGTCTACTCCACTATGCTTAAAGGGACGAGCCGGAGTCAAAAGCACACTTGGGAGATTGCCCATCACCTGCTGAGCAGCTTTTGCATTATATTTAAAACAAGTGGTACATTTTCGTAGAACCAGCTTAGCAATGTTTCTGCCATAGAGAATCCCATATTCACGAGCCACCAAGAATCGTTTTTATATGTGCATCTAGAAAAATGAGATATGATAAAGGATTTTGTTTTTTAAGCAAAATTGGATATTAAGAGCCAAAGCTTAATTCAGAATTTTGAATTCTGCCACCAACTCTTAATATTTGAGTCATCTATAAAAGGGAATAACCTAGCAAGAGCGCTATTTGTACTTATTTGACCTTTCTTTTGAAGCTCAAGCATTTCATTAGGAAAATCAATTTTTTTAAAAAATTCTTATAAGTTAAAAACGAGCATAACTAAGCTCTTTGGAAGTTAAGAACCCTGTCATCTTGCTGTAACCTTTGTCTATTGATTTATTTTTGTAAAAATTATAAATAAAATTATTTTTAAAACGGATTCTGTACACATTTACTCGAATAAGTTTGTTCAGAGAAGAAAATTCGCTTAAAATCTCAGGGTACTCATTAGTTTTGACATCACTTAAAAGCGCATTTACAACAGGAACTTCATCAATTATACCATAATCAATATTGGGTTGTTTTAACCAATTTGATGGCTTTTGCGGAAGCCATTTCGGACCGCTCCACCATAAATTATGTTCGACCAACTCTTTTGATGAAATACCTCGTGAGGCACAGTCAGCAGGATTATCATGTGTTGAAACATATCTCCATTGTGAGGTAGTAGATTTACGCTGAATTTCTGCCACCCTATTTCCCACAAAATCAGGCCATCTCGATGACTGTCCACGATTCCAAGAGAGTACGGTGGTACTATCGGTCCAAAATAATACTTGAGAAATTTCTCGATCAAGTGAAGATGTTATTCATTTAACCAAATTAACTAGCAAAGTGGCTCCACACAGCTCCATTCGAGAAATAGTTAAACGTTTCAATGGAGCGACCTTAGTTTTTGCCTGGATTAAATTTATTTGTTCATTACCTTCATTAGAAATAGTTTTAGAATATACCACAGCAGCATAAGCAAGTTTAAATGAATCGCAAAATCCATGTATTTAAATTTTTGCGATTTTATTAAGGCCGATCCATCTTGGTATTTTAATATTTTCAAGTTCTGTTAAATTTTGTCGGTAATCTAACCATTTAATTTTTAAATTTTCAGGAAGGCTATCATTCCAATCCAGACAAAACAACCACAAGTTCTGAAATTCAATTTTAGCTAATATTGTAGTAGGGGCTAACCAGCCTAGGGGATCATAAAGTTTTGCAGCATCTGACAATAAACTTCTTTTGGTTACATCAGTATTATTTATATCAAAATTCATTTTAAAAGAGAAACAATCATCAGTTGTATTCCATTAAAGTCCAAGAGCTTTTACGGTACTGGTATCAATAAGTTCAAAAACGTTAGAATTCTCTCTGAATTCTATTGGAATAAGAGCTAACAATTCTTTTGAATTAGTGGTCCATTTTCTCAAATTAAATTTTCCAGCCTTTAATAATTTGCATAACTGAGTATGAAGTTCAAATGCATCATCTAAATTATCTGCACCGGAGATAACATCATCTACATACGTGTCAGTATTAAGCACTTTACTGGCTAAATGGAAGTTTTCATTTTCATCGGCAGATAATTTTTGCAAAACTTTAATAGACAGAAAAGGAGCCGGCTTTCTACCATATGTAACTGTTGATAGTTTATAAATAAAAAGCTCATCCGAATTTGTGCTTCGCCATAAAATTTGCTGATATTTTTGTAGTTCTTCAACGACATTGATTTGTCTAAACATCTTTTCTAAGTCTGCTCTAAATCCGATTTTAAAACGTCTCCATCGAGTAATAATGGTTGGAAGATCATTTTGTAGTGCAGGGCCAGCTGGTAGCTCTTCATTTAACGATGACTGAAGTGCTCGCTTGCAACTCCCATCAAAAACCACATACAATTTTGTGGTAGAGCTACTTTCCCTCAATACACCGTGATGAGGTAAAAAGAAACCATTTTGTTGTAAATCTTGAGGATAAACTCCAGCTTTTTTCATATGTCCGAGATCCTCATATTCCTGCATAAAATCTTTATACAGTTTACCAAAGGTAGGCTTGGAAAGACATCTAGCTTCAACCCTTTTAACCGAGATAGAGCACTATAATCGGTTCGAGAAAATACTGGAAGCGGTTTGCCTCTGAATACAGATTTAAAGGGCAAAGAAATCGTATATCGACCACTTGAGTCACGAGTTGTTGTTTTCTTAAAGTGTTGTATGCACAAATCTTCTTCTTCTGTCAAAGACCGTTTTTCTAAAAGCTCTTCTTGCTCCCAAAAGGAGCGCAATTGTTTATCTAACGAGCAAAGGTTAACGTTGATATTATTTTGATACGATATAGGAGCTGTAGGCCCAGAAACTATCCACCCAAAGTGCGTTGATTGTAAGAAAATACTGTCATTAAATTTTTGTTGTTCAGGCAAAACAATATCACCATAAAGATCACCACCAAGCAATATATCAATTTCTCCAGCTTTTGAAAAGTGAGGATCGGCTAACGGAAACTTTTGCAAATTAGGTAAACTTTTCTCATCTACCGATACTGGTTGATACGAAGTAATTTTTGGCATGACATAAGCCTTACAATTTAACTTATACTCGTGCTCCTTATCAAAAAAAAGTGCAAAACTAAAAAATTTCTTTGAAACATATGGTTGGTATTCACCAAAACCGCTTAATTGAGCATAAATCCTATTCGGTGAAAGATTTAGAAGCTCAGAAGCTTTTTGAGTTATAAAAGTAGCTTGAGCACCTTGGTCAAGAAGAGCACGAGCGAAAAGTACCATAAGGTGTTCTTGAAACAACTTGTATTGTAGCTAAAAGAACTTGTGGTATATTTTTGTTATGAACCGTGCCGCAGTTATTCGATATACTAGCAGCATGTGCAGATGTTGAAGGGTAAGAAACCACTAGAGGATTAGAATTTGTTAGATTCGAAGCAGAACTATTATTATTAGTTGTAAACATATTGTGTAATGTTGTGTGGTGATTTTGTTGGCATGATTGACAACGTGATGAGGAGCGACAATGATAACTTAAATGGTCGACGTTTAAGCAATTACGACAAACTTGTTTCGATTTCATAAAATCTCGTTTAGCATCAAGCGATAAAGCTGCAAATTTGAAGCACTTGACCAAAATATGTCGCTTTTCACAACAAGGACAGTTTGCATCCCTATTGGAAGTAGTAGTAAGATGTACACTTCGACGAAAATTATTACGTTATCGAAAAAGAAGCAATATTTAGTTGAGATGGTTCTGAAATCGTTTCTAAAGTACGAAAAGTGGTTTCAAGAAAATTAAACAAAACATCAATCGGTGGAACTTCAGTAGAACCTTTTAAGGACTGCTCCCACTCTTTACGAGTTTGTAAATCAAGTTTATTTACCGTAATATAAATCATTATATCATCCCATTTATCCGTAGAAATTTGCAATGTATGGAGCAAAGCAAGACAATTTCGAGTCGTATCTAAAATAATTTGAATGCTCCCTGCAGAACCAGTAGAAGCGGATGTGGAAAATAATTTTTCAAAAAGATGATCAACAATTTTTCGTTTGTTATGATACCGTTTATTCAAAGCATTCCATGCTAAAATATAATTGGCATCAGAAGCTGGGTATTCATTTACAATATCCAAAGGAACTTTAGCACACGAGCCTCTTGAAAAGTAACATTTTCTTATGTTACTTAAAGCCTGATTATTATGGACTAGAGAAATGAACATATCCCTATACGGTATCCAAGACAGATAGTCACCGCTAAAAGTTGGAATATCAATTTTTGGTAAACGAACCTCAGCCGACATAGTTTTATTACGACTGTGGGAGGGGGCAGAAAAGGTAGATTGAAAACCAGGCGATTGTGTAGGAGTGACCTCATTAATAAAATAAAAAAGTTGTCCTCTTAACGATAATGATAAGTCTTGAAATTGATAAAATATTTCTTCTGTAAAGTACGGAACGTCATTCGTACTTATGGAATTATCCCGGACCATATTTTGTAAGTGGTCATGAGTATCTTTAAACTTTTGAGTAATCAAATCAATTTCCTCAAAGACCATCTGAGCATATCCGCGAGTTTTCCCTGCTTTAGCGTCATAACTCTGAACCATACGGTTTAAATGCACAAGCATAGCTTTTTGTTGCTCAATAATCGCCGAAATATCCGCCATTTTCAAAATAATTAAAAAAAAATAAAGTTTAATACATACAGTTTTCAGCATAAATCAAAGACGTCAGCAACAGCAACGCAAGATTCCAACAAACCAATCTTTCCAATCAGCAACTGTTTAAGCCAAAAACCTTAATTTTGGTTATTAATTCAACGGTACCCTTTTGGTACCTTCTGACCCCAAATGGGTTAATTAATATGTTAGCATCTGTGTTGTACTCCCTTCCTTTACAAATCTGATCGCAGTATTTACACAGATTATAACTAGTAGAACCGGTAACGGTACCTTTTTCATTGCCAGTCATTCTTTTTTATGCTAGTTTTTTACTAGTTAGATTATTATTGTTTTGGCTAATTTCCCTCGCACTACGTGTATCTTCGCTTTTTGTACGAAAGGTAATAAAAATTAATAAAAATAAATTTGAGAACTTTGTGTCTTTTTATTTTCATAAACCTTGCTTTACGGCAAACATTTTGGTCCTCCGATCCGGATTTTGAAAGAATATAAGGACAAAAATTGGAAATAATTTTTTTATATTTCCAGCATCCATCTTTTTTTTTGTGCCAACAACCCCAACAATATCATCGATTTTGTTTTTAAATATAATTTTACTTACATAAAAAAAAGGTACGTGTAGTTCATCTTTATATCTGAGCTTTTAAAGTGAAAAAAAGAAAGCATTTAATTAAAAAGTGTAAATTAAAAATTTTATAAAAATTATTTTAATTTACTTAACATAAAAAAGTATTAACATTTTAATACCTTTTGTGTTAGTTTCTATTGTGAATGATCGTATTACAACCCTTCGCGATACTAATATCCACAATACAGTCCATTCTTTTGACACTTGTCATTTTCATAACTTTCGTTTTTAAATTTTTTACGACCGTGCATTTCTTTACTCGGACGGACAAACATAAATTTTTTTTCTGACAAAATTTCGTTTATAATTTTGTTTTATCGGATTAAAATTAAATACGGTGTAAAAAAAAAATAAATAAACAATTAAATTTTATATTTTTAATTATATCCTCGAAAAAAATATCCGTGGGGTTTAAACAAAACAAAAAGTGCTTAAATTTGTGAGTGATTTGTTTTTCTTTTAAACAATATAAATATATATATATACATAATATACAAGCATACTAAATTTGCTTATTACAGTGTTATTTACGTAAACATTAGTTTTTTTTATTAGTTTTCATTTGTTTTGTGCTTTCCTCACTTGTACATACAAGCTTAGTTAAAGCATACATACGTACTGTATTGTTGTTGTCACATTTTTTAGTTAACAAAAAGTCACCCTACTGTCCGTTTTAGTCGCGACTTATTGAGTTTGTGTCTTCAATTTGAAATAATTTTGGGATTATTTCTTTTCGAATTTTTGGCCAAATTTATTGGGAAATTTGAAAAATATTTTGATTTTCTTCGCAAATTTTCGTATCTTTTCGGATTTTTTCGGGTTTTTTCAGAATTTTTTGATTTTTTCGAATTCATATACAGGTTGGTTGAAAAGTTCCTGCGCTCGAAATGAAAGAATACTGTTTTTGTTACGAAATATATTTTTTTATTCAATATTATCTCCTAGAAGCTCAATACACTTGTTCCAATGATCTTCCAATAATGGTTTTCCGGAAGCTCTGCAAAATAACCGTCTACGGCTGCTATGGCCTCTTCATTCGACGAAAAATGCTTTCCACGAAGGAATTATTTGAGATTTCTGAAGAGATAGTAGTCACTGGAAGACAAATATGGTGAATACGATGGATGTTCAAGCAATTCGTACTTTAATTCTTTGAATTTAGCCATCGTTAAAACACTTTTGTGAGCAGGTGCATTGTCTTGATGAAAAACGATTTTTTTCTTCTTTAAACCAGGTCTTTTCTCACGAATTTTTTCATCCAGCTGATCCAAAAGGCTGCAATAATATTCAGAGTTGATTGTTTTACCTTTCTGAAGATAATCAATCAACAAAATTCCTTTTGCATCCCAAAAAACTGATGCCGTAACCTTCTTTGCTGATCCTTGTGACTTCGCCTGCTTTGGAGCTGAACATCCAGCTTCAGTCAACTGTAAAGGTTCTTGTTTCAATTTAGGATCATGGTGGTAGATCCAAGTCTCATCCATAGTTATAAAACGACGCAAGAAGTCGGTTTTATTTGGCTCAAAACGCTCCAAATTACGCTTAGAAATTTGTTTTCGATCCAGTTTTTGTTGAATTGTTAAAGTGTGCGGCACTAACTTTCCAAACAGTTTTTTCATGCGTTATTCTTCATGTACTCGTTCGTCTGAGATGCCTATGGCATTAGCAATTTCACGCTTATTTAAACTTGGATCTTCACTAACCATATTATGTACCTGCTTAATGATTTCTGCTGTGGTTGCAGTATGGTCGTCCTTCGCGTGGATCGTCTTCAAGGCTGGTACGACCACGTTTAAATTCACCAGCCCAAAATTCAACGGTGCGTTTTGAAGGTGAGGACTCCTTATACACTTCAAACAATTGTTAATAAATTTCCTTTGCTTTTAAACCCTTCAAATCAAAGAATCTAATGACTGCTCGATATTAAATTTTTTCCATATTAAAAAAATCAATGACACGTCAACTTGAAATGGCTAGTAAATAAAGAAAGAATTGACAGAATGACTTGCAACTTTGCATGTGTTCTCAGGACAGTTATACGAACTTGAGACAAAAAAAGTTTGGAGCTAGCAGTGCCATCTCTTGGTGAGCGCAGGAACTTTTCAACCAACCTGTATATTACTTTTTTAAAATTTGAAAAATTCTTTGATTTTCTTCGTAAATTTTCGTATCTTTTTGGATTTCTTCGGGTTTTTTTCGAACTTTTTCGAATTTTTTTGTATTTTTTTTCGAATTTTTTTTTCAAATTATTTCTTATAAACGTACGTCAGTTGTTTAGCGGCAATTAACGAGAAATTGAAATACTTCGAACCTCAAGGCAATGTTGACGCAAAACCAAGTGAGAAGTCTACTTCTGAACCGGCTACATCAGAAGATTTCGGTTTTAATTTTAACCTTCCGCCGTGCAATATTCCGGTTTTCGACAGTAAAGTAATTTCTTGGCCCACTTTTCAGGATCTTTTCACCGCGGTTTACATAAACAACTCGCGTGTAAGTCCCATTGTTCGACTTTTTGCGTTACTTGACAAAACAAGTGGCGATGCACGGGAAAAGCGCCGCTTACTAATAAAGGTTTTGACATCGCCTGGAAAAGCCTTACCGATAAATATGAAAATGTACGTTTGTTGGTAAATCATCAGCTTATTTCGCTTTTTAATCTCCCTTTTTTGGATAAGGAAACCGATGAGGGCTTGAAATCGTTACTGCTTTGGAAAGTTCTTTCATATCGGAACGTTTCCGAAATCGCTTAAAACTTCCGACATACACTACGAATTGTCGTATCTCCGGCGTTGAACAAATTTCGTCTACTTCTAAGAAAATTTGTTCTATTAAAATTGGTTCTTCGGTTGACACATCCTTTTCGTTAGAATTTTTAGCGGTTGTTTTGTCAAATATTTCGGGAAGTTTACCGTCTTGTGCAGTACCTACCAATGTAAGGGCAAACTTACCAAATATTCGTTTGGCGGATGTGAATTTCTTTGACAGTAGACCTGTTGATCTTTTACTTGGCGCTGAACTTTATCCCAGCATTCAAGTAAGGGAAATTCCTAAAAATGTTTTGGTTCGTTGTTGGCTCAGAATACTGTTTTCGGTTGGATTATTACCGGTCCAATTATACAACCTCAGGTTCGTGTCTTTTCTACTAAGGTAGAATTTTCGGAGGAAGATTGCCTGAATAGAAATCTTCTTTGATTTTGGGAACTTGAGGAATCCCCTAAAACGAAAATCTTTTCTACTTCTGACAAGTTTTGTGAGGAAAATTATAAACGGACTACGCGTCGGGGTTCTGATGGTCGCTACATTGTGACGCTTCCTTTCAAGCCAGAATTTCCTCAGCAATTGCATTTGGGTATATCTCGGTCTAGTGTACTGAAGCAGTACCTTAGAACTGAGTCCTCCCTTCTACGAAGACCTGAAATAAAGGAAATGTACGACAACGTCGTTAATGAATATTTGAAATTAGGCCATATGAAACTTGTTCCTGGATCATCTTATACAACTGTTGCTTGCTATTTACCACATCATCCAGTAGTTAAACCTGAACGGAAAACTACAAAATTGCGTGTCGTTTTGTTTTCATTTTTTTCAATTGTAATATTACGCAATATTACGTTTTCAATTGTGATATTACGCAAATGTATAGACAAATTCGGGTTGAATCTGCTCATACTCCATTTCAACGAATCTTATTTAGAGATTCTCCGACGGAGAACGTTAGGGAATATGAGTTGCAGACTGTTACTTTCGGCGTTAATTGCGCCCCTTATCTCGCTATTCGCACTTTGTTGCAATTGGCCGACGATTGTGAGGCTGAGTACCCTGAGGCATCGCACATTCTACGAAAGTGCATGTACGTTGACGACGTTTTAACAGGGACTCACGATATTTCATCTGCTCTGATCGCCCGTGATCAACTTATAGCTGCTTTGTCTTCAGCAAAATTCGACCTTCGGAAATGGACATCAAACGACCGCTCAATTTTAGAGGGTTTTCCAACGGAACATTTGGTCGATGCGAAACTTTTGACGTTTGTTGAGTCAAGTAGTTCGAAAACTTTGGGTATCCAATGGAATGCTCAATTAGACTCGTTTTACTTTAAGGTCGATCCGCTCGCGCACAAATCAGGTTATACCAAAAGGGAAGTTTTGTCCACTATTGCCAAACTATTTGATCCTGTTGGTTGGCTAGGTCCAGTTGTGATTATAGCGAAAATAATCATGCAAAGAGTGTGGCTGGATAACATCGATTGGGATGATTCGCTTCCACCTACTACTGCAAATGATTGGAAAAAATTTGTAACTTCATATCACGAAGTAAACAGCATACGAATTCCGCGTTGGGTTCACTATACTCCTGATTCTTTCGTCGAACTTCATGTTTTTTCTGATGCCTCGGAAAAGGCATACGCGGGGGTGATATATATTCGCATTTAATCCCCCAACGGCGAAATTCACACCCATTTATTGTCATGCAAGTCTAAAGTGGCCCCAATAAAATCAATTTCAATTCCACGTCTTGAACTTTGTGGGGTAGTTTTAGCTTCTGAGCTCTTGAAAACTGTACTTAATGAAATTGACATTCGGCTTCAGCGAATTTATTGTTGGACTGATTCGACGATTGTCCTTTCTTGGCTGAGGAAGGACCCTTGTTCGTGGACTACCTTTGTTGCTAACAGTGTTTGTAGAAATCAGGAAAATGTAGGCCGAAATAATTGGTATCACGTTCGATCTGGGGACAACCCTGCCGATTTGGGTAGTCGAGGCATTTCGCCATCGGAGCTTGCCAGAAATTCACTTTGGTGGCATGGGCCACAGTGGCTTTGACAAAATAAATCAGAGTGGAGTACTACTGATTTATCACGCCTTGACACTGACGTCGAGAGTCGGGTGGTTAAAGTTTATGCATCGTTCTTTACGGATACAAACGGGAAGAATGTTTATGTGGATATTCTTAAGGATTTTTCTCGTTTTGATAGGGCACTTCGCGTAATTTCATATGTTTTGCGATTCTTTTATAACGCTCATCCATCTCATAAATCAGGTCGTCGTTCGTGCGTGAATAATATTCTTTCGAGTTACGAATTGAAAAGGACGAAATTGCATTTGGCTAGAGTGTCGCAGAAACTTTACTTTGCGGAGGAATACAGATGTCTCTTGGATAAGAAACTTTTACCACCTAAAAGCTTTCTTCTTACTTTGAACCCTTTTCTTGGTAATGACGGCGTTATGAGGTTAAACGGTCGTTTAGTGAAATCTCCGTCGCTTACCTATACGGAACAGCATCCGATTATTTTGCCCTATTCGAGCAGATTTACGCTGCTTTTGTCTGAGTTCGTTCATTTGATTTCTATTCACGGTGGAAATCAGCTGATGCTTCGAATACTTCGCATCGAGTATTGGGTTCACAGAATAAAGTCTGAAATTCGCGCCGTCATCGGCCGTTGCAAACGTTGTGTTCTCGACAGGGAACGATCTTGCAGCCAAATTATGGCTGCGCTCCCGCCTGAAAGAACTCTTCTTGATAGGCCTTTTACCACCACTGGTATTGATTTTGCAGGCCCTTTTGATATCAAAAGTTTCACAGGTTTCACAGGTCGTGCTTGTAAAATCACCAATGCATATGTATGTATATTTGTCTGCTTTTCTACGAAAGCAATTCATCTGGAAGCGGCTTCTGATTTATCCACGCCAACCTTTTTAGCTGCCTTCCAACGATTTGATTCGCGGCGTGGGTGCCCTGGCACAATATTTTCGGATAATGGCACTAACTTTGTGGGTGCGTCGCGTAAATTGGAAAAAGATTTTCGAACTTTTCTTAGGGAAAGTCAGACTACGATAAGTTCTACTTATGGGCTTCAGGGTCTTTCGTGGCGCTTTATCCCAGCCGGCGCTCCACATATGGGAGGCCTTTGGGAAGCCGGTGTGAAGAGCTTTAAACTTCACTTTAGAAAGGAGGCACAATCTTTCAAATGTACGTTTGAAGAGCTCTCGACCATTCTTGCGAGAATCGAAGCGTGCCTTAATTCGCGCCCTCTCTGTCCTATGACTGACAATACTCAGGAACCGGTAGCGCTGACCCCTGGTCACTTTTTAGTTGGTTGTCCAATTCTAGCTCCTCTGGAGCCTACAATTTCTGACCCTCCCTTAAGTTTAATAAATCGATTCCAAAAAATGAGAGCTCTTTCGCAGCATTTCTGCCGTCGGTGGAAAGAAGAATATTTAATGTCGTTGCACAAACGCTATAAATGGAAAAATCCAGAACGTGAACTTCAGGTAAACGATTTGGTTGTTTTTCGGCACGAACAACTGCCTCCAACTTCGTGGAGATTAGGCCGCGTCGTAAAACTCTATTAACACTCCTACGGAATCAGTCCCGGACACGATTAAGGATCAGTTTGATGGGTACCTTATGGCTGACCCTAATTTCAATCAAGCTGCACGGGTTTTCTTAGTTTTGGGACCAGAAATAACGCCTCATATCATGAAAAATAAAACGTTTTCGAGCCCGGGTCTTCCAGTTGTCCAACTTACCATCTTTGGTTGGGTCCTTTCTGGACAATCTCCTATCTAGGAGATTTATATCATCCAGCTCTGCTGGTCAGGTCCAACGGACCTCTTAAAAAACTCCAGCTCTGCTGGTCAGGTCCACCGGACCTCCTAAAAAACTCCAGCTCTGCTGGTTAGGTCCACCGGACCTCCTAAAAAACTTCAGTTCTACTGGTCAGGTCTACTGGACCTCTTACTAAACATCCAGCTTGCTGGTCAGGTCCCTTGGACCTCCTTAAAAACATACGGCTACGCCGGTCAGGTTCTTTGGACCTCCTACTAAACATTATTTTTAAGTGTTTTTCGAAAAAAAATTAATATATATATATATAATATAAATAAATGAATTATTTAAAAGCTCATTTGGACTATACGTTTCTTTTTATATTCTTTAATTTTAAGCCTATTTTTATGATTTTGTTGCAACACACCTTAGTGTTGCAAGGTGGCCGGCAATGTTTAAGCCAAAAACCTTAATTTTGGTTATTAATTCAACTGTACCCTTTTGGTACCTTCTGACCCCAAATGAGTTAATTAATATGTTAGCATCTGTGTTGTACTCCCTTCCTTTACAAATCTGATCACAGTATTTACACAGATTATAACTAGTAGAACCGGTAACGGTACCTTTTTCATTGCCAGTCATTCTTTTTTATGCTAGTTTTTTACTAGTTAGATTATTATCGTTTTGGCTACTTTCCCTCGCACTACGTGTATCTTCGCTTTTTGTACGAAAGGTAATAAAAATTAATAAAAATAAAGTTGAGAACTTTTATCTCACACCCTTTGAAAATTTTGTCTTTTTATTTTCATGAACCTTGCTTTACGGCAAACAGCAACAGTAAACCAGCACTCAAAAATTGCGGTTCAATTCCAGCAGCAACAAAAAACCCGCAATTTTAAAAAATGGAGATCCAATTAACGCAGCACCAATAACGCAAATCGAAAAAAAAAATGGCGATTAGATTATACCAGCAACAAACAGGCAAAATGGAATAACAGCAACAACAGCAACTGAATATTCAGCAATAGTACAGGTTACCAACTCAAAATCAAAAGATCCAAACCAAATTTCCAAATCGTGTACCAAATTTGCAGGCAGCAAGAAATATATATTTTTTTCCAACTAGAATTGTCCAGGCAGACAGCACGAAATATATATATATATTTTTTTCTCAATTTTGAAAAGTAAATGTCCAGACAGACAGCAAGAATTTTTTTCTCCACAAAAAATAAAGGTATTTTCCCTGGTTTCGGCACCAGTGTTTCGTTTGAGAAATGCAAATAAAAAGCACCAATTTAAATTTTTTAATGTTAACATATAGCTAGCTGCCTTTATTGTGTTTTTTTTTATTTTTTTTTATTACAACTAAGGGAAAAAGTTAACTTATGCAGCACGGCTAGTTTTAGGATGTTGTTTGACTGCTGTTCTTAAGCCAAGTGATTAGAAGTAAAAAAATAGGTTTTACTGCAGGATATATACAAAACAAAACAAGTACATACATATCAATACATGTACTCAAAAGAGTTCTAGTCGGAAGAGAAAAACTGGTTTTGAGTACATTAGGACTAACGGTGAAACGGTTTTATATTAGTAACCTAACGAACATAGCATAAAATAGAATAACTAATTAACAAACTTTTAACCTTTAAAAGACAAATAAATATAAAAAATATAGTTGTTCACCAACACGCACAATTTTAGAATACCTTTTAAATTTTCATTTAATTTTTACGCATTTTCAATGTAAAATTACCCATTATGTGTGTACCAACTTACGCATAATGTGTGTACTTTTTGTCGTTTACGCACACGAGTAAATTTACCCAATTTATAGTAGGAGTACAGTTTCCTACTGTTTAATTACAAATCATTAATTTTGTGTCCTAGTATTTTTCGGCACCTTTGGTGGGTTAATGCTCTGTTAGAATCTAAATATTACTTCCCTTTTTGTACAACTTTGTTGGGAGTTTTTACACAGATTCTAGCCAGTAAAACCGTTAACGGGTATTAAACATTTTTGCTCATCACTTTAGATAAGTTGTCTCCTTTTTTGAGATATTCATTCGGTTTTTTGGATACCTATTGTGCTCATCGTCACCGACGATAATATATAAAAATTTTAATAAAATCTGAGATCTTTTTCTCAACAATTCGAAATTGTATTTTTTTCTTTTATTTACATATTTTGCCCTCACGCAAACATTTTGATCCTTCGAGCCGGATATTGTTTTTAAACGTCTGGAACAACAAATTAATTTATACAACATTTTAATTTTCCCGCAGCCTCTATCTTGGTGCTTTAGAAATAAATATAACAAAATTTTATATTCATCAAATTATTTTATTTAATACAAGGTGAGTATAGTTCAGTTATATGTAAGCTTTTTAGTGTTAAAAAAAAGGATTAAGTGCATACATAAGGATATTAAATTTATTCATTTAATAAAATTAATTTAATAAAATTAAGAACTTTTTTTTTTAATACCTTGGTGTTAATGTTGTTTTGAGATCGCTTTACAACCCTTATTTTTATTGCTTTACAACAATTGTTTTTATTAAATTCTCTTTGGTGTCGTGAGTTTATTTACACGGACGGACATTATTATTTTTTCCCTAAAAATTTATAACAATAATTGTGTTTTATTACCAAAAAAAAGATATAAAAATAAAATAGTTTAATTTTTTACTTTTGCAAAAAGCCGTCGGGTTGTTAAAAGTGATTTTTTTCCTAATAATTTGTACTATACATTCTTACATATATACAAGTGGTTTTTATTTTTTTCTATTCTCTTTGTGCTGTGTTGTTTACAAGCAATTTACACGTTGTTGTTATTGCTTTAATAAACTGCGTATAAGCACCCGTCCGTTTTATTCGCGACTTATTGAGTATGTGTTTTTTAATTTCAAATAATTTTGAGATTATTTATTTTCGGATTTTTGGTCAAATTTATTGCGAAATTTTAAAAATACTTTAATTTTCTTCGTAAATTTTCGATTTTTTTTTGATTTTTTCATGGGTTTTCAGAATTTTTTGATTTTTATATTTTTTCGAATTCCTTTATTTTACACTTTGAAAATTTGAAAAATCTTTTGTTTTTCTTCGTAAATTTTCGTATCTTTTCGGATTTCTTCGGGTTTTTTCGAACTTTTTCGAATTTATTTTTTACTTATTTTCGATTTTTTTTTTAAATATTTTCTATAAACTTAAAATAAAATACCTGATAACGCTTTGGATATTTTTATTAGAGTCCGAATTTCGAATCCGAATTTAATTCGAATCAGAATTTAATGAACTTCGCGAGAATGTGCACACGGTATTTACGCTCGAAATTTGCGGAAAGGAACTAAGTGTTCTATGGGAAAGCGTTAAATTGTCTTACAAATCGTGTTTACGTTTTTTGGAAAATGTGGATAGCGCTGAACCAGCTGATGTAGACGCAGCTGCTATTAACGAAAAATTGTATAATTTTGAACCGCGAAACGCTGATACTATGAAAACCGGCAATCAGTCTCCGGTTTTAGCGGTCAACTCTGATGATTTTTGCCACAATTTCAACATTCCGCCGTGCAATACACCTGTTTTTGACAGTAATGTTATTTCTTGGCCCACTTTTCGCGATCTTTTTACAGCGGTTTACATAAATAACTCGCGTCTAAGTCCAATTGTGCGATTATTTGCTCTTTTGGAGAAAACAAGTGGCGATGCACGGGAACTTGTTTCAAAAGCACCGCTTACGAATAAAGGTTTCGATATTGCCTGGAAAAGTTTAACGGACAAATACGAGAATTTACGTCGACTGCAGCTCATGCTTTTCGATCTCCGTTCCTTGACAAGGAAACGGATGAGGGCTTAAAAACTTTACAGCGCGGTATGAACGGTTGTTTTTCTGCCTTGTCTGCTTTGGACATTTCCGCGACCGGGGATTTAAGTTCGCATATGATCGTTTTTATGTGTATTCAACGATCACCGTTAATCTTTGGGAGCAGTGCGTTAAGGATAAAAAGGCAGGGTTCACATCTTTCGAAAAAGTCCGCTGAATTAAAGATAAAGTCCCATCATACTGCGGCTTCCTCTTCTACAAACACTTCATGCGTTTTCTATAAAAATCAGGTGCATTTTTTGCGCTCTTGCCCTCGATTTAAAAGTTTATCGGTTGCTGATAGGTATTCGAATGTAAAGAAATGTTATTGTTGTGTCAATTGTCTCTCAAGGACACATGAAGCTAAAGATTGCAACAGCATTCATAGTTGTTCAAAGTGTAATAAACGGCATCACAATTTGTTGCATCGCGATTCCGCAGCTGGTGAGGCATCAACTCTGAAGAATACTTCTTCTAATTCGGCTGCTGGTTCGGGTACAGCTCCTCGTCTTCCCAATCTGGCACCAGTTGATCCAAATATACAGTCCACTTCTAATGGCGGTAATTCCGCATTGCCTCTTAATAGACAGGTATTTCAAGCTTCTGTAAATAGAAATGTGCTTTTAGGGACGGCTATGGTTAGTATTGTTCACCAGGGTATTACGTACCCTGCCCGCGCACTTATTGATCCCGCCTCTGAAACTTCGTTTATTTCGGAACGTTTAGCGAATTGTTTGAAACTTCCGACGCTTTCTACTAAGGTCGGCGTTTCAGGTGTGGAATTAATCTCGACTTCGTCGAAAAAGCTTTGTTCGGTAAAAGTTGGCTCTCCTATTGATTCCGCTTTTTCATTAGAGGCCTTACTTCTTGTGTTGACCAATATTTCTGGTAATATTCCGTCTTTTAAAGTACCTTCAAATATAAGAGAAAATTTGCCAAATCTTCTTTTGGCTGATTCTAATTTCTATGACAGTCGACCTGTCGATCTTTTGCTCGGTTCTGAACTGTATCCTAGAATTATCGTAAAGAACTTTCCTCGGGATATCTTGGGTTCTTTGATAGCTCAGAACACGGTTTTCGGCTGGATCATTTCTGGTCCACTAATGCAACCTCGAGTTCAAGTCTATTTTACTCATGTAGACTTTTCAGAAGACGATAATCTTAATAAAAATCTTCTTCGTTTCTGGGAACTTGAGGAGGCTCCGAAAACGAAAAAATTATCTGTTTTTGATAAATATTTTGAGGAAAATTACAAAGCGACTACTCCTCGCTACCTTGATGGTATATATATTGTTAGGGAATATTAAGATCTCGGCCACATGAAACCTGTTTCGAACCCTATTTCTGATCCTAATTTTTATCGTTATTTGCCTCATCACCCCGTTATTAAACCTGAAAGGAAAACTACAAAGTTGCGAGTTGTCTTCAACGCTTCAAATAAGACTTCGAATGGGAACTGTCTTAACGATTGCTTATATGTTGGGCCTACTTTACAGGCAGACATGGTCCTCTTGATTCTTCGTGTGCGCCTTTTTAGATTTGTTTTTAATTGTGATATTACCCAGATGTATAGGCAAATTTTGGTCGTTTCTTCTCATACCCCAGCGTATTTTTTTTTCGAAATTCTCCATCGGAGGACGTTAGGGAATATGAGTTACCGACTGTGACCTTTGGTGTCAATTGCGCTCCATATCTTGCGATTCGGACTTTATTGCAGTTAGCGGACGATTCTGAGGCCTAGTTTCCTCTGGCATCACACATTCTTCGAAAGTATATGTACGTTGACGACGTTTTGACGGGAACTCACGATGTTTCTACTGCTTTGATCGCTCGTGACCAGCTGATAGCGGCCTTGTCTTCTGCAAAGTTTCAACTTAGAAAATGGACTTCAAACGAACGTACGATTTTAAACGTTCTCCCTTCGGAACATTCAGTTGACGCTAAATTATTGACGTTTGTGGAGTATAGTAGCTCAAAGACTTTGAGAATCCAATGGGACGCTCGATTGGACTCTTTTTATTTTAATGTAACTCTTTGGAAATCCAATGGGACGCTCGATTGGACTCTTTTTATTTTAATGTGTATGGGACATAGGTTAGGTTATACAAAGAGGGAAGTTTTATCTGCGATAGCGAAATTGTTCGATCCTGTTGGTTGGTTGGGTACTGTTATTGTTGTCGCGAAAATTATCATGCAAAAAATTTGGCTGGATAATACCAATTGGGATGATTTGCTTCCGCTCGCTACTCAAAAAGAGTGGCAGAAATTTGTTACTTCCTATCATGAAGTAAATACTATACAGATTCCACGATGGGTTCATTATACTCCAGAAACTTCGGTTGAACTTCATATCTTTTCTGATGCCTCGGAAAAGGCATACGCGGGGGTGATTTATATTCGTATTGAGATCTCTACCGGAGAAGTTCAGACACATACCGCGACTTGAACTTTGCGGTGCAGTATTGGATTCTGAACTTTTGAAAACAGTGGTAAGTGAAATTTATATTATAGTTAATCAGATTTATTGTTGGACTGATTCTACTATAGTCCTTTCCTGGTTAAAAAAGGCACCTTGTTGGTTCTTGGACAACTTTTGTTGCGAATAGAGTTTATCGTACTCAGAAAAACGTTGGAAACCATAATTGGTACCATGTCCGATCTGGGGACAATCCTGCGGATTTATGTAGGCGGGGAACTTCTCCCTCTGAGCTGGCGACTAGTAAAATTTGGTGGCATGGTCCTCAATGGCTTCGACGGGACAGGGCTAAGTGGAATATATCTGATCTTTCTTGCCTTACTACCGACATTGAGTGTCGGGTTGTTCGAACTCATGCTTCGTTTTTACGGACTCCGTTGGAGCCGACGTATATGAGGATATTCTTACGAATTATTCGAGTCTTGATCGAGCACTTCGTGTTCTCTCGTATGTTTTGCGATTCATTTGTAATATTCACCCAGATTATAAATCAGGTCGAAATCAGTATGTTGATAAAACGCTTTCTAGTCTGGAGGTGAAAAGAACCAAATTGCATTTGGCCATTGTGGCTCAAAAATACTATTTCGCTGATGAATATAAATGTCTCTTGGGGAAAAACCTTTATGTTCGAAAAGTTCGCTTATACCTTTAAATCCTTTTGTTGATAAGGATGACGTCATTAGAATTAATGGTCGTTTAGTTAAATCGCCGTCTCTATCATACACAGAGAGGCATCCTATAATTTTGCCATATTGCAGTAGATTTACGCTACTTTTAACGGAATATACTCATTTGATCATAGCGACATGGATGCACTATTCACGGTGGAAATCAGTTAATGTTGCGAATACTTAGAATTGAATATTGGATCCCACGATTAAAGTCTTAAATTCGTGGAGTCATCAGCCGCTGCAAACGGTGCATTATTGACCGCGTCTGTCGTGGCGTTTTATCCCAGCTGGGGCTCCTCATATGGGCGGTCTTTGGGAAGCCGGTGTAAAGAGTTTCAAACTACATTTTAGGAAAGAGGCACAAGCTTTTATATATACATTTGAGGAATTCTCTACGGTTCTTTCCCAAATTGAAGCTTGCTTAAATTCGCGCCCTCTTTGTCCTATGACAGACAATCCTCAGAAACCGGTAGCCCTGACTCCTGGTCATTTTTTTGAATGGTTCTCCGATTCTGGCCCCTTCTGAGCCTGCGATACGCGACCCCCCTTTGAGTTTAGTTAATCGATTTCGGAAAATGAAGGCACTTGCTCAACTCTTCTGCCGTCGATGGAAAGAAGAGTATTTAACGAGCTTACATAAGCGATATAAATGGCAAAATCCGCAACGCGACCTTCAGGTAAACGACTTGGTCGTAGTTAGACAGGAGCAATTACCTCCGACATCGTGGCGGTTAGGCAGGGTCATTAAAGTTTATCCTGGAAGCGATGGACATATAAGGGTTGCGGATATACATACTTCAAACGGGGTTGTAAAGCGACCGATCACAAAACTGGTCATTCTGACTTGTTCACTTTAATTTTCTCGCTATTTTATCTTTATCTCTATTGCCTCATAGCGACATGGATGCACTACCGAATCTTTTCGATGATGGTCTGCTCGACTATGAGGATGCAATGGAGATTTCTGATCCTGTGCCTTCCACGGAAACCAACTTATCCGACACATCACCAACCGTTATACCGGAATCCTTGGAGACGGCACATCCGGCGACAGTGTCATCTTCCGAAGCTCCCACACCCGCAATTCCGTTGGGTTCTGTGGAGGCCTCGGGCTCGAATTCTGCGACGACCTCGATGCCAGTCGTTTGCACTGATAAACCAAATCAGTGTAGGATCTGCAAACGACACCACACATTGCGAATCTGTCATGTCTTTCGTGGCATGAGTCATGTGCGCCGCCTTCGCATGGTCATCCTGCATCGTTATTGCTCCCGATGCTTGGCACATTCACACGTGGCCAAATCTTGCCCGAGCACTTCAAGGGCCGGCACTGCCAGGGTGATCACCACTCAATTTTGCACGCGGTTCCTCAGTCTTCGGGATCTGCAAAGACAACCGATCAGAGGCATATACACCGTCAAAGTCCATCGGTGTCCCGTCCTAGTCCGTTGCCTATACGGCACATGGTGACTTTGTCCCCTACCCTTCAGGTCAGGTTAGAAGTGCCTGGTAGAGCTATTTCTGTTCGCGCTGTTCTCGACCCCTGTTGTAGCGTAAGTTATTTGTGTGAGTCGATGGCTCACCAGTTACGCTTACCTATGTCGTGATCGGGCAAGGATAGCTACTGCCGTTTAACGATCTGTTCAATATATGACTCAGACCAGAGAATCGTGGTCACAGCAAAGGTCCAGGGGATGAGAGGGATCAAGACCCCTTTAGAGTCGGTTCCTGACGCTATAAGGAAATATTTTGCAGGCCTCGAACTCGCCGATCCCACCTTCAACAATTCCGGTAGGGTCGCGTTGGTTTTGGGACCCGAGGTTAATCCTCAGGTTTTGAGGAATCGCATTTCTTCGAGTCCGGGTCTTCCTATGGCCCAATATACCATCTTCGGATGGGTCATTTCTGGCCTCTCTCCGTTTACTGGCCGCTTCGGGGTCCTTCCTGACCCACTACATTTTTTTATTTCTACAGGGTCCCTACTGGCCCACATATACAAAATACTTATTAAAATGTTCGTAATTTTAAAGTCTACGGGGTCCCTACTGGCCCATTTAACTTAGTTTTTAAATAAACATTTATATATAAATGTTTATTTAAATAACACTTACAAATTAGTTGTAAGTGTTATTTAAAAAAAAAAATATTTGAATTCAAGCTCACATTCTTTTATTTATAAACTGAACTATACCTATTGTTAGTTTAAGGATAACTTTAAGATTTGGTTTGCAACACACCTGGATGTTGCAAGGTGGCCGGCAATGTTTAATTACAAGTCATTAATTTTGTGTCCGAGTATTTTTCGGCACCTTTGCCTATGATCCGTTAGAATCTAAATATTACTTCCCTTTTTGTACAACTTTGTTGGGAGCTTTTATACAGATTCTAGCGAGTAAAACCGTTAACGGGTATTAAACATTGTTGCTCATCACTTTAGATAAGTTGTCTCCTTTTTTGAGATATTCATTCGTTTTTTTGGATACCTATTGTGCTCATCGTCACCGACGGTAATATATTAAAATTTTAATAAAAACTGAGATCTTTTTCTCAACAATTTGAAATTGTATTATTTCTTTTATTTACATATTTTGCCCTCACGCAAACACCTTCTATAAGTTGTGTAAATTTCAACAGAAATTTATTAGATGGTATATATACAACGATTTTATACTACAAAGCGTAAACGACTTTTTCGTGTATTTACTTCCCGCATAAACACAGCTGTGTAAATTAATGAATCAGCTGATTTTTGTTTTGTTTTTCATCAATTTGAAAACTTAAAATATCAAAAAGAATTTAAAGTTAACAAAAATGCCTATAATTACGGAAAAATTTAAAATTATAAATTTTTTAGATCAAAATGCAATTAACCAAATAGAATTTGCAGAGATTCTGAGTTTGAAGGTATAGTATTGCTTGTAATAATAATAAACAATAGCTGCTAAATTTCACTATCTGTCCATCTTTTATTACTTATTTTTTCACGCTTTTGTTTTAAGTTGGGTTTTTCATTATTTTTATCCATTATTCACCTTTATTTTAATAGTGACCACAAAATGAAAAATAAAATAATCACACAATAGTTTTGGCGTCTAAACGATTAGCTGTTTTATTCTTGCAAATGTACAACATGTATTAACTCTACCTTTTGGTCTGGTATTTTAACCACAGCCTAGTAAATTTTATAAATTTATTCTATACTGTAACGACGAGATTTCCTCCGTTAGCTAGGGTAAGCTCGCAGGGGTAGGGATCGTCACAGAAATTTATTTGATTCAGTAACCGAGAGTAAAAGACGTGATTTTATACGTAACAAAGCCACCTGGGACTGCACGCTTCCTCTGGTATCTTCAAAAGGAAAGGACAGCGACCGGGGACGGCACGCTTCCTCTGGTCAGCTATGTCTAGATGAGGGCAGCGACCTGGGACGGCACGCTCCCTCTGGTGTCTTCACAAGGAAAGGACAGCGACCGGGGACGGCACGCTTCCTCTGATGAACTACGTCTAGGTGACGGCAGCGACCTGGGACGGCATGCTTTCTCTGGTATCTTCCAAGGGGAGGACAGCGACCGGGAACGGCACGCTTCCTCTCATGAACTACGGCACGCTCTCCTCTGGTATCTTCAACAGGGAGGACAGCGAGCGGCGACGGCACGCTTCCTCTGATGAACTTCATATGACCTACGTTGATAAAGTATGATGGAGAGAAAGAGAGAGAGGGAGAGAGAGATAAAAAGAGAGAATTAAGGAGCGACCTGGCACGGCATGCTTCCTCTGATGAACTGTTCGAGGATCTGCACAGAACCTTCCAGGATATTCGCAGGCCTTCAAGGACATCAGCAGGGTCTTCAAGGATATAAGCAGGACTTTCAAGATTATCAGCAGGACCTTCAAAGATGTTCGCAGGACCTTCAAAAGTGCTCACAGGACCTTTAGGGATATCCGCAGAATCTTCAAGGATATCAGCAGGACTTTCAAGGATATCAGCAGGACTTTCAAGGATATCAGCAGGACCTTCAAGGATATCAGCAGGAGCTTCAAGGATATCCGCAAGACTTTGAAGGATATCCTCAGGACCTTCAAGGATGTTCACAGGACCTTCAAGGATGTTGACAGGACCTTCAAGGATATCGGCAGGACTTTCAAGGATATCCACAGGACCTTCAAGAATGTTCGCAGGATACTTACGGGTTGTCAAAGGATGCTCGCAGGATTAGAATTTAGTGTTTAGTAGTCAAATTACCTTGTGCTCTCGTTCACGGCTGCTGGCGACTGACCCATTTTGTTCGATGTTGCTCTATATACCCCTAATGGCAGCTATTTGTAATTGTCGCCAGTATAATAACAACGTGTGTAGACAGAAACGGGCGACGTGACTTCTGTCGTTACAATACATTTTGTTGTTTTGGTATAGTAAATGGTAGACTTTTACTATATCTACAACCTCTACAAGGTCTACAAGGGTGCTTAAAATACAAGACCAAAAGGTATATTAAATACATGTCGTAAAAAACTATTCATTGGTTTTTTTATTTTTAATTTTGTGGTCACTATTGAAATAAAGTTGAATAATGGATCAAAATAATGAAAAACCCAACTTAAAATATAAGCGTGAAAAGATAAGTAAAAAAAGATGGTCCGATAGCGAAATTCAGCAGCTATTGGTTTTTAGTATTATAAGTAATGCCGTATCTTCAAACCCAGAATCTCTGCAAATTCTATTTGGTTAATTGCATTTTGCTCTAAAAAATTTATAATTTTATCTTTTTCTGTAATAATCGTTTTAATTATATCAATTAAAACTTTAAACAAATTTTAAAATAAAATTCCAGCATTAAGTCAATTAAAATTTTAATAAAATTTTTGATGGAAATTCCAGATTCAAGTAAATTAAAATTGTAATAAAATTTTCAATATTTGTATTATCAAATACACATATGTATTACTTTGTACCAAATAGTTCATAGGAGTACCATATTAAGTTTAAGGTTCCAATAGCACCACTAAAAATACTATAGTACCAAATATATCACAACTGGTGCATATGTACGTGTTCGCAATGTTGCGAAAAGAGTTTATTCTTAAGTTCCACTTTTTAAAGTTGATATACCCGAAAATCCCTAACAAATTATTATATAATCAAATTTTACTTTTTTTTTAAATGATTTTTCGCAGATTTTGTGTGTTAAAAATAAAAAATAAATATTCGAATGGATTTGCAAAATTCTGTTCATTGTTTGAATAATTTTCTACTTTATTCAATTAATATAAAAATCAAAGAATCAATTTGATTTTTGATGATTTATTTCAAAGAATCAATCAAATTGATTAAATTTTAACAAATCAAATAACCAAAAATCGTTCGCAAACAGAATCACAAAACAAATTATTCAATCGAGTTAAAATTAAATTATTGATATGAAGCGATTATAATTTACTCTTAGTGTTTACGATCGTGTTGTTATAAGTTATTATTTGAATTTAGTTTTATTTAATTCTATGAATTTACTTTAACGTCCTTATTTAACAAAGTACTTAATAATTAAATTTCCCTTTTTTTCTTTGTACCGCAACTCTGAGGTGTAGTACACAATTAACGAACAATGTAGACCTTTTTTTGTCTCTTTATGTTCAGTTTTTCTGTAAAGTTTAACAAAACCGCATGTCACGCAATACACCGTATTGATGAAATAAGATATATAATCAAAAAAATTTAAAATATACGTGTTTCTTTTGATCATTATTTTAGAATTCTACAGAAATTTTTGAAATTGCATATGTGCAAAAAGTGTCTCACATGGAGAAATTAAAGCGTAACACAAATATGAACGGGGGCCGAAAGTGTTTATCACATATGCCATAGAAACAAACGAAAAACCAAAGGAAATATTGATCAAAATACGTAAATACGTGTATAGCACAGAGAGAGTAATAGTACATCTCAAAGAGAATAGATAAGAAAACTAAAACCCATTTTCTGAATGTCAGTTGTATATAAATAAAGGTTCAATTAGACGTGACATACCATATCGCCATATCCGTAACCAAAGCCATAACCATAACAAAATTTATTTTATCGATTAGAGAGGTTCCATAACCATTATAAACAAAAACACCAAAAAAATATCTAAATATATATAAAATATAATATGCAATCAAAATAAAAACACAATAGAAAAACAATAAATAATAAAAACAAGAGTCAGCTGTATGTTATGGTTATGGCAAAAAACCAAAATTCAATAGATATCTATGTGGGATAAAGGGGTATTTTATTGACCGACATATTTTTGTAATACTGACGTACCAAATTTTGCAACACAGACAGAAAATTCAAGAGAAAACAATAAGATTTAATAATGATTGAAAAAACGGACAGTTGTTCTAATGCTATTGAATACGAAAGTAGTTTAAAGTTGTTAATTCGGAATAAAGTTGGACAAAAACGTTGTGAATGTAATAATAATGTAATTATAATGAAACTTGCTCGGACAGACATTTTAATGACCAGTTTATAAACCCCAATTCTTTATTATATTTAAAAAATAAAAATAATTGAAAAAACAAATGAATTCAAAAATAAATATGTATTCACTACCTTAAAAAATTAAAACCAAACTACTAAAGTGTTTTATATAATTCCTACATTTGGGGGCTCGTCTTATGCCAAAACAAAAGTGATCTTATTTTTGAAGGAAAAAATTTAAGTGTTAAATGTGTTTCTGATTTTCTAATTGCTGAAAAATTAAAATTAAAAAACGTGTATGAAGATAAAAGAAAGAAGGTATAAATTCCAAATAACGGCAAATTTAAACGGTATTCAAAAATTATTTTATAAATCGAATGTTAAATACTAACTCCGCCTTAAATTAAACACAAACCCAAAGTTGAAAAGTGAAATGTTTCAAAAAGAAAACAGAATGCTAGTGAGAGAGTTTAAGAGTTATATTGAAATAGAAACAGAAACAAAGATGAATTAAAGTGGATAAGTTCTAAAAAAGCTTTTAAACTCTTAAATTTAAACTTAAAAAGAAAACTAAAATTACAACGAAAAACAACTCTTAAATGTTTCCACATTCTTGTTGAGTATGGGAGACGAAGAAAAGAACAAGGTACAGACACCGTCAATCAAAGCCGAATTAGAAGATCAAAACAAAAAATTAGAAACAAAGGAAAACACAAAATCAAATAAAAATAAAAAACTTGAAACGAAAGATTCAAAAGAAAAAATAAAATCAGGGAATAGAAACAAAAGGGTAGAAATAGAAGAAAAGGACACAGAAAGTGAAGATCAAAACAGTAATATAGAAAATAAACAAACCGAAAAAAATTTCCAAAATTCTAAAGAGCAAAACACAAACGAATTAAAAGTGCAAAGTGAATTAAAAATAATTAATCAAAACAAAAACCAAGAAACACAAGAATCGTTAAAAGGCGAAGCTCAAAGAAAAATATTTGAAATGTCAGAAGATAGTGAAATGCTTTCTAATGTAATTTCGGTTGCGAATGTTGAAAGAACTATTCCTATATTTGAAGGTGATACCGGAATGACAATAGATATGTGGCTAAAGAATTTTGAGGAATATGCTTCAGCATACAGCTGGACGGAGGTACAAAAATTTGTATTTGCCCGAAATAAAATGAAAAAATGTGCAGATTTATTTTTGCAGTCTGTTTCGGTATGTGATTACGCAACATTAAAACAACTGTTGATGGATGAATTTCATAGGGATTATACAAGTGCTGAAATTCATTCCCAGCTACGTGAACGTAAGAAAAAAGATAGTGAAAATATACATGAATACATGCTACACATGCGACGAATTGGTTCATTCGGTACGGTTGATGAACGTTCAATAATTCGCTATATTGTCGATGGTATTAAAGGAAGTCCGGATTGTAAAATCGGATTG
Organism: Eustalomyia histrio; assembly: GCA_949748255.1. Taxonomy (NCBI): domain Eukaryota; kingdom Metazoa; phylum Arthropoda; class Insecta; order Diptera; family Anthomyiidae; genus Eustalomyia; species Eustalomyia histrio. The sequence continues at coordinate 166,427,242 of OX456523.1, read as the reverse complement.
TACGGTGCGCGCAATTATAAAGATTTAAAAGAGCAATATGAAATTTATGAAAGAGTTTATAAAAACAAAAATGAAATTACAAACAAAAGTCGTAATAAAACAGTAAACAACAATAAGAATAACGTTAAAGTTTTTCACTGCTATAATTGTGGATCTCCGGATCATAAACGAAATGAGTGCACACTAGAGGGACCCAAGTGTTTTAAATGCAATAAAAGTGGCCATATATCTAAGGACTGTAAGTCAATAAGTGCGGTAAACTGTACAATGCATAATGCGCAGCTAAGAAATTTAATAATAAATGGAAAACAGTTTCAGTGCTTTATTGACGCTGGCGCAGATATTTCTGTAATAAAAGAAAGTGTGTTCGGAAAAAATTTTAAAACAGACGTTAAAGAATACAAAAAAGAAATTACCGGTTTCGGATATGCGGTAACGGTTCCTAAAGGAAAATTCGAAGTTAACTCCAATTTTGATGGACTTTGTATTAGGCACGATCTAATAATAGTGCCGGACAATTCTGTTGATTATGATGTCGTAATTGGCTACAACGTCTTACGTAATATCCGATATTCGTCAGATGAAAATGGATATACTTTCCACTCTATTATAAAAAACGCCGATAATCAAGAAATTAAAAATATTATGAACATTAACGTAGATCAAGAATCAGATGTTGTAGCGCCGATGAAATATGCAAAGGAAATTGAAAAAATTAAGAACAGTTATACGCCAGTACGTAACGCTATAAGTTCCATTCGAATGAAAATCGTTCTAGAAACAGAAGATCCAATATATTCAACACCTAGTCGCTTACCTCAGCCTGAACAAAAAATTGTTGAAGATCAAGTCGAAGAATGGTTAAAGAATGGTATAATTCGAAAATCAACCTCTCAGTATTGCAGCCGGGTAGTTTTAGCAGATAAAAAAGATGGTTCAAAAAGAATGTGCATCGATTATAGACGATTAAACAAAGTGTGTTTTAAGGACCGATTCCCAGTACCAAATATGGAGGATTTGATCGATAGTTTGGCTGGATCATCTGTATTTAGCGTGTTAGATATCAAAAATGCATTTTTACATGTGCCTATTGAGGAAGAGAGTAAAAAATATGCAGCTTTTGTTACTAAACAAGGTGTTTTCGAGTTTAATTACGCGCCATTTGGATTTTGTAATTCTCCAGCTGTTTTTATAAGATTTATCAACTCAATATTTCGTGAACTAGTAAATGTAGGTATAATGCAAATTTACATGGATGATATAATCGTTCATTCCGCAGATAAGAAAACAGGTATGAAATATTTAGAGAAAACTATTAAAGTTGCAGCAGAAAACAATTTAGAAATTAATTGGAAGAAATGTAAATTTTTACAAAACCGAGTAAAGTTTTTGGGTCTGATTATTGAGAATGGTTCAGTAAAACCTAGCGAGGAAAAAATTAAAGCTGTAAAAAATTTCCCGGAACCACAAAATATAAAAGGCATTCAATCATTTCTTGGGCTAACAGGATTTTTTAGGAAGTTTATAAAAAACTATTCAACAATTACTAGACCCTTAACAAATCTTTTGAAAAAAGGCGTTGAATTTTGTATGGATCAGAAGGCTAGAGAAGCAATTCAAACGTTAAAAAATATATTGACAGATCAACCAGTTTTAAAAATTTTCTCCAGGGACGCCAAAACAGAGTTACACACGGATGCATCAAAATTTGGGTTTGGTGCTATTTTGATACAACAGTTTGATGAACGGTGGTATCCAGTTTATTTCTATAGCAAAAAAGCGTCAGATTCTGAATCCAAACAACACAGCTACCATTTAGAGATAAAAGCTGCATTTTTGGCCATGAAGAAGTTGCGACACTACCTTTTGGGGATGAAATTTGATCTAATTACAGATTGTTTAGCATTTCAACAAACATATAGAAAAGACGATTTATTACCTTCTATATCTAGATACGTAATGTATATGCAGGATTTTGATTACACTTTGAAACACCGTAAAGGAGAACGTATGAAGCACGTAGACGCGCTCAGTAGACATTCAGTGTATATTGTTAGTATTGAATCAGATTTAAAATGTCGCTTACAAAAAGCACAAAATACTGATGAAAATTTAAAAGCAATAATCGATTTGTTAAAGATACGTCCTTACGGAAACTACAAACTAGTCGGTGGCGTCTTATGTAGAGAAATCGACGGACATGACGTTTTTGTTGTTCCACGCCATATGGAAAAAGAAATTATTACTAAAGCACACGAGAACGGACATTTTGGTACAGTTAAAACGGTTTACCAAATAAAACAGCAGTATTTTATACCACATGTAGAAAATAAAGTCAACAAAGTTATTCAAAATTGTATTAAATGTATCCTTTTTAATAAAAAACAAGGAAAGCTCGAAGGATTTTTGCAATGTGTCGACAAAGGTGACCAGCCATTATGCACAATTCACGTTGATCACTTAGGACCGATGGATGCTACATCTAAGATGTATAAGTTTATCTTTGCCATTGTGGATGGTTTTAGTAAATTTGTGTGGCTTTTTCCAACAAAATCGACAGGTGTAGATGAAGTAATCAATAAACTCGAATCTTGGCATTCAGTTTTTGGCGATCCACAACGCATTATAAGTGATAGAGGCTCAGCTTTTACTTCAAAAGCATTTGAAGAATTTTGTAATACTAAAGGTATCGAGCATATTCAGATAACTACGGGCGTACCAAGAGGAAACGGACAAGTAGAACGCGTTAATAGAACAATATTAGCTGTAATTTCTAAAATCTCATCGGAAAAACCTGAACAATGGTATAAACATGTTAGCAAAGTTCAAAAAGCTGTTAATAGTAGTTATCACAGATCTACAGGCCGCTCACCATTTGAAGTTTTATTTGGAGTAAAAATGAAAAATAATAGTTGCAGTAACGTCGTCGAAATCCTTGAAAAAGAGCTAGTAAATGAATTTGATAAAAACCGAGAAGAGCTTAGATATGAAACGAAACAACAAATTGAGAAAGTTCAAGCTGAGTATAAGAAAAATTTCGATCGTAAAAGAAAGCAAAACGTTGATTATAAAGTTGGAGATTTTGTAGCTATCAAAAGGACACAATTTGTTGCCGGAAGAAAACTTGCTAACGAATATCTGGGACCGTATGAAGTCACTAAGGTTAAGCGAAATGGTCGATATGAAGTTCGAAAAGCAGCATCATTCGAGGGGCCGAACTTAACATGCAGCAGCAATGACTATATGAAATTGTGGCGTTATTCTGAAGTTGATGATGAGGTTGATAGTTCATCCGAGGCGGATGATTAGTCGGATGGCCGAGTGTGGGATAAAGGGGTATTTTATTGACCGACATATTTTTGTAATACTGACGTACCAAATTTTGCAACACAGACAGAAAATTCAAGAGAAAACAATAAGATTTAATAATGATTGAAAAAACGGACAGTTGTTCTAATGCTATTGAATACGAAAGTAGTTTAAAGTTGTTAATTCGGAATAAAGTTGGACAAAAACGTTGTGAATGTAATAATAATGTAATTATAATGAAACTTGCTCGGACAGACATTTTAATGACCAGTTTATAAACCCCAATTCTTTATTATATTTAAAAAATAAAAATAATTGAAAAAACAAATGAATTCAAAAATAAATATGTATTCACTACCTTAAAAAATTAAAACCAAACTACTAAAGTGTTTTATATAATTCCTACATCTATGGTTATGGCTATGGCGTTATGGCAAGTCACCAATAATCGATAACATTGTATACCATAAGATTGGTTCGAACAGCTGTTTTGTATAGTTATGTCACGTATAATTGAACCTTAAAACGGATCCAATTGAAAACGTAATAAGAATCAAAATCAGTGGTCATCAAACACTGTAACTGTGCACATCACACTTTAAATACCCCTTCGACAGCTCGTCAGGCTTCTCCTAAAGGTTTCTAGCCCTTTGGGCTAAGCACTTCGAAAAAAAGAATGAATATGAAAAAGAACGGGGTTTTCTAAGTTTCTCTTCTAAAAAGTAAAGTAATAATTAATTTCCTTTCTTCTTTTATTTATCCACAAAATGGCCGGCAGTATATTTTATAATAAAAAATTGTAAGGCAACATCGGGTATAAAGAACGCGGTCTATACTTTTTGTAGTTTTCTTGCGAGTAAAGAAAAAAAATATAACATAACATTAACTAATATTAGAAGATAATTGTCAAAAGGAAATTCGCTAATAACAGCGCCGCCTTTATGTCAGATCGATATCATCAATTTGGCACCACAAACACAAAAACCAAGTCCAGTGATGGACGGCTGATACCATTCAAAACTCAATATACCGCCGGCCTTGCAATACTGCAACTAAAATTCTGGATCTAAAACTAAAAAAGAGTGAGAGAAACCAAAAAAATTCAAGATTCATTAAAAGGTACACTCACCAAAAAAAAGTCTGTAATGGCAGCTGAAAATTTTGCTGTTATTACGGGAAATTCTGCTAATTTGAGCCCAGCGGTATTTTTTACTAATCTTAGCCACACATGTCTGCTGGCGTGTAGTACAATGAAATTAGTAGAAAAATTAGTAGCCGCTACTAAATTTTAGTAGACTTTTTGTAAAGTGGAATTTAAAATCTATTTGCTAAAATCAGCAAAAAAAAAATACTAAATTTTATTAATATTAAAATTTGAATTTATTTTTCTTATCGAGCATCAACAATTTTTAATTTATTTTTTAAAAACCGAATTAATCATATTGTTTTAATTTGGTAATTTCTGTTTTGAAAAATATTTTGGTCAATTGTTTTTTACTTTTAAGGTTAAATTTTAACTGTTTTTAGGGCTGATTTTTAGAACTAAAAAAAACTTTTTAGTAATATTTTAAGTGGATGTGCTATTTTTACACATGAGTCAGTATATTCACTTCCGATCCCCTACTTAATCTATGTAACATTTTAGGGAAATTAAAGTTTGTAGGTGTAAGTTTTAATTAGAAATAACATTTTATTCATTAACCACTTTTTTAAAATTAGTAATATTTTTTGCTTAATTTAGCAAATCGGTTTTCAAAAATTTGTAAAATGATTTCTGAAATTAGCAACAAAAATTTGTAAATATTCTGTAAAAATTCTGTAATTTGTAAAATGTAAATAGCAAAACTACCAGTTGCTTAAAGATCAAAGATAAAAAAAAAAATAATAAGAGAAGAAAAAAAAGACCCAACTCATTCTACGACATCAAATAATCCCATACAGTATACTTATGAAGACTTGCAGTCAGTCATCACACTATACTTGCGCCTCACTTCAGCATAGGTTTCAACAGTTGTACTGATACCATGGTTCCTACGAATAGTGAGCAAACATCTCTCCTCGTATCCTACATGCACTGTTCTAGCCCCAAGACGGCGAACCACATCCCCCGATATGATCGAACATTCAGAACCAGGATCAATCAAGGCTCGTGCGTTGTATAGCGCTCATTCGAAACAATATTGATAATCGCGGTAGGCTTCAGCAATATACTCTCCTGCATGTGATACGCGGGAAGCGAAACTATATCTTCAGCTGATCTTCTTCAACAGCTAATATTCTTTGATGATCCACGCTTTCTCCGTACGAGGGTGTGATGCTTCCTCGAATGACTCGGAACCAGAGCTTGCGACAAACTAGGTCTGTCACTCTCCTGATCATTGGACGAACTAAGTCCACTAGCTGAGTTTTGGGATGAACTAGGTCCTTGTGGCAAACGTTTTACATTTACCCGACTTGTGATGCAGTGTATGGTGAATATCACCACAACGCTTGCATGTGCCCGTATTCTCACAAGTACGAAAGGTATGGTAATGGCTCAAACACCACGCGCAATACCTGTAGATAGCAACCAGTTTCATTCGCTCCTCATAAACCACCTGTAGGTTTTTTTTCAGAAACGTAGTGGGTGGTCTTTCAAACAGACACGACAAACCATTTTCTTAGTGGTGCGACTACCTTCAGCGTATTTCGCAGGAGAGACCATGATCCTTTAAAATTATAAGTAGTGAAAAGAAAGATACTAATAGGTTAGAAGAACGACAAGCTTCACAACTGGTCTGGTAACTAAGCCACGCACTGTTTTCAACTCCACAACTCTAACATGACCATCTCTACCCAAGTGAACTTTTTGCACTTGACCTAAGCGCCATTAATTTGTCGGTAAGTTATCTTCACGAATGACAACCATATCCCCGACCTCAATATCCTTTTGCATAAACTTCCAATAATTGCGTTTCTGCATATCCTTCAAATATTCATCTTTCCATCTAAGACACAAGCGTTGATTCAACGCTTTAACCCTTTGCAGCCATTTGTGATAGACAAAGGAGCTTCTGAAATTTCTACCTCCTGTGGAACTAACAGAGGGCCACCAATTAGAAAATGGCCCGGTGTCAGGATGTCTAAACATACTACACTTTTATTTAAAGGGCACAAAGGTCTTGAATTTAGGCACGATTCAATACAAGCCAACAAAGTAGAAAACTCCTCAAATGTGTCAAGCCACCGGCAATTCTCTTAAAATGATATTTGAAGCTTTTGACCCCTGCTTTCCAAAGGCCTGTCATATGAGGCGCACCAGCAGGGTTAAAACGCCAATTAAGGCCTTGACGTGCATAGTTTCAATTCACTTCAGATCCTACGCTACGAAGAAAACTCGCAGCCCTTAATTCTTTAGAGGCTCCTACAAAATTGGTGCCGTTATCTGAGTGCATGTCTTTCGGATAACCACGAATAGCTACAATTCGCGAAAACGCTGCTAAGAAAGCAGGAGAGTATAAGCTGCTAACAGCTTCTAAATGGATCTCACTATATCTCAAATTTGGAGCGTTTTCCAAACGGTCTCCAACACAAATTATGCCTTTGTCATCCAAAAAGGGGTTCAAATTCAATAACTTACTTCCCACAATGGGTTCTCCCTAAGACAGTTTGTAATATTCGCTAGAAAAAGCTACTCTCTGAGCGACAATTATCAGTTTTTCTTTAACTGATGTGATCTCCTCTGCAGAGACCTCCAACGAAGTGTAATGTGTTACTTGTATTTTTAAAATTCCATTAATTCCTCTAACCACTAAGGCCATCACTCGAAGAGCACGTGGGTATGAGGAAAAACCTGTCAACAAGTCCCAATATGACTTAAAATAAGAGAAAAATACTTTAACGACTCTTTCTTCTTCTCCTGTATTAAAATCTCTGCAAGACGACGACTCCCAACGATCCGAAGACGAACAAAGCCAGGAAGGACCATACCATCAAAGACTCTTTTCAACCAAATCTTGTGGTCGCACACCTCGACAAATTAAGTCAGCTTGGTTTTTGTTCGAGAATGCGTGTCTCTAGCATTCTCTACCTGTCTTTTCAACAATTGGACAATTGGACACCCGACTTGCCAAAAAAGTTGTCCATGACTTTGGTGGTTTCTGAAGCCAAGCCAAGACAATCATGGAATCACTCCATGTGAAAAATTTAGTTCGAGTTTCGTCAAAACTCAAATCTTTACGAACGATGTTAATTAAATCTGCCTGTAGAGAAGCAGAACAAAGCGACCTTAGATTTAGCTAACAACAAATGCGATTCAATGAAACCATCTTCATCCCTAATACGAACATAGATACAAGCTCCATATGCTTTTTCAGAGGCGTCAGAAAATCCGTGAACCTCTAACGTGTTTCCACTTTCACCGGGGTATGCTCAGCCGTGCCCAGGGTTCGTTATCAGAAATTTATTTTTGTTCAGGGGTGAATAAATAAAATACGGTATTTTTGTTCTCTATTTTTTTAAAACGTTATAAAACTAAAAACTCTTTATTATTTTTTTTTTTATAATACGATTATTTAACACAAATTTTATACACGGGTATACAGTACGGAGTTGACGGTACAGTTTACACGCCTAGTATCACTTTTCAACATGAATAACGGTGTAAAATCAAATCACGAGGTATGGCATACAAACAAATCGACGAGTTACTAACCGACGAATCACTAAATATGGCATACAACCAACCTATGAATAGCTAAATATGGCATACAACCAACCTAACGATTTGCGGCATACAACCACTTACTAATTCCTACGACCTACTATGGCAAGACCACCAACCTAACTGAACTCATTTTCTATTATCGTTTGTTATTTATGCCTGATGAACGATCATTCACATGCACACAAACACAAACATTACATTTATTGTCTGTCAAACACATCTGTTGTCAATATCAACAGCTGTGCCACTTCAGTGTTGTAGTTAACAACACAGAGCTGGTATCAATATGCAACTGGTTAACAACAGATGGCTCTAATGTTATTTGAATTAACGGACAATAAACTTAGACGAAACAAAACATTTTCAATAGTATAACAAAACAAAACAATTCATTGATAATAATAAAAAATTAAATAATTATAAATGTTGGGTACAAAACGACGTTAGGACTTTGTGCCTCACAAGGTTTGAAACCAATCCAACGAGTAATCTTTGGTCCATCAATGTATTCATAGTCCTGAAGATATTGTTTCCATCTAAGACCCGAACTTTCCGTTCGGGTCCGAAAATACGTCGTCCCGACAAATTATATTAACAAACGCAGTGCCCAAAATAGCCTCTTTGTTAGCAGCGATAAAATAATTCTGAACTCTCCTATTCTGCGCAGCCGCTTGACTTGTACTTGGTGCCTCTAAGGTGTCCTCACTAGGAGGACACCAGTTTACAATTCGAACAGTTGAAGTTGCTCTTACAACTATTAATACTGTGGCCACTGCCCAAACAATTTGTACAAAGATTACGACTCCTTACAGCCGCAAATCTTTCCTCGACATTCATTTTCAGATATGTGCGACAAAATCTTAAAACAAAAAACAGCATTTTTTCGATACCTTCACTTGATACGTATTAACCTTTTTCACTTAAGGACTACATATTACCACCTGAACGGAATTGATTGCCGGTTTGCGATGGGATTCTATTATTAGATAAAGATTTATTATGAGAAGTTCCACGACCATACTCTTCTTTCAAATTCTCCTCCTCAAAATTTCGAAGGTCGAAAACGGTTTCCAATGATTGGAACCGAGCCGTAAGAAAATCGTCCATATCCTTCCATTTGGGAACCTCCTTCTTATTCTTCACATACTGTTCCCACAACGATAAAATAAGGATCGGCAAATTTATAGAGCAAAAAAAGACAAATACTGCGTCTCAAGTGGCAATATCAATTTTGTTCAGAGTTATAACCGATATGCAATTTTTTATTTCCCTTTGCAAGCGCTTTATATTCTTAGCAGACACAGATTTTACGGGGAAAGGCCGTATAACAGTTTGACTTGATTATTAACTAAAATTATCTTATTTTCGTAGGTATCCACTAAATTATCCCAGTCCCCTTTAAATCCCTCATTCGTCCAGTCCGAATCGCAAACAATATCTAGAGCGGCATGACTACTGAACTGCCGCAAATAACCTTTGAATGTCGGTCAATTCCTTAACGTTAATGCACACTGCTGTGAACATATCACAAAAGGCAGGCCAAGATCTGTAATCGCCCTTAAAAACCTCTATTTAACAAGGTGGCAAATTTAAAAGGTGACCTGCGGTACGGCCAATCGCACCTGTATTTGACGAACAAACTGAACCAGTACCACACGTAGTGGAATAAAAAACGGGTTTATTCGCAAAAGTTTGTGAAAGTTCACCCATTTGAGCAGCTATGGTAATATAAGCCAATCTACATTCCTTGTACAATTGCTTAGCCTGCTGACAACACTCCTCGGACTGTCCAGTTACGTCACTTGTCGCAAAGGTTTTATATGCCGTTCTAACCTTTTCCCACAAAACCCTTAATTCCTCTTTTTAAAGATCGACAGTGTAAGAATTTTGACCCTCCTGTGGTACTCCATTGAATTCACTCTCAAATTCAAGCAAAAGTGCAGCAAGTTTTTCAAATTGTATAAGATTTTAAGATTTAGACATTTTCTCAGTTCAAATTTCAATTCTCAGTTTCAAAAAAAAAAATATAATAAACCCAAAATACTTTACAAAGAGTATAAAAATGTCCTTAAAAAATACCGAAAACTTTAAAAAATGTTCCCTAAAAGGGCTCAAAATTCTACAAATTCCGAAAAAGTCACGAAAAAATTCATAAAAAAATAAAGTATTCAATAAATTATTTGCAATATTTCACCGATGTAGCTATAAGCTTGGAATATAATTCAAAATAAAATTATCAGTTACACGTTGTATACTGTTGTACGCACTCTATCTTGAAAAAACTATCGATCGGAACAAAGCTTCTATTGAAAAAAAAGAAGAAAAACAAACAAAACGATCAGATAGATCAGTTATTCCTTATAATATTCACTTAATTTTCCATTAATTTTCATCCGATGTTATTTCAAGATTTCTTATTTCGGGAAAAGAAATATTAGTTTTATATTTTGGCCAGTACTTTTGTAATTTCACCTTCAAAAAATAAACAATATTTTTCAATCCATGTACTGTTAACTTACTTTCCTGATCATAAAATGTTCTCTATGAAACAGAAAATGTACACCTATTCCTGTTTCTACTCGATTTTTTACATAACACGGCAAAAATTATTTTGTTTAAAAAAACTTTTCTTTTTCTTAAGTTTCTTAAATCCTTAAGACAATCAGAGAAAAAATTGGTTCGATTTCTATTAAAACAATTAAAATTTATCTCTTATGACCTTTAAAAATATTTTTTTAAAAATTACAAATGGATGATATGTGAAATAAAAGACATGATATTCTGAAAAAGAAAATTTAAACTTGTACCACAGAAATAATAATTTTGGTAGGCCTTTTGAGTCTGTTGAACCAATCTTATATTTTTCTATTACGGTGTGTTCTTTTTGTGCGATTTATTTTACACGATGTAAATCAGAACGTTTGCACCGTGTAAAAAGAGAGCTAGGTGTATTTCTCTTTATCTTTCTGACTAAAAAAACACACAGCAGTGCCGAATCTAAATTGACTCGTATAGAAGAATTTAAAGTTATTTATAAGAAATATAAAGATATTCAAGATGTGATTAACGATTTATGCGAGACAGATAGTGAGGTTCGAGCAGAATATTCTTATCGTAATGATATTGAAGAAATGTATTTTACACCGAAATCTATATGGTCCTTATACTCTCATCACAATTTTTACAATACCGTAGTATACGGAGGTGCAGCAAGTACACCTAATGCTAATACAGAATTAAAAGCGCTTTTAGGGACAATGTCAACTATATTGACATCGGTCGTCAACATTCAGTCTTCAAATATGGAGTCTTTAAATAGGCTGCTGCTAACAATAATTTGGAAATTCGTCTACCTAAAATTTAAATACATGACTTTGAAGGTGATTTATCCAACTGGACACGACCCAGAGATTTATTTATCGCGATGATAGACTCAAAGAACAATTTGTAAAAAGGTGAAAAACTGGAATACCTACAGAAGAAGTTGAAAGGTGAAGCATCGTCTTTAATGAAACATTTAATACCGACTAATGACAACTATTCTATTGCGTGGGAAGTGATTACGAAGAAGTACGACAGACCGGAGAAAATAAAAATAACATATATAAAGCTACTGGTAACTCACCCACCGATAATAGAGTTTTCGTTAACAGAAATTAAACGCTTTTATAACACTACTATTGAAAGCTATAATTCTCTACAGGTTTTATATGATTCCGTGGAGTCATGGGATTCATTGCTGTTATTTCTGATGATTTACAAATTAAATAGGGAAACCATTACTATTTGGTGTCGTCATAAAATAAATTATGAATCTTAAACATTCCAACATTTGTTGGATTTTTGGAAAATCGTGTTATCGAACTCGAAAGGTTAACAAAGTTGCGACAATGAGGTCAATGAGTATCATCTTCTGTACGCATGCCAGCAATTTAAAAATCTTGATATTGAACAGCGTAGAAAGGTGGACTTAGGGAAAATCATTTTTCTAAGGACTGTAAGTCAGTTTCATGCGAAATTTGTGTTTTGAATCATAACAGATTACTACACACTGGTTCATGTTCCTCTTCGGGCAAAGAACCAAATGGGGATACCAATTATCCCAAGTCGTTTACTATAAATTCAAGTCAGCTGACTTCGACGACGCTATTGCCAACAGCAATAGTCATGGTACGTGACAACAACAGTATCCTGCAAGCATGCGTCCAACGTAGGTTGCGAAGATCATACGATAAAACCGTCCTATATGGTGCTGGTGGTGATAATACAAGCTACACAAAAGGAAAGCTTCAAATTGAAATTTGTGCAAAGATGAAGAGTAAAACGTTTATAGTCCAAATATACTGTGTTTTGAACCTCACACAATACTTTAAGTCAGAAACATTAAGAAATCATGGTTTGGATTATTTCAAAAAGATTCAACTTGCATATCCTGGTTATAATAAAACGAATCGTATTTACATTATTCTGGAAGCTGACGTTTTTCCACATTGTATGTTAGGTGAAAACATTTCACATCCATCAGGATTTCCGACAGTTATCAACATTATTTTCGGCTGTGTAATTATGGAAAATGACACCAGACAAAATCGAGTTGTGACTCATATGCATAACAGTTTGGAAGAACAATTACAACAACTGAAGAATGTCAGGGTCAAACAAATTATTTAAGAGGAAAAAGCGGAAAAACATATCATTTAAAACGAATTCATTTCAACTTGGTGAATCGAAGACAGCCGAAATTAAGAGACTTCAATCAATGGAACGTCAATTTGTTAAAAATCATAACCTCAAGGACGAGTTCCATTAATTTATGAATGAGTACATTCAACCGAACCACATGTAGATTGCTCCTTCTGAATCACAGCAAGCGTATTACATGCCACATCATGCGTTGTTGAAACCGTCAAGTTCCACCACCAAACTACGCGTAGTGTTCGACACATCATGCAAAAGCTCAAACAACACTTCGTTATATGATCATCTGTTAGTTGGACCTACGGTTCAGAACGACTTGTACACTATTCTGTTGAAACTTAGGAAATTTGAGATAGGATTAATAGCTGACATAGAGAAAGTGTATCGGCAAGCCTTGAGGGTATTTTACGTGTTTGTGGTCGTCTCGAAAATGCGCTCATCAGTTATGATCAAAAACATCCGTATATCATTAATAACTCTTTGACACAACTCATAGTTCAGTATTACCCTATAAAGTGTCGACCTGTACCTGTAGTACACGCCAACTGTAATATTTGCTAGGTTTGAAATACTATATCCCAGAAGAAACTCAATTAATAAACCGAACGGTGTATCAGTGTACAAACAGGCATGCGATTTAGACAGAAACCATATAAACGACGCATGGGCGATCTTCTCAGCTACCGCTTACAACCTGGCTCAACATCATGGAAAGGTAGAAGGTCGAAGAAGTACAAATGCTGCATGGCTGTATGACAAATCTTTCCACACAGGCATTCTGTCTTCACTTTGCCGTTTTACATCAAGACGTTGAAAACCTCTTCATATCTACACAAACAACGGCACTAATTTTGTTGGCTGCAACAAAGAACTGAAGGAACTATGTATATCATTTCCTTACGACATTAATCCTTTTATATATCAGAAGATGTCCAACGATCAGATAAAGTGGCATTTCATAACTCTATCAGTACCTAACTTCGATGGCATTTGGGAAGCATGTGTAAAATCTGTTAAGTTTCAGCTTGAATGCGTGCTTGGAAATTCTTTCGTTACATATGAAGGGTTAACAAATTCTCGACCATTGTGTTTAAAATTTGAAGGTGATGCTGATTTTTAATACTATGTCTAATGTCGTCAATTTCCGATAAAAATTTAATCGATCGGCCGATTTCAATTCATTTAACGCTTAGTTAAACAATTCTGGTCAAAGGAGTATTTAGGACAACTTAAAAAACATCCAAAATTGCTTCAAAAAATTTAAAACCGTCAAGTCGGTGACGTGGTTTTCATCAAAGAGGATAACCTTCCCCTACGCAATGACTACTGGGAAGAATTGTGGCAGTATATCTTGGTCATTATGATATCGTAAGAGTGGTTTAAATGCAGAAGGCAAAGGGCTTAGTTAAGCGCCAGATCTCCAAGTTATACCCTCTATTTGTTGATGGTTGAAAGGGGTCCTTTCAAGGTGGGCCGATATATTCATGATCGTGTTAATAAACTATTTATAAGTTATTATTTGAATTTCGTTTTGTTTAATTCTATGAATTCACTTTAACGTCCTTATTTAACAAAGTAATTTATAATTAAATTTCCCTTTTTTTGTACCACAGAATGTAACTCTGAGGTGTAGTACACAATTAACGAACATTGTAAGCCTTTTTTTCTGTAAAGTTTAACAAAACCGCATCTCACGCAATACACCATATTGATGCAATAAAATATATAAAAAATAAAATCTAAAATATATGTGTTTAAATTACAGTCCGCTCAGCATAATTCGACCATAAAATTAATAATAGCTTTGTTTTTTTGAATTTTATAAAAATATTTTATACAAATTTAAGTAGATATAGACCTGCTAAGTGGTTAAAGATATAGCTACTTAAAAATTTAGAATGTATAAAAATGCTGCCAAGTCTTAGAAATTATTGGCTTTTCTCTTTTAAATGTAAACAAAAATATATTTGTCATAAAAATATTTGAAATTTTTGGATTTTTAATTTGATAAAATATTAAAAACAACAAAAGCTAACAAATGAATTATGTGTTTGTAAGTAAAAGTAGAGCAGGGCAAAGAATATAATTGCTCTATTTCGCGTTTCTGCGAAGTCCATATACGAAAACAGCTTTCGTACAAAGGCGGCCCCAAATGTACAAATTGTATTTCTTTACAAAAATTAAATGAAGGGATGGTCGTTTTCTTTACAAGTAGTTATAGATATAGATATAAAATTCGAAGAAACAAACCTAATATGAAATAAAATGAATTATCAATCTCTGCATTAAAACCAATCAGTGGCGTGCACAGGGGCCGTTCTCCCCCCCCCCCCTGAAATTATTACCAAAATACAATTTTTTTACTATGTATACATTTTTGTTTCCAACTGATTTTTTTTGCAAGACCAATTGAGTTTTTTGCACGTCCAATTGGGTTTTACCAGATTTTGTTGAAATTTGTGCAGAAATAAGAAGAATTTACTTTGAAATAAGAGAAATTTGTTCAATTTCCTCTCATTTACCGAAAGTTGTAATATGGCCGCTTCTTTCGATGAAATCTCTATACTTATCCTCTATTTTTAATGATTTCACACTCGTAATATTATTTGGCTAAAAACAACCAAAAATGCACTTAAGTTTTTAATAGCCGATCAATTGCATTTTTTATTTAATTTAACGCCTTTTATCTTTTTTCGAACGTTTTCTAAAAACGGAGTAATAAAAGGTTGATTTACACGTCGACTATCCTTATCTACTATTACTCAGTATTGGGTTTAAAAATCAGCCAAACAACAAAATAATAAAAACGGTAGAAAAATATATGTAGTTTATTGTTTTTAAATGTTGTATTTTGTTTGGGTATGATTGTTCAAATATTTTGTCAAAGAAATTTTATAATCTTTTGTTAATTTGTTAATATAATATAAAATAATATTTTTAATTATAATACTTTGTTAATATACTTTCTATACTTCGTGTTCCGTTGAAGTCCATGTATGAAAACAAGAAGTTATAGATATAGAGATATAAAAATAAAGCTTTTTTATAAAAAATAGACAAAATTGTTCAAAAATGACAATTGAAATTAAAAAAATCCAAAATAAATTCAAAAAATTACAAATAAAATTCAAAAATTCGCAATCGATACTTAAAGAGATCAATTAAAATTAAAAAATGCCAAACGCAATTAAAAAATTTTTGAAATTTAACAAATATTTATTTAATTTAATTTGTTGTTATGAATTTCAACCCAGCAAAAATAAATGGAAGTGATTCTTAAGGAATTAATTTTTCATTGATTCTAAAGTATCTTTTAGTTCTGATTTTTCTCTTCTAAGGAAGTTCTTTTTCACAACTTATAAAAATGTGATTTTTAATGAAATTAAACACTTTTCAAATCTAAGACGCTACAAAAAGTAAAAAAATGTATTGTAGTAAAAGTTGCAAGCATTTCGAATAGAGATAAATAAGGCCCGATTGCTGAATTTCCCGCTAAAATTTAACGAACAGTAAAACTCAAACTTTGTATAGGAAACAACAACAAATGTGTCAGTTAAATTCCCAGGTAGAAGCTAACGGGAGATTGTGAAACTGAGGCTAAGGCCCGATTACTGATGTCCTGTAGAAATCTAAATTAAAAAATTTATTTGGGAAGAACAAAAGATTTAATTTTTCACTAAACCATAAGAAGGGCTTTAGATGCAATGAAAAAGGATCATAAAAGAAAACTTCCACCCTATGACACCTCTATGTAAAAATCATTGGTTCCGATCCAAATTTTCACAACACCGGAATCAAAATCACTGCTTCTTTTTCTCTTCTTTTGCTATTTTTTTTTTGCTGGGAATTGATGCTTTATAAATTACGTTTGCAGTCATTCCAAAGGGTTTGAAACAATCTAATAGTTTTGAAATTGTCTTTAAATTTGAGTAAAGTTTGGGCAAAATTTGATAATGAAAATTAACACTAAAAATATAATGAAAAATTACTCCAACCAAATGAAAATTCGCCCCAAAATTAAGTTTGGGGCATATTTTCATTTATTAGATTGAGGCTTTTATTCATTATGTAAAATAACACCAATTTGAAGAAATAGAAAATTACCCCAAATATGATGAAATAAATAATGACCCCAAAATATACAAAGCAAATAAATGTTGCTTATGCTCAGCATTATACACATTTAGTCATATTAAATGGAATTAATAACATCCGAATGTACTTGGGCCAACCTAAACTGAAATATTTTAAAGAATTATAATAAAAATCATTTTATTTAAGTCAAGTATTTTAGTGATGCGCAACCACTGCCTTTCAAAATAGTTCAAATATTAAGTAAATTTCTGCTCTTTGCCCATGAGTGTGTCCTCCTAACCAGTTCTTAATTTGCTATCAACAATGGAAGACCCATCAATTATATGCGGATTTTGCAGCATCCGACGATCTTATAAAATTTTAGAGCGGCAATTTTGTTAAGAATTATATTTGTTCTTAATGTATAAAAAACAAAAATTTCCCCTGCGGCGCCAACTTCTACAACTATATACGAAAAAAAAATGAAAATTGTTTAACAAAAAAAACGCGATTTTTGGTAAAGAATATATAATATACTGCACCAAGCCGAGTATTTGACGTATCGTCAAAATAATTTTGTAGCATAATAGATTTTTATCAAAATGATCTAAAAGTGAAAACAAGCTTTACAACACAAAAACAATCAAAATGTACTTAATATTAAACGTATATATTAGATCTCAGCCAATGTAATAAATAAGTTTAAAATAAAAATTGTTTATGAATTTTAAAGCTGTAAATTTTGTTTTAAATGCTTCAAAAAGGTCAACAAATTTAGGTTTAGCTTTAAAAAAAATTGCCCCCCCCCCCCTCCATGAAACAAAATCCTGGGCACGCCACTGAAACCAATACATCATTAATTTAGCAGAAATGGCTTCGATTATCGATCTGAAAAATCTATCCAAATTTATTTTTTTTTACAATAAATTTTCAAAAGCCAAATCCCCTTATCTGGCAACACTCTGATGCATACAATCACTACATAGACTATGTTGTTTTTCTAAATTTAAACAATGAGTGCGGTTCTCTTTCTTAAAAAAATTAAGTTATGACGGTTTTATATTAATACGCGTATATTTTTAATAAACATTTTTTTTGTTTTTTTTAGGGATTTTAGATGCAATTTTGCAATTTAAAAAACTCTAATGAAAGTTAAGATATAAATCAAAATAATATGACTTTTATATGTTGTAATAGTGTAAACTAGAATATTTTTTACACCAATTTCATTATCTTTTATAAATTTATTTGATATGATTAAATTTTTAATTGAAAATTAAAAAAAAATCAAAAATAAAAAAAATTTAATTGAAATTTTTTGTAATAATTTTTTCAATGTATTTAATTGTCTGTGACTCACCCTAAAGAAAACAGAACATGGTTGCGTTTTACATATTTTTTACGAAAACTTTATGGGTGCGAGAAATACAGGAACAAGGTAAAGGTAACTTCATATAACTTGCCCTCCTCATAGAACAAGATGACGATAAGTGCGCTGAAAATTGAAGTAAAAACAAATAGAGATAGCAGGCGTTAGACCATTTTGGGATAAAATATTATTACTATTAAATATTAAAAAAAAATGTATTTCTTTTTGGTATTCTATTACGTTGAAATACCGCCAAGGAAAAAAAAAAGAATTGTCTACGGGTTTAAATAAAAAATTTGGAGTCGGATTGATATACAAAAATAGGGTTTAGGGAGCTCCTTCAGGCTGAATAATGATAAAATAGTTATTTTTTAACCGTTAATTTGGATAGAACGAGGATAAATAAAAAATCCAACGTCTTTGTTTTCAAGGCAAGTTATTAGTTTTTTATGGGATAAAATAAATATATATACACATATATATATATATATATATATATATATATATATATATATATATATATATATATATTCATTACATATACTTTGAAGACATCTGTATATACAGCCAAAAAAGTCTCTATAATATGCGCTGTATCCAGTAAAATGTCTTCAGTGTAAGCAGTAGAATAACGTTGGAAACAAATGGGTTTCAAGTAACATTTTAACATTAAGCATGATTATATTTAGTGTGACATACGATATTTGGATGTCAGTCACTTAAAGTAATAAGTTCATCATTACGGAAATACTTCAATCATGCTACACCTCCATTTTCATATAACAAAATGTTGTTCTATGGACATTCTTTTACAACAATTTGAGGTTTTTATTAGTAGTTTTATAAAATTTATTTTAATTGTTTTATTAAAGTATATTATTTTATTAACTTTTTCTTTCTTATATTTATTTTATTTTAGCCAGTATGATATAACTTAATTCTATTTTTATGAACTATTTGTTCCTTTTTTGTTTTATTATCTACTATGGTTATATTGTTTCTTATATCTATTTTCTTAATTTTATATGGTCCCTTGTACTGGTTATCCAACTTATGTCCTGCTTCATTTTTTATTAAAACTAAATCTCCTATTTTGAGATCATGGTCTATTATTTTATTATCATAATAAAGTTTTTGCTTATTTTTATTTCTGTCTAATAATATTTGGGCCCTTTTATGTGCTACTTCTAACCTAAATTTTGCCTCTTTGGCATAGTCATCTATATTGTATAGTGGAGAAATTCTATCTACTTTATCAAATTGTTGAAATTTATTTGGTAGTTTTGAAAAAACTAATTCATGTGGACAGTAATTGTGCACTGTTGAAGTATTTTAACCATTCATCCCAGTCTGTTTTGTTCACTGAAATATAAGAACGTACATATTCATAAAAAGTCCTATGACTTCTTTCTATTGTTCCTAATGTTTGATGATGATAAGCTGTTGAAGTTAGTTTTTCAATTTTTAATAAATCACAAATTTCCGATAGGATAGAATTTTTATATTCTGTTCCCATGTCCGAAATGAACGTCTTCATCGGACCATAGGTAAGTATAAAATTATCAAATATAGCCTTAGCTATTGTTTTAGCGCTTTTGTCTGGTATTGATGTAGTTACTAAGAATTTGGTTAAATCACATATTATCGTGATTGCATATTCATTTCCGTAAATTGATCTTGGAAATGGACCTATTGTATCTACATACACCGTATCAAATGGTTTTTTTGGTGTTTCTGTAATGGTCATTGGACTCTTCAAATGTTTAGTTGTCCTCGTTGTTTGACATTTATGACATGATTTTACATATTTAGATATGTCTTTCGACATATTTTTCCAGTAGTAATATCTTTTAATTTTCTGTATTGTTCTATATGTTCCACAATGTCCACCTTCTATGGGATCATCGTGATATTTCAGCATTATATCGAGAATTGCCTTGGCATTCTTACTATCAATTTGGGTCACCTCATTTAGTAGCGCTACTTTAATTTTATTCAATAATTTATTGCCCATATTTTTAAATTCATATATAGAGATAAATTCAAAAATTTTCTCACAAGGTGCCACTTGTAATTTATAAACATTATGTTTACCGGCCACATTTTCGAGCCTAGAGAAAAATTGTCCTAAGTCAAAGTTCTCGTTAGTAAACAAATCCTTAATTTGTATATATGTTACTATAGATTTTCCTCGTTTTATATAACATCTCACGGGGGAAATCTTTAGTTTACAGTATTTTCCGACGTCAGAGTTTGTTAAAGGTACATATATACTGGGCTTATCTTTATTAGTATTATCTTTATGCTGTTTATTAGAACTACTGATTTTTTCTCCTTTATTGGCCATCGATCGAGTCGTGACCCCTAATACTGAAAAAACTTTTTTATTCATGTCTTTGAAATCATTTATAGTTATACGCGATAGCGCGTCGGCAACGTAATTATCTTTTCCCCTAAGATATTCCACTGTAAAATCATACTCCTCCAAGTCGAGTCTCATCCTCGTTAATTTTGAGCTTGGATCCTTCATTGAAAATAAATAAGAAAGTGGTCTGTGATCACTGCGAACCAAAAACTTTTTTCCATAAATGTATGGTTTGAAATGCGTTATGGCCCAATGTATGGCAGTTAGTTCTTGGTAAACGTTTTTGATGCATATGCAACTGGTAAATATTTTCCTTCATGTTCTTGTGTTAGAACTGCGCCGCAGGCATATTTGCTTGCATCTGTTATTATACAAAATTCTTTTTGGAAGTCTGGGTATTGTAGTAGTGTTGGGCTCATTAATGCTTTCTTTAAATGTTTAAACGCGATATCACAATCATTACTCCATTCGAAGGGTACACCTTTCTTGGACAATCTTGTTATATGCCTCGAGTGTTCTGAGAAGTTTGGAATAAACCTTCGATAATAATTACAAAAAGCTATAAATCTTTTAGCACTATCAGCATCTTTTGGTGCTGGATAATTTTCAATTATCGAATATTTACTATCATCTGGGAGTATTCCTTTGTTAGTACACTTATGTCCAAGGTAGGTTACTTCCTTCATAAAAAATGAGCATTTTTCTGGGTGTAATTTAAGATTGTGCTTCCTGCAAATTCGAAAACATTTTTTAAATTCGAAAGCATGTGCTTTTCTGAGCAACCTAACACAACCAAGTCATCCATATAAAGGAATGCCTGTTCTGGTCGCAAACCACCAAAAGCGAGTGTCATCATTCTTTGAAAAGAATTAGGTGCTATTTTTAAACCATAAGGCAATCTAGTAAACCTATAAGATCCATTTGTTGTTGAAAATGAAGTCAGATCTCTAGAGTTTATCTCCAATCTAATTTGGTGAAATCCAGACATCAGATCCAGACATGAAAAATACTTTGCTCTGCCGAGCTGGTCTAGAATGTCATCTATTCTCGGTAATGGAAATTTGTCTGCCATTAATTTCTTATTTAGCTGTCTATAATCTACTACTAGTCTCCATCTTTTTGTCCCTGAATTTGGAAGTGACTTTTTTGGTACCAACAGAATTGGGCTGTTGTACTCAGAATTTTATGGTTCAACTATTTTATCGTCTATTAGGTTTTTAACCTGCCTATCTATTTCCTCTTTGTGTGCATGTGGTATACGGTAGTTCTTGATGTACACCGGTTGTAAATCCTTTACTATCAATTTTTGTTCATAAAAATTGTTAGTTGTGATTGTTTCTGATTTTAAACCGAAAATATCGTTGTATGAGGCACAAAGCTCAGTTAATGTATTTTCAAATTGTTCGGGAAAATTTTCCTGCAAAATTTTTAATATTTCTGATTTTCTGTGTAGATTTTTAGTTGGATTTCTTTTTATTATATCATATTCGAAAAGATTTTCTGTTTTTATTTTACTTTTATTAAGCGTTGTTATAGTGTTATTTGTATTTAGAATACGAATAAATGCTTTATTAGATTTTACCAATGTGTTTGCAATGAAAACACCTGGTTCAAGTTCTTGATTTGGAATTAGTATTTCATTATCGCAGTTAATAAAATTAACTTGCCGTATTACTTCAGATCTTGGTGGTAAAATAATGTCAACGCAGTTATTCGTAATCGGTATTTCTATTGATTGTGGTATATTAAAGGGGCGTAGGATAAGGTAATCGTTATTTTCATTAAAATCTAATATACAATTGTATTTTTTTATGAAATCCATTCCAATGATTCCGTCACAGGGTATTGAAAAATCATTTTGTACTACTTGGAAGTTATGGGGTATCAAAAAATTTTTAAATTTTAAATTGAAAAATGTAGTACCTATTGATTTAATTTTACCTTGTCCTATTCCCGTCAATGTGGTTGTTTTGTTAGTATTTATTTGGTTTAGTTTGAAATGTGTTTCTTTTATTAGTGAAATGTCAGCTCCTGTGTCTATTAATAGTGTTACTGTGGTGTTAGTTTTATCTATTTGAATATTAACGAAGAAACAAAAACTGAGGTTCAGATTATATACATTATTATTTACTGAGCTTCTCTTAGGGGATGATTCGAGTTTTCCGAATAATTTTCTTTGAGTCTGTTGCTCTGATGTAGTTTCTAGTTCTACGATTGTTATTGTACCTTTGTTGGCTTCTGTTGTTGAAATTATTCCTATTAGTATTATTACCATTGTTGGTGTTATTATTCCCGTTATTATATCTTGGATAATTTTTTCTTTTGTTAAATTTTACATAATTTCCTCGGAAATTATTGTTTGGTTTCTGTCCAAAATATAATATGGCATTTTGTTGCCCAGTTGCCTCTGTGCAACTATTTATGAATTTACCAACAGCGTCATTAATACTGTTAAATTGTCCTGCCTCCATGATAAGTTTTACTTTATCAAGGGTGCAGTTTTTAGTAAGTGCTTTTACAGCAACTTGCGTCGAGTATTTGGTTGCTAATTGGCTTGGCAAACCATCTGAGATATATGCATTTTCTAAGGATTTCGCTAGGTTTTCTATTTCGTTACAGTAAGCGTTTGGTGTTTTATTGAATTGTTTTGTACTCATTATTTTTGCAGAAAGGACTTCAACAGATTCGCCCTTCACGCTAACTTTAAGTTTGGTTATTATATCTGATATGTTTGATTCATTAGTTATTAAATTTCTAGCCGTTCCTTTTAATTTGGTTTTTATTAAGGATACTGCGGCTATCTCATGTTGACCCTTTATTGTATCAACTAAATTTAATGAATCGATAAAGGATGTCAGATTTTCAGGCTTCCCATCGAAGTCTGTAATCAGCTTGGAAGCTGTATTGAGAAATTCAACGATTGTTTGGCTCATTTTGTATGTTGTCGATGGTATAGTGAAGTTATAAGGTTCACTTTCGTGTATTGAATTAGGTAATTCTATTGTTATAGCCTTTTTTAATGCTATTTTTGTAATTTTATTTTTTAAATCTAAAAAAAATGCATCTGCTTTAGCATGATGTGATAATGTAAGTCTGTTATAATAAACGTTAAATAAAACTCGTATTTTCTCGAGATTCCTAAAAAGGGTATTAAAATGAAGTCTTATTGTTTCTTCTCTGATAGGTCTGTCAACATTTAGGCATTTGTATGTACGTTCGAATTCTTCCTTAATTAATCTGGCTTTGTTTACAATTTGGTTCCATTCCATTTAAATCCTCTATTTTGGTTATTTATATTTTCTCTGATCTTCTTTTTCTATACTTTATCTAAGTCATTTGCTCGACTTACATATTTTCTCTTAAGGGATTTCTTATGAAGTAGGTAAAATTTTAAAAGTAAGTATACTGTACTAATAATTATAGCTATGAGGAAAAGTGTCCACAACGAATCAATTTGTGTGGTATGATCTATAATTTCTACGTTATTCACTACATTTGCGTTCGGTTTTTCTATTTTAGAGTTTGGTTTCCCCATTTTAAAATGTTTCCCTTCTTCCGCAAATTTTTATAATTTTTAATGGGTTCCTACCCTTATTTTCCATATTTTACTCTTCTCACTATTTTTGTTCTTAACTATCTTATTGAGCGTATTGTTTCCTCTTCTATTCTATTGGTACTAAATCTTATTCTGTAGGTTCTCTTATCATCCCTATCAGTTTCCAGTATTCTATCAAAGGGCCAATTTACAATTATGAATATATTTAAGATTATATAATTATATTATTTCTATTTCTTTGGACATATAAATAATTTTATTATTATTATTATATATATATATTTTTTTTTGTCCACGGCGGTTAACGCCTACCGACCTATGAGTTCACTCTAGGTGCACTTCATTTAAATTAATTTTAAAGTTAGTTAGTTGTTTTTAGTTTTATTTTAATGAGCTGCTCTAACTCGGTTATTCTCCTCCAGAGATTTGTGGCATCATTCCAGCTGGGAGGGGGTTGTCTGTTTACTTCTCTCAATAACAGCGCCCGTTCTCTTTTTAGTCTGCAGAGTAGTCCTCCTCTGCGCTTTGGTTTTTTCACTTTTGGTATTTTTGGTTCTTCTTGTTGTTTTCTGCAATTCCTTGCTCTGTGCTGTTCCAAGGTCAATGGCTGTGGACCTTCTTCAGGCATCTGGCGGAGACTTGGCTGTCCGCCAGGAACTGGTTAAAATGGAGTAGCCCCTTTTTTTGTGTTTGTTTTTCTCTCTCTCTAGGAGGCTTGTCTGTTTTCCCACTTTGGGTGCTTTATAGTGTAGAACTCCAAAGGACTGGCAGAGTGATTTTATTAATTTTGCTTTGGGTGCTTTATGTATATTCGAGCACTCCAAAGAATTTTAAGGATAATAGCTGTTTTTGGGTGCTTTATAGTTGAGCACTCCAAAAGTCTGGCAGGATCACCATGTAGATTAAAACTATTTTCTTTTATTTTCGAAGGTGCAAATGACTTGCACTCTTCGTCTTTGTTTATTTAATTGACTTAAATTATAAATTATTCTGGCTTATATACTACTTATGAGAATTTAGCTTAACCTAATAATAATACAAGTTTGTGTGTATTCTAAATAGTTTCCCACGTTGGAAACAAATGGGTTTCAAGTAACATTTTAACATTAAGCATGATTATATTTAGTGTGACATACGATATTTGGATGTCAGTCACTTAAAGTAATAAGTTCATCATTACTGAAATACTTCAATCATGCTACAATATATATATATATATATTA
The DNA here is from genome assembly GCA_949748255.1 of Eustalomyia histrio. Classification (NCBI taxonomy): domain Eukaryota; kingdom Metazoa; phylum Arthropoda; class Insecta; order Diptera; family Anthomyiidae; genus Eustalomyia; species Eustalomyia histrio. The sequence goes on along the minus strand of OX456523.1, from coordinate 166,401,943 downwards.
GGGCGGGTCGATTTGTAGGGAGTGAAAAAATTCACCAATTTCCCTATGATTTCCGTATTCTATGGGTTATTCCATGAAAATTTGCCGAAGGAACCATACCTCTATCGTTAAAATCGAGTCCCCTACTTTTTGTTGGTAGATTTTTTCCCAAATTGACGTTCGTATGAAATATTACCTACACGTTCACATCCATAACTCAAAAACTATCCATCGGGTTTAATCGTTGCGCGTTTGAAAGGTGAGCTCATTTTGATAAATTTACAAAAAAAATCTCCAACATTGGTCCAACGGTTCAAAAGTTACGGGCATTTTTGTCCAAATTTTGGAGCCTTTTTCATTTTTTTCATGATTTTGTCCAAGAATATTACTTTCATGACCATTTTTTTGGCTCAATCCATTATTTAATTCAATTTACAATTCAAAACGAAGAGTTTAAGCCCAAATTTATCGAATTCGGTTGATTAATTCATGCAATATTGCTAAAACAAAATAACACATAAAACCAACTTTTTGATTTTTTTTCCCTTTTTATTTTTGCTCTCTTTTTTGGGTTTGCATACGATTTATAAAGAATAATTCTTCGCTGACGTCATTTTGACAACAACAAATACACAGCAATTCTAATTGGACGAAACAATCAGCTGTAGTTGGCGGGGTGGGGATTCCAGTGTATGCTAGTTTTGTTTGAGCGTCATTTCAGTGAAGTGTTACTTGAAATAACTAACAAATAATCAAACTATTTTGAAATTTAGAAAAGATTTAAAGGTAAGTGTAAAAACATTGCTAACTATTATAGTTAATAGTTATATTATTATTCTATGAAAAACATATATAATTCTTTTAGTGACGGTTTAAAAAATGGATTCAGAGCCTGGTTCATCGCAAAATCCAACAGATACCCAACGCAGTAGTTTGCAACATTTGGTCTCTCATGATGTTTTTTCTTTTGGCGTGGGCTGTGAATTACCTGATATTAATCTGCCAACTAAACGAGATATATTGAAGTACTATTTTTTCTTGGCCGAACGTTCAAAAGCCCAAAGCAAAATGTTTTCGTATAAAAGATTTACTCCCCAAGTAGCAGACAGATTGTTAGAAATTTGGAATCAACTTAATATTGAACTTATACTCAAAGGTAGCATCATTAGAAAATTGAATAATTTGCTTGACGCATATAGTAATGCAGATAAACAACGAGTAAAACGCGCAACAGAATTCAAAAAATTCGTAGAATCAACAAACCAATTATTCAACATTGGAAAATGTAAATGCAACTTGAAAGAAAACGACTGCTCATGTGGATCTATCCCAGAAAACTTAAAAGATTTCATGCGCGATCAATATAATGACAGAATACAAACGATACCGGAACACGATAGTGGAAGTGAAGAGACGATACCAACGACTATACCAACAATCCCAGTGAGCAACGATCCTACATACGAACCACATTATGACGAAATGGAAGTTGATGTGAGAGGAGGTTCAGAATTAGTTCTACCACCACAAACATACACTCCCAGATACAATACTAAAAACTATGCAATGATGTGTGACAGATTTGGTGTGCATGATAGAATGGGATCAGCATTGGCAACAGCTCTGATGGAAGACCTGGGCGTAAAAGATGCTCATGGCAATCTTGTCATCATGGATAAAAGTAAACTTCGTAGAGAAAGAGAAAAATGGAGACAAGACGCACTTCGTAAGCGGTATGATGGCTCGAATTTGATATCATTTTCATTCGACGGCAGGAAAAATGATGCTCTAACTGTAGAAAAAATTGATGAGAAGTTGCATCCAAGGATGGTTAAAGAACCTCATCTAGTTGTTTTGAGGGAACCAAATTCTCAATTGATAGGCTACACAAAACTAGAAAGTGAAACTGCGGCAAGCAAAGTCAACAAATTGATCGAATTCTTCCAAGAAAAACAATTGTCTCTCGATTCATTAATTGCCATATGCGCTGATGGTGAACCAACAAATACTGGCGTACACGGTGGAATTTTGCGACTATTCGAAAAACAGTTAAAGAGACCACTGCACTGGTTTGTGTGTCTTCTGCACTTTAACGAGCTTCCGTTTAGACATTTGTTTGACACTTTAGACAAATCAACCACCACTGGACCACGATCAACTACCGGAAAGTTGAGCTCAAAAATTGCTGATTGTGAAAATCTTCCGGTATGTAATTTTTATAGCTAATTCTTTACCATTTTTTATTCTATTTTTTAGCTTTTATGTTTTCTTTTCAGGTGGTAACCGATTTTGAGGAAATCGCTTTGGAAAATATGCCTCCTGGTGATTTAAATCCAGAAGAATTATCTACTGATTCGAGGTACTTGATGTTAATGGCCAATGCAATTTCTAATGGCGTGGTTCCTGCGGATTTATCTCACATAAAACCAGGGCCAATTGCACATTCTCGTTGGCTGACCAAAGCCAATAGATTATTACGGTTGTATGTGACAACTAATAATCCAACTGAAAATTTAAAAATTCTGGCTAACTATATAATAAAAGTATACACGCCAATGTATTTCAATGTTAAGTATTATAGCTCTGCCGCATACGGTAGTACATTACTTTTTAAATTTATTACTTGGACACGATTTTTACCACGGAATTTACTTGGAGTTGTAAATACAGTAATTCAAGATAATCCATATTTTGCACACTCAGAAAATATCTTGCTATCTATGTTGTTTGATGATAGAATGGAAAAACGAAACATTGCTATAAAGAAGATTTTACATTACCGAAGAGATATTGTCGACCCAACGGAACTTAGAGTTTATAAAAAATCTCTTATAAACTTTAATTGTACGGAATATACAAATATGATTGATTTAAATGACGATACCATTTTATTCGAACCACCGTTTACGCAAAGTTATTCGTATGAACATTTGGAGGGATATTTAAATTACGAAGTGCCACCGTTCGATGATCCACAAATTCCTTTACACATTCAAGGAACGGAAAGACATGTCCAATTGCTGGCTGCCACTGCTAAACGAGTTGCAGGAAAGAATGTAGAAGGCGCTATGGCGACGACATTAGAGAGCCGTACGAAAACACCCAGACTTGAAAGCAAACAAGACTTTCAGAAAAAAATAATGTTTTTTTTCACATTTTGTCTTTTACTACACTCAAATTGAATTTTTTTTTTGATAATAGGTTGATAGATACTTTATTATCTCTTAATTTGAATTTTTGTAGAAAAAAAAAAAATAAAAAGGGAAAAAAATCAAAGAGTTGGTTTTATGTGTTATTTTGTTTTAGCAATATTGCATGAATTAATCAACCGAATTCGATAAATTTGGGCTTAAACTCTTCGTTTTGAATTGTAAATTGAATTAAATAATGGATTGAGCCAAAAAATGGTCATGAAAGTAATATTCTTGGACAAAATCATGAAAAAAATGGAAAAAGGCTCCAAAATTTGGACAAAAATGCCCGTAACTTTTGAACCGTTGGACCAATGTTGGAGATTATATATATATATATATATATATATATATAAATATATATATAATTTTATGTGAAGGGTGACATTTATTTTTATCTTGTGTAATTCCAACATGGTTGGTGTTATCGGGGAATCTGCCCCAGCTCAAGGTTGCCTATATAGATTATAAACACAGAGTCCTTATTCTAAAAAATTGTTTTATGAATTCTTCTTACGTTAAAATTCTTTTTGGTATAGTAACCGGAGTCAAATTTTTTTCCAATTATCGCCTTAAATTCAATTAAACCAAATGAACTCAATGTAATTTTCTTTATATGCAAAAGGTGCGTGGAAATATTCACTTTACAAACTAATACATCAATATAAAAAACTTACTCAACAAATACATGTTAACAAAATTGACATTTGACATAGAAATGTTTAGTAACCACTTAGAACGATAACAATTAAAAAAACCAGTGGCGGCAACACCCCTCCGCAGTATGATGAGAGAAGAAGAAGATACTGCTAGAAAGCTTTTGATAGGCTGGCGGGGGAAAATGGAGGGAAACTTCCTTCCTGTAGGAGTTTTTTTTTAGAGTTCGTTCAAGAATGGTCTAAGAAGAGGTTTTGTGGAAAAAAGATTGAACAAGTGTTTTTTGAGTTAAGAGAAAAATTATAAATTTTTGGTTGTTTTTATTTGGTGGTTAATTTTAAAATAAAATTTAAAAAAAAGAAAAGAAAGAACAAGAAATAACAAAAAAAAAAAAGCACAAGAAGAAAACAGAGGAAGAAAATAATTTATTTAAATAAAAATAAAACTATTGCCAATCAAGCAAATGAATGTGTTGTTTTTATTTGCTGGGAAGTGAGAAGGAAAAAATCCCAGGGAGGCAAGCACCATCAGCCACAATCCCATCGGGGATTAAAACGGCAACGGCACTACCAAGCCTGGAGTACCAAGGTATATAGGTTTAGGATGGCATACTTACATACGTGTAAGACTAAGACGACCAGACGAACGGGACTAAATCTATAAAAAAGGGGAATAAGTGTATATATATGTATATAGGCCCCATTTAATTCATAGTGAAAGACTCACCGTTGGACAGAAAGACGGACGGACAAACCTTAAATTACCCATAAGCCAAGTACCCGTAGGCCCTGAAACAGAAATAGATATGGAGATACATTAAAGAAAGTCAAAGTAAGTGAGTTGGAGATATTGGGTAAGGGCTATCGATTAGATTTGGCCACAGATTGCCATGGAAGAGGGTGGGCAGGTCAGGCAGCGAATTTCAACATGGCTGCCGACTAAAGAAAAATCAAACATCGCTGTGGAAAGAAAGGGAAAATGTTAGAAAATGTAAAAAAGGGAACCGTTACTAGCGGTTAATAAGGAAGGCAATAATAATAATTTGTGTATATAGTTGCTAGGGCAAGGGAGTTTCTCGAATTTATAATAATAATTAAGTTTAAAGTTACAGTTCTTTTTTTTTAGGAAACTCCGTGTCCTAGAAGCTAACCTGGTGACAGCGTACAGTTATTTTCTATGAACTGTAATCATAAATACTTTTGTAATTTTTTTTGCTCATATGACTTGTGGGTATGCTGTTGGAGAACCTAGCTCTCCACCGGCTCTGGTTTGGCAACACCACCTGACAGCTTTGCCGTCAGCATATGCCACTGGGACGTCAAAGTCACGAAAGTCTTTGAAGTACACCATTGGAACTGCCTAAAAAAATATGGTTAGGTGTGATAGCCTCCTCGTTTTCGGCTTCCACCGGAACATACGTTAATGGGCGTGAATTAATGATGCTTTCATATTTTGATGCGTTTAAATTTTTTATACATTCAGATACGCAAGGTGCACACGAAGCTCCAAAGATCATCACGTATACATATGGTTCTTTATTCTTATCACAACCACGCCAAAGAAAACGTTGTGCATTCCAGTCCTCTTCGCGCACATGAATTTGGTAAAACATTTGTCGGAATTGAAAAAGAATTGATGGAAGGGTAGACCGCAAATTCGGTCCTTAAAGCAGCATAGAATTTAATGCAATGTCATTAGAGTTTGCAGCTTTTGATTACTGTTTTCGTGGTCATCAATTTTTTAAATTTTTTTATATATTATTTTTCTAAATACTCGGTATTTGTTTTTTTAAATATAATAAATAAATCATTATTTTTTTTCAAACTTCTCTCGAGGCAGAATGATCTTTTCTTTGCCATGCCGTAGCTTTGTGGCAGCTTGACATTTTCATACCGCCACAGCAAAGCCATATACTTTTCCAATAAATTCATTGCTCTGTTCATCTTTACCAAGTACAGCAGGCGTGCTATTTATACCAGCCATTTCGAGGGTGTAAAATTTTTTTAACAAACCATTTGTACGATCGCACTCCCATATCAGCAATCTATGTTGAATTTCTTTTGTTTGTTTCATACCTGAGCTGCCGCATAAAAACCAACCGAGCCTGGTGCATAAAGCATAGGGCTCATTATCATTACCTTCCTTAACTCGAGTTGGAATACATAATTTCAAATTATTCAGACCTAAAAGCACACTTGGGACGCCATCTTCATAATTGTCTATAGGCAAACCTCTCAAATGTGGAAATTGCTCACTTAACATTTTGTAGTTCAAACTTTTACTAGGCAAATCTAATACTTTTACCGTACGATCTTGTATAAAATATTTGGTTTTATTCGGGCCGGAAATTTGTACAGAAATAAGTTGTGCATGGTCTTCATTTAGCCATATATCGGATGTCCATTTTAAACACAAAGGGTCTGATTCGCCTGTTACTTTTAATTCGTTAATAACTTTTTCATTAATTTCACTTACTGCCGAACACCCATCTATAAATGCAAATGTTTTTAAATACTTGTTATTTTCACCATATATATTTATGGCTAAAATTTTATTACTTATTGTACCACTATGTGCAGCATGTAAATTAATGTTTTTGTTTGCCTTTTCGTTTTCTTTTGCTACGTTTGTTTCTCTTTCATCAGCTGTTCTATGCAGCAGAGAATTGTGTATAATTTGACAATCTTCTTTTCCACACACAATGCTGCTATTGCAAATACCATAATGACGGCTTAAACATAATTTGCAGATATTATATTTTCTTACTAAATTCCATCTCTCAGTTCTATCTGCAGAAAAGAATTTTTTACACTTTTCAACACTGCTACAATTATCAAAACATAGTACACATTATATTTTACTTTTTTGTACATCATGTGTATAAACATGTGCATTTCATACTTTGCGTGAGAGATTCTCTGCTGACGTCGACATACTGTTACTGCTTTCTATATTTACGCTGATATGCCTACATTATAAATCCAGTTTGCAAATTCTGTCAAATTTACTTTTTTGTTATTCTCTATCAAATTTGTTTTTTGTGAGCCCCAGTTCAATTGAAAATAAGATGGCATTTTTGTAATTAATTCCTGCAATAAAGAAGAATTATTAAGTTCATCTAATAAACCGCAAGCGTTAATTGTTGTTTCCAAGCCTTTTACTTCAACGGCGACTATGATTTTATTTTGTTTTTTATAGAACTCAATATATTTTCTGGTTGGCCGTATAGTAATTTCAACGTTGATATTACAACTGGTACACAAGAAGGGTGTAATAATATATGCTGAACGGGTCGTAGTGCTTCTCCACGTAGTGCCTTCTGCAGTCGGACCAAATTTTCTGCATCAGTTAATCCACATTTATATTACCATTCATATGTTGAGCTAAAAGTGGCCATTCTTCAGGCATGCCGGTAAATGTTGGTAGATCTTTTGGCACTGTTTGACGAGCATTTATTTGTAAGATTGCTTTGAGTAGCGTTCAAGCTTGGCCTTGAAGTAAACGATGGATGCATAGAAAATGAAGGTTCATTAATAACAAACTTAGGTGGAGGTACTGGATGTGTTGAACTCGAATGACTACCAGTGTTAACGTTGTTATTTACATTATTACTTACATTTTCTATTGTTGAATACGAATAATTACACTATGCTACAAAAAAAATTGCAAGAACTTGTGAAATGACCTAGTGTAGGTTGTAGGTCAAAATTTCGAGATATGGGGAAAAGACTAGCGCACTTAAACTATTCTAACTCAGTAATTTTTTAACCGATTTCGAAACGGTCAACGGCTTTAATTAGAAATGAACGTGCTCTTTCCAAATATAAATACTTCCCGTATACTATTAATATAAATATGTAAAGATTTTTTTAATTATATAAAAGTTTTTCATTTTTTTTTTAAACTTTTTCATTTTCTACAAAGTGAGTGTCCTTCTCAGTAAAACAAGCTTTTATTCGTGTAAATCGGTTAAAAAATGACAATGTTATAGTACTTTTTCTAAACAACGAAAAACCGATTTCGATTATATGATTCAACAAAAAGAAATAATTTAAAGTACGAACTATTTTTTTTAATTACGTTTATTTTTTAAAAATGTTTACTTAATCTACTACGTTTGTAAGACAAATCATCAGTTTCACGTTTTAGCGACAAGCAGTAATTCGCTAGCATTCTAATCTGACTTTTTCCTTCGAATAGCTTTTCTATTTTTGATAGCTCTAGTTGGAAGCGTTCGCCTTGCTCGTCACTAAATTGACCCAGATTTTCTGGGAAGAATTCCAAGTAAGAATGCAAAAAATGTATTTTTATTGACATTCTGCATCGCATTTCTTCACACGCCTCTAGAAATTCACTAACAACATCAGTATAGTCAGCACTTCTCTTGTTACCCAAAAATGTTTAGATAAAGTTATAAAACTCATCCATGCTCCAACTTTTAATAAATAAATTATTTTTATTAACACTTAGCTTATAACACAACTAAATATTTAGGAGAGCTTTTTTAAGAAAAATATGTTGTTTTTTAAAGCTGTACCACTAATACTAACTAGTAAACAACTTTTTTGCAAGTACCAAAAAAAAAAGTTACGGTATTATTACAAAAATAATTTAAATAATGCCTTTATTTCTCCTTCGCACTTATATCTTGTTTGTATCATACTAGCTAATTTTTAGTACACTCGTACAGGGTGGCGCAAAAATAACCTTCCGATGTTTTTTGGCTGTAATTTAAAAAAAAAATTAAAAACTTTGATTCTTCTTGTGGATTATTTTTATTTGGTCTTTTAATTTTTTTTACATCAAGTCGAGAATATGATGTCATGTAAATGTAAAACTTGCGGCGATAGGTCCTCACATTCTTGACGGATATTGTCTTTAAGAGCTGCAAGAGTCTGAGGCTTGTTGACATAAACCCGCGACTTCAAAAAGCCCCACAAAAAGAAGTCTGGAGCGGTCAAATTACTAACGTACCTAATTTTACCCAATTTTCAAACTTAATGATCTCTATTCATTTGATATGAATATAGTTTGATAATATTAACTTTTAAGATTTTATATTAAAAAATATTAAAATCAATGAATAAAATGTTGAAATGAAATACAATAAAAAAATTATTTTTTTTTAAAGAATGTACGAGTATTTTTTTTTTATAACTATATATTAAATTTGTTTTTTTTTTTGTAATAAAAACAATTAACAAATTATATAAGCTTTTTATTCAAATTAAAAAAAAACCGGTTGACCGGTTTTTTCTGCAAAAACCGAAACCGAAACCGGTTTTTTAAAATTCTATTTTTCGAAGAAATACGAAACCGGTTTTTTCAAAAGGCCGGTTTTTTGAATACTATAAAAATGACTGAGGTAGAAAAGTTTAAGTGCGGCAGTCCAAAAAAAGATATAACCACATTTACACACTCAGCTAGACCCAAGTTCTTTTTCAGTGTAGCACTGTGTTATTTGGTCTTTTATTAATAAACGTTACCATATTAGAGCTTACGTTGTTTTTGACGAAGTCGTTTTTGTAAGAATTGGTTGAGCTGCTGTTGTATAGACGGGGTTTGTACTTATATTTTGTCCATATGTGGATGATAAATGAGATGGCAATGTTGTTGTTACGGTTACGCAAAATATGTTGTTTCATTTAATGTAGTTCGATCCTCTCTGTCTGTTATTATATTCATTTGTTCTTCGACAGTAGTTCGTGGCTAAACAGGATCGTGTTGATTATTCAACCGTTGATTTACGAAGTTAGTAATTGATTGTGTGTCATCTTCTTCCACCGTCTGCTGTAGAATTTGATATTTCTTTCTAATGAATTCTCTTTCAAGCCGCGTCTCTTGAAGTTCCAAGAATTGTCTACGGGAACGTGATGAGTTTACGGTAGTGTTTTCGATTCGGTTAATCGATTAAACGAGTCCTCGATTAATCGCCTCTATTTCGGTTAATGTCGAAACAAATGATTTAAAACTCGAAAATCGAAGATGGTTGCCAAAGGGTATTTCTATAAATAGATGGAAAAAGCTCATTTGTACGGGTAATCATTCACTAACTGAAAAATGCAATTTCGCATAGTCATTTTCCTTAGAGTGTGTGATATAAATAAATGAGTTATTTGTTGGTTGGGTGGTTTTTAAGGAGGCTGAAGATGACCTGGTCTCGAGCCTGTTAAAATTAAAAATATATAATTAAAAATACAAAATTTTAATATAAAATTATATATTCATGTCCAAAAAATATATCTCAGTGTACATGTATTTCGAGCTGACAAAAGATCTCGTCAGCACTATGATGTTGCTTAGGTTCCCAGCAAAAATAAATGGAAGTGATTCTTAAAGAATCAATTTTTCATTGATTCCAAAGTATCTTTTAGTTCCGATTTTCCTCTTCTAAAGGAGTTCTTTTTTGCAACTTCAAAAATGGAATTTTGAATGAAATTTAGCTCTTTTCAAAGCTATGATGGCTAACTTATTTTAAAAAACAATCAAAGTTAAACGTTAACCACAGATATTTTCATTAAAAATTTGATATTCATAACTATGGTTAAGTACTAAACTTTGGTTATTTTAAAACAAGTTATCAGGTTTAAGTCATTTGTATAAATTTTTAACTTCGAATTTCAAATACAGTAATTTAATTAGTAAGGCTCTGAGTATCCCGTTATAATTTAACTAGCAGTTAAACTTAAACATTGTATGGGAAACAACAACAAATTACTGGTATAGTTAAATTTACTGGTATAGTTAACGGAACATTGGAAAAATGATTACTGAATATCCCTTTTAAATTAAAAATTAATTTAAGAAGAACAAAAGATATAATTTTTCACTAAACCATAAGAACTGCTTTAGATACAATGAAAAAGAGTCATAAAAGAAGACTTCCACAGTATGACACCCCTATGTAACAATCATTAGTTCCGATCCAAATTTTCACAACACCGGAATCAAAATCACTACTTCTTTTTCTCTTCTTTTGCCACTTTTTTTTTTGCTGGGTTATAAAATAAATTCAAAAGCTGTATTTTCTAAAAAACAGTTTTATTTAAAATTCTATGAAAAGAATTATAAAAACTAAAAATAACATGGAATTTTGTTTCTAATTTGATTTATTAGCAAATTTTTATTGAAGGAACAAAATTTGTTTAGTCAAAAATATTTAAGAATTCGCTTATTTGAATTTTTAATTGCACAAACACTGAAAAATCGTTGAGGACTTGTCAGGAATATGAGTGATTTTTATATCTTTTTTAATAGATAACTTCTTTAACTAAAGCTTAAAGCAAGTAGTAAAAGTCAGGGAACAGTGACAGTTCTACCAAACTTTGTGAATTTTGCAAAAACTATTTTTTTGATGGCAGCTCTTGTTTATTTAGGCATTTTTTTATTCTGGACAGTGTCATATAAAGAAAATAAAAACTAACTTAATTGACTATCTACACTGCGTTTTAAGGGTTTTCTTCCGCTGAACACTTCTGATATTTTCTTTTTAAAGAGTCGTCAAATTCCTCTGCAAAACCAAAGATTATAAGGCATGATTCTTATAAAAATCTCAGGATGCCTTGAACTTAACTTGATGTTTCAGCAAAAAGCCGCTCTTTGAGTTCTTATTGATGAAAGAAATACATTTATTTTTTCTTCAATTTTCTTTATTTTTCGAATAATGTCCTAACCGATTAACCGGCAGGGTCGAATAATTGGAAACACTAGTTTACAGCAGTTTTTTTTCGTTAAGAGAAGCAACACTCAGAAATTTTTTCTACTTATTATTCAAAATGTGTTGTTTTCTTTAGAAAGGAGACAGAGAAAAGATGGAAGTAGGTAAACAAATGAAAGACTTCAAATATGACAACACTGTAATTGCGCGAGATGATAGATCTTTGAACAGTTGTTGCTCGCCATCTGATAAGGAGTTGGCGAAAATTGATGAAGCTTTTTTAGTTAATAGCCCTGTTTTGTTTTTTACTTCGGTGGGGTTAATTACTATTAAAACACCGAAGGAGGACGATGCGATGTTACCGTCGCAACGAATCGAACCCGCAACCTTCTGTGCAACAGTTCAACGCGCTAACCATTACACCACAACGCCCACTAAAATTTAGTAGCGCTTACTAATTTTTTATACTAATTTTATTGTACTAATGTTAAGAAAATTTAGTAAATTGTTTTGCTGATTTTAGCAACCCGATTTTAAATTCCAGTTTAAAAAAGTTTACTAAAATTTAGTAGCGGCTACTTATTTTTTCTACTATTTTCATTGTACTACACGTCAGCAGACATGTGTTGCTAAGATAAGCAAAAAAATACCGCTGGGCTTAAATTAGCAAAATATCCCATAATAACAGCAAAATTTTTAGTTGCCATTACAGATGTCTGAATTAGTAGCCGCTACTAAATTTTAGTAGACTTAGTAAAGTGGAATTTAAAATCTTTTTGCTAAAATCAGCAAAAAAAATTTGTAAATATTATTAATATTAGTACAAAGTTTTAAATTTATTTTTTTTTATCGAGCATAAAAAATTTTGATTATATTTTTTAAAAAATATTTTATACAAAATGAAAAAAAAAATCAATAAAATTTGTTAAAGCATAAACGAATTTATCGTTTTGTTTTAATTTGGTAATTTCTGTTTTGAAAAATATTTTGGTCAATTTTTTTTTTTACTTTTAAGGTTAAATTTTAATTATTTTTAGGACGGATTTTTAGAACTAAAAAACCTTTTTAGTGCTTTTAAATGGATGTCCTCTTTTTAGTCCGGTCAAAATAGACACAAAAAAAGGCTAACCTTGCATTAACTCGCATAAAGCTGAAAATTGGCATAGACCTTCAGTTCACGAATACAAATAATATGTGAAAAGTCCCCGTTGATCCGATGCTTGCTAAAAAAGATATTCGAGGTCAAAGGTCAAAAATATACGTTTTTTTGCATTTTTTTCGTAAACGGTAAATATATCGCGAAAATGGTTAAAGTAAAAGTTGTAGATTATTAAATTTCCTACAAAAAACGTTTTTGCTACGACCCACCATTCCAGAGATATGGCGATCCCAAAAGTAGGAAGAGCCGTACTCTGCGTAATATGCACACATTTCCGCACCACCTATGAGGTAGTGTGCTCGGCGCTTTTTTTTTAACGTGGTCTCCCCGATAGGAATATTCCACCAGACGTGATTCAGTGTTTAGTGTGTATTATTAAAAAATACAATATGAAATAAAATATGGTATTATTGGAAATTATTTCATAAAATTATGTGAATTGATTTAAAAAAAATTTTAATCTGACTGATAGTCTTCGAGCTCAACTTCAACTATAATGTCTTCGTTTTCTCCTTGGTTTTCTTCTACTTCTTCTTGTATATCTGTACATTGTTCAAATAAAAATTCATCAGATGATTCTTCGTCGATATCATTTAAATTTTCACCTGAGGCAATTGATATAGTATTAGAGCAAGACTGACCTTGACAATTAGTGCATGCTACTGAGCAAAACAATCCAACTTTTTTGCAGCCACAGTTTCCGCTGCAACCTTTTTTGCAGTTGCAAAAAATGGTGTTCAGAAACCATCTAAAGCCATCTAAAGTATGTACATTTATATCAGCATTGTCTGCAACATACTGAATACATGTACCAGTTTCTGGTGGTAAAATGTGAGGTGGTTTGTGAAAAACTGCAGCCGCTTCATACAACATAGTGTCAGTGTAAGATGCACACAAACCAAGAGACGAAAAAATTTCGATAAGTCGTTTTGATCCAAACCGTCGATGAAAAAATATCGAAAGACCTAATTGCAATTTTGATTTGAATGATCTAGGCCTAATAGCAGTCATAATAATATGACTAATATTTGTACACACTAATTTAAAGTGTTCTAATTTGAATCTTTTATTTTTAAAAATACGTTTTTCTAAAAAGTATGTCAATGATTCCGGTATAACACTGTATATATCTTCAAACATTCGATTAGGCGAGGGATAATCACTATTATCAAATGTTAAAGATTGAATATCCTCTCGAATGATTGCTGCTGCAGCTTTCAGGAATCTAAACTTTTCTTCTTTTTCATTACTTTTTTTATTTTCATACCAAGCTTTGTTAAGAATATGATGCTGATTATCGATGAAACAAATAAATGTTACTTTTCCGGGTTTTTCAGTTAAAATAATTTTATTTCCATACTTCAACTTCAAACGCATCTTAATTGTTCTGCTATCTATAGTTGTAATTTCACAAATATTTTTTAATTCATCTAATGAAAACTGGCAATCATCACTATTTTCGATGTATGTAAATATTTTATCCACCGCAGAATTTATAGCTTCATTTTGAGGACGACAGCTTTTCACCCCAGTAGTGGGTCTCAAGAAGGAGTTGTAGCAATTAATATGGTACTTAGCCTCAGCAGCAACTAAATCACATACTCAATGCGAGCAATAACATTTTTTGCAGTATCATCAGAACGACTTCGAGCTATCTTCATAATAGATTCTTTAAATTCTAATGTAGACACTTTACAGATTTTACGCCTACAATTTTGCTGCCTTTTAACTGGAGCAATAGAACTCTTACGAGTATACATTTTTCGGCATTGCGTATGAATGGTTACAGATTCACTATTACTTAGGTATTCAAAAAACCCATCATTTCTCTCAACACTTGAATCAATTAAAGTTTTCATTCCACGTTCAACAACAACAATGTCACCTTCAGTCAAAGATTTACTACAAATAAAACACAAATTCGACATTTTTGTCAAAAACTATTAAACAATACAAATCGTGATAAAAAGCAGCAGTAACGAGTACGTATTTTCAATGCAAAGAAACATTCAACACTAAAAATATAGTTGACGCACAAATATTATATATGTATGTTCTTTATATATATATTAAAACTGGTTTTCAACCACCACCGTCCGAACAATAGAGTAGAAACCAGCTGCCGCTCAAGGTTATACCAGCTGTAGACTGTACATATAGATTAAATTTTGAATGTATAACAGAAACAAACAAAAACAAGTCGGCTATGCCGAATCTTATATACCCTTCACCATGGTATTCTGAAGGAGATGAATACATCGTTGGAATCTACTACCTCATAGCTCTCCACAAACAAGCGGTATCCCCATTTATTTTTTCTTAAATGTCCAAAAATTTTAATCCAAAATAATATGTCATGTAAAATCTCAAATTTATATTTTTCCATATGTTTCAGCGCTTTTCTTGTCAAATTTGGCATTTTCTAGGCAAAAAAAAGTTGGCGACACTACTATTTATTTTTTATTTATATCATTCACAATAGTTGTGAAACGTATTTAACCTACGTATTTATCTTCACACTCTTATTAAACAAAGGGATTTTACTGGAAAAATTAGAGGTAGTCCTGGTTTTTTGCTAATATCTCAGCCATTTATTAACCGATCTGTCTGATTTTTAATAGCAAACAGAAATGGATCACATGTAACAGAAATAAAAAAGAATCAAGTCCTCATCATGTCTGGGTTCTTCGGAAAACCCATTTCAACACACAGACGGACAGACGGACAGACGGACATCGTTAAATCAACTTCGCTCTTCATATGGACCCAGAATATATATACTTTATAGGGTCTAAGATCAATATTGTAGAAATTACAAACGGAATGACAAACTTATATATACCCTTCCACCTATGGTGAAGGGTATAAAAATTATTTTTTAACGTATAATTCTGTATGCAGGCAGCGTAGGCATCCAATCCAGTATTTCAAACGGGAATATCTCTGGAATGGTGGGTCGTAGCAAAAAAGTATAAGAATGTTTT
Organism: Eustalomyia histrio; assembly: GCA_949748255.1. Classification (NCBI taxonomy): domain Eukaryota; kingdom Metazoa; phylum Arthropoda; class Insecta; order Diptera; family Anthomyiidae; genus Eustalomyia; species Eustalomyia histrio. The sequence continues at coordinate 166,386,316 of OX456523.1, read as the reverse complement.
TTGTAGGAAATGTAATAATCTACAACTTTTACTTTGACCATTTTCGCGATATATTTACCGTTTACGAAAAAATGCAAAAAACGTATATTTTTGACCTTTGACCTCGGATATCTTTTTTAGCAAGCATCGGATCAACGGGGACTTTTCACATATTATTTGTATTCGTGAACTGAAGGTCTATGCCAATTTTCAGCTTTATGCGAGTTAATGCAATTTGAAATGTTTATTTTGACCGGACTATTTTAGATATGAGTCGGTATCTTCACTTCCGATCCCTTTTTTAATATATGTAACATTTTAAGGAAATTTAAGTTTGTAGGTGTAAGATTTAATTAGAAATAACATTTCCTTTAATATCCACTTTTTTAAAATTAGTAATATTTTTTGCTAATTTTAGCAAATCGGTTTTCAAAAATTTGTGAAATGATTTCTGAAATTAGCAACAAAAATTTGTAAATATTCTGTAAAAATTCTGTAATTTGTAAAATGTAAATAGCAAAAAGATTTGCTAAATAATAATTTTTTACTAAAAATCAGTACAAAAATAGTAGAGTGCGATTGAAAACCGTTTACAAATTATTCTACTAACTTTTTTTCTGAGTGTACGAACTAAATAAGATATTTCTTGTTTCTGAAAGTAATTAAAATTCATTTACGTAACATCATGATGTTTCAGTATTATTTTATTTATATTGTTATTTTTGCTTATTACAATCCTTAATTAATTTTTGTTATTCTAATATTTTTTCACTTTTATTACAAATTTGATTTTTTATTGAAATTTTTTACTATATACACAAACATTTTGTTCATACTCAAATTATTTTTCTATTTATGCGTTGCTTTTTCAAACCATTTAATTATACTTAATGTCATTGTACGGCGGTGGTAGCACTACATTTAGTTCCGAAGACATCATTTCAAATCTGATTCGTATCTTATGCAACAACGGTCTGGTGCTAAAATATGCCACATAAATGCACAAAGTTTAAATAATAAGGTCGATGAATTCCGGTATATTTTTGAGAACTCAGGTGTTGATATAATTTGTGTATCGGAGACGTGGTTCTATGATGGTGTTTTTAATAGTATGACTGGTTTAACCGGTTTCAAAATATTTCGCTGTGATAGTCACTAATGGTGGTGGTGTTGCTATCGTTGTGAGAAATGGGATGACAAGTAAAATACATTATAAATCCGAGCCAGGAGACAGCGTTGAAAACATATTTGTTGAAGTTGTGTCCTGTTGAAATTGTGTCCTTGTAGAATGTGTCTACCGACCTCATCATAGAATAGAATTCGACACATTCCAAGAAAAATTTTTATCTGTAACTGTAAATTATGATGACATTGTAATATGTGGAGATTTCAATTATAATGTTGTCGTCGATGCTGAAGCTCCAATACACCTCTCTTCTTCAAGTAATTCTTTGCTAGATTTTTTTTTATCAACAGGAAACTAATGGTTTTACTGTATGACCATGAATTAATATTTCTCATTTATGATTTCAAACTTCAATGCCCAAACGATGATGTTGATACGTATTATGATTTTAAACATTTGAATCATAATGTTTTATCGCATGAAATGAGTGAAATTGATTGGAACTCAATTTTTTATATGCCCTCTGTTGACGATCAGGTCAGGTTTTTTTTTAACAAAATGTGGCACAAGTTTTTAACAAATCTGTACCTTTAAGAACAATTACATACAATCACAGGAATAAACCCTGGTTTAATGAGGTGATGAAAACTATGATTATTAATAGAGATTATGTTTTTAAGCTCTGGAAACGTTTCAAAACTGGTCAGCTAGATGAGGATTACTCTAATGTGAGAAGAGTATTAAACAGAATGATTAAAAATGCGAAATCTGCATACTATTCAAAATTATTTCAGTCCTCTGTAGACAGCAAAAAAACATGGAAGACTATACGTCAGATCGGTATTGGTAAATCTAAGGCAGCGGATAACACAGATATTGATGTTGATAAATTAAAAAAATTATTTACAAATATTCCAACAAATCAGATAAATGACAATTTCTACACAAATTTAAGCACTTTCATAAATTATAATTTTTCAGTTTTCAGTGTGTAAATTAAACTGAAGTATTTACAAATTGCAATGCAGTAAAATCTAATGCTGTTGGTTTCGATAATATCTACCCTTAATTTATTAAATTTATTATACCTTTTCTGTTACCCCACATTAAACACATTTTTAATACAATAATAATGAAAAGTGTTTTTCCTGAGAGCTGGAAATATGCAAAAATTTTACCGATTCCAAAACCCAATAAAGAATATCGCCCCATAGCTGTTTTGCCGTATTTATCTAAAGTATTTGAAAGGTTACTTCATCAACAAACTGGAAAGTATCTTAAGGAAAATGACTTACTCACAGACAGACAATCTGGATTTCATCAAAAACACGTTTTTTTTTACTGTTCTTATCGAAATTCGTAGATATATAGATGATGGTAATATTGCACTCCTTGTACTTTTGGACCATTCCAAGGCATTCGGTACCGTGAATCACAACGTAATATGCATGAAATTGAATACTATGTTTAATTTTTCTATACCTTCAACCCGATTAATGTCATCATATTAGGCAAAAGATAATTGGCTGGATAAATCATTTATATATAAAGAAAATAGTAGAGGTCCAAGAATCGAACCCTGTGGAACGCCCTTGTGTAGGTGTAGTGCTCCTGACTTTTTCTTATTCGAATAGACTGTCTGTCTTCTTGGACCTCTACAATTTTCTTTATATATAAATGATTTATCAAGCCAATTATCTTTTTGTCATGTCCACATGTATGCTGATGACGTCCAAATTTACGTCAGTTGCCGTAAGGATAAGATAAACGAATGTATTTCCAAATTAAACGCAGATGTTAAAAGAATTCAATCATGGGCCATGGCAAATGGGCTATGACTAAATCCCTTTAAATCTAAATGTTTGATTATAACCCGAAGAAATTCTTCACTGACTCATACACCTTAAATAGCTCTTAACAACTAATTAATTGAAATTGTGGACAAAACAAAAAACCTTACAATTACTTTCAATAAAACTCTCACGTGGTCTGATCGAATAAATGTGCCGCTGGTGTTCAACACCTTACACCACTACACATAGGCATATTGCTAGCTAAAACTTACCTTATGCCAACTATACAAAATACAACCCAACCCTGAAATCACACGTATACAATCTAAAAATGCACAAATAGAAAACACTAGGTCCAATAAAAAAATAGTATGTTCTGAAATAACAAAAAAAAATTATAGCCCGAATCATAAAACTAATGAAAATTCAAATCAAAATGCCATTTCAAAGATCCTGGCTAAGCTAGTAGTTATGGAGAACTTTCACAAAAATGTAGAAAATCGTCTAAACGCTTTAGAACAGCATTTATATAATAATTTAGAATAAACCAAACAATAAAAATAATGGAATGCAAACGGCTTGCTCCAAAATAAAGACGAGCTTTATGCACTCCTAATTACGGTGAATATTGATATACATATGTCTCATAAATGAGACTCAATTAACAAGTGAATCTCACATACAATTTAAAAATTATAGTGTATATCACACAATTCATCCTAGCAATAATACTAGAGGCGGAAGCGCTATTATTATTTAAAATAATTTGAATCATTGGGAACAAAACAAGATAAGTACTATTGAATTTCAAGCAACCACAGTTACCACAAAGATCAACAATACTTGTACATCATTTACATCAATTTATTGTCCTTCAAACCTAAAAACTTATATTTTGTTTATAAACAACTTATTGATTCACACAAATACAAATTCATCATGGCTGGTGATTTTAACGCTAAAAATATGATTTGGGGTTCAAGACTCATGTCAACAAAAGGGAAAGAACTACTTAATGCAATCAACAGTACAGGCTGCGAATTTCTATCTAAACCAACTTACTGGCCCTCAGATGTAACAAAAACCCAGATTTAGTCGACTTGTTTGTAATAATGAAAATTGATATAAAAAAACTTTAACAATATCAGATGGTTATGATCTAAGCTCAAATCACTCTCCAATCTGTTTAACGTATAGTTGCATCCCAAATTCTGGCAAAAAAAAATGACCGTATAACTAATAAAAAACTGATTGGGACTATTTTAAATATTTACTGAAAGGTTCAGTTAAACTTAATCCAATAACTACAGCTGAGGAACTCGAAACTCAAACAATAAGCTTTACAAAACTAATTCAACAGTCAGCATGGCATAGCACCCCACAAATTAAAAAACGTCAAGAATCAACTCCTTACCTTGAAAAAATCTTAAATATAATCAAAATAAAAAGAAATATGCGTAAAAAGTGGCAACAGTCTCGTTCACCTCAGGACAAAAATAAGTTAAACAATATGACTCAAAAGCTGCGAAGAGAAATTCAAAAATTAAAACAAGAAAATATGAAGAAATATTTATCAGAGTTAACTTACGACAATAAAACTGATTTTTCTCTATGGAAGGCTGTAAAGCAGCACAATAGGCCAATAATTCACAAAGCTCCTATACTCAGGGATAATGGAGAATGGGTAAAAACAAATTCTGAAAAAGCAAATCTGTTTGCAGAACATCTAAGCAGCATATTTGGAAATAAAACGAACATGTATCAACCTTCTAATTTAGATGAAATCAGTACGGATGATTCTAATATTCCAGTCATTAACGCTAAAGAGGTTTCAAATGAAATTAAAATGTTAAATTCCAAAAAGTCTTCAGGCTTTGATCTAATTAATGGTGAATTATTGAAACACTTTCCTTATATTGGTATAGTTAAATTAAAATAGATCTTTAATGCTGCCATTATACTACATGTCCCAAGCTATTGGAAAGTGGAAGAAATAATTATGATACCTAAACCAGGTAAACCAATACGTGAACTTCTACAGACCTATATCACTCCTTCCAATCATAGGAAAACATTTTGAAAAGCTTTTTTGCACACGATTAAATTAAATAATTCAAGATAAAAATCTTATACCAAACCAATTTGGTTTCCGAAAACAGCACTGGACTATAGAACAAATCCACCGAGTAACTCATTCAATAGAAATGGCTTTAGAAAACAATAGTATTTGCTCAGCAATATTTTTAGACATAAGTCAAGCATTTGATGGAGTTTGGTTCTCAGGAGTAGTAAACAAACTTCATCTACTTCTACCAAGAATCATATCTTGCAGAATCATATCTTGCAGACAAATACTACAGAATTAAATATGAGAGTGAATATTCCAATCTCTACAGTATAGCGAGCGGTGTCCCACAAGGGAGTATATTGGGCCCTGATCTATATCTCCTTTATACATACGATATGCCAGTTCCGAATGACTGTGTTATTGGGACGTTTGCGGATGATACAGTAATCATGTCCAGAGCCATAAATAACATAATATCAACATCAAAGCTACAAGCAGCCATGAATGCAATAGAAGAATGGACTAAAAAATGGGGTCTAAAAATAAATAGCAGCAAATCGATTCACGTCGATTTTACACTAAAAAATCAAACAAATTCCCTTAATAATCGACAAACAACCTGTTCCAATAGCAAACTCCACTGGAAGGCACACGTGAAGAAAAATAGAGACGAGTTAAATATCAAATATAGAAATCTTAACTGGCTTATCGGTAGGAGATCAAACCTGTCTAACCAAAAACAAATTACTTTTATATAATCAAGTATGGTTGTACGGAATACAAATCTGGGGATGTGCTAAAAATAATAAATATCATAGAAACAATTCACCGATTCCGAAATAAAGTCCTGAAAGACATCGTCCAAGCCCCATGGTACGCCAGAAACAAGGACCTTCACCGAGACTTGTGTATAAAGTCAGTAAAGCAGGAAATTCAACAACAAGCTCAAAAACATCAAATAAAACTTCAAACACACATAAATAGCGAAAACGCAACATTGTTAGAAACTCCTTCGCTGCGTAGAAGACTAAACAGATATAAGCCCCATGACCTGATGAGGCGCTTTAACCAGCAGGCACACTTCAACGTTTACAAAGCTGCATAATTTTTAAAATTTTTTTTTCTAGAAACAAACTGCTTGTTAGTCAACGTATATATGACTAGTCGTAGTGCTAAATTTACACATTGTTAAATTTTATTTGATTAAATAAAAAGAAAAAAAAATGTCAACTCTTTTGAACGGATGCGAATTATATTCGAGCTGCTTTTATGAAAGCTTTAGCAAATTGAAATATATAAATAATACTATATTGCGATATGTATTTAATCTGAAAAATATGACCACATAACACCGTCTGAACGAAAATTTTATGGTGTGAGTTTTTGTTATCTACTGAAAATAAGTCCATTAATTCTGATGCATAAGATAATTTTTACACGAGAACCGACATATCTGTTTAATAGAATATCATTTACTCGTTCAAATAGAAAAAATGATTTATTACAATTTCGCCATAAGTTTCTGATATCTGAATGGCAATTTTATATCCACTGTATACATCTTTGGAACTTGCTACCGTCTGATATGCAGTTTAAAGGCAACGCATTGCATTTTAGAAAAGCAGTTTTCGAATATTTTACTAATAAATAGTAAAAGTAATAGTTTTTTTTTTTAATGTGTTAAATGTTAGATATAGGATTATTAACTGATTATTTTATTATTGTTATATATATATTTAATCATTTTCAAAAAGATAGTTGTCATTCTGCTAATCTTGTACTTTAATTATAAGACTTTTAGGCTTGTTGTGCAAGATACCAAATAAGTAAGTAAACAAATTTGGTAATGGGTGAGATATACTCGTGCATTTACCTTTTAAAGATAGCTCGTTACCTTTTCCATTATTTGCAAGCATACCGATTATTTGTTTCGTTCCTGCGGGAAAATTACCTATCCCAGCACACGTCACGTGACCGGTTCACTGTGATAGGGGCTGGTCACTTTGACATGGGCTTGTCCTAGGAGGGGGTCAATTGCTCTCTGTGACATGTCACATGACTGGTCTAAAAGGACATGCCATGACTTTTAAACCCGTCACGTGATAGGAAATTTAGGAACCCGTCCTCTTTTCACCTATCTCGTGATATGTATTTTCGGAACCAGTCCAGTTTTGACTTACCACGGGACAGGTCCCAATTCCCAACTGGTCCCTTTTTTCCCGCAGGGGTATTACATGATTTATATATACAAAGTAACAATTAAATTTTTTTAAAATCTATTTTAAAAATACATTACTTTGTGTTTTTTGGAAGCTAAAGAGTAATGTATGTATGGTTTGACAAAAGTAACGAAAGAATAAATCGTAACAATTCATTTAGATTTAAAGCAGTTTCGATTCTAATTATATTCAATAACGTTTAAATTATTTTGTAATAAATATTTTTTAATAAAAATTTCTGTTTTATGAAAATCTATTTTTAGCCACATTACTGTTCTCATTCTCAATTACTTTATCACCTCCACTGTAATGGGTCCATACATTACCTTGAGCTATCACCTGTAAAATTCAGCAGTGAAGTTAGGTGTAAAGTAATCCATGAGAGCCTATAGGTACACATTATTTTGTAATGTGTGATTTGCTAGGAAAGCTTATAAAACCGTTAATATCAAATGTTTGTTCTAATTATTTTTTTTTAAATCTACTCATATAATATAATTATAACTCCTTACCTTCTAGATTAATTTAAAAATAAATAATAGTAATAAATAGTAAATAAGTGAAAAACAATAAACTAAGTCATTGGAAAACAATTTTCAAAGTCTTTTCATTAAAATATAATCAAAAAATTGTTTGAGTCAATGCAAACTTAAAATCTAAATATCTTGTAAAAATAACCTGACACTTAAAAACGGGGTTCGCCACGGGGTACGACCCATAATTAAGTTTACGTATTAAAGGTTTTTCGTGTGTCATTTTGACGTACTTACTGTGTAATTAGGCAATATTTTCAATCATTAACCCAAAGGGAGCATGGATACTGAGAATGGTTTTGTAACGAAAACCAAAAATACTTGTTTTCTATCCTGCTGGCTCTTTCGAAATTTTTTAACTTTATTCTATATAATTTGCTAATAAAATTTATCATGTCGCTTTACATTTAAACAAATTAAAAAGAATATGAAATTTAACTTTCATCCTCCGTATATTTACAAAAACAAAGCAAATTCACGATTTTTAGCTAGGTTGATACATGTATTTCGATCCGGCAAAAGATGTCTTCAGAACCAAAAGTTTTAAACAAGCAAGAGCCTCCAGAAATAGGCAGAGCCTGAACAAAACACCTATTAAGAACGTATATTTTGCTACATTTCTGTCTTCTTAGCAATCGCACGTGGTTAAATTGTTTTCGTAACATGCACAATGATGGCTAAAACTAGCCATAACATTGCTAAATTTGCAACACTGATGGTACACAACTTTCCGCTACTAATTAGTTAGTATAAAAATTGGATGAATTTAGCATATCGATTTCCATTAACGGTTTACTAAAAATTTGTAACGTGTACCAACCCAGCAAAAATGAAGCTACCAAAGAAGCAATAAAAGCATCACTACTATGGCAAAGGCATCGCTTCTTTTCTGATGGTTTTATCGATGAATTTAACATTAGCGTGTCAAAGGATGGAAGTATTCAAATAAAGCTACTAGCATTACCCATACTTTACTCTAAGGAAGCAATGATAATACAATGATTAGAAATTCTGATACATGAGTGGAAAATGTTCATATACTTTGTGGTATTTAAGCTATGATGAAAATTTAATTCATAAGAATGCAGAAAAATAAGTTTAAAGAAGCGAATTGATATACAAATACATAATTAATATACAAATAAATAATTCTGCATTAGTGAAAAAGCATTTTTGAAACATTTTCCAAAAATTTTAATGAATTTTTGACAAATTTTAAAATATTTTTGGATAATTTAAAAACTGGTTGTACAATTTTGAAACATTTTTAGACAATTTTAAAATATTTTTGAACAATTTTAAATAATTTTTGCACAATTTTAAAACATTTTTGGGCAATTTGAAATAATTTTTACACAATTTTAAAATTATTTTGGTAAATTCTGAATTAAAACTGGAAATGATGTAGTATTAAATAAAATACATAATGCAAAAATACAGAGATTGCGTCGTCATAAATATTTGAGCTTGAAAAATGAAAATGACAGGCCAGCTATTTTCAATAAAAGATAAAAAAAATCTCTTTTTCTTGATTTTTCAAAACTTTTATAAAAATTGCAAAACTGCATAAATTGTAACCCTCATGAAACTTCAAACTAAAATATAAAAAATGATTTAATAAAAAATTAAAAAAGTTCATCAGAACTATTTTCTCAACTTGGATAAATGCTTAAGATCAAACAAATTTACGATATACTTTAACTTATGCTTCAGAAGTAATGAAGAGTGATATTTTAAGATATGCATCGGGTTTATATCCAGATCACTGCATTTGAAATATGAACACATGAATGCTTTTGGAAGTGCCTTAGAATAACACCAAAAAATCATAAAAGAATGTCAACTGAAGTTTAGGAAGCAATGAAAGAAGTTATAGTCACAGAATGACTACCATTTTTTTTGCTGGGCATTTTTCAACTACTTTGACTTTACTAAAAATCACAGACTCTTTTTGCTAAAATAACCTAAAAGGTCTGCTGGTTCAAATTAGTTACTTTTTCTGTAACAGTATTCTGTAACTTTTGCAGAATTTTTTATTTGAGTGAGGTTAAGTTTAAATATCTCCTCATTTATATTAGATATCGGAAAACAAAGGACACATTAATTATAAAGAATCAGTTCCTAACTTAATTTAGCCAAAAATGGTCTTCGTGTCACACCAATACCAATCGACGAGCTGGAAATTGTTTATACAAAAATTAAATAAAACTTTTCAACTGAAGTAGGTAGTAATTGTGTAAATTTCGAATGAATTATTGTAATTTTTAATAAAGTTTAAGGTTCGCTTTTTATTTGTAGATAAACAACTTGGCAAAAAGGGCATTATTTTCCATCAATGCTGTCACCTCAATGTCTAAAGATGAAGGCACGTGTCATTACTATTCACTTTGTGAAAATAATAAATTTGCCAGACACCAGCGTAATCGACAAAAGCTTTGGATTCCCATATGGAGGTAAGCCTGCTTAGAGACCTATACCACAAACTACCAGACTCGACACGAAATTTTAAAGTCTAGCAACTCTGTTAGCAACACTTTCTTATTTGGTGTTAAAATGAAACAAATATTGTATGTATGCAATACATCCAGCAAAAACAGGGTTTCAACTACTTTCCGGCCTATTTACTCGTTAAATTACTTTTGTTCGCGATGACCCCAAAAGTAATGAGTGGTCATTACCTTCTTACTTACAAAAAACACAAGGTATTGGGTGGTCATTATCCTCTCGCTTACGAACAGCCAAAAAATAATGAGTACCCATTACTTTTTGGGCATCGCGAACAAAAGTAATTTAGCGCGTAAATAGGCTGGTAAGTAGTTGATACTATGTTTTTGCTGGGGCACTTTATATCAAATATAATGAGTAAAATCTAACGTATTTCATTGTTCACATACATTATTACAGAACAAAATAATATGATTTTTAAACACTTTTTGAAATCTGTTACAAGTATCGTGTCTGTTAGTCTTTGTCTACACTTTTGGCAAAGAGATGAATGATAAAAATTTTCACCGCTTTATAGAAAATTCGATTCTTTTTTCAGTTTCTATGATAACGATCAGTCAAAATTTTATAAGACAATTTTTTTCCCGAAAAAGTCAGTTATGTACACTTTAACAAACTTTCTTGCCGATTTTGTTTAAAAATTAATTCATTCGTTAAGTTTTTTTATTATTATAATTGAGAGCAGTTTTTCAGCCTAAAATTCTATTTTTTATTTTATTTTATAAACCCCATGAGCATTAATTAGTTATCAAAAATGTTGTTCTTGCAAACAGGATAGACATATTGTTTCAGAAAGTGTAACACCCCCAGGGAACCACCGCAAGGTCATAACCACAAAGGATTAGTCTGATTACATATACCCGAGTAAAAAAAATTATTTAGCGCAATATTTAATCATATCTGCTTATTTGATGTTTATTTGATCCGCAAAAAGGCAATGTGTCTGTTTAAGTCCAAATTAGTGGCTAATGGGCCATTGAGATAATGGAGCATAGGAATTAAGAATAGTAAGTTGTTCCTTCCGTGATCAAATTTCACTAGAACTTTCATGACCTGAAAACTCAAAGCTTCATTATCGTGAGAAACAATTTTTTATATGGGGTATAACAGTTTTTCTACCCGAACAAAATAATATACTGTTACGATTTTACCCTTTATAAAATCGTTGATTTATTTACCTTTTAAATAAATCGAGTTCTTTCTATATTGCAAATAATAAACACTGTTTGAAATTATTTATAGCTCTATTTATTTATAACCGTCACTAAAAATAAGAGAAATACACTTTAATAGCAAACTTTATTTACACGATTTAGATAAACTAAACGTTAGCCACACTTTAGTTCTTCACACTTTGCGTTTTACTTATAAACTGAACTACTGCGTCACTGAGAACCAGTATTTATATGAGTAATCAGGTATTCTAGTTATTTCCAGTTTATTACGACACTAGAATCTTCCAGTTGTCAAAATTTGTGTAAAGAAATTTCTAGTGATAGAAATTTCTTGTAACACTGCCGCCCACTTAAGCCTGTTCGTCCCGAACAGACATAGATATTCCTTTTCCATAGTTGGCTAGTCGTTCTAGATGAACAACCTTCATTTTGGATCTTGGGCTCTGATCTTTCTGTATTCTGTATACCACATCATTCAATCTTTTAATAACTCTATAGGGTCCGTCCCAATGCGTTTGTAGTTTGGGAGATAATCCTTTCTTTCGTTGCGGGTTAAACAGCAGAACCAACTCGCCCTCATTAAATCCTTCAGAATTTGCTGCTCGATCGTACCTCGCCTTCATCTTATTGCGCACAAACTCATGAAGCTCGTTAAGGTCTTCTTGTTCCCGGGAAGCGTTGTCGTTGTCTTTATCCATAGCGGCGGGCTTAACACCAAATTCCAAATCGCCAGGCAATTTGAGTTCCGTCCCGAAAATAATTTTTGCAGGTGTCCGGGAAGTGGAATCGTGAACAGCCGATCTATATGCCAGCCAAAATTTGGGGATGTGTTCGTCCCAGTCCTTCTGATGAGTACTGACCACTTTTCTTAAGTATTCCTCTAAAGTGCGATTGAATCTTTCGACCATACCATCAGATTGTGGATGCAGCGGGGTGGTTCTTGTCTTTCTTATTCCATACAACTCACACATTTCCTTGAAGATAGCAGATTCAAAATTCCTTCCGTGGTCAGAGTGTAATTCCAATGGAACACCGTAGCGGCACACCCAGTTGTTCACAAATGCGCTTATTACCGTTCTGGCTTCCTGGTTCGGTATAGCGTATACCTCAGGCCATTTACTGAAATAGTCGATCACCACAAGAACGTAACTGTTTCCGGAATCACTGACAGGGAAAGGGCCTGCCACATCCATTGCTATCCTCTCAAATGGGGCACCCGAGTTGTATTGTTGAAGTTGCCCACGACTTCTTCTTACTGGTCCTTTAGCTGCGATGCATTGCGCGCAATTTGCTATCCAGTCGCTCACAGCTTGCTGGCAGCCGACCCAGTAGAATCGTTGTTTTAACTTCTCTAGGGTTTTCGTGACACCGAGATGTCCTCCACTGGGACCGTCATGGAACTCTTTTAACACTTCCTCTATTTTGCTTGACGGCACCACAATTAGCTTTGTCTCAGTTTTGCCGTCCACACTTTCCCATATACGGTATAAGCAGTGATTAATTACCCGTAGACTGTTCCACTGGGGCCAATACGCCTTCATTAGCGGACTTTCAGCTGATATTTGTTCACGGGTAGGCCTTCTGTCCTCTGCTTTGGCTGACATAATTTTTGACAGTATGGGGTCATTTTGTTGCGCCTCTGACCAGGATTCACTTGACTTAATATGCGTTAGTCTTATATCAACGATGCACTCTTTTCCTTCAGCCCTCGAACAATGTTTGCACTCTAAATTACAGGGGCGTCTTGAAAGGGCGTCCGCATTGCAATGTTTTATGCCTTTCCTGTGCTCGATGCTGAAATCATAGCTTTGAAGTCGTTCAATCCAACGAGCTAGCTGCCCTTCTGGTTGTTTAAATTGCAGCAGCCACCTTAGTGCAGAATGGTCGGTTCTTAGTTGAAAGTGCTGACCGTACAGATACTTGTGGTAGTGCTTTACACATTCTACCGCCGCCAAGAGTTCCCGCCGTGTTACACAGTAGTTCCTTTCGGGTTTCGAAAGCACTCGACTGTAATAGCCTATGACTTTTTCGGTGCCATTTATCACCTGCGAAAGCACACCTCCTATTCCGTGTCCGCTTGCATCGCTATCCAGCACAAATTTTTCCCCGGCCACAGGATATCCAAGAAGCGGTGCCGTGCATAATAATTCCTTGAGCCTTAGGAATGCTTGTTCTTGGGCTTCACCCCAGTGAAATGGTCGCGCCTTCTTAGTCAGCTCATGTAGACTCGCAGCCACACTGGCGAAATTTGGTACAAATCGTCGGTAGTATGTGCAGAGACCTAGAAAGCTGCGCAACTTGTGCAGATTTTTCGGGCGAGGCCAATCTTTTACAGCCCGAACCTTATCTTCATCGGTTGATATACCCTCTGCAGTTACGCGGTGCCCTAAATACTTGACTTCCTTCTGGAACAGTGTACATTTATTTGCGCTAAGCTTGAGTCCAGCCGCAGATATTCGCCTTAAAACTTCTGCTAAGTTCTTCAGGTGTTCGTCGAAAGTTTTTCCCATAACAATTATGTCATCAAGGTACACTAGGCAAGTTTTCCAGTGGAGTCCTTTCAGCACATTTTCCATTAACCGCTCGAATGTTGCTGGAGCATTGCAGAGTCCAAAGGGCATCACATTAAACTGCCATAATCCGTCACCTGTGCTAAAGGCAGTTTTCTCCTTGTCTTGCTCACAAATTTCTACTTGCCAATAACCACTTTGCAAGTCCAATGTGGAGAACCATTTGGTTCCTGCTAGCGTGTCGTCAATTCTCGGTAGTGGATAGCTGTCCTTCTTCGTGATATCGTTTAGTTTTCTGTAATCAACACAGAATCGGGTGCTGCCGTCTTTTTTCTTAACTAAAACTATAGGCGAGCTCCATGGACTAGAAGATGGTTCGATTACTCCACTACGCTCCATTTCGTTGACTAACTCCTTTACTTCATTTCGTTTTGCTAGAGGAATACTTCTGGGCGCCTGCTTTATTGGCCTCGCTTCACCAGTATTTATTCGGTGTTTTACAATTGCCGTTCTTCCTTGTCTTTGGGTTTTCATGGCGAAGACAGAGCCGTATTTCCTGATTAGCTGTTTGGCTTTATTTCTATCAGGCGGCGCCAGTTCTTTTACCCATTTTTCCACATATTCTGCCAGCATTTCTCGATCTTTAACGGACGCACTGGATGGTTCCAAGTTATTTTCGCAACTGATTATTGCTTCTGGCGCAGTACATTTGGCTATTTCAGAGTTCGCTCGGACAATTTTTTCAGAACTTGATAGGTTCAGTATTCTTACAGGAACTCTTTTGTCTTTGCTGGTTTTTACGAGGGCTTTCGCTGTTATAAGGTCACTTTTTATTTCTGATGGTTCTACCACCCACAAGCTGCTGTCCTCACAATCTCCCTCCATACGCACCCATACTAAAGTTTCAGCCCGTGCTGGTAGTTTTTGGTGGCTGATGGTAACTAGCTTTCTTACCTGATCCGCTTGCTCATATCCAACATCAAGGGGTATTTCAACATTACGCCAAATCATAACTTTTTGCCCCATATGCAGATTAATGTCGTGACCAATCATGAAATCTGCACCAATTATTACTTCGTCTACAATATCGGCAACAATAAATACGTGATTGACGCTTATGTTGGCAATCGTTAGTTTTACATTTATTTTACCATAGACATAGGCAGGCTCCCCAGTAGCTGTGCGCAGACTTACCCCGTATAGTGGTTCAACTGCCTTTTTCACTAAATCGGGCCTGATGATTGACTGTGATGTTCCTGTGTCTATCGTAAAAATGTGCTTTCGCCCGTTGATGTACCCATAAGCAGTAAGATTGCTTTTCTCCTGCTGTATTACTGATATGGAGATTGTGGGGCCATCGGTTGTGGGAGCTAGCTCATGCCCCGTAGTGCTAGCTCTTTTTAGTTTAACGGTGACTCTTTAGGTGATTGCTGATCGGCCCGAAGGCTCTTCCTTGGTGCTTTGCAATTTCGCTGGAAATGTCCCACTCTACCGCAGTTGTAGCATTTATCCTTGGCATTGGCTTGTTTCTCCCCTAATGCCTGCTTAAATGCATCTTTTGACTCCGTGAGCACTTCTGTTAGCTTTGTGCTTATATCTTGGTCCCTTTCAGCAGTCACTTCAAGGTTACGCACCTTAAATGTTTGCGGCTTCGAAATCACCTTCGCAGTCTCTTGGGCCAGCGCGAAGGAGACAGTTTCAGCGAAAGTCGATTTCTGCGTAGCACATACCGCATGTCTCACATCAGAATCCCGAATTCCATTCACAAATGCTTCAATTTTGAACTGATCGAAGAATGGATGATTTTCGCCCGGATAAGTCAACTGCACCAACCGTTCAATTTCTGTTGCAAAGTTCTGTAACGATTCGTTTGGTTTCTGCAGCCTACCTCTTAGTTCCATTCTGTATATTTCCTTTTTGTGTTCGCCACCATACTTTCGCTGCAGTGCCACCATTATGTCGTCATAATTATTTCTGCAGGTGATTGGCACACTTTCTAGAATTTCTGCAGCGTTTCCTTTTAACCCTCTGCGACTGACGTGATATAGTTCTCACAATTCTAATGACGTGGTAGACTACCAGACACCATTTCCATGGCTTATATTTTCCAAAGTTCCGTTTTGTAAAGCTAATAAAACCATTTTTGTTTATTGTTTATGAGTGTAAGTTATTATTTATATAGTTATTTTTCTAATTCAAATCGAAAATTCGTGTTTTATGTTATTTATCGGCATGGCATGAATTTTCTGTAAAAAACTTAGACCTGTACTAGAACAGCAAAAAAAAATTCAAAAATAAATTTTTTTGAACAATTTTTTTTTATTTTTTATTATTTAGACTTAAATTTAGCAGTTGGTAACAAAAAAAATTTAATTCAGTGGTTAAAAAAAAAATAAACATTTCAATTGGCACATCAAAGCCTATAACTTAACAAACAAAAAATATTTCATGTTATAATTTATGATGCAAAAATTTTAGATTTAGCTTAATTTGCACTTAAGTTAATCAGTCTTAAGTTTTGAGATCATATATATATATATAAAAACTACAAGTTTTCTTGACAGGTTTCGCAAAGAGGCTTGGAGCACTGGAGGCAAATTGGCTTCAAGCAATCACAACAGCAATACCTAGTTACCCTTTTTATCTTTGGGGGACAAATTGAATACAGTTTTCTTCCACTTGGTGGAGTAGATTGAATAGTTGGTGGCGGAGGGGGTAGATCTTTGCCAAGAACCCTGGTAAGCGTCATTCTCAGTTCTCGTGGCAACCTTTCATTGTATACCCGGAATTTCATATGGTCTAGCACCAATTCTTGAGAATAAAAGTTTTTCTTCTCATTTTTACGTCACTGTCAGTACACATTTGATACAAGACAAAGGTATTAATACCAACCATGTCTATTAGTCTTTGAAATACTGCCATAGGCCATCGACGAGTTTTTCGGCTGCATGAATATATCGAACACTTTTTATCAACTTCGTCAACTCCTCCTTTTGTTCGGTTGTAATCTACTATCATAACAGGTTTTTTTGTGTCGGTATCTATTTCTTGACAATGGTGAGAAGACGAAATCAGCAGAACAGCTTTATTTTTTTTCGGTACATATGATAGCAGGGTATATTCTTTCGTAAAACCATACATGGAACTCCCGACTTCTCCAGTTTTGCACGGTAAGAAAGAAGATGGTATCTCAGCTTTATTTTTTTTTAGAGTTCCTAAGTAAGTTAATCCCTTTTTCAGCAGAGCTTCCGTAAGTGGTATAGAGCTAAACCAATTGTCAGCCGTAATGTTTCGGTTTGAGTTTTCGACAACTTTCACAAGTCTCAATACAGACTGAGTTGGTACTGCCAGTTTCCTTTCCTGTTCATTTAACCCTATCCCGTCAGAATTTTTACCATAATAAATATAAGCATTGTAAATGTAGTATGTGCGAGCATCGACTAACAACATTATTTTAATGCCATACTTGGCTGGTTTCTGAGGCATGTAAATTATAAACTTGCAGCGACCTTTAAACGGTAGTAACATTTCATCGATGCAGAGGTATGGTCCAGGAGTATATTGAGATTGACTGTTTAGGATGAATTTGTTGAAGAAATTTGAAATTGGTGCAAGTGGATCTTCCTTGAGACGCTCCGCTCTAGTAGTTGAATCTGAGGCAGTTTATCAAACAAGAAAAACGCAACTTGGACATCCCACAACGAAATATTTCACGGCCACTGCCATCGGTTGCGAACACTGTTCGAAGATCTTCGTCATTACATTTGAAAACTGAAGTGTAGTACAATAGACCAATGAATGCTTTCATTTCCGTTACATATGTATCCATAAGTTCTACCTTTGTAGTATTATTAAATTTTGCTCGGTAACTACAGACTTTTTGATTAGTATATTGTACTAAACACTCCAACATGGATTCGTCAAAAATTTTGGACCAAAGCTGCAAATATCCTTCAAAGGTAGAAGTATGCAGACGACCTGGCAATCTAACTATGTTGTGGGATGCTGTTCTGGATGTTTTTGGTCGCTCTCTAGTACTCCACATAAATCCTTTCTTACCTTTATAATAGTCGCTTGTTGGGTCTTGATTCACTTCTTCAGAAATATTTTGTGGCTCAGAGGTAATCGCAAATTGTTCTTCATCGTCTTCATCATTTGAAATTTCATCATTATCTAAAAGTACCGTTTCTGGCTGAAAATTGGGGTCATTGCATTCATCATCCATATCGCTGAACTCATGCTCACTCTCTTCCTCCAACCACTGTCGTATTTGTTCATAGCGGCTTTTAAAAGTTCCAGATGACGTTCTCTTAGAAGATTGTGGAACTTGCGATGTGTTTGAGTGCTCCATAATAACAAAACTAAAAAATAACAATTTTGTTGACGTGTTGTTTGGCAGACACTAAGAAAATATAATTATTTTACTGACATGCTGTTTAGGAGACACTATGAAAATATAACAAAAATACTGATGTGATTGTCTCTCAGACACCTACCTTAATATTGATGTGGTTGACTTGCAGACACTTTTTCGCTTACACTGGCACGTGTGCTTACATCAATCGATCTAAACACAATAACATGCGTATAAGTACACAATAAGAAGGTACAGAGAATGCGAGAGTAGATGTTTGGAAAATAACGGTATAAAATACTCTTTTTTGTTTTTTGGTGTCTGCTAGACTACCACATCAGTCACAGAGGGTTAAGGCCAGAATCAACTCTATAGCTTTTTCTTCGATGTTCCACATATTTCTGGCGGCAACTGTCTCGAACTGAAACTTAAAAACATTAAAAGGTATGCTGCCATCAAAAGTAGGGGACTTTGCTCTACCAGAAGTTTCCTGAATAATTCGTACTGGACCCTCTTGACATTGGAGATTATTTACTTTATTTTCTAGATCTTGTAGTTTTCTCTCAACATCTTTGGTTTGTACGTCGAATCTGTCTACGCCGTTCTCTAAGTCAGAAACTCGTTTTTCAACTACAGAAATTTTTTCGTTAGTAGCTTTAGAAGTTTCCTGAAGTTTTTCTTCCATCTTAGCAAACATTTTCTCGTTATCTGCCCTCGAAGTCTCTATCTTAGCTAACAGTTTCTCGTTGTCGGCTCTAGAAGTTTCCTGAAGTTTTGCTAACAATTTTTCGTTGTCTGCTCTGGAAGTTTCTAACATTTTCATGTTGTCTGCTCTAGACGTTTCGAACAGTTTCTCATTTTCTGCTCTAGAAATTGCTTGAAGTTTAGCTAACAATTTTTCGTTGTCTGCTCTAGACGTTTCCATCTTTTCCATCATAGCAGCAAATATTGCGCTTAACTCCATGTTACCTTCCGTTTTACGGGTACTAACCTCCATTGCTTCTTTTTCGTCAAATTCATAAGCCGCAATGTCGATGTTACGCCGCTCGAATTCCTCTATCAGCCGCTTTTGTAATTTTGTTTTATTACCTGCTGTCGGTAGTTCCAATTTACTCAATTCCTTCTTGAGCTGTTCCACCTTAAGCTCCTCCAATTTCATGACTGCTTATTATTTTGCAATCCCACTTCTGACACCAATTGTTACGATTTTACCCTTTATAAAATCGTTGATTTATTTACCTTTTAAATAAATCGAGTTCTTTCTATATTGCAAATAATAAACACTGTTTGAAATTATTTATAGCTCTATTTATTTATAACCGTCACTAAAAATAACAGAAATACACTTTAATAGCAAACTTTATTTACATGATTTAGATAAACTAAACGTTAGCCACACTTTAGTTCTTCACACTTTGCGTTTTACTTATAAACTGAACTACTGCGTCACTGAGAACCAGTATTTATATGAGTAATCAGGTATTCTAGTTATTTCCAGTTTATTACGACACTAGAATCTTCCAGTTGTCAAAATTTGTGTAAAGAAATTTCTAGTGATAGAAATTTCTTGTAACAATACTTTAGTAGAAAATCTAGCTATATCTTGTAAGACGGTTTTCTTGTTTTTAAGCATTTTTAATACATTTATTTCTTTGGCAATATTGATAAATATTTATCCTAAAATTTACCAATTTTTCGGAAAATTTCAAGTCAAATTTTTTGTAATTTTTCAACAGAAATTAAAATATTTAGAAATTTATTTTTTATTTATTTATTTATCTTTATTTAATTTTTAACAATTTAGCTATTTTTTAGCAATTTCAGATTTAACCATATTTTTGGGTAAGATTTAGCACAAAAGTGGAGCATGTCCATGTTATTTTCTAGCAGCCACAAAGTAAATAATATCAACTCATTTTACGTAATGAGAATGTTTTGGTTTGTTAAATTGTTGATGTACACAATGATTATCGATACCAACCTAGTTATAGATTTTGGCAGTACTTAAGTGCTGTTTTCATATAATTTAAAATAAATAAATTTGAGTGCTATTGTAACATTCAGTTTATCTAACGGGTCAGTTTGTTTACATTTCAAGTAAAAAAAAAAATAAAAAGTTTCAAATTTCACTTCAAAACGAATTTAACAGAAAAATCTAGTAAAAATATTAAAAACCAAGGGTTGTCCAACCATAATGCACGATGGTAATTGTAAATAAAACAAAAGGCTTTCAGAATTATTTTAATATTTTTTAATTAATTAACAATTTAATCTCTTAATAAATTGTTTAATATTTTACATACGCTATATTGGCTTTGGGCATTTGTACATCAAAAGGCTAAGAATTTTTTTTAAAGAAAACGAGTTATAAGCAAAAATATGTAACGCATTTCTTTGGACCATTCTAGGCAATATTGGTAGTAATAGGACAGCGATCTCACTAGAAGTCAACGCTAAGGAACAGCCACTACAACAGTCTACAACTTGCGACAAATATGCCACCGACACACTTATTTTACACTACACCTAAGTAACTTAACCCCATATATAACTCCGGGTTATACATATATATATATACAACCTGCAACATTCTGGTAGCATACCTTTTGGTATTATTTGATACAGTGGTTGGTTAGCTTAAAATTGTCCTTAATAATCGTTGTACCGTATGTCAAATTTGCCCTTTATGACCTTAATACCTCATGCTATCAAGGACGGTATAAAGTTAAGAATGTACAAAATGCAAAATTGTTAGCTTCAACCTTAGCTTCGTAGCCACTTAGCTGTCCTTTTGGTATTATTTGATACAGTGGTTGGTAAGCTTAAAATTTTCCTTAATAATCGTTGTACCGTATGTCAAATTTGCCCTTTATGACCTTAATACCTCATGCTATCAAGGACGTTATAAGGTTAAGAATGTACAAAATGCAAAATTTTTAGCTTCAACCTTAGCTTCGTAGCCACTTAGCTGTCACTATAAAATTCTTAGCCGACACCATGAAATTCTTAGCCGATTTACAGAAACACTTAGCTTCTAGCTATGGTGCTAGCCAAGTACAGTGATTTTAGTTGAATGTATATTTGCATTTTTTTTTTGTGTGTTTTTTTTTTGCCTAAGAATACAAACATACAACAACAATAATAATTATAATAACAAAAAAATTACTAAATATTAATTATTATAAAAATTTATTATAATACTATTAATTATTATATGTAACAAATATATAGTTGTTTTTTTTGTCTAAGACCACAAACAAAACATGGGCAAACATGAGTATAAAAGAGACACAAAACAAAATACAGCATTTTTTTACCTCAAATATTTATCAATATAAATAGTTTTATTAATTTAGCGTTGTTTATTAATAATTAATTTGTTTTTTTTTCCTGCATTAAAAACCTCATTTTAATGTACAAACAAACACACAAAACGAGCTAGCTACAGATATTTTTAGCGAAGAAACGAATCATATCACATTCAATATAAATATTATTTAGTTTTTAGTTGATTTTCAGCGACCAATTCTCTTGTTAATTGTTTTTATTAAGTCAATTTTTTTATTAAATAAAACACAACTTTATTTATTTACTTATTTATTTGTTAATAACTACATAATAATAAATTATTACAAAGTTATTTAGATAAGCAAGACCATCAGCTATGTATATATATCAGCTGGTATCAGTGGTGATAAAAATACCTTTCAAACAAGCCCAGATTGAGAAATCTACTACAATTCTATCCAATTTTATGACGAATTTAACTAAATTGTTCTATGTATATATGGAACAATTTCTAATTGGAAATTTTGGGGGGCTCCAAATCCGACTTAGAGCTATGGTCTCTTGAGCAAAATTTCTCAGAATCACCTATAGATTACGTTTTTGCTATACGCTTCATCATAAAAAATCGTTCCATACAATTTGACCCGCCCTAATGTTCTAGGACATCTGTATATACAGCCAAAAAAGTCCCTATAAAATGCGCTGTGTCCAGTAAAATGTCTTCAGTGTAAACAGTAGAATAACGAAAAGTTTAAGGACAGTCCCCAGAAGTAACAAAATGTCTTCACAGTAACTTGTGGAACGAAAAACCGTCCCCGCAACATGTGCTGTGCACATATATATATATATATATATATATATATATATATATATATGCATTGCCCATACTTTGAAGACATCTGTATATACGGCAAAAAAAGTCCCTATAATATGCTTTGTATCCAGTAAAATGTCTTCAGTGTAAACACTAGAATAACGAAAAGTTTAAGGACAGTCTTCAAAGTAACAAAATGTCTTCATAGTAACTTGTGGAACGAAAAACCGTCCCCGCAACATGCGCCGTGCACTTTGGGGACTGTCCTGAAACTTTTCATTATTCTAGTGTTTACTCTGAAGACATTTTACTGGATACAGCGCATTTTATAGGGACTTTTTTGGCTGTTTATACAGATGTCTTCAAAGTATGGGCAATGCATATATATATATATATGTGCACAGCACATGTTGCGGGGACGGGTTTTCGTTCCACAAGTTACTATGAAGACATTTTGTTACTTTGGGGACTGTCCTTAAACTTTTCGTTATTCTAGTGTTTACTCTGAAGACATTTTACTCGACACAGCGCATTTTATAGGGACTTTTTTGGCTGTATATACAGATGTCTTCAAAGTATGGGCAATGAATATATATATATATATATATATATATATATATATATATATGTGCACAGCATATGTTGCGGGGACGGGTTTTCGTTCCACAAGTTACTATGAAGACATTTTGTTACTTTGGGGACTGTCCTTAAACTTTTCGTTATTCTAGTGTTTACTCTGAAGACATTTTACTGGACACAGCGCATTTTATAGGGACTTTTTTGGCTGTATATACAGATATATACAGATATATATATATATATATATATATATATATATATATATATGCATTGCCCATACTTCGAAGACATCTGTATATACAGCCAAAAAAGTCCCTATAAAATGCGCTGTGTCCAGTAAAATGTCTTCAGTGTAAACAGTAGAATAACGAAAAGTTTAAGGGCAGTCCCCAAAGTAACAAAATGTCTTCATAGTAACTTGTGGAACGAAAACCGGTCCCCGCAACATGCGCTATGCATATATATATATATATATATATATATATATGCATTGCCCATACTTTGAAGACATCTGTATATACAGCAGAAAAAGTCCCTATAATATGCGCTGTATCCAGTAAAATGTCTTCAGTGTAAACAGTAGAATAACGAAAAGTTTAAGGACAGTCGTCAAAGTAACAAAATGTCTTCATAGTAACTTGTGGAACGAAAAACCGTCCCCGCAACATGCGCCGTGCACATATATATATATATATATATATATATATATGCATAGCGCATGTTGCGGGGACGGGATTTCGTTCCACAAGTTACTATGAAGACATTTTGTTACTTTGGGGACTGTCCACAAACTTTTCATTATTCTACTGTTTACACTGAAGACATTTTACTGGATACAGAACATATTATAGGGACTTTTTTGGCTGTATATACAGATGTCTTCAAAGTATGCAAAATGAATACATATATATATATATATATATATATATATATATATATATTGTAACGACGAGATTTCCTCCGTTAGCTGGGGTAAGCTCGCGGGGGTAGGGATCGTCACAGAAATTTGTTTGATCCAGTGACCGAGAGTAAAAGACGTGATGTTATACAAAGGTAAATTCGTTTATTGTTGTTAATACTACAGGGTTTAAAAGAGAGAGAGAGAGAGCGAGAGAGAGAGAGAGAGGAGAGAGAGAGATAATGAGAGAGAATGAAGAAGCGACCTGGGACGGCACGCTCCCTCTGGTATCTTCACGGGGAGGACAGCGACCGGGGACGGCACGCTTCCTTTGATGAACTACGTCTCGGCGAGGGCAGCGACCTGGGACGGCACGCTCCCTCTGGTATCTTTAAAGGGGAGGACAGCGACCGGGGACGGCACACTTCCTCTGATGAACTACGACGTCTAGGGGAGGGCAGCGACCTGGGACGGCACGCTTACTCTGATGAACTCCGTGTGACCTGCGTTGACTAAGTGAGAGGGAGAGAAAGAGAGAGGGAGAGAGAGAGATAAAGAGATAAAGAGAGAGGATGAAAGAGCGACCTGGGACGGCACGCTCCCTCTGGTATCTTCAAGGGGGAGGACAGCGACCGGGGACGGCACGCTTCCTCTGATGAACTAGGTCTAGGCGAGGGCAGCGACCTGGGACGGCACGCTCCCTCTGGTATCTTCAAGGGGGAGGACAGCGACCGGGGACGGCACGCTTCCTCTGAGGTACTACGTCTAGCTGAGGGCAGCGACCTGGGACGGCACGCTCCCTCTGGTATCTTCAAAGGGGAGGACAGCGACCGGGGACGGCACGCTTCCTCTGGTATCTTCAAGGGGGAGGACAGCGACCGGGGACGGCACGCCTCCTCTGATGAACTACGTCTAGGCCAGGGCAGTGACCTGGGACGGCACGCTCCCTCTGGTATCTTCAAGGGGGAGGACAGCGACCGGGGACGGCACGCTTCCTCTGATGAACTACGTCTAGGCGAGGGCAGCGACCTGGGACGGCACGCTCCCTCTGGTATCTTCAAGGGGGAAGGACAGCGACCGGGGACGGCACGCTTCCTCTGATGAACTACGTCTAGGCGAGGGCAGCGACCTGGGACGGCACGCTCCCTCTGGTATCTTCAAGGGGGAGGACAGCGACCGGGGACGGCACGCTTCCTCTGATGGACTACGTCTGGGCGAGGGCAGCGACCTGGGACGGCACGCTCCCTCTGGTATCTTCAAAGGGGAGGACAGCGACCTGGGACGGCACGCTTCCTCTGATGGACTCCGTGTGACCTGCGTTGGCTAAGTGAGAGGGAGAGAAAGAGAGAGGGAGAGAGAGAGAGAGAGATAAAGAGATAAAGAGAGAGGATGAAAGAGCGACCGGGGACGGCACGCTCCCTCTGGTATCTTCAAGGGGAAGGACAGCGACCGGGGACGGCACGCTTCCTCTGAGGTACTACGTCTAGCTGAGGGCAGCGACCTGGGACGGCACGCTCCCTCTGGTATCTTCAAGGGGGAGGACAGCGACCGGGGACGGCACGCTTCCTCTGATGAACTACGTCTAGGCGAGGGCAGCGACCTGGGACGGCACGCTCCCTCTGGTATCTTCAAGGGGGAAGGACAGCGACCGGGGACGGCACGCTTCCTCTGATGAACTACGTCTAGGCGAGGGCAGCGACCTGGGACGGCACGCTCCCTCTGGTATCTTCAAGGGGGAGGACAGCGACCGGGGACGGCACGCTTCCTCTGATGGACTACGTCTGGGCGAGGGCAGCGACCTGGGACGGCACGCTCCCTCTGGTATCTTCAAAGGGGAGGACAGCGACCTGGGACGGCACGCTTCCTCTGATGGACTCCGTGTGACCTGCGTTGGCTAAGTGAGAGGGAGAGAAAGAGAGAGGGAGAGAGAGAGAGAGAGATAAAGAGATAAAGAGATAAAGAGAGAGGATGAAAGAGCGACCGGGGACGGCACGCTCCCTCTGGTATCTTCAAGGGGAAGGACAGCGACCGGGGACGGCACGCTTCCTCTGAGGTACTACGTCTAGCTGAGGGCAGCGACCTGGGACGGCACGCTCCCTCTGGTATCTTCAAGGGGGAGGACAGCGACCGGGGACGGCACGCTTCCTCTGATGAACTACGTCTAGGCGAGGGCAGCGACCTGGGACGGCACGCTCCCTCTGGTATCTTCAAGGGGGAGGACAGCGACCGGGGACGGCACGCTTCCTCTGATGGACTACGTCTGGGCGAGGGCAGCGACCTGGGACGGCACGCTCCCTCTGGTATCTTCAAAGGGGAGGACAGCGACCTGGGACGGCACGCTTCCTCTGATGGACTCCGTGTGACCTGCGTTGGCTAAGTGAGAGGGGAAGAAAGAGAGAGGGAGAGAGGGAGAGAGAGAGAGAGAGATAAAGAGATAAAGAGAGAGGATGAAAGAGCGACCGGGGACGGCACGCTCCCTCTGGTATCTTCAAGGGGAAGGACAGCGACCGGGGACGGCACGCTTCCTCTGAGGTACTACGTCTAGCTGAGGGCAGCGACCTGGGACGGCACGCTCCCTCTGGTATCTTCAAAGGGGAGGACAGCGACCGGGGACGGCACGCTTCCTCTGGTATCTTCAAGGGGGAGGACAGCGACCGGGGACGGCACGCTTCCTCTGATGAACTACGTCTAGGCGAGGGCAGCGACCTGGGACGGCACGCTCCCTCTGGTATCTTCAAGGGGGAGGACAGCGACCGGGGACGGCACGCTTCCTCTGATGAACTACGTCCAGGTGAGGGCAGCGACCTGGGACGGCACGCTCCCTCTGGTATCTTCAAGGGGGAGGACAGCGACCGGGGACGGCACGCTTCCTCTGATGAACTACGTCTAGGCGAGGGCAGCGACCTGGGACGGCACGCTCCCTCTGGTATCTTCAAGGGGGAGGACAGCGACCGGGGACGGCACGCTTCCTCTGATGGACTACGTCTGGGCGAGGGCAGCGACCTGGGACGGCACGCTCCCTCTGGTATCTTCAAAGGGGAGGACAGCGACCTGGGACGGCACGCTTCCTCTGATGGACTCCGTGTGACCTGCGTTGGCTAAGTGAGAGGGGGAGAAAGAGAGAGGGAGAGAGAGAGAGAGAGATAAAGAGAGAGGATGAAAGAGCGACCGGGGACGGCGCGCTCCCTCTGGTATCTTCACGGGGGAGGACAGCGACCGGGGACGGCACGCTTCCTCTGATGAACTGTTCGAGGATCTCCACAGGACCTCCCGAGACCTTCGTAGACCTTCAAGGATGTTGACAGGACCTTCAAGGATATCTGCAGGATCTTCAAGGATATTGGCAGGACCCTCAAGGATGTTCGTAGGACCTTCCAGGACGTTCACAGGACCTTCAAGGATGTTGAAAGGACCTTCAAGGATGTTGACAGGACCTTCAAGGATATCCGCAGGATCTTCAAGGATATCGGCAGGACCGTCAAGGATATCGGCAGGACCTTCAAGGATATCGCAGGACCTTCAAGGATATCAGCAGGACCTTCAAGGATGTTGACAGGACCTTCAAGGATGTTGACAGGACCTTCAAGGATATCCGCAGGACCTTCAAGGATATCGCAGGACCTTCAAGGATATCAGCAGGACCTTCAAGGATATCCGCAGGATCTTCAAGGATATCGGCAGGACCTTCAAGGATATCGGCAGGACCTTCAAGGATATCGCAGGACCTTCAAGGATATCAGCAGGACCTTCAAGGATATCCGCAGGACCTTCAAGGGTGTTCGCAGGATACTTACAAGTTGCCCAAGGATGCTCGCAGGATTAGAATTTAATATTTAGTGCTGAAATTACCTTGTGTTCTCGTTCACGGCTGCTGGCGACTGACCCAGATTTGTTCAATGTTGCTCTTTATATACCCCTAAGGGCAGCTATTTGTAGTTGTCGCCAGTGTAATAACAAAGTGTGTAGACAGAAACGAGCGACGCGACTTCTGTCGTTACACATGGTCCTCCCCTGGGGAGGGTGGGCCGGTTATTTTCCTTTCAATCGCCTATGTTGGTTCTGGAACGGGCTAATTTGGTTCTGGAACGGGTGTTTGGTATATTTTGGTACCCCATAAAGTGATACAATGGTTTCAAAACGATGACGTGGTGGTGTTGGGATTGGTTGGGATTCTGGTATGGGCGATGAAGGAAACGTTGGAGCTGGCTCCAGGGATACTGGAAACGATACACATGACTCTAGTGGTGATAACGCTGGACATGGCTCTGTTGGTGAAAAAGAACGATGGAGGTGATAGAAAATGGTATTCATTGGTAACAGTTTCTTCACATCATATGCTGAGAAACAGATGGCTCTTCTGTGAAGGATTTAAGCTCACTTAGGTGGGCTGTTTTTAGAACGTTATTTGCCTGAGCACGAAGTTGTACAATCACAGGGGATGGGAAGTTTACGACTTCGTAGGGACCAGTATATTTCGGGGCTAACTTGGCGGCGAAACCGTCGGCCGCTTTCGACAATTGGTGCTGTTTGACAAGAACTAAATCTCCGATTTTGGGCTTCCAAGGTCGTCGACGCAAGTTGAAATGACGCCGTTGATCCTGGGCTGCTTTGCCCAGCTGGTGGCGGACCATCTTAAAAATTTCCTGGAGCTCACTGGCCCTTTCCTCTGGCTTCCTTGGGTTTACCCCTGTACCAGTAACGACTTCATCATACAGTGCCCGTGGTAACCTAGGTTCGCGACCCTGTACGAGATAAGCCGGGCTGTATCCGGTAGATTCGGAATTGCTTGTGTTTATTGCCAGGGTTACCTCCGGTAAGTGATCATCCCATCGATTATGCTGGTTTTGCGCTAGTTGAGCGATCATTGTTTTGACCGTGCGATTGGCCCTCTCAGTAGGATTTTCCTGTGGACAATAAGGGGCGGTAAATTGGTGTCGAACTCCAATTTCTTCTAGGTAACTCCGTAGTACGCGGCTGGTGAATTGTGCACCATTATCTGTAATGAGCACTTTTGGAGTTCCAAACCTGGCTAGAATTCTCTCCCTAAAGGCCTTGACGACGCCTTCTGCCGTGGCCTTGCGGAGCGGTACGAGTTCGACCCACTTGGAGAAGCGATCGAAGAAGACTAAGAGCATACTGTTACCATGTTTGGAGCGAGGAAGTGGTCCGACAAAATCACATTCCCGGCCAGTAGTAGCGGTTGCCGACCCGATTGGCGGTCTTACGCACACCCAGATGTCCAGCGGCGGGTTGGCAATGGTTTTCATGTAGAACCCGTTGTCGTAAATGAGAAGCAACACACAACTTCCAAGGCGTACTGTCCTCATCGTGAGGGTGTCTGGGAATGTGCCTAAATAATTGGGTTCCAACGATTGCATAGTCGGAATACTTTGCAGGGTCACGTCTAACTTCTTCTTTCCTCCTTTGTAACCACGCACAGTCTATCGGTTCACGTTCCTCTATGGCCATTTTTAATACTTCCATTGGCTGACGGGATAGAGCATCGGCAACCACATTGTTCTTCCCCTTGCGGTATTGTACTGTGAAGTTATACTGTTGGAGCTCCAGGGCCCACCGAGCCAATCTACCCGTGGGATTCTCTATGGAGTTGAGCCACTTTAAAGAGAGATGGTCGGTGATAACGTGAAAACGGTATCCCTCCAGATATGGCCGCATCTTTCGTATGCCCCATAATATAGCGAGACATTCTTTCTCCGTGGCTGTATAGTTTTTTTCCGCACCATTAAGACCCCTGCTAGCATAAGCAATTACGCGTTCACCGTCCTCCAGGTTTTGTGTTAATACCGCTCCCAATCCGTAGTCACTAGCATCCGTTTGTAGGGTGAATGGCTTAGAGAAATCTGGACATGCCAGCACCGGGGCTTCCGTTAGTTTCGCCTTTAAAACTTCAAACGCCGTTTGTTGGTCTTCTGTCCACTTCCAGTGTTTGCCTTTCTTAAGGAGAGTAGTTAGGGGCTGGGCTATGGCAGCAAATTCCGGAACAAATCGGCGGTACCAGGAGGCGACTCCCAGAAATCTTCTCACCTCTCGTAAATTGCTTGGGGCCGTCATCTCCCGAATTGCAGCTACCTTGTCGGGATCGGTCTGTATGCCCTTGTCACTCACCACATGTCCGAGATACTTGGTCTCTCTTTTGAAAAATTCGCACTTCTCTGGATTGATCTTTAGGTTAGCTGCCCGAAGTCGCTGAAATACCTCTCTCAGTTTGGACAAGTGTTCTTCCAACGTCCTTCCCGTGACGATAATATCATCCAGATAAGCGAACGCAAAAGGCTCTAAGTCCGGTCCGATGACGCTATCAAGTGCCCTCTGGAAGGTGGCCGGAGCTGAGTGCAATCCGAAGGGCATCACACGCCACTGGTATAAGCCTCGACCGGCAACGGTGAAGGCGGTATACTTCTTGCTGTCATCCTCCATGGGGATCTGCCAGTATCCATCTTTCAAATCCAGACTACTCACGTACTTGGCATCTCTTAATCGGTCCAGTATTGTTGCAATTCGTGGCAGGGGATACGCATCGGGGTCTGATTTGCTGTTTAGATGTCTAAAATCAATACACAATCTCCAAGTGCCGTTTTTCTTCGGCGCCAATGTGATAGGTGAACTGTATGGGCTTCTTGACGGTTCTATACAGCCACTAGCCAGAAGCTCGTTTACCTTCTCGTCGATTATGGCCTGCATAGCCGGATTTCGGGGGGCGTACCTGATTTTAAATGGGCGATCATCTTTCATTACTATGCGGTGCCTAGCAGCGGAGGACAGGCCGTGCATCTTTCGAAACTTTTGCAACTCGCCTTCGAGGAAATATTCAATTTTTCTTCGGTCTTTAGCGCTGTGTCTCTCTACTGGAATATGGCTCCTCCTAGCCTGACAATCAGCAGCTACTTGTTCCTTGGGTGCAGCATCTTCATGGTATGGGGCGTTTCTGACATGGATTGTTGTGTTGGATGAGTTCGGTGATGAAACCAGATCTTGATTTATTTTTCCGATGACTTTGGCATTGCGTTCAACTTGAGCTTGTTGGGAGGGCATCTTGATCTGCGAGGGACGCTTACCAGAATTCTCTAAGCGTTTCGTGCGGGTCGGGACAATCAATTTTGCAGCCAACTTGTGACTACGGAGGCTAGGCTTACTGTTTTCGGAGTGAATGACGGCGATCCCGTGTGAAGTTGTATCCGGGCGTATCATGTAGAGTTGTTCTGCGGGATACTGCGGGGTTTTTGGAATACCTTCCAAGTCTGCTGCCATCTTCAAGAGTTCATCAAGGGTCGTAAAATCTTTTCCCCGAATGTATCTCAAATAGTTGGGAAGAGAGTTTCGGTATATCCGCTCTAGTTTTTGAGCCTCGGAATACTTGGTGTTCCTCATCAGGTTTTGTATTGACAGGACGTAATTTCTAAAGGGTTCATCGTGCTTTTGGTATCTGTTTCTAACCGTATCTTCGAGTAGTTCATAATATCTGGAGGGTAAAAAGAACTTAAGCAAATCTTGTTTAAATCTGGTCCAGCTTTTCCAGTCACGATTGTTGTTTCGGTACCAGATTAATGCTCTGTCAGTCAGGAACAAGGGCATCATATGTGGCATAGCATTCACATCTAAAGCGTACACATTGGTCAATTCTTGTAATCTCTCGAAGAATTCAAAGGGACACGTCGCACCATCAAACTTAACGTCCCATTTAGATATCAGCTCCGCAGTTGTCGTCATGTTGGCCATTTCTTTCAACGGATTAGACTAGGGGTACTATATTAGATACATTTACCTTACTTGTTGTGCGTTTGCGGAACTTTAGTTCGCTCTCTTCCACTCGGTGTTAATTTTTTTTTATTTCCTCTGTTTAGCGTCCTTTTAATCCAATACGACAAAGCCTTAAACTCTCAAGTCCCTGCTCGGGCGCCACTGTAACGACGAGATTTCCTCCGTTAGCTGGGGTAAGCTCGCGGGGGTAGGGATCGTCACAGAAATTTGTTTGATCCAGTGACCGAGAGTAAAAGACGTGATGTTATACAAAGGTAAATTCGTTTATTGTTGTTAATACTACAGGGTTTAAAAGAGAGAGAGAGAGAGCGAGAGAGAGAGAGAGAGGAGAGAGAGAGATAATGAGAGAGAATGAAGAAGCGACCTGGGACGGCACGCTCCCTCTGGTATCTTCACGGGGAGGACAGCGACCGGGGACGGCACGCTTCCTTTGATGAACTACGTCTCGGCGAGGGCAGCGACCTGGGACGGCACGCTCCCTCTGGTATCTTTAAAGGGGAGGACAGCGACCGGGGACGGCACACTTCCTCTGATGAACTACGACGTCTAGGGGAGGGCAGCGACCTGGGACGGCACGCTTACTCTGATGAACTCCGTGTGACCTGCGTTGACTAAGTGAGAGGGAGAGAAAGAGAGAGGGAGAGAGAGAGATAAAGAGATAAAGAGAGAGGATGAAAGAGCGACCTGGGACGGCACGCTCCCTCTGGTATCTTCAAGGGGGAGGACAGCGACCGGGGACGGCACGCTTCCTCTGATGAACTAGGTCTAGGCGAGGGCAGCGACCTGGGACGGCACGCTCCCTCTGGTATCTTCAAGGGGGAGGACAGCGACCGGGGACGGCACGCTTCCTCTGAGGTACTACGTCTAGCTGAGGGCAGCGACCTGGGACGGCACGCTCCCTCTGGTATCTTCAAAGGGGAGGACAGCGACCGGGGACGGCACGCTTCCTCTGGTATCTTCAAGGGGGAGGACAGCGACCGGGGACGGCACGCCTCCTCTGATGAACTACGTCTAGGCCAGGGCAGTGACCTGGGACGGCACGCTCCCTCTGGTATCTTCAAGGGGGAGGACAGCGACCGGGGACGGCACGCTTCCTCTGATGAACTACGTCTAGGCGAGGGCAGCGACCTGGGACGGCACGCTCCCTCTGGTATCTTCAAGGGGGAAGGACAGCGACCGGGGACGGCACGCTTCCTCTGATGAACTACGTCTAGGCGAGGGCAGCGACCTGGGACGGCACGCTCCCTCTGGTATCTTCAAGGGGGAGGACAGCGACCGGGGACGGCACGCTTCCTCTGATGGACTACGTCTGGGCGAGGGCAGCGACCTGGGACGGCACGCTCCCTCTGGTATCTTCAAAGGGGAGGACAGCGACCTGGGACGGCACGCTTCCTCTGATGGACTCCGTGTGACCTGCGTTGGCTAAGTGAGAGGGAGAGAAAGAGAGAGGGAGAGAGAGAGAGAGAGATAAAGAGATAAAGAGATAAAGAGAGAGGATGAAAGAGCGACCGGGGACGGCACGCTCCCTCTGGTATCTTCAAGGGGAAGGACAGCGACCGGGGACGGCACGCTTCCTCTGAGGTACTACGTCTAGCTGAGGGCAGCGACCTGGGACGGCACGCTCCCTCTGGTATCTTCAAGGGGGAGGACAGCGACCGGGGACGGCACGCTTCCTCTGATGAACTACGTCTAGGCGAGGGCAGCGACCTGGGACGGCACGCTCCCTCTGGTATCTTCAAGGGGGAAGGACAGCGACCGGGGACGGCACGCTTCCTCTGATGAACTACGTCTAGGCGAGGGCAGCGACCTGGGACGGCACGCTCCCTCTGGTATCTTCAAGGGGGAGGACAGCGACCGGGGA
This sequence comes from Eustalomyia histrio, assembly GCA_949748255.1. NCBI lineage: Eukaryota > Metazoa > Arthropoda > Insecta > Diptera > Anthomyiidae > Eustalomyia > Eustalomyia histrio. Next base: position 166,352,835 of record OX456523.1, on the reverse strand, counting down.
CGGCACGCTTCCTCTGATGGACTACGTCTGGGCGAGGGCAGCGACCTGGGACGGCACGCTCCCTCTGGTATCTTCAAAGGGGAGGACAGCGACCTGGGACGGCACGCTTCCTCTGATGGACTCCGTGTGACCTGCGTTGGCTAAGTGAGAGGGAGAGAAAGAGAGAGGGAGAGAGAGAGAGAGAGAGATAAAGAGATAAAGAGAGAGGATGAAAGAGCGACCGGGGACGGCACGCTCCCTCTGGTATCTTCAAGGGGAAGGACAGCGACCGGGGACGGCACGCTTCCTCTGAGGTACTACGTCTAGCTGAGGGCAGCGACCTGGGACGGCACGCTCCCTCACCTTCAAGGATATCAGCAGGACCTTCAAGGATATCCGCAGGACCTTCAAGGGTGTTCGCAGGATACTTACAAGTTGCCCAAGGATGCTCGCAGGATTAGAATTTAATATTTAGTGCTGAAATTACCTTGTGTTCTCGTTCACGGCTGCTGGCGACTGACCCAGATTTGTTCAATGTTGCTCTTTATATACCCCTAAGGGCAGCTATTTGTAGTTGTCGCCAGTGTAATAACAAAGTGTGTAGACAGAAACGAGCGACGCGACTTCTGTCGTTACAATATATATATATATATATATATATGTGCACAGCACATATTGCGGGGACGTGTTTTCGTTCCACAAGTTACTATGAAGACATTTTGTTACTTTGGGGACTGTCCTTAAACTTTTCGTTATTCTAGTGTTAACTTTGAAGACATTTTACTGGACACAGCGCATTTTATAGGGACTTTTTTGGCTGTATATACAGATGTCTTCAAAGTATGGGCAATGCATATATATATATATATATATATATATATATTGCCCATACTTTGAAGACATCTGTATATATATATATATATATATATATATTCATTGCCCATACTTTGAAGACATCTGTATATACAGCCAAAAAAGTCCCTATAATATGCGCTGTCTCCAGTAAAATGTCTTCAGTGTAAACAGTAGAACAACGAAAAGTTGAAGGACAGTCCCCAAGGTAACAAAATGTCTTCATAGTAACTTGTGGAACGAAAAACCGTCCCCGCAACATGCCCCGTGCACATATATATATATATATATATATATATATATATGTGCACAGTGCATGTTGCGGGGACGGGTTTTCTTCCCACAAGTTACTATGAAGACATTTTGGTACTTTGGGGACCGTCCTCAAACTTATAATTATTCTACTGTTTACACTGAAGACATTTTACTGCATACGGCGCATATTATAGGGACTTTTTTGGCTGTATATACAGATGTCTTCAAAGTATGCGAAATGAATATATATATATATATATATATATATATATATATATGTGCACAGCACATATTGCGGGGACGGGTTTTCGTTCCACAAGTTACTATGAAGACATTTTGTTACTTTGGGGACTGTCCTTAAACTTTTCATTATTCTAGTGTTTACTCTGAAGACATTTTACTGGACACAGCGCATTTTATAGGGACTTTTTTGGCTGTATATACAGATGTCTTCAAAGTATGGGCAATGCATATATATATATATATATATATATATATATATATTCATTGCCCATACTTTGAAGACATCTGTATATACAGCCAAAAAAGTCCCTGTAATATGCGCTGTATCCAGTAAAATGTGCACATATATATATATATATATATATATATATATATATATATGTGCACAGCTCATGTTGCGGGGACGGTTTTTCGTTTCACAAGTTACTATGAAGACATTTTGTTACTTTGAAGACTGTCCTTAAACTTTTCGTTATTCTACTGTTTACACTGAAGACATTTTACTGGATACACCGCATATTATAGGGACTTTTTTGGCTGTATATACAGATGTCTTCAAAGAATGCGAAATGAATATATATATATATATATATATATATATGTGCATAGAGCATGTTGCGGGGACGGGTTTTCGTTCCACAAGTTACTATGAAGACATTTTGTTACTTTGGGGACTGTCCTTAAACTTTTCGTTATTCTAGTGTTTACTCTGAAGACATTTTACTGGACACAGCGCATTTTATAGGGACATTTTTGGCTGTATATACAGATGTCTTCAAAGTATGGGCAATGCATATATATATATACATATATATATATATATATATTTTACTGGATACACCGCATATTATAGGGACTTTTTTGGCTGTATATACAGATGTCTTCAAAGAATGCGAAATGAATATATATATATATATATATATATGTGTGCACAGCTCATGTTGCGGGGACGGTTTTTCGTTTCACAAGTTACTATGAAGACATTTTGTTACTTTGAAGACTGTCCTTAAACTTTTCGTTATTCTACTGTTTACACTGAAGACATTTTACTGGATACACCGCATATTATAGGGACTTTTTTGGCTGTATATACAGATGTCTTCAAAGTATGCGAAATGAATATATATATATATATATATATATATATATATATATATATATATTCATTGCCCATACTTTGAAGACATCTGTATATACAGTCAAAAAAGTCCCTATAATATGCGCTGTATCCAGTAAAATGTCTTCAGAGTAAACACTAGAATAACGAAAAGTTTAAGGACAGTCCCCAAAGTAACAAAATGTCTTCATAGTAACTTGTGGAACGAAAACCCGTCCCCGTAACATGCGCTATGCACATATATATATATATATGTGCACATTTTACTGGATACAGCGCATATTACAGGGACTTTTTTGGCTGTATATACAGATGTCTTCAAAGTATGGGCAATGAATATATATATATATATATATATATATATATATATATATATATATATATATATATATTCATTTCGCATACTTTGAAGACATCTGTATATACAGCCAAAAAAGTCCCTATAATATGCGCCGTATGCAGTTAAATGTCTTCAGTGTAAACAGTAGAATAATTATAAGTTTGAGGACGGTCCCCAAAGTACCAAAATGTCTTCATAGTAACTTGTGGGAAGAAAACCCGTCCCCGCAACATGCACTGTGCACATATATATATATATATATATATATATATATATATATATATATATATATATATATATATATATATATGTGCACGGCGCATGTTGCGGGGACGGTTTTTCGTTTCACAAGTTACTATGAAGACATTTTGTTACTTTGAAGACTGTCCTTAAACTTTTCGTTATTCTACTGTTTACACTGAAGACATTTTACTGGATACACCGCATATTATAGGGACTTTTTTGGCTGTATATACAGATGTCTTCAAAGTATGCGAAATGAATATATATATATATATATATATATATATATATATGAATATATATATATATATATATATTCATTTCGCATTCTTTGAAGACATCTGTATATACAGCCAAAAAAGTCCCTATAATATGCGGTGTATCCAGTAAAATGTCTTCAGTGTAAACAGTAGAATAACGAAAAGTTTAAGGACAGTCTTCAAAGTAACAAAATGTCTTCATAGTAACTTGTGAAACGAAAAACCGTCCCCGCAACATGAGCTGTGCACATATATATATATATATATATATATATATATATATATATATTCATTTCGCATACTTTGAAGACATCTGTATATACAGCCAAAAAAGTCCCTATAATATGCGCCGTATCCAGTAAAATGTCTTCAGTGTAAACAGTAGAATAACGTTGTTCTACTGTGTACATTGAAACATTTTACTGCATACAGCGCATATTACAGGGACTTTTTTGGCTGTATATACATATGTCTTCATAGTATGCACAATGAATATATATATATATATATATATATATATATATATATTCGTTGCCCATACTTTGAAGACATCTGTATATACAGCCAAAAAAAAGTCCCTATAAAATGCGTTGTGTCCAGTAAAATGTCTTCAGTGTAAACAGTAGAATAACGAAATGTTTAAGGACAGTCCCCAAAGTAACAAAATGTCTTCATAGTAACTTGTGGAACGACAACCCGTCCCCGCAAGATGTGCTGTGCACATATATATATATAAAGGGTGTCCCAAGAAGAACGCAATTTTTAAATTTTAAATAAAACACAGATATTTAAAAAAAAATCGTGAAACTTTATTATATCGTAAAGTAGACAGAATGAGGTTATGTATGGAAAAATATATCGTGCAGATGGCCGCCGCGGCTTTGCTGGCATGCACGCGATCTTTTAATGAAATTTTCAATGACCGTTTTGCATGAATGCTGCGGTATTTCATTAATGCAGCGTCCAATTTCCTCTTTTAAGGCTTGGGTCGTCGTCGGCTTATTCGCGTAAACCATCGACTTCAAAAAACCCCAAAGAAAAAAATCTAATGGTGTTAAATCGCACGATCTAGGCGGCCAATTCTGATCTCCAAAACGCGAAATAACACGACCGGGAAATGACTGATGCAGCAATTGAATTGTTTCTCTGGCTGTATGACATGTGGCGCCGTCTTGTTGGAACCACATGCCCTCCACATTCATTTCTTCAATTCTGGGCAAGAAAAAACTGGTTATCATTTCACGATACCGAACACCATTGACTGTTTGCGCTTGACCTGCCTCATTTTCATAAAAAAGGTCCAATGATTCCTCCTGCCCAAAAACCACACCACACAGTGACACGTTGAGGATGCATTTGCTTCTCGTGAATCACTCGAGGATTTTCCTCACCCCAAATGCGACAATTCTGCCTATTGACGAAGCCATCAAGATGAAAATGGGCCTCGTCACTGAAAATGATTTTATCGGCAAAATCAGCATTTTCATGTTGTCTCTCCAATACCCAATTAACGAACTCCCTTCGCTGTCCATGGTCAGCTGGCTTCAGTTCCTGAGTCAATTGAACTTTGTATGCATGAAGATGCAAATCTTTCGTCAAAATTCGCTGCAAAGTGGATTTGGAGACACCAATTTGCTGAGCTCGGTGTCGAATTGAGGTGGATGGAGTTTGAGCGACATCATCACGTACAGCTGCGACATTTTCGGTCGATCGACCTGGTCGATGGCGCGTTGTTGTCTTTACATCACTAACAGACCCAGTTTCGGCAAATTTATCCATTAAT